>JABYQF010000003.1:1421240-2842481 GCA_022606195.1 Trametes polyzona
CCACTTCTAGGGCCATATGCATAGTGCTGGCGTAGGTCCCTCAGGAGCTCCCTGAATACAGGTCCATTGGTTGACCTCAGTGCCAGTGCTGCCTTCTATGCCCTCGAGTACATCGAGGGGTTCAAGAGGGAGTTTTCGTTGACTGACACCTCGTGAGTCCCCTCACTGGTCCCAGCCAAATCCCGTCAGCATCCGCCTAATCCCAGCGATTGCGCTTCCATTCAGGTTGATGCACACGTGAGTCTGCTAGCCGTACAACCCTGTATGCCGACGTTGAAAATAGGACGCCCGCAGATTCGCCGTGCATGAACGTGTGCCCGTAAGTTGCGCCACAGTCCACAATGTTCTCAGCTCACACCGCACGCCAGCCAATCGCCTTGTACATGATATGCGGCGTAGCGCCTTTGGTCCTGCAACCCGTCATCAATGCCCTCACCGTGCGTTCGTGGTGGGACCTCCACACCAGCTGGCTGGGCTGTGAGTCCGCCCTCGCGCTATCGCTGGATCTGGACCCGCCCCTCTGACGTATCGGAAGTGCTTCTGTCCCTTACCCTCACCGGGTCGATCACTCAATTCGCGAAGATCACCGTCGGACGTCCACGTCCCGGTACGGTTCTGCCCAACAGCTTCTACGGCACGACATCCGGAGGAAACTGACGCTCGGTGGTTAGACTTGATTGCACGCTGCATACCGAGGCCGGGCTCCGTTGACCCACCCCTCGGACTTTCTACCGTGGAGATCTGCACGCAGACGCACAGGCACACACTGCAAGACGGATGGCGGAGCTTCCCTAGCGGGCACTCTAGCTGCAAGTACCGTCCAATCGCCATTTCGGCTCTCGCTCACATACGGCCTTAGTATCCTTTGCAGGACTAGGCTTCCTCACGTTCTATCTCGCGGGGAAGCTCCACCTGTTTGACACGAGAGGCCACACAGTACGCTTCCCTGCTTGGCCTCTTCGTCTGGTGCGATGGAATGACGTTGACGCCTCCGAATAGGTCAAGGCTTGGCTTGCCCTCACGCCACTTTCCGGCGCTGCTCTCGTCGCGATATCGCGGACGATGGACTACCGGCACCATTGGCAGGACGTCCTCACGGGCTCGCTGCTGGGTCTGGTCACGGCGTACTTCTCGTATCGCCAATACTACCCGCCGTTGCAGTCCGACCTCTCCCACAAGCCTTACTCCCCGCGCATCAAGCGCGGAGGCCAACTGCTCCCCACCCACACAAGAGGAGAGTCCGAGGCGTCGGCGTTGCCGAACATATCGTTCACGAGCGCAGAGGCTCGACCTCGAACCGAAAGACGCTACAGCGACAGGCCTAGCATAGAGGAGACGGCTACAGCGGATACTACCCAACACCCTAGGTCCTCCGGGGACGAGACCGATCCGAGGAAAGAGTCGTGGCCTCGTGCACAACAGCACACTTCAGATTGATGTCGACATTGTACGGTACTCTGTATGGTTACAGCAACTTCTTTCTTGCGCCAAGCACGCTGTGCTCAGCATAGTCGAGCCCGGCAGGGATCCGTTGGAGGGCAATCCAGACCTTGAGGTTTGCATCGAGCGACGGTCTCACCTTTGCGCATGAACTGAGCCGCAAAGTCACTTGGGGATGTGTATGTGGTCGTCGAGCGTGAAGACGTATTGCCTCTTTTACAGGTGGCCGCGGCCCAGCAGTAAGATGATGATAAAAGGACAGATACAACGACAAGAGCAACTCCAGGAAAGCGAGATTACTTCTGGTACGACCATACATTGCGCAGGACTGAATGGCGGGACGTAAGCGAGTATTCTGACACAAAAAAGACGACTACTCACGGCCGGCCTTCGTCGCGAGACGGTTCAGGGAGTCGTCGCTCTCGCCCATAGCCCGGACCGCACCGCTCAGCGCGAAGGTGGTGGAGGTGGAGAGTGCCCGGCCGTCCGCATCAACGTCAACGACGGAGATCTGGACGGAAGCATGGTCCTTGGAGGTGATGAGACGGTCTGGAGTTCCATCATGCTCAGTATTGCACTACACGCCGCCCTTGAACATTTTGGGACACTCACTGGTCGCCGCGCACTTGCGGGGGACGTAGAGGTCAACGAGAATACCCTAGAAATCACGCAAATCGCTCAGGATTTCGCTCGCGGCATCATAGGCAGCGCGCGAACGCACCTGATCGTTCTCCATGGCTAGAAAGTGGACTTTTGGTGCGGCGGGGCGGCGGCGGGCGTTAGTGGCGGTATGCAGAGAGCGTAAGGTTAGAAACTGTACAGTTGCATCTTTCTGCTTGGCCGTGTTTGCACCTCCTGCCCGAAACGGCGCGCTCTGGCCGGACCGCGCAGCACGTGATGGGGGAGATGACGCGCCGGCTACGCGCGTGTAGCGCCCGCGGCGCAGCGAGGACGGCGGCGGACTGGGCACGCTCGCAGCAGTCTGGACGAGATATATACACCCATGTCGCTCTGATGCACGGATCGCCGACACCACCCGCTTTTGACGGTACACTCTCCACGATATCTGTGAGTAGGACGCAGGTGAGACCGGCCGAGAGCTCATGGGAACCGGCGCAGGTGGACTCGATGGTCGAAATCAAGCGCAGCGACCTGGGCTCCCAGGACGCCCTCGCGGCTTCCGGATCTTCTGAAGGAAGCTCGGATGATAGCAAGTACAGGCTCATCTATAGCAAATCCAAGGTGTACGTCAACCCTACTGCGTACGCGCGCGACAACATCCCTGGCTTCGTTGCCTTGGTCAAGAAGGTGAGCGAACACCCAGGCATGGTCCGACCTGGAGTAACGGTCAGGACAGGAGGCGGCTCAGCCAGTATACCTTTTGGCGTGGATACCTGAGTCTCTCCTGAACGAGAAAGGTCCGACTGAATGGGACAAGTTCGTCAAGGTCGAGGAACACGCATACACCAGTGACGAGGATGAAGGTCCGTAACCACATGGCGTGCTTCTAACTGTTGCTCAGTGTACAGTAGACGCGGTCCTTATTGACCTCCCGGTCCAACGACCGGAGTCATATGCGTTCTCTGTACCGCTAACCTCAATATATTCTCTCATCGTCAACCCTCCGTCCCTCTCCTCTTGGTGTAAGTGTCTATAGGTGGCTCACTCCAAACCCTGGTCTAACCGCCTCTTCACCTAACAGATGGTTCCATTGCCATTAATCTCATCAGCGGGTCCACCTTGCCCACCCTTCATTTCCACGACGACGAGTCGCGTTCGTTCACTATGCCTGCGAAATCTCCTATTGAGCCGCGACCCATGTCTTACCCGCCCCCTCCCTCAGAGTCAGGCCCCAAGAGCAGTACTTGGGGAGGGGAAGATCTTCTTGCTAAACTGAAGTCTTATTGTCACATCCTGCGCTCATGCTTGCAGTCCAACCTCTACTTGATTGACCCCTCTCGAGAGGACATCGAAACGCACTCGACCCCTCTCTTTGCTGACGATGCTGTTGATGACATCTTGGCTCAGTCTTCGTACGCGAATTCTCACTCTCCAATACCTGCCCACCGGCGTCCGCGGCCCTTGTCGACTGCGAGCGGCTCGTACTCTGAGCGGTCGTCTATACTCCACAAATCTCTGTCACCTGTCTCATCGTCTTCTGCAGCGGCTTCACCAGCGCGGATGGCTCTCTTGCAGTCGTTCTCTCATATTACCCGGCATGCGGCGCACGCCGCCCAGCAGATTCTCTCTCATCCTCTTGCGAAACCTATTGTCCCTCATCTCCCCGACCCCGTGAAAAGTCTCGTGAATGCCAACGGGGACTTGGAGTGGGGCAGTTGGGTGGAGAAAGGAGGCGTCGGTGAGTTTGAGAGCGCTCGGGTATACCTAGCCCGATGGGCCCGCATCGTGGCCGAAGAAGGCGAGCGGGCTCGACTACGTGAAGCGCAGGCTCTCCCCGCTGGAACGTCCGACCTCGCGGAGGAGGATTCGTCGTTGGGTATCTTCGAGCTGTTGCAATCTGCTACCAACCTGCCTCGACCAAAGTCGTCCAGGGATCCCAAACATCCTTTGAACGAGAAGACCTGGCGAAGTTGGTTCGACCCCGAGGGCACTCCCAAGGTTCGGAAGGAGGAGATGCGTAGAGAGATCTTCAGAAAGGGTATCGAACCCAGCATCCGGAAGGAAGTCTGGCCGTTCCTCCTGGGCGTCCATGACTGGACTAGTGACTCCGCCAAGAGGGCCCAGGATTGGGAAGGGAAGCGGTAAGAGACTCATATCCCATTATGCTGGACTGTTTACCTGATAGCTTCTGCAGAGAGAAGTATCGCTTCCTGAAAGACGAATGGTGGGGTGTTCCTGAGGTCTTTGAGCGACCAGATGTGATCGAGGTCTGTAGGCAGGATGTTGCCCCGTCCCCCATGTGTGACTCAAACATCATCACAGGAACGACATCGCATCGACGTCGACTGCCGGCGAACGGACCGTTCTCAGCCTCTGTTTGCACAAACCGCACCATCGGCAGAGGATACCGAGAACGAGAAAGGCATGCATATGCGATATTCCACGATCTCGCCACAGCTCGGGGACATCGGCGCCCAAGCACCCACAAACGAGCATATCGAGCGGCTCGCCAGCATCCTTCTGACGTACAACTTCTACGAGAAGGAGCTAGGTGAGTCTGATGCTGACCCGGTGTTCCGGCGACAGTGTGGCTAACAACCAGGGAAGGGTATGTCCAGGGAATGTCTGATTTGTGCGCGCCCATCTATGTCGTGATGGGCGGCGACGAAGAGATGACTTTCTGGTGCTTTGTGCAAGTCATGGAACGGATGGTGCGCATCACATATATCACGACCGCCCTCGGCGTGCCAGCTGACTCGCCCGATGCAGAAACACAACTTCCTCCGAGACCAAAGTGGGATGAAGAAGCAGCTGTCAACCCTGCAGCAGCTGATCTCGGTCATGGACCCTGAGCTCTACCGCCACTTCGGTACGCTTCCGTTCATCGGCGAACAGCTCGTTTCTCATTGTAGATCCCGCAGAGAAAACGGATGGCCTGAACCTTTTCTTCTGTTTCCGGTATGTTGGACGGTGTGGCGCCTAGTGCGAGCGGCGCGCATTCATGATGTTCCTCTAGGTGGATTCTGATCTCGTTCAAGCGGGAATTCCCGTTCGACGATGTGCTCAGACTGTGGGAAGTCCTCTGGACGGACTACTACAGCACCCAATTCGTCCTGTTCGTGGCACTGGCCGTGCTCGAATCACATCGGGACGTGATCCTCCGGTATCTGGTCGAGGTACGTCCGGGCGTTGTCGATAATGCACGGTGGACTGATATGTTACTCGCACAGTTCGATGAGATCCTGAAGGTATGATTCATGACTGTCATTGCGCGACGCGAATCTAACCTCATCCGGCTGCAGTACTGCAACGAGCTGAGCATGTCGATTGAGTTGGACAGCACTCTGGCGCAAGCCGAAGTGTTGTTTCTCTCTTTCTCGCAACTTGTCGCCGATATTGACCGTAAGGAGGCGGAGAGCGCGTCGTCGGCGAAGAACCTCCGGCAACGACGTGCTGGCAGCGTCAGCGCCGCTCCCGCAGACACATCGGCGCCGAGCAAGCGGGCGATCATAAGCGACGACCTGAGGGAGCTGCTGAAGGCAGGGCAGTAATATACGTTGTACTTGTATTGGTCTGGACAGATTGACTTGTTAGACTAGGATGTATCATACACGGACCCATGGGCAACACGCACGAGATATCGTGGTGCATAGACGTGCCAGTGTTCGCAGATCGGCTGACGGCGTTTGTCTAGAGCCATGACGCACCTGTGTGATTCTGAAAAGTGCGCCTTTCCTTCATGCCTAATTCTGGTATTCAGCGACTGAGGCCAATGTGGCAGGCATGACATATATCTCCTCCAGACGTCCCCATCCTTCACGAAGTGATCTCTATGTAGGCGGAGGACGCTGACCTGACATTCCTCATCTCAATCGTTCCTTCCACGATGACATCCGACATCCCGACCGTTGGCGAACGCACTACTCTAGCCCCTTCTGTCGAACGGCTCCTCTCGCACGGACCGACGGCCGATCTGCACCTTGGTGGCGTAGAGGCTTACGCAGAGGAGAGACGCCACCATACTGAGATCCTCGGTTGGCACAACCTTTCTGAGGAAGCGAAGGCACAGGCTCCAATTGGGCAAGTTGAGTTCACCGCCGTCAGGACCAAGCACGGCACGATCCCCGTCCGCGTCTTCTATCCCAAGAGTGGCGAGGCATACAAGGCTGATGGCGCGGCGGGCGCGCTGGTGTACATGCACGGAGGTATGTCGTTATCTCCACACTTCCTTTGATACGAGTTCGCTGAGGCGAACAACGTACAGGTGGATATACGGTCGGTCAGTGAGTGGAGTCCGCCACATCTCACAGGTCTGACGTGCCGAATAGGCTGCGTCGACGACTTCGAGCATGGACTACGGGTTCTCTCTGAAGCGTCCGGCTGCCAAGTTTACGCAGTCGAATACCACCGAGCCCCAGAGTACCGCTACCCCACCCAGCTCGATGAGTTCTCGGCCATCGTGGACTGGGTCCAAGGAGCCGGAGGTAACAAGCGCGGCGTGCATCCCGATAGGGTCGCTGGTGGCGGGGACAGCGCAGGCGGCAACATGACAGCGGCTCTGGCTCTTCGGAGACGCGACGAAGGGAAGAAAAACATAGGTGAGTTCAGAGCCCGTATATGCCGAGAGCTAACTCGTTCAATCTGCCACTAGCGGCGCAACTGCTGGTCTACCCAGAGGCGCGCTTGCCGTTCGACACTAAGGGCTGTCAAGAGAATAACACGGGCCTATACCTAGAGGCGAACGGCGTCTTCTCGTTTGCGGACCATTACCTGCCTCGCGGGGTGCCGCCTGCGACGCGCTACGTGTAAGTGCGCGCCCCCGCTTCCAATGAAACCGACTATGACAAAGTAGTGCACCCTTTCTACAGTTCTCCTGGCATGCAAGATATCGATACGTTGAAGGGCGTGCCCCAGGCGTTGGTCTTCACCGCTGGATTCGACCCTCTCCGCGACGTCGGCGTCGAGTACGCCCACAAGTTGCAGAAGGCGGGCAATACCGTCCGGTGGATTCACCATGCCGACCTCACCCACGGGTTTCTACAGTTTGGTCCCTGGAGCCAGGAATGCCTCGACGCAACGAAGGAAATGGGCAAGGCACTCGGCGAGGCTCTGTACAGTACTTGAAGCTCCATCGCGACGATGATCATAGTATGGCGGTGCATGTTCACGTACCAGAACTAAGGAATGTACGTCAGTATAATCCACCTTATAGATTGTCAGAACGTTCCACGCGGCCCCCACAGGGAAAAGCATCACCCGGTGTCAGTGGGCGAGCAGATGGTGAGTACAGGAGTCGCGTACGATACGTGGTGATTGCTTCTTGAGCGTCGATGGCAGGTAGCGGGTAAAAAAAAAGCGTCACCTGAGCGATTCGAACACTCGCGGGCAAAGCCCAACCGCTAGCAGCTATAAATAGCAGGCGATCCCGTTAACCACTCCGGCAAAGTGACTTGCCAACACTGGTTTCATAGGTCTCACATAAGCACTTGTGCTTGCTCCCTCTTCGTGAGCATATACTGATACAGATTTTGTTGTCTCCTCTCTAGTCCCACCCTACTCACGCCGTTTCGCCCGCATGGTCCGCCATAAACTGCGTCATGTATGCTATGACCTTGTCCACGTCTTCTTCTGTCACGGCGTTGTATAGGGACACGCGGATACCTGGAAGTTTCGTGAGGATGGCATGAGACAGTGGGCAAGATGTGGATCCAACCTCCGACAGACCTGCACATGTCACTCAACAAATGATTTTATAAACAACGTATTGAACTGCTCACCTATGCCCCTTCAAACCTTTCATGCCCTCTTTTTCTGCCCCGTCGAGGAAGCGCTTCTCGGCACCCTCCCCGAGGACTTCGAAGACAGCGTTCATCCAGCTCTCCGAGCCTTGCTGGACCTTCCTCCTGAAGACGCCCTTTTGCTCGCCCTCGTGGATGGCGGCGTAGAGCTTCTTCGCCTTGCGCCTGTTGACCTCCTCGTAGTACGGCACGCCGCCCTGCTCCTTCATGCGCTTCACGACGAGGCCGGCCATGTAGATCGCGAGCACAGAGGGGGTGTTGTACAGGCTCCCCGAGTCCGCGAGCGTCTTGTACGACAGGATGAGCGGCACGGGGGCCGCACCGAGCTTCGTAGCAGCGTCCACGTCCACGATGCAGTCCTCACGGACGATGAGGACCGTGAGGCCCGCGGGGCCGATGTTTTTCTGCGCGCCGGCGTAGATGACGGCATGGTCCGCGAGGCGGGGGATCGGCCGGCACATGAACGACGAGGAGTAGTCCGCGACGAGCGGCACGAGCGCGTCCTGCTTGAGGAGGTGGAACGGGAACGACGCCGGGCTCTGCGGGTCGTGCGAGAACTCGACGCCGTCCACGGTCTCGTTCTCGCAGTAGTAGATCAGCGCCGGGTCCTCGGAGAACGCGAACTCGGCGTGCGGGGGAATGTTGTCGAACGACTTGCCGTCCTTCGAGTACACGCGCGCGTCGACGACCGTGCGCACCGTCGCCGTGCCGCCCGAGAGGCGCCGCGCCTCCTCCGCCGCCTTCTTGCTCCACGAGCCGGTGACGACGTAGTCGAGCACGGTGTCCGCCGCGGTCGCCTGCGGGCGGAGGAGCCGGTAGCGCGCGAGGAGATTGAGGACGACGGCGGAGAACTGCGCGGTGCCGCCGCCCTGGGTGAACAGGATGCGGTGCGTGGGCGGGACGTCGAGCTGCGTGCGGATGTTGTGCTCGAACTCGGTGAGGAACGCCTGGAACTCCTTCGAGCGGTGGGAAATCTCGGCGATGCCGATGCCCGTGCCCGCGAAGTTGAGCAGCCCCTTCTGCGTCTCCTCGAGCACCGAGAGCGGGAGCGCAGACGGGCCTGCGCCGAAGTTGATCACCCTGCCGTGGTCAGTACTCATCGTCGTCAGGTCGGCGGGAGAATGGGGGAGGATCGTCGTGGTCGGAAGCAGCGATGAGATATGTATATACCGAATCAGGGTCGCAATCTATAGCACTTTGACTCGATGGCTACCAACCTCCACTGCCCAGTCTGCGGCAATTAAATGACTCACTACCTGCGAGAGAGCCAATTTTGAGGCCGGGATGCACACACGATATTTATGCGTCGATTTGCCGGCTCGCTCGCAGTCACTGCAGAGAGGAGTAGAAACCCCGAAAAACTGTCATGGTATCAGTCTTTCGACCATCGCAGTCACAGGGACACGCCACTGTGTGCGCGTATGTAAGTCTATACAGGTGGTAATATTGATTCAGTGAGATCCAGATACATTCGTACATCGTTAGGTAGCCCATTAACGTGAAACTCGTGAGCATGAGCAGCGACAATAGCGATATCGACAGGAACAACGGAACGAAACAGTTCGAGAGCGTGAGACGCGGAAAGGGTGGGAGGAAACAGACATGAGAGAAGAGATAATACTAAAGAGTAGGTACGACGGGCATACCATACAGAGCGGGGCGGATGGGAAACAGGAAGGGAATCAAAAGTAGATGGAACGTTCTCTGAACGCAATATATACCACGCCACAACGGTGACGAGAAAGGAGATTAAACGTAAATGGCAATGGTGTCCATCAGTACGATAGCAGGGAGGCATCAGCAGCTGGGGAACTTGCAATCTTGCAGATGGAGATGGAGATGGGGAGATGGAACAATGATGCGACAGATCGAGAAGGTTCGTGGCGTCGTGGCCGTACACGTAGCAATTGGTTAGGAGGCTCTTGTGGCCAATAAAGACATGTGCAGCAGAACATGAGAAGATGGCGAGATGGATGCGATGCAGGAATGTTGACATGCGGTGATGATGCGGGCGAGAGTTTCCGGGGACATGCGGCAGCGGCGTGGCGAGACGGTGAGGTGGATTGGATGAGATCAAGGCGACAATTGGCTGTCCGCCGGCCTTGAAGGATAATCGATGTCCTCAGGGAAGATCGGGTACAATCCCTTGAAGATGACATCCGATGTAGGGGGGTAGGGCCTCGGGGCTGGTGTTTGCAGAGTGTCATCCAAAGATACGAATGGGAAGGGCGCCGGAGAGGGCGACGCGTTGCGCGTGGGAGTGGATGGCGCAAGGGGGTCTGAGCGGAGAGAGGTCTTGCGACGGCGGACTGGGCCCGGACCATCTCTCATCGCCTGCCAGTCCGCGTTGAGCAAGGACAAGTCGGCGATATCCCAAGGATCGGTGAGATCAGGCTCGATCGTTAATGCAGATATCCATGGGAGGTCGTCGAGGGAAGTGGGGGGTCTGGGGAAATTACTGATACAGCATTCTGAGCGAGGATTGTGGCGACGACGCCCAGAGCGGGATAAGTTAGAGGAGAGGCCTCGTCGCCTCTTGGTAGGGCTACAGGGAGCAGGCTTTGATAACTGCGCATCTGTCAGCACCGGAGGGTCGGAGCGCGCATATAGCGAGCGCACCTTAGAGCGTCCTGCATCCTCCGGCAATCGGAATGGGGACAAGAGCTGCGGGGGGCTCTTGAGAGGGCGAGAATCCGGAACGACCTGGAAGGGTGACGTGAGGGACCGTCGTCGAGTGAAGTGAGGGAGAGTACTCACGTAGAATGGGTCGTCTGAGGGATCGGTGGGCTGCGCAGGTGTCCTCGGTGCTGTGCGCGAGAGACACTTTGTGTACGCGGGGCGAGGGCTGGGGGCGATTATGGGCACCATTGTCGAGGGTGCAGCGGGGGCGATGGCCGAGAGGATGGGCTGGCGGGCTGAGGGGTTGCTGAGAGGGAATAAAGATATGGAAAGCGAAGTGGGCGTGGAGGCTTTAAAGTGCGGCTGGAATTGGGAGGTCAAGGCAAAGGACGGGGCATGGCGTGGTGTCAACCGAGAAGAACAATGGGGAACTGAAGAGAGTCGGGAGACGCGCTCGGCCCTCGCCAGTCCCTATTTACTCCCCCGCCGTCACGCCCTAGCGCCCTCCATTTTCTCGGGTGCCTCCTCCCCCTTCCGGCCGCCCCCTCTCCGCCCTCTCCTCCTCCGTCCCCACTCCATTGCACACGCAGTGGCCTCCGCGCACCCACCCACGTCGCCGTCCGTGCCCCGTCCGGTCCCTCCGCTCGTTCTCCGCGACCGCGTGAGGCACACCCGCAGGCACCGCCCGCCCGCAGCCACAGTCGCGCGTGTCACACACACGTCACGCGTCTCTGTCACGACCCTGCTTGGCTAAAGCGCGTCCGTCCGACTGAGCACACGGCGGCGGGCGTCGCTAGAAACGACTGCTGATCTCAGCCACTTTCGCGTCGGCATCTCTAATGAAATATGTTCACGCACCGTCGCGTTCCCATGTTCCCATGTACACACGGGCACTTAGCCATTGTCCGCCTCCTTGGGCGAGCCACACAAAAGAGGCCCGTCGTCCGAATCAGGAGAAAGATCGGGATGCGACGCACGCGGTCGTCTCGTTCGTAGCCTCATGCCCCCACCCGAGATCTCGTGCACGGTGCCTCAGATCTGCGGGGGTGATAATCGGACAGCCGAACGATCATCTGCACACTGCGTCACAAATGCACCATCCGGACAGCCGGCTCGCTGGCCCGATGAATCTACGCTGTGCCGCACGCGCTCCAGCGACACTCGTCCCGGAACGCGCCCGCAACGGTCTAATATCCGACAGACAATCGTACTCACCTCAGTGCACCCTGCCAACGAGCACATCCTATTATTCTGCACCCGAGAGTGTCCAGTCACCTCGTCAGGCGCTGTTGCTTGCTTTGTGCCCGTCCTGATCTCATTTCTCTTCCGTGTCAGGGCATCACAGAGTTCTGTCAGCGCCAGACATACTCAAACAGCTATCGCAGCTACCTGCCAAATACATACACGGGTCAGTCGACTCGCGCCGCCGAATCCACCGAGTTCACACACGTACCGGATTCGCAACTGCCGCAACCAATTGACTCGGACAGTGTGGGGCGAACCTGCTAGATTCGTACGGTATACCGCAGCTAAGCTCGGCCGAAGTCGGCCTCTCACTCATTCCTTCGGACGATTCCCAGAGCCCACCTGAGTTCTTCTGCACCGCGACAGTATCCGCATACCCAGAACGCTGTCATACTCGTATCCGGATGCTGCCACGGCCTCCTATTCTCCGGGCGGCGAACGGTGCGTCTTTGCCCCTATGCCTTCACCCTATCCGTTTCCTTGCATTCCCTCTCGCCGCGAAGCATGCATTGACGTCGGCCATCCCCAGTCGCCCAACGCCGCGCTCCCACCGTCTGCGCGTCACCATCCCGTCGTGGCGTCGCGCAGTGCATTCCTGCGCGACGTCACTACTCGTCTCCACCTCCATCGCCTTCGCCACCGCGGCCGTCTGCTCTCGACGTCGACGCGCTCGACCGGTGGATCAGCGCTGACAAACAGCTCACCTTGCACGACACCCTCCGGCCAGAGCACCTCGCGGACCTGTACATCACCCTATCCACGCGCGACGGCTCAGGGTCGGTGCGTCCATATGCACCGCCGCAGGAGGGCACACCCCTGAGCTATGGCCACCACCTCGCGTTCTTCCATCCCCGGAACCCGGAGGCGGCCCTACGCTCAGACGGGACAGACACCGACTTCTGCCCTCCAGAGCCATTCACGCGGCGGATGTGGGCGGGCGGGCGGATGGAATGGAAGCGGCCGTTGAGCGTAGGTGACAAGGCGACGGCCCGAGCGACCATCGGCGCAGTGACCAAGAAAAGGTTCGAGAAGGGGACGCCGATGGTGTTCGTCTCCCAGAAGATCGAGTACCGCAAGCAGGATAGCAGCGAGGTATGCATCGAAGAGGACCGTGCGCACGTCTACCTCGCCGAGGCCGGCAATAAGAGGGGCGCGAGGGAAGGTGAGGACCTGCTCCCCTTGGTCGGGGAAGCGGTAGGGGCCGAGTGGCTAACGATAAGTCGGCGTAGTGAACGGCTTACCTGCTCCGGAATTCAGCTTTGAGTACACCCCTTCCCCGACGACCCTGTTCCGATTCTCTGCGTTGACCTTCAACGGGCACTACATCCACCTCGATAAGGAGTATGCGCAGAAGTCGGAGGGATATCCCGGTACGTCTTCCCCGGATCGCCCGCACGCTTGCGAACGCGAACCGACCATCCCACAGAGAGGCTCGTGCACGGACCTTTGACAGCGTTGATGTTGTTGGACGTCGCAACTCTCCATCTCCCCGGCTCAGCGTTCAAGTCCTTCGAGTATCGCGCCGTGAACCCTATCGTCGTCAATCGTCCAGTGAAGATCTCCGGAGCGCAGACAGACAAGGAGACGGTCGTCGTATGGGCGGAAGAAACGGCAAGCAAGGTGGTGGGCATGACGGGGAAGATCACGCTGGCGAAAGCCTGAAGGTCGATTGTATATATGCGAGTCGAGAACAATGGGGTAGGAAAATGGAGCATGCAGACCACGGTTTGGCTTGCACTGCAAGCTGTCCAAGTTCTGTGGAGCCTCCGGCGAATAGACAAAGAACAGGCGCCCGTAGCCGAATCTCGATCGTGATGGGTGCCAGTGTACGGGCGCTTGTGAGTGTCGACGACTGCGTGACTACTCGATGTAGGGAACTACGGACCGCGTCGGTCTAATGAGTGTTTGCAATGAGACACAGGTATGGTGTCAGAGTAATGGTTGGAGACCAGCCTTGAAACAGTAGACGTACTTCGTGGTTGGAACTAACGCGCCATTGTGGATGGCGGAAGATTCTGCAAGGTCAGTATTCATCATAGCCCGCGACGAGGGGTACAGCGCTCCCCATCCACATCAAAATACGTTAGTACAAGACTCTCAAAGTAACGGTTGAATCCCCGCACATCTCCGCGAGGCCTCTTCGTTGCCTCTCCATTTCTCAAGACCGAGCGCGCTTCAGGCGCTCGACGCGCGACGCGTGACGCCACAAGCGACGCGTCTGCACGTGACCTTGTTGAAACCCTTATAGTCCTCGACGCGAGCACGGCAGGCGATCCAACACTCTTTCCTCTCCCCACCATCTTCCCCACCCTTCTCTAACCCCAATCAAGTGAGTTGATTTGAGCATAAAGGCGTATGCATGTATAGTGTACTGATTGCAACGCGTAGATTCACACAAATGCCTCCCAAGGTAATGCCGCGCTGACCAGCCACAATCTACGACTCGACGCTAAGACGCGCTCTATAGCCCGCTTCCTCTGCATCCAAGGCCCCTGCGTCGACGGCGCAGAAGGCCCCCGTCAAGGCTGAGGCCAAGGCGAAGAAGACAGCTGCGAAGTCGACGTCCTCCGCCGCCGACGGTGAGAAGAAGAAGCGCAAGAAGGTCCGCAAGGAGACCTGGAGCAGCTACGTCTACAAGGGTACGTTTCATATATTGCATTGAGGTATGGACAAGGCACTGATGGTAGATTGTCCTCTGTCGTGTTATAGTCCTCAAGCAGGTCCACCCCGACACGGGTATCTCCAACAAGGCAATGGCCATCTTGAACTCCTTCGTCAACGACATCTTCGAGCGCATCGCGACCGAGGCTTCGAGTACGTTTGTTTTCATTCATGTGCAAAGGAATTTGCTGATCCGCCGCGGCAGAGCTCTCTTCATACTCGAAGAAGTCGACCATCTCGTCCCGTGAGATCCAGACAGCCGTCAGGCTCATCCTCCCGGGTGAGTTGGCGAAGCACGCTATCTCCGAGGGAACGAAGTCTGTGACCAGTACGTCGCCCCGGCACAATGAACCCGCGTGCGCGGTCTCACTCACCTCTTACAGAGTTCTCTTCGAGCCAGAAGTAAGACGTCTCCGTCGGGATACCATACTATCTGTTGCATATTCTACACTTGTATTACATAGGGTTTGTCGTAATATGTCCGCGTGCTGTCTGGAATATATGTCTGAGATCGGATGCGAGAAAGCATGTTCTGGCTTCGAACAATCGCGAGGAACGCTTCAGAACCCTGCGTAAGTGGCGTAAGAGGTTGAACGCTGTCGACGAAGCAAGGTGCACACTGACCGTATTTGTTCCCAGCTTCCTTGCGGTTCCGCCGTCCTTGCGCGATCTTTTCCTCCAGTGCTTCTCTGTTCGAGTAGGCCTCGGTAAGCAGTGTAGACAATTGATGCCTCGTTCGTGCCCTGCCGCCGAGAGCAGCTCCCTGGAGAGCGTTCAGTCGGTGCACCATGAGTATGGTGTTCTCCGCACATACCTTGATGTTCATCTTCGGAGCTTCTGGCACAGCTGCCGCCGCCGTTGTCAAAGCCTTTCTCTCCTCTCGCTCCTGTATTTCCTTCTTCGCCTTCTCCATCTCCTTCGCTGCATTTACTTCCTCCGCATCGTCCGCGTCCTCAAAGCCCTTGATCTTGCCCTTCTCCAGCGCCCGGACGTGGGCGTCGTACTCGCGCTTCCACTTGTCGTAGAACTGCTTGTAGTAGGCGGGGTCGTATGCGGCCCACTGGCCGGTGGGGAGGAGATAGTAACCTGGGTACGGATCGGTTGGTGTGGGTTCTGGGGGGACAAAATCTTCGACTTGAGGGGCGGCAGATGGAACGTGCAGGACGGGCTCGGAGACGGGAGGCGCGGCGGACAAGGACGGCAAGGTGGAAGACACACGAGTGGAAGACGAAGATGCTGTACCTAGGTGTGAATATCAGTATGTGTGCGGACATGAGCGATAGGAGACCAAGCGCACTAAGGGAGAAAAAGTCGACCGCGGGTGCGGACGAGACAGATGGGCGTGAGACTGGAGCGGTATGCTTTTCCTCTACGGAGACATTTGCTTTCCCTCGCGCAACCGACGTGGGCATGAACGGTATCGATGCCTTCTTCTCGACCTTCTCCTCGAGAATAACGGAGTAGGATGAGTCCAGGGTATCACGAGGTTCGGCACTGTCCTCCGCATCATCTTCATCTTCCACGGTGGTAGCGCGAGCCGGAGCGCTGGGCACAGTCTTGAACACCAGGCCGGGTCCACGACCCCCTCCAAGCACTCGCTCTGGTGCTGGTGCGGTGGGGGCCTTGTTCTTGGGCGCAGGAAGCATCGATAATAGACCTGAAGCACCAGCGCCGGACTCTAGCCGTGGCTTCTTTGCTGGAGGTCGGTCGTCCGTATCTGAGGTATCATGGTCGTCGTCTTTCGTGAGAGTGGGTAGCCCTATTGCAATCTTCTTCGGGGCCTTCTTGGTTTTCGGTGGGGGTAGAGACAGCCCAGTAGACGCCTTCGAAGATGACGCAGAGTTGGCTGGTGGCGGAAGGGAGAAAGTCGACTTCTTGGCCGGTGCAGGTAGCTTCGATGACAAGGAGCCAGCAGAGACAGAAGTTGTGGGCTGTTGAACGGTCTCGGTGTCGCTCGCGTTATCGCTGTCGCTGCCATAGCCTTCGACGCCGAGCATGGTGATGAGAGGAGGAGGAGGGGAGCTTCGGCAGTCCCCGAGCGCGGTTCGAGCAAGACGCGCTGTGTTCGACGCGCCCGTGTCCCTTGGCCTCCTCGCCGATCTCAGTTCTCTCCCTCCTCCTGTTCCACCTCCGCGGGTGGCGCGCTCACACCCATCGACGATGGCGACATTCTCTCCGCACCCACGCCGCACGGCGCGCTACTCTTCCATCGGCATGTCTCCCTCACCACCGAGGCAAGGTGTCGCGAAACGTACCCGCGCCGGGAGCACGCAGCCACAATCGCGCTTCTCTACACCTGCGCGACGGACCGGCGGGAACATGCCTGCCATACGCGATGACGACTCTATGCTGTCTGGCTCTGGCATGGACGTGGACGACGATGCCTCGGAAGTGTTTGAGCGCGGACTGAAGGCAGAAACCGTCTTCTCCAAGTCAAAAGAAATGACCGTTACGTTCTATGCCCAGCTCCCCATGGAAGTCAAACAGGCGTTACGCAATGCTGGTATGCACCTTGCAGCATGACATGCTCTGTGTAGCTCAATTACCTTGTAGACTTCTTCCGGGACGCGTATACTGGCGATGTCGATACGTTGACCGGCTTCGCCGTGGTCGCGTCATTACGCACTTGTTTCGTGTGGAAGTATAGCCAGGTAAGCAGATGGCCCGCAACCGGAAATATTGGTCCCATCGACTAAGCCGTGGGTTGGTAGGCTCTCACCGGCACTCCGACATGCTACATCTTCAACTGCCCCAGAGATCCCTACCCTCCACCCATGGCCACACCTTTCCATGCGCTCGTTCCCTTCGGCTCACAAAGGGAACCCGGTCTCATTGTATGCTCGAACATCGGCCAAATTCGGTTCTGGGACAGCATAGGCATGGGTCTTGCTGGAGGCGACAACTTCTCGTTCTCGCTTCTGAACCTTGAGCAAGGGGAGAACGTCACCAACCTTGTCAGAGCAGACGTGAGTATACTGTTCCGTACGGATATTATGATGCGGTCATATTGATGAGTGCTCTAGTCTCAAACCTACATTGCTTCGACATCTACTGGTCGACTGTTCCGCTTGGTGGTCACCTCGTCGGGGGGCAAGTATCACCTCTCATTACACGTGTTTGGCCGGCCGCAATCGTCTCTGTCGCTCTCCCGACTTCTCCCCAGCTTCCTGTCCGACCCGGAGCAGCAACCCCAACCTGGCTTCATAAGTGCGGTTGCCGCAGAGGAGCTTGCGCGCGGAGCGACAGGGCGACTGGTTTGGGCGTTGATTGACCTAAGACTGCAACAATGGAATATGTCCATTGAGGGTTGGGAGAAGCTGCTTGCAGAGGAAGACATCAGCGAGCAGACGAGAACAGCTGTGCGGGAACACTTCCCCAATGCGCCACAAAGCGATGTGGAGCTGGACCTCGAGTTACTCGACTTGAAGCTCCAAGGGTATGTTTCCGGAAAATATACAGATGAACCCAGAAGGCAGGCTAAACCGCAGTCCTTAGATCCCACGATATGGTGATGCTCGTCTCGTGGGCGGGGCAAGAGGAGGAGGAAGCCTCGACAGAGCTCGCGACGCATCCTCGCCGTATGTACGCAATCGTGTACCTGAGGCATCTACCTGGTGCTTTCACTGTCACGAAAGTACAAGCGGTGCCATATCAAAGTGTAAGTTCTGTACCCGTACCGTTGACATGCTCCCTGACAAGAACGTCTCCCTAGACGTCAAGCTCAGGCGCGCCAATGCATCCACGGCTCCAGATTGTTGTGCCTGCGAAGCTTGTCGCTATACAGTTCGGAGATGCTGTCACGATCTGTTCGCAAGGTAGGAGCAGCATATATTGAGTTGAATGTCGATTCACTGTTTGGTTCGGCAGAGAACGAGTACATGGACAGGCTCGAGTTGAAGTCTGCTATGGATCGTACTTTAGGCGTGGGCGTCGTGCAGGGCGAGAGTGAATTCTTGGTTCTGGCCGCTGCAACCATGATGAAGACTGCTATCGACCTAGATGAGGTCGACAAGTTCCATCCCGAGTAAGTCCCAGGATTGCATCCTCCGTATCCCAGGTTGACGTTGAGTTGCTTCAGGACTGGTCGAGCCAACCTCATCAAATCTACGATGACGAAGGCGATCCTCTATGGCTCTCTGCCGGAGGTGAATTCTGGAGTGATGTGTAGCCCGTCACAATAGCTCACGTACGATGATCTGCAGAACCCGCTTCACTTCAGTTTCCCACCTGAAATCGACGAAGAGGCTCTGATGGCTGGGGCCGAGCAACTCAGCGAGGCCATTCTTGAGTCTGGTGAGCAGATTGTGACCTTACCTAGTGTGCCACCCTCATGTTTCCGTAGACACTGAGGTTGTACGCGCACATCATGACCTCCATGCTCAAATGACGGGGAGGAAGGAGCGGCTAAGCTTCCTCATCAAGTTCATCAACGACAACTCGGCCTTGACAAAGGTAGGTTCCCGCGCATTTCCCCGCCAAGTATGTGCTCACGGCATAGCGTAGATGTCCCAGCGGAGTCGTCAGACCCTTGCAGCGGACGCCGAGAAGCTCTACGCCGCACATCAGCTATGGTTGCGACATAACGATGCCCTTCGGTAAGTATGTATCCGCATGTAAGCGGTAGTAGCTCTCACATCTGTGGTTAGGGCCGGGCATTCGGATCGTGTGTTATACGAGGCGGTATACAGATACATGAGCACCCTTGGGGAGGGTCACCACGAAGACTGCCTCCGCGCATTCCTAAGACTACGAGTGCGGGACCTCGGCGGTCTCCTTCCCCAAGTAGCAGAGCTCGTCCGACGCTCATCCTCAGAGTTGGGTGGCAAACTGACAGAAGCCATCCCTCAAGCGAACCAGATCGTCCTGGTAAGCTATCGCCAGACCTTAACAATAACTGCTTCATAACACATTTTCCTATAGACGATTCTGCAATCCGCTCAAAGCTACCGGGAATACAACCTCGGCGTGTACGGTATCACACTGCCCATGATTGACCCTTGGACAAGCCAGCCGGATATCATCGACCTCGTGGATGAGCTGTTCAACGCCACCACGCAGTTGGTCGAGGCACCTTCAGGTGACTCGGAATCGGCAGAAAGTAAGAAGGTACCGAGGCAGCAGCTCCCTGAACTTGCAGCCTGTCTCTTCCAATGCATACAAGAACGGTTGGATTGGTTGAGTAGGTGAGTATATCCGATTAGATGGCGTATGAGCAATGAATGTCTAACAAAATGCCTAGTCCCATTGCCGCTGAGCGCACCACGACGGAGAGAGACCGCTCTCAATTGGATGACAGATTCCGTCAACTCCGACCCGAGGTGCTGGAGATTCTCAGTGAGTAAAGTCAAGGCGTTCTTTCCGAGTTTTACTGATACAAATCATCCAAGGACGCAACGGGTTCGCCAACGAGGCGTTCAAACTCGCGGAGGACTACCACGACTTCCGGAGTCTTGCCTCCTTGTGTCATAAGGGCAAGGTCTATCCTCCCGATGAGAACCCCAACGCCGCACGTATCGAGACCTACATCGACAAATTCAAGGAGGCGTTCACCACGGAGCTGTATCAATGGTATATCGAGCATGGTGCGTACGCCCTCAGCCCTCTGTAGGCTACGATCTGACATGCCAACAGGGGAGCTGCGCACGATGTTCGCGCAGGACCATAGCGAGTACCTCGATACCTTCTTTGCCGAGCACCCCCATCCGGGCATTTCTTGGATACATGACCTCGGACGTGGGCGATACGCTTTGGCTTCTCAGGCGTTGCTGACCGAGGCGGAACATGCCCCCGAGTTGGTATCGAAGCATGTAGGCAATCCCATGACGAACACCCTGGTTGCCATCGCTCATACGCTGTTCGGTGTAGCTCATGCTCAGCATCGGCAAGCTATCGCACCTCGCGCAACTGCATGAAGGCACGAAAGCAATCAATCAAGATGTTCTCGACGGTAGGTTCACATGACCTGGCCCCATTGTTAGCTTTGGCTTACGATAGGATTGCAGCATTCCACGACGGCCTGGACTTCGTCAGCGTACACGAAACCTTGATTGAGGATCTCAAGTCTGCGCTGGCCTCGGTCCGTTCGCGTCAGTCGCTGGAGATGCAGGTCGAGACGATCACTCAGAAGAGGGCGGGAAACCTGAGCAACCGCAAAGGCCTATACAACGTCAGTGGTCTGGCATGTGGCCCCGTAGGCCTCTGGTTCTAATGCTGCATATAGGTCTTCAAGTTCTTCGTCCGCCAGTTGCTCCAGGGCAAGGCCCTTTCGGTTGAGGACATGGCCGAAGTCCTGAGCCTGAAAGACAACTACGGAAAGGTCGAAGACTACGTCACAGCCCTGCATCTCCTTGCTCGCGCCGAGGTGCGAATGTCATCCCTTCGCTACGGACTACTATAACTAACGCATCATCGTCGGCGCAGAACGTGCCGAGCTCTCGGAGGCTGAGCGTCTTCAAGAACGTCTGGCGCCGGATCTACATCCATGACGAGTAAGCGTTCGTTGCACCCTTGCGGAACCCTCCACTCACAAAGGCTGTGCCTGTACAGCTGGAACCTGATCCGCCAGACGACCGGCGTTTCCGACCAAGAGCTGAACCAACGCCTGCGTAGTACCGCCCTCTACGCCGCCCTCCAAGCAATCGCGCACAAGCGCAACCGGCCGGAGGGCTACAAGCTCCCGCCCACGGCGGCGTTGGATGTACCTCCCGAGGATGAGCTTGCCCTGCGCTGGCCAAGCCTGTCGCCGGAGGAGGCAGTGGCAATTGCGCGCGACTACCAGCGCGACAGCCGGACGCTGCAGGACCTCGACCTCGATGGTATATACTACAGCATGGAGGAGCTCGTGAACGCGGATGAGGGAATCCCGGACGGCCCATAGTGGCCTCCTGACTGGCTATCCCCTGTCCCGACTCGTCGCCCGATAAAATGTACATGTCAGAATGTGTACAATGTTGTCTTGCTACGCCGCTTGCCCAGTGTTCTCTCGCAGCTTACCTGTACATGCTCATACGACTCGCGAGATCCAATGAGTCCCGCACCACATAACGCTCATATGGATTACTATCATACAATACGCTCCGACGAGCCTGTAACATCGCAAATCACCCATCCTCCTGGCCCCTCCGGACCGGGTTCGTGAGCCGCGAGACGAACTCCTGGTAGCGCACGCGCGCCCCGAGGAGGATCGTGGACCAGTTCCGCTTGCGCCATTCCTCGCTGTACGCGTCGAGGCGGGCGCGCTCCTGCGCGACCCAGCGGGCGTAGAACGCGGAGAGCGCGTGCTCCCGCTGCTCCGCCGTCGCGCTCTCGGGCAGGCTTTGCAGCACCGCGTCCTTCGCAGCGTAGAATCGGCTGTTGCTCTAGAGAAAAGGACGAAAACGAGGCATGTGAGATGGAGCGTCACATACATAAGGGGTGTGAGGGTCGAGGGCAAGGGCAATTGGATATAGGGAGTTCAAGGAGAGTCGGGGCGGCAGGAAGAGAGGCTCACGTCTAGCCAGAACGCGTGGTTGAATGCGTCGAGCTCCTGCCGCTGCATCTTCCACTGGTATTCGCGCGTGTTGCCCGTGAACTCCTTCAGCGAGTACGGGTGCCGGACGCGGGGCGCGGCGGGTGGGGGCGCATCGTCGTAGATGACCGGCCGGAGGTGCGAGATGGGGTCGGGCGGGCCTACGAGGTGTCTCCGCGATAACGAAGCATGAAAATAACGGATGCTAGATGGTGTACGGGCAGTCGGGACGGGAGGAGGGTGGGGGAGCGGGAGCCTGACCATGGCCGTCCCCAAGAGAGCTGCGAGAACGGGCGTCACGTGCAAGGAGACCCTCTTTTCACAAACCTCTCGAAGGGGAGATGACATCGTGCAGGGACTTCTCGTAGCATGCGCAAGGGTCCGTAATCAGTGCTATTATGGAACGGGAAGACTTGTGTACATTATAGATATCAGTGGGGTACGAGGAATATCTATATGTTCACCGTCATCAAACCTAGCGCCCACCGCGAGGTCAGTGCTTTTTGCCTGCGGCCTTGTCCTGCACATCCTCCGCCTTCTCCTCCACTTTGTGCGCCCACTCGGATACTGGAGCAAAGTACCCTGCGGCAAGCCAAGACCCCGCAAACAGACCGAGAAGGACCCATACGCCCGCCTTCTCGTCCTTGTCCAATGTGCGAGAGTAGCTCTTGTCTTGTCCACCAGACGTCTCCGTCTTCTGTGCAACGTCATACTGAGCCTCCGTGGGCGCGGGACGCTGGAAGGAGGTAGGCAGGCTGAGATCTTCAGCCATGGACGCGGCGAGCTGTCCAAGGACAGAGGTAGGCGCCTTCTGAGGGGACGAAGAAGATGATGGGCTGGGGGAGTACAGGTTGTGCGAGGGACCGCCGCCGTGGTGGGTGATATCGCCGGCAACGGTGATGACCTTGGGCTTTGAAGATGGACCGGGCTCCTGAGGGGCATCCGCCTTCTTCACTTTGGACGAGTCCCAAAAGTCGGGGAGGAACGGCTGCAAGCGGTTATAAGCGGGAGTACACGATACAAACCCCAGAGAGACGTACGATGGGGGTGGGGTCCTGGGGCTCGGGCTCGGAAACGTTGGGCAATTTAATGTCCAGGTTGTACTTGGGGTGCACGGGCTCCGCGGAAGAGGGAACGCCCGGTACCTCTGTCGGGGTGTCGACTACGGTAGAGGCGTGACGAACTTGAGGCGCGACAGAGACGGGCTCGGACGAGAGCGCCTTCTTCTTGTCGTCGTCGCGCAGACGCGTAATCAAAGTGGCCTTGTTACCGCCCCTGTGGACCGCGACGGTAAGCGTAGGGAGAAAGTGCAGGGAGGGCGGGGTACTGACGCGGGGAGACCGCGTTTGCGGGCCTCCTTCCTGAGCTCGTTGACGGTCTCGTTCTCCCAGGCCTTGGTGAGGAGAACCGTGGAGACAAAGGACCTCGCGTTGCGGTGCGCAACCGCGGGCCTGAGCTGTGCAGCGACGGCAGAACGGAGCATGGCTAGACTCTGGGCGAAGGAGAGAAAGAAAGCAGGACGAACTTCCGAGCCGGGACGGATTCGGACGTAGCACGCTAGACGCCCGTGCAATGCTCTATGAGATCATTGTCACGTGGGCGGACACGGGCCTCGTGCATCGTCTGGACGCGCTCGGGTTCGGACGCTTTCTGTGTGCTAACGCTGCGAGTGCAGCTGCTGGAGCTGGGCTGAGGGCAAGGGTTGTACAGGCTGGGAGGAATACTAGCACAGGACCATCCATCACCATCGACAGACTTATCTGACCTAATCGCCGCCTTCCTCTCTCTCTTATTCGTCCTCTTCCGTGCCATCTTCGCCTGCCTCGTGTTTCCCCCGCCTCGTGTTCTGTCCCCCGTCCTTTTCAAGCCCTCCGCTGACTCCCTCGCCACTGTATTTCCTCTCCTACCTCTCTCTCCTTCTCCCCGACATCCCCCTTCCTCCCTTCCCGCTATCGCGCCGGCCATGCTGCTCTCCCCAGCGTAAGTCCATCTACTCGCTCGGTTGGTGCCCGTAATCTGATCTCATACCCTGACTCCCCGATAGCGCATCCAACGCGAGCCTCCCCTCCTCGCAAGGCTTCTGGGGCCGCTTCAAGAGCCCCAAGAGCAACAAAGATGCAGACATGGCTCGTGAGCGGCAGGCTCAGCTTGCCCTCACTCGCCAACGCCTCCTCACCCTCGCATTTGACGAAATGGAGACTGTTCGCATGGTAGGCATGACTCCCGCCACGCGATAGAATGCCACTGACAATAATATGCGCAGCTCCCTCCCTCGTTCATGGTATGTGCTATGGACAACTGATCCAAGTGCGCACTCGTGCCAATACACTCTCGACCAGGAACTAGAGGCTCTTGCGCGCGAATGGATCAAACCTCCTCCGGACATGCCAATCAGCCTCCGCGTCCCCATAGAATATGCATCGCTCCACGCAGCAGTGAGTGCACAGTCCACATAGATGGTCAAGATTATTCACTCTCGGTTGCAGCGATTGGTAGCAGGTCCCTATATCTATGTGCGCACTCCTCCGATCATGTTGCGTGGCGCTGCTAACGCGTGGCCCGCAGTTGACCAGCGAAGACTCGTACCAAATTGCTATCATGGGTGTGCAGGGGCTGCGGGTGGAAGTGGTGTGTGATAGTCCTCCGCCACCTGACGAACCTCCGTAAGTCGCGTTGCATAACGTAGCTATCGCCCATCTAACCATCACATTGTGTCTCCAGGCCGCCACCGTGGGTATCTGACATGCTAGAGCGATATACATATAAACTAACAGACTCTAGGCCTCCGCCGGTACTGGAGATGCCGGCGACGTTCAGTCTTGAGCTCGCTCCAGGACAGAACGTCGCGCTGGACACGACCATCACTTCTGACGAGCTCGACATGGCGCGCATGGAAGATGGAACGACTGTAGACGGCTCGTTTTGGGGAAAACTGGACATCGTGCACGACGGGGACGTGCACAAGATGGAGTTTTCGGGCACGCGCATCCAGAACACGGAGAACGTCTCCACGGACCTCATCGTCGACTCCCGTATCATCAACAAGCTTGCCGTCGCCGCGAAGCCGGCAACTGCGCGTTGCCACTTGGGCATACTGGCACCTTCGCAACAGTACTGCGACGTTTACCTCACGTTCTCTCCGTTCTGGAAGCTGGGCGTCAGCTGGCCCCGAGCAGAACGCGTAGAGGACCACAAGGTCAAATACTTCCTGCGTGTACACCCTGGCGGTGCGGTCGAGCACTTCGAGACAGAGATGACCGCAACAGCGCTATACTACGAGGCCATGTGAGTAACATTGTCATTGCTGGGGAACAGCTGTAGAAACTGATAACTTGGACCAGTCCTGACCCTGGTATGCTGGACCCACAAGAATTCATCTCGCCCCGGAACGGCTTCGCGATGTCATTCGAGGACTTTGTACCTCATCTCATGCGCGTCCTTGATCAGCTCGGGATGTCGCTCTTCGCGCGGACGAACTTCATTAAGTATGATGCTTCTCCGTCTTGCGCATACATCGCATCCTGACGTTTGACCCCTACAGCAACAATATGTCCGCGTTCTCCGCTCATCGCAACATCGCGTATCGCTTCCTGCAGCCCCACAAGATTGCTGCAGCAATTGACATATCAGTAACCGTTGAGAACTGCGTGTTCACGCGGCTGTTCTTGATGTTCCGCGGCGTAACGGACGATGAGCTCAGCCTCTTCGCGGGCGCGGGCGAGAAGGAAGCAAATCAGGTCAACTGGCGCGACCGCGTCGGGTGGTCCGAGCTCAGCAAGGACCCCACGCAGTTCCGCGTCCTGGAGACCTCTGTTCTGGAGGTGACGTAGAGCATCGCCGCATCGGATCGTTGGCCTACCATTCTACATTTTGTCACTTTCACTTTTCTCTCTGCGATATCCTCCAGGCTTCTCCTTCGATACCTTGCGATTCCCTGGCACCCCGATTCCCCCACTTCTGCTTCCCTGGTATCTCCCCATCCACATTCATGCTCCAGTTCCCTCTCGGTTGTGCTGCTTCCTCGTCTTCCCTTTCCCGGTTCCTCCCATCACTGTAGTCTTATCACTCAATTAGTGTTGTAATCCGCGCGCAGGTGCGCTGCCCTCTATCTTCCCTCGTCCCCTTCATCGCCGTTGTAGCGGTAGCGGAATACCTTACCCCCTCCCCCATATCTCCCTCCTCTGCTATATCCCCCCCTGTGCCTCAAGGACAGTCCGCACCCTGCCCTGCTCGCTGCTCTGTTACGCTATCGTTGTACCCCAGTACCCTCCATGATCATGTCCACCATGTAGCCGTGCATCTCCCGATCTCTCTCTATCTCTCCTCCAGCCTTCCAGCTCGATCGCGCTCTTCGTACATACGTATCCTTGACTTCTTCCTCTTTCTCTTTGTTTGCCTACGCAATTCTTCCAATCCAGTTTTCCTGCAAGGTACTGCGTACATGTGCATAATTTTACTTTACGCGATTCATGTCCCGACCACGCCCTGCCGATCGCCACGATGTGGAAATGGACTCCTTCTCCCCGATTCCGCTGAATGCACCTGCGGGGTGGTGGTTGTGATGCGGCTAGCGCAAAGCACGTTGCCATGCCCTGTAGTACGTACAAACGAGGGGAGGAGGCGGCAGGCCTGGTTGGACCCGGCCGGCCGCGGGCGAGGGCGAGGGCGAGCGGCGGTCGACCCGTTGTCGCGGTCGATGGACGTGATTCCATGACAGCCTTGGTTGATCAGTGTCATCGCGCCCCCCGCGCGTCCCGCCTCACTTCCACCAACTTCCAGCGACCACCAACCTTGCGTCTCCCTACTCACCACGACCACGACGCGTCTCTTGACTGGACTATCATCGTCATCACCACCTCGATACATATACCACCTCATCAGCCCACCACTGCCCGCAACGAGATCGTGTTGGAATCGACCCGGGTCTGCACAGCGGCTCTGATCGGCGGCTGAGCTGGACGTACTACAAGTATAAGCTTAGGCACTAGGATCTATACCCGACCCAAGGACAACTACGACTACGACTTTACCGACGATGAGCAGCATCCCGAGGCACCTCGACCCGAAGTTCCCCCAAGCCCAGTACGTCTCCATTCCACTCCCTCAATGCTCTCTGTGGCGTGCGCCCCTGCGCCGCCGCCGCCCATTATCACCGTGACAAGTAGCACGTACTGACCGGTACTCTCCCCCTCCCCGCACACAGACGGCAGCCGTCGCGCGACTCGCTGCGCTCGCTCGCCCGGTCGCACATGAGCCAGGCGAGCGACGGGTACTACTACCCCGACGGCGGGGACGGCGGCGGCGGCGCGGCGGAGGACTTCCAGCGGCTGCCGTCGAGCCCGGCGCGGCTGGATATCGACCTGCCCGAGTCGAACCTGGACCTGACGATCGACTTCAACTCGATCCTCGCCGAGAGCGCGCCGAAGGAGCCGCAGAGCGCTGCAGAGTGAGTACGGTTGGTTCGAGTGTATCGTCGTTTTGCGTGCGGCGTGTCGTGTCCCCTCCTTCCCCGAATCCGGGGCCGTGCGTGTGTCCGTCGGCTTCCTCGTTCTATTGGGCGCGAGGCGGCGTGGTGCAAAGACCGCCCCTTACCGAGACCCGCGTCCCCCCTCCTCCCTTTCCCTTCTGGCGCGCACGGTGGCAGAATGCTCATGCACTCCGGGCAGGATGGACAAGGTGTCGAAGCGGGCGAGCAACGTGATGCGGCTCACCGAACAGAACGAGCGGCTGAAGGCGGAGCTGCGGGCGATGACCGAGCGGCTGGAGGCGGCGGAGCGGCGGCAGCAGGAGCTCGCGCAAGCACAGGCGCAGCGCCAGGGCGGCGGCGGACAGCGGCAGGGTGCGGCGGGGGAGGGCGCAGGGTCGTCGGGGAGCGCCCATTAGTGGCGGTGACGGATGTGGTTAGCCTCCCCGCCCCCGCCCCTGATTGGGGCGCATCATGCCCTGGTATGGGCGGGGCCGACGCGCGATCGGGGACGGCGCGGCGAGGACTGGCGAGCTCGGGCTGCTGGAGAGGACGGAGGGACGGCCGGAACATACAACGATCCATACGATAGCTAGCTAGTGTACTTGTACAGACGATACCACCGCGGCCGCCCGCTCACGCTGTCCACTCCTTTGCTTTCTCGCTTCGCACTCTTCAATATCTCTTTCTCTTCTCCCGTCCTGGCCTGGTGACCGTCGAGGATGCGCGCCGCCCGAAAGCGAGCGGGTGGTTGGGATCGATAGACGTCGATGTCGAAGAGGCTGGCGGCGAGGCTGATTCGATCGCAGCTCCACACCCCGCAAACCTTGGGCTGATCGCTGCCCCAGAATTCTGCACTCGGTGATTTCAGTTTTCTGCAGGCTGCGTCTGGGAACGGGCGAAGACGTCCTCAGCCTCTGCCAGCCTCGCCAGCCCCGTCCTCCCCAGTGACCTCACTCGCCGAGGCCCCGTATATATATCTCCCCATCTTATCGTCCGCATCCCCCACCCTCTTCCCCACCTTCCCCCTCCTCGTCCTCTACCACCACCGCCATGTCTCGTCGCCCGTCTGGCATCTCTGGCAGCCGCCGCCCCTCCGTCCTCGATGCTCCCACCGGCGTCAGGCGGCAGTCGGGCGCGTCCTCCCGGAGGCCCTCGATTGACCCCTCCAGGCTGGTCCCCATGGACAGGTATGTTCGCCTCCGTGATCGCCGCGGCAGACAGTCCCTGATCTGCGTTCTCTCTCCCTCAGGGCATCCCACATTGGTGGTACGGAGGACTTCAATGTCGTCTTCGTCGGCGCGGGCAACATCATGTTCGGTGCGTACGGCATGTACGTACGACCCAAGTTATGTCGAGACTGACATCATCGCATCGCAGGCTCGGACGAGGGCCCGTGGAACCACTCTTTCCGTTTCGAACAGTACGTTCGCCGCTGTACCGGAACTGCATTCGCACATGCTCACTTGCCTGCAGCAAGCTCGGCCCTCGCCTGAAGGTCGTCGCGCTCATTGACCCCGCCATCGACCGCGCCACCGCTGTCCTCCAAAAGAAATGCGAGACGTTCGTGCGCTCGGCGTACGAGAACACGCGCGTCTTCAAGACGCTCGAGGACTTTGTCCGCAACATGTCCAAGAAGGACATGCCCCGCGCGGTCATCGTCGGCTCCCCGCCCATGTTCCGCGGCACGCTCCAGCCCGGGCGCGACATCGAGTCGCAGATCATGAAGTACTTCCCCGGCGTCGCGATGTTCATCGAGAAGCCGGCCGCGACGGGCCCGGCGAGCGAGATCCCGGAGGCGTTCGCGGTCGCGAAGAAGATCAACGAAAGCGGGACGCTCTGCTCGGTCGGGTACATGCTCCGCTACCTCAAGGCCGTCCAGATGATGAAGCAGATCATCGAGGACAACAACCTGACCGTCATGGCCACGATCGCGCGCTACGCGTGCGCGTACGAGGCGATCGCGAAGCCGGACTGGTGGGACAAGGAGAAGAGCGCGGGCCCGATCGTCGAGCAGGGCACCCACTTCTGCGACCTCTCGCGCTACTTTGGCGGCGAGGTCGACATGTCGACCGTGAACGCGCACTCGCTCGAGTGGGACGAGAACGCGGGCCACCTCTCGAAGATGCAGATCGACGAAACCGCGATCCCGCCCGAGAACCGGATCCCCCGTGTCACGGCGGCGACCTGGAAGTACGACAGCGGTGCCGTCGGCAGCTTCACGCACCTCGTCGCCCTCCAGGGCCACAACTACAGCTGTGAGCTCGAAGTCTACGCCGACGGCTACCAGCTCAAGTGAGTGGCAACCATGCTATGCGATTGCAAGTTCGGAGGAGCTGACTTCGTCATGTCAGGCTTGTGAACCCGTATGTCCAGCCCGTGCTGTACATCCGCAGACCCGGCAGCGACCTGGAGGAGATGCACACCTTCCCCGACGACGACCCCTTCTTCTCTGAGGTTTGTTCCGCACACGGCACGCCGTTTGCTGCGCATGCTGACAGCGTGATTCGTACAGATCTCCGTCCTGATCGACAACATCGAGGATATTGAAGAGGACCCCGACACCGCCCAGATCCTCAGCTCCTTCGAAGGTGAGCGCTGCTCAACGGATTCTGGTGAGATGCATTGGCTGACGGCGGGATGTCGCAGATGCGTGCAAGACGTACGAGCTCACCTGGGCGATCCGTCTCGCCGCGGAGCGGAACCGCAAGCAGAAGCTGGAGGCGCAGGCTGCCGCCGCCGCTTCTGCTCCCGCTCCCGCGTAAAAAGGGTCCGGTCGTTGTGGCGCTGTGTGAAGGAAGGTAAATGGAAGGGAAGTTACCCGGGAAACCCATTGTAGACATCGGGCGGCGTTGTACGAATTTCAGGTGTTTTCTTTCATAAGGGATCGAGAGCGTGTGGTATTGTATACTTGCGTGAGGAAGCGTGCGAGTGATCAAGCGATGATAGCGAGGTGATGAGTGGGGTATTGGGCCGTCAAGAGGATGCAGTGCCAGCTCCTCCGACCTGGTGCCTCTTTGCCGTCGGCTCTGCGTCGGGGAGGGCATCGACGTCGATGACCTCCGGTTCGTCGCCAGCAGTCTCCGCATGTTTGCGCTTCTGACCAGCCCCGGGCGTCGCAACGCCGTCTTCTGTTGATGCGGTTCTTGAGTCGACGCTGCTCTCCGGCACAGCAGCAGCCTCATCTACTGTCCCATCGTTGGGCACAGCGACGGCTTCGGCGTCAGGTCCTGCGCCTTCGGCGCTCGTCCCTTGGGCAGCCGCTTCGAGCGCGTCCTCCTGCATCTTCCGGAAGACGGCGCGGAAGTGTTTCTTGATCTTCGGGATGGTCTTGAACGGCGCGTCGCAGTGCGGGCAGAGCATCTCACCCTTCAGCAGTGGCTCGTATTCCTTCTTGTCGAGCGTCGATTTCTGTGCACGTACGATACCAAGGATGTTTCGCCTCGTCAGTAAGAGCACACGAACGGAGACAAGACAGGGAGAAGCATGGCTGGCAGGACGGACGGACCATGGCGAACCAGGTCGGCTCGATGTCGGGGTCGAACCAGCGGATGACCTCGTCGATGTGCAGGAAGAAGCCGAGTCGGGGGTGGAACGAGTTGACGTGCTTCTTCGTCTTCAAGGCCTCCCCGAGGAAGTCGACCGAGATGACATGCAAATGCAAGTGACTGTGAACAAAAACGAAAGCGACAGGGAGCGGGCGCGCAGGCCCGCCCCGTGCGCGCGTCAGCCTCCTCGTCCGATCGCCCGCACACGCCCGCAAAGGGGAGAGCGGGGGGAGAGGACACACATGAGGTGCCTGAGCGGGATGAGGACGTACTCCACCGAGGGCACGGCGTGGAAGCCGATGAGGACGTCCCACACGAAGCCGTAGCGCGCGCGCATGTCCTCCTCGATGAGGCGCTTCGCCTCGAGCGCGTCGCGGCGGAGGCCGAGCAGGACCGCCCGCGCCTGCTCGCGCGGGAGCATGAGTAGCGTGCGGAGCGTGCTAAGCTGCCGCGTCGTCAGCGGCGGGAGCACGCGGGGCAGGACGAGCTCGTGGTAGTACCCCTTCGGGAACCGGTCGTGGATGGTGATCGACGTGTCCGAGGACGTCAGCTTGAACTCGGCCGGGACGTCGGCCGGGTCCATGAGCGCGTACGTGCGCAGGTGTGTGTAGTGGGTCATCGCGAGCGCTCTTCTGCGTGCGGTGGCAGGGGCAGGAGGCAGGTGTGGTTGTGGTTCGGGGAGAAGGAGATGAGCGCGAATGATCTGTGGCTGCGCGAGGTCATCCGGACCGGGCTGACCGAAGGTGGCTAACAGACCGCGAAGACGCTGGCGGCTGGCAGGGCTGCTGAGGTTGGCACCCACAAGTCGATCTGCTAAAGCACTTGACGTCCGCATTCCGTCGGCGCAAAGCACCGGGCCATGTAGGCGGCTCACAAAAATATTGTGAGGGAAATATATGATTTTGCTTGCCGCAGATATGTACAGAAAGGTGGACCGATGGAAGGCGAAAGGATAATCAGTTCCTGGCGTCGACGGGTAGGTGAGGGGGGGTAATGAGAAGGGAGGACTGAAGAGGTGCAGCTGGCGGTTTGGTTGGTCCGATGCGACGCCTCGGAATATGCGCACTGACGGCTCACGGGGACGATCCAGGGCAGGACGATATCGACGCATGACATTTAGAATTAGAGAGCGACTGACATACCGTGGGGACGGCGGAGGGAATGACGGGATTTCTTCCGCCAGGCCACCACCCACAAGAGCTGCGATATCTTTTCCACCACGACCATATTAAGCCACGACTTCGTTTCCTTTGTGCCCACCCCTCAAGGAGGCAGAGTGATCATGTCGTATCCTAGATGAGCCATACGTTGGTCGTAGCGACTGTCCTATAGCCAGAGAGACTGCGGGCGGGCTTGGTATCTTGACGCCTGAGAAATGAACCAACATTGGATAGTCGCGGTTGGGTTGAAGGGCATATACCGTCTGGTAGGGATGAGCAGAGGGGGCGAGACGAGAACTAGCGGTCGAGCATCGGCGAGTAGGCGAGGATCTGGGTATAGGGTGACGGGCGATGCGACGGCGAGTGTGACCGGACGAGCGAGGCTGCCAGGACCTGAGGGCTGGTGTTGAGCAGACTGCGAGCTGGTCTCGGGCGGAGACAGACAAATGGACGGCGGGGAGAACGAGAGGCAAGCAGGCGAACGGGGCTGGCTGGAGGAGACGATCGAGCGATGCGGGGGCGGCTGTCGGACTTAGGACAATGGATCGATCGGGGGGCAGAGGCGAGTCGCGCGTCGAACCGATCCTCCACCCCCTCTTCCACGAGGCAGTCCTCTTTCGCGCAGCGCCGTCTCTTGCGTCCGCCATCGTCGTTCTCGTCGTCCTCGTCGCCGTTTTGCTGTTCGGTTGCCCTTCACCTTGCACAGGTCTGGTGTCCATTCGTGCAGAGGTTCCCCATCGTTGTCGGATATCCGAGGCTCTGCCCTCGCGGCATTCTCGACGGCTCGCGCCTCCACTTCTTCTGGTTTCTGCGGCTTGTCCTGTCGTGCTCTCGACGACGGCGCTCGCCCGCCGTTTGTCATACTCTGATATGCACATCTCTGCGACGTCAAGACCAACACCACCGGCCAACCACTCTCGGCCAACCGATCATGTTGCTCCCTTCGTCTACACTTCTTTCACAGAAACACAGTGTTTATGCTCACGGCATAATCTGGACACTGGCCGCCCGGAGAGCTCACGCTCACCCCGGGGGTGGCTTGTTGGTGCATAGTCGATCACACACATATTTTGCGGTGCGTTTCCTTGCAAATCTCTCTTCGTTGGCGTACGCCATCCTTGTTCTTGTCGCCTCCGCTTCTGGGGCATTTTGGCATTTAGAGCACACAGAACTGGTTGCACAATATCAGGTCATCTCTCGTCTTGTGCGAGAGTAATCTTCTGTCCCCTTGCTTGGACGTCTTGATCACAGTCTTGCGTGCACACACATCTTGCTTTCTTGAGGCATACCACATGTTGAGGCAGACAGGAGGTCGTTCAGCATTCACTGTTTTCGCATGGATGATGTTGGTGGTCAAGAGACGCACCGTGTCTTATCACCATCATCCTCCTGCTACAAGCGCCCGTGACTGTATCACGCGACGCGTGACGGCTTCTCATGAAGCTAGGATCGGGGAATGGCTGGGATGCGCATCGCCTGTCCTCGTAGACGGCGTCGGAGACGGTGTTCAAAGTAGCCAGTAACACAGTTTTAAGTACCAATGAGCATTAGAGGGCTATACCATGCTCAGTTGAATGGCACAGTATTCTGGGTAGTATGACACCCACCACTAGTGGCTTTGCCTTGTGCTCCGAGACGCGCTGCATCTGTAGGGTGGTATCAGTCGTTATGGGGAGTGTTAGCTTCAGAAAGATGCGCCCTGCAATGATACACCGAGAGGCGGTGAGAGGGTGTTTCGACCCAGGTTCTCACTTCGTTAAGCGCTGTCAGTCCCGGCCGATCGTGCATTGCGTTTTCGATCCACATACAACCGCGCCCATCCCCTGCGTATTTGCCTTCACTCAGCCTCCTTACTGCGCGAATGCCCTTGACGGACGAATGTGCGGACTACTCGTAACAGGATTTGACCAGAAGCGCGATCGGAGAGGGCGCGAATTGCGAGGGGAAGTGCTGGCTAGAGGGTTGCTGACAGGACTGGCATCAAGCGAGCTAGCATAGGTGCGCATCTCCAGGGTCACAACGCTTCTCTCTTTGCACCCCGCCCTACTTAACTCATCCTGGCGGCATCCTACGCCCCCCGCTCCTTTCCTCCTTCCCTCTCACTACACACTCCTTCACGTACCCCCAACAAACGCCCTCGTCTACGCCTTGCCCCTTGCTCTTCGCCTCTCTCATTTCTCTTTGCTGTGCTGGCTCCGTCGTCGCTGTCTTTTGTCCTCTTTACATCGCAATAAAACCGATGCCCCGCATTGACCCGCCCTACCCGTCCTTCACTTTTGTCCTCACTGCCCCTCCGCCACGCACCAACGCGTCCTCTCGTCTCCCCGCGTACCGCGCGTCTCACATGGGAAGATATCACCCCTACCCAAGGGTCGCCCCTGGGCGCTGCCAGGACCGCCTGATGGTGCGTGTTCGCGACTGCTGTGCTTTTGTGGATCCGTGTCGATCCCTCTCCTATCCACCCTTCCCCGCCTAGAACACGATCGACTACCGCTATGTGGAGGAGCCGCTCTGGGAGGAGGACGCCGCGGACGTTGTACGTGTTTTCCCCGCTTCGCTCTGGCACTTTTTCCCCTTACGGCGTCCGATGCGCATGACAGCAGCGCGTCGGCGCCACGGGCTGCGAGGGCGACTCAATCAGCACGAACGCTTCCCACCCCACACCTCCCTCCCCCACGGCTGACGCGACCTCGCAAAACGAGCGCGTTGAGTCCTCTTCCGACGGCGCTTCAGCCAAGTTAAGTCGCAGCAAGCTCGTCGACACGTTGACGGTCAGTCTCGCGCGTCATCTACTTCCCTGCGGGATGCTGACCGACCCATAGGAGATGCTCTTCGCCCTCCGCCGCCGATACCTTACAGTGCAGGCCGTGAAGAACTTCCTCAAGGCCGAGGACCTCAAGCGTGCCTGAGGGCGCGTAGCTTGGCCTCCCTGCAACTTGAAGGCCATTTAGCAAAGAACACAACAATGTAGAACGCCACGTCGCAGTCCTCCACACCATCGCAATGCCCTCGGTCTCTGTCTGTCCCCCTCGCTTGCTCGCTATCTCGCACACGTCATCTTGCCCCACGCTCGTTTTCTTGTGATCCACGATGCTCCCTCATCTCATCTCATCTCATCACATCCATGTCTGCGCTCTCGATCTGTTACCATACCACGCGTTTTGAATCTCGCCCGTTCGTGCGTGTAGATATTCGCCTCGCCTCCTACGTTGGGTTGTATCATAGCTGTACATACATATTTGGTTAGAGACGCATGCATCTTGGTCTAGTCTTCCGTGTTCGTGTACATAGTAGTAGTATACGTAGACTTTTACGTACCCGTCCCGGCTCTCTGTCGTGGCCGTCACATAACAATGTCATAACCGATCTTGCTAGAGGAACATGAACGGCCGGCGGACGACGTGTATCGATAGTGCGTAGTGTTTGGACTTAAACGCCAGCGCAAGCCCCACCGAAGCCGCAGGTCTCGGGGTTTGGGGAAAGACACAGGTATGCGTTTCACTCGCACTGGCCCCAAGACGGCTGCGCATTGGAGTCCATAGCCTCGTACCCTCGGAGGTCAAGGGCAGCCGCCGAATACGTCTTGTTCGCGTCGATGCAGTGTGCCCTTTTGTGGCCGCGAGATCGCGTCTATCTTCATGGCCACAAAGTATCACCGGGCGGCCGGGCGCACACAAGGATTGCAGCATTATCAACGCAACGCAGTTCGGTGATGTGCACCCCGCCCTGCCTTGAACAGTGCCTGTCTATGGGGGTGATACGAACGCCGAGGATCTGCGATACACAATATTGCTGAGAGTTCGGTACCCGGTTGCCACTTCGGTATGAACTTCAGCCTGAGAGAGAGTGGCGTCCGCGAATATCTTCAGTCGTTTTCTTATTCTCGCGACGTCGCTAGAGACGTGAAGTGTCAGTGTTGCGAGAGCCTGACCCCCAGGTCAAGGCGAACGCGTAGAGTGCCGAAGAAAGCACCCACGGCGAGCGCCTCTCGCTGACGTTTCACATGAAGTTGTGGGTCCACGATGGGTCCTGCGCGTGCGTCTGCTGTCCCCGGGCATCTCCCTCCACATCTCTGGATACATCCACAGCTCTTCTAGCGCGGCGGTTGAGGGGCGCCGACGGACTAGCACCTGAGCACGAGCAGAATTGTGGCGACCCGAGCCCGAGCTACGGTCGATCCGAACAACCTTCTCGAGACTTCCTCTGGGCGTCCGTCAAACTTCGCCGCGCGGGAGTACTTCGCGGCGAGGGTTCTTAGGGGAAGCGGGAGACGTCAAGTATGGGACGATTCATCCTCTTCGGCCTATATCTGCATTGGGGAACCTCCTGCTCTTTTTTGCTGTCTTTGTCGGGAGAAGACGCGACGACGGCTAGATTCGGCTCTAAAGCAGTAAACGAATGCATTTACCGGCGATTCATGAGGTAATGGTTGTGTACTTACTACTCGCTCGCCTTGGTGAGCTCGGGGAGACAAGGATCGGCAGGGTCTGCTCCCCGGGGAATAGATTCTCAGAGAGCGATATACGCAACAACGAGAACTCGTCGGTCCAACGCGTCAGTCGGATGGCGTGTGGGGCGCATGCAAGGTGTGGGGTGTCGAAGGCTTGCGAGTGGGTTCGGGCAAGCCTCACTGTCTTGTGGCATTATAAAGGAAAACAGTGGGTCGCGAGTCCAAGATCGCAGGGTGTACACGGGCGAGCTGTCGCATTGTAAAGAGGTAGAGCGATTGATAGGGAGTGATGTCGCGGTGCAGGGAGGATCGTCGATAGGTCGGTAACTTTTCGCAATAGGAAATCCACGGTTGAGGTCCTGAGGGAATCATCTGACATGCTCGTCCGGTACAGATGTAGATGCTACGGATGGAGGTCGAAGACTCGGCGAATGATGTCTCTGTAGAGCGGACAACTTAACAGCATTAGAACGACGCACCTGAGCCCCCCTTCGACTCGACTCGAACTCCCTCTCGACCGCCGGACCGTGGGGTGAAGCGTTTCGTCGTCAATCGGTATTTGCCTGTGACTATGTGTGAACCGCCTTGACATTGCGAGTTACGCCAGGGGATACCACGGCAAGGGGCAGGAGCAAGGGGATGCGTGTCGGTAGGAGTGATTGAGCAGGTTGTCGAAGCTGGGGGCGATGTTCAGGCGGCCAGAGAACCGAACCGGTGCGGCTGAGAGGAATGAAGTGTGCGGAAGGACAGGCCCAGGTCAGGCTTTGAAGGGGGAGAAGACGAGCTGGAAGCCCTGGAGAGCGTGCGGCTGGGAGGGGCGTGCGGCTGGGAGGGGCGTGCGGCTGGGAGGGGCGTGCGGCTGGGAGGAGGTGCCAATGGAGGCTGGAGGGGGCAGCGGGTGGGACGATCGGTGGCTAGCGGACGGCTGCCCGATCGCGACTGGCCCGGCGGCGGAGCGAGCCTCGAGGCGGGCGGTTTCTTGCGATCGCCCCGCGCAACTCGCGACTCGCCTCCAGCCTTCCACCGCCCTCGTCCCCTTCTTTGCCAGCCTCTTCGTTCTGTCCTGCCTTCATTTGCGGGCGGCGCTGTTGCAGCTATTCTGCTCCCAAGCGTCGCGTTCTGGACTCGCGGATCGGCTGCTCCCCAGGCGTCTCATTCACCCTCGGTCTTGGCCAAATCCGTCTTCAAAATTTGCCATTGCTCTGCGTGTTCTCGGCTCATGGTCGACGACACGGGTGCGTCCCGACGGCCCTCTCGTGCTATGCAAAGCACGGATATACTGGAAACCAGCACCACCAGCCGACTGTATACGGTCAACTGATACTGCTGGTCTCTGCAAGTGCTATCGTCGACGACTTTGCAAGTCCAGCTCGTACACTTCTCACCGACAGCGGAAACATGGGCACAATGTGGCATGCCCATTGATGTATGGAGCATATTTCGTGCTCTCCAAGGTGCTTCGTACCGTCCCCATCGGGTACGTCTTCGTCGTTTCTTCTTGCACTGTCGGAGAGAATCTCCGTGGCTATCTCTCAGCAAGACTCTGGGCTCTTCTGCATCGTAGCGCCCTCTGCTACTCTGGTAGGGCATGGCATGCCGCCACCCTCGCTGCAGTCTTGTGTCCTTGCCGCAGTCTTGGATCTTCTCATTGTCGCAAGTTGTACGGCGACGCTTGTTCGCACACATTTCTTGAGGCAGACCATCTTGCTTGAGGCACTTCAAGTCTTGCAGCAGACCATGGTTTGAGGCAGTCATCAAACAGGTTATTAGCACATGAGTTTTTCTTGCATGGAGGATGGTGGTGGTCAAGACGCTCACCGAGGCTTATCGCCACCATCTTGCATGTCGAAGCGCTCGTGACGCGTGTCACACAATGTGTGACAAGTTCCCCACCTCTAGGATTGAGAACGGAGGTGGCACGGTCGACCGAGCAGTCAAAGACACGGCTCCCGACATACTGAAAGGGGAGACTCCATATAGGCATTATGGGGTTCATACGCTGTGATTTGGAGACATAAACGATACGAATGCCATAGCACCTAGTGAGAGCCCAAGCACCGTGCCCACCAAAAGTGTCTTATCACCCGGAGGCAATATTTGGGACACGTCAATATGCTCTTTAGTCGCGGGCTTCATGAATGTCTCTGGACGTTCCTCATCTCGCTATGCTGAGGGTCGCCTGCGTTCTGCACTCGTCGCACCGGTCTTTGTCTGCAGATCGTACACGTTCGCGTCTCCGCGTTGGCTTTCCCGCAGCGCCGAAGTTCGAAGAGGCGTCCCACGAGCCTGCCGGAGAGCAGCGTGCCAATGGAGAAGGCTTTCGCATCCACCCGATCAACTCGTCTGCAGTCGGAAGCGAAAGCGAGGCACAGGACGACGCGAGGCATACAGCGGAGTGAATCGAGTCAGGAGAGCGAGGGTCAATGTGGCATCAAGCGAACCAACGGAGGTGCGCCATCTGCAGGGTCGCGCCTCTGGTGGCATCCTTTCGCGTCTTCGCCTCGTTCAAGGGCCCATATAACCATCCCTCATTTTCACCCCCATCCCCCACTTCCCACGTTATCTTCTTCCTCCCTTCTTCCACATACACCTCTCCTAGTCTTTTCCCTGCTGTCTCTTTCCAGTCGCGCTTCCGTTTCCTCTTCGCGTCCGCTATTCTCTGTCCCCGCTTTCCTTCGTGTCTGCGCCTCAATATAATTCATGTCACGCGTCGATCCTCCCTACCCGTGCCTCACGACCGCGCTGGTCGCCCCCGAACCACGCAACGCACCGTCCAACCGCCTGCCGCCCTATCGCTCCTCATACATGGGCCGCTACCACCCGTACCCTCGCTATGGCCGTGCCTCCTGCCTGGAACGGTTGACGGTATGTCCATCACGTGTCCTTCCTTCGAAGTCTAGCGGGCGAATGGACGCGTCGCAGAACCAGGCGGACCGTCGATACGAAGCGGAGGAGTTGTGGGCCATGGAGGAACCTGTAATTGCACCGGTATGTGTCTTTTCTCGTAGAGCCAGCAGCGACTCGCAAGGTACAGTACTAATCCATACGGCGGCGATCGTATTCGACAGCCGCGACTAGAACGCGCCGCTGCCTGCGTGGAAGTCATCGACAGCGACGCCTCGCGCTACGATGAAGACCCGTTCGCCATAGGAGAAGAGGAACACAGCGGCCCTCCGCCGCCTTCGCCCGCTGCGACCGTCAAGCTCGTGGATGCAGCAGCGGTAAGTTTTTCTTTGAGCTGTCAGTTTGAGTTTGGCCAGTAGGACTGATGCGTGGCGGTTTAGGCTCTCCTCTCTGCGCTCCTTGGCCGCTACGTCGCACAGTTCCAGGCGATCAAGGATTTTCTCCATCTCGAGCACGCTAAGAAGGGCTGAGCGGGACAGCTCACCGAGCTCTCTGTCTCTAACACGCGTAGAAAAGGGACAACTACCGTGGCCGTCCCAGTTTCAACGTCCCTCGGCCGTACGACCCGTCGTCGCAGTACATACATCCATCGCAAGCCCTGTTGTTTTCTTGTTCGTTGACATGCCTACCGTACGCGCTGCTCCATCTATGTTTGCTGTCCTCTTGTATATCCACCCCCCGCATCCGTCGTATACTATAGTCCTACGTCTCTCGTACCCCTCGCTACCCTGCTATGCTCTCTTCCCTACTGGTAGTATGCCTTGGATCACACTATACTATCACTTCCCTGTATATATATACCACACGTCTTGTAGTACCATAGTTCGATGTATACCTCGCGCCCTCCTAGTAGTACCACCTCCCTCTTCTCTGTACATGTTGTAGCCTCCCTTGAACCGTCTTCATCATCGGAAATGCGATCGAGAACTCAGTGAAGGCTCCAAGAGACCTCGAACGACATGACGCTAAAGACGTGACAATGATATGCTTCCTGGCCTAACGGTAACCGAGCCTGACCCCCACTCCATGTTGGGGCAAAGGGCGGTGCCGTGTGTAAGGGAGGGCGAGCGCATCCGCCGCGTCGGCAGTTCGAATCGGGCGCGGGAGCGCGAGTCAGGGCTCATAACCTGTTGGAACCCAACAGGCTATGGCACCTGCCTCATCTCCTGTGCGCCGACGTATTTTTCTTGTATTTCACACTTAACGGGATGGCGCGGAGATCGAGGTTCGCGCGTTCGACCTGCGGGATCGTTGCGCAGGGACCACGCGAGACACGGTGGGCGGAAGCTGCACGTATACAATATACGGTACGGTACAATCTGATTGAAGAGGAAATATCCACGACTATGCGTACATCTCGTCCCAGCCCTCGTCGTTCGTCGCCGGTCGGGTCGGGTCGACGCCAACCAGAGTGCTCGCCTCGCTAGTTGGAGCTTGTTCAGCTGACTGTCCGCCGCTCTCCCCGCCGTCAGAGGGCCCAGAGGGCAGGGCAGCCGCCGTAGCCTTCCCTCCAGCGGACGAGCCTGCCTGGGGCGGCGCCGACTCCGCCTCCATCTCCCGCACCATGTCCCACATGTCCTCGTCCATGTCTTCCTCCGCACCCCCGCCACTGTGAGCGGCCTGGTTGGGAGCAGCTGGCTGCGGCTGGCGTTCGGGCGGGACGTACGGCTCGTCCGGGAAGTCGTCCATGACCGCGTCCCACATCGCAGCGTCCTCGTCGTCCCCAGCGCTGGTCGTGCCTCCGCGCGGGGCGCCGTACGTTGCCTGAGGAGCGGGACGAGGCGCAGCGGCTGCGGCACGCCTGTCCTCGTCCTCACGAATCATCGCGTCGATGTCGAAGTCGTCGTCCAGGGCGCCTAGTGAAGACGCGCCGGAGGAAGGCGAGGATGGCGGCAAGGACGCGCCGTGACGAGCGGGAGAAGACCGCTCGTCCTCGGTCGCGATTGGGACGTCTTGCGGCTCCCGAGTTGCTGCTCGGGATAAACGAGCGTTCTTCGCGGCGTCGGCGTCGCTGTCGTCGGAGTCGAGCGGGTCGTCGGGGCCAGGGATCTCGAGACCGTTGATGAGTCCCTTGGCTTCGTCTCGCCAGACGCTGAGCGCAACCTGTGAGCACGGGCATGGTCAGCATACGCGAGCCGTGTGGGGAGTAAGAAGTGTACATACGTTCATACGTTTGGAGTGGCAGATCTTCTCGACGCGTTGCACCGTGTCAATGAAGTGGGTGTTTGGGTACATCTTGTGTGCCCAGAATTGGTACACGTTCATGAGCCTATTCAGGTCTTGCAGCTAGCATTGCAAATGTATGTCAATATTACAACGCCTCCCGGAAACATCGACGGGAGAAAGCGTACCTCGTGTCCCTTCCCCTTCGGCTTGAACTCCTTAGCTTGCTTCACCAGCGCGGGGAACCCATCTGGGCCTAAGAGGCGCGCTTCGTTCAGAGTGGGCCGCTTCTTCTTTTTCTTGATAGGCTCGTCTTTGCCCTTCTTGTCTCCCGCGCGGCCCTTCTTTCCACCCTCGTCCTCCTCGAGGTCCCGCGGTGGAGAGCTGCTGGGCAAGATCTGGTGCGGGGTGAGCGCGTGCTTGGCGTCTGCTTGACGCTTGAGGGCGGCGACGTCAAGAGAGGGCGCGAGGTCCTGGAAGGCGGACTCGGGATCGTCATCGAGGTCCGCAAAAAAGGCGTCTATGTCCGGTTTATTGGACGTCGACTTGGACGCGTAGCGGGACTTGGAGGTCGCGTCTGCCTCGCGATCAGAGTCGGAGTCCAGGAAGAGCGGTCGTGAGGTGGATGGCCGTTTGGCGGGGGCCGGCGAGAAGCCCCTGGTATCGCCATGGATGGCTTGCGAAGGAGACTTTGCGTGAGAGGAAGAAGGCTCTGCGGGTTCGTCCCAGATGTCGTCGAGCGAGGCCATCGTCGTCGTCTCCAGATCTCGCTCGGGTCGTGCCACAGACGCGTCCGTCACAGACAGTCACCCCATCATCGAGGCGCGTCGGTCACAGTGTGTCACACCTCTTTTGGGTCACGCGTCGATCGCTTTGATCGCGAGCGGCCACTGCGACTTCGACAGAACTTACTTGCAGTCACAACTCCACCAAGATGACCGTCAGCAAAGACCAGGCGCTCCCTGACCCCGATGTCGAAGAAGGTATCAAGTACTGGGAATCACAGCCCGCTAGCTATGACGGCGTCCTCGGTACGCCACCACGCCTCCTCTCCCGCCACCCAGCATGAATAACATTCGTCCATAGGCGGCTTTGGCAACGGGGTACATTTGTCCCAATGATATCCTTAGGACCTCTCTGACATACCTCGAACCCTAGTCTCTACCAAGAGTCGACGCCTTAGGTTCCCGCCAATTCCTCATGTACCTCCTCCCAGAACTCTGCACCGTCCCCTCCGCGATCCGGCCCCTCCAGCCCTCCTCCTCCCCGCTCACCACCCGGCGCCCGCGCGCGCTCGACGTTGGCGCCGGCGTCGGCCGCGTCACCTCCGACACGCTCCTCCACCTCTTCGCGGACGTGCTCCTCGTCGAGCCCGTCGCGCCGTTCGTGCAGGAGGCCCTCCGGCGCGGCCGCGCGAGCGCGCGCCTCGCGGACCCCGCCGCGTCCATCGCGCTCGACGAGAACCCGATGGCGGCGCCGTGGAAGGGCATCCGCGACCGCTCGAGGAGCGTCACGTTCGTCCAGGCGACCCTCCAGGACTTCGACCCCGCCCGGCCGTCTGCGGCGGCGAAGGCGCGTGTGCTGGGGCGTGTGGGCTACGGCGCACCGGCGGAAGACGGTGATGCGAGCGAGAGTGGGGTCGTGGACGACCTCGACTCGGGCTTCGACGTCGTCTGGTGCCAGTGGTGCCTCGGGGCCCTGAATGACACGGACCTCGTCGAGTTCTTCCGCAGGAGCAAGGCGGCGCTGCGTGACCCGGCACACGGGCTCATCGTCGTGAAGGAAAACTTGTGCTCGGAGCATGGCGAACCGCGGGTGGTATTCGACGAAAGCGATTCGAGCTTGACCAGGTCCGATCTCGCGTGGAAGCAGGCGTTCGCGCAAGCAGGCTTGCGCCTCATTCACGAACAAATACAGGACGGGTTCCCTGAGGGGCTGTATCCTGTCAAGATGTGAGTCCCCCCTGATCTGTTATGGACCAGCGACGGAACTGATCGTCTATCCTCAGGTATGCTTTGAGGTAACGACATAGAACCGATCCTTGTTGTATAACTATCACACTTTATCTCATGGGACATCCTCAACTGAGGTGGTCACACAACGGCAACCCTGCATTTCTATCCAAGAGCGAACGACTACCAAGAAAGTAGGTATACAGCAACACGTAACGAAAGGGCGTAAGCATAACATCAAGCCAACCCCAGCAAAGCAAAGGGGCTCTTCATAACCCGCATCAAAACACCACGAGCACCACATCGTGAAACACAAACGAACGACGAGCTTGCTCACGCACGCTGCAGCGTCGCCTTGCCCGACTTTCCCCTCTCCTGCTCGCGCTGTGCGAGGACCGCGTCTGAAAGACTGTGTCGCCGCTTCACCTCTGCGCGCTCTCGCACTGAGGGAAAGTGGGCCCGGATGACGCCCTCGAGCTGCGGCCAGATCTCGTCCGACGTCGAGCCCGAGAGCGTCACTAGACGCGTGGTCGCCGCTGGCCCCGCCGCCTGCGCGCTGTAGTGGGCGAGCAGCGGAGACGTCGACGCGTAGAATTGTTCAAGCCGGCGAGCGAAGATTTCCTGCACACGCCACCTCCGTTAGCATCGGGGCGGTTGCACAGAAGCAGCGTACACGCAGCGCAAGTACGTACAGGGTTGTCATCCGGCCGCTTGGTGAGCGGCTCGCCCGTCTCGTCGTCCAGTCCGGCGACTTTGGGCGGGTTGTAGGACAAGTTGTACACGCGCCCTGACGGCAGGTGCACCCAACGGTCGGAAATTCGGCTCAGGATGACGCTGTCCGGCACATCGAGGTTGACCACGAGGCTCAGCGGCGTACCCCTTGCTCTACAGACACATTCGGGCGGCGTGAGCGGTGGCATGCCTCCGGACATGAGCGGGGGAATACACACAGCAGATGTTCGTCGAGAAGCTTGCCCTGTCCCACTGTCCGCGGGAAGCCGTCCAGGATCCAATGCTGCACCACGTGGATATAAGCATCATCGGCGGGCCTGAGAGTGACAACTGCCCGCGCTCACTCTGTTCTGTAGTGCGTCGAGCTTGCTTGTCACGACCTTGAGCATGACATCATCCGGTAGAAGTCCGCCAGAAGCGACAATCGATTCGGCGAGCAGGCCAACCTCCGTCCTGAGCCGCTGCATCGTAAACCCAGGGGTTTTCCACTACAACATGTGCGGCGACGTACTTCTCGACTATATGTTGTCGCAGGAGATCCCCAGTCGACATCGACACGATGTCATACTTCTTCACCAGTCGCGCCGTAAGCGTGCCCTTGCCCGCCCCGGGCTTCCCTGCGCACACAAGGCAGAAACAACGACGTCAATCCAGATCCGACCACACACTCAAAACGGCAGCGCTCGCGGAGAGCAGTAGCGCCCCCACGACGTCATACTGCATCGTAGTGGGCCATGCAGTCCTGCACAGAGAGCGGACGCACCGAACATGATCATCCGCAACAGCTCCGAGCCCGACGCGTCCTGCGCGGGCGCGGTCTCCGAGCGCGTCGTGTTCAGCGCGAACGGGAGCGCCTTCTGCTGTGCGGCGGACTGGCTGATCCCCCGGCGCGCGCCCATAACCGCCGCCCCCGCCGCGTTCGTAGTGGAAGCCCTGCATTTCCGGGTGACGAAGGCCCCAGTGTACCTAGAAGGGTGGGAAGAGCTGGGGGATCCCGCGGCGGCGTTGAGTAGCCTCGAGGATACGCTGGACGTGATTGGCCGGAGGGAGGCGAGCGAGCCCGGGACCGACGACATGCTTTTGTTGTTATGCACCGAGCGGGGGTCGAGGAGGAGTAACGTTCTGCAGGCAAGGAGCTACGCGCACGGAAATGAAGAGGAGCAGATCCCTCGCAGCTGCGAATGCGATTGGCTGGGATTTCGCGAGTGTCCGACTCGACTGAGACCAGCGCGGGGCTTCGAAGGTCGTGGTAACTCCGGAGTTGCAGCTAGTGCACACTCTCTCTGCGAACGTGACAGGCGGTGCCGGGCAGCAACAGCGTCGACGGGGAGGAGGGGGGAGGGAGAGAAGGGCGATGAGCGGGTGCGTCCGGGACCCCCTATTTTTCAGCGGGGGAGGGGCGATGGGCGAGCGTGCCGGCTCCCCAACGTCTTGCCCGGCTCCCCGTTTCGTCACGCGATCGTCCCATTTCCCGGCGCTCTCGCCCCTACATTGGTCAGGCTACACCCGCCTAGACACATCTGGCTTGCTCGCGCGTTGTGTGGCACGATGGTGCGCCTGTGATGTTGTTACTGTAAGTTGTGTGTGTATCCAGACGACCTGAGTTCGGCGTCGACAACAATCTCCACAACTCGCGTGCACCCATTTTTGCCTTCAAGGACCGGCGGTAGTACGGACGTCTAAAGGCGCCACAAGGTTTTGCTTCTGTCGGGCACAAGGCACAAAAGCTGCGTCGATGCATGCGAATAGACTACGGCCTTCCAAGATATAAGGGGTCTATTCTATGTGTCAAACCGGTGGGCGCCGACCCTTGAGTAGTGGGAAACTTGCATCCAACTGTGCAATACAATCTCAGTACCTGCAGCCTAAACGTGCGCCGCGTCCGTCTTCTGGCCCTTCTGGTACCAACCAATGAGCTCCCTCATCTCCGCCACTCCATACGCCCCGCGCACGTCCGACCGCGCATTGTCCGCCGCGATGCACACAGCCTCCGCGACATGATCTACGTGAATGGGCGGGATGGTCAGCGACCGCGCGAGAGCGTGCAGCGGCGAGTCCGGGGTGAGGTCCGGCCGCGCGGGACGCGGGAGGAGGCCTCCCAGCGTACGCAGCACCGCCGACGGCGTCGGAAATCCTTCTGGCGCTTTGGCGTGGATCGTGGCGGAGAGGTCGAGCAGGGCGGCGATGGGCGAGATGATGGGGCGGAAGTGAGGGTGGTATATCAATGCTAAGTGGGCGCGGACTAGTCAAATCTCCGTCTTGGGACGATTGGTAGAGAAGGGGGACGTACATGGGCGGATGTAGACTCCGCGGTAGTTCGGGTTCGCGCTCGTCATGCGTTCGATGCCTGCTTCTGCCTCGCGCTTGGTCTCGATGTACCCGGCAGGTATGACTGGACGCCCGCAGTCTTCCGCGGACAGGTATATGAATGCACGGGGCCCGTTCACCTCGATCTCGGGCTTCGAGTTGATGAACGCCTCGCACACGGTCAGCGCTGTGTGTTCACACCGACACATACCGGACGGAATACGCGAGTTTACACATGGCGAAAGTGTCTCGTCAGCAACGCAAACCCAGAGCGAAGGGGAAGCCGTACTGACCAGTGTCACGATTGATCGTGGCATACGTGCCCTCCCTCCGCTTCTCCTCCTTCTCCAACGGGTTCGCAGACCTCGCGGACCCAACCACGTTCGCAGCGAGGCTGCTTGCGAGCCGCGGCACGCTCCCGTCCTTCACTGCGCTCTTATATCCGGACTTCTCGAACAGCGTGCCGATCGTGTGTACGACCGCGGTCACCCCAGGCAGCAAGTGCGCGTACGTCTCCGGCTTCAACGCGTCGCCCTGGTGCCATTCAACCTATGTACGAAAGACGGGTAAGCGTGTGCCGCGGTGCGCGGGCGCACTGTGCAACAGCAACAGCAACAGCAACAGCAACAGCAACAGCAACAGCAACAGCAACAGCAACAGCAACAGCAACAGCAACAGCAACAGCAGCAGTAGTAGTGACAACACACACTTTGTGCACCCATCCAGGCGTGTGTCCCTTCGGTGTCTGCCACGGCCTCCCGGACGCGCTGCACAACGCCCCCGCCGCCCTCGTCAGTAACGTCCATGCGTACTGCGACGCACATACACACGCACCTGATGCTCGCCACCTGCATCCCGCGCGCGAGCGCAGTCCGACACACCGCGGAGCCTGTCCACGAGCTGCAGCGCGGTCGAGCGGAACGCGGAGCCGGTGCGCACCTACGAAGCCGTTCCCGCCGACCACGAGGATCTTCTGGACTGCGGGCTGCATCATTAATTCTTTGGCGGGTGGTGGGTGTTGTAGTACTCGTGTAAGCTATGATAGTCGGGGAGAGGTACGAGGCATTCGGTCGAACCAGAATGTGCGGACGTCGAGGTTAAATGCACGCGGGATAGATCGGTGCGCTCGCGTCGACGTCACTCGCGCGGGCTAGATCTCGATCGTGTCGCGTAGTCACCGTCCAACATCGCGCTCAGGCAAACACTAGGCAAAGGTTGACATAGCTGTCATGCATCTCGTGGAGCAGTAGATGAAGTCAGTGTCCTGCGTTCACTCAACGTGCGACACTTCACGTGCACGCTCATTCATGCTGAAACATAATGCATAGACGGACTGGAAAGCGCGATGCGATAAATTTAACTATAAAAGCTATATGCACCAGACAACAGCTGACAAGAGCTTCCACAGGAAAGTATGAACGTGTAGAGCTACAGAGCGTATCGTGATGATGAGCAGCGAGAGCGCGAGTCTTCCGCCACCGGGGTCGTCAGGTTCGTTTCTTCTCTTCGCAGTCATCACAGCCAGACGGTACGCTATGCAGGAAGGGGGAAGGGGACTGGCCCCAGACCGAGAGCAATACAAGTGAGAAACGGACGGAACGAGACCCGAGTGAAACAGAAACTATAGGAGAGCTACGTGTGATGCGAGCCCTTTAAAGGAACTCCCAGGAGACTGCGACCAATTGATCAGCCTAGGTGCGAGAATGCATGCGACTGAGACTTACTCGGGACTTCACCCTCGTCCTTGGTGGCAATCTGGGTGAAGGCACCCTCGGAGAGGTCGATGTCGTTACCGGTACCGCAGGTGGGGCAGGCATCGGCGATGGTGACGACGACCGTCTTGCCGTTCTTCTGGTTGGTGATCTTCACCTGCTGGCCGCAGAGAGCAGACTGGCGGCTCAGGTCGCCGTAGCGCTCGGTTTCTGTGGGACGATGATGAGATCAGCTCCGATGTCAATCCGCGATTGGCGGTACTTACGCATGGCAGCGATGAACGCGCTGTCAGGGTTCTTCTTGCCGCAAGCGCCAGCCTGGTTGTTCTGGTAGTAGAACGTAGCGCTGAGGAGGCTCTGTCAGTACCTGACGACAGCAATCAACCGAATACTCATTACTCACTTGCCGGTGAAGGGACCCTTGTTAGAGCCAGAGTTGCCGGAAGTGGGGGTAGGAGAGCTGGTAGCCTTGGTGGGGCTCGCAGTGCTCTTAGTAGAGGTCGGGGTGGGGGTAGACGAGGGCGTGGACGAGGGGGTAACCGAGTGCGTGGACGTCGTCACGGGCGCCTGAGTGGAAGACGCGTGCGTCGAAGAAGCAGCGTGCGTGGTGGGCTGCGCGACGGGGGTCGACGACTCATCCTCGTCGTCATCCTCGCAGTCCTCGTCGTCGTCGTCATCGGTGGCAGTCGGCGCCGCGGAGGAGGCAACGGAGGTGGGCTCCTCATCCTCGCAGTCCTCATCGTCATCGTCATCACCGCCGGTGCTCAGGACCTGAGACGCAGCCGGAGCGGCCGAGCTGGAGACGGGGACCGGGGTGGACGAGACCGCAACAGCGGTGGAAGAGACGCGGTTGGCGGGGTTGCACTCGGGAGCGCGGTTCTTCTCGAGCGTCTCCGTGGCCTGTGTTGATGTGTTAGATGTGCCACCGATCGACGTGTTGGACATGAAAATCCTTACCAACATGGGATGGCAGCACTTGTCGAAAAACGCGGTGCCATGCTGGTTCTCGCAGCCAATCTGCATGTAACGAGTGTGGTAGGTGTCGTATTTCTGCGGAGACCATTAGCTGCGAGGTCCACGGTAGGGAAGGGTGAGACCAACCTCCAGGTAGCCCTCGTAGTAAGTATCGGGCTTCTCGTGACGAGCATGGTGGACATGGGTGCGAGGGATGACGATGGCGGAAGCGCCAGAGACGGCGAGGGCGAGGGAAGCCAGGGAGAGGAAGTGCATGGTGTGCTAGTGAGTGTGAGGGAGGGGGAGGGTGTGTGTGAGGGGTGAGGGAGCCTTTGACGCGGGGAAGCAAAGAGAGGAGGGGGAAGGAGAGGAGGGGTTTAAGAGAGCGACTGCTGTGATCGGAAGCGGGTCAGGGCCGTGGGGGACGTAAGACGGGCGGCGGAGGGCGGGCAGCGGGCTTACCGTCAAGAGGCACGCCTGGCAGGCGAGGGGGCGGGTCGGGAAGGGAGGGTGATGAAGACCGTGAGGTGAACGGGCACCGACCCAAAAACAACCGTAACCTTTTATCTCCCTCGGCCTTCCCCGCAGGCGCCCGCAATCCATCCACACCAAAATATTTGCTCGCCCATCTCCGCGCTCCGAGGCACCCGCCACCCTCGTTCTTCAGCCTCCGCCCGAGTCTAGATCCACGCCTCTCAATTCTCGCGTTGTGCGCGACCGGTGTGTCAGACGTCTCACAGGCGCAGAACAAGACAAGAGGCAAAGACCCCGCGCGAGCGCCCTGCTTACCCGGCGCGGAACCGCAGCACCTCGTTCGTTGTCGAGGACGCCCGGGTCCGTGCAGAGTGATCGTGCGGGGAGCCCCACATGGCGAGACGGCGTGGCCCTGGGCGGCGGGCGCGCCGTGTTGCTTCACGACCCGTCCGGGCTGTCCATTTCCCAGCGGAGCATCACGCCCGTCTGCATGCAGCGAAGGGAACGTGCCACGCGTTCGACGTACTCAGAACCCGTCATCACAGGCACAGCAGCTCGCATACCGAATAAATGACAATAAATGACGTGGTCCCGAGCATCTATCCGGCATTTCGTGCAGCCTGAGCACGCCGGCTGCGAAGCCTCCGACCAACGCCCGACGCTTGGCTGCCACTGCCAGAACCACAGAAGCACAACTTGGGGCACCGCTGTGTACCATTCCTATCCAGCAACCAGCCGCACAGAGAGCAGAACCAGGAGTGAAACATGCACAGGTCAGGGCGCAGATGGCTGATGCACATTCCAGCAGAGACACTTGGGCAGTCGGCATGAGCAGGGTCGCCGGTCATGAGCGGGTGCATCAGGGCAGCCGACAGCGTATCTCGAGTCCAGCGTATCGCACCCTGAGCATAGCAGGTAGCAGAGAATCATGAGAGCATGCAGGTGCATTAACCAGTCACTTGTACATCGAAATTGACGAGGTGGCATACGGGGATATCGGAACAGCAAGGCCGCCAGTTGCACAGGCCACGGCGCTTGCGACACTCCGCGCAGCAACGCTCACCTTCCTCCCTCCACCATACGTATATACCTCCTGCCAGTCTGTAATCTCTCATGAGTATGCATGGTCCTCGGTTCGGTGCCTTTCTGGTCTCTCATGTGCCTTGCTTGACCAGATTACCCTAACGAAAACCCGTTCGCATCCACGCACTCTCTCGACACGAACCCCTTTGAGGACCCCACCGATGCCCATTCGTCGGCTCAAGCCGCACGACTGGAAGAAATCAGACAACGTGAATTGGATTTGCAACGGAGGGAGCAGGAGCTAGCTCAGAAGCAGGAGAACATTCGGAGGAATGGGCGTAACAATTGGCCGCCATGTACGTCCTCTCCGTCGCCTTGCGCTGATTGTAGTTCCGCCCTCAACCTCTATCGTCCTGACACTTTGTAGTCTTCCCTCTCATCTTCCACTCTATCAAAGATGAGATACCTGAAGCATCTCAACGACTCATCACGCGGCTGTACCAGCTGTGGCTGGTCCTCGCTGGTACTCTCGTGGTGAACATGGTGGCGTGTATATGTATCCTCGCGTCAGGATCGTCCAATGGCGGCAGCGACCTTGGCTCGAGTATTGGGTTCGTCCTGTCACGAAAACCTGTATTGCGACATGCAATTGACCCGCTGTCGAACTCAGGTATTTGGTCTTCATTACCCCGTTGTCCTTTCTGCTGTGGTACCGGTAGGTTTATGGCCCCGTTCCACGATCCCTGTTGTGCTAATTGACCGTAAAGGCCGATCTACAATGGCTATATGAAGGTGGGAGGCATGTATGCGTCATAGTGAGGATCTGTGCTGACGTTTCTATCAGGAACAAGCCCTCTACTACTGTAGGACTACTCGACTCTGTAACTCGCCGACTACTGACGCCTATCCAGACCTCTACTTCTTCTTCGGAGGATTCCATCTGTTGTTCTCAGTCTACATGTGAGTGCAATCTACGATTAGCATACGGTGTGTATCGTGAATTGATGCCGGGCTGCAGGATACTTGGTATTCCAAGGTAACGGCTACCGTTACTGTCCATCGCATCCCGCTCACGTTTACCGGCGTATAGCACGGGATCAGCAGGTCTCATTCAGACCATCCAGGCATATACTAAGCCCTCTCTGCCTTCCGCCATTGTTGGTACCGTGGCGACGGTTGGTTGGATTGTGCAAGGCGTGGGATTGGCATACTATTACCGTCAGGTTCGTTTCAACGCCGCTTTCCCTGCCCTGTGTCTTAGTATGCTCCGTCACCTCAGATCTGGGCCCACCACACAGCTGCTGGTCATACCATGGAGAAGGTACTTTCTGTCGTCGCGTTCAGTGGCACCAAGCTCATCTTTGCTCCTTTGCAGGCCAAGACGGAACTTGCCACACACGGCGCGAAGGCATACTTCACCCGCGGATGAAGCTCTCGGCGCATGCCATGACGATCCTAATCTTATCCTGCTCGCGGACATCGGTACCCTGTTGTTACTTACGCATGTCTGTTGCTCCCCCAAATGCCATCGGGTGTTACTCCATCGGAATTTTCTCGTAAACGATGCAGCCCTGATTCCAAGATGTGTCAGGATGACGGTGTGCCAAAGCGTGGCCAAAGCACGCCCATTGTGCGAGGAACGTCTTTTGTGCCATGTGTGGTATAAGCGCCGGCTACGATTAGGCGGAGTTTGAATCACTTCCCTTCATAGGGCGCAGCCCGCGCCAAGCTCAGCTTTCTCTCTAACCATCATTCAAGGTCTGTTCCCCCTGATGCTGCTCCCCCGTCCCTTGCGCCGTGCTCACCGTTCCTGTCGTCGTCCTCCCAGGTCAAAACTCGTACAAAAAATCCCCTATACCTAAAAAATTCAAAAAGCAGTTGCTCTGTCGCCTCCTGTGTGCGTACAATGCTAAATTTGCGACACGCCCGAGCATGCAGCTCACCTCCGCTGTTCCTGCAGTCGCAGAAAAGTCCACAAAGCAGTAACGACCCCACCCCATATCTGAAAACACAATGTCCGCTTCCCCCGCCGTTGCTCCCGCCCAGGAGGCTGCTGCTCAGCCCCACGTCGCCGAGGCTGCCCCTCAGCCCGCGCCGGCTCCTGTCGCGTACAACCCTCCCCCTCCGACCATGTCCGCCCCCTCGGCTTCGCTCTACGTTGGTGAGCTCGACCCGACCGTCACGGAGGCCATGCTCTTCGAGATTTTCAACATGATCGGCCCGGTGGCCAGGTGAGTGGCAGTCAGACGAGTCTTATCGGTCCGTGCAAAGACTGACTGCGGGGACGCAGCATCCGTGTCTGCCGCGATGCCGTCACTCGTCGTTCGCTCGGGTATGCCTACGTCAACTACCTCAATGCCGCTGATGGTGAGAGGCGACGCTTTCCTTGAATGAGTTGGCATCCTGACGGTGACACAGGTGAGCGTGCTCTGGAGCAGCTCAACTACTCCTTGATCAAGGGCCGTGCCTGGTACGTGCCCAACCAGTGCATGTGATGTATGCGTCTCACTAACGTGCATATAGTCGTATCATGTGGTCCCAGCGTGACCCCGTTCTCCGCAAGACCGGCCAGGGCAACATCTTCATCAAGAATCTCGACGAGCAGATCGACAACAAGGTATTACAGTTTTTGCTTCTTCCGAGAATAGGATCGGATCGCTTACACGTCAACGCAGGCGCTCCATGACACCTTCGCTGCCTTCGGCAATGTTCTTTCTTGCAAAGTGGCGACCGACGAGCATGGCCGCTCCAAGGGCTACGGTTTCGTTCACTACGAGACCGCTGAGGCCGCTGAGACCGCTATCAAGGCGGTCAACGGCATGTTGCTCAATGACAAGAAGGTCTACGTCGGCCACCACATCTCCCGCAAGGTATGTTGATCCAGGCATCGACATGTAATCATTATGCTGACCCCACCTTTAGGAGCGTCAGTCGAAGATCGAGGAGATGAAGGCCCAATTCACCAACATCTACGTCAAGAACCTCGACCCTGAGGTTAACCAGGAGGAGTTCGTCAAGCTCTTCGAGCCCTTCGGTAAGATCACCTCCGCCGTCCTCCAGACCGACGACGAGGGCAAGAGCCGTGGCTTCGGCTTCGTCAACTTCGAAACCCACGAGGAGGCCCAGAAGGCTGTCGATGCTCTCCATGACAGCGAGGTTCGTGGCCGTAAGCTCTTCGTTGCCCGTGCCCAGAAGAAGGCCGAGCGCGAGGAGGAGCTCCGTCGGTCGTACGAGCAGGCCAAGATGGAGAAGATGAGCAAGTACCAGGGTGTCAACCTCTACATCAAGAACCTCGAGGATGATATCGACGATGAACGCCTCCGCCAGGAGTTCGAGCCTTTCGGCACCATCACCAGCGCGAAGGTGATGCGTGACGAGAAGGGCACCTCCAAGGGCTTCGGTTTCGTCTGCTTCTCTTCTCCCGACGAGGCTACCAAGGCTGTCGCTGAGATGAACAACAAGATGATTGGCTCCAAGCCCCTGTACGTCTCGCTCGCTCAGCGCCGCGAGGTCCGCAGGCAGCAGCTGGAGAGCCAGATTGCTCAGCGCAACCAGATCCGCATGCAGCAGGCCGCTGCCACCGGCATCCCCGGTGGCTACCCCGCCCCCATGTACTACCCTCCCGGTCCCGGTGCTTACCCTCCTCCGGGCGGCCGCGGCATGATGGGCTACGGCCAGCCTGGCATGCTCCCTCCCCGCCCCCGCTACGGCCCCAACGGCCAGGTTCCTGGCATGCCCATCCCCGCGCCCTACGGCCAGGCTCCTCCTCAGGGCTACGGCGGCATGCCCGGCTACCCCCGTGCGCCCCGCCCTCCCCAGGCTGGCCGTGCGCCTCCTTCCAACGACAACGCTCCTGCCGCCAACGGCGCTGCTCCCCGCCCCGGTGGTCCTCAGGGCGCCCCCGCCAACCGTCCCCCGGCTGGCGCGCAGCCCCCCGCCGCTGCGCGTGCCCCCGCCCCGGCTGCCAACCGCCCCCAGCAGCAGCCTCCTCGTGGCCCCGCCCCTGCCGCTGGCCAGGCCCCCGCTCCCGCGGCGGCGCCTGCTGGTGAGGTCCCGACGATCACCGCGGCGGCCCTTGCCAACGCCTCGCCCATGGAGCAGAAGCAGATGCTCGGCGAGGTCATCTACATGAAGATTGTCCCGTTAGTACCCGCTAGCGCATGTGAGAAAAACGTGGTCACTCATTCGTGTTGTACAGGACCCAGCCTGAGCTCGCGGGCAAGATCACCGGCATGCTGCTCGAGATGGACAATACCGAGCTCCTCCACCTCCTCGAGGCTCCCGACGCCATGAACGCCAAGGTTAACGAGGCGCTCGCCGTCCTCCACGAGTTCACCCAGAATCCCAGCGCCAAGGAGGCCACTGAGAGCAAGTAAAGGAGAGAGTCGTCGCGTTGTTGTTTTGATATCATGTTGTAGCTTTTTTCCTCCGCTCCCACTCCCCCATCCTCCCCCTTTCCATCACCGACGTTCTTCTCCCCTCTTACTGCTCCTCTGTTTTGCTCTGCACTGGCGGACGGGGGCTTTGTGGCGGTCGTTCCATTGTGCTTTTGTGCGACGTACGATTAGGAACAGAGAGGTGATATCACTGCAGATACTCTAGTGGGATTTTTTCCCCGGTGCGACGTCGCCAATGATGATGGTTGTCTCATGCGAATTCTCCGTGCGTGCGTGTTATGTGTGGTGTCCGACTTTGAAGCGAAAATGTCTGCGCTGCATGCGCATACTTCTATGTATGGCCGCGTGCGCACAGATGCCTCTGAGAGAATATGCTACAGCCTGGCAAGCCTATTATTACAGAAGTCGTACATCTATCCCGGGACTGAGGTATCCAACTCGTGAGGCATAGCACAACATCGGTCACCGACCTCCACGGCCCATCCCGCCCATCATCTTGAGCATGTCGCCCATGTTGGGCATGCCGCCACCCAACCCTCCCAAGCCACCGAGCCCGCCGAGACCGCCGAGACCACCACCCATTTGTTGCATCATACCTGTGAGCGAATTTGTTAGGTTGGAACATCGTTGAAGAGGGGAAGAGGAAGTCAACTCACGCTGCATCTCTTCCATGTCGAACTGGTCGCCGCCTTGTCCCTGCATCATGGCCTTCATCATCTCCTGCATGCCGCCGCCTCCCCGCATTGCGCGCTGCATCTGCTGGAGCATGCCGGGGGGCATCGCGCGCTGCGGTACGTCCTAAGTCTATGCACTCCATTCTCGCCGTAGCGGAAGGACGTACCTGCATAGCCTGGATCTGCGCGGGGGTGGGCATCCCGTTCGCGCCGCGCCCACGTCCGCCAGCGGCCGCCTGCATCTTCTGCATGGCCTGGAGCCAGCCGTTCTTGCCGCCGGCCTGCTTGGCCATGTTCGCCATCATGCGGTACTGGCAGAGGAGGTCCTCGACCTCGCGCACGCTCGTGCCGCTGCCGCGCGCGACGCGGGTGACGCGCCAGGTGAGGCCGGTCGGCTTCCCGTCCTTGCCCCACTCCATGAAGAGCGCGCCGTCCGAGTCGAGCTCGGCGGCGGTCATGCTGTCGGTGATGTAGATCATGCGCTTCATTCGCAGCGAGCCCTCCTCGTCTGAGCCTTGGAGCATCTCCTGCGGGAGGCCGGGAATCATGGAGGCGATCTTTGAGAGCGGGCCCCTGGTGATACGATGTCAGTAGATGTTCTGAAGCCGAAAATGACAGCGGAAGAGTGTACATGTTCATGACGTTCTGGATTTGTTCTCGCCAGTCCCGTATGCTGAGCTTGCCCTCCTCGAGCTTCTTGGCCATCTCCTTCTGCTTGTCGGGGTTCTGAGTCGCCATGTCCTGCATGTGTTCCACGAGCCCTTGGACGTCGCCCATACCCAGGAGTTTAGAGATGAAGGGTTGCGGGGAGAACTTGTCCAGGTCATGGAGATGCTCGCCGACACCGAGGAAGATGATTGGTGTTTTCGTTGCAGCGACGCTAACAAACTATCAGTAACATCATTCCTAGGAGGGATCTGCAATACTCACGCGGAGATGGCACCACCACCTTTTGCGTGTCCGTCCATCTTGGTGACAATGATAGCACCAAAGTTGGCACTCTCCTTGAAGGCTCGTGCCTGCGCTTCGGCAGCCTGACCTGCAGTAGATTCAGGTTTCTGTCGTGCACATACCACGCTTATAGCTTACCGATACTGGCATCGAGGATCATCACCGTCATGTTAGGCTTCACGGCCTCGCCGATCTGTACCATCTCCTTGAAAAGCTCAGATTCTTGCTTGTGCCTTCCGGAAGTGTCCACGATGATAACGTCGAAGCGCTCCTTCTTGAACTTTGCAACACCTTGTGCTGCGATTGTTACGGGATCCGTCTCGGTGTATGAGCCGAAGTAGGCGACCTTGGCCTTGGTCGCTGACTGCCGGGTCTGGTCGAAAGCACCGGCACGGAAGGTATCCGCACAAACGATGCAGGACTTGAACCCGCGCTTCTGGTAGTACACTGCGAGCTTCGTACATGTTGTCGTTTTGCCATTACCCTGTAGACCAGGAGAGTTAGAAAGTGATGAGGCCGAGGGAAACCGACATACCTGCAGACCGACGGCCATTATCACATTGGGCTGACCCTTCTTGGGCTTATATGGTTCGACACCCGGGTCCACCAAACCGACGAGTTCGTCGAAGATCGCCTACCGAGATACATGTCTGGGTAAGAGCGCAGCGAGGTACACTGATGCCTCCACGTACCTTCTGGACGACATACCGTCGGTTCTGCTCCTTCCCCTTGTCCGCGCCGCCTTCGATCGCCGCTTTCACTTTCGCCTTGACCTTTTGTCGCAGCTGAGCGACGATTTTCACATTTACGTCAGATTCGAGGAGGGCCGCGCAGACATCCTTCAGAAGAGCATCCAGGACCTGCAGTACATTGCCGTGAGACGCCGGATTTGTGAGAGACAGTGCAGTGCAATGACCTTGTCGTCGATGACAGAAGCCCGGCTGAGCGACGAGAGCGCCGCGTTGAGCTTGCGGCCGAGGTCGGCCAACACCATGGTGGAAGATGAGGAGAGGTGGGGACAGCCCTGGCCATCGCGCGCGCCACAGGCGACTCGCGCCTGCGAAGCGGGGGTACATATGTACATAGCAGTCACTTGACTCCGATCACTCCTATGGACCGTGTTCGGTCCTGCGACGACCATGGCCAGCGACTCGGACGAGGAGTACGACGACGTCGAGTTCGACAACGCGTCCGAGGAGGACATTGACGAGGACATCCTCAATGCGCTGGAGGACCATCTCACCGCGGCGGAGGGGACGGAGGGGGAGGAGGTATGCCGCGCGTCTTGTTTCGTCCGAGTTTCTCAACCCATTCACCTTGCACAGGACACCGACTCGGAAACCTCAGACGGTGGGTCGGACGATGACGACGCAGATGAGGACGACGTGCGTGGACACAATGACCTCGAACGGGTCCTCACGCAAACCCTGCAAGAAGTTGCATTGCCCGGCAAACCTCCCTCCCCTGCCACGGAATCCCCCATTGCTCCGGACGGTCAGTTATGTCCGTCATGCCGGCGCGAGTCTTGGAACTGACTGTGCTCGTACAGCTTCCCAACCCCAAGCGGAGAAGCGGCCTCCTTCCCCAGCCCAACTCCGCCGCACCAAGATACTCTCTGGTATCAAATGGCCAAGGTCTTTCACGGTTGAGGCTATATGCGCCATCCCCCATCCATGCGCTACCCATGCCCTCGCATCGTCGTTATGCATGACCCACCTCATCACTGGGTCCGACGACGGTTACATTCGGGACTACGACCTCTTCGCCGCCGTGAATGGGAAGGTGTTCCTGACTGCTCCTCAGAGACAGCACTGCGGTGTTATCGAGGGTATCATGAAGGCGGGACAGATTCGGTGCTGGTGGGAGAACGCGATACCGACGCTGAACCCAGATGGTACCATTGCTGGAGAACCCACGCTGTATCCTGTGTATAGTCTCGCTATGCACTCGGATGCGCTCTGGGCTCTCGCAGGTTCCGACGTATGTGTCGTGCCGCGTTTCTATCGAGACGGTTCCACTCACGATCATGCATACAGCAAGGGCATGTCTCCCTGTTCACCGTTCGACATAGTCCGGGTCGGCTGTGCCATGTTATGCATGCCCATCGAGGGCCTGTTTCTGCCCTGGCTCTTCAGCACGACGAGAAGGGATTCTTCAGTGCTGGGTGGGATGGCGAAGCCATTGTAAGCCTCGCCCGATGTCCGCTATGCTTATTTGTACTGACACTCTCATCCAGCATTGGGACCTCAACACCGGTCACTTGGTCCGTCGATTCTCAGCTCACGGCGCGCAACTGGCTGCGATCGCTGTGCGGCCGCTGAACGCGAATCCAGTACAAAACCAGTGGGGCCCCGGCAGCGAGTTCACCGTCCCCATGAGGGGCTCGCGAGACGATCAGTCGCAGTCTTACGATCCTTCAATGCACCAATCCAACGGTACCGGTAGCCACTTCAAACAGGAGGATGACGCGAAGTCGGAGGGTTCATATGATCCTCTCTTCGACGAACCCGACGCGGACGGCGGGGGCGATGGTCCCAACTCTGCGCATCCTAACAATTCATCGGGACCTAATGGTCAGAACATGGGGCGGGGAGCGATTGCACCTAAAGGAGCGCCGCCCATCCTTGACCCGACGACGTATGCCTCGTTCTCTCCTGACCTTCTGATGACCGCCCACGTCGATGGCCAAGTCATTCTGTGGGATAGGCGAGCGCAGACCCCTGGGAAAGGGGTCGGACGACTTTGGATGAGCGAGAAGACGCCCCCTTGGTGCATGTCGGTACGTCTTTCACTGCTGTTATATGCCTGTACTCGTTCTCAGGTTGTATCTTCCTGGCAGGCGTGCTGGTCCGCGGACGGCAGCCAAATCTACGTGGGTCGTCGAAATGGAACCGTTGAGATATACGACGTCCGACAGACCGGTCGCGCCGCATCTGGTACGCCGAAGATCTGGAAGACGCTGCGCAACCCTCTCAGCTCGGGTGTCGTGTCGTGTGTCGTCGCCTTCCCTGATAGTCGGCATCTTGCGTGGTATGGCATGGATGTTCTCAGACTGGCATGCTGGCTTACAGTCCACGGCAGTGCGTCTACGGACAATATCCGTCTTTGGAACGTGGCAGAGGCTGGAGAACCAGACGCATATGGGAAGATGAAGAGCGGCGTGCAATTCAAGATAATCCCTGGCCACCACGGGGGATTTGTTTCTCAGATGTGTACGTTGACTCGCTGGCCATGACAGAAAATAATTGACGGTTGCTAATTCACGTCGCGCAGTGGTCGACCCCGCTGCGAGATTCCTCGTGAGTGCGAGCAGCAACCGGGGTTGGCATGGTGAGTATACCAAGACCGTCTTCGTTCATGAAGTCAAGCACTTGTTTTGATGTCTAGATATGTATCGCTATATGTATTGTTGTACTCTGTAACACTCCAGTAATTCTGGCCCTCCCAGTGCGCCCAGCGCGGTACCGACTCGGCCTTTCGCCGTGCTGGTGACTCTTTGTATGGTGACTCCTCATCCTCGAAACTCTCATTCTAGACTTTAAACCGCCGGCAACGAGGCCAAGGCTGTGCTACTTGGTTCCGACCCGACAGGGCATCTGTCAAAGCTCTGGTCCGTGCTCGCAATTGCGCCCGTGCCCGCAGTGTTGGGACTACCATCACCGTCCCTCAAGTACACGCGGCTGGCGGCCATCCGAGTCAAGTTATTCCCCGACCCCCGCCCGTATCCTTCTCCAAAATGCTGCCTGCCAGCATAGTGAGCGGTTTAGCAGATATCGGGCTATCTGCCCGACACGAAGCCTACGCCTTGGATGCGAGGTACTACACCGTCCGTAACCTGATCATAGACTCCGTGGCGAGGACAATCTCTCTATGTCAGTCCAAAGAAAGATGTGCGCACGGATGAGGTTGCCTGCTGACAGTTTGCTCCAGGTCTCTTCACCTTCATCGTCGCCGCTACTGTATACATCGTCATGTATGTTGCCGAGAATTTAGCGACTACCCTGTGCTCACAACCGGCTACCAGATCGCGACGATGGAAGGACGCCATCGGGGCCATCATCCTCATTTCCGTCCTCCCCGACTCTCTCTCGACGTTCACCACCTGGGTTGGGACTCTCTCGGAGCTCGCCCAGGCGTATGCCCTGATGGAACATTCGGTCATCGGCGTCAAAAACGCCATCGAAGCCATCGACCGATGTGCTCTAATAGGCCAATGCGAAGACCCTTATCCTACCGCAGGCAAGCCTGCCTACATCGGTCACGGCTGTGTAGGTACCGGGCTGATCGCGGCACACGTGAGGGGTTTCCGTCCTATCCAACGCCCTGGCTCGCGCTGAAAGGTTTCCCAGGCCATCATCGAAATTGCCGTGCTCCACGCGTCCATGGGCATATTCATACAGAACAAGCCCGGGAACAAGGTCATATATGGGTCCATACTCCTTGTCCCATTTTTGGCTACTTGTGGTACGTCGTCAGGTCCAACGCGGTGACTGTCCATGTTACACGATGGTTCATTTTACTGCTCCACAGCGTCAGCGATTATGCATGTCAAAAATGTGTGCTCGCCCGACCCGATTATCTTCGACAGCGGACTCGGGGTCCGCCTTGAGCGGGGCTGGGAGGTCTTCAGACCCCACAACCTGGATAGCACCACATTCAGACTACTGCAGCTCTCGCGCTTCGTCGCGCTGCCGCTGGTTATCTACCTAGTATGGTACGTGCTCGAGTTTCCTCGCATGTCCAAGATGTGCCGCCCTCCGCCGTGTTGACGTACTCTCGATCTTGTAGGAAAACTCGAGAGGAATACGCCTCTTTGAGAGACAGCGCTACCCGCTCCGACTTGCTTCGTTGGACCGCTATGACATACATAGTGCCCGTGGCCATACGATCGGTGAGCACCATTGCTCCGCCCCCCAGCCAGCCTCCATAGGTGATCTCTTCGTAGGGCTGACACTCTCGCAGGGCTGGGTGTGGCTCCACAAGACGTACGCCTACGATCCGTCGTGGCCGGTCCTGCGACACATTTTCTTCTCCTGTGGGAACTCTCTGCTCTACCCGCTGTTGGTGAGCTCGTTGTTACCCCCACCGTTGAGTCAGTAGCACTTATGAGTCTCGCTAGGACATATATCCGGGCCTCGCTATACTTATCCAGAGGCTCAGCGGTGACGCCTTGAATTCAGGAACCACGGAGAGAAACTCACCTCCGGGGGAGCTCGAGAAGGGGGAAACGTCCGTGTCCCCAAAGGCCGACGCATCAATCACCTATGAAGTGGAGAAAGAAACGTTCAGTTCCCGGTGAGGTTCGATCATTCGAGGAAGGACTTTCGGATCCATCTGGGCCTGGGGGGGCCATTACGCGCATACGCTACTACAGCCTATCGAGTTCTGACCATACTATCAACATATGTATGGACTACGCGTGGTAAATGTGTAGTCCGCTCGGGGAGGTTTCGAACTATTGACCAAGTACGAATCATACATAACACATTAATATTAACACCGCCCGTCATCCGATGAAAGCAACCCTCATAGTCTTGAGTTCGACAACACCTCACATGTCGTCAGACCCCTACTATGCCGCATACTCGCCGCGCTACGCAGTCACCCTGAACACGTCGTAGAGTGATCCTGCCGGCACCGCGGGCTTCAAGTATGACTCCTCATAAGTAGTACAAGGGGCTGTGCTGCTTGCAAGCGCTACTGGCCGCCGCCGCCCCTGTCAACGCTGGATCTGTCAAGTTTCGAGCGGCATATGCCTCATCCTCACAATTAACCCCGTGTTCGCAGCATGCTCCAATCACTTTTCACCGGAAGGCCAAGTGGACGTGGTCAAGTCTTTGCTTTACCCAAACTTCCTCGCATCCTCCCCTTCAACACCTGCCAACCCGACTCCGGAACATGGCGGTCGACGGCGAACTAGCCAAATGGACTGATATCATGTCATCCATACGGAAGAAAACTGATATTATGGAGACTCTCTCCTCCTCCAGTCGGTATCTCGTCATAGACTCTGTGGCGACGACAATATCTTTAGGTCAGTGCGGCCGGGCTGCGTTCCACCATCCAACGTCGACTGACACTCCACTCAGGCGTCTACACATTCATCGCCGCTGCAACTGTATACATCGTCGTGTATGTGCCATATGCAGCAACTCACCTCGCCGTGCACTAACATGCCAAACGACTACCAGCTCACGCAGATGGAACGACGCCGTCGGGGCCATCATTCTCCTTTCTGTCTTGCCGAATTGTCTCTCGACTCTCACGACCTGGATCGGGATACTCTCCCAACTCGCCCAATTGTATGCCCTGTTGGAAACCGACATCCTGGGCGTCACCAACGTCATCAACGCCTTCGCCAACGCAGGGAAGCAATGCGCCGCACCCGGCAACGGAGCGCGACCTCCTCCTTCTGGGCTGGCCGATGACAATCCCACGTATTCAGGACACGGGTGCGTTGGTACGGCCGTCATCACAGCCAATGCAAGCGTGTTTTCTACCCCTGCTACAAGACCAGGTACTCATCTCACAGTTGCTTCCTTAGGTCGTTACCAATGTGGCCGTGCTGCTCGTCTCCATGGGCGTTTTCCTTCGGGGAAAGCCTGGTAGAAAGAGCGTATATGCGACCATACTCCTTGTTCCGTTCCTGCCAGGCTGCGGTACGTTTGTTACCAAGCAATTATACTGCGTACGGCTGCATAGCTTACCCGAACTACTGCTCAGTATCGGCGGTGATGCACGTCCGGAGTGTATGCTACCCCGGAACCGGCCCGCGAGGGCGGGAACGGTTTGTGCCCCAATCCTTGGACAGCACTACGTATAACTTGCTCCAAATCTCGCGCTATATCGCGCTCGCGATATTCGTATATATGGCGTGGTACGTGGCCAAGCGTTCCGGTGCGAAGCCCCGACCCAAGCATGACGGCTCATATCGGGGGCTGCGCAGGATGACGCGGGAGGAGTACTACTACCTACGCGATAGTGCGGCCCGAATCCACTGGATTCGCTGTGTCGTCTTCGTATACGTGGTCCCCAGGGTAGCGAGAATAGTAAGTAGCTTCATGCTACATACCCAGTCGACATAGTAGCAATATGCGAACGCTGACTCCTTCGTTCAGGGGTGGATCCGGCTTCACAAGGCATACTCACACGAGCCGTCGTCGGTCCTGCGGCACGTTCTCTTCTCGGCCGGTGATGCTCTCTTCTATCCCCTCATGGTGGGTTCATCGTCCTCCTATGCTCCGTTCACGAGGATAATGAGCTTGGCTAGAAAATATACCCGGGCATCGTTATCCTCTTGTGGAGGCTTCATGGTGGCCTCTCAGAAACCTAAACCACAGGAGAAGCCTCGCATGTCGGGTTGCGCGATGAGGATACCTCGATCTCCACGACACGTAATCTCTCGGCCGCGGCGATAGAAAGGTCGGCAGTAGGAATAACTGAAGCCTTCGACTGTCAGAGCCGATTTGTCTGCACAATGGGCGACAGATGCTGCTCTCTACGACATGTAACTTGGAATACAGCCCCGAATCACAATCGAGCCACACGGCGTCTTCTACTTTCCGAGGTTCTCAGACCACGACTCGTACTGGTCGATCTCCTCCGTCAGCGTCTTGATCTTCTCCCGGATGAGCCCGATCGAGTCCTTGCCGAGCGGGAAGTGCAGCGGCGGGCTCGCGAGCTTGGAGAACTCGATGATCTTCGCGACCGCGAGCGACGCGTCGGCCGGGGCGAAGTCCGCGGGCGTGTCCGCCTGCTGGCCGGCGCCCTTCAGGAACGCGCCGCGGAAGTTGTACACGGGCAGCGCGGGGTTCGCGTAGGCGGGGTGCTGCGGGACGAGCACCATGCTCGTGTCGAGGTTGAAGACGGACGTCTTGAACGCGCCGGGCTCGATGATCGAGACCTGAAGGAGGCAGCACAGGTCAGCTCGTGTCAGAAGCGAGTATGTGGGGGTCCAGGAGTTACCTTGATGTTCCAGGCGGGGTCCAGCTCCTTTGCGAGTGACTCGCTGAATCCTTCAAGGGCTGCGGTGCAAGCCAGTGAGATTCCTCTGGCGCGCTTTCCAGTCAGAACTCTACTCACCGTGCTTCGTAGCGGAATAGAACCCGATGACGGGCACGCCCGCCAGGCCGACCATCGCGCTGTTCTGGAGCAGCAGCCCGCCCTGCGGCCTATTCTCCTCGCGGAAGAACCGCATCGCGCGCTGCGACACGTGCACCGCGCCCCAAAAGTTCACCTCGAACAGCGGGCGCGCGACGTCGTCCGGCACGGCCTCGTTCTCGCCCACGGCGACGTACCCGGCGTTGTTGAACACGACGTCGACGCGCCCGAACGCGGCCTTGGCCGCCGCGAACGCCGCGTCGATCTCCGCGGGCACCGTCACGTCGAGCTTGACGAGCCGGAGCCGGTCCGCAGGGTACTTCTGCGCGAGGTCGGCGAGCGCGGCGGGCTTGCGGAGCGTCGCGACGACTTTGTCGCCGCTCTCGAGGGCTTGGATGACTGTCTCGCGGCCGAAGCCGGAGGACGAGCCAGTGACTGAGTAAGAAAGAATGGTGAGCGCAAACTCGATGTAGGGATGGTAGATGCTCACTGAGCCAGACACGAGGAGCAGACATTTCTATAGCTGGTAGAGCGGGTGTGGTGGGAGCGGTGGTTGGACTGGAGTGAGATGCTGTAGCTGAGCGGTGTGCTTTGTCCCGCTTCAGCACAGTCCTCTTTATACTGGCCAACGCAGCCCGCATCGTGGATGATTCAACGACCGTCCTCTGCCGCGAACGAGTCCATTTTGTGCACCATACGCCCACTCAGCGCGGTGACTTGCAGAGGACCAGCGTGAACGCGACGTTGTGACAAAGCCACTGGAGGAGCGGGCGTCGAACGGCGAGGTTCCTGCAGCGGCCGCTGACGGATCAGAGACCTTGGAATGCTAACGCATGGCTGCAGATCACTGTGCTGGAACGAAGCGCTGAGTCAGTGTTATCGTCGGTGCATGAGCGCCTGTCGATCAGAGCGTCAGTCATACGAAACGCCGTCCCTGACCGAGCGGTGCGTACGGGCCGTCGGACGGTTTCTCACCTCCTTACAGTTGACGGCGAGTACACGGCCTCGCTTTAGTGGTGTGCCTCCTGACCAAATGCATCCCACAATCGGCGGATATGATGCTGGGTTGATCACTTGAGCAGGCTGCTTACTGGCGGAAGCACGGGACTGATTTCCCTCTATCTCAATCTGGACTCCGAGAGCATGGACGGACAACCCCGCCGGAGAGCGTGGTACCGTTCATATGACTAACTGCAAGCACAACGTAGCAGAATACAATTCCGAATACACGAACCTGTACTAACGGCACGTACCCATACACTGAAGCTGATCCACCATGTTACGCCATCGGAACGTAGCCAATGTTCCCACCCATACGTCAGAGGTCAGTGCGCTTGTCGTACTTGTCGACCACGGGCGGGGTGCCGATGCGTTGCAACTCCCATGCAACGCGCTCAGCGCCCTCCATAATACGGAGGAGGTTCCCGCCCGTCAAACCCGCGAGCTCGAACGCGTTCCATCCACGCCTGTACAGCTCGGCGACCTAAGGGGCCGTGATCAGCGACCAGAAATATGTTCAAATCAGTATAGTTTTCGTACCAGGTCGGGATACTTCGAGACGTCCTCAAGGCCGACGGGGCCCTCTGGAATGCCGTCGTAGTCACTTCCTAGGCCGACGCTACAATCCTTCATCAGCGGCTGACATCTATGAAGGATCCCGGGAACGGTTACGTACTGCTTCTTGCCAGCGACCTTCGCGATGTGCTCAATGTGGTTGGCAACAGCGTTGAGGTCGGCTTTTCCGGTCGGCGCAACGAAGTAAGGTGCGAAGTTGACCTGCGACGACCAACATGAGCTGGGACGACTCTCCTGGCGGATCCGGAAGGTGAACTGACCATCACGACCGCGTCGGTCTTGTTGGGACCAGTGCCGATGAGCTCGAGTATGTCGTCAGGAACGTTGCGAGGTACGTTGTGCACCGCTCGTGCGGAGGAGTGCGACCAAATGACGGGAGCCTTCGAGTACCTCAACGCCTGCCTCGCGGTATCGTCCGAGGTGTGGCTAAGGTCAACAAGCACCCCGAGCCGGTTCATCTCGTCGATGAGCTTGTGCCCGAACTCGGTAAGGCCACCCCAGCGCGGCTCGAGCCCGGGTTGGATCCCGCACGAGTCCGCGAAGACGTTGTGGCACGCGTGCGTCAGGGTGACGTAGCGCACGCCAAGCTCTTGGTATTGCCGGAGCACTTGGATCGAGTTCCCTAGCTGGTGGCCTCTAGAGGTAGGAGAAGACTGATTGGTATAAAGCTGCGACTCAGTAGCATGGGATGACATACCCCTCAACGCCAAGCAGACTGGCAATCTTGCCGCGACTGATAGCTGTTTTGACGTCCTTTGAGGTTAACGCAAGGCTAAAGGTCTGAGAAGAAACGGTGGCAGTGAGCGGACTGGAGAGGATGACCATTTGTAGTCTTACATCAGGGTATTTGTTGATGAGCAACTTCGCAATGTCGATCTGTTCAAGGGTATCCCTATATAAACGGGGAGTTGAGCATATGTTAGGCTGTAGGCTATGGCAACAGATGCACGTACCGAACGCGCCAAGTGGCGTTGAGGAAGTCATCATCCTCTGCCTCGGAGCTCGGGCAGCCGACATATACCGACCAGAAGAAACCGCCGACTTTTCCTTTTTGCAGACGGGGGATATCGAGGTGACCAGGGAACGATTTGGACAAATCCACAGCAGAGACGTTGTTGGAATATTGGAACCGAACCAAGATAGGGAGGTCTGGTAAGAGCGGTCGCGTCAGTTGCACCCTCAAGCGTACGCTATCATCACTCGGCCATCTGACCAATGTGTCCATCCTGAGCAGCGTCTTGGTGTCAACCATATCGTACTGGGTAGGGGGAGCGCTCACAATGACTGGGGACTTCTGTAGCACCACCAACGCCGCCTTATGCGGGTCCTTGGGCAAGCGTCCGACCACTCCTGAGATGCTGTCCCATAGGAACAGCAGGACGACAAGCGCGACGACGAACACAACGGTGAGGACGCCGTAGGTGATCGCGCGGACTGTGGCAGCGCGACGCGCGCGGTCAGTCGCGGCGTCGCGGGTGAAGTTGGGGTCGCGCGCGAGGTTGGGGACGTTCTCCCCGAGGAGAGGCGCAGTCTCGCCGTTCTCTGGCATGGTGGGAGGAGGAGAGGGGTGTTGTGGCTCCTCTGCGCGGGTCCACGGCGGGGTATGTGCGCTCGAGGCTGCGGGAGAGATGAGAGCGTCGGGCGGGGCATGTGCCCCTCGACTCGAGATCGCTCACCGCGCTGACGCAATGGCTCAGTCGGGCGTCTACATGGCTGATCGACTCCGGACCACCCACCGCGCACACTCGCGTTCCCTGCACGAACGCATCTCTGTTATATACAGCTACAATTACAATGCGCGCCGTCTAGGAGTGTGAGAGACTACAGAGCCTTGGAACGCCCTTCCTGTTCCCTCTTCCACTGTTTCTTCTGCACTGACGCAGCAGCCTTGTTCCCGAAAAGAAAACGCGACGTTCGTTTATCCGCCCCAGTCTTACGGGAAATATACGAGGAACCGGCAAACAGTATCTGCTCTCGCAGTCGGGTCTCATCAGCTCCGTACGCCCTATTATTCGTGGTGATAACTCACCGCCCACATTCCCCACAAACCCATAGTACCTGAGCCCAGGCACACCAGGAAGCTGAGCGGGCCAACGGACTTCGTATTGTATGCAATAAAGGAGATGAGAACGCATGCCGCGGACAGCGGCCCCAACAGCGGATGCCCGACCGCGTCTCGTCGAGGCGTGTCGTCAATGGGATCCGATGGTATCTGAACAATATATTAGGGGATACCGCCTAGAGCACCAGTTGCATCCGAAAACCTACATTGAATATGAGCGCGAGAGCGACCGCGAATAGAAGAATCCCAGTGTGAAGGGCCATGAAGGACTCCAGAGGCGTGAGTGCTGCTCGGCGCTCTACGTCCGTACTTGTCTCCGACAGGAAGAGGAGTAGCCTCGGCGAGAGTATCAGAGGTACCGCAAGTACCAGTAATCTATACCGCCATGCTGCGACGTCAGGAGTGACGATACCTAGAGTTGGAGTAAGAACATACATCAAGGCTGAGGCCCATGCCCACGCTACGATCACCCCGTCCTCCGCGGTGGGGAAGTTGGTGTCTGGGATCTGCCCTTGTTTGCTGGGGACGGTTTTGGGAGTGCGCGAGGACAGGTCGTCCAGTTCTATAGAGTCTGCCATTATGAGAGCTCGACACAAGAAACCTATAGAGAACGTTGGAGGTATTTAAGACGGCGTGAGCAGTCAATGCGGAGGCGACTGCGGCAACGTGTGTTCCCTGCAGCCACAGCACGCGAGGCTCTGACGTCACGCGTCTTAAATGGGCGCGTCGCGCTATTTGGTGCTGTTAGGATCAGAAGCCATCGCCCCCAACGACTCAACGCCTGCCCGTTCCGACCATCAGGTAGGCACGAAATAAATTGCCAGTGATACAATACGCTCATGAATGGTACCTATATTTAGATTATATGGCTGGTGTATGCCCTCGTCTGGATGGCGTACCGTCCTATGATGAATTCCTCGAGCGCTATCTGTTGCCAAATCAACCAGTCACTGTCGGTCCGTCACTCATTGGCACATGGCCCGCATATCGGACATGGAGAGGTGAAGATGGAAAGATCGACTGGGTTTATCTCAAGGACGCCTACGGTCATTGCAATGTGACCGTGGCCGACTGCTCGACGCGCGAGTTCAGCGATCAACGGCGCGAAACGATGCTCTTTCGGGACGTCGTTTCCCTGTGGGAATCGGGCCAGGGACGGTCGCTGTATGTCAATGACTGGCATCTTGCTCGCACCCTTGCCAAAGGGCGCTCCTCTGAGTCTCCTCATGCTCGGGACGCCTTTTACACGACCCCGGACATCTTCCGGGACGACTGGATGAACGCGTACTACTCCGCGCACACCGAGGACGATTTCCGCTTTGTGTACGTCGGCGCTGCGGGGACATTTACACCTCTCCACCGGGACGTGTACACGTCGTACTCCTGGTCGACGAACATATGCGGGCGGAAACGCTGGTGGCTGTTCCCTCCCGAACAAACGCCTCTACTCTTCCGCAAGGGAGGCGAGGAGCACATGGAGACGGCTTACGACGTGCAGGACGTCGACCCCGAAGAATACCCCCTCTTCTCGCAAGCCCGCCCCATCGTCGTCGAGCAGAACACGGGAGAGACGATATTCGTGTAGGCACCTCTAACATCTGGGCATGTGAATCACCAGCGAGAACTGATCGTCCGAGCGCGACCCTCCGCACAGGCCTAGCGGCTGGTACCACCAAGTCGAGAACCTCACCGACTGCATCTCCATCAACCACAACTGGTGCAACGCCGTCAACCTCCCCTCGCTCTACGCCTCCATGTGCGCGAAGGTCCTCGAGGTCGAACGCGCGCTCGAAGACGTCCGCGAGCTCCTCGTTCAGAACAACATCACCGTGGCCTCCGACCAGTCGCCCGGCTCTCACTCGGATCCCGACAGGTGGAGGCGTGAGTGGGTCTCGATCGTGCAGGATGTCGTCGAGAAGGACGCGGGCTGGAAGTACGTGCTCGGCTCCCGCGCTGCCTGAGGTCCGTGCAGTCCGAGGTACTGACTATCGTTCGCTGCCAGCTGGATGACCTTCTGGCGTATGGTGCGGCATGCGTTGCGTCTAGCGACCGGTACGCCGTGCCAAGTGGTCGACGAACTCTGGCCCGTTACACCTTCGAGCCTCACGCCCTCTCTGGACTTTATCAGGAAGCGGGTCAAGGACTGTTACGAAGATTTCGTGGAACGACCTCAGCACGAAGGCTCACTCGTACCGGGTCTTGCAGACGTACTGGAGGACGTGAAGGTCTTACTAGGAATGCCCTGAATATGTACCGATAGGTGTATAATCTAGTGTCATTCCATAGTGGCGTGCTCTTGGTACCGAATGTGTGCACTACATACGCTCACTGGAGCAAAAGACAACACGGGGTAGCTGCCGTTCAAACAAACGCGAATAGTATACAATGTATTACAGCCGGTAGCATGAGATGCGATAACGTACGTGAGAGTGAGAGATCGAACACGGAGAAGACTGTCCCGGCGGTAGACGCAGACGCAGATGTACATTCCTACATACGCTCAAAACCCGCCCTGCCACCCGTTCCCCTGGATCATCGCCGCCCGCGATGGGTGCACGCCAGGCGGCGCGGGTGGTTGACCGAACCCGGGTGCCCCGGGTTGCTGGTACGACGGTGTCTGGAAGCCCGCTGGCGGCGCACCGTACTGCTGGCCGCCATACTGCGACATACCGCCGTACCCTGGTGGAGGGAACGCTCCCGGTGCGGGTGCGCTGGGGTGCGTTGATGCACCACCGTAGGGATTCGGTGTACGGCCCACCTGGCGCACGGACATGTGCCCTGGGGTCGCGTGTCCGGGCGCTGGTGTCCTAACAGCAGGGGTGCGACCGCCATAGGGCGTCTTGCCCCCTGCAGCACCGCCCAAACCACCGCCGAGCGACATGGATTTTTGTCTATCCCACTATAAGCGATTGTTATGACACCTAGGAACAGACGAGGTACGTACCGGACTTTGAAGGCGTCACACAGCTCAGGAACGCCCGCGGCTGGTGTATCGAAGAGATAGTACGCATGGGGAGTGACGCGTACAGGCTGGGAATCTCGTTAGCTACCATCGATGCGGGTCTTGATGAGGAACATACCCATGTCTGAACCGTTGAGTTCTTGTTGGCGAGGTAGCAGAGGTTGAAGTGTCCAGGCCGTTTGCGGTTGAGTGTGAAGCCGTAGGCACTCTTGGAGGGGTTGGCGGCGACGAAGTTCCGCAAGAAGAGGTCTACATAAGGTCATGTCAGCGTGTCCAATTTCGAGAAAAAGTACTATACTTACGGAGGTCGTCCTCGGTACCGGGCTTGAACTTCTCGTGCACCATCAACTCTTCCACCTTCCTCGCCATGGCTTGGACATGGTTGACGATCAGTTCATCCAGATCGGAGAATTGAAGGTTCCCATCCACCACGAACTTGGATCCTGGAGTCTGACCCGTAGGATCCGCGGGCAACTCGACGACGTCTATACAATAGGATTAGCTCAAATCCGACGATGTCTGCAATCAATCGTACCGATGTGCTGGTAAAGCTTGTCGTCCACCTTCCACGTGACCGCAAGATGGTTTGCACCCTTCGAGGAAGGACGGATAACGACGTCGCCGCGTTGCTGTTTCTCGAGGAACTGCTCGGCCTGCTGCGAGTTGAAGTTGTGGAAGTTGGGGTGCTTGATAACCCGGCGCGTCCGGTCGACCTCTGCCCGCTTCTTACGCGCGAGCATCTCCTTGTCGCGGTTGTACTGAGCGTGATCCCAAGCTTCATCGGGTTTCGAACGGCGGAATTGACTGTCGCCGGAAGCGACGTCGGCCTCGAGAGCGGAGAGCCCAACGCTGAACAGGTCTTGGGCTAGATCCAGCTTGACTTCGATGATGACCCCGATGAGCGTTTGGCCCTGCTTAACGACTTGCGGGGGAGGCAGGTCGGTGTCGGTGAGGTACCGTCGGGAGATCGTGCCCTCGATGCCGGAATCGAGACGGACAACGACGAACTGGTCCTTGACACGAACGACCTGAACGGAGACAACGATACCCATCCGGAGTGTTCGCCTGGTCTCACCAGTGAGCATAGTGAGGACTTCCCAGTCGGTCGGCAACACGAAGTCGGGGCGTCTCTCCCCGAAGGGGTCCAGTAGCTCCGCGCGGATGACGTTGAGCGTGTGCCTCTTCTTGTCGTTGTTCGCCTCGAACATGTTCACAGCGAAATCGTCTAAGTTGAGGTCATCGAGCTTCTTGACGTTGTCATCGTCCTGCATGAGCACAGAGACCACATGGGAGGGATGTTCGTCGTGGACATCCTCCTCGTCAAGCTCGAGGGCATCCGTGGCCATCTTCCGAGCAAGCTCGTAGTCTTCTGGATGCACACGGGTGTTGTCGAGCGGGTCAGGAACGTCGATATCCTCCCCGTGACGGTTCTTGGCGGGTTTGGGATCGGAGTCCTGCATGATGCGGAGGAAGCCGGCGGCATTCAAGAAGATCTTGGTGGTCAAGAGACCATTCTTGATGAATTGGTCCCTATTGATAAGGTTACCACCCTGAGGTGCAACATGTTAGAAAGTTAGCAGATCTGATAGGTGGTCACACTCACCATTGAAGCAATCTTCTTCACCAAGACCTGAGCCTTCCGAGGACCAAGACCGCATACGTATCGCAAGAGATGCTGGTAGTATGCATCGGTGACAGCACGATTGATGTCGACGCCGACCTTGTTGACCACATCGACAAGGACACGTTCCAGGGCGGTGAGCAACTTCTCCTTCGGAAGCTGAGGAACACAGGATAGACTGTCAACGGACGTGACTGGGAGAGGAGTAAGGTGTTGCACATACCAGCTGCTGATACTCCTCCTCGAAAGTGATTGCCGAGATGTCAGAACCCAGGGCAGCATACTCGTTGAGCGGGCTTTGCGCATATCGCGCTAGGCCGATGCAATACTTGCCGAGGGGAGTCAAGGCGCTGAACTCCTCATCCGCCCGGGGACTGTGCTGGTAGATCCGCGCGACCTCGTCGTGCACGTAGATGACAGGGATGTTGGGCACCTCGTCGAACCGATCCGCACCATTCTTTGCGCCCTCAAGTAGTTCCTTGATCCGTCGCGAAAGCTTCGTGGTAGCGATGCTGAAACCGCCGATGGCGATGACATCTGGTCGACGGCGTTTGATGATGTCCAAGAACTCGTCCTGGTTCTCGGTATTGACGAGGTTGTCAATCTTGGTGTGTTCTCGCAGCCGACCCGCCTCGTCGAGGAACACAATGGCGATGGAGTCCTTGTGAGGATCGCCCTTGCCCCAAGACATGGCCATGACAGAAGGTGTATCCCCTCGCTTCATCCCTGGTGCAGTGTAGGGTGCGACGTCAATCCGCTACAGACGCGTTAGCAAGGCTTTACCCAGGAAATCATGATTTCGCGTACCTCTCGTAGGCTCTGGGCGCACTGCTTGGCGAGGTAATCCTCCGACTCTTCTCTGATCCACTCACGGACCCATTTGATGCCAACGGGGATGAGATGGTGTTCCAACGTTTCTTGCACAACACGAGAACGCTCCTCATTCCATGCCCGCGCAGTATCGCTGAAGCTGTCAGAGGCAAATGCGTCGTTCAGCTTGCGCTCGAAGTTCGCCTTCGCTTCTGGCCGTAGGGTGATCGACACAGTGACCAAGTGTTCCGACTCGGCGGCGAGGATGTTCAGGAACTGCGCGGATTGCAACATGTCCCCTGCATTCTTATTCAACAAGTACTTGAAGTTCTGGAAATGGAGAGCAGTCAGCAAGTGAAGTGAGTCAACTACTTCAGGGAAAACACTACGTACGAAGTAGGGGTGGTTCTCGTCGATCTTCGCAATACCCCGCTCCGTGGGTGATACCGATACCAGAGCGTTGTTTTTGAACGCGTTCCGGATCTCCTGACGGAGGAGAGGGTCCTTCCCAAGCTCTGTAGCAATGATCATCCGAGCTCTAGCTAAAAGCTCTTCTGCCGGCTGAGCGCGTGTGGCATCGGGGTCAACGAACTGTTCGGCGTAGGCTAGCGGATTCAGTTCCTGCTCCTCGACGAAGTGCGTGTTGTGGTCAGAGAGGAAGTTCAGCACAACCTCATGAGGCTTTATGCCAAAACCCTGGTAAAGTGTGTTCAGCTCCTGTGAGATCGGACGCATGAGAGGAAGATGTACCTCGGCGAGTTTGGAGGCAATGGTCTTCTTGGCCAACTCATAGGCGGAGACACGGCTGGGCATCTTGGGCTTACGGACATCGCCTTGCTCTTCGTCGTCGTGGAACTGGACATCGAATCGATTCTTCTTCTCCTCGCGATACTTCATTCCGAGCCACTCGATGGCATCCGCAGCTATCTCTGCTGTCTCCACGCGCTTGCGCACTTCGTTCTCGAAATAGTCATCGGAGACGCCGAAGCGGGAGTACAGAGCGTTCAAGGCGGCACGGCGCTCGAGCAATGAGCGGTACTTCTGGCCTACGGAGTAGAGTCGCCACAGGTCATCCAGCGAGAGCAGTTCGACCGGAGCGCGGGGGTTCTTGGGGTCGAAGAACGAGATATAATCTCGCTTATGCGTCCAGATGTACGGTACTTCGAACTCTTGCACGAAGAGGTAACGGAGAGCGCATGTGATGGCTTGGACTAGATCGGACAGTAGGTGGTGATACTGCCCGTCGCCTCGGAAGAAATCGCGCTCCTTGCGACTGGACAGACGGGTGATGACCCAAGACGCAGCGTCGTCAAGGTCGTTCTCGGTGAGCGTCTTGTGTATTGACAGAGTAGCGTTGGGGGAGAGAGAGGAGGTAGCAAGTTGCATGCGTTCCGGAATATCTTGAGCTCGTATCAGGTCGTCATCTTCTGTGAGTAACCGCGCACGGATCTCGGAAGGCTCAAAGACCTAGGGACGCATTCAGCAGCTATGCAGTGAACAGTGGCAGTGTGCACATACGTCTTGGTATTTCATCTCCGGTTTCGCTTGCTCTTCTTCAAAGGCATTCTCCTCGTCGTCGACCAATGCCCAGTCATAGTCGTGGCCGTCGCCGAACACTTCATGAATCTCCTCCCAAGCACTGGAGACGGTTGAGTGACTATATGGACTGAGAAAAGAAACACTCACTTCTGGTCAATCCCAGCCAACTCAGGACGCGACCCGAATGCTCTTCGCCTCGCCTTCTCGAGTCGTCGCCTTTCCCGCCTCCGCTCCTCACGTTCGTTCTCGTCCATAGCACCGCCCGCTTCCTCCTCGTCCTCATACTCAATGAAGTTGTCCATGTCGTCCATGTCGACGTCGTCATCGTCTCGACCAGCAGCGGCTCGCTCGTCATCCCAGATGCTATGGATATCATGGACGCGAGGGAAGTCGTCATTGTCAAGGTCTTCATCAGACGATTCTATGACGGCTCGGGCCCTGGACGAGGATGGGGCAGGAGGAGACTCGGTCTCGCGTCCCGGACGAATGCGTGTAAGTCGACGAGAATACGATGCACCTGTGTTCTCTTCCAGAAGCTCGAGATCGTCCTCGTCAAGTGCATCCTCCTCTTCATCGCCTAGCAGCAATACTGCGTGAGAGATAGTGAACCATTGGACAGTGAGTACGTACGATGGCGGTGGTGGCTTTTCTTGCGGCGCTTCTTCTTGCGCTCTCGCTCCGGCTCCTCTTCCTCCTCTTCCTCATCTTCGTCGACAATGAAGCCCTCCCGGATTCTCCTCTCCTCCTCCTCGTCTTCCTCCGGCTCCTCCGAGCTATCGTCAGACGCGCCAGCGGGGGCTACTTCGTCGCCCTCTTCGTCTTCCTGTCCGCTGCCTTGCATAGGGTCGTCCTCATCGTCGCGGGGCGCGTGGTCATGGTCGCGGACTGGGGAGGACATGGTGGAGACAAGGATGAGAGGGTCCAGAGACCAGTGAGGGTCAGGTCCAACTCGAGTCTTGCCTTTCCGGTTGGCGCCAGAAATCTGAGATCGAATCGGGGTGCAAACTAACGTTTACCGACAGCTTAGCCACGAATGTAAAGATCAAGTATGCGCTTCAAGCTTGTCAAGGAGTCTCCATACATAATCTAGTTTGATGCTTAAGGGGGGTAAGCCCATTGCAGCTTACTCTGGATGGTCCCCTCATACCTCCAGACCCGAAGGAACAGTACTTGGTATGTTATATGCGCTTTGCCTACGAGAACAAACCGAGGCGGGCAGACGTCACCGTGCTAAGTGCTTGGCTCTGGGGGTTTCGTAAGCAACCATGCAGCCACCGCACGCCTTGCAGGTTGGCAGGCTGGCTGCCAGCTGCTCATAACCCTGCCACTTCCCTAGCTAAGCCGTCAAGGCAGAACTGCATCTCCCCACCAGTGCTCAGAAAGCCAATAAGAGGCGAGATCGTGATGCCCGCGAACACGGAGAAAGACGCAGCGACCATCGACTTCGCCAGAACGCTTGCCAACACGCCGTGGTGCGAAGACTATGAAAGGATGATTTCCGGCGTCCTGTACGACCTCTGTCACACGTCTTCGCTGCCTGACATGCCGATGCAATTTGCGACACTCCAGATACAACTGTCTGGCCCCAGAGTTGGTGCAGGGAAGGTTCCAAGCCCGGAGGTTCATGCACAAGTACAACAACTACTTCCCAGACGACGCGACCCCGGAGTCGCTTGCCGCAGATCGTGAGGACATGCTCAGGGGACAACTCGGCCGGGTCGGAAAGGGCGTCTTCATCGAGCCGCCCTTCAGCATCGACTACGGATGCAATATCTCCCTCGGGGAGGGCTTCTACGCCAACTTCGGGTATGTAACGCGCCTCCCACCATCGCCTCTCAGCCGTCCCATTGTCCGAACAATGCTAATAGCGACCCGTCCAACCCATAGCCTTGTCATTCTCGACTGCGGCATGGTCAAGATAGGCCATAGGGTCATGTTTGGACCGTCCGTATCCATCTACGCAGCGACGCACGAGACGGACGTACAGTCCCGGCGAGACGGCGTCGAGTACGCGAAGCCCGTCACCATTGGCGACGACTGCTGGATTGGCGGCAACACCAACATCATGCCTGGCGTCACAATCGGCAAGGGCTGTACCATCGCTGCTGGCAGCGTCGTGACCAAAGACATCCCCGACTTCTCCGTCGCCATGGGGTGCCCGGCCAGGGTGGTCAAGAAGGTCGACCCCGTGCCGGACATGGGACCAACCGAGACGTCATCGTCTTCAGCGGCTGCCAAGAGCATCCCGGAGCCGTGAAGTATAGGAGGGCTTGTGGGTCGAGAGAACTCTACTACTTGGCGCGCGCGCCGGAGAGACGATATTCGGACAGGAATCTCAGGATACACGCGTAGATACACATGTCACACACAGTAGGTCAAACATGCGTACATACAGATACACGCCGCGGCTACATACCGCGGCCAAGCCCTTCCCCGAGGTATACGACCCGGCCATCACCGATTATCGACATACTGCTGGAAGCTTGTTGACGGGCTCGAAGCGGCCGTGAATTGGCATACCACATACACATCTAGTCGAGTAACACCTACACCTGCTTCCGAGTGCGATCTTGTCAACCACCATCTCTTTCCCACATCATTGGCACATCGCACGACCCACCATACACCTACATTATGGCCTACTCGCACATGGACTTCCTCCGCCTCGCGCTGGATGAAGCCCGCAAATGCACGCCATCTCCGACCGCATTCTGCGTTGGATGCGTCATAACCGCGACCTACCCCCCTAACTCCTCCAAATCCACCATCCTGTCCCGCGGATACTCCCGCGAACTGCCGGGCAACACGCACGCCGAGGCGAACGCCCTCGCCAAAGCACGATCGCTCACCCAGGACGAGCTCGCGGCGCTCTTCCCGGACGCCCCGCGTCCGATAGACATCGATACTCTCCTCACGCACGCGGACATCTACACTACCATGGAGCCGTGCTCCGTCCGCACGTCCGGACTCGCGCCGTGCGCGGATGCGGTCATCGCGGCCCGGATCAAGCGTTGCTTCATCGGAGTCGGAGAGCCCGATGATTTCGTCAAATGCGAAGGGGCGCAGAAACTCAAAGACGCCGGGGTCGAGGTCATCTGGCTGGACGGACTGGAGAAGGAGTGTCTCGAGGTCGCGAGGATGGGAAGGGAACAGTAGCCAATGGCGTGTATAGGAACATTGTGGATACATATTGTACACTACAGTCTTGTTATTCTCGTCTTCGCGCTTTCACTCAAGGTATGCTTTGACCAACGACGCCCACTCCTCGACCAGCGCCTTGGCCATGTCTGAATCCAGCACCCCAGTGTCCGACTCGATCGACATCGCGATCTTGTCCGTCTTCTCTAACACAACTATGTCTATCATGACATCGCCCTGATCATGGCCAATGTAAGCGAAACAGAAACAATGAGTAGTGATACAATGTAGGATTCGTACCTTGATAAACTCAGTGACGCGCATTCTATCGACTCCTTTGATCGCATCCGGGGACACATGAGGGATATAGTAGGGAACCTGCAGGTATTCATAAGCATATGCACGATGCGTATTATATGGAAAGAGATTAAACGCCGACTCACATCTATCGGTTCGAACAATGCCCCGTCACCCTTCTCTACATCGGGTGCAACCTTGATGATGTTGATGAAGACGTTCGACAACGGCTGCTCAACGACACCGGCCCACTCGTGCACCTTGACCAGCCGACTCTGCTCCACGACCGCAGAGCGCGCCTGCAGGTCCTGTTGGATGCGCCGCGCCAACGCCAACCCATCCTCGTCTTGTGCTGCTGGGGCCCTATAGGGCAAGACGTTGATGCACGGAAGGGCGAGACGCTCAACGTCCCGAAGCTCGCCGGTCCTCCCTGAATGCCACAACGAGAACGTCGCGGTGTCAGTCCCGGTGCGCCTGCTCTGGACCTTAGCCCAAGCAGCGAGGAAGACGCTCTGGAGGGAGACAGCTAGTTCTCGAGCACGTTGATCAAGACGTGAAGCCTCCCCAAGGGCGGCAGTGTTGATGTGGACTGTGCGTTCGGGGGTAGAGGGAGGCGTAGGGAGCGTAGGGAACAGGGATACTTCGCTCGGTGCAGCGAACGTGGCTTTCCAGTACTTCTCCTGCTCCTGCTCGATTTCCGGAGACGGTGCGGTGAATCGCAGCAACGCGTCCAAGTCGTTTGAGCTCCGGGGTTCCTGTCCTACATACAGACGAGCGAGATCGTCCACCAACAGCTGCAGACTCCACGCATCGTATTGGAAGTGGTGGAGGTGCACGATCAGGTACGCAGAGTTCGGAGAGCGGAGCAGCGTTGCGCGAGTGATCGGGCGTGAGACCGGGGGCGGATTCGACACCAATGCCTTCATACGCTCTTCGATGATTTTCCCCTCGTCGCCCGAGCCATCCAGGTCTTCCGACGTCCAAGTTGCCCTGAGAGCGTCGGGATGGAAAACGACCACGCGCGGTACGGCGGCCTCGGAGTCGTACACGAATGTCGAACGAAGGATTGCGTGCCTACGGATGAGTTCGCCCCATGCCTTCTCAAGTTGGGTGGAATCGACGTTCGGGGCAAGGCGATATCCGAACACGTGCTGGAAACGTGACCCTTCGCTGCGCTGCCACATCCCGATCATCCACTCCATTCCGGGCGATGCGTGTGTGATCCTCTCGACGAGTTCGACCGGTACGGGCTCAGCCGCCGATAGCAGGGCTGACCACCGCTCGCGAGGGATATCGATAGAGACGGCTGACTGCGCGATACCGTTCGCAGCCGGAGTCTTGGTTTCTTTGATCTTGCGGAGGAGCGCACCAATCGTCCGACTCTGCACGACGTCGGAGGACGTCATGCGAAGTCCGATACGACGCGCCTTCGCGACAAGTTGCACGGCGGTAATGGAGTCGATTCCCAGAGCAGCGAGCGGCGTATTCGTTTGGATCTTTGAGGCCGGGACCTTTGTGACGACCGACAAGACCTCTCGGAAAGCGTCGAATCGAGGTTCCCAGGGCTGAGCCACGTCGCCGTCATCCGGCTGCGATTCCTGGGAGGATGTAGCGGGGAGCACTGGGAACTCGGGGAGGCCAGCCGTGCAGGAGTCGTCCGGGCGACGTACGGCGTCAGCTAGGAAAGATGCGTAACGCTCAACTAGGCCAAGCAGACCATCGGCATCAGCGACGTCCGACGCACACGCAGCTTGCACCACGAAGCCGTCCTGAGTCTCGTGCAGCTCAAGGTTCAGAGGATACTAACAAAGTATGAGACAACGTATATGGTAATCGAGTCGCCGGCGAAACCCACCTGGATACTGATGTCCTCAGCATCGTCCGTGTCGAACGTCCAAAGACGGTTCGACTCAGATTCTAGGGCTTCTTGTTTTGGCTGGAACACGAAGATGCTATCCCAGAGAGCACTGACGCCTAGTCGCCGCTGTATCTCGCGCAGAGAAGCATGCTGCCAAGCCATGTCAGCCACGTTTGCGGCGTGTACCTGCTTCAGGAGGCTCTTGTTTGTCGCGTTATTGAGCTTGACGCGGCATGGGATCGTGTTCTTCACAAGGGTCAGCCGGTGAGTAGTAAAAGAGACACAGGACGTATTTGACCTACCAGCATGGGTCCGATGACGTCCTCTGCGCCCGGAACATCCCTCCCCGAAACAACACGGCCAAAGACGACGTCCGGAGAATGAGTCACAAAGGCAAGCAGCTTGGCGAAAGCAACCTGCCCGAAGCATTGCGGCGTAACCTCGACCGAGCGGCAAGCCTGGCGGATCTCTTCTTCGGTAAGCCGGACCGGCAGAGAATGCTTGTGAACGTCGGCGGGACTAGCGGAGGGGCTGGCCCTGGGAATGGGCGCATTCCTTAACTCCCGAAGACGTCCGGCCCAAAAGTCGGTCCCGTTCCGCTCCTGCCACAGCAGGTTCGGCAACAACTCGTGGTACGGAGTCGGGCGAGGGAGCTCGACGCCTTGATAGAGCTGCTCCACGAAGTGCAACAGCTTTGCGATCGAGAGACCGTCGTACAGCGCGTGGTGCAGGACAGCAACGACCAGGTCGTGGTCGTCCGGAGTCGCAGCCTTGAGATGGTGGAAGAACACAGGAGGCTCCCGGAAGTAGTCGCTCTCGTCAGCAACTTTCAAGAAGGGGTTGAGCGCTTCTACGAGGTTCGTTCCGGCTTCGTGAACACCCTCCGACCAGTGGAAGATCGGAGTCGAGTGTACGGCCTGCGCCCAGACTCCGGGTCCTGAGAGGAAATGGAACGACGTCCGCAGTACGTCGAACGTCTCGATTGCTTTGCGCCAGGAAGCGCGTAGACGGTCTGCGTCTACTTCCCTGTTCAAGCGCAGCGGGAACAGGTGCACGTATAGGCGTCCGCTCGATCCGACAGTCTGAGCACATAGAATGAGACCCAGGCCTCTGATCTCATGCAATATCGGGTACACACCTGGGACAACATACCGGCTTGCAAGGTAGTAGTCGGGAAGACTTTGACCTCGTCGTCAGCGGAGAGACGGACTGTCTCCAAATCTATGGCGTTCAGCAGCTGGTCGCACTGCGCCTTGAAAGCAGTCACCACGCGCCTCTCATCTTGGGGCGCCTTCGCGTGCTGCAGATACGCTGCAAGGCGACGAGGAGTAGACAGTCTCATGATGTCCGCGGACGAGAGGTTCAGCCCTTCCGTGGTCAACTTGCGGCTAAGCCCAACGGACTTGATTGAGTCCAAGCCCAGGGACAGAAGGGACGTCTCCTCCGAGATCAGCTTGGAGTCGATGCGGAGGAACTTCGAGGCGATGTCAAGGATCTTCGCGACGACCTCTTCGTCGACCGGGGTATCCGGGTATAGGTTAGGGTCTTCGTCGCTGTGTACGTTCGAAACCGTGGGACGCTCGGAGCGCAGAACCTTCGGCCTATCGAACGATGTCTTCAGACTATCGTTACTTGCTAGGCGTATGGCTGTCTCCTCGAGACGACTGAGAATGTCATGGACGAGCGAAGGGGATATGTCGGCGGAGGTGTATGCCGCATGCGCCACAGCTGTATTCTGCTCGCGGTCGAGGACGATCTCCACAGCGAGGATGTACTGGACCATGTTTTAGTAACGAGCTCCTACGAACGATTCAGGCAGGTCACTCACGTCGGGCTCCGGATTCTGGCTTTGGACAACACTCCAAAGGTTACTGTGGTCATGCTCCTTGAACGAGATCGAGAACAAGGTGTCGAAGAGGGTGCCGTTGCTCTCCGGCACCCACTTCTGGATCTGGCTGAGCGGAATGTGCTCGAACTCTCCGAGGCGGGCGATGTCGTGCTGGACCTCGGTCAGAACGCGGGTAGGTTCATCGAATCGCACTCGAGCGGGAAGCACGGTGATCATCGGGCAGATGGTCGTATCGATGTCGTTAACCGGTAGAGTGCGGCCTGAGCGAATCACCTGATAGATTGTTAGCAACGCCCTGTCAAAGAAGTGTGGTGCATAGACATACTCCGAAGACAACGTCGCTCTGTCCGTAGAGTCGCTCTCCAAGGAGATACCCGAAGGCCGACATCAAGAGGGCTTGGAGCGTGACATGTTGCGACGCAGCTTTCGATTGCATCTCCACGAGAGACCGTTCGAGTTTGATAGACAATACATCGGCTTGGTGAGCGGAAGCCGTCTTGTTGAGGAGCCTCTCCCACTGGAAGCCCTTGAGATAGTCTGCCCACACTTCGCGGGCGGCGTTCCGGTCCACGGCGACGATCGGCTCAAGAACCGAACGAAGAGGAGCTGCAGGCAGCTGCTCCTGCTTCGCGTAGACGCGCTCGAGGTCTCGAAGCAAAACAGGGAGCGAGATGCCGTCGTAGAGTGCATGGTGAATCGAGAGGACGGTGTAGGTAGTACTCGCAGCCGGCGCGGTGAAGAAGGATAGGCGAACGGGTGGTACCTTCGAGACGTTGAGGTTCAGTTCACGGGCGATTGACGAAGCCTCCTCGTTCGTGAAGTATTCCTGGAATTGGTTATCGTCGAGGGCACGGACTTCCTTCTCAATGAAGAGCCTCGGCACGGCGGCTGCACTCAAGACAACCTGGACGAGACTGCTCCCGAAATGGAACACAGTACTAGAGGAGAGTCAATGATGAGGCCTAAGCACACAGGCGCCGAGGGACTCACCGTAGCATCTCGTGCTGTCCCTGTAGCTCCGTCCAAGCAGCTTGCAGAGCGGGCACAGAGGCCTCAGAGGTAAGGCGAAGGATCACGTGTTGAACGTACATCGAAGGAGAGTTCACGGAACGGTACAGCACCCCCTCCTGCACGGGGAAGGGAGGCAGCAAAGCGTCAACTGAACCGGGAGGATACGACCCTTCGACCTCGTCCTTGACGGAGTTTGCGAACGCATCGATAGGAGAGGGGCCTTTCGATGTCGTTGAAGGAGCAGAGCGCCGTTCTAAGAGTGAGGCGATCTCGCTAACGGAGGGATGTTGCATGATATGAGAGGGAGACACATCGGCGTGGAAAGCCTTCCTGAGATCGGCCGTAAACCTGGCAACGGCCAAGGAGTCCATGCCGCATTCGAAGATGTTCGTGTGCGGACCGAGGGCATCGGCGCTCATCTTCACGTAGGACTTCATGCTGGCCAACACTCTACGCTCGACCTCCGTCGGTTCGCGGCGGGCGTCTTGGTGAGCCGGGCCTGAGGAACGTCCGCCCGACATCAGCTGGGTGAGTGTCTCCAAGTCTAAGCTGAGGAAGAAGGCAGCGAGGACCTTCGCATCCGCCTTCCCGTTCGAGCTCAGGGGGATGAAACTGAGTGGGATGATGTGACTAGGGCGCATATAGCTGGCCAGCTCCCGGTCGCACGCGCTCCTGAGTTGAGGCAGCAGACCTTCCGGGGGCACGGCGAGGGTGGGCTTGCCGCCCTTACGGGCGGAGACGGGAACGGAGGAGTCCCAGGCGATGAAGGAAATGAGCTGGTCGATGCCGATAGCGGGGTGCTTCGCGAGGATGGTCATGGCGTCGAGCGTGCGCTTCGGGGAGGCGGCGTTGCGGAGGATGGACGAGATGCCCTCGGACTCGATACGGACGCCGCGGAGCTTGATCTGCGTGTCGATACGCCCTATTATTTCGAGTGTAGCGTCCGGCATCATGCGAACGAGATCGCCCGTGCGGTACGCCCAACGCTCGGTGCCGTCGTTGGGGAACTTGAGGAAGACCTTTTGCGTCAGGTCCGGTCGACCAACGTAACCACGGCCGACCAAGGGTCCCTCCACGACGAGCTCCCCGGTGCCACCGCGAAGGAGGATGTTCATGTTCTCGTCCACGACGTATGCACCCACGTTCGCGAAAGTATGTCCGATGTTCGCTCGGGGTGTGTCCTTGTCCATGATACGAGCGGCGCAACCGATGGTGACCTCACTCGGGCTGATGTCTATCGGGTGAGAAAGACTAGAATGCCTCCTTAAAAGGTGTGACGTACCCGTAGAAATTAGCAAGTTTGACCCTGGGGTGCGAAGCCCACTTATCGAGTATCTACGAGTTCGGCGTAAGTAATCGCACCATCGCGGGAGCAGTAAGGCACCTACGGCATCGCTCATCTTCTCTCCGCCACTCGCTATGTAGCGGAGGCTCGTCGCATGGCCGGAGTCCTCATCCTCCTGCACCGCACCCATCGTCGCCTCAATCAGACTCGGAACGATACCAACGTGAGACACGCGTAGGTTGGTGATGTAGTGGGGGAGATCTTCGAGAAGAAGGGAACGCGGAGCGGACAGGATGGGTATACCCAGCGCGAGCGGGACAAGAATTTCGGCGAGGTGCACATCAAAAGCAACCGCTACAAAGCGCAATGTTTGTGAATGACTGGATCCATGCTTCACAGCTTGGGGAAACGTACATGCGATGGAAAGGTAATTTCCTTGGCTGGGATCTTCAAGCTCTACGGAGGCGCATATGCCGCTCAGCGCCCAGATGGCCTCGCTGAGCCCACGGTGCGTCAGGATGCATCCCTTCGGCGTCCCAGTGGTTCCTAACACTGCGTAAGTCTCCACCTCAGGAATTCCGATACGAACAGGCATACCGGAAGTGTACAGAATATATGAGACGTCATCGGGCTCGGGACCGGATACAGGCTCCGAGCTTTGCTCGCCAATTGCAGCTTGAATAGTCGGGTCCTTGATATCCTTGGCGATGTCACCCAGGGACTCAAAGCAGGCGAGATCAGATGCGGACAGGATGAAGCGCGCGCTGGAGTCCTTCGCGATGAACCGTTGCCTCTCGGTGGGCAATTCGGCGTCAATCTAGCAAACGTTAGCTTCGGCTACTCCACAATCCCTGAGTCCTCGCGACCTACTGGGACGTAGCATCCGCCAGACCGCAAAATGCCGACGAATGCGATGTGGTACCAGATGTCTCGCTTCATGCACACAGCCACAGAGTCCCCGCGCTGCACACCGATCTTCTGCAGCCAACGGGCAAGTTGGTTGGCCTTGCGGTCGAGCTCCGCATAGGTTATCGTGTCCGGAGCATAAGACTCGCTAGGAATATCTGTGGACAGGTCTTCGTACCACCGGACGGCGACGCCCTCCGGGTGCTGAGCCGCTCGTAGATGAAGGTGGTCGGCGGCGAACTTCACCGGAGGCACGGGGGCATATATACGGCAACACTCCTCAAACGAGTGTCTATCGTACGAGGACAAGAGTTCGGCGGGAAGCTGAGGAAGAGCTGTGAGGGACGCCTGAGGGACAGCCTGCGCGTGCGCGACCAACGCGTCGACCTGGGAGGCGAGCAGCTGGGACTGCGAAGGGTGGCAGGAACGCTCAGAAGCGGTGATCGACAATACTGCATTGTTGCGGTCAACCGTGACTACTATCGGAATATTCTCGCCCAGCCGAGGGAAACGAAGCGGGTGGGCGCTGAGCAGAGCAAGACAAGGGGATTGCTTCTGGGCGAGGTCCAGGGCGTTCCGCAGGACTTGGGGTGAAACGCGAGGCCAGTTCGCATCTGCAAGGGCTCGACCCACCGCTGCGACCGCGTCTGACCAAGTTTGATCATCGCCCCAAGTGACTCTCACCGGACGCAGTTTCTCTTCCTGGTCGTCCGCGATCGCGAGCAGGACGTCCGTACAGCCACAGTACGCACCGAGTACGCGGCCGACTGCAACGGTGACGGTAGCTAGTGCATTGAGGGGATCCAGGCGCGCGTCCAGAGTTAGAGCCTGAGAGATTGACCGCAGGCTCTCGGGGGCAAAGCGCCGTGAGGAGAGATCTGGGAAGTCCTGGTGCCTATAGCCTGTGAGGATCTGCTGGTAGCCGGTGAAGTCGCCGGCGTCGCTGGAAGTGGGAGCGGGCCCCATCGAGAGAGCGGGCGGTCGGCGTTGTCAGAGAGAGGGCGCTGGAGCGGGTGAGCACAGTGTTCGGTCCGCCTGGACGTGAGAGAAGCCTGGCCGGCTTAGTTAGCACTCACCACAAGACTCGCGATCCGTACCCTGTGCGTGCGTCGAGCGGTGCGGAAATGAGAAGGACTGAATGTCGGGGCGTATGGCGAGATGCGGAACGGTTCACGCTAGGGCTCTTTCTTGTGATTTTGCGCATACATAGAGCCGGCCGCCCTCGCCCTGGTACCTTCGCAGAAGTGCCCTGTCGGGGCCGACGGGGGAAATGTGCCAAGAGGTGGGAGATGAATGATCAGCCGTTTCAGCATCGCGTTCTCCAACGCTCCAGGAGCGACCAGGAACGACGCGGACCATGCGGATTCCGAATGGAATGACGAGGAGGAGGGGCGGGTCGGCTTGGCTCGTGGACTGGTGGGCGGGAGGAGGAGAGGATGGCGGACTGATCCTATCTTATCAGATTAGGTGGCAGCCGGCGCCCCACGCGGGGCTGGTGATTAGATGAGGCCCAGGGCCGTTGATCTTATCAGATTGCACATGGCGACACATTCTGATCTCTGGGCTCGTCTGCCACAACGTTCGCTGCCCGCGCACGGAGGACGGCATCCCCGAGGAGGACACCGTCCCAGAACGCGTCCCAAGCTGTCCGGCTGATTGCTTCCTGCGCCCGCATGCTCGCCCCGGGCTGGGCAGCCGTCATGTCTTCTGTTATTCCGCCCGACGGATTTCTCGCCCACCGACGACCACCGCTCTCTCCCTTGCCGGGTCTGCGGGACCCTGGGCACTGGCCATTGGGCCACCCAGCCCGGTGGAGATCCCATAATGACCAAATCGGTCGTGGAAATGACACATCCCAGTCTGTCACTTTCCCTGACCGCTCCTTATAAAGTTTCGCTGCCCCCAAAGCCGCCGTGGAACCCGTCGAGCGGACGTGCTTTCCTCAGCGTATCCCACCCTTGCCATTCTCACCCCTGCTCCGAATCATCCGCCATGTCCTCCCAGTCCTCTGCCCCTCTCTACGACGTGATTGGCCTCGGTTTCGGGCCTGCGAACGTCGCTATTGCTGGTGCGATCATCGAGAAGTGGGGGCCCCCCGAGACTAGCTCGGTAGGCGCTCCTTCCCCAGTGTCTCCCCGCTATCGCTTGCTCACACAGCCGTCCCTGCGCGCCGTCTCCCTGGACGCTCCTGTGACCAGAGTGATGCGCCCTTGCAGCAGGTTCTGTTTATCGAGAAGCAGCCCGAGTTCCGGTGGCACCCCGGCATGCTGCTGCCCAACTCACGGATGCAGATCAGGTGAGTGAATGGACGCTCGATAGACATGCGCTCAGAGCTGAACTTAGCGATTGCGCCACAGCTTCCTCAAGGACCTCGCGACCCTGCGGTCCCCCCAATCGCCGATCACCTTCCTCGCTTACCTCCACTCTCAAAACCGTCTCCTCAACTTCATCAACCGTGGAAGCTTCACGCCGACGCGCAAGGAATATTCTGACTACCTCTCCTGGGCCGCGGACTACGTCCAGAAGCGCGGCATCCAGGTCCGCTACGGCGAGGAGGTCGTCGCCGTCACCCGCTGCGACGACGGGACTGTCGAGGTCCGCAGCCGTATCGTCGAAACCGGGGAAGAGTTCTCCAGGCGATCCAGTAAGCTTCACGATCGATCAATCCTCATCATCTGTCTAATATAGGCCATCCTGCAGAAAACATCATCCTCTCCCCCGGCGGCACCCCCAAGCTACCCCCGGCGCTGACCGCCATCGCGCCTCATCCCCGCATAATCCATAGCGCTTACTACTTGTCGGCCGTCGACGATTTCTTCGCCTCGCTTCCGAAATCGTCGGAGCCGCTGCGCATCGCGGTCATCGGTGCCGGACAGTCGTCCACCGAGGTCCTCCTGGATCTGCACAGCCGCCTCAACGCTCTCCCCGTCTCGGGCGGCCGCAAGCATGAGCTCGACATGATCTTCCGCAAGGGCTCGCTGAAGCCGAGCGACGATACCCCCTTCTCGAACGAGATCTTTGACCCGGAATGTAAGTGCCGTGTTCGGTTACATTTCGAGTACGCACCCGCTCAACGTGTCCCACAGCTACGGACATGATGTTCGGCCTCCCGTCGAAGCGCGAGCGCCAAGCCGTTCTTCGGGAGTATAACCCGACCAACTACAGTGTCGTCAACATGAGGACGATCGACTCGGTACGTTTCTGTATTCTTTTTATCTCGGTTCCGACCTGACACTCAACCGCCCCCAGCTGTACGAGGTTATGTACCACCAAAAGCTGCTGGACGGCATCAAGGCGCGCACCGGCCGGGAGGAAGAGTCCGACCGCGCCCGTATTACCCTCCGCCCTTATACCTCCATCTTCGCTGCGGAGGTCGTCTCAGGCGACGCCGCCGGGTCCTCTGGCCCGGAGGCGGTCCGCCTCACCCTCCACGGGATCCATACCCGCGCCGTCTCGCAAAAAACCTACGACGCCGTCTTCTGCGGCACCGGGTACGACCGCGACTCGTGGATGCGCCTCCTCGCGTCCTCGAACCTCGCCGACCACTTCGGGGTCAAGTCGTCCACCATCGAGCTCGTCCCCGACTCTGAGCCCGCCGAGCCCCGCTCGGTGTCGCTCTTCGCGGACATGGACGACGCCGGCGTGATCTCCCCCGTCTCGTCGCGGTCGACGGACGGGTTCTCGACGCCGCCGACGCCCGCCACACCGCAGTCGCAGCACTCGAAGCTGAACGTCGAGACCCAGCCGTCGAAGGTCCGGATCTCGCGCACCTATCGCTTGCTCTCTCCCCGCGCGGGCAAGAGCGATGCCGAGCTCGCGGACGAACCTCGTATCTACCTCCAGGGCTGCACACAGTCCACGCATGGTCTGAGCGAGTCCTTGTTGAGCATCCTGGGCGTTCGTGCTGGTCTGGTGGTTGATGAGCTTTGCAAGGCTTAAGTTAGAGTAGTGTGGCGTGTGCGATATCGTTAGGCCGGCTCCAGCGGGCCACGCTTCTGTCTGTCCGGGACAAGTACTTGTATAGTTAATAATGACGGGAACCTAGTACCTCAGCATCTGACCTGAACCTTCTGTAAGATCGACGGCATATGAGGCGTGTTCCCCGGCATGAGTGCTTTCCATTGAAATGAGGTGTAAAAATACATCGTACACTCGGTTCGGTGGGTCGCGAGTCACCATACTGAGTATATGTACATGTTCTGGAGCTCGCATTGTATAGGGGTGGGAACGTGAACGCAACCGCCTTGCTAGGTTGATGTCAGGCTCCTACCCACCGCACGCTGAGAGTTGAAGGGGGGCGATTTCAGGTAGGAGGGTGAGGGGCTAAGTCCTGTAGCGTAGATTATGCTGTATCCGAGAACCATGCACGTGCCACATCCTAACCGACATTACCCCCCGACAACTCTCAGCGGCGGCTGGCCTCAAACACAGGTAAATACACGGAGCCCGGAAAGAAGACGCCCAAAGCGTTCCCCATTTGGCAGGCTCTCCGCCGAGGCGCCAATGCATTATCCAGATATTCCACACGCGAGCGCGCTCGCTACCGTCAGCTTCGCGCTCTCCTCAGTCTCAAGCAAGTACGAGCCCGCGCGCACGATGTCAATGCTGCTGTTGTGTGTGTTCATTATCTTCTTTGTCGTCATGGATGCACACCGCGCGCGCGTCCTTCAAGCTACCCTTGAGTATCTACAGCACCTCGACATGTATGTACATGCCACTCTCGGCGCTCGTTTCGTATGCAAGTACTACAACAATATCGGGACCCTTCCCATCCTGTTCTCATCCATCTTGTCCGGCACACTGCTAGCATAGTGGATAGTCTGTACTACAATGAGGCAATCTAAATCAATCTCTATCCATGGATCCTTCAAATCGCTCGTATACACTACGGAGATGCAGCTCACAGTCTGTCCTTGCGAGAGAGCGGCGGAAAGACACACCCGAACCAGACTCGCAACTTCCACATTGAGAACCTAAATGTGGGGATGTGCCGGGCAGCTCTGGAGCTATGGGCTCTCTTCGAGATCCTCTTCGGTTTTGACGATTGTCGAGCGTGTAGCTAATTCTTGTTTTAAACACCGAGAACTTTGAAATGCGTGATGACTATCTGAACGCCCTGCGGCGTCCAGAACGTCGAAGTCTTTGCAGAGCCTGTGCTCGAGATACAGGCAATGTCTTGGTTACCCTGAAGGATAGCCAGCGCGGTCTCGCGAGGCAACGCCGACGGCCGAATCGTTCCTCAGTACAACGCCTAATTTTAGGAACGTCGGACAAGTCTCTGGCAGGGGACGCGCGCGACGGCGGCATCGACATCGTGCGCGCGGGCTCGTACTTGCTTGAGACTGAGGAGAGCGCGAAGCTGACGGTAGCGAGCGCGCTCGCGTGTGGAATATCTGGATAATGCATTGGCGCCTCGGCGGAGAGCCTGCCAAATGGGGAACGCTTTGGGCGTCTTCTTTCCGGGCTCCGTGTATTTACCTGTGTTTGAGGCCAGCCGCCGCTGAGAGTTGTCGGGGGGTAATGTCGGTTAGGATGTGGCACGTGCATGGTTCTCGGATACAGCATAATCTACGCTACAGGACTTAGCCCCTCACCCTCCTACCTGAAATCGCCCCCCTTCAACTCTCAGCGTGCGGTGGGTAGGAGCCTGGGTTGATGTCAGCCTGAGATCTCTCACTCTGTGCCGATGTTATGGCAGGGGAAACCCTCAGGAAGCGGTTTCTCCCGCGGAGGAGTTCACCCGCGAGCGGGTCCACTGGCGAAAGCTGGCCCGTTTGCCACATACCTTGAGGTTCCGCGAAATGTGGACGATGGTGAAACGCTTGGTGGGACCGAGGTCGTCGCACCCATTAGTGGAACGCGAGATATGGAAGGATCCCGTGTTTGAAGTTTGAACTCAAGCCTAGCTGTCGGAGGCCCTGGGGGTTCGGGCATCAACACGAGGCCAGTGTCGCGGAATGTGGGCGATGCGATCGCGGTAGGGTGTTGGAGGCTCTTGAATCATTGCCCAGAGACTATTCTGCGTTCCGTGCCTCTGTCTGGCGCAGGTTGAACGGCCTGCAACGGCTGTCCTTGTGAACGTTTGCCGCATGGTGGCACTCGCAAGCCGCGGCCGACTGGAGGGACAGTGGGTGTGGTGGCGCGGGTCAACCGATCCACACGCGGATCGCCAGACTCGATCGCGACACGGCGCTCGCCGCCGGCCCGCCTCAGCATTCAGGCTCGCGACGCCGACCTACTCAGGCTCGACGACTGCGACTGCGACTGCGACCGCGACCACCTCGTCGCGCCCGTTTTCCATGGCTCTTCGCGACTCTATCCCGTCACCTGCCTGGCATGCGCGTTAGCGGCTAGGAATCAAGCGGCGATCGCGACTCTACCCCTATCCCTCCTCGCGACTCACTTAGGCTTCAAGGAGTCTTGACTGAGTTTCTCTGGGACGTATACTGGACACATTCTCCTCCTGTCGGGCGCTCCTCCGGCTCGTTGTCTCGTTTTGCTTATGCTTCTGTTGCAAGAGCTGGGTCTGTCGGTTTATCCACGCGCCTTCAAGGTCATCGCGACATCCCCTCACAGCGCGCATCGAGCGCGTCGTGCTCGGCGACGAGGGCATGACGAAGGGAGCCGCGACAATGCCTGATGTTTCTTGCGGGCGAAGAAACGCCTTGTTTTGCGGCCATCTTCGACGAGCTTGTCTCGTATGAATCGCCGTACCCTTCTCTGCAGGCGGTCGAACCTTGGTGCGTAACTTCGTGTTTCTCCTCTCCAATCTCGGGAATCGTGTTGTATGGGTTTGCTGGGAGATCAGCGATGAATGCGCACAGAATTCATGCGGTTCCTCTGGAAGATATCGGTGCATGCGCAATGTTCTCTCGCAATGAGAAACGTCTGTACGACGCCAATGGCGCCATTTTTCCCGGCCGAAATGGCCTGGTTGGCCGTTCATTCTTATCGCGCATGGATCGAGTTATGCTATAATCCGCAGGTGTCTGCCCGCCCTATACACGCATCATGAATGCATTGAGGCAACATGGATGGATGGATGGATTTACTCGCCCATGTATTTCTTCCCCGGGCTGTCGAGTTGTGACGTGGTGTGACACCAGTCACGCACAGTGAACGTGGTACTTGAGGCTAGGGAGCACCAAGATCGTTCGTTGCTCGATATAGAGCATTTGTGTATACGGAGACAATTCGTGTTCTGTGCTGGGAGAATATAAAACCGCGATTTCAGTACTGCCGGGCTCGCTGAACCTACTCACCATACCGCAGGATTACGCCAATGCTTCCTCCGCACAAGGCGACTGTTCACGGTGCCGGTGTTGGAAGTACCATGCGTCTTTCATACGCGTTATACGCCCCTCTTGACCTGGTTCTGCCCGTGATAGTCTTCCCGGAATAGTGCTGGCCTTGACGTTGAAAGGGCTGGCAAGGGCCTGAGCTGAACGTCTTCGAACAACGGTGCCTACTTACCACGGCTTCTTCACAGGATGCGCCTGCGCATAGCCTTCTGCGTTCTTCAGGGGCGCCACCTCCACCGACAACCTCTCGCGAAGGACATGCCCTCGTAACTTGGGCCGTGGTGCGAGAGAGCGAGCGAGCTGGGCTGGGCGCGGGCGCTGTGGCAAGAGGCAACTACGGCCAGGTGCCGCGCCTGGCGCGACCGGAGACGAGCGAGGGATTAGCTCGCTGGCCCTGATGCGCCGTTTCCTCTTACGAAAACGCCGTTCGCTCGCACCTCGTCCGCCATAAAATGGGGGATCCGCCTCGCGACGCGCCCCATCTTCTCTCTCTTCCTCCTTCCACCCCGCCGTTCCTTCGCTCGTTTCTGTCTCGCTGGCTCCCCGCTATACTACGTGGCTACGTTATTGCTCGCCTTCACGACGCGTCTGAATGCCCAAGCCCGACCCTCCGTTCCCCTCCTTCACCCTCATGATGCACCAGTACAATAACGACTCCCTCCGCCTCCCCAGCTACCGCGAGAGCCTCGTCGTCCGCTTCCACCCGTACCCCCGCAAGGAGAGCAAATCTGGAGACGCGTTGATGGTGAGTGACCCTGTTGGACGCGTCGTGAGCCTCTCCGGCCTCAACTCGGGGAGCAGAAAACGGTGGACTATCGCCACGAGGAACCCCAATCGCCAGCACAGAGCGACGAGGCTCCGCCGGTATGATTCCCCACTACATCCCTGCTCCGGACGCACTAACGCGTCGTAAAGCGCGTCACGGATGAGCCAGTCGAAGACATAGCCCTCGAGCTCCATCGCGCTATGAGTAAGGCAGAAGAGGAGGAGGAGAAGGTAGGGGTAAAGAGGCGTCGAAGCCTCACTGCGCTCATTATCGTGAGTCCCGAGCTGCTTGACGTCTTGTACTCGTTCTGACGCTTTAGGCGGTATAGGACCTCGCATTGGCCGTTCGCAACGGCTACCGCGGCTCGCGCACCGTAAAGCGGCGGTCGTCTTGTTCGAAGCATGATTGACACCTTCGCCTTCGTCGCTTTCTTCTTGATCGTCGGTCGCGACTCTTGTTCGTCTCCGTGCATTCATATGGAGCGCACTCTCTTGATCCACCGGTCAGCTCTTCGCCCCACATACATACCATCTAATCCGTAAAATGTATCTATACTCGTATCCTCTCGCGTCATCGTTGTACATTGTTTTGCTGTCGCATCTGTTCTTGCTTAATCTCTGTATATTCTTCCGCTCTCATCGTTGATGCTGTCGCGTAATCGAAACCCTGTGCATTCATTCGAGCTTGACGTTACGTTGCTATTTGCGGCACAATGCTTGAAAAACTTCGATGGTCCGGACATCTCGCTACTACAACACACACTGAGAAGGGGTCACATCGCAGACGGGCTCACACAGGTTCGCGTTGGTTGCTTCAAGCGTCTTCAGCGCTGTTCAGACTTTGAGGGAGCCTTCACTCTGCCTTGTCGACTTGCTGGTTTGCCGCACACTACATCCGCAACCTCACACAAGTCTTGAATGTTTCACGCCTTAGTGCTTCACGCTGGCTAGTCTTCACGCTCATGGTGGACGCAGTGCTGGACGAGCAGTCACACGGGTTTGTCGAGCTTCGCGCTCTTCTTCTTGCGCTCTTGCAGTCTTGACGCTCTTGCATTCTTGACGTTGTCTTGATAGGAGGCACACAAGCAAGGAGAGGTGTACGAGCAATATACGCTATCTGGACCGCGTCCCATGTCGTGGTCGGCGTGAAGGACAACGTTGGCTGCTGGCGCCTGGCGACGCGAGCGCACGTATACGTTTTGTTTGTGCCTGTTTGACCGCTCGTGCGCGTCTAGCAAATTCTTGGTGAGGATCGCAAGAGGCGCCCGTGTGCACCTCCACCTCCATAGCAGACATCTCGGACTGCTGCCGCCATGCGTATCGAAAAGTGCTACTTCTGCTCAAAAAGCGTCTACCCCGGCCACGGTGAGTCTTAATAGCTTTTTCGAAAGGTTGTGTATGTTGCTCAACACCCGCAGGGTCCGCATTCGTCCGGAACGATGCGAAGGTCTTCCGTTTCTGTACCTCCAAGTGAGTATTGCGGATGCGTGCAGGCCCGACTTTTGCTGATATATGATCACGCTAGATGCCACAAAAACTTCAAGTACGATACCTACTGCTTTATACGCAAGCTGAATACTCATGTCTTTCCGTAGGATGAAGCGTAACCCGAGGAAGGTGCGCTGGACCAAGGCGTTCCGGAAGGCTGCGGGGAAGGAGATGACTATCGTGCGTCCATCCACAATCTTGCTCTCAACTATCTCTCCTAACACGCTCCTCAGGACTCTACTATCGACTTCGAGAAGAGGAGAAACGTCCCCGTCCGCTACGACCGCGAGCTCGTCCAGACCACGGTCAAGGCGATGAAGCGGATTGCAGAGATCAAGCAGAGGAGAGAGCATGCGTTCTGGAAGAATCGGTACGTTCTGTGCCCTTACACACGGAGGCTTTTGGCTGACCTCCTTGTTTTGCCAGGATGGCTGTGGCGAGGGAGAAGCTCAAGGCTCACCGCAAGCGGAAGCTCGAGAAGACCTCTGTCAAGCTCGTCCAGCCCATCACGCCCCAGTCGGAGAAGGTCAAGGAGAAGATCAAGGTGGCTGCGAAGAGCCGCAGTGCACTGGTCGCTGGGGAGGGTCGGTCAATGGGCATGGAGATCGAATAAGTTACCCCGCCCATTCTTCCCCCTCCCATTTTCTCCTTGGCTTCTCCCTCCCTCACGTCGATATGCTTTGTGGCCAGTCCGCTCGATGTATTGCTATGGTAGTGTACACCTATGGTATGAGATATGTTTCCGGTAATGTGTACTGGTATGACGACAAGAGAATGCGGATAAAAGTACAGTGAAAGTCTATGTATACGCAAGAAACCACGTTGAAACGTCAGCGCTGCTTGTACTTCGCTTCATTCTCTTGACGGATATTGGGATCTAGAGTGTTCTGCAGACCGAGCAACGTCTTGCTCACGGCTTCGCTCGCGCCGATCATGGGCTTCAGGACGGCGATGGGAACTGCGCGGACGACGGCACGAACCGGGCCCTGGAATGAAGGTCAATGGATGGCGGCGTATACACGTGCATCCGGTACACGCACCTCGTTGCCCGAACGCTCGTAGACCTCCATCGGCACTGCCAGGATAGTCTGAGCCGCGGAATTGAGGTTCCGTTTGAGGCTCTTGTACGCCGATCTTACACCCTCTTTGACGTTGGAAGGTTGGTCCGCATACTTGCTGATGAGTTCCCCAGGATCCTCCTCTGAGCCTTCTTCATCGACTTCCATCGCTACGGGGATCTGCATCGCCTCTGCCATCACCTGGTCCTTGAATTGGGCCCCGAGAACGGTCTCCGCCTGCTCCAGGATGACCTGGGTCCCAGTCGCGAGGCGCGCCCCGAGACGGATCGCTTCCATCGCCGTCGACTTGACGAACGAGTTGGCACCCTTCTGGAGGCCACGAACTACCCGCCCATCCTTCTTGTACTGCGCAATGGGGAGGAGGACAAGGTCTGCGACACCGGAGCCCACGTTCACGACCGACCGGATGGGCGCGACGCCGGAGATGACATCGACCAACTGGGTGGCCTTGACGTCAGGCGTCCACAAGTCGTTCAGAAGGTCGAAGAACCGAGGCCAACCAGTAATCTAGGCTTAGTTAGCACGGGGAGCCGGACAGATGGACGGTTCTAGAGGACGTACACCATTGAGCGTGATATGCCGCAACGTCATCTCGGCCCCGTCGAAATGGAAGAAATTCATCAACTCTATCGTCCGGCCCTCTCTCAGGGCGCGATAATCCACCCGGCGGGGCTTATAGTCTAGCTTGAGGTCGATCGGGAAGACCTCGGCTTGCTCTGCGGCGTGGAGATCAGGCCCATCGTTCTAGTGGGAGGTCTGATCACTCACGGAAGTAGATCTCATTGGAAGGTTCTGAAGGCGCGGACGGAGTAGCGTCGGGGTCCTTGAAGCTGAAAAACTGCTTGAGGAAATCCAGGGCATCCTGGTCCACGTGGAGCCTCAGGGGCAGGATCTTGGCCTAAAGGGGCATTAGTGCACTATTCTACGCAGCGGAAGATTGGTACTTGCACGGAGTCTCGCCTCCTCGGACGGATGACCGGGGACGGGGTGGAGGGTCCGTAGTTCGACGCGGACCATGTTGGAATCGCTCTCCCTGACGTTTCCTCGTGAGTCTGTTTGGAGACTGGTGAGGAACTTCTTCCACGTCGAGGTCTTGATATGGTCCAGAATTTCGACATCCCTGACGGTGGCAAGAATTCGCGACACCAACGTCTCGTCGTCCCGGTAGTTGTCGACTTCGGCGTCGAGCCCCATCAGCCGGAACTCGATGCTGGGACCCTTCGCGCGTCTCAGTCGTCTTCGATGAGCTTTCGTTGACTGGGAGTTGCTCCTCCCGGGCGAGGCAAGGGGCTGCGGTTTCAAGGATTGCCATGAGCTCTGAGTAGTCGTCTCGAAGTCCTCGTTCAGCTCCTCGTCGATCGCAGCTATCAGCGCGCCCGGCTCGAGCTCGTCGACATTGTGCTCAAGGCCTATGTAGACTGAATTGAATAGAAGCGCGTTCGTTTCCTCCACGCTGGGATCCGGGGTCTGCCCATTCGCTACGAGTTGACGGATCTTGGCTAGCTTGCGTCTCATCTCCTTCGCCTTCTCCTCGATGATCTTCCTCGTCCGTATCCAATCGTATCCGTCGTATAGGAGAACGGTGACATTGAAGTCGTGGAGGCGCATACGGAACGTCGTATCTCCGTAGCTATAGGCAAGGTTAGACTCGTCGATCTCCGCATAGTTACTGCATACCTGGAATCCCCATTGTCCGGTGGGAGAGTCTCAAAGTAATTCTCTACAATCTTCAGACCCTCCGGGCGCAGCATTCTAACCGTTTCGCCGCCGAATGTAGAAGCCACGCCTCTTGGGTCCTCAGCACCAGATGGAGTGTAGGAACTCTCCACGTCAGACTCGTCGAACTCGTCATCGCTGAGCTCTCGGAGACCAGCAGCCGCGCCAAAGGATTCGTCCAGGTAATCAAGATTCGTCGGAAGGTCATCTTCGATCATATCTGGAGCTGCGCCAACCTCTGGCAAGCGTCGGAATGCATGGTCGTCCAATGAGGCTATGTGCATAATCAGAATCGTTTGGGACAGCAGCGCATGCTCCTCATACTCACCCAACATACTACGGGCTTGCGCGGGCTTCTCGCTTATGTTCGCCGGTTCATTCCGTCGTTTGGTCTCAGGGGGTGTCCTACAGATATGATGCGTCAGTGAGCACACCATGTTATAGGGCTGCAGGAGCATCTTACCCCGGTGCGGGGCCCTTGAAGGCGGACGAAAAGTCTCCGATAAAGGCGCCTAGCGCTCCCATAGTATCCGCGCACATATGCAGCTGGAGATCCCCTTGTTCAACGAGGAGCTGATAGCTAAGTTAGTTGCTGTTTCCGCCCGGAGTAAAGTGCCACTTACACGAGTGTCTGGAGGGCTTACAGAGTCGATCTTCTTAAACGAGAGAATTAGGTCGGATACCTCAAGAATCAGCGCGTAGCCGGCAGACTACGCGCCATAGGACATTAGGACCGATACATAGAAGCGCTCAACGTGCATACCTTCCAGAATCCCACACCCTGGCCTAGAGCTTGTGGGCGCGTAGGGGCTTCCGCTTCCTCAGGGAAGCTGGATATATCGTCGATGAGCAACAGCGCCAGATTCGGAATGGAGAGGTTCATTATCGAAGTAGGCGAGTTGCCTTCGATAACCGTCGAGAAGTCCAGCTCTCCGATGTATGGCACTACCGCCCCTGCGTACGTTGGAGCAAGTAGACGGAGGGACACGTCCACAACCTTGACGTTGATCCGGGTACGTTCGCTTGGAACCACGGACTCGAAAGCCTGCAGAACTTGTCAACTGATGTGTTACGGTGAGATCGTAGAGCTACGCACCCCCGGAGGTGCCTTGAAGAAACTACCAAGGTTTGTTGCCCATTTGAGGTCCGGATAGAAGTGGTACGTGACGCCGCAGATGGTTAGTCGAATCCTTGATTCCTTGGCTGTGGTCTCTGGCACCACTAAGGAAGTGAATCGCAGCTTGATGGCCGACTTCACGGTAGTGTTCTGTCATCGAGTCAGCCGGAAGGCGTAACCGACACATCGTGGGCGATACTGACCAACGACCGGGGAGTAGTGAGGGAGAGGAAGCGATTACGGCCCGTGGCATCGTGGTCATAGACATTGACGTCCATCACCCCTACGGTAACCACAGTCTCATCCTGAGAGAGAATGTTGAGACTATGCTATCGAGGTTGATGGCACGGTGCTCCATACCTTCCCTTCGGGCTTCAGCTCTAGCAAGACATCTACATCTGATGCTGACACGTCGAATGGACGTACAACACCCAGGCCTTCCTCCCGTGGGACGAACAGTCTAGCAACGACTGTAATGCACACGAACATGGTCAGCCAATATCTCTCCACCATAGAGGGTTCACCTGACCTTCGGTGATCATGACTTTCACCGCAGTCTCGCTCCGCGGCTCTTGACGCACTTTGATCGTATTTGCCAGGCTCGTCACACCGCTGTCAGGGGCGCTGCCGGACGTGTCTGTCCTGGCGAAGTACCTGCTGCCGATGAGACTAGATTCACCGCTCCCAGCCTTCTGGGTGTCCGTCTCCGATCCCGATCGCTCAGCGAATGCCGCTTCCATGAGCTGTGTGAGGTCATCCGCCCAGAGTTGTAGACCATCTAAGAGGGGCTTGGACAGCTCGATATGGATGGAGGGTATGTCGAGAGAGACCGCAGTGGTGCTGACTGCTGGGTCTGCGCTTGGTGCGGCCGCCGTGCGACTGACGATCAACTGAGGCTGGAGAGCGCTGCCCGGGTGATCATGTGCAAGAGTGGGAGAAGTGCCGACGCCAAAATACGAGCTCTGGTCCTTGTCCTGCACCGCCAACGGTCCCAATGACAGGATGGCACGAGCGGTGTTCTCTCGAACGAGGGAGTGCGCTATGACGATCCTCTTCCACGTCGCGCCGAGCACGATGTTATCGTCCTGGGAGGCGGTTCGTGGGGTGGGCCCGACACCGAACAGGTTCTCTGCAGTGCCAAACCGAGTCGACTTGCTGTCGCCACGTTCCGGGGCTCCTCCGGGAGTAAGGCAGAGATCATGCACATCCACTATGAGAGCGCCCGAACGAGGCTGACGCAGCACTGGTGGGGGGAGTCGAATCTCAATACGAACAGCAGGGAACTTTACAGAGACTGTCGTCTTCGGCGCCTTGGCTCTGGTTCTCCGCTACATATATCATCAGGAACTACTCGAAACCCAACGAGGTAAATGACTCACCTTCGACCGACGAGACGTCGGGGTCGTTGGCGCCTGTGCCATTGGCTTGCGGTAGTCGTAGCCCAAGTCCAGATCGTCCAAGACAAGCTGCTCCAAGCGCCGCCTTTCACGCTCCGCATCCTCTTCATGGAATGCTCTCAGACCCGAAACCCGAGGTGTCGCAGGGCGAGAGCCCTCCTCCTCGGTATCTTCATCATGATCGGATCCATCCAAGCCACAGTCTCCTGGGGGATCCTTCGCGTCACCGGGGCCTGCTAGCTCTTCGAGAAAGCGTAGGGCCTCGCTCTTGCCGTCCTGGGCGGGACCCAGGATCGCCCCGGCGTCCACAAAGATATGCAGCGGAGCGAGAGTTACTTGCACACCCGCTGAGTCGGTCTTGGACGAGGCAGAGCGGAATTTGACGCTGAGAGCCGGTGGTGAAGGCCGAGATGTTGTTGGCTGCCCCTTCACGGGAGAGGTCGAGAGCCCCGCGAGTCCAAGCCTTCCGGGAGAGGATGGTAGTACAATAGGGATAGGGCGAGTCGTAGGAGGGGAACCGGATGTCTCCGCCTGCTTCGCTTCCGCTCTCGCGTTGGAGGGCTGGGGACGTCCAGTGGGAGAGGGCTTCGTTCTCCAAAGAGAAAGCTTTGCACTGGCGCTCTGTTGACTCGGGTCTGTCCAGTCGACAACGTCAAAGACCGGTAGCGTAGGACTGGGATCGGATGTGGTGTCGAGGGACGGGTGAACGTGAGGGAGTGGATATTGAGAAGGCAGGTGGAGGTCTGTAATGAGGATGGGGGTCGCCCTCATCTCAGTACCGTCCGGGGAAGAAGGATGGAACGCAAAGGCGCTGATCTCCGAGATTGTCAACGAAGCGGACAGCGATGCCGGTTCTCGTCGGGTGGATCGAGAGCTCGAGCTCGAGCTACTACCTCCGGGACGCATCGACAAGGAGCCGGACAATCCTTCGACATGAATGCGGATGTAGCCTCCCGGAAGACGAGGGGGAACCAGCGGTCGAGAGAAGAACTCCGTCAACGCATCATCAGGATTGGACGCCGACGTCCTTTGCGACGACACCAGAAGAACAACTAACCCGCGGATGCGCAATGCACCCTCTATGTCGTCCAAAGGTAGCGAAGACCCAGTACTCTCCCCCGGCCTGGTGGGCTGAGGGTGGAGCGGAGGTGGATTATGAGAGGACCATGCCTCCGCAATGTCAATCAAACTCTTGAGTTGTCGCGCGCTGAAAGCGCATGCAATCGTCCCCATCGTGACATCCACCCGCACACGGTCCTGACGAACCGTACTACCCCCTGCCCCTGAGGGGCGCGCCCCCCCGGGGGCCTGTTGTGAGTCCGGGGAAGCGGCGGGACGTGTTGCTTGAGAGGTCGAGCCACGGGATGGCGGAGTTATCAGACGGATCTCGAGAGGTTCGGTTCCCAAGGACATCACGGTCTCGTCTGCGATCTCGCCAGTGCGGACATCAAGCCGGCGTTGGAATGCGAAGGACACCGGGGACTTGGCAACTCCCGAGCTCCCTACAGTGGGGGCGGAGTACTGAGCCGGTAGTGTAGAGCTGTTTTCCGGAGACCTCTCTTGCACCTGGGAGTGCACCTGAGGCGGGGGCGTCTCGCTTCGGGATCGCGGAGCTTCTTCTGGTATATCCTCGAGGTTTCGATCCGACACTGCTGTAGAGATCGCGCTCTGATATAGGCTATCGGCCACCGAGCTGGCAGGGGAGATGGGGCGTGGGGGAAGCCCTGCGAGGGATTGTGACATGAACATCTGCGTCTCTTCGTCCATGTCTGACGAGTCTGAGTAGGGCGAGGAAGGTTCAGCGGGTGGGGGCGAGCCACTCTCGGGAGCCGCCATTGGGCCATATACTTGGCTTTCTTCGAGTGTTGGCTCGCCAAGTAGGGGTGTATCAAGCAAAATGGGAACAGCGGCGTTGGTGGGGGACGCGTCGGGGGAGGGCACTGTTCCCGTCACGGAGAGTAGAGGAGACGCGACGCGGACATCATCCCGACGAGGTGGGGCAATCGGGCGCAAGCATCGTGTTGTCACAGTTACACCGGAGATAGTCACCTTGCGAATCTCCCCTGTGTTTCCTACGGAATGCGAATCACTGCCGTCGGATTCCGGGGATGGGCGGTCCTGTGGTTCCGTGCCATAACGGATCTCTGGTACAATCAAGGTGAAACTAGCGTCCTGCGGATTGACTATGGTAATGCGTGTATCTGTCGCGTCGAATTGGAATCTGGCTAGCAAGCGTTCTATGAGGGCCGCAAAGATGGAAACTCCTGGAGGATCAGCGTCGTGCTGATGCACCTCGTCTTCGGAGATGAATGGATCCAGGCCTCCCGGCAGGTTATCCTCCGTTTCTGAAACCTCGGGGCGGTTGAGGTCGGGGTGGAAGGATTCCCGCAATGCAGCTTCTTCACGAGCAGAAAGCTCTTCGTGAATAAAGGATTCCGCTACGGACGCAACCGATTCAGCCAAGTTGTCCGTGAAAGGTCGTTTGGTGCTGGTTCCAGGAGTAGGCTCGAGATAGAACGTGAGATGGAGGGATTCGAGCGATAGACCGACGGAGGAGGTAAGGGGGTTTGGCCATGGGATGCGGGCAGTGACCTTGCCCACGGAGCCGTCTCGAAGTCGGATGGGCAAGCCTGAGATGAGTGCGTTGATGGCCTACAATATGAGTACAAAATAGAAGGGAGACAATACAGAAACCCGACCAACCTCGTCGTTGAGCTCTAGGTCCCTGACCTGCACGTACCCGGAGCCAATCTGAGAGTCCACCTGCTGGACATCGAGTTGCCCGGGTTTAAGCAGATGCCCAAGAGACTGCCTCAGAGCAAAGGATATGAAGCGCTTCTGTATACCAGAGGGCAGGGAGAAGTCAATGGAGGGCAAGGAAGGCAGCCATGAGAATGACCACGGCAACATTGCGGAGGTCTGTATGAGGATAGCAGTGGTAGTTCAGGGGTATTCACGCAGGTCGTGTGCAGTACAGTGAGAAGAGAGCAGAGGATATGTCATTAATTCGTCAGAATAGCATCGTGAGCGTGGCAGCAGCAGGGAGGACGAGGAGGAGGAGAGAGCGCGCCGAGCAGAGCTGCCCCGGACGGACGAGCTGCCTCGCTCACGTGCCTCAGATGTGATCGGGGGCTGCATTGGGACGCGTTAGCGCGCCTTTGTGGCGCACGACGCTCGAGTCGACCATGTATTCCTATCTCAGAGCCTGCGATCATCGAGCCGGCGACTGCATCCCCAATCCTACTCACGGCTATCTCGCTGGACGTGTTGCAGCCCAGAGACATACTGAAGCACATACACTTGCCCCGCTCCCATGACTGAAGAAGTTAACGTGATACGGCCCAGCTGGCGCGGTTATAAAAGTCTACGATTCCTGGTAATCTTGTACGTATCCACGGGGGCAATCTCTTCCTTATAAGCGCACATTTACATCTTTCTTACGATGATATCAGTGGTGATTCGTACTCGGACGTCGGTTATATGTACAACAAACGCGAAACCTATCCAACAGACGAAGCCCCGCTTGGTATAGAATACCCCGGCGTTACTTGGGCGGAGCCCGCGATGCCCAACTGGGTAGGGTATCTCATAACAGAGTACAGCCCCTACACGAAGCTTCTCGTGTACGACTACGCGATGGGCGGCGATAATGTCGCAGGCGTGCGCAAACAGATCCAGGTCAACTTCTTACCTCGCGTCGGAGAGAAACCTGGATGGGCTCCTTGGAGTGCCGAAGATTCCCTCTTCAGTAAGCGATGAACAACGACGTCGCAGTGCAGACACCCGTGGCTGAGTCTCGTCCTATCTCAGTAACGTGGATCGGCATCAACGATTGCGCGTGAGCCAGCCCTGGACTAATGTTTCGTTACACTGTTTACCGTCTTTGTTGTGAAGACTACTGGAGATAGCGGATATTCCATCCGCTGTTGATGACCTTTTCGCGGAGCAGGAGCACCTATACGAAGCTGGAGCTCGCAACTTACTTTTCATCGACGTCCCACCCATTCATCGCACACCAGTAGGTATGTATCAGGAGTTTTGATGTCACGTCGAATCGACTCATCTGTAACGCGTACATCCCTAGGTATCGCCTTCAGCGGTAGCGACCCCGAACATAGCAAGGCATACGAGGCTTGGAATGCATGCCTCCGCACCCGTGTCGCGTCCTTCGCCGAAGCCCATCCCGATGTGACAACACTATTCTTCTCGTCCTGGGATACGTTCAACCGCGTACTCGACGACCCTGCTGGGCATGGCTTCAGACCGGAGCACGTCGGAAGAGCGGGCGGCGAGATCTGGGTCGACAACCTCCACCCTTCCTCGAAGATGCACGACTGGATCGCCCACGACATATCCAAGTTTCTACATGCACAACCGCCCTATTCTCCTTCCGCGGGCAACTAATGCTCGAGACTCCTTACATAGTAGGTCTGCTTGTTATGTTGGTATATTGTCGTGATGCTGATACCGATGCGATATAAGTACAGAATCGTTATGTCGAGGCGATAGTACAGGCGAGGCACGAAGGGTATATCAAATATCATACAACAGCCTTGCACTTGAGTTTCATCGAGATACACCAGTCCTGAAGACGCTTGAGCGCTTCGCACAAGAGGTATCGCTGTTGGGTACTCACCACGACAAGCACTCGGATGACTGCCGCGTTAGACGGCCTGCGAGTGTGCGTCCTCATGACTGGGACGCGGTTGTCGACTTCATTCTCCTTATCATTGCGAGGCACCTGGCTTTTGCGAAGAGCAGGACGCTAAGAGTTCAACGTCAGTGTATCTTCGTGCGCTACTCGATGCTAACTACTCACCGTTGAACGCTGCTGATTCTCAGGTCTAGCGTGGCGGGAAGCAGGCTCTCCTGGGTGCGCGTCGGTCCTCGCAGGGACCCGCTAGAAACCCTTCAGTCCCGGTTTCGCAGCACGCAGTACCATGTCACGTACCGTGAGGGAGTGCGAGCGGTGCAAAGTCGGCCTCCTCAGCTGGAGCTCCTGAGACGCACGGCGCAACGGAGGCCTGGACGCCTTCTGCGGGGAGGCCGCACGCTTGGCCTGATTGGCAAAGCGGGCTTCACGCTTGACCTCCGCGGTCGCATGCGCCATAGCGAGCGAAGGAAATGGGCCTTCGAGGGCGTTCGTACGGGCAGGACGCGCCAACACGATGACCATGATGGCAAAGTGGATGTGAGGTGGGGAGGAAGGAGACTTTGTGTGAGTGTTGCAGAGAGCAGTGAGTCAGTGAGTGCGAAGCGTCGAGATGAGTGGTGAGGTGGACAGCGATAGGTGGCTAGCTCTTATGCCCCTGGGAGGACATCCGCACCCGGGGGAAGTTGACCCGGAGAGGGGTAGGACTCCCTGGTATGTGCAAGGCATCGTGGGGCAGCGACGCTGCTATCCCATTCTGACTTGGACCGAACTGACACCCCCGAGCAGGATGCTCGCACTTCCGCACCACCGCCTCCCCCTGAGTTGTATATCCGCCGGGCCGCATGGTCGGAAACGCGGTCGTGTCCTTCTTTCTTACTGTAATTGGATACGTCCCGTTGTTTTTTGCTTCCATGTAGAATGCACACTAACGGCTGGCCTAACGGACCTGTACTTCCTTCGAGGAAGAGGCATCGTATCGGGGAAAGTGCAGTGCTCAGTAGCCCTCATCGCTCGGCCCAGATCCCAATTCGCGCACAGCAGCACATTTCGTGCCAATCATATGCGCTCTACACTCGGAAGTGGGTTCGTCGGGGCTCGAGCTCAGACAGGATTTGTCGGCCTAGCAGTTGCTTCCGCGAGCATGGCTGGGCTCTCATAACGATCGCAACACAAGTACATGGCGACTACAGCAGGTGACCAGATCGTATCAGCGCGAGGGTCAAGCCTGAGAAGACCGGGGATAGTGGTTCGTGGCCATCGTGTAATGCTCCTCATCCACATGCGCGATGAATCCCTTCTCGGCAAGGCCATCTATCGCCTCGCTGTCACCCCCACCCGAACGTCAGCGCATATGTGCTCCATCGTCGAGACAGGCTTACCTTATTTCTGCCTGCGTCACATTGTGGTGGCTGACTCCGCGGACGATCGTTCGGACGTGCACGCCTTCCTCTGCCCGCGATGTGTTTTGTACGTTGAGTATCTGCAGGAGGATGGCACGCTCCAGCACTGTAAGGTGCGCGTAGGGGTCGGGCCTGAGCGCAGACACGCGGCGTGATCCTGGCGTATGCAGGAGTGCGTTAATCACTCAGTCATAAATACACCGCATGGAAAGTGGCCTTTGCTCACCAGAGGGTGATGGGATAGCAGGGGCCTGGACTCGTCTCGTTGGTGCGGGAGAAGGCGACGTCGGAGGCGAAGGGGAATCGGGAGGTGGCCTCGGAGGCGGGGTTTCTGGGCGGGGCGTCACGGATGTACGGCTTGCAGATGCGTCGGATCTGTCTGGGTTCGGGGTAGGTCGCACATTTGCCGCCCTCGTGCGGGGAATCGCTGGTGTATTGGGAGCAGTAGCAGGGAGGCCAGCGAGTGGCTCGTAGTGGACGCCGGTAGCCCCACGGGGCTCTATTGTCTCTCTCACAGATACCGGCTGTTCAAGAGAGGAATCAGGGATGCGTAGATCGATGAAGTCAATGGACTGACTGGTGGGCCTCGCTCGAAGCACAGATGCACGAATGCGACCTCAAGAATATGGAAGAGCAGCTCGTGAGGATCTGTGATGACTCGAAGGGTCTTGACTTCAAGGGCGTTTTTTGCTTCCTTCCCTCGAGCCAGTCTTCCCACAATCCTGGCGTATAATTGCTCGTCCAAGGTTGTGGGCAGCTCACTGTCATCCCGCCCGTTTCGCCAACGCTTAGCGATGATGCTCCCGCCGGTGGTACCGTCTTCGAGGTCGAACATCGTGATCGTATCAAAGCGGCGGATGCGAAGCACCTGCGCCACTACCACCACCTATGGTCGGTACACACAGTTCAATAAACACACTCAGTCATATTGGATCGTACGGCGCGCGGGGTTAGACGTACATCTCGGACTTCGATGTCATCGATGTGAAACGGCGCATCAGAGTGGTCGCGCGTAGCATTCACGAGTTGTCGGATCGTGACCGGTCGGAGCCCTTCAGTCGAGGCAGCTCGCTGTGATATTAAAAGAATCCAGCCTTTCTCCTCATTCCATCGTACAGGCTTCATAACTCGGGCACTCACCAGTGTCTGTAGCTCTGGGCTACGATCAGTCGAGTCTGCGGATCGCATATGTAGTTCCTGTATCAAAGGTGTGTCACTGATCTACGCTACGCAAAGCTAGTGGGAGTGGTAGGCTGCTTGACCAACGCGTGTTGCTTGAGCACCTGCCGGCAGGTCCCTGAACGTGAGCCGTCACGCGGCATCGATGTCAGTTATATCAAGGTTTGGCGCGACCATGGGACCTGTCGACAATGGTCGACAATGTCCTGCCTAGAGCAATGTTCATTCAGGAGGACCGTGGGTCCGACGGTTTGCACCTGGAAACTGTACACGATAGCGAGGAGCAGCTGGTAAAGTACAAATATGTTCTAGATAGCCGAAGGAACTTCACTGAGACACGCTGAAGTGAGAATCGTCAATGGTACTGTATACATGGCCCTGGTCCATGAGATGGTCCAGAGCTTGGCTAGACGGGGGGTGTCATTGATTGTCTTCCCGAGATGTAGAATGTGTATATACCTGATCAAGTGGGCGCTGTCGGGGTTCGGGTTGCCATTGATTTGAGCAATGTGTCTGGCAATGGCCGCTACGTGGATGCCCTCGTCCCTTTTTGGCTGCGAGAGTATGAACTCGATGATTTGTCGCTGCAGTGGCGGGAGTGACGCAAATTGTCCCGGGCTAGTTGTGGAGGTCGAGGATTGCGCAGTGTACGCGGATGGGCCGCCAGCAGTGTTGTTCACTCTGTTCATGAGGGCATGCGCGCCTTCGCTTGGCCGAGGGGGCTGGTCGAGTCCGGTGATGAGAGGCTGGGCATGTCCTGGAAGAGGTTACGCACCGGTCCGCGCTCGAAGATGAGAGTGACTGTGGCGACTTCGGCGATGTGGAACAAGAGCTCATCAGTGCTGCTGGGCTTGATGTGCGTCGCGTTGATATAACGCTTGTTTCCGAACACCTTCAGTGAGCCAAGGACCCGAACGTACATGCTGTCGCTGAGAATGCGCGTCAGCCGTGCGTAGCCTGGAGCATCCGAGCGTACCGTACGTGATCTCGTCTCGTTTACTTTGGTCCTCATCCGCATTTGCTTCCACCCATTGTCGTGCCTCAAAATTGGCCGTTCCATCATTCAGCAGGTAGGTGTGGTTGGTCGTCTGTGGTTGCACGGACAGCACTTGGGCCACGACCGTCACCTTGCACGCGTGAGGCAACAGTGCGCGTGAATGGGGTTCTCTCGTACCTGTCCAACTTCGACGTCCCCAATCATCCACTCTGCGTCGGAATGTGCTTGTGAAGCCTCGGTGAGTTGTCTTAAGGTAACCGGTCTGAGGGCATGCGAAGCTGCGCGCTATACTCGTCCTAGGTAAGACATACCATCTGGAAGGCGGCCTGGGATTGGCAACATACACGCGCAGCACCTCCAGGACTTCCACCACTTCCAAAAGGAGAGTTTTGGGTGAGGTAGCCCCCGCCCCCGCCGCCTCCACCGCCACCATAGAAGGGGTTCTCTCCGACTGTGCTCGTTCATGTCAGTTGACAGAGTGCATAGAGCAGCAAACCACGTACATCCGCTCATTTCAAGGTAATAATATCAAGCTTGTACGAACTAGGGCCAGGGCCGAGAGCAGTCGGTGAGCAGAGAGACGTTGTGGTCGATGCGAGCGAGACGCGACCCACAAGCGCGCAACTTCTACATACAGAGCGTGACTGTGACACGACGCGTCTCGTAACAGAACCGTCACACCGTGTCAACCAGCCATAATGCTCGCCGCTCGGGGCTCGACGGCTCGTCAGTGCTGGGCGCCGGCGCTGAACCTGACGGCTTCTTCGTGGCTGGCAACAAGTTTCCTCGCTGCGCCCAAGACTACACGGACCGAATCCGAGATTCCGTGTACCTAGCCGTGAAATGGCACACACCACAGGGCTTGGGCGTCATGTCATGGCTGGCAAGATCGCCCACGGGTCATAGAACTAGGTGTACTGCAATTACATAGTGTTAATGGTTGACGTATGTTGCTGAGTGGTGATGCGAGTGTCGTGTCATGTCTACTACAAGGCAAAGTCCATCCTCCCATATCCCGAATATCTTCATGCATGGGTCTTGCATACGCGGACCAGGCCCTTCCCTACGCCCTCGAAGATCTGCTTGCGCGCGTCTGTAATCTTCTTCGCGACGTTGAGCACGAAGTCGTGGTCGAGCTAGAGAATAACGGTCAGCGACACGGGCATGAAGTCGATGCGCGAGAAGGCTTGACGCACCCCCGACTCGTGGATGATGGGCTTGCAGGCCTGAACGATCTTCTTCCGGCTCTCCGCCGTTGCTTCCTGCTCAGCATAGCTGACGAGTGCGCTAGAAACGTCCGCAAGGACGGTCGTCGCTTTCGCGCGGATCTCCTTGATATGCTGCGCCAACTATATAACAAGGGTGAGTGAACGCTCAAAACACCGCACTTATGACGTACAGCGCCGAGCTTGTTGACTTTGACGACGGACGGCGTCTTGAAGCGCGTTGTCTCGATGACAAAGAGGAGGAATGCCTAACATGAGGGTGAGCGACTGTGAACTTGATACTTCGACACGAAGGACTTGCCTCCTGAATGATGGTCACGATGTGAAGCAGCTCGTGAGGTAGAATTTTGCTCTCCAAAGCCTCCTTGAAACGTTTAGACATGTCTACAACAAGACAAGCATCAGCGGCGCCCCTGGCAGTGTCAAACAACGCTGCATACCATCGAAGAATTGCGTGAGGAGCGCAGGAGGCTCGACGACAGCAGGCGGCTCCTCATCCTTCTTCGCATGCCCGTTGGATGCAGCCTCTGGAGGGATCTCCAGACCTTTGAGGGTATGTCCCGTCTTCTGCTCAGTGATCTTGGCTGCCTCAGCAAGGACGGCAGACGGCGGCGGGCGGGTGTAGTCATGGTATGGCGTCAGCCACTCCGACAGGGCAGAGGCGTAGTCGTAGAATGACGACTCGTCGGGAGTAAGCTGGAGAAAGGGATGGAGATGAGAACCGGTCGGCACGCCGCACGAGGCTGTCGTAGTAGTCACCTCCGCGATCTCCTCTTGCTTCCTCGTAGCAAGGCGCTCCTTTAGCGGAAGCTTCGTCTCGGGGTCAAAGCTGGGCTTTGGCCTGTCACCGATGAGCAGCTTGTCCTCGACGGTGTCATCCAGGTCGCTAGCCAGCTGGAACGCCTTGATGTAGATCTTGAGGAACACCCAGAGCCACCCAAGCTAGACAAACAGCGGTCAGATGAGACGTAAATGTGGGATATGACATGGGAGGCGTACACCTGGTGTCTTCTCGAGGAACTCCGTTTGCTGGTTGAAGGTCAAGACACCTCGGGGCTGGTAATTCGCAAGAATGTCGAAGTCCCGGTTGTCATGATGTACTATAGAGACTGTGAGTGCCCACGAGCCAGGTACGCAAAAATCAGCATACCGCGATCGAAGATGAACTTGAGCTCAATGAGCTCCATGTCGACCAGCTCAGAGTTGACCGGTTCGTGCGCAATGCGCATACGGACGTGTTCCATCTTGACAAGGTCACGCTGGAGCGAGTTGTCGAGCCGGTCTTCGAACACGATGAAGTCAGGAATCTACGGCGAGCAGTTAACCAATGGTACAGACGGGGTGCTCGTGGCAGTTGCTCACCTGCGAGTACTTCTCTCCACCGAATGCGCGAACGATGAACTCCGCGGTCTACATGCAACGTTCAGGTACCAGGTACAGTCAGACGAGAAGGGTCGCTTACTTCCTCAGAGTTGGAAAGGTAGATGCGACTCGACTCCAAGCATTCAGACGTATAGGTGAGGTCACCCATCGAGGACAGGGAGAACGTAGACGCCCGAGAGAGAATGAAGTGCGAAAGAGTGTCGTTCTGGACCTGTTTCACGTTGATAGACCGGTAATGCTCCAGAGCCAGTGAGGGAGCCCCCAGCAGGCGGTAGATCCTGATGAGATGCAGGCGAATCTGGTACGACATCTTGCTACGAGCAATAGCATACTCCAGCAAAGCTGCTGCGTTGTACAGGAAGGTCTCGTCACCAGTCTGTTTCCAGATGTTCACGAAGGCCTGCGCGGAGAGGATCGCGAGGTCATCTGCAGGTTGAAGGTCATACGAGGGCAAGTCTTTGCCGAGCTTGAGACCTTCAAGGTAGGCATCCAAGGTTTTCACAGCCCGCTCAGATTCTGCTTCGGGCGTCAGGGCCGATGCAGGCAGGTTATACCGGAGGAGCTTCTGTGCGTTGATATAACGCCAGAGGTCGGGCACTGAAGTCTATGCAGCTGATATCAGACTACTCTAACGCTGGAGGCTCAGCCAACCATGCAGACTCACAAAGGCGGTGGTTTGCTTCTCCAAGACGGCGGTCCATCGCGCGAGCTCTTCGCCTTCGATGTCTACATAGGGTTTCAAATCCTCGAAACAGCACGCCTTGCCACCATACGTCTGGAAGTAGCTCTCGAGTAGGGAGTTCAAGGCGAAGGGATCTGAAACTTGATGAGGTCGACGGTGGGGTAGTCGTAAAGCAGACCCTACCTGTAGCGAGTCCGTGATGCCGTGAGCGCTTCTCGAGCTCAAGCAGAGCGAGAGGACCTGATCGGTCCTTCACGCCATCCTCCTCTGCGACCTTGCCAAGAAACTCCCGTGTCTTCACAATACGCTCGGAGGTTGCCACCTTCGCCACTTCAACGTCGGATGGGTCAGAAGTGAGGTCGGCGAATGTCGCGTCGAGTACGGCAAGGAACTCAAGCCAATTGCGATCCCTCCAAGCGGGTGCGAGCGATCGCCGACTTCAGCATGCATATGTCTCCGTCGTGGCCTGGGGGCACTCACTTCGCTTCCAGTATGCGCTTCTCTGCTCGCACACCAGCCTCCTTCGTCAAGCCCTTGAGCTTCCAGATCTCCCGACGGAGTTCTTCGCAAGACAGGTTGCTTGAGCACACGATTCGGCCCGTCTCGCTCTCGACCATCTCGAGCGCCTCGTCGTATAGACCAAGCTCGCGGAGGATTGTTACATGCAGATGGAAACGGTCGGCGTTGTAGAAGGAGGGCGTTGCCGATGACGAAATGAGCCTATGCGCTAGTTTGAGCAGCACTGTCCGGAGTGCTTCTGGGGTGGTGGGATCGTGCGCCTATACATCGCCCGTGAACTCTGCCACCAACATAATACGCATGTCACGCACCTGCAGTAATGCGCTCATTACGCTCCAGTACAGATAATGGTCGTCCTGGAACTGTTTGTGCATTTTGGTGGCGATCTACGTGCACTGTTCTTAGTGCTCTGCTCGACCGGGGCCAGCTGGAGACCCACCTGCTGTGCCGCCTTCCAATTGCCTATCCTGACATTCGCGAAGAACGTCTGGGTGCCAAGCTCCTCATTTCCCGGCTGCTGCTTGTATGCGTCCTCGTACATTGTCACCATGTCCATGTCTACGGGTCGTATGAGGCAGAGGGCACGGGGATACTGACCGGCGACACTCACGGCGACCAAGGCCACGCAGAACATGCATCATGGCCGTGAGGGTGGGATCGTCCACCGGTTTTGAAGCAAGCACTTCATCGCACAGGAGGAGGGCCTCCTCGACCTTTTGGGAGCGTACGAGCGCGAGCGCCTTCAGAGCCTACGGAGTGACATCGACGTGGTGATATTGTAGCATACATCCGGCGGAGAGGACTTGGCGGCGTACCTTGACAAGGAGGTTGTTGGGCTGCTTCTTGAGCACCTTGTTGCACGCAAGGATGGCCGACTTGTTCGACCCGGTGTCCAAAGACTCTACACATTACGGTATATCCCAGCGTGAGCATGTCGTCATCGGTCCAGGTATCTGGAGAGGCGGACCATAGATGGGGCGAATTTGACGATCCATGAGGACGAACAGTCGGGACAGACAACGAAGGAAATCTAGGGGAGCCCGGGGAGAGGATGGAGGAGTCTTGGAGAGAGCGTGTAATGACACGAACGCGCTCCCAAAATTTGGGCAACGCGTCTGCAGACGCCCATGCTGCTCTGGCGTTGCAGTCACGAGTGCCGTCCTCTCCGTCTCATCCCGACACCCGTCGGCCACTTCTCTTCCGAACCATCTCCTGACCGCGTCGCGCCCCGGCAGGCGGCAACGAGGCAGACATAGCTGGGTCCCGGGCAGGTCAGGATGGCAGCATCAGGGTCTTCTCGCATATACTTAGAGCATCGCAAGCTACAGTGAAACCCACAACGCCTAACGGTGTACCATGCCACCGCCACTGCTTTCCAGGTGAGCGCAAATGGTTCGGCTATGACCGTCTCGAATGAAACGAGTACAATGCATCAGAACACTTGACCCCATCCTGGGTGTCTTCACTGGCGTCCTTGCCTACTACCTTTACGAGTCGCACCCACGCACCGCCATGCCGGAAGAATTGAAGCTCAAGTCCCTCCTTCGATGGAAGTACACAAGGTGGCAGCAGGAACGAGAGCGCAAGCTCCTCGGGAGTGGCGAGGATCCCGTTGTGGACTGGCAAGCGATCGCTGCAAGCGCGGAGGCAGACGTAGGCAGCGACGCGAGAAAGTAGCTGTACCATCGCATACTTGTAGAACATGGCGGAACATACATCTACCATGTTCGCACTCGATTCGCACCAATATCAGCCAAACTGTACCCGAGATGCAAGACGGGGTAGTGAGCAATGTTGTGTCGAAAACTTGAGATGCATTGCATGTCGATAGTAATGACTGTACACTATACCGTATCGCATCTGAAGGCATTGTGTCCCAGAAGCATACTTAGCTGGAAGATAGGTCACTGGCTAATCCACGGTAGTCGAAACCTGGAGAACAGCATGGTGAAGCCCGAGAGCGTCAGGCCCTCCGGAAGAGTTGCAATCTGTAATTTCCACAGGTAGACACAAATGCCATGGGGAGCCATCACGCCAGACACAGAGAATATATGTAGCACACCAGCGAGCAGTGCGAGAGCGAGCTGGAAGAAAGAGAAGATATGGGCGTCTAATGGTCGTACAGGGGTGCCTGAAGAGCGCCGGGACGCGTGGGAACAAATTCAAAGAACTGCATAGTCGCTTTCAGCCACCCGACCTGCTCACTGCGCGCGTCTGTGTATCGCCCAAGGCCAAAGCCCGTCGTTCCTCAAGATCCGCAATGGCCCCCTCAACTACGTGCGTATTCGCCGCATCATGCTCTCTCGAACACTATGCTGAGCTTCTGCACGAATATCTAGCGTCCCGACCGTCCAGGTCAGTTTGGACCAGTTTCCAAAATATACTTGCAGGTGTTCTGACGTTTAGGTCGGTATGGTAGGACGTCGAAGTCCCGGAGACTCTCCTCAAGAAGCGCAAGCAAAACGAAAAGGCCCGTGAGGAGCGACTGGCTGCCGCTACTGCTGCTCGCAAGGTGCGTTCTGTTTCAATCCCATGTGGCATGCTTCATTTTTGCCACCGTATGATGCATACTCTTTACTCTTGGCTAGTGGAGGTTCGCTTTCACTGTGCTGCCGGAAATTAACCATCTTTCGGGACTGACACTTTCCTTTGGACGAACCCCTCCATCTGCCGAATGTACGTACTAACGTCGACTGCAGGCGGCCAAGGCCAAGCGCAAGGTCATCTTCAAGCGCGCGGAGTCCTATGTTAAGGAGTACCTTGCGAAGGAGAAGGAGGAGATCCGCCTGAAGCGGACGGCCCGGGCATCTGGCGACTTCTACGTCCCTGCGGAGCCCAAGGTCTACTTCGTCATCCGCATCCGGGGTATCAACGAGATTGCCCCCAAGCCCCGTAAAATCCTCCAGCTCCTCCGCCTCCTCCAGATCAACAACGGTGTCTTCGTCAAGGTCACGAAGGCTACTCAGCAGATGCTCCGTCTGGTTGAGCCCTACGTCACCTATGGGTATGTGCCATAACCTCCCCTGCTCTCGTTCATGGTCTCATTGCGATGTAGCGAGCCCAACCTGAAGTCCGTCCGCGAATTGATCTACAAGCGCGGTTACGGCAAGGTCAACAAGCAGCGCATCCCGTTGTCCAACAACGCTATCATCGAGGAGGCGCTCGGCAAGTACGACATCCTCTCCGTTGAGGATCTCGTGCATGAGATCTTCACTGCCGGCCCCAACTTCAAGCAGGTCAGTATCTGTGGCATATTGATATAGTATCATAGTACTCACCCAGCCTCAGGCCGCGAACTTCCTCTGGCCTTTCAAGCTGTCCAACCCCACTGGTGGCTGGAGGACACGCAAGTTCAAGCACTTCGTCCAGGGCGGTGACTTCGGCAACCGGGAGACGAACATCAACAAGCTCATCCGGCAGATGAACTGAGTGCTGCCTTCTGCTTGCGCTTCTCGGGGAGATGTGCGGTTCGCGCTGGAGGGCCGCGGGCTCGCGTGTATGAGGGAGTATGACTGGCATGCGTTATCATTACGACTACTATCCACCTATCCTGTATGCCATATGTTCACCTCAATCGTTGAAAACCGCATACGCCAGGGATTCTCCGCTCACTTGCGCTGTCGTTCAGTGCTTGCGCAGGATTCCTTCATAGCTTTGTCAAGAGTAGCCTTTGTACATGATGCACACGAGCCCAGGGAGAATCCTATGTGTATATATCCTCCATTTGAGTGACATGTAAGCATATCGGCGAGTTTTTGTTTGGGGACAGGCGCTTGCGGGAAGTGGTGACGCATTGCGATCGGCGTCATCTTCGAGCAAACTGTGCTCCGTACGACCACCTGCCCCTTGCCTCGACGGTCATTACTCAGCTATGAACTTTGCATGTTACTCCCAGATCCCGTTGTACTGTAACAGGTAATCCTATCGCGTTTCCAACGGCATCATGACAACCCGGAGAGATGAGAGAGGGGCAGGAGGATCTGGTGCCCCAGGTCAGAGCCGGGAAGTTAACACACTGCTCCATACGCTAAGGTTCGCCTCTCTCCTCCCATCCATCGCAGAGTACATTCAGCTCTGACAGAGGTGTGCTAAACTGCTAGAGGCGAACACTTCAGGCATTCGCAGAACCTGCGAAAGTCCAAGGCACATCTCGCGGCAGCTGCAGCTCACAGCTACAATGACCGGTCCCTCCCGTTCTCGGCGACGTACAGATTCACGCAGCAGAGTGGCCCGTCCAGGGAGGCGGAGGAGACTACTGCGCGTCCACCGGTTCCCATCATCCGTTTGGGTCGCCTCGAGCACGACTATCCACGCGGACCCGTTCCCGGACCACCCCCGCCGAAGAGCTGGCGCGGTGGGCATGTGCCCGCAGGGTACGACCCCGCGATTGACAAGACCATGTCTGCGTTCCGGCGACGCGCGCTCTCGGTTGTGTTCTCGCACACGCCGTGGAGTTTCGGGTCGAGCGACGTGCCGCTGTACGAGTCCTCTCCGTTCGCACGCCCCGCCCTCGGTGCAGGCGACCTCTGGGAGTCGCCGGTCCCGCCCCTTGCGCAGATATGCCTGCGGGTGCTACTTGCGGAGTTCCCGGACGCGGAGGGGTTTAGGGACGAGCTCCTTCCTGCGATTCCCTCGTACTTCAAGCGGGACATCCTGCGGTACACGGCTGTGCACGACCCGCTTCCGAATACGAAGCTGTACCCGCTCTTCGAGCCCGAGGGACACGCGGATGGAGAGCTGATCGTGGTCGGCCCCGAGGCAACTCTGCAGCGTGATATACTGCTCCGCCACTCCCCGGATACACCCACGCGGAGAGATATGCCTGAAGAAGGCGAGGATCGCGGAGAAGGTCCCTCCACCAGCAAGCCTTCTCTCGGCGGCGCAGACCCGGACGACGCGGCAGACAGCGCCGACGAGGATTCGTGGGAGGTAGAGTCGTCCTCGCAAGAGGTCGCCCCGCCGCTGACCACGCTCGTCGTGCTCGACGCGCCAGTCCCCGCCACGACGCTCTTCGCCTTCCCGCTCATCCTCACGCGCATCGCCCTCGTCGCGCTCCCCGCCCCGACCCCGGTCCACCGGCTGCCCCGCATGTGCCCCCTGCTCGAGGTCCTCGACCTGTCGTACAACCCGTGGCTGAACGAGCCCCCGGGCGGGAAGGGCACGGTTGAGACGGAGACGGTCGCGCAGCGCGTCGAATGGGAGAAGTGGGCGCGGCTGCGGGTGCTAGGGCTGCGTGGGTGCGGCGTCCCGCCCGAGGTAGTCGCGAGGGTGAATAAGGGCCGGTGGGAGGAGGTCGAGGTCGTGTTGGAGGAACACAGGACGTTTCGGACTAGCATGAGCGATGTGGAGGCGATGATGCGGGGTCTACGGTTGACGGATTAGAGACCATGTATGTCTATATCCTGACGGACGATGTATGTAGGTCTATGTCGTGCTTGCAGTGACCTCGATGCTTTGCGATTCGAGATTCTCATGGGCAATCATCTTGTCACGATCTTTGAACTTTGTGTAGGAACTGGGCTCGCGGAGAAGCGTACTCGAGGCATAGCGAGACATCCAAATACATTGTTGCAAACAGATAGCGACGCGACGACAACTATAAACATGAACATAACAACTCGACTGAGATGGGGACGACGACGACTATCTCCTTTCCTGAGACTCGATGAACAAATGGAGGTCGAACGGCGGAAGGACCTGCAGAACCAGTCAGCCGACAATACATTGCAATCCACCCTGCTCGCGACCGTACCTCGTCCGCGTCCTTGTCCGCATTCGCCTTCTTCGGGGGCGGGATGGCGTTCTCCAGGCTGCCGCTGTCCTTCGCCGGCGCAGCCTTCGGCGGCTCCGGAACGCTGGTGGGCGGTAGGGACACCCCTGCGGGCCACTTGTGGCGAGGCGGGACGGGGACGCCCTTATCGTGCAGCATGGACCACGCCGCGCCCGCACACCGGGTGTAGAGCTCGATGCGGGATATCGTCGGCTTCCTCGCTCGATCTGCACCAACCCCGATCCCGCACTCAGCATACAGATACATTGGAAAAATGAGAACAGAGCAACGTACATAGGATCGCACGGTCGATCTGGTCTGCGACGGCCTCTCGCCGGGAGAGCGTCATGTAGTCCGAGAGCGGGCTCCGTTCCGGGACCGAATATGCGAGGATGCCGCCGACGCGCCCGAGCTCGTCCAGGTACATCGCACGGTCCGTCGGGCGCGGCAGGCGGGCTACCTCCGCGTACAGGCTCTGTGCTCGGTGGAGCAGCTGGGCATTCGCCTGCTCGGCGTCATTCTCCAGCATGTCCGCGTCTTCGCCGCCGCCGGGGCTGGCCAGGCGCGCTCCCGACAACAGGGGCGGGTGCGGGAGGGGCGTGTCGGAGCCGACGGGGGTATAGAGGAGGGGTATCGTGCGGGCGGCCTCGACGAACGCCTGCATGCGGAGGTTGAGCGCGAGGTGGGTCGGGTCGACCGAGGTCGGGGGCCGGAAGCCGAACCGCCGGGTGGAGGGCGGGATGATGGTGTCCTCCGTCGTCTCGGTGAAGACCGCGGGGAAGTGCTGCTTGATGAGCTCCGTGGCCTCGTCGATCCGGCCTGTCATGATGTGGTTTCGGATTTCTAGATGGGCAGCAAACGGAACGGGGTGGGTCTAAGCGCACGCGGACAGGGCACGGTGAGAGGGCTGCGCGCCTTTACGCTTCTCGCCGAGGGCGAGCCTCTCCTCTAGGAGCCTGAGGTCTGCCTCTGGGACGGGTTTCGGCCGGCCGGTCATGGAGAAGGGCAGGTTGTCTCTCGCGGGGACTGCGTCGGGGTCCCGCTTGAGACCGCATTCGTTCATGAAGGCGCGTGCGGCGCTGGTATGGCTATTATGCATAAGATAGTCAAGAACAAGGTCTTTCTGCAGTTGGTTTGAATAGCATCAGGCTCTTGGAGTAGGGTGAGCGGTGGGTATGCGCACCAAATCTTGCGGGGTAGGGTTCATCAGCCTCGCGCGCGAGGCGCCCTTGGGCGGCATGGTGGGCAGACAAGAAGGGATGTACGGTCAGGACGAGTATATAGGCCCCGTGTCGGGTGGGACGAAGACGGCCAGGCGGACACGCGCGTGAGGGCTTGCGGCTCCGTTTGCGCCACCAAGTCTGCGGGCTCTGTCTGTCGCGTTGTGCGACCAATGCGGCTGCGGCGTCGCGATCGTGAGATGGCTCGGATACTATGGTCTGTGTATACACCTATATGGACACGTCTGTGTAGGCTGGCGAGCGTAAGGACGGGAGGAAGGGGGAGGAATGGATGGGCTGGAATTGGATACGCGGGAGAGAGGAGGAGGGCGGGAGAGGCGCCGGTGGCGGGCGCTGCGATAGGCTGGCTCTGCCCTGGGCGGGGAAGGCGCATGTGCAGATCTGGCTGGTGTCCTCAGGCGAAGCACTCGTTCTCTCCGGCTCTTGGCCATTGCCCTATCTCCCTCGCAGCCTATCGCCCCTCTCCTCACCGTCCTCCTCGTCGTCCTCGACGCCGCATGCCAAGTCGCCCATGGTCCTCTCTGCGTCCTTCAGCGAACTGCTCGGGTACACCTCCATCGCCTGCTGGCTCGGCGCGCAGTTCCCGTGAGTCCCGGCATTTACCCCGCATCACCTGCCCCCGCTCCTGCTTCCCTCGCCCACACCGGTCCCTAACGCGGACTGGACCCCTCTCCAGACAGGTTCTTGAGAATGCGCGACGGCAATCTGTCGAGGGCCTCGCCCTCCCCTTCTTGATGAACTGGCTTTTAGGTGAGCCCGAGTCATTAATCCCTCGCGATCTCTGGCGGTAATCGCGCGAGATGTCGCGTGCCCAAGGCCACACTCCTCTGCTTCTTCATATGCTAACCTTCGACCTCGTGGGGCTATAGGAGATGCCACCAACCTCCTGGGATGCATCTTGACGCACCAGTTACCCTTCCAGGTGAGTCCACCGTCCCTATAACCGTGCTACACTTCTCATCCTACCCGCACGTAGACCTATCTCGCGACATACTTCGTGTTCGTCGATTTCAGCCTCCTCAGCCAGTACTTCTACTACAGGCAGCCCACCGAGAAGCCGTTACGTCCTCCGTACCTGCACAGCCGAGACCGTACCGCCTCTGTTGCGACACGCCGACACTCATTCGACCGCGGCGCCGGAGCGCCCCACTACCGCGCACTCTCCACCGTCGCCGCGAATGTAGCCGCAGTGGCGGCGCTCGCTGCGCAGCAGGAAGAACAGGCGCGATGGCACCACCGCCGCTCGCACTCGATCGAGCCGCGTTCGGCGAGCTACGACGATGAAGAGGAAGTCTCGGAAGATGCTCTGGCTCGGCTCGCTGAGAGCTTCCACTCCGAGGGCGGCCGGTCCGGGCGGCGGAAACACGTCGCCTGGGGCCAGGACTCCTTCCAAGGACGGAGTCGACATTCTACGACGTCTCCCCCGGCGCATATGCACAGCTCCCTGCATATGACCGTGCCACCATCACCAATGGTGGACGACGCCGCTGCCGCTGCCGCCGCGGCACGGGGAAGGCCACTGGTCCGAGCAGCGGACGCGGCGGAGTTGGGGGACGAGGAGTGGCTGAGCGGCAACGCGCACAGGCGTAGCTCGCGCGCGAGCCGCAAGGGCGCGACGATGGTGTTCTTGGGTGTGTGGGCACTCTTCGGCGTGGGTGCGTTCACCGGAGGTAGGAAGGCGACGCCATCAGGCGTGGTTGAGCACACAGGGCGGATATGGACCAGGGACGTCCCAGCGGCCGTAGTCCCGGAGGCCACCTCAGGGCGCGTTCCCAGCGATTCAGTCCTCTCCGCCCCACCACTTCCAAGCGAACCACTCATCTTCGACTCTCGCTCCGCTGAAGGCGATGTCTCTATCCTCATCGAGCCTCCTCCAACCGTGGAGCATATCATCGGAAGAATCTCCGCATGGATATGCACAACGTTATACCTCACTTCACGATTACCCCAGATATGGAAGAACGTGAGTAATAGCCGCTCCCGTATATGGATTGGCTGAACTCACCTCCGGTCTCGCACGGCAGTATGTTAGGAAATCCGTAGAGGTACGCTACCGTTGAGTACCAGCTTGCGCGACTCCCACTAACAAGATGGTGTTCTCAGGGCTTGTCGATCTACCTCTTCATATTCGCTTTCTTGGGCAACTTCTTCTACGTCGCCTCCATCCTCACCTCGCCCAACCTCCAACTCCCCGCGGAGGAGGCGGCCGCGTTCATGCGCGAGAGCATCCCGTATGTCCCGACATACGCTCACCCTCCGTCCTACCACAAGGCTAACCCGTGATACGTTGCGCGCTTGCTAGATATTTGCTGGGCAGCGGCGGGACGCTCATGTTCGACGTCACCATCGTCGCACAGTCCCTCCTCTACCGCGCGAAGCCGCTCATCCGGGGCCGCGGCCTCTCGCGTACCTACAGCGAGGAAGAGGCGGGCCTCCTCGCTGCTACTGCTGCCGCGGCAGACGCGTCTGGTGCGGAGGGATCCCCGGTCACGTCCCGCCGGCGCGCGGGCAGCCTCAGCCGGGACCCGCCCGCAGGCCTCTGATCAGCATGCTGTGTGCGTGAATGTAGGTAGAGATCCGCGTGGGCGAGTGGCTCGTTCGTATGCCTTGCCTTGTCGGGCCTCGGGGACTTTGTGTTGACGAGACGAGATCGCCCGTGTAGTTGTACAGGGATACCACCGTACTATAGATGTCTAATCTCGGAATGCTAGATGCTACAGCCTACATAGTCGTACATGTCCGTCGCTCGAAGTCGTCTGTTGCCTTTGTTGCGTGCTATGTCACCCATTCTGCGCGGCTGCAGTGCTCGTACCGACCGGGTTGTGGGAGGGAAGCCGGTTCATTCTAGGCCGGCATATCGCACGTCGGCGTTCGCGTCGAGCCAGGCCATCCATTTCTTCAGAAACGGGCTTCCGTGCTGGACGGTCGAGGAATCGCCGACGACGCACTAAGTCGTAGTCAGTCCCCGAGGATACATTCATGGTGGAACTGGTAGCTCACCAGGTGTCGGCGGGCACGAGTCATCGCCACTACGGAGAGCCAATTTAATCCCGGCTGATGAGGAGCGCTAATCACAGAGACCGGGAACGTACCGTTCAGCCTCCGCTTGTCCTTGAGGAAGCCTACCTCTCGCTGTGGGAACATACGTGAACTCACAGCACCAAGAAGATTCGAGAGCGAAGAAAGCGCACCTTGTCGTTGCTCCGCACAAGGCTGATGATGACGGCTTCCTTCTCCCGCCCTTGCATGCCGTCCACCGTGCCGATCTCCAGTTCGGGACCGTATGTGGGGCGAAGGAGGGAGGTCAAGAGCGTCACTTGAGCTTGGTATCTACACCAGCAGCTCGTCAAGATGCATGCCAGGGGTACAGAATCGCGGACGTACGGCGTGATCACAGCTATCTGTGATGGCAGAACGCCTGCACTGGCCTGAGAGGTAGCCCGTGAACGAGTAAGCCCACTTGCAGTTGCGTTCCTGACGAACGTACCAGTTGGTCGACCCACATCTTGACCACGGAAGCCTCGTTCTCGTTGCACCTGCTCCCTTCGTCGCCGTCGCCCTCGACGCGCTCAAAGTACTCGCAGCCGGCGGTGTCGTAGAAAACCACAGGCGTCCCGAGGATCTCCTTCTCGTCGTCCTCCGAGTCCGCCTTGGTGTTCGGCAGGTCGCGCAGGAGGTGGGAGGCGACCGACTCGTGCGACGTGAGCTTCGAGTAGTACATCACTTTCGAGGGAAAGGCGGCGATCTGGGAGTGCATCCTGTGTGAACATCATCTATCAGTGAGCGGTGTGGTATGATACTGATATAGAAGTGACCTTACCGATACTGGACGGTGAGCATGCGTTTGATTCCGGGGCCATACATCTTCTCTAGCCTCTCGAAGAGCGTCGTCTCGAGGGAGTGAGGAGGGCGAAGGACTGCTTGCGAGCCTGCCTTGCGGGGGTCTCGCGGGACGGCTTTCAAAGGCTCTTCAGGATCCGCTGCGATCTCTGAGTCGCCCTCCTCATCGCTTGATTCCGAAGCGGCCGAGTCGAGGCTACCCTCCTCAGGTGGAGGTGGTTCAGTGGTTTTGGTCTTGGAGGCTTTGGCATCCTTCTTAGCGGGTGTCTTCTTGTCCTTCGCCTTGGACGATGAAGAGTCCAACTTCGCTTTCTTCTTGCTGCTCTTGTCGTTCGAGATGATTGTGGGTGGTAGCTGCATCGGATCACCAGCAAGGATCAGCTTCTGGGCCTTGAAGATAGGCACCCAGCAGACCTACGAAGTGGACGTCAGTGTAAATCGTGAGCGGTGGAACGAGCGACCAAGCCTACAGCTTCTAGGGCTTGTGTCGCTTCGTCTATGATGACGACGTCGAATCTCTGGTTTCGCAACTGTCTTCCGCCAGATGAATGACATGTAGCGAGGACCACTTGAGAGTCTTTCAGAACACTCTGTACCACGCCTCCCTCTCGTTGGCGATACCTATTGCGTCCCATGCAGTCAGCCAGATGAAGTGAGGAATGCGGTCCTACTCACTCCTTCCGTAACGCTCTCACTTCATCCCACATCTTCTTACGCTCCAGACCTCTTGGAGCCTTTCCCTTAGCGCCCTTGCCCTTACCGGCGAGGAGATCAAGAGCTGCCTCGAGTTCGTTCTTGACGTCCTTAGCCATCGCCGCCTATCATCGCCGTCGTCCTGATAATGAGCTAACACACAGGTAATTCGAGAGGAAGGGGGCGGACCTGGTCGCTGCGGCTGGCTTGTACTTCGAGAGTCGCGTCGATGACATCCTCGTGGGCCATGACACGCGCCGGATGACCAACACGCGTCACCTTCAGCTTTGCGCCGCCGCCTTCGGGGGCAGGAAGAGCCAGTAGCCTCTCCAGGATGTTGTCGACCGACATGTTCGACGCTCCGCATACTAGCAAACGAAGCGGCTTCGGGTTCGTAGGGGTGACAGTAGTGAGTTGACGGATCAGTTCGATGAGGGTATGCGTCTTTCCGGTGCCTGCGTCGTACGCGGTCAACGCCAATATGACTCGGGGCAACAGACTGCCTGAGTTACCTGGTGGGCCATGAATGCAGGCCACTTCAGGAGACCCGAGGGCGAATCGGATCGCTTCTTGTTGACTCGCGTTGAGTGAAGCGTCGAAGAACTTGATATCCTTGATGGGCACGCGATCCGAGGGTGCGGACATGCCCATGAGCACTCTAATGAGAGGGGTCATCTTCGGCAAGAACTTGTCTTCCTTCTGGAACAAAGATGTTGTATATCAGATCTTCAATTCTCGCAATAGGGTGCATCGGGCTCACAGCATCCGAGTTCGGTAGAACGACCTTCTCGAGCTGGTCAAGAGCTTTGTCCATCCTATGGAGCAGGCGTTAGCTCGCAACTAGCATAGACACTTTTAAAAATCTACCTGTCGTATGTTACGCTGTTGGCGAGTTTGACCACACGACATCGCTCAGGGATGTTGAGATCCTCGCCACTAGTCTCGGGAGGATCGACGGCGATGACGATCTTGGTATCAGAGACCTAAAGGGTACCCGTGTAAGCCTGCAGAAACATCCTCATATGGTCAAATGCCGACCTTGTACACAACACCTTCAACCCCATCGTCTCGAGTCTTGTCGGTGTTCGCCTTCTTGGGCTTCGCTGCTTTCTTCGACGTCACGGACGTTGTATGCTCCTCGATACGAGCGAGATCTCCTGGTCTGTACCCAATTAGCAGTGTTATAGTCTCCCGTAAAGTTGATACAGTACCTGAGCGAATGTGGCGGGAATATCGGAGTGGTGTGGTATGCTGTGGGGCGTTCGAGCTCTACCAGACTGTGTGAAGACAATCAGCCTGAGAACGATCACAATTTCAGTCTCAAAATGACAGCGTACACACGTCTTTCCTCCGAGTCCAATGCCAATTGACGCAATTCCGAGGCCACACAGGGCAAGTCCCTTCTGCTCGAGGAGTTTCGGCGGACAATTCGAGAGCAGGAGGGACGTGCGCTCGATCTCGGCGTCTCGTTCCTTTTGCAGCAGTTCACGGTGCCTCGCAATAAAAGCCCGCGGTTGTTCTTCACTAGCCATTGCCACTGTCGTCGGTCAGGTATTGTAGGAGCTTGGATGGGAAGCCCTGGACCAGAGAACAGTTGAGCGTGAGTGAGCAGGCAGCAGCGGTACCCAACTAACTTAGATCAGATCGGGTCACCGCGAGGTAGCCGAAATTGGCAAGCGACCCCGCCACAATTCGCGAGCCGCATCGCGACGCGTCGTACCACGATACTACCTCCACCACGATCAGTGTCTGCGCTGCATACTACAACGCGCCCCAACATAGGATGCCTCTAGAACACCGGGGATATGCTGCATATCTCTCATGCGACGGACGGGAGATCGAGCAGTACCGCGTCAAAGTTGAGAACGACGAGACAATATCCTGTTACGTCCCAGGGGACAGGGGGAAGGTCGCGTCGAATACGAGTTGACATCACTCGCGGTGCTAACGTTACATTCTAGGAGTACAGAGTGCATTGGCTAGACTCGAAGCCGCCTACTCACCTCTCGGTCGAAGTCCGAAGCGACGGCCGGCGTATAGGAGTCGTGTCGCATATGAAAGGCGCTTCAAGCAAGGGCACACACTCCGGTCTCCGCGTTCCTTTGGACTGTTCTTCCGACTTCCTGCACGTTCCGGATGGAGGTACATGCGTCTTGCTCTCCTGACGCTCTCCCGCGCTAACTTGTCAGTTACGTACAGACGACGCGCTTCCTGCAGCATACAGCGAGGAGATCGGGACCATTGAGATTAGACTTCGTCGCGTCCGTGATTTTATGGCTGTTCCATTCGTACCCAAGCCACGTCAGGCCGCCGGGCCTTCGCGTGATCGGCCGAGGGGGAGCACCAGTGCTCGCGCTAGCAATTCTAGGCTCAGTACAATATCCGCGAGGAGCACGTCGTACGTCTCGCCTCTATGCTGGTTGCCTTTCACTCATGGCATATGTTTGACGGTAGCTCAAACTTGCAGAAGGAGAATCAGGCGAGGTCAACTGTCCTCCGACCCATATTGATCGATGACAAGCCATATGTCATCTTTCGATTTCTATACCGGCCGACAGGTGCGTGAAGCGACTACAGCCAAGGCCTTACAATGTGACAAGGTATCGCTCAGGGATATTGGAAGCCAACGGAATCAAGCCTGCAGACAGTAAACCTCCCAAGCAGGCATCGTCGTCTTCCATGAGCCGTCAGAAGCGTAAACCCGTAGGCGAGGCGGTCATCGGCTCGGCTACTGCGTCCACGCGTCGACGTCCCTATAAACGGCAACGATGTATCTCCGAGGAAAATGAGCAGGACAACGGTATTCCCGATGTTGCAAATACTCCAGAGCACGACAGGGTGAGTGTCGCCGTTCGGGTTGGCGTGTTTTCTCAGCTTATTGTCATGCCAAATTATTGCAGAAACCCAACAAGTGTGATAATGATTGCATTGTGGAGGAGGTCAACCACGCTGGGGGTCATGAGAATTTCTCAGAGCAACCTCACGAGGTGCAGGTGCAACCGTCCTCGCAATCGCCGGCCACTCATGGGCGCGATGATATTATGGCGGTCGACGACGAGATCGAAGAGGAAAGGATAGTCGAGGTGAGTATCAGGCATCTAGTCATCTACGTCGATTTCAACCGACAGTATACCAGGCACACCTGAGTTCGCATAACGGTTTCTGCTTTCTGGGAGAGGTCGACACAAGCCCGACATGTGTTGAGGAAGAAGCCGTCCCGGATGTCCTAAAGAGGGAAGCGTCCCCAGATAACTTCTCCATCCCATGGCGTCCACCGACTTATGGAGAAGACGCGAAGCCGGATCCAGAGGGATCGGAAGAGGAGGGTGATGACCTCGAGGTAACTATTCCTGCATCCAACGAGTCAGCTCGTGTGGTTGGCTCACTAGGCACTAGATCCATCTGACTTCACGCAACCAGCATATCATCTTTGGTAACCGGGTTGACATGTCAGTCAGACAGGAGAAGAAACAGCAGCAGCGGCTGGTGAAGCGAGAGGACTCGAAGAGCCCTGGATTAGAGCATCCTGGAAACGGGGAGGTTCCATCGCACCCCGTGAAGCTTGAAGAGGAAGAGGACGTTGTGGTGGAGGTGCGCATCCGAATCCACTTCATATTCTAGCCGTTCCCTCGGTCCCCCTACTGATTCCACTGTGATTCAGGTGCATATCAGTTCCAAAGATATCCGTGTCGCTTCCGCGCGCGTCCGTGCAGAAGGTGCAAGAGTCCCCAAGGCAGAACCGCAGTGATCCATCGCTGTTAGGGTGTGCGTCGGGGATATGAAACTGATACTGCCGTGCGGGAGATTCCATGACCAGCTAAGATACACAGAGGCTGCACGGTGTTCTCATCTCGTTTCCCGGATCGAGCTCGCTCAAGTTCCTTGTTCGGTTGAGGCACTGCCTGACGTCATGGGGTACCTTCGGCGTCGATCATGTTGGATGTGTTCAGACAGCACAGCGCAGAGTGCTTCACCTGTACTTCTCACTCTATTCCTCAGCCTACTACTCGCTTGTTGCGTCAACACGGACCCCTAGATCTCTGTATATCCCCCTGCGGTCACTGACGCGGAAGTTGAGCGAAACTCCTCCTCTAGTACAACTATCAAACTCCTCCACAACGTAACCATGCCTCTGCGCCTTGGCGATTTCGAGGCCCGCGTCGCTTTCGGTAAGAGGGAGATTCAGGTCTTCTCACCCAAACAGGAGAGCCAGTCTGTGGCGTCGGGCTGGATTACCAGCGAGGTTACGGGTGTGAGTTTGAATCTGATACATTTGAACTGGCTCTCCGGCCGGCCTCCGCCATGAGTCAGGTTATAGTAAGGTCGGAGGACTACTGGCGCCATTGCTGATGTCTCTCCAGGAATTCCAGGTCGTCTGTGAATGCAACTCCCCCGGACCTGTCAATGTCGATATCTACATCGACGGCCGTTACGCACAGGGCCTGAGCCATCACGGGGGGAAGCCATCAACCCTACAATGCAAGGGTGTGCATTGTTCTGCGCACACAATACAACGTTTTCGCTTCTCCAACTTGAAGTTGCTCGGTACGTGACACGCTGAGATATGGGCGGTCATCCTCTTACAGCACTCTCACGCATGGGTAGAGGACAACACAGCCATGTACCCGAATCTGGGGTCCCTCCAGAAGAAGCTTGGAACGATTGAAGTCGTGGTGACACGAGTCGAAGGCTTCACGGAATGCACCGTGGAGAATCCGGGATGCGCGTACGAGAAAACAACCGCAGCGCTCTACGCGTCCACCACGGCCAATGTGCACAACGTAGTGTAAGCAGCACGATTTCTGCGCTGTCAGTTTGTTTACGGTGCTTGCGATCTTCTTTGCCTCTCTCTTCACAGCCTCAGTAAAGTCGCCCCCAACTTTCCCGTTAAATTCATAACTGCGGTCGGGGTGGACTTTGAACCGTGCGCTCGTTTCATTTTCCACTACAGGCCAACAGGTGAATTACCAGTACTTACGCCTCGGTGATGGTAGCAGGGGCTCACTACGGTTGATATCCTCTAGAGATCTTGCAAGCCCTTGGAATTGCGCCGCCCGTGTATCACAGTCGGGCATTGCGTGAACGCGCCAACAACATGCCGCCCAGCGTCCCTAGGCCTACCCCTGGCCACAGCACTAGCACGTGTCTGAAGCAGAAGCGTCCCGCTAGTGCAGCGGGCGATCAAATGGAGCAATCTGAGTTCGAGGTCGGTGACATTACTCCATATGTGCGACATGTTGTACAGACGTGCGGGGATACCAGCGTCGCCTCAAGGAAATGAAGGCTCTCATCGAGGCGAAGAAGAAAGCTCACACGGCCCAGCCCGTTGTGAAGGTCGAAAGAGCAGCTTCGCCCGTCCTCACGATCAAGAGGGAACCTAGCTCGCCCGTCCTGAAGGTCAAGGAGGAACCAGACTCGTCGTCCGCCTCGCTCTCGTCCCATGATCGATATGCAGTACTCTTCGTAACGTTGCCTCTCTCACGTACCGCAGGCTCGGCCCCGGCGGTCGGTCCCTAGACATGCCCTTACCATGGGTACGATACCTCACTACTCGTAGTATACCCTTACAGCCTATACCTGCCCTCCTATATACCCGTCATCGTATCATATGTGCCTGCGCTCTTGTCCGCTGTCCTTTCCGATCGCCCATAATCACCTAAACAGCTTGCGTACCCGCCCGATCCCCTGCAGTATCTCACACGTCGAGGCCATGAGCATATGGCTCGCAATGCGCGTACATTGTTCCGATGAGGACTACAGATGTCTATCTGGATCACAGGACGCGACGCTGAAATAACATGTTCTGCGGGCTCTTCCGCGTCCCACGCATACCACATACCGCAGCTTCTCCCGCGACATCGGGGAATCGCAGTATCGCGGCCGTTCGATCATGCCGTACACATATTCCGTGGTTTACAGCAGCAACGTGCAAATTCCGTCGTGAGAACAATGATAGGCCGGGCTAACATGGCGCTCAAGTACAGATAAGTCGCGGACGGTGGGGTCCATTCGAACCTCGTACGTACGGGCGATTGTCTGTTGACAGGGAAGGCGTGTGCGTATCTCGCTGGGTACTTGAGCTGGACCGCCGTCGAACGATGTCTGGTCCGCGTGAGAGCACTACTGGGGAAGATGGTATCATTGTCTATCAGCTTATGAATCCAAGGGTTTGGAAGGTGCGCTTCACCGCGAGGTCAGTTCACTTAAATAACGAACGACTACATGAAGCGAAAGCGGATCGCATCGATCCAGGGCTTCGGTGGGCAGGAGAACGAGCTCTTTCCGACCGGTCCCACAAGAACCCCAAGTCAGATTAGCGGTCAGTTGGAATGAACGACGGGAGTAATACGGCCATGGAATCCCAGGTGGACGGGTGGGCCACGAGGTCGCATTTAGAAGACGCACCACACATGCCGACGATCAGTATACGAAGGGAAGCAACCTATACGGCGTCCTCTTGGTCCACGCCTGCCACTCCTCGCCGAATTCCTTACTCAGCACCTCGTCCTCCTTCGGGATGCGGCGGAGGAGCACGACGGTGACGAACGCCAGGTACCCGAACACCACGCCCGCGCCCACTCTGCCTGCGGTCGTGCTTGACAGGCCGCTCTCGACGAAGTACGATCCGGGGCTGAGCAGCGCGAGCGCTTTGCCTGCGACCAGGAGGAGCCACCCTGAGTAGCTTGGGTGGCGGACGACGGAGTACGGGCCAGTCGTGATGAGCCTGTGGTCGTCCTGGACTGAAAGCTGCCAGCTGAAAAAGCGGCCGAGGGCGCGGTGGCAGGCGATACGGATGAGTCCGCCGGAAATGGCTAGTGCCGAGCCTACGAGAAACATGGGTGTGATAAAGAGCGCGTTCGAACGGGTGCTTGCGCCGGGAAGGAAGAGCGCGAGGAGGCGGCCGGTGATAGAGGACGGTATGTGTTCGGCTAGTAGAGCTGCGGCCTCCAGGATGGTAACCCCACACAGTGTCGCCTGTGATTGGATATGTACGATTAGCACGGCAGCTTTTGGAGACCTTTGTCAGGCGTACCCGCAAACCCACGGCGAGATTAACCATCACGTTCGGCGTCCACAACCTGCCCATGAAGTCGCCCTTCGCGTATTTAGCTCGCTCCTGGGGCTTTGCGATGGGCGTTGGGGGCTTCATGCCATAGTAGGTGCATGTCGCATTGGAGAGGAGGAGCGGTACCTTTAGGAGCGGTGTGATGGCAATGGGTGAGAGCAGCAGAGACATGGCGTGGTTCCTCATACCACACAATAGATCGCGCGGCGAGCATGTTACAGAACCACCTGGATGGGCCTATATGGCCACCGAGATATAGCTGCCGAGGCCGGTAAGCGACTGACCGTGGCATCCTCGGAAAGTATGGGATTCCGTCTGTCAAAGGTTGCATGGATCGGATCTTCTCTGGCGACTGATCAATTCCGGCAACGACCTCCGCAGACGGTACACGAGGTCGCAGAGACAGTGCAACTTTGGCCGGGTACACCCGTTTTCTCAAGAAAGGTACCAATGTCACAGCTAGATTGGGTACCAGATGTCCTCAGGAGCATAGAGGAGGATTCCTTCGACGCAGACAATGTTCTCTTTATCCCGGAGAGGTGGTCATGCGTGTGAATGGCCTCCGCTACGGTTACTCGCGGAGTCCGACCGTCTATAGCCGATCTGATTAATGTCACAGCCATATTTCCATTATGTCGTTTGTTGAAGCACTCACCAGGTTTCAGATAGACCTGAAGGACAGATTACACGTACAGTGTCTTGCAGGGTTGTGCATTGTCTTGACTGAGGAATGTTGTATGGTCGTATGGTCTGGGATTACACGAGGGACACACTCGGCACTTGACGCCGTCCTTTACCAGTGGCATCACGCTCTCATGGTCTCAGGGGGATTTACTGGCGTTGATGGTACGCTGCGGTGGATCATGCACGATTGCATGCTTGCAAATGGTGGACGCTGCAAGAGACGAAATTGGCGGAAGACTGCAGGTTGTAAGCATCCGGATACCCGGCCCGCCCGGGGTGCCAGCAAGCGCCCATAACCGTGCACGATCGCGTTGTCCTGGCCTCAGCTTCCTCTAGGATCCCAAGCCAATCCACAACTCACCCTCTCCGTAGCTATCCAGCTCTGATCAGCTTGCGCCCAACAACACTCCCCGGCACACGCTATACTCAAGATTGAACGCCATGCCACCACGCCCAGCGACAAAACGCGCAGCAACGTCCGGTTCGGATACGCCCGTAGCGGAAGGCTCGCGCAAGAAGACGCGGTTTGTCGAGCCGTCCGAGGACCCTGCCAACTTCGCGGAGGAGGTCGACGCGCAGCTCGAGAATCCCTCCGCGCGGCGAAAGGGCCGTGTCAACACCGAGGGGTACGACTCGGACTCGAGCGATGATGGCGAGGGCGTCGTGAACAGCCGCAAGCCCGGCGCGGCCGCGGAAGAGGAGGAGGACGACATGTTCGCGATAGGCGAGAAGGAGGAGAAAGAGGAAAAGGAGGGCGGGAAGAAGAAGAAGGAAGAATTCCTTCGCCTCGGCGACATCGAGGGGCAGGAGTTCGGCGAGCGCTCGGACAAGGAGGGCGACGAATCTGAAGAGGACGAGCCGGAGGACGAGGACGACGCGATCCGGCGGAAGAAGGCGGGCATGGGATACGAGCTCTCGTCGTTCAACATGCGCGAGGAGATGGAGGAGGGCAAGTTCGCGGCGGACGGGACGTACGTGCGCACGTTCGACCCGCACGCGGTGCACGACCGCTGGATGGAGGGCATGGACGAGAAGGAGATCAAGAAGGCGCGCAAGCAGCACAAGGCGCAGGAGCGTCTCCAGAGGCAGCTCCAGGAGGCCGAGGAGCGTGAGATGCAGGAGTTGGGCGGGAAGGATCAGATCGAACAGCAGCTCGTCGGTATGCTCAAGAAGGGCGAAACCGTGCTGGAAGCGCTACAACGCCTCGGAGCGAAGGCGAGGAAGAACGGCGGTAGCGTCAAGAAGAAGTGAGTCGCACTGAGCTGCACCATGATCAATTTGGAAGGTACTGACGATATACTTGTTCAGGCCCAACAACAAAACGAAGAGTGACCCCGCCGGAGGCGCGATGGACGTCGACACGACGCCGAAGGCACCCTCCGAAATCGACCAGATCACCCACCTCGCCTCCACCCTCATGTCCCTCGGCGACACCGACATCTACTCCAAAACATACGAAGAGCTCGTCCGCTCCGTCCGCGCCTCCGGCAAGGTCGACGCGAACTGGGTCCCGCCCTCCGCAGACGTCAAGTACGAGTACAAGTGGGACGTGCCAGAGGCTGGCCAGACAGGCGAGGTCTTCGGGCCGTTCAGCGAAGAAGAAATGCGCGCATGGTACGCCGCGTCGTACTTCGGCGCGAGCGGGGAGAAAGTCAAGGTCCGGAAGGTTGGCGGCGAGTGGGGCAGGTGGACCGACGTCGTCTCATGAAGTACGCTTGCGCGCCCTTATACCCCCCACCTGTCGCGGCTCGAGGGTCGGACGCATCTGTACTGACTCGGCGTGTAACATTATTTGTATCTCTAGTCGATCCTGCTGTGCGTGATGCTACCGATATGCGTTGTCAGTCCTATCTACAAATACAACCGTTTCTATAGTCCATGTCCGAAATATCCTGGAAAGAGAAGGGCCAACACCAACGGGATCGTGCCAGACGCTCCCTCTAATGGCTGATATACTGGAATGTAAACGACACCTGCGGCAACCCGACCTCCGCGCGAAGTAAATCGTCGTGATTGTTCTTCAACTCTGCATTCGTGAAGTGATTCCACCTAGTAGTCGTTCTATCAGTCCCTGCACGCACCACACGCACTAGCAGTAGCCACTTACGTGCTCGCGTCTCCGTACAGCAGCGCAGGTGCCTTGATGAACTGCCTCCCGTCCTTGCACCGCTTGCATTTGAACGTCTCGTGCGTCTCGCACAGCGTGTGCTCGTTGAACAGGAACAACTTCCGTAATGCATCCAGTGAGAAGTGGCGTTCGGCGTCCTCTTTCTCGTCGACGACGGCAGAGGACAGGGCCTGCTTGTTCGCTTGCCGCTGGAAGATCTTCTCCTCGATCGTGCCGGTGGAGATGAAGCGATATACGAAACCTGGCGTAGTTGGTCAGACGGGCGTTCAGGCGTTCGGAGACGGCTGGTAGGATAGGGTACTCACATTCCTTCTTCTGCCCGTCACGCCACACTCGCGCGAGGGCCTGTTGGTCGGCCGCAGGATTCCAGTCTGTATGCGCCGCATCATCAGTTAAACTGGGCGGATATGTTGATAAGACGAAACATACCAGGATCGAACAGGATGAGTCGGTTGGCACCGATAAGGTTGATACCGCATCCGCCCGCTTTGCTACTGAGCAAGAAGACAAACTCCTTGCCATTCGGGTCGTTGAACTGGTCAACAAGCTTCTGCCGCTTGTTGATGGTCATGGTACCATCCAGGCGGAAGTAGCCATACCTTGTAGACGAGGTGAACGTGAGCAAGAGGGGTCATAGGGTCAAGAGCGTAACATACTTCTTGCTCCGCAAGAGCTTCTCGAACAAGTCTAATGTTTGCGTATAGTTACTGATCAAGACAATCTTGTCGTTCGTCTCGGTGTGTATGCGGTGAAGGAACCTGGAGGGACGGGTGAGTACCGTTACTCTATGCGTGCCTTGTAAGCATACCTCTCGAGTACCAAGAACTTCCCACTCCATTCGCAGTTGACGCCTTGGTTCCTTCCCCTGTCTCTGCCTGTCGCACCAGCACCACTGAAGCCCTCGGGGAGTAACTTCTCGGAACCACGGAGATCGCCCGGCAGATCAAGCAGCTCAGGGTGATTGCACAATTTCTTGAGGATGTTGATTGCTTTGAGCGGCTGTGAGTCCGTACCCCGGAGGAGTGCCTGGATCTCAGGCGAAGAGATGAAGAGACGGTAGAGCGATAGCTGGAAGTCGGATAGCTTGCAGAACACGACTTGCTCGTACTTGACGGGAACTGCACGCATGCGTTGCGTGAGGACGAGCTAGAGGTGAGCGGGGGAAGCAGACTCACGATACTTGGACAACAGGTCGTTGGTACGCCGGATGATGAACTTGGCAACGAGACCGCCGAGTTCCTTCAGCTTCTTCTCGCATTCGGCCTTGACAGCGTCCGTAGCGTCTGCGTCGCGGCCGCGGATGATTGCGTTCCGAAGTTCTTCCTGAAATCGTTCTTGGATCCGAGGAAGTTGGGATTGGCGAAGTTGAGTAGCGAGAAATACTCCGACAGGTCATTCTAGTACCCATTCGTGAGCAGATTTTGATTAACTGCCCGTGTACACTCTTACCTGGATAGGCGTGCCCGACAGGATCACCCTGCGTTTGACGTTGAGGCCATTCAGAGCCTGGAACGTCAACGATTCTACGGTGCAAGTTGAGCAACGAATCGTTCGACGGGGATACGCACTACTCACCAGAGTTCTTCAATCGGTGGCCTTCGTCGCACAGCAACAAGCCGATAGAGCAATTGGCCAGATGAACCGACAGGGTACGGAGCGTCTCGTAGGACACGATCATCACTGCTTGCATGTTAAAACAGTCTTTCGTTGCAGGCGACCTGATGGTACTGACCTGGTTGCGAGACGTTTCGGCCGCAAGAGGCGACCCATCGAGCGACCTTCTCTAGCATCTCTGCTTTGCTACCCTTGCCGTCGATTGCCAATGCTGAGATAGCGTCCTTGCCCAGCCATTTCACTACAATGATTTCAGCATACACGCTCCCTGTTCGATGTCGGAGGGCGTACCTAGCTCATTCGCCCAATTCTTCACCAGACTCGACGGACAAGCGATGATGCACTTCTCGATCGTTGGCTTCCCAGCATGCGGCGATTGTTTGAGTAGCGTCCACAGAAGAGCGATGCATTGTAACGTCTTGCCAAGACCCATCTCGTCGGCCATGATGCACCCATACTGATTCTCCACGACCATTCCGGTCGTGCACTTGTACAGGAACTAGACCAATGTGAGGGCGTAAGTGTAATGAAATCACTTCAAGGACATACCTTGACACCCTCGACCTGATGAGGACGCAGCACCTTGGTCAACCTGGGGTCGATTACTACAGGGACCTTGTTCGCCTTCTTCTTCTTGTCCTTCCCCTCGCCGAGCAACTCCTTCAAGCTCTTGTGCGGGTTATACAAACCGGCGCACTTCTCCTGGGCCTCTTTCATGGCGCGCTCCTTGGCTTCCTCCTTCTCACGCTCCCTGCGTTCCTCGTCGGTCTCTCGGTCATCGATGGTGGGGTCGTAGAGAACGATAGCATGGTCTTCCATGGGATCATGGAGCGGCCTGGGAATGATATTTGCTAGCGGACGGATACCAAGGGCAACATTTGTTTGTCTGGTTGGTATGATCTCGCCGTCTTTATTGCGCATCTGAGGGATAGAGAAACGACGAGAGACATGGTCAAAAGGTTTGGGCTTGAAGACGGGGAAGTGCTGGATATTGTTGTCAAGAGGACGCTCAAACCCTGCGTCCTTCCCGGTCTTCTTCTTCTTCTTCGCTGCCCCCTCATTCTCAGTATCAGACCCGTCCGAGTCGCCCTGTGCACCCTTGTAGGATACGCGCTTGCGCTTGCGCTGAGGTTGCTCTCGACTGACGGCGAGAGTCGGGGGCTTGAACGGCTTGTTAATGCGGGAGCTCTCCTGAAACCTGTCTACTAGCTTTCCGTCTGGGGTAACTGGAGCGCGTCGCAGCATGGTGTCAGGGCCGAAGGAAGGAGATGGTGGAAGAGGAGAAAGAGACAATCAGCCTCAGCCACAGCAGTCGCGCGCCGGTGCCTGCACGTGCTGACATAAGGGACGCGACGCGCGTTAGGGCACGTGACCGCAACCGAAGCCCCTCCAGACAGGCGCCCAGGGCCGACGAAATATTCGTTGACTCTGAGGCAGGTCCACATGGGCAGGAGGGCACTGTATCAATTAGTACGAGCCGCGCGCAGACGTACTACCTTGGGGCTCAAGCCAATGACTATGCAATTACTCAGCGGCTCGTAATGACTCGGTCGCTGACGTTGTATATCACCATCCAGCGGGCGACCACAACGAAACCTCGGCGACCCCACCCTCTACCAATTTTAGCAGCTCCCAGGCCTCGACCGGCCCCTGTATAATACGACCGCACCCGGGAATTGGTAGCTTTTGCACATCCATGTCTTCCTACCATTGGTCTCTCGTCAACTCTACGCCAACCGCCGGGGGCAGGACCTTCGCGCGAACACTTGGTCCCGCCGAGCACAGTTTCTACTATGACCGCATCACCAACGGAACGGCCGACATACTCTGGCACTATACCCTGAAACTGGTTGATCCTTCCCAAGCCGCATCCTTGTTCAGCGAAGCAAATGTTGGAAGAGCCTGGGCTACCGTCAAACAATACTACCCTCTCCTAGGAGCTTGTATGGAGCCCCAAACCGATGGCACGGTCAAGTTCATCGTCAACGAAAACGCTCTAGTCCATCACCAGCCGGATGAGATCACAATACAAACGATCGAGTCTGTAGAGGACGCAATGACGCTCATCTGGCGCGGTGTTCGCGACAAGCCAACCGAAGACAGCCATATCATGACCCGCGTCTTCGTCCTAGCTCGCGCAGACCAACCCGGCACATTCGAAGTTATATTCAAGGCCGCCCATGCGATCTCGGATGCCATGTCTGGAGCGACCCTTGCGCGGACGTTCTTCGACGTAGTCTCCGCACCACCCATCCAGGTGCCTGCGCTAGAGAAGAGACTTGCCATGGCGCTTCCCTCCAACGCACTGAACCCCTCTCTCAAAATGAGCCTAGCGAGGCAAAGATGGCGCCGTGCCATAGGCAAGGTCACCTTCATGAACATGCGCAGCAAGCTGTCTGTTAGTACCCTCAGGTGGTTGATGCTTGCAAGTTACAGTGACGGCCGAAAGTAATGTGCCACCCCCCTGCCGGCTCAATGATTGTCAGATTCCCTGTAATTTATGAACACTGCATACATGCTATATATGCACATGTAGAGTCACGCCAATGTGCTATATGATGCACTCACTCCCATAGATGTTCAGTCTAATTTCTGGGAGATATTTGAGCAACAAGTCTAACACCACTAAAATGGGACCGCAAAATTCCGGTCAATTTAACCATATTTCACACGTTCCCTGTGGAACCACAGTGGTTATGGGCATGGCAGTGTTATACAATGGAAGGGACATGCTTCATGTCTGATATGCTCTAGAGCTCTAGGGGATATAACCCATGTGGATGTTTTTATAGGTACTACATTAATTGCGGGATTCTACCAGGGATAACTGCTTTAAGCCTGCTCTACCACAGATGATTGTGATACCATCTAGAGCATCAGGAGAAGTACTTGACAGACATGACTAAAATGGGACAGTTGCTTATAGTACTGGAGAGATAATTGAGTAAAAAGTATATTTTTGGCCCACTTTGGTAAATTCGGAGGCATTTTTACAAGGCTGGACCTAAGTACCATGTGATGCCTGATAGTCATAGGGTAGTATGGAAGGTATCCTATATTATGCTGGGCTTTACGGATGATGAACATGTCTGCTTTCGAAGTTGTGACTCAGGAAGCCTAAAAATGAGGTTTGTCATATCACTAATTTGCACAAAATGCAGCTCAATCCCCAACATGGATGGTACCTTGCATAAGTGTAGGGCATCTATACAGAGTCCCCTATAATACACTTACCAGGGGTACATTCACTCCCATCTGCTGCCTAGTTGTAGTACAACTAAAGAAAACATTTCTGATGCAATATGACAAACCTCATTTTTAGGCTTCCTGAGTCACAACTTCGAAAGCAGACATGTTCATCATCCGTAAAGCCCAGCATAATATAGGATACCTTCCATACTACCCTATGACTATCAGGCATCACATGGTACTTAGGTCCAGCCTTGTAAAAATGCCTCCGAATTTACCAAAGTGGGCCAAAAATATACTTTTTACTCAATTATCTCTCCAGTACTATAAGCAACTGTCCCATTTTAGTCATGTCTGTCAAGTACTTCTCCTGATGCTCTAGATGGTATCACAATCATCTGTGGTAGAGCAGGCTTAAAGCAGTTATCCCTGGTAGAATCCCGCAATTAATGTAGTACCTATAAAAACATCCACATGGGTTATATCCCCTAGAGCTCTAGAGCATATCAGACATGAAGCATGTCCCTTCCATTGTATAACACTGCCATGCCCATAACCACTGTGGTTCCACAGGGAACGTGTGAAATATGGTTAAATTGACCGGAATTTTGCGGTCCCATTTTAGTGGTGTTAGACTTGTTGCTCAAATATCTCCCAGAAATTAGACTGAACATCTATGGGAGTGAGTGCATCATATAGCACATTGGCGTGACTCTACATGTGCATATATAGCATGTATGCAGTGTTCATAAATTACAGGGAATCTGACAATCATTGAGCCGGCAGGGGGGTGGCACATTACTTTCGGCCGTCACTGTATGTACTCATCGCTCGGTATGTTCGTAGGGAGGGCACACGCTACCACGCACGGTCACCGAGAAGACCTACCGCACGCCGGCCACCACATCACGTGTCTTCTTGAGGCTGAGCTCTGCCGACAGCCGTGCCATCCTCGACGGCTGCCGGAGGCACAAGGTCACCTTCGGCTCCGCCATACCCGTCATCGCGCAGATGGCGCTGACCCGCCTCCTCCACCGCCGCTACCTCCGAGGCGACATCTTCCTGGAAGAATGGGAGTATCGGCGGAGACAGCCGATGCACTACGGCGGGCCCGTCAACCTGCGGCCGTACCTCGACGAAGAGTGGCAGCGCGCGGGCGGCGTGTCCGAGATGCTCCTCATGATCGACTACTACGACTGCACGCTCCCGTTCATGCCCTCCCCCTACGGCGCGCGGCGCGACGCGGGCGTGCCCCGCGTCGACGGCGCCCCGCCCTACTCAGCCTTGCTCTCCCGCCCCCGCTTCTTCCACCGCGCGAGCCTTGCGAAGCAGCAACTCGCGCGCACGGTCCGGCATCCTCTTCTGCTGGAGATCGCTCACGCCCGGCAGCCATTATATGTAACGCGTAAGAAGAAGATCGCAGTGCACTGGCAAGCAGACTTGAAGGGCGAGCTCCTCCCTCCGTTCCCCGAGCTCGACAAGCTGGATCATGTCTCGCCCGACTACTGCTTTTCCGGGGCGCTCTCGAGCATAGGAGACGTAAGTCCTCTCACCCTTTGCCATATGCACGACCGTAAGTGATTTCGGCCTATGGAACAGATGACTGCGATCCTGCCCGACAACTACCCCCTCCCTCCCACTCACCCGCTCTCAATCCGTACGGCCCACGCCCCGCCAAGTCCGGCGTACGGCACGGTCGGCGATTCTACCTCCAAAACGACGCCCTCAGAAATCAAACTGGCCGCGCCCACTACCCTCACACCTGCAGTGGTGCTCCAAATCGTCGACTCCCAGACCTATCTGCACGGCCGGCCGATGGAGTTTATCCTCAGCAGCGCGACCGCGCGGGGGCACATCGACCTCACGCTGACGTACGACGCGAACGTGTATCGTACTGAAGACGCGGAGGAGTACATGCGGGAGTGCCGTCTCGCGGCGCTGTACTACTTCGGGAACGAAGAAGCTGGTCCAACAAAAGGGAAGTTGTGAGAAGGAGCACGGTCAGAGTGCATGTAGCGTAGGTCTATCAGTAGCCTCTCAAACATTTTGTTAATTGGAGCGGTATGGTCATTTGGAACGATACATACGGCGGTGGGGAAAACCTAAACGGGACAACTCATATTGCCGCCACCTTCGACATCGGCAGGTTCGTCAGCAACAGCACCCTGGGCTATTGAAAGCAGGAATCAATAGATTATAGCATACCAACACGGTCACTTAATATCACAGTGAGATACAGATAGCAGAGCAGCAACACAGCGGATAGCACCAAGCATCACACCCCCACTTGCGCAAGCAGGGCGTCACTATTTACCACCGAGCACCGTCCGCGTGCTCGGCAGCCTCGGCGTACACGCAATGGTCCTCGATGCTGACGTGGGCGACGACGACCGTGTCCACGAGACCAAGAAGAGGACCGGGGACGGTGAGCTTCTGGCCAAGGACAGAGTTCTCGGAGGCGCACATCACCAGCGGCTCGAAATGGTTCATTTGGATGAACTGCAAACAGTCATCGTCAACGTCAACAACGACCCATCCAACGGCCACGCGGAGACTAGAAACTGACCAGCTCTCCCGCCGTCAGTCGGGAGACGAAGCGCTCCCAATGCTTCTTCTGCTCATCCGTAGCGCCGTCACTCAGAGTGACACGGGCGTACGCCCCTTGCGGCTTGAGAGTGTTGACGAGGGAGATCGCAAACTGGTCCTTGTAGAACTTGCCCGTGGGGTTCCGAGCAGTGGCGTCAATATTCTCAAGGAATGTAGTAGGCGCATGTGTGTCCTTGAGGGTGATCGGCAGGGACACCGAGGGGTCCAGGTTCAGGTTCAGGGTGTACCGTCTGGGAGCGGAGGACCTACAAAAACTCTGTTCAGCCTTACAACTGAAATGAGAAGACAGAGTCACTCTTACGAGCTCGAAGCTTCATCCTGACCGTCTTTCCGCGTTGGACTCAACCCGAGGGCACTGCGGGAGCAGATAAGAAATCGACTCGAGACGCGCTCAGGATCGGAAGACTTACAGGGGCCCAAAGATGGTAGACTGGCTCCATGCCGAAGTCACTCGGCTCGCAAATGTGAGCGGTCTGGCTTCCAAGACAAGCGGCGGCTTCTCCACCACCGGAGTTGCGGTAGAAGGTGCTCCTTCAGCATTTAGGGCCTGGGCATCTTTGTTTGTTTTCCGCGTAGCACTCGCCCTAGAGTAATGTAAGATCAGAATTGCTCAGATAAGGGAGTCGATCGGCGCACCCTTGCGATCGCGGGTTGTTCTCAACGAACTCCACGTCATCCTCGCCCTCAGCATCCTCCTCGAAGTCGGGCAGATCATTGGTCGCCGAGGGGTCCAGCCCAGCTTCCTGCAGCAATTGCTTTCCTGTAGGAGGCGACTGTGGCGGGGGTTCCACCTGACCCAGGCCGGGGACGTCGTCCATCTCGGAGACGTCGAAGAACAGTCCACCGCGCCCGCCTGTCGCGTTGTCTCCACTCTGCTCGGTGGAGGACAACTCCTGCGAGGCCCTGGAAATCGCTGCGCCGGCGCTGGGTCTCACCGTGGTCAGCTTGCCCTTCTGCGCCACTAAACGAGAGCCCCCGACTATGAGGCTCTCGGAAGACCTGCCCGGGCCAGCCTTCCCCTTCGCCACGCGAGGGCGACGGGCCGGACTAGCAGCGGCATCACCGTGAGTGCTGGTGTCCGTATTGCGCTTCATGAACCTGGCCTTGACCGATAGGGCGCCGCTCGACTCCGTCAGGTTGGGGTCGTCGAGGAGTCTGACGCGAGGATTGGCTGCGCGCTTATGGTGAGCAGGGATAGAGGTCGAAGGTCCAGCTTCGGGCGCGGGTGCTGGCTCGGGTGCTGAAGTTGGATCCGGTGTAGGCTCTACGGCGAGCAGACTGGGTGCCCCAAAGGGGGGCGGCTCGCTCTCGGACTCGTCCACAATCATTGCTGAGGTTTCTGCGGCGTCCCGGGAGGCGGATTCATCCTGCGAGCTCTCTCGGTCCGAGGGAATATCTATCACAGATTCAGGGGCCAACTTCTTCGCAGGCGAAGAACGTTTGCCGTTAGCCTTTGAACTGAGGAGGAGCTCATCAGGAGAGGACGACCTCCGGGGAGCGGAGGTCTGGGATATACGGCCCTGCCTACGAGGTATGGGTACAGGAGCTGCCAAGGGTGTGGAGGGTCCCGCCACAGGAGGGCGTGCACGATTCGTCCTGGGTATCTCGGGGACGGAACGCCGTCGATTGAGGGCCTCAGCCTTTTGTTGGGCCTCCAGTTCTGCGGGAGTTATACCCGGAGGACGGCCGCGCTTGCGCTTAGCAGGAGAGGGCTCCGCGCCCGTGCCCGTCGAGGATCTGCGACGCTTGCTGCGAGTAGTGGCGGCTACCGGTTCCTCGTTATCATCGGCGATGATACTGCGTACTTCGGTCTCAGAGTCCGGGTTGACTGGCTCAGGGGAGGAAGGGATCTCGATGACTTCGACGGGCTGTTTCGCTTTCGCTTTCTTTCGACCTGTCAGACGGTCAGAGAAACGCGCTGTACGGGACTGAATGTGAGACGCATACGTGGTGGCCCCGCAGGAAAGAACTCCTCGTCGACGTTGAACTCGCGCAGATGGTGGTAATCGCGGCCGCCTGTATCGACGCGACCCCAGAAGTGTTCGATGAAATGTTCAGAGCCATCAGCGAACGACTTCGTAGGTTCCCAGCTGCAGTTACTAATCAGAACCGACTGGATACCGACACTATCTGCATATGCCACGAATAGCGATTGGAGGGCATGTACATACGTGTTATCGGCAATGCCATAGTTCTTCCACTGTGCCACAGTTTAGACAAGGTTGGCTCCAGGACCAAGTAGAGTATCCCCCGTACATACCTTGACCCAGTACAGCTACACATTCCCAACCTTCAGCATTCCATATTCCATATGTAATACGCTCGCGCCGCGACTCACCCACTCCTTCCTCCCGTTCTTCTTCGCGACTCGAGCCTTGAGAATGGACTCTGTTCACGCAGCTTCTAGGTCACATGCCTTGGCTGACAATGTGCAGGAGGACTGACCGACTTCGTACTCTGCTTCTTCTTCAGACATCGCGTCGTCCAGCCAGAAACCGAGAGGGACGCAGCACAAGGGCAGAACGCGGGGGCGGAGGCGGGGAGACGGACGCGTCCAAGGTGAGAACGCGCTTTGGCGCCCGATGTCAGCGTGGTGAGGCGCTAGCACCGCGAGGCGTCTCCTGCTTTCTCACCTCGATCTGCGGTACATATATACTTGCGCAGTGAGAGCTAACGCCGTCCAAAAATTGCGTGAACTATCTGGTTTGGATGGGGTGTTAGGGTTGCATTGGTATAGACCGCACAAAGCAACAACACAGACGCAATAGGGGTATACACTCGTGGTACAGATACATGTACAAACGTGCCGGCCTGTGGGCTACGGTGCTGGTGGGCCGGAGGTATACGCGGGAAGGACCTCCGAATCTCCTTCGCCGAGGTCCGAAAATGTCCTCATCCCATGGTATGACTGACCATCGGGTGCGGTGCTCGGCGGTGGGCGCATGTACGACATCTCGGTGTATCGTCGTTCTGGCGGATGCGCCGCCTCGGGGCGTACAGGTGCCGCCGCGGCGGCGTGAGCCTCGCTCGGCGCTGGTGTGACGCCACCGGAAGACGTCTCTTCGCTGCTAGAGTCGCTCTCGCGTTCGGCACCGCGGACGCCGCCGCCATTTCTGTAACGTGCCCGAGGGGGAGGATGTCGCGAGTGCGTCGGATGGCCAGAACGACTCGCCACGAATGGGATAACGGAGGGAGGTAGATCTGTCACACATGAGTTAGCACACGAATGGGCGAAGATCATGGTATCCTGGGCGCACCTTGGTGGGCTCGGGTGCCGTAATTGTATTCCCCTGGAGGACGCCTCGTATGCCTCCAGTGAAGTGCGGCAATGATCAAGCAAATAACCGCAATGCCTCCTACGACACCGCCCACGATCGCGCCCGTGGGCGCCATGGGTTTTGTTTCTCGACCGTCAGAAGACGGCGATGGGGTGGCAGAGTCCGTGCCCGACAGCGTGTTCGCCAGAGGGATCTGCACCGAAGTAACAGTAGATGACGGGACTGGAGTTGTACCAGGATCACTAGCACTGGACAGAGGCAGGACGTCGATGGAGAACTGTACATAGTCGAGGTAGTACGGCGCGGCGGAGCTCGCCTTTGTGATGTTGATCGTCAGCGTATGGTTTGTCAAGGGTAGCGGGCCCGAAGCAAAGAACTGCACGGCGTCCATCCGTCCAGTCGTCTGCGGCGCGGTGAACGGGGTCGGTGGGCCTCCGTCCACACTGTACGTCGACGCTGGAGGGTCACCGCCATTTGAATCGATCACGCTGCCAAACGCAAGGACGTTGGACCCTGTCAACAGCCTTCTCGGTCAACACATATATCGGGATACCAGAGCAATTGGCCACATACCATGGAAGCTGAACACCACGCTCGCACCGCTCGTGTTGCACCTACTGAGCGTCGAGTTGTACACCGCACCAAACAGCGGGCTGGACTGATCGAAGGACCACGCCGGACCAGACGACGGCGCCGGAGACGGCTCAAGATACTTGATCAGCTCCGTATTCGCCGAGTCCACGAAGGTAGAATGCGCCATGCTCGCCGCGGCCGAAGGGCAGGATGACCAGTACTAGTGATGGGGGTATGATCGCACGTACAAGGCTCACGCCTTGCGCCGTGTAGCATCAAGACCAGCGGGCGAGGGCGTGGTGGGTGATTGGGGTGGGGATGCCCGCTGTGGTTGGCATGAGCGACTCGACGCATGCCGAAGGGGCCATCAAGTGAGAGCCGTCTGTGAACTAGCCGAAGCCACATGCGGTGTTTAGCAGCCCACGCCTGCCAGGTGACCGGCTACGTTTGGCAGGTCGTTCAACCGGGGATGCGCGCCTCGGGCGTACTATAGGAGAAGGGTGCAGACTATGGAGGACATGGATGCGGTGTATACAATAGTACTCTGTGGGCCAAGGTTGTTCGTAGTGGTGCCATCACTTGATCCACAGCCGTGTCTGTCTAGAAATGGCAGGCGCTGTCGTTCATTATATACAGTGACGGCCGAAAGTAATGTGCCACCCCCCTGCCGGCTCAATGATTGTCAGATTCCCTGTAATTTATGAACACTGCATACATGCTATATATGCACATGTAGAGTCACGCCAATGTGCTATATGATGCACTCACTCCCATAGATGTTCAGTCTAATTTCTGGGAGATATTTGAGCAACAAGTCTAACACCACTAAAATGGGACCGCAAAATTCCGGTCAATTTAACCATATTTCACACGTTCCCTGTGGAACCACAGTGGTTATGGGCATGGCAGTGTTATACAATGGAAGGGACATGCTTCATGTCTGATATGCTCTAGAGCTCTAGGGGATATAACCCATGTGGATGTTTTTATAGGTACTACATTAATTGCGGGATTCTACCAGGGATAACTGCTTTAAGCCTGCTCTACCACAGATGATTGTGATACCATCTAGAGCATCAGGAGAAGTACTTGACAGACATGACTAAAATGGGACAGTTGCTTATAGTACTGGAGAGATAATTGAGTAAAAAGTATATTTTTGGCCCACTTTGGTAAATTCGGAGGCATTTTTACAAGGCTGGACCTAAGTACCATGTGATGCCTGATAGTCATAGGGTAGTATGGAAGGTATCCTATATTATGCTGGGCTTTACGGATGATGAACATGTCTGCTTTCGAAGTTGTGACTCAGGAAGCCTAAAAATGAGGTTTGTCATATCACTAATTTGCACAAAATGCAGCTCAATCCCCAACATGGATGGTACCTTGCATAAGTGTAGGGCATCTATACAGAGTCCCCTATAATACACTTACCAGGGGTACATTCACTCCCATCTGCTGCCTAGTTGTAGTACAACTAAAGAAAACATTTCTGATGCAATATGACAAACCTCATTTTTAGGCTTCCTGAGTCACAACTTCGAAAGCAGACATGTTCATCATCCGTAAAGCCCAGCATAATATAGGATACCTTCCATACTACCCTATGACTATCAGGCATCACATGGTACTTAGGTCCAGCCTTGTAAAAATGCCTCCGAATTTACCAAAGTGGGCCAAAAATATACTTTTTACTCAATTATCTCTCCAGTACTATAAGCAACTGTCCCATTTTAGTCATGTCTGTCAAGTACTTCTCCTGATGCTCTAGATGGTATCACAATCATCTGTGGTAGAGCAGGCTTAAAGCAGTTATCCCTGGTAGAATCCCGCAATTAATGTAGTACCTATAAAAACATCCACATGGGTTATATCCCCTAGAGCTCTAGAGCATATCAGACATGAAGCATGTCCCTTCCATTGTATAACACTGCCATGCCCATAACCACTGTGGTTCCACAGGGAACGTGTGAAATATGGTTAAATTGACCGGAATTTTGCGGTCCCATTTTAGTGGTGTTAGACTTGTTGCTCAAATATCTCCCAGAAATTAGACTGAACATCTATGGGAGTGAGTGCATCATATAGCACATTGGCGTGACTCTACATGTGCATATATAGCATGTATGCAGTGTTCATAAATTACAGGGAATCTGACAATCATTGAGCCGGCAGGGGGGTGGCACATTACTTTCGGCCGTCACTGTAGGATCCCGTTTATGTCTGCTCTGAACTCGGTAGTAACGGATATAGTGGATGCATTATCGACGGGGATTCCTACCCAACTTGGATCCTGCTAAGCTAGGCAGCGGGCATGGTATGTACAGCAAACCAACATAAACTCTGTACAGCAAGAGTCCTAGACGATACACGAGGGGATTAAGCAAGAGAGCAGCACGGCAGTACGATAGCGAATACAACGACTACGGACTTCGGAGCACCGGCGCAGGCGAGAGGAACATGGCGTATGACAGTGAAATCAAGAAACGAGGAGAGAGTTGCAGGAACTAAAGACAACCAAGACGAGGAGAAGGATATACACGAAGTACAGCTCCATGCTGAGGTATTCAAGTCGAAGCGCGTTTGAGCTTCGGTGGAGGCAGCAGCCGCCCCGAGATGAGACAATCCTTGACCCAGTTGACGTCGACGAGGCGGCACTTCCCGTACAGCCGCGACGCGTCGTGCTTCTCGTCGGGGATGACGACGTAGTCGTACCCCCTCTCGAGGTCGCGGACCGCGTCCTTTTCGTCGCCCACCGCCTCCACGGTGGACGCGCCCATGCACAGGATGATGTGGGGGACTGTCTCCGGGGCCGAGAGCTGAGCCTGGGTGAGGGGTGTGAGTCGAGTTGGTACGCATGTAGCGACGTGAACAAGTGCGTACCTTCTTCCCCCTTCGTCGGTTGGGGACGAACGACGACGAGACGCAGAGAATGTTCATTTCCGAGAACACCTTGGCCGCGACCAGGTTTTCCGTGATCTCCTTGAGGTGTTGCGGGCTGTTGCCCCAGTCCAGGTCGACCAGCTGCGAAACGCGGGTGTTGAGGTGCTCCGAAAACCCAGCGGGCAACAGGTGCGGCTGCCAGTCCTCGTCCGCCTCCTGTAAGTCATAGTTTAGCGTTGAGGTTCAACAGTCTCTGACGCAGTACACGGCACCACTCACACTGGCGACCACCTTCTTTAGCCACTCGACCGACAGACACGGGATCCCCAACGCGAGCGCAATGAGGAACTTCGCCTTCTGGTGATAATCGTCCGCGATCATATACGCGCGCTCGACATCCTGCCGCCCGTTCCACTTCAAGTCCGCCGCCTTGAGCAGCCAGCCCTTCTTCGGCGTCGGCGCGCCGTCCATCGCGAACAGCGCGGTCCAGTTCTCGAGCACGATCCCGCCGTGCTTCTGCACGTCCTCGACGAGCGCGTCGTGCATCGCCTCACCCTTATAGTTCGGCGTGTACGAGATCACGAGCCCGGTCCGGCCGAGCACCTTGCGCGCCGTGCCCGCGCGCGCGGAGCCCTCGCTCGGCGCGGGGGTCCCCTTCGGCGTGGACTTGATGAACGGGCAGATCATGTCGTCCGTGAGCGCGCGGTCGGCCCATTGCGCCGCGACGGTGCGCGGTGCGAGCCGGAGCGCTTGCACCTCCACATCCTCCTCCCCGTCCTCGTCGAGGTCCACAGTGACGGTCGCGTCCGACGGGTGCCCGACCGTACCGCATGGCGGGGCCTTCACGACTGTCGCGCGTGCGTCGCCGCAGAGGACGTGGTCGCCCGGGCGGAGCTCGCACGCGCGCAGGAACTTGAGGTCGACGGTGCCGGCGGTGCCGTCGTCGAACTTGATCGCGTACCGCCCCGAGGCCTCCTGCGCCTGCACCATGCCGGAGTAGTAGTGCCCGTCCTGCTTCCAGAGGGCGAAGACGCGCGTGAACTCGCTGTTCTTTCCCGACCGTACGCTTGACATCGACTTGAGGCGCTTCGTGGGCCGCGAGGCGGGCGTTTCGATCTCGACCTTGGGGGTCTTGCCTCCGCCGTTGCCTTTGGAGTTCTTCCGCGCCGACGACGAGACAGTCCGCTTCCTCTTCCCACCTCGGGTGGGTTTTGTAGAGGTCTGGGGCGGATCGACGTCCATCTGGTCCTCCGCCGGCTGTGTGTCGTGGTCATCATCCTCTTGTTCGGGTATATTGACATCCTCCTCCTCGTCAGACGGGCTCTCCCGAAGCCGCGAGCGGGCCGCTTGTTTGGCCTGCCGGGGCGCCGACCGCGTCTTCGGCGGCGGCGGGGCGATCTGAGGCACAGGAGTCTTCGGCTTCGCGCTCCTCGGTCGCGCCCCGGCGTCTTCGTGGCGTTCCTGAGGATCCGAAGACGGGACGATGGCGTCTTTCCAAGAATTGTCTACTTGCGCAAGACCACTGTCACGAAGCAAGGTCGCAGGCCCCGCCTTCCTGGAAGACTTGGGCTTCCGGCCCTTCGCGGCCGCAGGAGAGGCTGCGCCGTTTCCGCGCTCGGGAGGCTCAATTGCTCTTTGCTTTCCCTTCGCCTTCGTGGACTGCACAGCGGCAGCTAGTGGTACATCCTCCTCCTCGCTCTCCTCCTCTTCGTGGATAGCGTTGACTGATGGGGCGCTCACACCCGCAGTCACCGTATTCAGCACCTCGTCCTCAGACAAGAGGCCCCGACGTGGCGGTGGCTTCGTGGGCGATGACCGGGCCGTGGGGACGTCAGCGACGGGGGAGAGAGGTGGCGGAAGGGGCGGGTCAGAATCCGGAACGATGCGCGTCTCCTCCGAGTCGGGTACGAAGCCCGTGCTTGGGGATTTCTGCCGCGCTCGCAGACTCTGGAGCACGCTTGCCGCGGTGGGCAGCTTGCGTTTGATCCCGGCAGACAAGATACTTATGTCCGCGGCGGAGACATCGGGAGCTTGAGTGTGTTCGGTGGAGATAGACATGTAGGGGGCAGAGTCCTCGATGCTCAGTGTCTGATCCAAAGGCGCCTGCCCTGCCGTCGAGTCCGCTGTCGCATCTCCAGTGGCTTGTTGCGTCGAAGGGCCGGGACTGGGATCGGTAGCAAGGTAGCGATATCGTTTGTGCGGCGCCACTAGCCCTAACAGTCCACGAGGGATGGTAGAACGTGTGTGGTCCGCGGAGCGTGATTCCGAGGGGACGGACGGGAACACAAGTTGCTGGCCTTGCCAGAAGTCGTGGCGCTGGAGGATGGAGGTCGCATCTACTTCCTGGGTGGGTTTTGAATAGTCCACTGCCTGTGTCTCTGCAATCTGATGGGCGGGCTGTGTAGCCTGAGGGAGCGGCGAAAATGGATCCTGGTTGACTAGTCGCTCATAAGAAGACGAAGGTTCGGTAATGTCAGACTGCTGCGAGGGCACAAGAGCGCTTTTGTCAGGCTCATTTTCTCCCTCAGTATCGGTATCCATCGGAGGAACGGGCATGAGTTCGGACAGTTCGTCGTCTGTGTACTGGGCTTGACCCTGTGGTCGAAAGTCGGATGATTGCGTTTCGCCATCGCTTTGCTGCGAGTTGAATATGTGGGAGTCGCGAGGCTGAGTCTGAGGCTGAGATCGTGACTGCGACTGGGAGTCGTTGGAACGGGATGAGTTTGACGGTGTGCCCTCGACGAGGATCTTGCCAGGAGGAGATGGCTGGCGGATGCCACGGCCAAGCGGGCGGGACGCCCACATATTGGAGGAGACGGGAGGGGGACCATCTTCCCCGTCCGAGATGGAAAGTGACTCGTCTCCCAGTCGCGACAATGGGATGTCGAAAACCTTTGACTTGGCAATGACAGCCGCGGCGTAGTCTATCTCGGGGAGGGGTCCCGCAAAGGAGTCTTGCGATGCGGGGGATAAAGATCTTCTCTGTTTTGGCGAACGCGGTCGCAGTCGAGTGGGTGGAGCGGGAGATAGGAACGAGACTGCCTTGTCTCCCTTCACGGACGGCAGAGCTCGAGGTATATCCCTTGACTGGTTCGCAGCCGCCAGACATGGCCTCACCTTCGTTCCCTTACCCGTCTCAAGCTGATCCTGAGGCGGCGATGGGTAGGAAGCGGGCTCGACCTGACGAGGAGATCCATTTCCGGACGAGGGACGAGGAGGGGAAGATATCTTCTTCTCCATGGGCACCGGAGTAAGTGCGTTCTCTTTCTGGGAGTCTTCTCCATACGCAGGATCTTCACTGTCGTACATTGACTGGGTCTGAGTGGGCATGATGCCGCTCATGTGGTAATGAACGGAGTGAGCTTCATTGGAATGCGAAGATCCATCGGATACATGAATGCTCTCTGGGGCGGAAGAATTTGGTTGGATCTCGCGGGGCCTCAGTGCAGCTGCCAGCAATTGGCTAGCCTGAGAGTCGTCGCTCCTGAGGGCGGCTTGAGTATGGCTGCGCCGGCGGGGCGTTGTACGACACGCACCTGGATCCGTTTCCAGACAGCCCCATGGTAGCCTATCGCTTTAAATCAACGCCCTTTGCGTGAGGACGCGATGTGAACGCGATTGACGCGTGGACTGGCGAAAGAGACTGAGAAGCGAAAGGCGTCGGAGCTGTACCCGTGTTTCCGGAGCGAAGGGGCAACAAGCAAAGGAGAGGCCCAAATGATGGGGTGAGGGGTATGCAAGATGGGAGAAAGAGGGAGGGAGCCAAGGCAGGCAGCCGACGTCGAGAGCTGGCAGAGGGCGAGGAGGGGGAGAGTGCGAGGGCGAGTGCGAGTGCGAGTGCGATGCGTAGACTCGCCCGACGTCTCCAGAGGTGATCCCGTCCACCCCGTGTCCGCATATGGCTACACTGTGGCTAGCGGAGAATGCCGAGACGCGGTCACGTGCGTGTGACCCTCACCGCGTTCTGTCTCTGCTTTGGCGGGCAACCAAACGCAGCGCCCTGCTCAGTCTTGCCCGCGTACAGAACTGGCACCCGCACTCGCACACTGTTCTCTGTCTGCAGTGCAGGTCGCTCGCTCAGAGACAGCTATTCTTTTTTCTCGTCGACACTCCTTACCCCACGCTCCTTCTCCCAGCATGGATCTCCCCGCCGCCGCATTCCTCCTCTCCCGCAAACAGACAAAGGCGTTCAACCCTCCTCTCCAGCATCACGAGACTCACCAACACGCCGCGGAACACAAAGATACCCTAGATAACAACCTCGCCGAAAGCCCGCACGGTACCGATGATGATGCTAATCAGAAAGGCCACAAGTCGTCTGGCAAGGCCCACGCCAAAGACAAGTCAGACTCGAACGGCAAGTCCAAGGCAATAAAGGCGACAGAACTCAACGCCGATGCTGTTCCTGCACCAGCTCCGGACACTGGGCTCCCCGCCACAGTCATCCATCCTGGCATTCTACCAGTGGTCCCGCCGCCGCATCGCACGACTCTCACTATTCCCCCTCCTTCTGGCACTCCTGGTTTCTCTCCTCTGCCATCTCTCACCGTCTTAGGAACCTCTACTGTTCTCTCTGGCACGCTTGTTCCCTCTGGCGCTCCTTCAGATGCCTCTCGTGTGCTCAGTGATGCCCACGCGGACCAGAATGGCACACGGAATGCGAAGCATCTGCCCATTGTCTTGATCGTTCTGGTCTCGGTCGGCGTTGGCTTTCTGGCACTGGGAGCATTCATCATCTGGCGAGCTCGTAGACAGCCTCGGAAACGCTCGTGTCCTACTCCTTCTTTGCCTATCTTCCAGGACCCCTTCGCTGACCAGGACACAAAGGTGGACGAGGAATCCCTTTTTGGCGGCAAGGAGCGAGCCTCTGCTGTAGCTCGTCCCAACAGCAACGGACTATGGACTTGGACTCAGTATACTCCAAAGCCGGCTTCACAGGCACTAGGCCCTACAGCTCTCACTGCGCATCTTGCATTCCCGGACCCTCCGAAGGCTATCCCTGTTGCTCCTGTCTCCGAGAAGTATGTACCCCCACCCGCGCCGGCTCCTGTGCATGTTCCGCTCCCCGCACATCCTCCGCCCAACCCGCCGCTCCAACAGATGCAGAGCGCCCTCACTAGAGCTGCTAACCGGGTCTCTGCTCTTTCGATGTCAATCTACCCAACCTCTCCTCAGTCTACTAATGGCATCGGTCTGGCTCTTGGTGGGACCTCTCCTCTGACTGCAGACGGCACACCGGTTCTTCAGCGCAAGCCATCGGCCAACCGCCTCTCGAAGGGTCGCCGCAGCGTGCGCCACAGCGTCGCAGCAACCGAGTATCTCGACATGCACACGGACATCTACGGCGGCGCGCAGATCGTCTCTCCGTACATCACCAGCCCCCGCCCGGCGCCTCCCCTCCCCACTGCACCTATGCCCAAGTCCGCGCTGCGTAAATCCTCCTCGATAAGCGTCCACGGCCAGAGCCACGGTCAGAGCGGCCAGAGCCAGAACCGCGCCCGCGTCAAGGCCCCATACACGCCCGGCACCGCGCTCCGCTCGTCCTCGACCGTCGCGGGCATCACCACCCTCGCGCGCCCGAACCGCGCCTCCATCATGGCGCCCCCGCAAGAGACGCAGTACATCCTCCCGCCGCTCTCGCCCGCGCTCAAGTCGGACGCGCGGCGGGAGCGCGACACCCGCGCCCTCGCGTCCGCCATGGGCCTCGCGAGCCCCGACCCGTGCTTCGACGAGCACACCGAAGGCAACCGCGACCGCGACCGCGACAGGAACCCGCTCCTCTCGCCGCAGCCGACGCTCTACCCGGACGACTCGATCACGCTCGCGGGGGACCGCCAGCGCGAGCGCGCGACGCCGCGCATCGGCGGAGGCGGTGGCGGGGAGAAGAAGCACGGGCGCGCGCAGAGCGAGGCGATGAGCCCGGGCACGGAGGCGAGCGCGCGCCTGGGGAACCTCATGCTCGCCGAGTTCACGAGCATGGCCTCGCTCCCGTCTACCCGCACCGTCGTCGGCACTGGTGGCGGCGGCGGCGGAGGAGGAGGAGGCGGCGGCGTGCCGGCGAGCGCGTCCAAGTCGCGCATGGCGACGCGCAAGAACGTGAATGGCTCGGGCGCGGGTCCGGGTGCGGGGAGCAGGGCGGACGACCGCCCGCCGCGCGTGCCGTCGCCCCCGCCGCTGCCGAGCCTCGCGCAGATGGCGATGGCGCATGCGAATGCGGACGAGTATGCGGATTACCGGAGCCCGACGTACAGCATCTACGGGCTGTACGAGGCGGAGCGGAAGAGCAGGATGCAGACCGAGGCTGGGTTCTGAATGGCGTGAGGCCGGCCCTGTGGGCTCGCGTGCGGGCTACAGCCAACCTTGGATGGAGAGAGCACAAATGGCTGGCCCATGATGCATGATGACTAGAGGCGTCGACTGCTAGTCGGCCTCGATGCACACTCACGGACCACAAAGAACTACCCAAATTGTAGCATAGAGCAGCTAGACTGTATCCCTTATGTAGAACTACCGGTGTATAACATGAACCTTGCCAGGTGCAATAGACGATGCGTGTGCGATGAGCGAGCGACATGAGGGACGAAAACATGCATCATATGGGACCTATTCCTTCTCTCCAGATCCCCAGCCCACACCAACAGATCTCAAGCCACCACCTTCTCGTGCTCTCGCTCAGCCTCAGCCTCAGCCTCAGCCTCCTTCGGCGAAGCTGGAGAGTGGACAGGGGCGTCGAGGTCCCCAGCAGCGAGCCGTTTGCGCGTCTCCGCCTCCGCCGCCTCGCCCTTCTCCTTCTCCTTCTCCACGTCCCGCACAAGAGCGTCCAGCTCCGCCTCGAGCTCGGACTCGTCCACGCCGGCGTCGGCCTGCGCCATCTCGGCGCCCATCTGGATCGCGTCGTCGACCTCGCGCGCGTCGGCGTTCGCGGACGCCATAGCGTCCATCGTCTCGTCGATCTTCTCGCGCTGGAGGAGCGGGTGCGAGAGGATCTCGCGCAGGGTCGCTGTGGAGGATTCGTACGACTTCATGATCTAGATAGAATGGAACGGGTTTAGCATCGTATGTATTCAGGTCGAGGGATATGCTCACCTCGATGTCGCCGGCGGAAGTCTCCACGCGAAGGAGGGTTGCTTCGAGCAGGTCGAGGGAGCCCAAGCGCTTCTTGTGCACGTCCTCTAGATGTTTACGCGCACGCAGGTGCGTCAGAGCGGTTTCCTTGCGTTTCTGGCGCAGTGCCTCAGACGCCAGACGCGTTCGCCTATGGAGGGGATGAGCAAGCTGTATCAGAGTCGAGGGATTCGCGCTACGCACTCATCGATCTTGTGCTGCAAACTCTCGACCTGTGCGTGCAGCTTCTGCACCGCGGTCTTCAGGGCCAGTAGACCGCTGTCAACGGCCGTGACCTCGGAGGACTCTGCGCTCCCTTGCTCAACGAATTTGATGACCTATATGCACGGCATGAGCGCGTACAGAATTATCTCTCCACGTCTGCCCTTACCTCGCCTTTGACTACGATTGCGCGCCTATCCCGCTCCAGGAACTTCAGCACAACCTTGACATCTAAGCTTGACAGCGGCGCATCCTCGAAGGCACATGAAGAGAACTCCTCTCTGAAGCTCTCCACGTTATACAAGGAGTCCGCCAGATTGCCCGTGTCCTTCGCCCTTTGTCGCTCCAATATGCGGTCCGCTGCCTGCTCCAGCAGCTTCACGGCGACGTAATCGCCTCTGACCTTCTTCCACCTCTCTGCCGTGCTCGAGTCGCCGAAGGTGCCCGCTTGTGTGTCCACGATGCCAAGTTGGCCGAGTGTCCACCACAAAGGCTTACCGATCACGAAGCTCGCGATGCGGTATGGCAGCCATCCGGGGTCGTATATCGAGCGCGAAGCGTTGAGGAAGTCAGACAAGGGTATAAACGCCCTCGAGCTGCACAGCTCAGACTTCACTAGTGAGGAGCTCCGATGAGCGTCCAGGGGGTGTATACGAGGGGAGCACGGGTACTCACTATCACGGTAGGTATACTCAGCGGTTTGCCCACGCCTTCCACGCGGAAGTACTCAGTAAACGCCACCCCATTCGCATGCAGTACAATGCGGTCGGGTGTCGCGCCGGTGCTATGTGTGTCCGACAGCCACCCTCGGAGGAGCGCACCCTCGAGCGTGCGGTGCCACCATTCGACGTTAGATGCGTACGAGGTCGGGTTGGACTGCTTCTGGTACGTGAAATCGGAGTAGAGGGACTTTAATCGTGAAGTAGATGCCGAAGCATATGTCGGCAGGGTCGAGAGCTTAGACAACGGGATGGAGGACATGAAGGCCGCGGTCAAGAGCCACAAGCCGCCGCTGCCGCTGCGCCTGTGCAATGAGGTAACTGCGAAGCGCTCGCATTGAGTATGAGGTTAGGGTCTACTCAATAGAAGTTCATGTCAGTATAGATCATAGCCCATCGTCCTAGCCCATATACTGTGAATGGTCCCTGGCCTCACAAGCGTCTAAGGGACGTACATTCTGGGCAACAAAGGGCGTATATATTTTGATAGCAGTCAGAACAGCATACATGAAGCAAACAAGCCAGCTAGGTAGAAGAAAGCACTGAGCAGGCATACTACTTCTGGGAGGTGGGGAACAGTTCGTGAGAGCAACAACAATGTTTCTGTTACGTATAACGCAATGTATCAAGCAAGAAAGCGAGACAATGGTAGGAGTAGAGTGATAGAGCGGTGGACGACAGAAGAAAGAGGTACGAGATCGACGACGGACAAAGCAATAGCGAGACGACAGGGGATCGCGACAGCAGCAGACACTTGCGTAATGCACAGCAGTACGGCGGTTGCGAGACTTGCGAGATTTGCGACGAGAGAGCGAGAGAGCGTTAGGAGTAGTTGTTGTGGTTGTCGAAAAAGTCATCAGGTCGGTATTCGTCCCACGTAATTTCCTCGAAATTGCCGGACGCCGACGATGGGTCCCAGGTGCCCGAGAAAGAACGATTGGAGTTGTTGGATGTGTTCTGAGAGTATGAAATTGGGTAAACTAGTGTCACAATATCGCACCCGAGGACATGACTCACCCGGATGCTCTGGGGTCGCCGTATTCCCGACAGTCCTAGACCGCCAACGGGCGAACGTGGAGTGGCAGGGTAAGAGGTCGAGGGGCTGGGCGAGACCTCTGGCTCGGAATCCGAGCCCGAGTCCGAGTATGGATGCACCTCGACGGGACTGAAAGCATCGGAAGCATTGGAGATAGGCGTCAAGAGATGCCCGGCCGGCGTCGGGGGCTGCTCGGGCCAAGGCAACGGGGCAGGCTTAGTGATATCCTCATCAGGACCAATGATGCCTTGGGAGATGAGCCAGTCTACAACCAATGAGCTAAAATGCGACAGAATGCGACGACAGCTCCTACCGCGGGTCCTGTATCGGAAGACAAACGTCACATATGGTCCAGGATTTTGAGGGTCGTAAGGCCGGATCCTCCAAGAGGGTTGCTGAGCGCTGAAAGGCCTTGCTTCTCCAAAGCTAGAATGAGAGCATTGTCAACTGGCTGTGTGACGAACGCCGGAAGGGATCACATACCGAACGCAGGCTTCCCCCTCAGGACGATGCCCACGGACAACACTGGGGGGCTCGCGTACTTGAGGAAGTCCGTAGGACTGGGTCCGCAGGACTTGCTTGATCTCAAGCACGATGGACCCTACATTCTTAGGAGTCGTCACAGGCCCAAATCCCACCTCATCGCCTGAGCACGTCCACCAGAAAGTCAATGCTAGAAGCCGAGCGCATGTACTTGCCATCCTTACCGGCTGAGATCTTGGAGAAAACGAACGGCCGTTCCTCCTGCGGACCAGCCCGGATGCCTGAACGCAGTTCCTCACCATGTCCATACAGGAACTGACCAGAGACCTTGAATCCGTCAACGTATATGTAGCTGGCGCTGTCGACCTTGCTGCCATGGTCACGCCAATGAACGATGAAAGTCTAGGGAATCATACGTTTGAGTGAACTGGATGTGCGGACTTTTCCTCATATCTCACCTTTCCGATGGCTCCGGCAATCCAGCAAGTGATGGTGTGGTTCTTGTCGTCAGTGCGGGACTCGAACTCAACGAGTTCCTCGTTTTCAGAGGTGATCCACGCAGAGAATCCGCGATGTTCTAGCATGGCGATCAAGCGGGAGGGAAGGGTATGCAGTAAGTAGAGTAGGGGATAAGGAAAGGATCTATGCGTATCATTCTGATGGTCAACACAGCGAACTCCACAGACAGCGTAGTGAAAAAACATACAGTAGGGTCGGGGGTCCCTCTCCTGAGGCGTGTACGGAATCCGAGCAAGGTGCAGTGAGGATGAGAACCCTTTGCTGGTACCGTCTCTGTGCCCTATATATGGGACCCTCGTAAAAGCGAGGTTGGCAGGATCGCTTGTGGCCCCTCAAAGGACGCTGGGACGGATGACCGCCTTGTCCAACCACATGTTCAACGTAGAACGCGTCCGACGCGAAAGCCAAACCAAGTGGAATTGATCACGTGCATCGTTCCTGGGCACAGCCGCAGGCGGGCCGAATCAGCCCGGACGCTATCCTCCGCCGCGGTCCCTGCCAGTGCCTGTCTCTGCCTCTGCATGTTGCGCTGCGTTCTGCACAGCACAGCCCCGTGGGGGATCTTCTGCATTCACGCCCAACCCACTGGCACGACACCGATCATACTCTTGGCGCAGGGGAGAGGTGGCTGTAGTAGTCTCCGTATGTGACCGACGACCGTACTGACATGCTTCGTCGCTCTAGACTTTGGTATCATTCAGGCCCAGATGTTCTACCGATTTCGGAGACGCTAACAAAAGAGCCGAATGGTGAAGGGCTATATGAATGTTCAACGTTCAGTACAACCAACATTGCAAAGGCGGCATTACAAGCAGCCATTCTCAATTCAAGTTCATAAGCATCTCAGACGTCAGTATGCTACGCGAGCTCGATCCGCGAGGCATGTATATGTGGTCAACTGACCACATGCCCCTGCAGTCTCATGCCCATGATATTGCTAGGAGGTGTGCCTGGACACTGCCCCGCCATGAATACCGCTCTCTGCAGTATAAGATGACAGGCGCCCTCCACATTAAACACATTCAGATCATACTCCCCGCCCTCAGGGATCAATCACTTGGGCTCTATCTGACCCATAACGAACCACACGATCGTACACGCTATGCCCGCCACCCCTACTGAAGCGCTCTTCACATCCGACGATCTACAACCCCCGAAACCCGATAACATCGGACTCATCTTCGGTATTGTCTTTGGCGGACTAGGGCTTTGTATCATTGGTGTTATCATCAACGCCATAATGCGGCGCACGAATGGTGATTCTTCATCGGAGACGCAACGCCGTGTACGTTCAAGTTGTATAAATGAGGGCCATTATACGACGCTAATAGAATTTCAGCGCAACCGCGGTGGAATGATGCTGATGATGAACGCGACGAATTCGTAAGGGCCCTCGCGGCAACCTCAAGATAGGCTCCTTTCATGATTACGCGACACTCTCCGTACGAGCCTATTTGTTTCTTCATTATGTGGGCTTCTGCTGATGCGCTCTTCTTATCCCCACGTCAGCCCTCCGGGACGCATCTTTGCCTAGGCCGGTGTTCACATCCCACCGCTGTGGAGGCCGATCCACTGGCACTACCTGCCCAGGCGACACGATTGCGTCGGGGGTCTAGTCAATGGTTTTGTTTCATGATCGTTCCAACTTCACGAGATCTCAGGATACGCCATGCAAACGACTCTCGGCCTGCGCAGTGCCATACCGTGATCACCGGCCTCGATGGGTGTATGCCTTTCGTCTACTTGCTCGCCAACTGCATACCTCACTGCACTCAGTCAACGACCCTCATGAATACAACGTATTGCCCATTGCCTCGTCGCGCATCTTGTGCATTCCGGCCGTTGATCAAGGATTGTCGGTAAGACACCTACCAAGACAAAGTCTAGGCTTCTACCCCTGCCAGTATAAATTGTGATTATGGAGCTGCGGTGCCACCAGTTGAGCCCAACGACAGTGATACCGGGCACCTGATGCGACTCCTCTGATCACATTGTCGCCGCCGCCGCCAGTGGGATGTACATGAAACGTCCTCCTCGACAGATGTGCTCAAGCCACGCGCTTCTAGTGCGGTTCCGAAGTGTCTATCCGTCGAACGCGGGCGATCTTTCTCAAGGGACGAGCCTGCGCATATTGTAAGCTAACGTAACGGCCCACGAACGCGCAACATTCAGGCCTACGAGACTCCGCGCCTCAAGTAGCGAGAGAAGGGCTTGCCAGGCGTTTCGATTTCTCTGCTTTCAAAACAATCTCCCCCGGCCTTCTGGCCTCTCGCTGCCACGCGTTGGTACACCATATTGTCCTTTCACATTGCATACGTGAGGGGACAGAGCACGAACGCCCCTTGTAAGATCAACTCCGACACATCTTGGGTGAGTACCCCCAAAGCAACCTTGACCAGACGTAGCCCCTCCTGACGAATGCCCTTTCTCTCGGCAGTCGTACAACTCCCTTGGGCAAAGCCCGTGCCTTGTGGCCGCGTACATACAGGGAGCCTACTAGCCCGATGGACGTACGCGCGCAGCCGGTCGTAGTCTGAAAGGGCGTTACATGAGCACTAACAAAACGCTACTTACAGACTAGGTGGTGCAGGCCCTACCCGATGTAACCTTCAATTACAACGGCCCCTCGACAGTCGCAGCGAATGTGTGCACTTAAGTGCAGCTCTGTCGCGTACGCTCTGTCCAGCGCGTGAGGATTCTGTCAGGGCTCGGCATGGCCCGAGTCCGTCTGTCGCCTTTGCGATAAGCCTCCGCTCACCACTGATGCACGTCTCACGCAGATGGTCGCAGTGGACGAAGGACTATTAAGCGAAAGACGTGAGCAACGAAAGGTGACGGTGGTCAGCTCAAGGGGACTGCAATAAGCGTGTCTCACCGTGACCTCTCCAGCTTTCCACGCCCGCTCCCCGCAGGGACCGCGATCCCCGACTGAGCTTTCATACCCATAAACGGTTTCGTGAGTAGAACTCCCAAACGACCGACGCCCCCAGAACCTGAGATGGGCGATGTAGCTCGATGAATTCGACGCCGTTGGTGCTGAGAGGATCGGTGGTCAGTCAAAATGGAATCAGCGGGCAATCCGGAACTCACGCGTCGCCATGCAGACAAATTCGAATCCGCCCGCACGACCGATCCAACTGCAACAGGACCGGCGCACGCTACCGGTTCAGGCGGCGCGACGGGCGCTGTCAACGGTGTCAACAAAACCACGTCGCCCGCCCTTACGTCGCCAGTCGATTTACCCATAAATACCGGCGGTTTGACCAGCTCCGGCCATAGCACCAAAGTCGGAGTGATCGTTGGCGGTGTGGTAGGTGGTATAGCGGGTCTGTCGGTCGTTGCGGGGTCGCTGGTATACCTCCACTTTCACCGAAGGAGACGAACCTGCGCGAATACTGTCGGTACGGATACGGTCTTGCCCAGTACCCTCTCGAGCCCCCCATCAGTCGAGGTAGGGCCCGACACCAAGGCTGCCAAAGACTCTTCGACGCCGACAGCATTTGTAGAATCACTCCCTTTTCTACCTCCCGAGCGAGGGCCCTCGCCGAAGGTCATACCGGCAATGCCATCTATGCAGCTGTATGTGAGTGTGAACGACGCGAGCCCGCGACATGGTGACAGAATGTTTATCTGTCTCTAAGACCCAAACGACCCCGCGAGGTTTCCCCCGACGCCGAAGCCACTGTCGATACATCCCCCACATGATGCGAACAACGTGTTAGGAACATACCCAAACACGACGACGGATCGTACATACGATGAAAGCGAGCAATCGCGCACTGGACTTATTCATGTACGCCGCCCAGTCCCAGAGTTGTAACTCCCAAAACATTCTCGGTTCGGACGATGATGGGGTGTAGGGACTGAGTCGCAAGTCAAGATATATTTCAGGCCTGATACACATACACACGAAAGTAAGCTAGAGAGGCGCAGGAAATGTCGGATACACCAGGTGACCGTTCTATTCGTGGAAAGTGAGAATGACCGGCCAAAGAGTGAACCGTGGAGGTTTCTCTGAGGCACCCAGAGATGAGAGCACGTCGAATCCCGAAGGCGACGGCAGACATGTGGTTGCAGGTGCCTGGAGTAGTTGTTAAAAGATGAAGAAACCCGTGCTGGGCGCTCAAATAGCAGTATACCCCCTCCGGCTTAGGGCAGGTTCGCTTCGCTCGACGGCAAGGACGGAGCGCGGGCCCGCCGGCAGCGGAGTTGCGGATCCGGTCCAACCAGATGGCCTTCCGTCAGTTCTCCGCGGCGGACTCCCACTGTCCTCGAATCCATCGCGCAATCCCAGGCTCACTCTCATCCACATACTCGTCCGGCATGTTCTGTCGGGCACACGGGCACTAGAGGTCCACCCGGCCCGTGGCGTAGCTCAAGCGAGTGGATGAGAGTCAGCGTATAGTGTAATTTTAGCACTTCTTCTACACCCTCCTTCCGCCTGCTGACTACAGAGCCAACGGAACGAGTCTCGTTGAACTGTAAGCACAAGATGCGAGCACTCGACTCCTCTTCTCTCTCCTTCGCACGGCCACGGCATCGGTGTCACCGTTCGTAACAGGTTGGTAAAGCATGTATGCGCAGGCGGCTCGCAACTCCGCCCAACTGCATGCGTAGCGCGGTGCAGGAGTGACGTGCGCGACCGCGGCCTTGCGCTCACAGGACTACGTCCTTCGTCATCGGATCGATCTTATCGGCATGGCCGTCCAGTTCAAATCCCTCCGGGCATATATAACCGTCGCGGTCCTCAGCATGGTCGTCTTGTCCGCCTTTCGCCGTTTCGCCACCACCAACTTCTCGCGCACCATGGCACCTCTCTCGATCACGCTCAACGACGGCAAGCAGATCCCCTGGCTGGGCTTCGGCACCGGCACTGCGCTCCGGGGCAAGGACGCAGCGGACTTTGTGCGCGTTGCCATTGCGAACGGGATCACTCACCTCGACGGTGCGCAACTGTACGACAACGAGGACACCCTTGGAGCGGGTATCGCTTCCTCCGGAAAGCCGCGCTCAGAGCTCTTCGTAACGACAAAGCTCGGCAAGATTCCTGAGGGCAAAACTGTCCGCGATACGCTCGTCGAGTCGCTGAAGAAGCTCCGCCTTGACTATGTCGACCTGTTCCTCATCCACGTGCCTACCAATCACGAAGGACAGCTCAAGTCCGTCTGGAAGGAATTTGAGGCACTCCAGAAGGAGGGCCTCGCAAAGAGCATCGGGGTTTCCAACTTCAGGGCGAAGGATTTGCATGAAGTTCTCGAGGTTGCAACTGTAATTCCGGCGGTCAACCAGGTAAATACTTAAGGACACAAGAGGGCTTGTGCCCAGCTGACACCAAAACTACGTTCTTCGCAGATCGAATACCACCCGTACGTCTACAAGGCTTCGCAGCCCGTCCTCGAACTTCAGAAGAAGCACAACATTGTCACGGAATCCTACGGCGGTCTGACGCCCATCGTCCGTCACAAGGGTGGACCGGTCGACCCCGTTCTATCATCCATCCGCGAGCGGTTGGAGAAGGACACGGGCAAGAAGGTTACTGAGGGCCAGGTTCTAGGTCTGTGGTTGCGTGCCCAGGGTGTTGTGGAAATCACGTAAGTACCAGTCATGCAAATCACGGCGTGAACTGTGCTCACGATGACATGTAGGACGAGTACCAAGGAGGAACGCGTGAAGGAGTATGTCGCCACGCAGAGCCTCCCGGATCTCACCCCGGAGGAGGTGCAGGCGATCAACGAAGCGGGCTCAAAGGTTCATCATCGTACCTTCGTGAGTTAATATGTCGGCCTCTCCCCTCGATAAATCACTAACTCCGCGTAGTGCAAGTGGTTTGATGACTAGTCATCCGCATTAGAGAGACTACGCACTTGCTTGAAGTTGCAAGAGTGACGACAATAGCAAACGGATGTACATTATTGGTGGATGATTTGCAATTACTTTTTCACCAGCCGAGCGAGAAGTTGTACTTTAGGGGTTGAAATGGGCTAGCATATAGTCAATCGTGGACGTGCGCGTCAGGGGTGCTGTATGGGCGTCTACGAACCTTCATGCTATCCTTCACCCGCTCTGCTTTGCGAACTCGTACCCCTGCGCCTAGACGTTATCTTCAATCACGCGTGCACCACGAACTGCTGGCGCACGATCTACTGTCCGCCCTCCGTTCATTGAAACCACACGATATGCCAAAGGATACCGACGAGGGCCCTCTCTCCGCTCTGTTCGGGATCGTCAAGCCGTCTGGGCCGACGTCAATGTCGGTGGTAAACGAGGTCAAGCAGCTCGTCGCGAACTCGCCTTTGTTTGTAGAGAAGAGCAAGCTGGCTGGAAAGGGCAAGCAGAAAGGGAAGAAGGGCAAATTCCGGCGCGACGCAGTTAAAATCGGACAGGGCGGAACACTCGACCCTCTCGCCGACGGCGTGCTCGGTGATTATTGTCGTTAGCTCCAAGGACGACGTGCAACCTCTCATCGTCCTGGTGCGCTTGTAGTGATTGGAGTGGGCAAAGGTACGAAAAAGCTCTCTGAATTCCTCGATTGCGTCAAGGTAATGAGGACGTCTCTCCGTCCAGATGTCCCGGCATTAATACAAGGTCCTAGGAGTACCGCACGACGTGCCTGCTCGGGTGTGAGACCGACACGTACGACAGCGAGGGCAAGCAGGTGCGCGTCGCGCCGTGGCAGCATGTCACGCGGGAACAGGTCGAAAAGGCCCTCGAGCAGTTCAGAGGCGAAATCGAACAGGTGCCACCAATGTGAGCACACGCAATCTCGGAAGTTGTCGCTCTGACCAGACTTGCTGACACTACACATGAACGCAGTTTCTCTGCCCTGAAGATGGACGGCATGCCGTTATACGACTACGCCCGAAAGGGCATACCCCTGCCGCGGCCGATCGAGAAGCGGAAGGTGACCGTGCACGAGCTCGAGCTGGTGGAATGGCTCGGAAACGAGCACCCCTTCCGATTGCCCGCGCAGAAGTTCTCGAAAGAGGAGCAGGAAGCGATGGAGAAGGCGCTGCAGGGCGTCGACGCGAACGTGTCCATCAAGGACGAACCCGACGTGGAAGTCCCTCTGGAAAAGCCGCCGACGGCGTTCGTGTTGCGGATGAAGGTCTCTGGCGGAACGTATGTCCGGAGCATCGTACACGACCTCGCGCATGCGCTCGGGTCCGCGGGGCATGTCGTCACCCTGCAGAGGTCTAGGCAAGGTCGCTTCGCGCTCGAACCGAGGGAAGACGGCGACCGAGCGTGTGTGCCATGGGAGGTATTCCAAAGAGCGTTAGCGGACGAAGGTCCTGCTGACGACGAGGGTCGCAAAGAGTGGGAACGAGAGGTATTGTCAAGATTAGAGGTTGTATAGACCGGATGCCGTAGAAGCGGGCAACATGTGGGTCGGTCCATAGACACACGGCGTTGCAAGCTGACGGCTCGGCGATCAACAGATACATACCACACGGTCTATCCCTTCTCCGAGGTACAGCACTGAGGCCAGCCTGCGAATGCCGCTATGCTTAGCAAACTCTGGTGCGCCGAACATCCCAGGCTGCTACTTGGCTCCTCGCTATAGGCTGTGGAAGGTGTGTTGAATATGCCGGCGGCGCTCACTGGCCATACGCCGTGTATCCACGGTGAGTAATCGGGGAATCAGTGGCACGGAGGTTGTATACGGTGCACAACTTCCGTCGTCACTGGTACTCCTCAGGGTCGATATGCGCTTCCTCGCGTCTTTGAATGGCAAGGTGTTTCCCAATCAGTCGCGTCGTTCCGTCGTCCTGCTTCGCTGCGGAGTTTGTGTCGCCCCTTCCTTTTGCACCCGCGATGTGGTAGATTGTGGCAAGACTTTCGCATCGGGAGGCCTTCGGTGTGGCCAAAACGGTCGAAACGGGACGCTCGTCGCTGTGCCGCCGTCATGGTCCGTCTAGGCTCGCTCGGCATTCCGCAGGATCGCAACTCGCACGCCCGGTGACGGAGCACGACCGATATACGACTCGTATGTTCCCGGTACCCGCTACGCTACTGTCCGCTGCTGCCGGTGGCCGTTCATACCCGCGTATACGGCGGTCCTGGGGCTCGACGCGTGACGTGCTCTCGTGCTGGCCCATGTCTTCCTGAGCTGTCTGTACCTCCATGTGGCCAGCCGCGACATGGTGCCAATCAATGCGTTCGTGCATGCGATTGCGCGATATATCTGGTGCGATGTGTCCACAGCTCGGTCTTGCCGACGTGCGAAGGCCTTCTCTCGGTTGGCGAGGAGGCGCGGTGGGGCAACGCTCTCCCGGTGACCGAGCTCTCGCGGCCTGTTTGGGCGCTGGGGGCGCGGACATGTGGTAGCGCCGCCGACAAACGCCAAAGTCGCAGGCCGCTGACTGGGCTCGCGCACGTCGCGGCCTTCGATCACGATGATGGAGCGCGGGCCCTTCGATAACGAACACTCGCGCGGGCGGGCCGTCGGTCAGGTGTAACGGGCCCGCCGGCAAGCCCGGTCCGAGCCCCGCGCGCAGGGGGCCATAAAGGTGCGCCGGCCAAAACGATCTGCAGATCCCGCCGACTCCGTCCTCGGTATCCTCTCCTCGACCTCCGCCATGGCCACCGTCGTCCGTCCTCTTCAGCCCGGCATCTACGCGCCCATCCCCACCTTCTTCGCGCCGGACACGGAGGACCTCGGTACGTCCGCAGTCGCGCGCCAGTCGCCCCCATGCTCACCCCGAGGGCCCCGCGTTTCCGCGATCGACAGACCTCACTTCGTTCTCATCCCACGTCGTTCGCCTCGCAAAGGCGGGCGTTCGGCCCCTCCTGTCGGGCAGCATGGGAGAGGCGCACCACCTCTCCCACGCGGAACGCGTGGCACTCATCAAGGCTGCCCGCCAGGCCCTCGACAACGCTGGTTACACTAGCGTACCCATCATTGCTGGCACGGGCGCGGGCAGCACGCGCGAGACGATTCAGCTCTCTATTGAGGCCGCGGAGGCAGGCGCGGACTACTCAATCGTTATCATTAGCGGATATTTCGCCGGCGCATTGGCGGGAAACCGGCAGGCGCTCAAGGCGTTCTGGACGGAGGTGGCGGAGAAGAGCCCTATACCCGTAATTATCTATAATTGTGAGCTTGTCCGGGCATAGCGCTCGTTGAGGACGCGTCGCTGACGTCGAGGGGGGTAGATCCCGGAGCGGCGGGAGGCATCGACCTCGACTCGGACCTCATCTCGGAATTGGCCACAGAGTCGCCGAACATCGCGGGTGTAAAGCTCACGTACGTTTGGCTCCCCGACTCGTCATCTGGGTCGAGTCGCTAACGGATCCACAGCTGCGGCAACGTTGGCAAGCTCACGCGGATCGCGGCCACGGTTTCTGACCCCTCATTCGCGACGCTGCATCCCCGAAAGAACCCCCACGCACCCTTCCTCGTCCTCGGCGGTTTCACCGACTTCATCCTCCCTTCCTCTTTTGTGGAGGGGCACGGTGCCATCACGGGGCTGGCAAACGTTGCTCCCGTACGTCTGTCTGACAAGTGTTTACCCTCGAACCCGCGCTCATTACCACACCAGTACGCAACCGCCAAGCTCTTCGAGCTCTCGGAGAAGTCGAAGAAAGACGTCACGCTGCTTCCCGAGGCGCAGCGCTTGCAGGGTATCATCGCACGCGCGGATTTCACCATTGCGAAGGCTTCGATCTCTGGGACGAAGTTCCTGCTGGAGAAGCTTTATGGTTATGGAGGCAACCCTCGCCGGCCGCTGCCCCCCATCGGCGCAGACGCGGCGAATGCGCTCTGGGCGCATCCCCACACGGTAGAGCTCGTGCGCGTCGAGCGAGAGTTGAGCGGCAAGCTGCAGTGAATGCACGAACACGACGAAAGCAGGATGTCGGAACCCATATGCTGTATCATACCTTGTGCAATTACCTACACACTAGACCGTGCCACATACACGCGCCATTGCAACACTCGGGCCACGACGTCTGTGACTGTGGATGTGATCGAGGACGGCATTGCGCAGAAAATGCGGGGTATGCGGGGTAACTAGCGCACGGATCAAAGAGCGCGATCAGGCCATGGGCCTGCCGTCGCCGGTCGGCGCGCGCGGTGCCTTGTGGACGCGCTCGCGGCGCACGGGTGGATGCGCACGGCTCTGCTACCGCGCGAAGGCCAGGAAGAGCTGGGACGGACGTGCTGGCGAGACCCGCTGACCGCGCCCGCGCTGCCCTGGAAGTCTCTCATGCCTGCCCCGGTCAAGTGACCGCCAGTTGCCAACCAATCGATCGCCTACACCGCGCAGCCTCTCACTCCCCGCGACGGCCCTCTCGTCCTCTGCACCCAACATCCCCCTCGCCAGGCCATCGCGTCTGCAGTCGTCCACCGCCAGCTATGGGCCTGGACATCCTGCTGGTCAGCTCGAGGGGCGCGCGCTACCGCGCCTGGTCCGCAAGCGCCTCGGCGGCACGAGTTCATCGTGAGTGGCTTCTCTGCGCCGGCCCATATCGACGCACTGAAGGCGAATCTCTTCGCGCGCGACCTTTTAGTCTCGTGCTCCTATCGCAAGTTTCACACCGTCGCACCGAGACGTAACGCGCAGGCCGACTCGCCCCAGAAGAATGCGAGCACGCCCGTTGAAGAGCTCCCTGGTGAGGCTGCTCTCGCCTCGTCCTACCCCATACGTGTTCATTGCGTAATCTGACTGCTAATCACCCAGGTGCTCCCTATTCCTCTCTGAGAGTCGGTGTACCGCTAGAGATTTACCCCAACGAGAGACGCGTGGCCTTGACCCCGCAGAATGCATCCCTGCTCCTCAAGAAAGGATTCGCCCAAGTGCTCGTAGAGAAGTCCGCAGGCTTAGAGGCTCAATTCCTAGACGAACATTACAGAGCGGCTGGCGCGACTGTCGTGGACCGGAACGAGCTCTTCGAGCGCTCGGACATCGTCCTCAAAGTCCGGCCGCCGCTCGCGGGCCAGGAGGCGGAACTCGTCAAGGACGGCAGCACGCTCATCTCGTTCTTGTACCCGAACCAAAACAAGCCCATTGTTGAGGCGTTGGCCGCGAGGAATGCGACTGCGTTCGCTATGGAGATGATACCCCGGATATCCCGCGCGCAGATCTTCGACGCTTTGAGGTAGGTCGGTGCGTGTTCGCCCACGGATTGGTGCTAAGTAAGGGTTTTAGCTCCATGGCGAACATCGCTGGATATAAGGCCGTGCTCGAGGCCGCCAATCACTTCGGTCGGTTTCTCACTGGTCAGGTCACTGCTGCTGGGTACGTTACTCTGCATGAGCCTCACCTTTCAATGCTGACTGGGTATCGTGCTGCAGGAAGGTACATGCGACGAACCGCGTCGGACGAAAATCGCGCACTTACTCATATTTCCATAGATACCCCCGTGTAAAGTCCTAGTCATCGGCGCAGGGGTCGCTGGCCTGAGCGCCATCGCTACTGTGCGCGTGTTCCCCCTACTCCAGTACCACCGAACGTCTAACATCTCAGATGAGATAGGCACGACGCATGGGTGCCATTGTACGAGGATTCGATACCCGCGCGGCTGCTCGTGAACAGGTCCAATCACTCGGTGCGGAGTTCCTCGAGGTTCCCATTGAGGAATCCGGCGAAGGCGGAGGAGGCTACGCGAAGGAAATGTCAAAGGAATTCATCGAGGCGGAAATGGCTCTCTTCATGGAACAATGCAAGGACGTGGACATCGTCATCACTACGGTATGGGACAGCAGCTCTGTATTTGTCCCCTGCGATTGACGTAACTTGCACCTGCAGGCTCTCATCCCTGGCAAACCCGCTCCCAAGCTCATCACAGAGGAGGTATGCAGCATCCTTCGGGCGGCATCGCATATACTGACACCTCGCAGATGGTATCCGCGATGAAACAAGGCTCTGTTATTGTCGATCTTGCTGCAGAGACGGGAGGCAATTGTGCTGTGACCAAGCCAGGGGAGCTCCATGTCTACAAGGGTGTCAAAGTCATCGGTGAGCAAAGCATCTACTCCCAGAGCCATATACGGGTGCATGATTGAACATCTGAGCAGGTTACACCGACTTGCCGTCGCGCCTCCCTACGCAGTCCTCCACGCTATACTCAAACAACGTGACCAAGTTCCTGCTCTCCATCGGTGGTGAAGGCCGGTTCGCAATCAACCTCGACGACGAGGTCGTTCGCGGTGCGATCGTCCTGCACAAAGGCACTCTCCTCCCTCCTGCACCTCGTCCCGCACCGCCGCCTGTCGCCCCTCCCAGCGCCGTGAAGGTCGCTGAGGCCGCGGAGTCCCGCGCACTCACCCCATGGCAGAAGGCGACAAGGGAGGTCGCACTTGTTACCGGCGGAATGGGCTCCGTGATTGCGCTGGGCAAGTTGACTGGTCCTGCGTTCATGAGCAACTTCTTCACCTTCGGTTTGGCTGGCTTGATCGGATACCGCGTTGTGTGGGGCGTCGCACCGGCTTTGCACTCCCCCCTCATGTCGGTCACGAATGCTATCTCTGGTAAGCTGCCGTCCAGGCTTGCTACGCAGCTGGCTTGTACCCATACTGAACTCATATAGGAATGGTCGGCATTGGTGGCATGTTCGTGATGGGTGGTGGATACCTCCCCACGACTATCCCTCAGGCGTTGGGTGCCGCCTCGGTTCTTCTGGCAAGTGTTAATGTCGCAGGTGGTTTCGTCATCACGAAGCGTATGCTGGATATGTTCAAGCGTGAGTGCTATATATGAATTGCCCTTCCCGCATTCCCGCCTGTTCGCTGAGCCATCGACTACTCGTAGGTGCTACCGATCCTCCGGAATACGCATGGCTCTACGGCATTCCCGCCATCGTCTATACTGGGGGCTTCCTTTTCGCTGCGAGCACGGGGATGTCCGGCCTGGTCCAAGCTGGATACCTGACGAGTAGTGTTCTCTGCATCAGTACGTTGATACGTCCGTCCCATCCATACCCTCAACCTAACCCCTCTTAGGTTCCATCTCTGGCCTTGCGTCTCAGACGACTGCCCGACAAGGAAACGTTCTCGGTATTCTTGGTGTAGGCTCCGGCATCCTCGCTTCGCTAGCTGCAGTCGGTTTCCCGCCCGAGGTCCTTGCGCAATTCGCCGCTGTCGCCGCCTTGGGCGGGACTGCCGGGACAATCATTGGTCGCCGGATCACCGCTATCGAGCTTCCGCAGATGGTCGCTGCGCTCCACTCCGTCGTTGGTCTTGCGGCCGTCATGACGAGCATTGCGAGTGTGTTGGCAGACCTTGCTCATGCGTCTACGCTGCATCTCGTAACCGCTTACCTCGGTGTCCTCATTGGTGTGTATCCTGAGGCACGGTGCAAACGCATTTGTTCCATGTTGACTGCTTCGAACCAGGTGGTATCACTTTCACCGGCTCCGTGGTCGCCTTCTTGAAGCTCGCAGGTCGGATGTCGTCGAGGCCGTTCGCCATCCCCGCGAAGCACTTGGTGAACACCACTCTGCTCGGTGCTAACATCGCGTCTATGGGTGCATTCGTCACTATGGCCCCTGCGGCGCCGGTCGTGGCTGCGGGCTTCCTCGGTGCAAACACCATCCTGAGCTTCATTCAAGGATTCACGACGACGGCTGCTATCGGAGGCGCGGATATGCGTGAGTGAACGAGTCAGTTTGGCGTAGGCTTTAGGCTTATGTCCGCATCGCAGCCGTGGTCATCACCGTGTTGAACGCGTATTCTGGCTTCGCGCTTGTCGCCGAAGGTTCGTCCATGTCGTTCTCATTGACACCGGATTGGAATAACCGGTTCCGCGTCTCTAGGCTTCATGCTGGACAACCCGCTCCTCACCACCGTTGGCTCGCTGATTGGTGTCAGCGGTTCTATCCTGTCATATATCATGGTAAGAATCTGTTTCGTGGTGTGGTGCATCCAGAGAGGCTGACAGAACCGTAGTGCGTTGCCATGAACCGCACCTTGACGAACGTCCTCTTCGGCGGTATCAGCGCGCCCACGAGCCAGGCTGCGCAGATCGAAGGCACCATCACGAAGACGAGCGTGGACGATACTGTGGACGCGCTGCTCAACGCAGAGAGCGTCATCCTGGTAGGGATCCCCATTATCACGAGTATAGGCTACAGCTGAAGTATTTGGCGATCTGCAGGTCGTAGGCTATGGTATGGCTGTCGCCAGAGCACAGTATGCGATCTCAGAAATCGTCAATCTGCTGAGGTCAAAGGGCATCGAGACACGCTTCGCCATCCATCCCGTTGCCGGAAGGTATGGGTTGACGTATCCGTGTTCGCGTCGGAGCAAACGCTAACTCACCCTCCTGCGCCGCCGTTTCACAGAATGCCCGGGCAGTGCAACGTCCTCCTCGCCGAGGCCTCCGTCCCTTACGACAGTAAGCTCCATCTCCGCCTCACTCGCAGCCGTTCCCGGGGCTAATCATCCTGATCGTCGCCGCCCTTCCTCGCACTCGCAGTCGTGCTCGAGATGGACGAGATCAATGACGACTTCGGGAACACGGACGTGACGCTCGTCATCGGCGCGAACGACACCGTGAACCCGCTCGCGCTCGAGCGGGACTCGCCCATCGGGGGCATGCCCGTCCTGCACGCGTGGAAGAGCAAGCAGGTCATCGTCATGAAGCGCGGCATGTCCAGCGGCTACGGTGCGTTCTCTATGCCCTGACTAGTAGAGAGAGGTTGTGCTCATACGGGGGCGATCGTTACAGCCGACGTACCGAACCCGATGTTCTACATGCCGGGCACGAAGATGCTGTTCGGAGACGCGAAGGAGACTTGCGAGGGTAAGCGTCTTCGGTTCCGAACACGCTGCTGGTCCATTTCTGACAGTACCTTCAACGCGTTCAGCCATCAAGAAGGGTCTCGAGGCGCGTGCCTCGTCACCCTGAGTGCCTGTATCTACTGGGGGTACACCGGACGTTCCCCATCTCATTGCTCATCTGCTGTTGTATGTATGTATCATAGCATCGATCGCATCTCGCGCTGTCCTAGGAAACCAACTGTACTCACCTCACTGGGCGCTGTTCGATGGGTGTTCTGCATCCCGGCTCTTCAAGTGTTGACAAGGAGCACGCGGTCGTGGCACGGTACTATTGAGTATCGCCGATGCATCCCATAGACACCCAGGCCGAGGATGCATATCCCCACCATCGGTGCCGCGTAACAGCAATCCCTCGTATAAGTATATACGCACCTCATGCGTCCAAAGCAGTCCCATCATCACGCGCCCACGCACCCGACGCGAACCCATACCTTCCTCCCCGTCCGCCGTGATGGCACGGGACGGAGTAACGTCTGCGGTCTCACGCCTGTCCGCGCATATGGCGATGGGATTTGCGCCTGAGGTCGCGTCGCGGACTGCTGCCGTCGGTAGTGTCATACTACTTGTCCGTGACTCGATAGAGGGGCTCCGAAGCCGCTGCGATATGATTCCCTTGATCAACGCGGAGCGGGGATGCACGTCAAACTTCTGCTGGGCGTGGGCGTGGTCGTGGTCGTGGGTGGCGCGCAACACTCAATGTCGATACTCTTTGAAGTTTGATGCGAGATGGTATTGGCCATGGAACGACCACCACGCGGCGTACGCAAGCGAGAGCTTGCTCGATCGAGCGACGCTGAGTTCCCCGCTTGAGCTCAAGGTGATGTTCCTGATGTCGACGTCGATACCTCTCGACCCGGATCCGTTCGGCGTCGCGTCCGCGGGTAGACATGTCATGAACGATTGCGCGATAGGTACACACCCCATACGTTACAGAAGGTGGAGGTGGCCAGGGCGGTGGGCGGTAGCGATCATAGTAGTAGTGCTAAGTAGTAGGTGGGTGGGGGGCGCCGCGTCGCGGGTACGGTAAAGCGGTGGACGGAGCTTCGGAGCGAGTACGACGGGTAGAAGTGGTATGACACACAGCGCGGACGACAGGACGTCGATGACAAGTCCACCCGATGCCGACGTCGTCGACGAAGTGAACTCGAACGCGCAGGGGCAGAGTCCGACCGGCTGCTTGAGTGGCGTAAGTAGTAAGTACGGCGTGTCGTGAACAAAAAACGCGCGCCCGACGGTCGTCGGCGGTCTAAAATGGGGGTTGCGAGTAAGGTACGGGTACGGGTGCGGGGTGGAATAGGGATAGGAGATACGTGCGGATGCGAGGAAAGCGAAGTGCGAATGTACGCCGGATCCGCGGAGCAGCGTGCGCAAGGCGGTCGTAGAGGAGATAGTGGTGACAGCGGCGAATGCGGATGCGGTTGTGAAGGGATGCAGGGAGAGGGGAGGAAGAGATAATATAATAATATACGGGTCCGGTACTGTTCAAATAGTCTTTGCCGAGTACCTGGGCTTGGAAGGACTTCTCCGGGTCAACAGCTTCGTCGTCATGATCCTGATCCTGTTCGTTTCTCATTTTCGCTCGTCTCGTCGCGGGGATGGCGCGTACCCGGTGGCGATAGGGAGGGCCATCATGCAGGTGGGAGGTGGGGGCCTGAAGGCCAAGCGTTCACAGGGAGGTAGAAGGCCCTGTTGGCTGGCATCATGAATGGTGGTCGCCTTGCGACGTCTCGGGGAGCGTGCCTAATGGTGCCGCGTTGCCCATCGCGCTCGCAGGTCGTGACGACAATGCACTCGGTGGCCGTGTCGAGGGGTACGACGCCGATGGCGACACCGACGAATATACCGTTGGCGAGTGGGAGGGGAGGTACGACGGGCCACCTTCCCCGATCACGAACGAGCCCGACCCTGATCGGGTGAAGTAATGTGCGAGGCGAGTCGCAGCACGCGACGAGCGCAGAGGGGCAGGGAAGAACGGTGCAGGGTCGTCCTCCTTGCGCTTTCCGAGAAGGCCCTTCTCGAGAAGCTGGGGGAAGAACGGCGCCTCGCGCTCAACGGGGGAGCCCGGGTATGACTTCGACGCGCCAGCGGGTGCTGCGGACGTGAGCGAGCTAAGGGACGATGTCGAGGCACGGCGAGACACGGTCATGTTGCCGCTGGCGAGCTCAAGGGCCGAGGTGTTGCGGGAACCAAGCGACGGGCGCCGCCAGCGCCATCCCCATCCGGAACGGCAGTCCTTCGAGTAGAAGTTCTCCCCTTGCGTATCGGGCTGGTTGTACATCCAGGTGGCAACAAGGACGACGGTCGAACCAAGGATGAACGAGACGGTCATCTGGAAGTGGAAGAGCGCGACCGATGCAAGGAAGGAGATGACGATGCTCAGACTGGTCGCGAACCCTTTCAGGATGTTGTCGGCGTACTTGATGACCAGAGCCGTGAGAAGGCCACCGAGCACCTGGACCAAGACCGTCGCCCACGCCCATACGCCGAAGTTCGCGAACAGCTGATGGAGCCAACCGGGGGCGGGTCCTGATGGCGTTGCATGCGAGAACAGGATGGGGACAAGTGCCGGGAGCAGCGAGAAGAGCGAAAGCTGGACGTTGCGCACCCAGAGATCCGTCTGCGAGTTCTTCAGCACCATCTCGAAGTAGACACCCGCAAGACCCGACGTGAAGCACGCCATGACGACCGCCATGAAGCCCTTAAACGCGTTCATATCGTGTTGAGAGCCCGTGGAATGCCCCGATGAAGACCCGTTCTGGATCTGGACGATACCGACACCGATGGCCAGGAAGAGCAGCGCGAGCCATTTCGTCGGGCTGAGCCTCTTGCGGAGGAGCAAGACGGAAAAGGCAGCGGTCGTGAGGATCTTCATCTGGTACGTGACCTGGAACGTCGCAGCTTCCAGGTTGGACACTGCGACAAACTGGAGATTATTTTGGATGACATATAGTATAGCGGGGATGGAGAGCTTCCAGCAGTCCGGCCGGAAAACCTCCTTGCCAAGCCTCCGGAAGCGGTAGAAGAGAACCCGAGGGTTCCACAGAGAGCTGCCGGACGAGGAGCTGGGCGAGCAGTAGTCAAGCCGAAGGAAGGCGACGGTGAGAGAAATCGAGCCCTTGAGCAGCTCGGTGAGCAGTACTGCGGACGCAGCGGAGTAGGTGTGCGACGGCGCGCTGGACACACGCGAGTAGTGCATGATGAGGGTCAGCAGCGCGTTTTGTACTGCTAGAGTGACCAGTCTGGGGGTTGGCAAGCACAAGCAGTCAGCTTCCAGAGGAAAGAGATGCAGGGACGCGTCGGGACTTACGAGACATATTTGAGAGGCATACCGCATATTGAGGGCACTGCAGCCTGCGTCTCACAGGAGAGATCGGTCTGCTCCTTCTCAAAGGCTGCGCTCCCTTCTGGAGTGCGTGGGCTGCGCGGTTGGTCGTCGAGATGGCCCGCATGCTGGGGGAGGAGCGCATATTCCTGGTGTTGCGACATAGATAGAAGACGACGACGGGCGGTCTATAGCGGCGCGGGTATCGGTGCGTTCTGGGTATGGGTCGTCGTGTGGCGTGGCAAGCAGACCAGCGTGCTCTGCAGCTGGAAGGCGCGAGCAGGTGCGGGGCACAGCGAGTGCGGGGGCGGGGAGAGAGACGGGCGAGCGGGGGAGGCGGAGGGAGGAGGAGGGCGAGGGCGAGTTGGAAGCGTGGCCGAGGACGAACCGCTTTTGAGAATGCCCGCCAGTGCTCGCGCAGGCGCCCGCCGCCTGCGCTGCGGGCGGCTAAACCCATCACCGTCCGTCGTCGCCCCTTTTCTGATGACCGCCCCCGGATCCCGCAATTCGAGCGCGCGCGAATTATATTGGCTGGGGCTCATCGGGTTTGTTTTTCATGAAGGGGCCCTCATGAACGCGACTACGCGAGACGCGACGCGGGTTGGACCGTCGGGACGGAGCGATCGCTGACGTACGGGGCAGCGAACGCGCTCTCCACATCCTCGCCTTTTGGTCCATTCCCCGCCTGTGCCAGCACCACGGTCTGAGATAGACCAACATGGGGGATGCGCAAGACAACAGTTACACAGCGCGGTGGGTGCTCCTCGGTCGACCCAGCCAGCCCGAGGGGAGTTCTCATCGCATCGGATATGCAAAGCGGTGCTTGAATCGGCCAGTACGCAGCCAGCGCTGCTCCAATCCCCCCTATTCAGTGCTTCGCACACTTCTTTTTGACCCGCCGCAGCGCCGAACGCCGTCTGCATGGGGCCTTCCGACGCCGCGCGATTCGTCTCCGCCGCCCCGGGTCTCTTCCAGGTGTGGCTCGCACTGTGCGCACGGACGTGCAACATTCCTCGGGAGTCGAGGATGTGTACGCGTGAGTTGCAAGGACTTCGATCACCTGGGGCACGTTAGGCGGCCACACACAACGCCCACGTCCCGCGCGCGAGTGGCAGATCGCGCAGCGGCTCGTGTAAGAGCCACCGGGGGATGGTGCGCTATGGCAGCGGTCGCGCGCGGGTGTCTGGGCGTTGTTTTGAGGGCAGCAACGGCTCTGCAGCGCATCCGCACAGGTCGGCCCCGCACAGGGAAGATACAGTTTGGCTTGGCCGTGGTGGCGTCCGCTGCGACCCCGGTCCACCGCGCGACCGCCGTTTGGCGGTTTGGCGGCACACCTCCCTTTCTCGGACTCATCCTCGCAAACTCTATTTCGTCCCCTTCCGGCAACTCAGCGGCCTTATCAGTCGACGTCATCGAATCGTGCTCGCGGCTCGCGACGATAAGTCCAGCACCACACCGCCGGGCCGGGAAAACATAACATACGGGTCGAAGCACCCGAACATGCTCGCAAGACACCCTGCATCGACGTCATCGTCAGACAATCGTACATACGTCCAGTGAGGGCTCACCTCATCAGCCTCACTCTTTCGCCGTAATCCGGGACGAGCGCGGTGGGTCATCCGAACATCCTCACAGACCGCCTTCGAGCTCCAGGACGACAGGACAGTGGTCTGACGCGCCGTAAATCTCGCCTCGTATCTCGCACATCTTCACCTTTTCCACTAGCCGTTCGCTCACAACAACTGCAATGACGCACACGTTAGTTGCACTCGCCATCAAGAGGCGTATTCGACGTACACATGTCGAGCCGCCAGCCGATGCCCTTCTCCCGGCAATTGAAGCGGTACGAGAAGTACGTGTAGTGCTTCAGCGCGGGGTGCAGCTTCCGCCACACGTCCACGAACTTGGGCGCGCCCGCGTCCGCCTCGTCCCCGGACGCGTTCAATATCCGCGCGAACGAGCTCGTCTCTGCTTCCGTGTATCCTGGCGTCTTGTTCCAGTTCGGCTTCGGGTTCGTGAGATCTGCCAGAACAGCGACGCACAGCCAGGTCAGCACATTGTTACAACAGCATGGATGGGTACAGCACGGCGACGGGAATCTGGCGCAGCGTGCAAATTCGTGCCGTCGGCGGGGCTCTATAGCGCGCTCGTCCGTAGCAGCTCTGAGTGGGAGCCGACCGACCGTATTCGGCTGCATTTTGTATGTCAGAAGAGAAGGAGGGGTCTTACCGAGCGCAGTGGGGGCCACGTTCAGGTCACCCGTCCATATCACGGGCTTCTTCCTGTCCAGTTCCCGGATGTACTTCTCAAAGTGCGCGTTCCACTCCTTCTTGGCGTCCAGAGTCTATCGCAGAACCGCGTCATAGCGAGGGAATGCGCAGCGTGCCGGCGCGTCAGTATCAACACTACTTCTACGACGGGGCTTCTAGCCGCGGCGGTGGGAACGTCGATGCCGTCGACGAGAACGCACCTTAAGGCCCGTGCCGGCGTTGACGACATACGTCCCGACGAGGTAGCACTGTGCAAACTCGAGCGTGACGATCCGGCCCTTGACGCTCTTCGGGTCTGGGTGCCCGGGCAAAGTATAGTCGACGGAGAGCGGCTCTACTTTCGACAGAATCGCGGTTCCTGCTGCGCGAACACGGATGCTCGTAAGCACACGCGAGCTGCCCCATAAGGAGGCGCGTACTCACAGTAGGTCTTCTTGTCCGATATTGACCAGTACCGGTGCGGGAAACGGCTTGTCAAGGCCGGGTCTACGGGCTCATTGTTTACCTAGACTTCGCGGCCCGTTGTCAGCAAGGGCATCCTGATGCGGTCGGCGGAGAACATATGCGTACTCGCCTTCGTCTCCGTGAGGACGAGCACGTCCGGATCCTCCGCTTCGACATAATACTTGAAGCCCTGCTCGGCCGCGCCATATCTCCCAGTCAGCATCCCACATCCCGCAGAACCACGCCCACTCGCACAGACCCCGCCGCACGGCGCGGTGACAGAGTACAGGGAGGTACGCGAGAGCGGCGGCGGCGGAGGCGACGTACCTTCTTCTGCGCCGCGGCGAGCCCGCATATGTTCCACGTCGCGATCCGGATCGTGCCCTCGGCCTTGGGCGGGAACGAGATGCGCACGGGAAGCACCTTGTTCGTCGGCTGCGCGCCATCAGCGACAGCAGCTGGCGTCGTCGAGGCGGACGCCTCCACCACGCCTTCCTCGCCCTCCGCGTTCCCGTCCTTCGCTGCTGCGTCCTTGCCTTTGCCCTTGCCCTTGGCAGAACGCGCTTTGGGCTTCGCTGCTGCTGCCGCCTTGGCTTGCGTCTTGCGCTTCTTGGCTGCGGGCGCGGGCACACGCTCCTCGTCCCGCTCGGACTCGGAGTCGAAGTGCGACTCGGTATCCGGATCGGGCGAGGGGGAAGCGGCTTTGCGTTTGGTGGCAACGCGTTTAGGTCGCATGGTGGACGAGAATGCTCGCGTAACGCTGGGGCGGGCGGTAAGAAGAGATATAGGTGCAAAAAGGTATGGCCCCTTCTGTAGTATGCTCAACGCCGATGGGAGACGCGGAGGACGCGTGATGGAGAGGACGGAGGTGAGGGTGCGGAGGAGAGACGCGCTCATGTGGGGACTGGCGCCTGGAGACGCGATCGAGTTCAGTGCCACAGACGCGTTCGCGTCGCGTTCTGTCGCGTTGCAGCCACTTGACATCGCGGAACTTGTAGTTTGGGGATTTGAAGCTGCCGCCACCCCCTCTCCTTTTATACCATAGAGTTGTGGCCGGCCGATGCACTGACTACTTACTGTCGTTCTTGCAACGCACTGGCTATCGATCTGGTCCCAGCCCGTTGCACATGGATGCATACATGTTACAAGAAATGGGGCGATCGTACAAGATGGTACAGTTGTGCGCCATAGGCCGACTTCAGAATATGCTACAATCCGGACCACCTTCTGCGACCTCCTCGTCCCGCATCCATACTCCATCCCTACAATCCCTCCTAAAATTGGAGGAAAGCTTAATACTCTCCGAACTCGACATGGCCGGTCTGCGAAGCGTGCGCTCGGGCCTCTTTCTCGCCCTTCAGGCCTTGGCCACATATCTGGTACGTTGACCGTGAGGTATGTTCGAGTGATTCCAAGGCATAAGAATCGCACCTGGCACTTGAGGTCGAACGTCGCCGTGTTTGTGTACGCCCGCTTCGCTCGCAGGGCATCCGCGAGCTTCTTCGCGGCCTGGAGAACCTCGTCTTCCTCCTCCCCGCTCCGGGTCATGATCGTCTGGTGGAAGTCATCCGGCGCGTCGAGCATAGGCGCGATACTCGTCGCGTCGTAATGGATACCCGAGTATATGACAATGGCGCGGTTGCCTGTGTCCTTCTCGGGCGGAGGCGAGAACCGGTCTATGCGCCCGGTCTCGACGTCGACCGACGCGATTTCCGTACCGTAGTGCTCGGCGAGGATGGACAGCTCGATCGCCCCGCCCCATGCACTCGGTTTGAGAATCGTCTGGATGTACTCTTCCCGTGGGCGGCTGGAGGTGAATAGGACAAGTTGAGTGGGTTTTCTGTTTGACGAGGTCAGAAAAAAGGTCACGGTGCGTACCCTAGGATAGCCTCGTCCCACTTCACGGGATCCCTCCGGATTGCGTCTGCAACAACTGCTCGCGACGGAGTCGCCTCCCTGTGAGTGCCGCACCACCGAACAGTCCAAGAAGGAACGCACTCTTGCGGATGCTCTGCGCCTTGCCGATATCCTGCTCAAATATGAGCGCAATCGACGAGAATAGACACGAGTTGTCATCCGGCACGACCTGTCGTCCCGCCCGTCAGCTGCACGCCCCTCGCGCCGCACCCTCCCCCGCCCCGCCCCGCCACGGCTCTCACCTCCAGGCACTCACCCGGTGTATCAGGTACCCATTGTTCGTGATCACGTACTCCGGTCCGCCGCCCTTCCCGCCCGCCGCGGGCCTCGCAACCGGGGACGGCGAGCGGACCTGCGACGCCGTCAGGCCCGTCATCACCGCCGCAGGACTCGGCGCGGGGAACGGCGAGGTCGCGTTTGCGTTTGCGCGGTGCGGCTGCCCGGAGCCGTGCGTGAGCCCGGCGGAGGAGCGCTGGGTGACGACGAGCTGTTCTCCCTGCTTGAGCCCGAGACTGTCGATGGGCAGCTCGGGGATGAGCGTGAGGGGGTGTGGCGGGTAACCCGCTTTCACTGAGTGCGTGGTGTGAATTTGGGGAGTTCAAACGGTGCAGGAGGAGACGTACGCTCTTGCTGAGAGGGCGGGATTTCGGTGGCTGCAAAGATCTCCTGCTGAAGGTCTTGTACTGTCGCGTTCGTGAAGTCGACTTGAATGGTCGTGACGCCCTTGGGATGACGGAGGCGCACGGGTGCCATGTTTGTGAGCGTTGCGTTAATGAGTACTTGTGGTCTGAGGCAGTGGTCAAGAAAACAGATGCTGAAGGGAGAAGCAAATGAGCAAGCCGCTGAGTGAGAGCTGAGTGCAAAGAAGCGCGAGATTCGATCGCACGATGCACTTGATTTGCACAGTGCTCCGCGTACGTCACTCCTCACGTGCGCGTGCGTATATTTCGTTACGCGTCTCGCCCAAGACGCGTCGCCCACCCAAAGTGAGGGAGTATCCAAAGTTTGAGTAGACGCTACGAGGACTGCTCACCGTTCCTCAATTAGCGGCTCTCGCTTGTTATTCAGCGAACGTGAGTAAGGATGGTTGATTCTGGTAACAGAGTAGTACAGCAGCCGCCCTACTAATTACTGCTCGTCCTCCTCATTCGCCTCGCCCACCGTCTCATCCTCTTCCTCGTCGTCGGCCTCCGGCTCCGGAACAGGCACTGCGTCATCGGGCGAATCTCCTGCACCAAGGCGCGCAACCACGTTCCCGTTCTTCACCAGTATGAGGCTGATAGCGAACCATAGATAGGCAGTCGTTGCAAGTGCTGAGCCAGCGATGAAGCCCCATCTCCAGAGCCTATACCGGCGCTCGATTTGCTGGGCCTCCGGTGAGTTGGCCAACGCGGCCGTATGTGTCGCACTGTGAGGCTTGGGCGTTCGCGGCCATGGTATGAGATGACGGAGGGACGAAAGCCAGCTTTCCTGGTGTGTTGGCGGGAAGGGGGAGTTGGGCGGGAATGCCGCAGAGACGACTGCGTGGCAATGAGCAACCAGGCGCGGGTAGGACTCGAGCGTACTGGTGACGAGGGGGTCAGGGAGGCGGAGGTTGAGGAGCAGATGCGAATGAGCGGCAAAGACGATGTCAAGCGTATTCGGACTGTGGCGAGTAGCTAATGAGTCTTTATACCACTTGCGAGTGAGAGACACTCACTTGTCACTGCCCGAGAAGAACTGATGGTCGCCCAACAGTCTGTCATACACATCGAACAGCGATTTCGCCTTTTCAACCACCTGCAGCGCGCATGTTAGTATAGGGAGCGTTCGCGCCCGATATCACGTACCTTTTCTCGCTGGAAGACCTTCTTGAAATGATGCGTTTCGACATCGGGGTTGGGCTTGGGTTTCCGCTTCTTGCCGAACACTACCCGACGTTGCTCTTCCTGCTCCTGCTCCTCAACCTCAGGGACGTCCCATAGCTCCGTCGCCTCCAGTCGGGTCTTGTGCGACATTCTGATCCGTGCAGGAACATAGTAACGTTGCGGTATGGGGAGCATAGATATGAGTGCAGGCCTCGTTACCATTCCCCAGTTTTCTTGCAAGGAGAACAGCATGTGGTTCTACAATCCGAAGCTTGAGCGGCCGCAAGAGATCTGCGACTCATTGCACTCACAACCAAGTCACCATAGCACGATTCTATATGCGCTATACGCGCAGTGAGTTGTGCATTTTGTATCGAGCTCAGCCCTGCGTCGGGGTCGCGTGCATGGTGTAGCTTCCGAACGTACGCAGCTATGGCGCTCAGGCCCGAGGCGTGGTAGATCCCATGGGTAAGGAAAGGTAGTTGGCCTGTTGATCATATGAGCGTGTATCCCCAGTCTGGCAATGGCAAAAGCCTGTACCAGTCGGCGAAAGGTCCGGGTTTGCGCAGTATGCGATGGCGAAGTGCCCCGGAAGAGCTAGCTGGAGATAGAGGAGGGCCGCTACCGAGGGAGCGTTGAGCGAGAGGACTTCGCCGTGTTTTGGCCAGACATGGAGGACGATGTCGCGGGAGGCGAGGGAAGGAGAGAATTTGGACTCGGACATTGCGTCCAACGCTGCAGAACCGTATCCTGTCCCCGGCATTACGCGCCCAGGTGACGCGCAGGACACGTCTGTCACACCACGTCACAGTCACGGGCCATCCAGCGCCTGTGGCCGTCGTAATGGGCGCCAAACCGATCCTCACTCCGTCCCGACGACCCTTGCAACCTTTGCGCATTCACCAACGCAGGCCTCGCCACCACAAAGGCTTTTGGCTTTTAACGAACTGAAACTGCTTATACCACCATGGCCGATGACGAAGACTTGATTGTTGTCGACGACATCGACGACAACGATGCTTTCCAGCCCTCGCACCGAGCCGCACCTCAGAACCCTCCCCAGCGCAGCCTGCCCCCGCGCGCATCCCGGCCAACGCGCATGGCCAGCACACCACCATACGTAGACCCCTCAGAGGGGCGCACCACCCGCTCTGCCGCGCGCGGGCCCAAGGTCCAGCCGAAGCTCAAACTCAAGCTGAGCGAGAAGGCGGCCGCGCAGGCTCCGGGGATGTCCTTCCTTGGCCCGTACGACCGCGAGCTCGACTCGGACGAGGAGGACTTGGTGTTTGAGGAGCAGTTCATCCTACGCATGCCGCCGGGAGAGGACTGCGACCGGCTGAGGAAGATGGTGCAGGCGCGCGAGGTCAGCGACGATGTATGGTTCAAGTTCAAAGGTGCGTTCAGGCTCGCGACCGTTCTAAATGAATAAGACTGATTAATAGTCATAAAGACTCGCGGCGCGCCGTATTTCACATAGGCAACAACACGTACTCCTCGAAGCTGGTGGACTTGCCGTGTATTATCGAATCGCAGAAGACATTGGACAACAAGCAGATGTTTAAGGTTGCGGACATTTGTCAGGTACGGACTCACGCATGTTCGGTATGGAACGCAGCTTATTTCCGCGACATGCACAGATGCTAGTCGTAGAGGACAAGATACCCAACGAAGAGGCACTCTCCAACCAGAAGAGCTTCAACATTGACGAGTTCATTTGGCCGCACGGCATCACACCTCCCCTGAAGCACGTCCGAAAGCGCAGATTCCGCAAGCGCGTGAACCGTAGGGTGCGTTTCCCACATTTGGCCTACTGAGCTCTGGTTCACATATCTGCGTTTACCAGACAATCGAGACGGTCGAGCAGGAGGTCGAGCGGCTCCTCGAGGAAGACGCGCTCGCCTCGGAGGTCAAGTACGACGTGTTGGAGAACGTGAACCCAGACCTCTCCGATTCAGAGTTTATCGAGCGGGAGGATGCCCTTGACGCCACCACTCCCGGCTTCGCGGGCTCTGATGGCGAGGGCGCGGCAACCCCCAGCGGGGCGCACGCCGAGGGCGACGAAGATGGCGCGGACGAGTCGCGTGGTGGTGCCGCGCGCGACGAGGAGGACGAGGGCGAGGGCGACATTGACGAGGAGCTCGCGGCGGAGCTCGACCTCGCCCTCGGAGACGAAGAGGGTGGCGAAGAGGAGGAAGAGGAAGAGGACGACGAAGAGGATGAGAGCGATGAGGACGACGACGAGGATGACGAGGCGGTACAGGCTCGCAGGCTCCTCAACGAGGAGATTTACGACCTCGAGGCCGCCGTTACGAAGAAGCGGACGGAGATCGCGAGCTCTGCCAACCCACTCATCAAGGTATGTCTGAATTAATTTGAATCTACTACGTACAGGCACTCACGGGACATCCACAGCGCCGCTTCGAGGACGCACTGAAGAAGCTCCAGGCGGACTTGGACATGAAGATGGCTCAGCGCGACGAGATGAAGGAGCAGCAGCGCCTCCGGAAGGAAGGCATCACGACAGGCGGCACCGGCGGAGGCGGCAACGACGCCGACGACGAGGATGTCGGAGACGATGATGAGGACGACCTGTTTGGCGAGGGTCCGGGGAACACGATGGAAATCGGTTGAGCGACTCGCTAACATCGGGATACCCTGCTCTTCGCTCCGTCCTCACTGCTGTGCTCATTTGTACCCTCGTTGCTTTGCTATGCTCCTCCTACCTCCCGTGTAGAACAGATGTATTCTAGGGATCACGGACTGCGTTATATACATGCACAAACCATTATCCATCGTCCTGTCTAACGTCTTGTGAGCACGATTGCTCTTTCGCCGCGACGTCTGTCGATACCGAAGTCATGGGGGTAGCGACGAAAGCAAAAAGCTGCCTGTCATGGTGGATTGTAGACCGGGACGGATCTCCATCCGTCAGACTAGCAAGCTATGTACATATATACAGTACACCACCGTGTCGTACATCATCAAAACACGGGCGAATGGAAGTGTCACGACGGCAGAAGACACACCAGCCCGGCCTGCAGCACAAGCGGGACGTACACCACGCACACGAACGGCGCGAACCAAACACGCAACACGTCCCAGTTCCACACCGCCCTCCGGATCTCCTCGGGGCACAGCACCAGCCAGCCCAGAGCCAGCGCGCTGTACGCGGCGTATTTGCCTAACCGCGCCGGTCGAGACGCGGTAGGCGAGGGCGAGGCGGCGGTCAGCGGGATGCCTAGGAAGACGGCTAGGGCGGCGGCGAGGGAGAAGTTGAGCACGGAAGTGATGGAGACGAGGGCGGATGCGAAGCAGAGGTTGAACGCCTTGAGGACGGACGGTATAGAGGCGTGTGTTGCGGGAGCTGGAGGTATGGTCTGGAAGGCGAGCGGTATCACAGAAAACACCAGGAAGAGTACAGGGCCGTAGATCTGTGGGAGGCTCTGTCAGTTCGCGAGTGACCTGGGAGGGGTCGAAAAGTATCTACCGTTGCGTTGGATGCGAACCACGAGCTGCTGACCAGGAGGAACAGCAACGCGCCGAGCATATGCGTCAGCACCATGATCACTATGGGCTGCAACACCGGACGACTTCTCCGTTTCCACCTTGGGCTGTCTGCTCGGGGGGCTACTTTTGCGACCTTCGCATCCTGCGTTTCTGGTGTGTCCGCCGAATGGGACTTCCACCCCGCATTTACCCACTCTCCTAGCCCTGAGAAGAGCATGGCAGTGCCGACGAGAACGACACTAGGGAGGTAGCTGCCGATCTTCATGAAGGTGCTAGGAGCCACCAAGAGGTAGAAGAAGAACGACGCATGCAGGCGTTCTAGCAGATTGTTGCATGTACGGAGCGTAGACTCGAGAACGCTGCACCCGGGTTGTCAGCCCTCGCACAATCCGTGGTGTCAGTGAGCTCACCGTCCAATGGCATGGAAGCCGTGCGGTCCTGTGGCGGGAACTGCATATAGAGTGAACGCATCGATGCGGAACCTATCCCAATATATGAGCTTCTCCAATGTGAACTCAACGAGAGGAGGCATACTGGTGGAAAAGACCGTGGACCCCACTAGCCGCCCCTCGGGCTTGGTAGTTCATGTGCCGATAAATGTTCCTCGCCCTGGACGCAAACTCCTGTACGTCTCTGTTTTCCTTCACTGGGCCCGGAAGCCAAGAGGGGAGGAGGCTTGGTCGACTGCGGTCTTCTCTCGGATCGACGTGGTCGTACACCACCACCGGGACACCACCGGTATAGCGGGAAATCAGGGAGAATGAGTTCATGAGGTCTTGGTTAGGCAAACGTCCGTTCAGGCCCTCTGCGAGCAGTCAGATGGCGTTGTTGATGTCCAATCCCGTAGTGCGACTCTTACCGAAGAATAGACCTAGATGAGAGAAGGAATGACCGGGGTAGTCCACGTTGAGCGCGGTCCAAATGACACCCGATTGAAGATTGAGAGGGTCAGCCTTCATGTCTAGCATAGGTTAGTGGGACGAGGTGGTAGAAGGTAGGGGAATTTCTTACTTGGCTGTGTCTCGCCGTGGTAGGTAGTGATCCATGCCTGCATACCATCCAAGTAGCCATCGCTGATCACAAACACCAGATCCTTCGCCCATAACGAGTATTCTGCACAATATGAGCCAGGATACCCCTGCACATTCTTGCAACTTACTCTTCAGATAGCTAGCGAGGGCAAGCACCGTCGACACGCCCCTCAGGTTCAACGTTCCATCGCCCTCGCCAGTTCTGCTGAGCCAGGACGCGCTGATGACGATTGCTTCCGTTCCTGAGGCTCTAGGGGCCTGTAGAACAGCGTAGGCATTGGTGCCGTTGATGACCTATGTGCAGAATCGTCGGCTATCCCGTTCACTGCTCACGCGAGGGACGACAGGCTGACCTCTCCGACAGTGTCAAAGGAGTAGTGCTGCTTCCGCGCGGGGATGCCATACTTCTCGAACTCCTTCACAGCGTATTGCGCAATCCTACAGGTTCACTGGCTTGGCTATTCCGGCGTCGTTTCTGAGAGAAAGGACACGTACTCGTCACTACTGGCATTCCGGTCGCGCAGCTGTTCCAGGTCGGCCAGTATTCGGTCCGCACGGTGCACGTCTCCCCAGTTCCAGTACGTGTTGACCTGGCAAACGCGTTGTAGTCTCAATTTTATGCTCCGGAAAACGTAGGTTATACAAGACGTACCTGCCCGGGCTGCAACGCGTTCTCGTCAATGTATGTGCCCTGGCCTAGCCGGGGGGAGGGTATCACGAGCAACCAGAGGTATCCAACGGTGAACAGCAGCACCCTGCAACCCATTCATATGTTTACTCAGCACGCGTATGTGTAATTGAACTGACCTGATATACGGTAGGCCTTGCCACACCCGATTCCGGAGGGCGCGTTGTCGCCGGATTTTGGCAACAGTAGGGTTCCCGGAACCCCTCAGCTTCTGCTTCAGCCGTGCCAGGCCGTTTCGTATCCGGTCCATTGCGTCTGACGCTTGTATCACAAGGACCGCAGATGTATCATACAGAGACGGTGAGAGCACTAGGGGTCGAGGTATGCGAGGGTTCACGCGCTAATGCCTCCGTCATCGTCAAAGTAGCGGAAGTGGCTGCGCAACATTTCCGTACTTCTCGGAGCGCCCACCTTCTCGATTTACGCACTACGTTTACGATTATAGATATTCCTCTTGCAAAGTACTGCCCACGGACTTAATCTGCGCCGCTCTTGCACAGCTTGCAGGGTAAAGGGGTATCTCATAGTCATCTCGATCGACGAGGCATTGCACAGATAGTTAATAAGATGCTGTATAGATCTATGTATTTTACAGGGTCCAATGCAAGGCGTCGAAGTCAGCTGTTTACAAGCGAATGAGGACGGCTCGAGAGCGTGTGGGGATGGGCGAGTAGGCGTCGTTGCACGACGACGTCACCGCACCATCAGAAAGCGGCGGGAAAGAAACGCAGGCGCTCGCATTAGATCAGATATTCTGGCATACAGTACACTTGAACGTGATGTGGTCCCGGAAGAGAGCGGCTGTGGTAGGTCGAGGTCAATGGGCCGGTCGTAAGCAACGCTAGAGAAGGGACACGTACGCAGAACGATGAGTGCGGCGAGGAAAGCGACGACGACGACGTAGACCAGCGAGTACTTGAGAACCTGCGGAGCGAACTATTAGGCCGAGTGATAAAAAGGGACAGTAGATACTACTTACAATCCACCTGCGCTGCCGCTTCTGCTTGGTAGAGAAGAGCGGAGGGCGGATCTGCTTCGAAGGGCGCAGCCAGACTGCAAGGCAACTCGTGAGCGATCACCTCACCCACAACCACAGGGAAAACTGGACTTACACATCATCATCGAGTGCAGCTTGTCGACGAACGGGATGAACATGGGCGGGGTCATGACAATCAAGAGCAAGTGTCCGAGCAGGAAGTCCGAAGTCCAGAGAGACATCTCCACAATCTTCACCACGAACTCACGCGCGGGCTGCGAGAACGCGGACGAGCCCAGGCCGCGCCCGTACCACTTGCCGGACCACCAAGCCCTGTTCGTCTCGTCGTGCTTCAGCTCACGCGACAGGAAGACCGAGATGAGGATCTTCTGGATCGCGCGCTGGATCGCAATGATCGCAATGACACCGAGCACCGCGTGCGATGCGTCCCAGAGCTCGAGGAACCACTACGGAAACAGGTCAGCCAACATGTTAGGTAAATTATGTGCGCACGACTTACGAAGAACTCGAAGAACGCAACGAGACCAATCAACGCCAGGAAATGCGCCAGAGCGGCCATGAATGATGCGAAGCGCGGCCACGACTCGAGCATCGGCCCCAGGAACAGCGACACAAAGAACAGCGCCAACAGCACCGTCGCGTTCCACACCACCGGCCCGACCGCGATGACCGCAATACGGATGAGCGGGCTCGGGTTCTGCTGGCCGGTGCGCTCGTCGGGGAAGGACTTCACGAACATATACGCGACCACGAAGATGATGGCACCGCAGATGGGGAAGACGACCTCGGAGAGGATGACGCTCCGCCACTTGGCGCGGGGCACGTCGCCTGCGAGCTTCTCGGACGGGTGCCCGAGCTTCTTCTTCTTGTAACCGGTGATCATCGTGCGCGAGAGACGGCAGTAGCCGTACCAACTGCTCGCCTTCGTACGCGAGTTGCCGCGCGACATCCAGCGGAGGAACTCGCGGTAGTCGATGATGAAGTCCGCGAACGAGAATTGGTGCGGGTTGAACACGAACGGCGCGATGCAGAGGGAGAGGACGGAGACCCAGAAGTAGATGAGGAACGGCGTCCAGATAGTCATGGTGGCGTAGAGGAGCAGCAGGAGGTTCCGCATTCCCATGTAGATGCTGGGTCCCGCGAAACGCGAATAGAGGATGCTGAAAGAGATACGAGTCGTCGCGAAACCACGACCAGTCGCAATGTACCGAGCACCACCGAACGTCAAGTTGCTCAGGATGGATTGCGAGTAGATCTGGGTCGAGAAGACTTCGAAGATGGGCGAAAGTGACAAGAAGTGCTTCCCAAGACGGATGAGCGCCTTGCCAGTACCACGCTCAAGCAGTTCTGGACACAGGATGTTAGGGATGTTACTGCAGGTGGTCAAAATAAGTACGTACCTTGCATGAACAGCGGCAGGAAGGCGATAAAGAAGACCAAGAAAATGGAGATGATACAGTGTTTGATCCAGTCGAAGACTGGGATGAGGTTGTAGCACCCAGGCTGTCCGCCAAGAACGTTGCCCCTAGAGTCGACCTTGCAGATGGCCAGCTGCTTGTTGAGAGTACCGAGGTATAGAACTGCATCCCTTATCAGCCGAAGTGCTCATAAACAACATAAAAGAACAGATACTCACGGGTGACCATGAACGTCTGGATCGAGTAAATGACAAGGATGTTGTTGATGTGGAAACCGGGGTGACCGTAGTAGAACGTGAGGAAGCGGTCGATCGGGAGCTGCGTGCCGAGGTAGTAGTACTCGCGACTGAGCATCTGCTCGCCCATACCCGTCCCGAGCTTCGTCTGGAAGTTCAGGATCGTGCCGAAACCGAGGTCACGACCTTTGCCGCACTGGTAGTACTCCGAGTGCTTGATGCGGCCGCCGCGGCTGATCGCCGTCATACCCGCGAAGATATCCTCGTTCAGGTGGAGACCCTTCTGCGCCTTCGACACACCGCCGCGCGTCGCCATGAACGTCGCGTTCAGGAAATCGGGGTGACCGTAGTGCAGCTTTCCGCCGATCCACGCGAGGACACGCGGCGTGAGCGTACCGAACGTCTGCTCCTTGCCCGCAGCAATGTCACCGAGGATACCGATGTTCTCCGAGAAGATGTACTCGCGCGTGCCGACAATGGCGACGGGGAACTTGGAGAACTCCTTCTGGCCCCACTGTGCGTACGGGCTCTGGCTGGAGACGGTGTACTGCTCGAACTCGCCAAGGATGTTCCGAATCTTGATGCACTCCTCGAGGTAGTTGTCCTGGTTCGCGTCGATGAGCTGGAGGTACTCGCCGCGGTAGAAGATGATCGCGTGGTTCTGGTTGTCCGACTTGCCGTCACCGAGGATGGGGTTACCGGGGAGCTCGACGCGGAACTTCGGCTTGCGCTTGCCAGTCTGCTCGTCGATCTCGGAGTGGCCGTCGATGAGAACCGAGAAGAGACGGGGGTCGCCACCCTTCGGGCCAGGCTCTTCGTCCAGGTACGCAATCTGGAGGTCGGGGTACGCGCGCAGCAAGAACTCGGCGTTCTCGAGCTCCTCCTTGTTGAACTTCGCGTAGCGCTGCATCGAGACCGTGAACTTGAACTTCCGGCGAGACATGCGCTCCAGCTCTCGCTCGAGGCGGTCGGTGTTGCCTGCGAAGCGCTGAACGATCTGGGGGTTCTCGACACGGTAGAGGAGCTTGATCGCCTTCGAGTAGTTCATCATACCGGAAACGGTGCGGTACAGGGTCTGTGCGCGGAGGGAAGCCCAGATACGAGTGCGGAGCGTATACTCAGGAGCGGCCGTCTTGAAACCGATGCAATAGAACGGAAGGTCATCGGTGCGCTTGCTGCCGGACTTCTCGTTCGTACTCTGGGTGCCGTCGAACGTCGCGGTCTCCGACTCCTCGGCGAGGATCTTGGTGTCCTTCACGAAGTTGTCCCACTCGATCGGGTGCAGCTGCTTCAGGTACTCCAGCAGAGTGACACGCGTGTTCTGGTCCTCCTCGCGAATAATCTCACGCAGGCTGAGCAAGATCTTCTCGGAGTAGTGGGGAACGAGAACCGTGAACGTGGGCATCGACTCGACGGGCAGGGGCTCCGGCAGCGCGGTAGTGAGGGACGACGCGAAGAACGAGATACGACGCTCGGCCTCACCGCCGACGGGGAAGAAGTCGCTCTCGTTGCCGGTGTTGTTCGTGAAGAACGGAGGAGCGCGGAGGGTACGCCGACCGTCAGGGCCATCGACCTGGTGGTAGAGGAGGCGCTGGACGTGGTGGATCGAAAGCAGGTGCTCGCGGTACATAGAGATAATGATAGCGTTCCAGACTTGCGAGACAAGAACCTGCACAAACATCAGCATTTGCATTACCCTGATTTCCAAGAGTAATGCGCATACCTTGGGCTTATACTTGACCTCCATCTCCGACGTAGCCAAAAGCTTAGCGTAAATCCGCTTCGGCATCCGGGTATAGACCTCCTTCCAAGGCGTCCAGATAGAGAGCCCCAGGTGGAACGAACGAGCGACACTGAACACCACGATCCAGATGATGTACCACAGGTACGTGTCCAGGAAGAACAGGATCAGGTCCATGACATACATGATCGCCAGCGCGAACGGAACCTGGTTGCTGCAGAGCGCAGTACCGAAGTACTTGTCGTTGCACCCCTGGACCTTCGTCCGCGCCATGACAGCGATGGGGCTGCTGAAGGACGATGTCAGGAAGAAGTACGACTCAACGAGCTTGCACCCGAAGATGAGCAGCCAGAGCGAGATCGACGCGACGCGCGCACTGCGGCCGAGGTTCGGGTACGACGCGGTAAAGGTCTGCGACGCCATGTACTTCCGAGACTTGCCGCGGACACGGTCACCGAACATGCGTCCAGAGGGTATGATGCTGAACGCTACAGTCGCAACCACCGAGATGAAGAATTGCGCGATACCGATGATGAGAGGGATGTTCCCCTGACCCGGTCGGTCATCGACGAGGGCGATGTAGAACGTAGGACCACCAGTGAGAGCGAGGACGACGAGCAGGAAGATAAGCCGGGTAGTGAGGTGACCAGCGTTATGCCAGCTAGTAGGGATGTAGGAGAACTCCGCAATGGTAGCAGCAATCATGATCAGAGTCGCAACCGCACCTCCAAGAGCAGTCGCCGACCACGTCATCGGCGCGGAAGGGTGCTGCTTGTTCTTGGGCGCATAGACCTTCGGCGAGTTGAACGCGGTGTAGAACCAGAAGAACGCGATGTGGATGATCCAGATACGGTTGAAGTTCACCAGCAGATGGGCCCGGGAGCGCTTTTCGAAGAAGGTCTTGAAGAAGACGCGGTTCCACACAATGCGACCGAACTTCGTGAAACGCTGCGCCGGAGGGACGTCGATAAGGCGCGTCTGGGAGGAGAGGTTAGACCTAGATGCGTCGAACAACACGGACTCATGCACTCACGTTGTCCTGGAGGACGATCTTGGCAAGACCCTCAGGATACCAGAAGAGCTGGTTGATATCGTCGTAACCGATGATCTGGTCATGGTCCTTCTCGCGACGGACGAACTTGCCCTCGACCACCTCATAGCCCTGATCCCGCATGAAGCGGTACAAGGGCTTGATGACGGTCTCGAGATAGAGGCCCTCGGGGACGGGGTCGATCCGGTTTTGACACTCAGGACTCCGGTAGTAGTCATCCGCACACTTGAAGATGAAGCAGAGACACTCCGGCGTGAAACGAACGTTGCCGGCCTCACCCCAGCAGAGCAAGTACAGAGCGACCTGGCGAAGGCGGTCGTACTGGCTCATGCTGTTCATCGCGTTCCGCCACCGGTTGAGAGCACTGTCCAAAGACTTCGTGCTGGCCGTCTTGGCGTTGCCCTTCACGCTCCGCAGGCGCTGCAGACCTGGGTTCTGCGACTGGCCAACGGCGTCATCCAGGTTGAGCTGCGCGGCGAAGTACCACTTGCGGTAGTTCGCGTGCTGGCCACCAATGTAATCGGCGTGGACCGTCAGAAGGGCCTGGTTGGGCGTCATGCGAGACGCCCTCGAGTCGAGGAGGGTCATCAGGAAGTCGAACTGGAGGCAAGCTAAGCCGACGAAGGACGCGAACGCGAGCGACAACACGCACCATGTTACGCATCGAGTCCTTCTGAAACCCGAACTTCTGGGCGAGGTCCAGGAAGATATCCTCGATTTCCTCGGTAGACATGGGTATCTGGCGGTCCGCAGACCACGCAGGGTATTGTTCGCTCGACCCGGGGATGTCGGCGAAGGGGTTGTTTGGCCCAATGCTCGTGCCGGTGCTCATGTGCGACTCGACAGAGGCACTGTAGTGCCGGTTGTACTCCGGAAAGCTCGCTTCATCGCCAGCTGGGGTAGAATAAGTCAGTATGGGAACTTGCTCGTAGGGCTCGGCGGACGACCGCCCAGAAGAGCCAGCAGAAGAATAAGGGTAAAGAGGGACGGAGTCCGTCGACGACGTGTCGTGGACGGGCCTGTAGTAGGGATACATGTTGAAGTGCGAAGAGGGCTGAGGGCTGCGCCCGCTCTATATGGTATCAGCGCCTCCGCGCGGTGGGCGGTGTCTCACAACCAGGGATGGTACTCGCTCCATCGAGCAGTGATATGGATCGGAAAGCAAAAGTGACCGGAGGCACCGCCCTGTCCTGCCCCGCCCCCTTTTGCCAGGGTCCACGCGCGAAGAAGTCACGAAGGTCGAGGAGAGGACACTTACACTGGGGGGTGTAGGAGCCATCGTAGAAACCGGACGTGGCGAGAGGGACGCTGCTTGCGTTGCGACTGGTATACGAGTCCGCGTCGGAGTCGTTGGAATACTGGCGGGCGTATTGGGGCTGGTTAGAAAATGGGTTCATTGGCGGCTGATTGAAGCCAGGGCGCGCGGCCATGGTGGGCGAAAAAAGGTCTGCGTTTGCGGCAGCAGAGGGCGCGCGGGACGACGAAGGACGGGGTGCAGCAAAGGAGTGAAACGACCGACAACAGCTGGTGTTGGGTCTGGGCTTGAGGGAAGAGAGGTCTGAGGACGAAGAGGGAGAGGGTGAGGAGGAGATGGATGGACGACGCCTGACAGTGACGGGGGCCTTGTTTGTACACCCAACAACCGGTTGCGTGGGAAGCGTTGGCCGTTGCCGCCCTCCCGATTCACGCTTGTCGCTCGCGAGTCGCGATTCGAGGGCGCACGCAAGGCCACCCCATCATTTTATATCCCTTTCTCCGCCCCGACCACACCACACCGCCCAGCATCCACCTGCACCGACGGCCATGCAGACGGGACAAGCATATGCAGCCCCCCAGACGTCCGCAGGGGCCCGCGCGCTCAGAAGCACAAGATCGAAGCGACCCGCGAAACAGATGCGGCAACCACCTCCTTCCCCCGTCCGCGCCGCCAAGGCCGTCCGCACATCCTCACCCATTTACACTTTCGCCTCTCGTCGTGCTCCTCCTATGCTCTCACACCTCTTCCCCGTGCTATGCAACGGCCGGACAACCCGAAGAACAGACAGACGTCAGCGACCAGATGACCATCATCCGTCATGCACTGTCTCGTCTGTCCCGCGTCCACATTCCCGCTGACCGCAGCGCGATTGTCTCGTATGCGGGCGAGCCGCTCGCACATCCGTTTCTCCTGCTACTCGGGGTACGAGCTCGGGATTGTTGCGAACACCGACACTCTCATCAGAGCCCCACGAGGGTCTCGGGAGTCGCCTTGTTTTTGGACCTCCTTTTACAAACACCGCCATGTGATGCCGCGCTACGCCGCTACCACCGCGCGCATTCATTTCGCGAAGCACAAGCTGCTCGTCCAGACGGAACATATACTCCGCTGTGGAGGAAATGTCGGGGACATATTGTATAGCTCGGCTGTTAGGATGGCGTAGATACAGCAGTCCATACGTTGAGCCCAATTATGCGATGTTCTAGTATCTGGCGACAACATACTTGCAATGTCAGAGCGTTCTATACATATTACACAGAGCTGTCAGATTAGGGTATCAAGACGTGGGTGTTGCGAGGTATCCGGATAGTCTATATGCTGGATGCAAGAAGAGGTGTCCACGGGCTGCTGCGTTAACGGGCTTCAGCGGACGGCAACCACGGAGTAATGTCTGCCTTTCTCACCGGCTAGTTGAGATGAAGTACGTCAGACCAAGACATGAGGAGCGTCCGCGAAACCTCATGCTTCTTGGACGATGGTGACGAGAACGGTGACGCTGTGGCTATGATTAGGCGAGAGCTGACATCGATAGAACACGACTTACTCATCGATTTTCTGTGCAAAGGACCATGTTAGCTCTCGACACCACATGCATAGGAATCGTATAACCTACCCCACCACGGAAGTACATGCCTTCTCGAGCGGCAGCGCGCTCAAATGGGCTTACTCGTTTTTGGTTGACCATGCACATTCGGGCGTAGTCTACTATTCGTTCAGCCATAGCCTGCGCCTCCTCGTCCTCAACCGCTCGAACGGATTCGTGCTCTCCTGTTGGGGTGAGCGTACGCTTCGTCATCTGAGACTGTCGTGCCACCATGGAGCAGATGGTGACCATCTCTGCGGGGAACACATTATCAGACAGTCCATCGGTCTGAAGGAGCAAACGTATATCAGCTCCCGGCGACGGCAAGACTAATCAGAGCTCACGACATACGTATGTGATGACAATGTCTCCATGCCGCAGCTTCATCTCGCAGAGATCAGCGTCGCGCGGATGGTCGACGCACGCTCGCGAGAAGCGCTTTTGTGACGTAGGCAACTTCGAAAGTTGTCTGTGGTGTACAATGAGCTGATAGAGCAGATGCCACGAGGCGAGCAGACGTACTTTGGGCAATTGAAGAAGTGTGTCTGTGATCGTTGGACGTAGATCACCGAAGACGCACGGATGACCAAGAAGCCACTATCACCCAGACTATGGCACAGTGAAAGTTAGCGTTCATTGAGGGAATGGAGAAACGCGCGGAACCTACTTTGCCGCGCGAAGTACCCCATTTGACGCGTTCAGGGTGAGGATGCAGGCAGTGCTTGAACCTGGCACGATGACAAACATGAAGATATTGCCCGGCCGCATCGGATCGAATGGGGGACCTACCAGCAAGGACGTTACGCTCCCTCAGCACACCCCCGTACGCAGACTCGAGGCACTCTAATGGTGTCAGCTCCCAGCCCTCGACCTGCTCGCGTTCCTCGTACTCCTGCGTTGGGTCAACCTCTGGTTCACCCGGCCACGCCGCCTTCGAATAGCGGTGTGCATGATACATGAGGGCTTGAGAGAATAACGACGGGTCCACTCCCGACTCTGTCCAGCCCCCCACGCCGTCTGCAACACCCATAGAGATGCCCTGTGACAGTTGGGAGAGACGCATGAGACGGGGCGCGCACGCGAACCCTCGACGCAACTCACTGATTTCTCGCGCATCTGCACCACAGTGTCAGACAGTCAGAACCGCCTGAGGATCTCGAGAGGTACTCACGTCTTGTATATAGAAGAAGTCCTCCCCGATATGCTTCCCCGCTGGCTGGTTTGGCCGCGAGAGCATGAGGTCTCGCCACTTGCCGATCGGAGAGTCTGGCGGGAACGGGCTGGTCTTCACGCGCGGCCCTCGCGGGTCGTGCGGCTTGCCCGCCCAGCTCGCGCCGACGTGGAAGCGATACGGACGGGGAAGGGACGAGTAGTAGCGAACGTCGCGCGCGGGCCTGCAGCATGTCGACGATGACGCGCGGGCGGCGCTTCTGACAAAGGACAAGGGGATCGCAGAGGACGCGTTCATCGGCAAGCAAAAGCTTGGGATACGTAGACGTCAGAGACTGTATTTCAGAGCACCACTAGAATCAAGGCGCGAAAGAGAGGAGAGCTCAGAGACGCAGGGGAGTAGATGTAAGGCAGGTGAGAGAGACGAGGACGAGTTCGCCACTTGCGCAGGGCACCGGCACAGCTAATTTTCTGAGAGGCGCCCAAGATCCTTTCTAGATGGCGCCGATCATGTGCCCACATACCAGGTCAAGTCGCGTCCCTCACGCTCGCGGCTCACGCGCCGGCCGCGAAGCTCGTGCGGGACAGTCTTCGCCACGAACTAAACAGGGCCCTCTCACGATTCGAATTAAGATGTGCCTTAGCTATGAACCGCCAACACGCAATGCGATCTCCTTACCATCGGCCGTCCCGCGAGGCCAAAGCACTCTATTCGAATCCCGATAAACATACGTTTCCTCCGCCCCTCCAGACCCAGATGGGTATGGAGGACAACCCGGACGAGTTCGAACGGTGTAAGGTGAGCTTCACCGATAAGTCGTGGATCGAACGTGGACCGTACGAACGCTGATAACGCTGTAACACCACACAGACCATCATGCACGAACTCGTCGATCAGTATTTCCCAAACAACAACCCGTTGGGCGGCCAGCCGCAACATAAGATTGACAGTTACTGCGATATGGTGCGCCTGCAGCGCTTCCTGACCCTCCCACCTGCCTGACTAGTCATGTTAGGTTCGCCGGCGCTGTGGATGGCCCCTGGAGAAGTACGAGAACGTCTGGCCTGCACACCTGTTCGCCAAGTTGAGGCAAACACGGGTAGGGATGGTGGTGTGCCGCCTTTTCAGATCGTGATCATCGTCAGCCCACATCTTATCCCCAGAAACGCGAATTGCAACTACGGTCTGCCCGAAGCGTAAGCAGGCCTCACCCTCCCCCGAAGGCAGCCACTCCCGGGACAGCTCCGAGTCGATCGGGCACTCCAGGTCCTAGCGGCGCCGCCGCTCAACCACCTGCAGACCTGTTCTCCTTACAAGGGCGCAGCGCTACCGCCGTGTCTCGCCCCGGCAAACCGTCCGTATCCCATCGCCCGACCGCCACGCCCAGGGCCCATCGCGCCCCCACCATCTCAACGGACGCCCGCCGGGACAACACTACCACTGCCCCGCCCACCGGCCGCCCCGCAAACGCCGCATCCGAGGCCATCGGCGGCGGGGCGAGCGCTGACCTCGGCGAGTTCCTCCGCTCGCTGAACAAGTCGCTCGACCGGATCCTGCCTGCGCTCGAGGCCCTCGGCCTGAGGGACGTCCCGTCTCTGCGCGCCCTCGCGGGCATTGAGGGCTGGCGCAGGCGGCTCTACATCTGGTTGGTCATGTGCGCCGACGGGGAGGCAGTGTCCGACTTCGACTGGTGGCTGCTCTGCAATGGCGTGCAGAGACTCGCTATGAAGACCGAGCCGAGTGAGTAGTAGGTCAGGCTGCGCTCGATGTTGAAGAACGCGACTTGCAGATGGATTACTTGTAGGATCAGGGTTTGGGATTCCTCACACTATGCGGTTTTCGTGTGTTATCCTGTATGCTATTTGTATGTACGTACCTGCTAGCAGCACTGTGGATCACTGTATGTTGTGTGCTATGACTTCTATCATCCAAGAATGTGCTGTGCAGCTGCGCCCTACGATGCCACTGAGCGTATCGTGTGCATCGGACGTGGAGAGGCTCTCACCCAGCCCGATGGACTTGAATTTGATCCTCGACTTCCATACTACACCGTTTGTTTGTGAAATGACTACAACGAGACGCAACCCTCTAACTTATAAGAGTCTGCCTGATAAGGCTGCGCTATTCCGAGATGCGACGAAGCTTATATTGAAACAGTTGACGGCGGGATATGGTGTATAGAGGTAACAGATGGCGGAAGCGTGGCGGGGGATACAAGGTCGTGAGCGCGTGAAATTTACAGGTCATCATCCTCTTCTGGGAGGGGAACAGCCTCGGCCTGCACATAAAAAGTTAGAAGAGCGCCTTGTGGTACATCGGGTCTCATAACACACCTGCGCCAACTCCCTCTGGTATTGCTCCATGAGCGCCGCGTCGACCTGGACCTCGGCAGGCGCGAGAGCGGGTGCAGCGACGAACTCGAGCGAGGGGTTGCTGTGCGTGTAGACTTAGTACCTATCTCCAAAACGGCATTGTACACAACATACCCAACGAGCTTCCTGGCGAGCCAAAGGAAGGGCTTCTCGAAGTTGTAGTTTGACTTCGCCGAGATCTCGAAGTACTGAATGTTCTTCTTGCGGTGGAAGGTGACCTGGCCGGTCTTGACTTTTCGTTCCTGCGGCGCGTCAGAAAGTGATCAGCACACTTGTCGTTGTCAAGCATTTACCACCATTGAACACGCACCTTCACGTCGACCTTGTTACCGCAGAGGACGATGGGGATGTTCTCGCAGACACGCTCGAGGTCGCGGTGCCAGTTGGGGACGTTCTTGTAGGTGATACGGGAGGTGACATCGAACATGATGATACCGCACTGGCCCTGGATGTAGTAGCCGTCACGGAGACCACCGAACTTCTCCTGGCCCGCGGTATCCCAAACGTTGAAGCAGATCGTGCCGAAGTTCGTCGAGAAGGAGAGAGGGTGCACTTCGACACCAAGGGTGGCTACAAAGATACAGTGGCGCCGTTAGCACGCCCGCGCCGCCAGCCGCGGTCGGCGCAGCGATTGCTGGACGTACCAATGTACTTCTTCTCGAATTCACCCGTCAAGTGACGCTGGGTAGAGCAAGCTGATCAGCACGCGATCGGATAGACGAAAGAGCGTGCCCAAGGTACATACCTTGACGAAGGTCGTCTTGCCGGTACCACCATCACCGACTGCGTGTCAGACGGGCGCATCGCGTCAATTTGAAGCATAGAGAGTGTTGTGAGGCCGAAAGACGCGAAAATGCACAAGTGGCACGGGCATCGATCAAGATGTATGAAGAGAGGTCAAAGTTTTCGTTAGCGATACTGCACCAACTCTGGGCACATGTGTCGAGAACGTACCGAGAACGAGCTTGAAAGTAGGGATCGTAGACTGCTCAGCCATCTGGACTATCTAGGATACGAGAAGATGGTGGTGGTTGGAGGAAAAAGAAGGGAGGCTGCTCGTCCTGCTGAGGTGAGGCGCGAAGGAGAAAGACTTGCAAGATTGGATTACATAATCCTACAGTTAGATAATCACGATCATCTTTCGCAGTAGGATCTGTACATGGAATCTGTTTTGGTTCATGGTCACCAAACACTCGTTGTACCGCAGACATCCAGGCTATAATGTTGGCAATAGCGAAAGGTTTGACTATGTCAGAAATCTCGAAGTAGGTATTTGCAAAGGGCCGTGTATGAACATGGCAGCTACTTGCAATCTGTCATGTCCTGCCACCCGCGACGAGCCTAGTAACAACTTCGAGGACGCTGCTCCCCCAGTCACACTCACCTTCATCAATTAAGCTTTCAGACGAGGGTATTAGCTCCCCTTTCGCCTCATATTTCGACATGTATCCGCCTAACCATCGACGATAGTTGACTCGGGCAAATACCCCTGAAGAGATTACCGTGCAGAGGATCCCTCGAGGCGGGAATTCCGACGGTGACTGCACATTGAGGAATGACGGAGTGGGTCACGAGGGCACGTTCGCTGGCACGGGGGCCGACGAGCTTCTGGATGGTCGCCAGCACATAGCACGGCACGGACTCGGTGCGGAGGCAGTAGGCGTTCTCTGACGGCAGCGGAGTTCCGGAAGCAGGCGGAAGTACAGGTCGTGAAGCAATCATCGACCTCCGGTGTGGCGTACGGTAGGTTCAGACGACAACCGTGCAACCAACTCTGGACCTTCTTGTCACCGCGGTCCGGGGCCAGAATTGGATATGTAGCCACCGCTCGTCACCTACTCTTCGGATAGATTAACCAGTGCTGAACTCCTTCGACATTTGGACGACGTCAGTACGTGCGATACTGTCGATTAACGATAAGATCAAATGGCCCATACGATGACGCACTCTCTCATGTATGTGGATAATGCGCATGCGTTCAGTTGTAGCCCAAGGTATAGGCCGGACGAGTCATGCGGATCGGAGTATTATATGAAGTGCAGGGGGCGCCAGGGAGTAGCACATTAGCGGATGCCGGTTGCTAACCCGGTCGTAGCATATAAAGCGCGCAAATGCGCGACTCGATGGGGACTCGGAGGATTGCATGACAGGGCTCCGGGGCTTACCTACAGTCCGCAGCAGGCGTTCAGTAAGTCATGGGAAGAGGATTGGCTACTGCGTCGTCGACGGCAGTGCTGCGACGGCGCCTGTATGGAGGGAAGTGGGATGGACCCGATGGAGACGGACTGGTTCCCAGGCGTACGCGTACCCTGGCGCCGCTCCGGACGAGCAGCGCAGGGCGCGAGCGGGACCGGTAGAGCAAAGGCTGTCTCATCGAGGCTAATTCGTGTCGAGTTGTGGGTCCACGCTGTGCCGTCGATGACGACTGCGAGGAGAGCCGAAGGAGGCCGGCAGAGTGCCAACCTGGCGAGCGGCGGAGCGATAGGCGGACGGCGAATGCCCTCTGCCAAAGGGGAGGCGATCGTGGAGGAGAGACCGGCATCTCGGCTGGAGGCGCACGCGCCGCGGCATGGCAGGATCAAGGAGGGCCATCCCCCGCGGCTTTGTCACGCCCGCCCGCGTTCTGTAAATACACTCGAGCTCCTCATATGTCCCCTCTCAGCCCTCCCTGGTGTCCTTGCCCCGGCTCCCTGCCCTCTGCAGCCTGCTCTCTGCGTTCTGCTCGCGCCTGTCCGACGCGCCTGTACGCCGCTGGGTCTTAAAGCGTTGCCTTTCTCCGAAGGCCATCCTCACCATGGACTCGAAGCAGCTCGATCGCGATGCCACTCCCGCTCCGAATGCTGATCCCGAGAAGGGCACAAAGCCCGGTCAGCACTGGAAGCATGCTGAGGAGCACGTCCTTCCGAAAAACAACATTCCCCTCGTGTTCGCGGGGCTTATGTGCTGCACCTTCCTTGCCGCATTGGATCAGGTATGTCGAGACGTACTTTCACCGGAGCTGAGTGATATTCACCTGTGGCGCGCAGACGATTGTAGCAACTGCTCTGCCCACCATCGTCGAGAAGCTGGGCGGGGGGAAGGAGTATTCTTGGGTCGGAAGGTACGCCCTTGCATTCGGCCATGGCAAGGCTTACTCTCACACCACGTAGTGCGTATCTCCTCGCGACATCCGCTTTGTCGCCAGTATACGGCAAAATATCAGATATCATTGGTACAATCTTATTCCCTGCCGAGCCATGCACACTTTCTAACCCTCTCTTCCAGGCCGTAAACCGGTCCTTTACGCCTCCATCGTGGTCTTCCTCGTCAGTTGACATGGTGTAGTGTTGCATCGATGCCGGCTGACGGATTGCTGTCTAGATCGGCTCCGCGCTATGTGGCGCCGCTCAGAACATGATTTGGCTGGTTGTATGCCGTGCGGTCCAAGGCATTGGCGGCGGAGGCATCATTCAAATGGTGCAGATCACAATATCCGATATTGTATCGCTACAAGAGTATGTCCAAATCACCTGGAGACCCTCTCAGTGCCCTGACCGCTCTCGGTAGTCGTGGTAAATACGGCGGGTACATTGGTGCAACTTGGGGAATTGCTAGGTCAGACATTTGGCGACTACATATATAGATGACGTCTGACGCGATGTGCAGTGTCATTGGACCTCTCCTGGGTGGTGTAAGTCAAGGAGTGGGCTTAGCGTGTGATGTGCTGCTCAACCATATATCTAGGTGTTTACAGATCACGTTTCGTGGCGTTGGTAAGTTCATACCAGGACATATATTGCTGTACAACTCACTGAACAGCCATTCGTTAGGTGTTTCTTTATCAACCTGTACGAGTCCACCGCATGCCTCTCACAGGCCGCCGCTAATCCATATGTTCTAGACCGACGGGAGGAGCCGGATTCGTATTGCTGTTCTTTTTCCTGCATCTCAACCCCCACCAAGGGAAGACATTCCGGGAACATGTGCAACAATTCGATTTCGTTGGCCTCGCTCTCATCATCGCAGGGGTGGTCCTCATCCTTCTGGGCTTCAACTTCAGCGAGACGAGTTGTGAGTCGCGAATGCATAGCCAACCTGTTGTTGACTCGGTGATCTGACGCCCAATGGTTCAGGGTCAACACCCCAGTGCATCGCGCCCTTGGCAGTGGGAGTCAGCCTCCTCATTGTCGCCTTTGTCCACGAGCTGTTCACGAAGCGCTCTCCCATTTTGCCTCCACGACTATTCAAAGTATGTCCTTGTGCAGTCTCTCGTGAAATGGACAGCCCGGCTGACCTATCGCAGACGCGGACCACTGCGCTCTTATTGATCTCAACGCTGCTGCATGCATTTGCGTTCTTCGCGGGCTCATATTACCTGCCGGTATACTTCCAAGTACTCGGCTCCTCCGCCACAAATGCGGGTGTACGGTAAGAGCGAATTGAACACTTCGGTCTGTTTCGATCTCATCAATCAAACACTTTTTGCAGCATGCTACCGTTCTCTCTGGGCAGTGCTCTGCTCTCCATCGTGTCCGGCCAGATTACGTCGAGGACTGGGCGGTGGAGGCCTATCATGTGGGTCTCATGGGCGATCATGGTCGTGGGATGGGGCCTTATGACTATGCTCGATGACACGTCAAACAAGTGCGTACTTGCACACGTAGGTCCTGAACAATGTTGCTGACGTTTTGCATAGCGCGGAGAAGGCATTGTACCCGCTCGTGGCTGCTATCGGTATCGGCTGCCTCTTCCAGGTGTGTAGGGCCCCTCACCACGTACAGAAAGAAGCTCACGCCGCTGCCAGACGCCCTTGATTGGCCTTCAAGCCGCAATGCCGCTGAAGGACATGGCGACCAGCACGTCCGCGTTCATCCTTATCCGTACACTTGGTGGAACGGTCGGTATCTCGGTCGGAGAAGCGATCATATCTAGCGTGCGTGCCGATGTCTCCGGTCGACGAAACAATTCTAACGATCGCACACTACACAGGAACTTCGCAAGCGGATATCCCACATTCCGGGACTGACCATCGACACCTCGCCATCGGCCTTGACGCAGATCGTGCGGCAGATTCCGTTGATCTCTGTAAGTTAGCACCCTCGGGCATGTCGGGCGGTCGTTCATGTCTTCCATAGGATTCGGCTCAACGCACGGCACTCGCACACGCATACACGCGCGCGATAAGCACAATCTGGCTGGTCAATACCCCCCTGACCGGCGCCGGTTTCCTGATGGGTACGTCCGTTGTCCCTCGCGTGTCATATGGGTGGAAACTAAAACAAACGCATGCAGTCCTATTCTTGCGCGGGTACACCCTCAAGCGTACCGTCCGGACAGCAGGCCAAGAGTCAGAGAAGCCCGCAGACGCAGAAGCAGCAGGCCAGGCGAAGCTCGCCGCCGGCGCGCCCATTGCTGCCGTCGAGAGCGGGGACGCGCTGGCGCGGGACGACGAGGCGACGGAGGGCACGATCCGCGGGGACCCCTCGATCTACAATGAGAGCGAGGACGAGAAGAAGAAGGCCGAGGCATGATCATGATACCCGGCCGCCGCTGCCCCGACGATCCCCCTCCCCTCTCTCCGCGAGGCTCGAGAAGGGGGGGCTGACCCCCCCTACACGCTTTAGAGATGCAGTCCTGGTCTGCCACGGACGACGCGGCCCGTCGACGGGCTCTCACGATATCGTCATGTTTTTGTTACTGCTGTGTTTGTTTGTGTTCGATGTTTCTCCACGCATCGTATCTGGTTCTCGCGGCCCATAGGGGGCTGGTAGTCTAAGTAATATATAGCGGTACCGGATAGCCCAGGTCAGGCGTTGTACGATCACGATGCATTCAGTTTTCTTGGTTCAGGGTACGGTAGGACCCATAGATGTCCACAAATATATGTTACAGCTGCGTACAACAAGATCAGGTCGATGACGACAGGTATCGGAACACTTGGTGTATGTGATCTGGCGGCAAACACCGAAGCTGGTCACATACACACATATCTGCCTTGCAATGGCTAAATCTGATTGCTAGTACCGACCACAGTAGCAATGTAGCAGTAAGTGGTCGGAGTGTCCCCATACAGCACAGCCCGTGGAGGATTATCCTGCGCCCCGGACACCCGATAGCTCACTTGAGACGTCCGCGGATCCGCCGCTGAGAACACGTATATATCTCGGCACAGGCGGGGCCACCGGCAGAAGACGCGGCTTTTGACAGACCCCAGTAAGCCCTAGAGATCGGCCTAGCCTTTCCTGCTCGTGCTACCGTGCTACGAACCTTCGGCGTAGGCTAGCCCGGCCGGTTTGTGTTACATACAAGGTTCGGCGAGCCGTGTTGCAGATTGACGAGGGAATATTGCTCCTCCCGGCCGCCCAGTGCCCACGTCGTCGTGCGCAAGCGCAAGCGGCTGCCCGATTACCGCGCAGAGGCGGCAGAGCTGCAGATTTCGTGCCCTTAGGCTCCTCCGGAGACGACAGCACGGCGCGTGTTCGAGAGATCGGGGCGCGCGCCTCGTCGTGGGGGGAGACAGTTAATCAATCTTCTCCCTCTCTCGCGCTGGCGGCTGTGACGTCGGGGACGCTCATCGGCATCGCAGCTGGGTTCGCACCCCGATGGCCGCTGTCCGAGTACCTACCTTCCGCTGCCACATACCCGTCGAACGCTCTGCATGTGGTCGATCGGGTGGACTCTGGCGAGATGCTGCCAGCGAGGAGAAGGTCGGTGCTGTATGTGGACGGACCTGTGGTGGGAACCTGGAAGCAGCACGTGGACGCTGGGCTGTCAACGCCAAGCTGCGGCCGGGCGTCCCAGGGTCCTCGTAGCGCATGTGTGCGTTCTCCGGATATCGTGCTCGTGCAGCGTTTGTGGGGGTGATCCGGGGAGCGAGTTGTGGTCGTAAAGACGCTTACTCGCCGGCGCTGGAGGATCTACGGACCCGCGACGGTCTGAGCTGCGCATTCCTGTAGCCTGTAGGCCAAGCGTCTCCTGCTCGGGACAGTCAATGCATCAACGCCGTGATCAGACGGGCGGTACGCACGAAACGGGAGCACTACGCTCGCAGCTGTTTAGCGAGTCGGTCGTCGGGTGGAGGTCCTCCGCTACGAACGAAAGGGGCCAATCAGCCCGAGGATGGCGAGATGGCCGGTGGCAACAATGCTGTCCTTCGCCCGTCGCGGTAAGTAGGTCCGGATCCGATCTCTTGTCGTGGCTGCAGCGGGATGGGTGGGCTCCCCGGCGTTGCGGAGCGGTCACAGCGCGGCGAAGCGCTGTAGGACGCTGAGAGGTGCCAGAACGACGAAGGGACGCCGTCGCAGCGGTAGGTTCGCGGACTTGGCCGAAGATGCGAAGTGTGCGTCGGAGGGCGCAAATTGGCAGTACGGGTCGCCTGGAACAGGAACACGGTGGCAAGTTTGGACAGACGTTCGGACGGCCGGATGACCCTCGCCACGTACGGGCTCGGAGGGTATGGGGAGCGAGCCTCGAGGGCGACGCTGGTGCGGGTATACGCCCAAAGCTGTCCGAGGACAGATTCAATGTATGGCGCACATCGGGGGCTCATGTGCACCCAGGATGGCGGTCGAGGCGTGTCCGAGATACGCTGTCTGGCTGCCTGGATTGGGCGGGGATCTAGAGCATGGGGGCGTCTGCTGGGACAATGTGGACGAATGGGGCGGCGGTGATGGGTGGCATACGAAGAGCACGCTGGCGAGGACTGCGAAGGCGAGTGTGATGCCGCTTGCAGCTCGCACCGTGCTATAGAACGCGCGATGGCCGAGAATCAGGGGGCGAGGCGGTACGGGAACGTGCGGCGTGGCGGGGCGTCCGGGGACGCTCTCGACACGCTCGAGCTTGGGCCTGCGTGCGCTGGGCGACGGGCGACGGGGGCAGTAGACGTGCTCGCCGTGGGTCGCCACGACCGGATTGTGTGTTTAGAGTGGGCGTGGCACGGACGGCGGGGGGGACTCGGACTCGGAGAAGACAGGGGCAGGGTCGGGCGAGCAGTGATTGGCGCGTCTGGGACTTGGGCGAGGAAGACGAGTGAGAAGGCGGAGTGGGATATTTCGACCGCCCAGAGTCTCCACTCCCAGGTCCTCTCTCTTCTTCTCTCCCATCTCCCCGCCCTCATCCCCGCCCGCCCAACGTCCTCCCCCGTCCCACGATGCCTGCAGAGCACCCCATTCCCGCGATACACGACGCGTCCCAGGCGGATCCCTCTCAGCCACAGGTCAAGCTCTGTCTCGCCTGCTGCTGCCCCCTTGCCCCCGACGCCGCCAGCGCTGCGCCCTTCATCCTCCACGACGGCTCAGACTCGCCTGTCGAAACAACCCTAGTATGTGCCTCGTGTCGCTCTCGTTTGCCCCCTCAGGCCCCTGCCCGGGACGGCCTGTTTGCCGAAGTCGAAAGAGAACTTTTGCGGCGCGCCGCATCACTCCAGCCCGCAAGCAACGAGGCCCCCTCGACTTCACCACATGAGTCTGCCCAGTCGCACTCTGCGAACCTCTCTATCGTCGAACCTTGTCCGTCCCCGGACCTCCTTATGGAAGCACCCACCGCCCTCCCGCCGCGCGCCTTTGCCATCCCGACCGCTGACGTCCAGAGCAGCCACACTTCTCCAGCCCATTCGACCCGATATGATAAGTTCCCGACATCACCTGCTACCTCTCCCATGTTGGCTCGCCCGACGTTGGCTCCTATCGACACTCACCACGCTAGCTCGTCCCAAGCGCCCGTCGTTCAGCGTGCTGACAAGTCGTCTGCGCCGCATGCGTCCGGCAGCAAGCAGCGTCCGCACGTCCTCTCCTCTTCAGCCCCCGATCCGCTCGTGGACATCACGCGCCTCCGCGTTCGCTCGCAGGGGCATCATTGCCTCTACCCAGGTGCCACTTTCCAGGGCACCCAGAAGAGTGGCAGGAATAGCTACGATGTCAACGTGACCATAGTGGTGCGTAGGGGGTTCCGTCCAAGCCCGTCGGTATCACTAAACGGTCAATGGCGTTTCAGGATGTCGATTTCTCGTCGTCCCACCTCTGCGGATACCTCCGCATTCGCGGCTTGACAGACGACTGGCCAGAGCTTACGACGTACTTTGACGCCGAGATCATTGGCAGCCGGTATGGATTCCTCACGCGCAACTGGGGCGCGACTGAGTCGGAAGACATGGTGCACTGGGGCCGGTTCCCTGCGTTCCGACATGTCAAGAACGAGCTGAACAAGCCTCATCTGACCATGAAGGACGCGCTCAACCGGGGCGCGGTGTTCATGCGTTGGAAGGAGAAGTTCCTCGTCCCCGACCACCGAGTGCAGGACATCAACGGTGCGAGTTTCGCAGGTGAGTGACATCATGGCAGTTCATATCTTTCCGTGCCTTGGCATCCATCCTCTTGTCTACGAATTTCAGCGATGATCAGGACAGCCACTGACTGCGTTCTGTCACGGCTATGCAGGTTTCTACTACGTATGCGTCGACTTCAACCCCCAGCAGACTGGATCTGCGTCTCTCTCGTCGCAGGTGGATGACGGCATTGACTTTGTGTCGTCTCCGACGACGACTCAGTCCGCGCCGATGGCGAAGCCTGATACGGCCACACGCTCTCGGCGGACATCCCTTAACCGCGGTTCCCGCCGTGTGGGCAGGTCCGCTTCGCGCGGGTGCCCGTCTAACGTGGCGACCATGAGCGGATTCTACTTCCACCAGAATTCTGAGCCGTGAGTGACTGTGTCTCCTATGTTGAGAGCGCCCCAATGACGTTCCGTGTGTGCGTAGGTACCAGCAATTGTCGTTGGTCCACGTCCCGGAGCACACCAGCTCGTGTTTCGAGTTTCGGTGAGGCAGCGACGCGTTCGGCAGATACTCTCGAAGTTTGGCTTTGCCAAAAGCTGCGGAGCGAGAGACGGTGTCCAGCGGGTCGCCTTGTCGCTCTCCCTCGCGGCTCTCCTACTCTAGTATACTCGTTTTGCGATACGATCCCCCACCAGTTCAGGTACCTGTGACGAGCCATTAAGACCGCTACCTCCCCCGAATATCTCTGGACATGCTCTCAGTTCATCATATTCCCAGCTCCCGCGCTAACGACACGACCATCCATACCACTTGCATTTCCATGACTTCTCGTGTACTATCTTTACTCGTGGCTGTAGGTAGTGGTTACATACCTGTTGTACGACCGTGCAATGACATCCTCCTCTGCATTCTCTCGCGTGGGCTGGACATGAGGGTACGAGCAGGGTATGTTGCGATAGCCGACCTGGGCTCGGAGGATATAACGGGTAGCCGGATCGGGGGCTGCCGAGAGGGCCACCAGAGTTCCTGGTCGCCTTCGCCGCTCAGCCAGACCGAGCCTCGGGTCGTCCTCCTCCTCGTCCTCCTCTCCATCCCTCCCCTCCTCCCATTTCCCTCCTTTCTCCCGCCCGAGCTGCCGACAAGCCGGCATGTCGTCCCACAACTCCTCGTCCAACAACATCGTCGGCGGTCACTACCGTGTTGGAAAGAAGATTGGCGAGGGCTCCTTTGGGGTTATCTTCGAAGGTCCGTGGCCCCCCGTCCGCCCGCGCATCCGTTGCGCATCCTCGGGACGGCCAGGCTGATCGTGTGTGTGCTCGTGCAGGCACGAACCTGCTCAACTCGCAGACCGTCGCTATCAAATTCGTGCGTCCCCGCAGCGCGCCCGGCGTGGCCGCTCCTCCTTCTGGTGCTGTTTGTCCGACGCTCACGCTTGTGCCACCGTGCCACGCATACAGGAACCGAGGAAGGCGGAGGCCCCCCAGTTGCGCGATGAGTGTCGCTCGTACCGCATCCTCGCGGGCTGTCGTCAGTACCCGTTCGCCCGTACAATGTCCGTCCCGCCAGGCTGATTGACACCAACCGGTCCCTCGGGCGCGCGCACCCACACGCACTCGTGCTTGTATGCCATGGACGCGTTGTGACGTGCAGCCGGGATACCCCAGATCTACCACTTTGGGCAGGAGGGCCTGCACAACATCCTCGTCATCGACCTCTTGGGCCCGAGCTTGGAGGACCTCTTCGACATGTGCGGCCGCAAGTTCTCGATCAAGACGGTGTGCATGGCTGCACGGCAGATGGTGCGTGTGCCCACTGCCCTCCGGCGTCCGCCTGAGGACGTCCTCGGAGGCCGGAGTCAGGATCTAACGTGTGTGTGCGCACGCGCCTCCGCCCGTAGATCACCCGTGTGCAGACGATCCACGAGAAGAACCTCATCTACCGCGACATCAAGCCGGACAACTTCCTCATCGGTCGGCCAGGCACGAAGAACGCGAACAGTACGCAATATATGTGTTTCTTCGGCGGGGGCAGCGGATGTATTGACGGTGTTTGCTCCTCCGCGGCGTCGTGCGACAGTGATCCATATCGTGGACTTCGGCATGGCGAAGCAGTACCGGGACCCGAAGACGAAGCAGCACATTCCGTACCGGGAACGGAAGAGTCTGAGCGGCACGGCGCGGTACATGAGCATCAACACCCATTTGGGACGGGGTATGTTCGCGCTGTGTCCGACATTACTTCTTCGAGGGTCCTTACGTCATGTCCTCAGAACAGTCTCGGAGAGACGACCTGGAGGCTCTCGGCCACGTCTTCATGTACTTCTTGCGCGGCAGCCTACCATGGCAAGGTCTCAAAGCCGCGACGAACAAGCAAAAGTACGAGAAGATCGGGGAGAAGAAGCAGACAACACCGATCAAGGAGCTTTGCGAAGGTTTTCCTGGTGGGTCAAGTTCTCTGGCATCCGTCCGTTCCTCCAGACAATGAACATGTGTGCAGAGGAGTTTGCTATCTACCTGAACTATGTCCGCAAGTTGGGGTTCGAGGAGACACCTGATTACGACTTCCTCCGAGAGCTATTCGCGAAGGTCCTCAAGAACAACGGCGACGTCGAAGATGGCGTCTATGACTGGAATCTTCTTAATGGTAAGCTTCGACGTTTCATGTCCACCGCCAACGTGCCGCTGACATGAGGTCCCACGTATAGGTGGTAGAGGCTGGGAAGCGTCGATGGTGTGTATTGTCCCCGCGGCCTTCTCTTCTCCCGTTTGTCATGCGGTTCGGCGCAGCGTGCTGACAGGCGTACTTGGCTCCGCAGGGTGGTGGTCAGAACCAGATTCTCGCACAAATACAGAACACCCCGGCCTCGCCTGCGCAGCAGCACGATCGCCGCCGCGATCTGGACCGGACAGGCCGCGACGATCGTCGACGTGCGTCGCAGGCAGGCAACCCCGTCGTCCCACCCTCGCCCGCACTCGTCCGCACCGGCTCGAAGACGCGGCATCCGGCGAACCTCACCCCCGGCGGCGGGCCCGTCTCCGCCGCGGCGCAGGTCGACGTCCCGGCGGCGCAGCGGCGGATGAGCCAGCACGGCGCGTCACATCCGTACGCGAACGCCGGCTACGACTCCTACGGCCGCGATGAGTACTCGGGCAGCCAGCAGCCGTACGGCCGTGCGTCCCCGATGGTGTCGAGCGTCAACGCCGCGCCACCCGCGCTCAGCAACGTGCGCGCGATGGGCGGCGAGGTCGGCGCCGCGAACGGCGGGGACTACCACGGACAGCAGGAGCCGGAGCAGCCCAAGAGCACGCTGTGGAAGATCCTCACATGTCGATGTGGATGAACGCGCGGGCGCGGCCTCGTTGTGTGGCGGCCCAGCATTCTTCCGTCCTGTCGTTACGTTCTATGGTTTGCGGTGTCGCGTGTTTTTTTTTTCTTCTTCTGTGTTTGCTGCTGCTTCCGGATATTTGGTCAAGTGTCAAGGAGTCTTTCCGATCTGGTTCCTCTCTCATATATGGGTCTTTCATCTTGCTCGCTCATTCTCGCTGTCTTCGTTACTACTACTACCCACCATTGATACCAGCTGCTCGCAATGATGCATCGTTTCTCTCCCAACCAACCACCACCCCCTCATATCCTCACTAGGTACCCCTCTCGCCTCACTCTCACTCACGTACGCATGCGCATGCGCTGCGGCACTCACACGTCGTCACTCCCGCCCTTACGATCACCCTGATACAGATAGAGCCCAGCGTAATATGCTAATAGAGTCGAGGGCCGCCCGGGCGATGGCCGGGCGGCTCGTAGTAGTACAAAGCCCCAGGCTACAAACACAGAGTCTCGAAAACACGCGCATTTCGCGAATTACACACACAGATGCGAGAACACTACAGAAGCAGGAAGCACGGACTGCGTGAGAGCGACCGAGATGGCGTTCACGACCGGTCCCGGGAAGACCGCACGTCGTCTGCGCCCCGCCCGCTGCCTTGCGGGCTGGGACCGCGACGGTCTCTGTCGTCCTCGGTAGGAGAGGGGTAGACGCTGCGCTCGCGCTTGTCGGAAGCAGGCGGGCGCGAATCTGTAGGTACGGAGTCAGCACCGTCTTGCACGATGCCACTGGCGATAGCGTCGGGCGCACCTCTCTCAGTGAACGACCCGTCCTGGAGGGACGAGTAGGAGCGGCTGTACTCCATCGACGAAGGGAAGCCGTCGGCCATGGAGGGCGGGGTGATCCGCTTGTTGTGCTCGCTGCCGAACTCGCTGACGGGCGAGTCGTCCGCGTTCCGGCTCCGCCTCGAAGAGAACGCGGGGGAGCGCGCTGGGGGATCCATGAGCATCTGCGCAGGCGTATTTGGCGGGTACTCGGTGGACTCACATCGTGCGCGCTCCGAGGCGTGCGACCGCCTGTCGGGCGACCGGCTGCGACGCCGACTCTGCCGAGCCCTATCCTGCCACTGCTCGAACGACCTGTCGCCATGCGCCGAGTCGTTCTGCTCGTCTTGCTGCCAGCTGAAGCTCCTCCCGCGCGGCCTGCCCTGGTCTTGCCGGGGCCCGGGGCCGTTGAGATAGCTGTTGTTCTGCTGGACGCCAGGGCCCCGGCTCCTGCCACCGTGCTGATGCGGCCCACCATTCCGCCGGTCGTCGTGGTGCTGACGAGAGCCGTGGTTGTGGGGACGACCCGCAGGGGCCGTGGATGGGCCACTGTTGTGCCGTTGCTTCCATTGTGCTTCATTCTGTGACGGCTGTCCGAAGTTGTTGTTCGCGGGTGGGTCATTGGGGCGCTGCTACTCCCAATCGTCAGCGATTGAAGCACCGGGGATGAAGTTAGTAACGTACCTGGTTGTAGGGACCCTGCGGCTGCATCTCCCACGGCCCTGCATTGTAGGGATGTTGGACGGGCTCGGAATACGAGGGGAAGGGACGGGATTGCTCTGCCTGTTGGGTACGCAAGATGCTATGCACGATGTCGCTGATCATCTTCTCCGGGTTTTCGCCCAAGACCCCAGGCTCCGACCTCTGTTTGGAGAACCTATGGACGTCGACTTGCACCGTGCGCAGCGCCTGTGCCATGTTGCCCCTCTCCTCGCGTTCCTTGCGATTGACTTCTTTGAGCGTCGCGAGCTCGTCCCTGAACCCCGCTAGTTCCTCCTTGAGCGCCGCGAGCTCCCCTTCGCGCGCGGCCAGCTTCTCCTTCATCAAGTGCGCTTCCTTCAGCGCGTCGGCCAGCTCCTTCTCCCGACTCGATCGCTCCTCGCCCTTCTGCTTCAACGCGAATAGCTCTCCCGACTGCAGATGCTGATTCTGCATAATCAGGTCGAGCGCGCCGCGCAACTCCGCGATCTGCCCTTCCACCTCCCTGCTGCCCTGCGAACGGGCGAAGAGGTCCTGTAGGCCGTCGACAAGGAGCGGGATCTGAGCCCTCATGTTGTGCAACGCCTGGATGGGGTTATCGCAGGGGGACGGGTTGGGCGCGGCTGGGGGCATGGCTATGGACGGCGCTGCAAGTGCAGTCGACGGAGGAACAGATACAGGCTCCGGCTGGGGTGCAGGTGGCGGAATGACAGGGAGTGGCGGAGGTGCCTGCAGGAGAGCGGGTCGCGAAGGAGGCACATGGGAAGCGTGTACGTGAGGGGTGGGTGGTCGAGGTGGCGCTGCTACCCCTGTCGGAGGTGGGGGGACCTGGGCCACATCTGTGGACGGACGGGGAAGAGAATGCGCTTGTACTTGAGCGGCGGTGGCGGTGATTTCGAACACCGAGGCCGACGCCTGGGGCTCGTTGGCGTCGGGGATGTAGTACGCGTTGGGGGCACGTTGTGCGTTGTCGCCGCCATCTCTCCGGGCATTCGAGCTTGCTTGCGCTAGCGACTTGTGTACACGATCGACGGGGAAATCCTTGGGAGGCCGCCCACCAACCGACATACGGGGGACGCGAGCGCCACCAGAACCCTCGGCCGCAACGCCAGCTTTGGGCCTGGGTCTTGGTGTGGGCTTCGTCCTCGGCTCCTCTGGCTCTTCTTCGTCCTCCTTGTCCTCATCCTCGCGCATCGCGTTGCGATGCTTCTCCAGGTTCGCCGGTGTGACGCCTGGTGGCCCTTTCTGCTTCTTTGGGATCGGACCAAGGGTGGCCAAGGACTTGCTCCTACTGCCCGAAGCTACACGTTCTGACCTGGGATCGTAGTCCTGGTCTGTCTCCGCGCGAGTACGTTTCGACGGACGAGAACGCGGCAATGGGGGCGGGTTGGATGACAGAGCACGTTTGGACGGTGGCGGCACCATCGGTGGTGGTGCCCGTTCGCTCTCCTTTGTAGACCAGGGGCCCGCGATGGCAGGAGTAGGGTGGTCGGAGGTGCCGTCGGAGTCCGGGTATGTGAGATCGAGAGTTGTGGCTAAAGTCGCGGGTGGTGGCGGCGGCGGCGAGAGTGGCTGCTCGTCGTCAGAGTGAACAACAGGGTGTTTCTTGTGCCGTAACTTCGCCTTCCTGTGTTCAGGACGGGGCTCAAGTCCCAACATATTGTTCGCGCCCGCCCCGTTCAGGGCTTCGACCAACCCTTGGGAGGCTGTGTTATCGGCGACGCCACCGTAAGGAGACGAGTAGTCAAGCATGTCGATGTCGTGGAGCTACGTTAGGCCAGGGTCAGTGCAGTGGACACGATCCGTGCAGAACGGGGACGTACGGCGCGGGTGCGTGCAGGGTGGTGGCCTGTAGGGTCGAACTCTCTTAGACCACTTGTAGACGCACGGCCCTCGGGGCCATAGCCGGCACGTGATGGCCTCGGCTTCTTCCGTGAAGGCTGAGAAGCTTCCCTGGAGAGCGACGCCGTCCGCACGCGGCCCGTGGCGTATTTAGGCTTGGGCGGCATTGAGACGTACGGTACGCCTGTTGTCGCCGGGCGGTCGGCGGTCGTGTCAGGCTTTGAGTCCGTGTCGGAGGAGTCAATCTCAATCACGTCGTTTACCTCGTCCTCTTCGACGACGGTGTTTGTGAGCGAGAGGGGGGTCAGTGGGTGAGTGTCGGAAGTTCGCTGTTTGCGTTGGCGATCCTTGGACGGGGAGGGATCCGAAAGCAGCTCGATGTCAGACGAGCTTTCGACGGGCGTGAGAGGCGAGCACTCCTCCGGCGCCAGAGATGGTACTTCATTCCCCTCTGTTGCTTCGGCCAGCCTCGTCTCAACCTCGACGGGAGCGGCTGCCGTATCGTAATCGAAAAGATCTTCAGCCTACAAGCGTAACTGCGTTAAGTCATCGTCCACCATGCGGCCGCACTACTTACCCCGCTCTCTTTGTCGTAGAAGCCGATCTTGACCTTGGCGGACCCGGGCCTGCAGCGGGCGAAACACCGCGCGGAGATCCTCAGGCGTTCTGTGGCAAGCTTGACATGCTCCAGGCTCAGCAGCCCCTTGTCTTTTGCCTGCGCTCTGAGGGGCGCGTGCACACTAGCGTTGTCGGACCCACGCTTGGAATTATCGAGTTTGAGAAGGGCTTCTGCCGAGTGCACATTGTATGTGGAGAGGAGGTGAAAGAAGCAGTGATGATGGTGGCATGGCTCGCATTTGACCGCATATAGCGAGTCTATCCGGTGCGGTTCCTGTCGGTGGCTACAACGGCATGAGCGCATGTCACCTTTCTGAACATACCGTCAGCCATAACCATATTTCGATAGAACTTAGCATACCGAGCTCTTCCTGCGGTCATGTAGGATCAACGCGGCCTCGAAGATGGGCGATCCGTGGCCATGTAGGTCGCTGGGGGAGTATGTGAGATCAGTAGTTCGGCGCAGGTACGATCAGTACGGCGCACCGTTCCACCATCTCCGCAAGACAATCCTCCGGGCCTAGCAGGTCGGACACGACTTTCGCAGCGTCATTGCGGTCAGAGACCAGATCGGCGAAGGGCCGGCACTGAATCGGCTGCATTTTCTCGCACTCGCAGATCCGGCCTTCGACGTAGCATCCGGGGCAGATGTGGAGGCCGTCGCCAGTCTTCTCGTAGTCGGAATGAGGCGCTACGCACCGTTCGCATTCGAAGAAACTTTGGAAAATGTCCGCGCCGCAGAAGTCGCACGCGAAGTTGCAAGACTGGGCGTGCCTCTTGGCCTTGTTGTCGTCGCGCTGCTCTTGGAAAACGGCCGGCGGCTGGATCGTGAAGCTAGCCCCGGAAGAGGGCGAATTCGGGTCTGTCTCGTTCGCGACCTTCCGGGTCATACGCCAGCCCGCGCTAGTCCCGGATTGGAAGACATGCGCAAGTTTCCTGTGGCAGGCAGCGAACTCCTCGCGGAGAACCTCGTCGAAGAGTTGCACGATGCGCTTCAACTTCTGCGCGCGTGCTTGCAATTCGGGAAGCGGTTCGGGGGTCATTGCGCGACTAGCCTTGCCCGGGGAATCGGGATAGCTGACCAAAGCTCCGAGGGAGGAGTCACTTGGCGAGTCTTCTGCAGATGTGCGCATGGCTGAGAGAGAGCCTTGCAGGGCGTCGGTGAGATGTAGCATCGAGCGATACACGGTCGTCTTCACCCGATATTGCTCGGGTCGACAGACTCTGTGAACAGTCCACAGATATGTGAGAATGAAGACACCAGCGCTGGAGCAGGACTCACCGTCGGTAGATTGGAAGCTCTACATGCAAAGCGGATTCGAGGTTATCCAAGGTCATCCTGGACCAACTGATCTTCATCGCAAGCCCGCCGCTGTTCACGACTTGATGGCAGCTGCGCGGGGGTACGAGGACCAAGTCGCCGACCTTCTGCTCTACGACGTAAACTTTGAAGGGCGCGCCCCCGAGTTCGTCAAGTGTTGTGACGTGTGTTTCCCAATCCAGCTCCTGCCCAAACTTCTTGTGGAAGTGTTTCGCGACGAGGGCTGCATCCTCAGAAGCGGTCAAGAACCAGAACGACGAACCGTTGTTCTCAGAGAAGCACATCAGGTTATGCCCGGATGACGAGCAGAGGTCCTTGTGAGCCGCTGTGTAAGTGTCGCCGATGCCCATATAGCATAAGAGCGTCTCCACGGATTCCTGTGACCAAAACATCTATCATCGATACGGAAGATAAAACTATCGGGCAGGAGCTTACGGATGGAGGGAGGTATCCAAGATAATCGTCTGGCGACTTGGGGAGAATAGCGGGCGGTACGGCTCCAGATTCGAGCAACCAATGGCGCCAAGGGGGAGGACAGTCGGCGTCCTTCCAGTACAATCGTTCTCGCTCTAAACGACAACGCAAGGATGAGCACTGCGTTATCACATCCATCGCCTCCACGCAACTGACCTCCCGAAACAACGTGAGTCGGCTGTCCTCGCGACACGCTCACAAAATCAGCGAGCGTCATATCGCGGTCCTCGCGGTCGTGCATGTTGCGGACACTGATAGCTGAAGGAAAACAATCGTGAGATGCTTCGTCGCGAGTATCGATTCATCGCATCACACACTTTGGTCGCCCGAACTTCGCAAGAGCCATTCGAGGTTGAAGATGTCGTGGGACCAGCTCTCATGCCGGTGCCAGTCCTCAACGACCAGAGGGACTCCGTCCCTGTCGTAGGCTTCCAGCTCTTTACGGAGCGCATCATTCCCCATCAGGGCAGATATACGCCGTACAGGCTCGAAATTGGAATACTTCTCGCAGAGCTCCGGGACGGACCAATCCTTTGCGGAGATGCGAGGTGCAGGTAGTCGGTGATGAGGCGAGTGGGAGTTGGCTACAGCAGCTTTAGGACGGGGAAGGTCCATGTGGTTGTGTTCAGTAGGGGGTATGTGGGTGGGAACGGTGGCGGGGCGGGGCGGAGTGGATGGCGTTGCCCCTGTTGACGGTCTGGGGACCTCGGAGGGTGGACGTCGGGGTATTGGAGGCCCAGACGGCGGCAAAGGGACAGAGATATGTGTAGATGCGGGTGTGGGCCTACCGAGAGGAACAGGCTTGCTCCAGACTGCGGTCTGCGCGAGTTGCTCGCGTATGTGCTCCATAGAGGGCTACAGCTTCCTCAAAGCAGGCGTCCGGCGTGTTATACAAGATGAGGGCACGGGTATCCTACAGAGCGGAGTGAGTGCAGGAGGAGGTGGAGGGAGAGAGAGAGCAGCGAGAGGCCGGAAAGACGCCACCAGGGTCGGCGTACTGTACATGGACGACACAAGCGCCCAAGATGATCGTCGCTGCTTCTCCTTTTCGAAAGCGCCAGTCACGTACGTACCCCGCCTCTCAGGCTTTCTGAATTAAACTTTCACTTGTATTAGGTTCGCTCGGCGGTGCATGCTCGCATCTATGCCATACAGCTCTGCCACACTGTCGCATATCTCAACTGCCCTTCGACTTCTGTTCGACAGCCTCGGGCAGCGATGTGCCCGCGGACAATGAGTCGTGTACCGCTGGCCGCTGGCCGCCGGTTGCCGCAGCCGCCAGCTTCCCAGAGCCTATTGTGACGTTGTGATCATTACGCGTATGTCACGCAGACCATGTTCATCCGCCTCGACCGTTCGTTCTTGACCTTGTCCTCCGTCCAGACCGTCCCCTCTCCCTTATCCTCTTTCAGTGCTGCATCTCGTCTCCTTATCAACGCCATTCTAGTACGAATTTCTCTGCAGCAACATGTCTGCCGTCTCAGGTGCTTCGGCGGACTTCGATTTCTGGGAATTCGTCAACTGCAGCGTGTGCCACCTCGAGTTCGTCAAGGAGTCTGGGGCGTTATCATCGATTCCTTTCTGGCTATCAGAGTGCGGCCATGTCATCTGCAACGCCCATCTCAGTGAGTCCATCCACCTCGTGGCGGACACCTGTCTGTTCACACTGCCCGGTAACCGGCAGGTGCGGATCAAAGCTGCGCAGCCTGTGGAAGCCCCGGCGTACAGGTCATTCCCTTGCAACGAGAGGTGAATACGAGAGCGGACTGTGGGCCTTGCGCCTCGGAAGTTGACATGACGTACAGCTGGAACCTCCCATGGCGAACTGGTTCAACTCGGTCCCGAACTCCTTCGACGCTGTCGCCTATTCACTCAGGGTACTGTAGGATGTTCCCAAGGCGTCCCCCGACTTACGATCACAATTCCCTTCAGTTCCAGATGAACACGATGGCCACTCTTGTCCGCTATTTTAAGAAAAAATACCAGCAGTATCGCCCTCTGTATGAACGCTTGAAAGAAGAACACCAGGAGACGAAGAGGCTTCGAAAGTAATGGTCTCTACCTGTAGTGCCTGATTGTGCGCTGATCCCTTTTGCAGGATGGTTGATGATCTTACACAGGAGAACAAGAAGTTGAGGCAGCATTTAGAAATGGGTGGAAGCGACAACACCGTTCAGCTGAATGCAAACGGCAAACGCTTGCGTACTGATGACGAAGGGTACGTCCAACGTGCACCAATAATTTGTAACCGCTCACATAGCCCCACCAAGTTACTTCAGTGGACAACGGACCTCTAGTCCGCGCTCGGCCAGCACGCCCCTCGGACCGGATCGACTGACTCTTCCTCCAGGTCACCGTCAGCCTGAGTTCAACTCCCGTCAATCGCTCAGGACCGCACGCTCGGTGCAGAATTCTAAGCAAGGCCTCGAGTGCGTATGCACTCGATTGATGTTGCATTCCTCATGTCCAAGATGCCTTGCTACAGACATTACGCATATGCTCCTCCTCAAAGCGCCCAGCCACAAGCTATGGCGAAGCCGACTGTCACTCATATTCAGTCGGGTTCGGCTCGCCGTGCTCAGCTGCAGATACAACTCCTAGAGCCAAGCGATCCATCTATGCCTCCACCACCGCTCCCGGCAAAGCGGCTTGATCAACGTGCCTCTATGGACCCTCGTCGACGAATGCCGCCTCCGACTCCTCAGCCTCCCTCTGGTGCTGGGCTCCCTCCGCGGCCATCTGTTCAACTGTCGGCTATCCCGCAGATGCCTTCTTCTGGTTCTCAGCGCTTCGTTCCTCAGACACCCACTAAGGCGACAGCTGCGAGCCTACCAGCCACTCCACGCTCGCTTCTGTTGGCCCCTCAGCCTTCTCATACGGAACGGTTTATCCCCGCCGGCTCTGTACAGCGGCTTCCTCCAGTGGCTTCCCTTCCTGGTTCTGGTGTCGTCCCTCGTTCTGGCTCCGTCGCTCAAACGCCTACCCGGGTCGGATCGCTAGCAGTGTCAACCTCGGGCGGACAACGCACGCCGTTTATCCCTAGCAACTGAAGCGGACAATTTTGACGCAACCTACCTCTTGAACATCAAGCTCGGTCTATGTCTCCAGCCCTGTATTCCTACAGCTTTTCAGAGATTGGCAGCTCTACTGTAGTTTTGTCGTAGTTCGTATCGTTATGCTTTAAATTACCGTCTATATATGAACATCCTATGCGCATATAATCGCTCCGGCGGGTCGGCTCAATCGCCTGGTATCCCCTACATTATCTCTGAACCAGCACCGCATTTTTCGTTATGTTATGGGCCGATCGAGATATGTCATTTTGGATGAGACACGAACCTGTAGCGCCCGAGCCACGTGCGACGCCACCCACTGGCTGCGGGGCTGCGGCGGACGACGGCTACACCAAGGCTGTACGAGGCCGTCTCGCCTTGCACCCTTAATCCCACTCTCCCACTCCTCAGCGCAGGTCGCCCCACATTTCCCTCTTGCGTCCTTGCCATCACCTAGACATTCCCCCTGCTCGTTCCGCCACCTGTTACGACCGTCCACTTCACGACCACACCGACTGAGATGGCTACCTACAATGATCCCTATGCGGGAGGCCAGTACGGACACCAATACCAAGATGCGCCGTTCAACCCGTACGAGGTGCAGCAGCAACAAGCACACAGAGGGTACGAGCAGGGCGGCTACGGTGACCACAGCGACGAGTATGACGCTGGTGGTCGCGCGAAGGAGGGCGGAGCCGGTATAAGGCACGGTTATGAGCACGGAGAGGATGCGGTCCCCGTGCCTATGGGCGAGAAGTAAGTGATAGAGTTCTCGTCTGCGGTGTGGACCGAACCTTGAGGTGCTCATGTGCGTCTCCTCCTAGGACGTCGGCTACCATGAGGCAGTGGCGGTACGACTACCAGGGCAAGATGTGGACCAAAGGCAGTCGAGCCAGCTGTTTCGGCCGGTTCTTCTGCTGCACGATCATGATATTCGTCTTCCTCCTGATCAGCATCATCCTCTCCCTGGCTCTGGTACGTTGAGTACGTTCTGCGCTTCCCCGCATCACGTCTGACGAGGAATGTGCACCCCAGTGGCTCCGCCCTCCGAACGTCATCGTAGGCCAGCCTACCCCCGACCTCAACACATTCAACATTGATCTCAACACGGAGAGCATAAGTCTTGGCATGCCCGTGAACGTCAGGTATGCTGGGAAGCACACGCGTCTACCGGATCCTCAAACTTACATGTCTGCAGCATAAACAACCCGAACTACTTCTCCGTCGACATTTCCTACCTGGACGCGCAAGTAATCTACCCGATCAACAACACCCAGATTGGTTCCGGCCACAAGGGAAAGGTCGTGCTGAAGCAGAACGAGCAGACGAACTTCACCTTCCCCGTCACCGTCGCTTACAACGCGACATCGGACCCTAATGGCGCTGTCATCCTTGATCTTGCCAAGCGCTGCGGTCTCGACGGGAGTTCGGGATCGGACGTAGACCTCACCGTCTACGTGAAGGTATGCCCGTCATGTGTGCTTGTCCCGCGCGGCTTGAACTGACCGCATCCTCTACTAGGTTGCACTGAAGATCTTCTCGATCCCTATCTCTCACACGATCTCTAACAAGGTGTCGTTCTCATGTCCACTGCAGAGCGTTGGCTCCGAGCTCCAGGTTAGTACTGGCAATGCTTTGGATCTGTGATGGCTACTAAATGTTTGGTTACCATGTAGGATCTCCTGAAGGCTCTGGGTCTCACGCCTGCTGACATTGCGGGTTTGCTGTCATAGACTTTGCTATCGTTTATCGTACACTCGCTCTCATACGCCACGGACTTCGTATATGTTACCTTGCTAGATGAGTGCTGAGTACTCATGGACAATGTTTCAATAAACAATACACCGCTTAGTAGCAACGTACCGAGCTTGAATACAGAGTGCGGCGTTGCCATGAGTACACAATGATAGTACAGACGTCTTCTACCCAGGAGCGTTCTGTAGACCGAAGAATAGCTATGCAGAGGCTGGCTCTGAGCCAGGTCCGGCCTTCACCGCCCGCTCTGCCTCCTGCTCGGTCATGTCCATCTGCTCCCCGATCTTCGCCGCCTTCAGTGCCAATTGCCTCTCGACTTCCTCCCTATCCACGCCCGACGCCCCACACTGCGCAAGGCACTGCCCAATCATGCCCCGCCACTTCAGATGCCCATCGACCTCGTCGCACGCCACGTTCTCCACGCCCTGCACCTCCACCGGCTGCAAGCCCGCGACGCCCCAGTTCAGGCCGGACACGCGCGCGAGCACCGCGAGCACGTAGTCGTCCTTGCCGTACCCGTTCACGACACGCCCTGCGGCGACGCGGCGGACCGCGGCCCACTGCGCGCGGTCGGCCGCGAGCGGGCTCCCGAAGAGGTACACATCCTGCACGAGGCCGAGCGTCTGCGCGGGCGGCAGGGCGGCGAGGTGCTGCAGGGCCTCGAAGATGACGAGGGAGCCGAGGGAGTACCCGACGAGCGTGATCGGGCGGTTGCCCAGGACGCGTTCGGCGAGGAGCGTTCCTAGGACTTTGCCTGTCTTGACGGCGAGTGTCTTGGTGTGCATCCATGGGTTGTCTGTGGGCTTCGATTTAGTATGGAGGGTGGAGGGAAGGGCGTGTGTAGGGAGGATAACAGGTCTTACCGATGATTTTGGTGATCTTCATCCACGCTGTGGGGGATAGGGCGGAGAAGAGGGCGGCGAGGAAGGTTTGTTTGATGATCTGGCCTCTGATGTATTGCATTGCTTGAGCCTTGATAAGGTCGACGAGGGCAGTAGAAAGTTTCTGCAAGGCTTCGACTTCCTGTGGATCGCGGTAAGCAGTCGCGTTTGAGTATAGCTCATGGACAACGCTGACCCACTGTAGCGCGAAGGTATCTTCTCCGCGGAAGATGGTCCAGGGAGTTGTGACGTCCTCGGGCGTTTCCAGCCAGCCTGTGACGCATAACCGAACAGCCATGGTCTCCCGTGGTTCGCGCACAGGCTTTATGGCGAGGTCCCTGACTTCCCGGGTATACTCCCCGACAACCTCGGCGGTCTTCTTCGACCCGTAGGCTCCAAACAGCGCCCCGCATACTACGGATGATCCTGCAAGGCCGGTCGCAAGCGTGCCGACTGCGGTGCCTCCGACTCCCAGCCATCCTAGAACGGTGCTGACGCCTGCGCCTACTGCGGGAGCCGCGAGCCCGCCAGTCACGCCGACAAGCACTCCGCCGGCGACGGCGCCGACGCCGACGCCGACGATGCGCAGGACTTTGCTCCTCCGAGCGTGCTCTTCCTTGGCTGCATCTGTCTTCTTTCCTGCCTCCTCTATTGCGCGTCGTGGGTCTTTCAGTGTAGCTGCCACAACTTCCTCGTCCAGGGGGCCAATGAGAAACAAGAAGGCACGGGTGCGGCTAGAGTATTCCTTGCAGGAGGTGACATGTAGGAGGAGGATTGTGTGGAGGAGAGGCGCGAGTTGCTCGTGGGGTGGTAATGGTGGAAGTCCGACTGTGGAGGTATCGGATAGAGGGTCGAACTCCGGTGCCTGGCCTACAGCGAGTTCAATCAGTACGTTGAGCATCGGCGGAGAAAAGGCTTACCTCCACCGGGCTCGCGACATGCAAGCCATATGTTCTTCAACGTCTCTTGTGCCCAGTCGTTAAGGGTCTCGACAAATGCATCTTTCTTCGAGTATGCGTCGTCAGAGTTGATGGTGAACGCCTCGTTAGTAGCATAGAGCTCGGCGGTGTTGCGAAAGCCGGCGAGTCGGCGCGAGAATCGCTGGAAGATCGCGGGGTATTCTGCATCGCTGAGCTCTTTCGGTGGTGTGACCTTCGTAAGATCGCTCTTCTCAGACATGGCTGCAAGTGTGCAGGGTATCCACTGCGAATTGGTGTGGGATGATACACAGATATGCCCAGGCGGTGGACACGATCGACGTCATGAGGAGCGAGCAGGATCCGGAGCCGGCTTCCGTGAGAGGACCCTTCCAACAATGCCCAAATATTTGGTCCAGTGTACACGCTTACCGACTTACTCTGCTCTACACCACTACGCATCAGAGACAGATACATATGATGCATAACTGGCAGAACGTGTGCGTGAGGGCTTGATAGGGGAGCGATGGATTAGAGTTGATTCAGGTTAACTCGAGGACCAATCTTGAGTGTACCAAGCACGGCGCACTGCCGAGGACCTTCGCGTCCACATATTGATGCAAGACGGCGCACATGAAAACGAAAGGTTCCCTACAGCAAGAAGACCGTATGTTGTATCGGGGGGCCAAGACTGTAATAGGTCGAGGAAATCGTAGTCCGGGTGCAAGTGGATGCTGTGGGCGCTTCCTCCTATGGGCGCCTAGAGCTTGCGTAATGCACGTGCCGAAGACTTGCGAGCGTCCCCGGAAACGAGAGGCCAGCTCTTGCCTCCTGCCCTCCCCGTACCTGGCCAGTGTCCCCGACGACTACGACGCCTCCTTGCATAGGACCGTCCGACATCGCGGTCGACGATGTCGATGTCAGCTGTGAGTAGCATGTCAGAGAACTGCCTGCTCTGACGGTAACATGTCCTCAGTTCCTTAGATTGGGTACATGTTGTACCCAAGCGCGTCCTCTTCGCCCTCAAGCACTTTCTCTGCCCTCCCTACGCTCGCTTTCTACCTTCACTAGAGTCACCGCGCCACCACGTGCATGGTCACTTCCTCACAGGCCTTCGATCATCACGCACACTCGCCCTCTGTCTCTCGCGTCTTTATCCCGCAAACCAAGCGCTCTTCCCTCGCCGGCGGTTGTAGCCAACATTTCAAAGCTTGAAGCGGAGGCGGACGCACATCCAAATGATGTAGATAAGCAGATTGCGCTATTCGAAGCTTTGGTCGGTACCAAGGTGAAGCCGGGATTGGACACCGTAGTGGCAAGATGGGAACGGCTGTGTGAATTCGTGAGTAGCCTGCTCACTGCGTAGCGTATTGGAAACTGAGTGATAGTAGAACCCCTCACACCCTCTAATCCGCTCGGATACTGCTTTCAAACTCTACTTGGTTGCCTTGCGCGAATTGGGACTTGACGCGTCTATCAACGCTGCTGTTCGGAGACGAGACGCCATTCTGGCTGCCTCCTCAAGCCCAGCCGCTGCCAGTGTCGCCCAATCGTCCCAGCAGAGTAACACTGCCGCTCAGGATGCTGCTGCTGCTACTGCTCCGTCTGGCTCGCCGTCTACTACTGTCACCTCGGAAACTGCGCCCTCAACGTCATTGCCACCCCCCACGTCTAGTCAACAAGCTGCCCAGGAGGTTCTCTCTGGCACGGCGGTTGCTGCCCGATCGGTACATACGGACTTCGATGCGCTCAAGTCTGCTCTGGGGCGTGGTACTGGTGTACCTGGGAACCCAATCGTGGTGACATTGGCTGAACGTGAGTGCTGTCAAATCCCCACGAACCCCATGTGTGCCCTAGTGTCCTATGCTCGCACAAGGTAACCTTAGGCGGTAGTTTTGGTGCACCCCAACGGACATGGGGGTCGAACATTCTGCCGGGTGGCGCTCGCCTTGACCTATACTATCGCGGGATTGCTCTTGCATTTTACGCAGTGGCGTCTTAACCCCACCTTGCGACCATAGGCATGCCCATGTTATTGCAGTGAACGCATTGTCGGCAGCGTCTCCTGTATGGCCGGTCCCCGTCTGCACTGCATTTCCCATCCGCTTTGGACTGTTCACATGACATTATGCTGACCTCTTCCTTTCAGCTAAGAGTGCGGTTTTCCTGCGGCTCGCACGGTTCATAATATCGGCCGCTCTTGTTGCGTTTTGTAAGTTTCTGTATCTTGTGGTTCAATACCGTATTCCAACTGGCACCCAGTCGTCCTCGTGGTACTATCGCTTTGGGTTGAGAACTCGGGACTCCTCAAAGCGGGTCCACGACAGGCCGAGTTTGAGCCCATTCAGGCGAAGACGTACAAGTTCAGTGACGTACACGGTGTTGACGAAGCCAAGGCCGTAAGTGCGTATCAACGCCCTCTGTGCGGTTCACTCACTACGTTGGTTTCGCTAGGAACTTCAAGAAATCGTGGAGTTCCTCAAGGACCCTACTGCGTTTGGCACTTTGGGCGGCAAGCTCCCGAAGGGCGTCCTCCTGACCGGTCCTCCAGGAACTGGTAAGACCATGCTCGCGCGTGCCGTCGCAGGGGAGGCCGGGGTACCCTTCTTGTTCGCTTCGGGGTAAGTAACGGCCGCACGCTACTCACACGGAGATCTGATTGACGACGATCCCACAAGCTCTGAGTTCGACGAGATGTTCGTCGGTGTTGGCGCGAAGCGCGTCCGGGAACTGTTCAGTGCCGCCAGGAAGAAACAGCCGGCCATCATCTTCATCGACGAACTGGATGCTATAGGTGGCAAGCGGTCCAGCCGCGACCAACACTACATGAAGCAGACCCTGAACCAGCTGTTGGTTGAGATGGACGGCTTCCTGCAGAATGAGGGCATCATTGTCATCGCGGCCACGAACTTCCCGGATTCCCTGGACCCGTACGTACTAATGCCATGTCTTATGCCGCTCAGCCCGAGGTCCCTGACGGTTCTTTGGCAACAGCGCTCTAGTCCGTCCTGGACGCTTCGACAAGCACGTCGCCGTCCCGCTCCCTGACGTCCGTGGCCGCGTCCAGATTTTGCAGCATCACATGAAGAACGTAACCACCGCGCCCGGTAAATATCTCCCATGGTTCGTTAAGCGTGTCCGGCGACTCACACGCCAATTACGTCGTCAATAGAGGTCGACACGATGGTCCTCGCCAGGGGCACCGTCGGATTTTCGGGTGCTGATCTGCAAAACTTGGTCAAGTGAGTACTCTTGCCGGTCCGCGCCATGCTGCTCCACTCACAGGCGTGTCCAGCCAAGCCGCTGTCAAGGCTGCTCGCGACGGTGCGAAGGCCGTGGACCTCAAGCACTTTGAGTGGGCAAAGGACCGAATCATCATGGGAGCCGAGCGGAAGACGTCGTTCATAAGCGAGGAAGTGAAGAAGATGACGGCCTACCACGAGGTAGGCTCTCCTCGCTCGCTAACGCGTATGCATTGGGTTTGAACGCCGAGTTTCCAGGGCGGACATGCGCTCGTGGCGCTGTACACCGAGGGCGCCATGCCGCTTCACAAGGTCACCTGCGTTCCCCGGGGTCACGCCCTCGGTATCGTACGTACAATGCAGCCCGCCCTTGTTCGCGAACGGGACGAATGACCGCTTTGTTCTTGCAGACGAGCCAATTGCCGAAGGACGATCGGTACTCCGTCTCGCTCAAGGAGTATCTTGCCGAAATCGACGTGTGCATGGGCGGCCGTGTGGCTGAGGAGCTGGGTACGTGCCACGAATTATAGGGCAATTGGACCGATAAATACTGACCGCTACCCAACTTCGGTATACGCCTGCAGTCTATGGCCCCGAGAATGTAACGAGCGGTGCTTCTTCCGACTTACAGCATGCCACGAGGACCGCGAGGGCGATGGTGAAGGTTAGAACCGTCGATCAGTCTCCACGCGTCGAACGTCGCTGACTCGCCGCCTCTTACGCGCGTCCTCCGTTGCAGAACTGGGGATACTCTCACAAGATTGGACCCGTCTACCTGAGCGATAGGGAAGACACGATCAGCCCCAAGAAGAAGGACGAAATAGAAGACGAAGTGCGCAGGTACGTAAACCCCCATGTGATCCCGCGGCGAAAGCCCGCCCGCCCGTCCCCCGCCTCTGTCGCGCTGGCGCCAGTCTCGGGGAACTGGCCGGTGCGGACGCGCGCGCTCGGGCGGCCATGCGACGCAGGGCGACTGATCGTGCTTCCTCTGCGCTTCGGCGCCGCAGTCTCCTGATAGCGGGCGAGTCACGAGTGACCGCACTCCTGAAGTCTAAAGCGGACGAGCTGCACCGGGTCCGTACTTTCCGCTCGCGTCGCTGCTTCTCGCCGTGTGCTGACTGACTGACGTGTCTGTGTGCTGCCGCTGCCGCTGGCCGACTGCTGCGATGCTCCGTTCGTGCGTTGTTCCGTCTATAGCTCGCGAACGCGCTCGTCGAACACGAGACCCTCGACGCCGAGGAGGTGCAGAAGGTCATCAAGGGCGAGCCTATCCGCGCCATCGACGAGGTCATCAAGGAGGACCTCTCGCGCATGCAGGAGGGCTCCGCGTCATAGCTCCCACCGCAAACCGTCTAGAGTCTTGTCCTCTTCGATAGTGATAGTGGGTCTCCGTCGTATACGCTGTCTGCTGCTGCCGCTCCTACCCGCACGGTCTAATGTGTTCCCTATTGTAAATATATACGCGCGCCTCCCTTCCCCTCCCTGTGCGTCGTGTCCCAGGCACTGACTGGACCCGTGCTGTGCCATATGCCCTCCTTCCGGCGCAAATGAAGGGGCGGCGGTGTCCCATGCCATGGACGCGAAGCGAGCTCGGGGCACCGGGCAGCGAAGCACGACGTCGGCCGGCGTCCACGCCGCGAAACTCAGCGAAGGTTTCAACGCTCGCGGCGGGCGCAGATAGAGGGGACGGGAACGAAGCGTTCCGTGCGCGGGGCAGGCGTGTGTGTTCTCGGATGCCGCGCTTGCAGCGCCAGCCAGCGGCGGGCCGTCACCGCTAGACCGTGGTGCTGTCCTCCTCGGAGTCTGCTCGAGGGCCCGTCAGAATTCCGCACGGCCGTGTCACCGCACCCGCGCTATGTGATCTTGTAATTTTGAGTATTGGGGGTGTGGCACGGAGCCGCCGAGGAAGGCGCTGTGCCGATGGTAGTACAGTATACCCGCGATGGAAGCGCGGGACACGACTGGGCTCTCCGGTGGGAACGGCAGGACGCAAGAGGGGGGCACCCCTCTACTGCCGCAGGTGGTGAGAAGCGAGTCACTGTATGCGTTATGTGGGCTAGGAGTGCTCGTACAGACCCTGGTTTTGCCTTTGTTTCTTGTGCTTTCCGGGGGAGGGTGCTACTGGGTTCGGCCGCATCCGCCCGGTGGACTTACCTCGAGACCGTGCAAGTCTGCGGGGGAAGAACAAGACTTAGAATCTCAATGGGTCCCCATATCACGGGCTTGTGCGTGCATGACGGAGGTGGGATGACGTTCGCGATAGGACCTCGGGCCTGGCGTAGTGCCACTTACGGTGCAACGAGGATGACATGCAGGTGGGATGACCGGTCGGAGCAGCTATTACGCCAGTCGTCGCGCGTGGAGGATCGCCCTCTTCTTTCCCAGTTGCCCCATGGCACGCGGGTATGGCGATGCGCAATCCGGGACGGGCGACGTCCAAAGCGAAAGCGGGAGAAGGCCTTCCGTGCTCCGGCGTGACGGATGCCTGTCCGAAGCGTCCGCACCCGGCGTGCACTTCTCGGAGTCGCTCAGGCTCGCGCCGGTACATATCTGGCGCAATGCAGGGATGGTGAGAACCTCGAGTGGTTCATTGCCTAGTTGTTACGACGATCCCTGGCCGCACGCGAGGATGCCACAAGGCCGGGCGGGGTGCTGTGTCGCACGTACAGTAAGGCGGGAGGCGGGCGGCGTGGTTCTTGACCGGCAATCCTCGGCTGTCAAAGCAGTGGAGTTGGCATGCTTCTGTGTATTCGTACAGCGCGCGGGCCGGGAGCACATGAAGTGCATCCGGACCCGTCAGCACTCGCCCGCTCCGCCTTGCGCGTATGACGACTGAGGCTCAGGACGCTGCAGGAAGAACGAGCCTGAGGATCGACGGCGTGTAAAGTGTGGTGCCAGACTGACGTCGCGAGTGTCTAGTAGCAGCATGATACAAGCGCACAACGCCCCCACGGTGTGGCACGACAGCCCACGCCGTACGTACGAGCCGTCCCAGCTCGGAACGGACCCGCGCCCGGAGGGCGGAAGCGGCCCTCGGGGGCATCCAACCGCGTCGCAGCGTACGCCGGAGCGGGCCACGAACGCGATATCGCTCGAGATAATCGCGAACCTGATGGGGCAGTGGCCAGCCGAGGCCCCGTGCGCGCACGCGGTGCTGGGGAAGAAGCACGCACGCCGCGCGCACCGGGTCGCTGAGTTGGAGTGTACGAGGCGCGTAGGACGGTAGGCAGGATTTGTCGTGCACGAGGGCGAGGAGGGACGCACCGCATTGCCGCACCGCCAATCACGACGCTCCGTACCCCGTCCGCTGGAGGCCTGGGAGAAGGCCGGCGCGTCTGGCGGTGGGCTGCTCGTTCCGCTATAGGGTCTACGAGGTCGATCAGGAGGGAGACGTCGCTCGCCAGATTTACGCTGTACCACAGCGGCGGCCGCCTGTGCTGAACCACGGGTGAGAGGCCGACGCACTTTTACGGAGAGATTGAGGCTTACGAGAACGTCTTCCAAGGCACCCCGACCCCGGCGCCGCCTCCAGAATAGCCACTGTCACTGACCCACTCCGTTCCGCTGAGTGGACACACGCCCACGGAAGAGCACTGGAAGCTTTCGGACGCTGCGGGACGGGAGGAAGGGGCGGACGGAAGGCTCCGCCGCCAAGCTGCGGCGAGCGCAGGCTGACGAAGCCCTTCCGCCATTTGCCCTTGTTGAAGAGCCGCACGGGGGCTATAGTTGGAAGGTGGTGGCCCACGCACACTGACAAACCAGGCGATCTCTGCGTCCCGGGCTTGGGCTCGGGCGTGGGGGGCTGGGAATACAATGCAAACCGCACGGCGCAACCGTGCACGTGTCTGGTGCTTCCAGGCAGCAGCCGAGGTCCGCGCGGCCAGGGGTATCGCTTGCGTGTGCGGGTCGCGGACCTTTGCGAGGTTGTTCCTCGGGGGCGGTAGGGGCACCGGCAGGAAGAGGAATATCGATGGTGCGTCGCGACTGTTGGCAGTACGGCTGGGCAAGGTTCGCTATACTGGGCGATTGGGCGAGAACGGGCTTGGCCAATAGGAGAGGGCGAGCGGGTGCTCTCACAGCGGTCGCCCGAGTTGGCCAGATAGCGAGGGAATTTACGTTGGGGTCTGGGTGCTGGAGGACGGCGTATCGACTGTGGTGGACACGGCAGGATGTGAAAGGGGGGAGATTGCGAGCACTCACCACGAGCGGCCGATTATTCACAAGTCTCTTGAGAATTTGGTTCGCAAATACGTCAACTTGGGCCTCCTGAGCCCTTCCAGGCCTTAACGTACAACATGCCGATCCTGTCGTAAGCTCGAATGCATGGGTGAAATGGTGTCAACAGCGAAGCATGAGGTGCGGTGAAGGGAATAGAGGGTAGACGTTGCTGAACGGGTTCCGCGAGCTAGCCGACGGGAGTATGCGGTGCAAGAGGGGAGAGAATGGAGCTGGAGTGTGCCTGCCCTAACGGCAGCTATGAAACGCCTGGTGGCTGTTCAACAGCGCGATGGTGATGCTCAAGCGATTGCCAGGGCCGAACCGAACATAGAGTAGGGCGCGTGCGGTGTAAGAGAACGAATGGCGGGGTATACTGATAGACAGGTCTTTAGCATGGCACAAGGACGCTCTCTCGGAAGGCAGTATATCGCGAGCTCCAGAGGGAAGCTGCAGTCAAGGAGGTGGTGGGTGGAATAGACTGAGAGAGAGGTGCACATGGTCGAGGAGCCCGCAATCACGGTGTAGTGATGCCTCTCTGGGCAGTGATAAATTGCATGAGAATGGGGGGAGAGGTGATCTGAAGGGATAGCTGTATCGAGCCTAGCGCGGAGGGCGAAGGTTTGGGAGAAACGTCAATTACCACGAGTTTGGCCTGTAGCGCCTCGGCATGTGTAGTGGAGAATTCGAAGGTGGCAGCCGCCACGGACGACCGGGGCTGCAGGATTGTCAGCTTGAATTTGACGACTGCGGTGGGTGGTGAAACGTGTTGGGCGTCAGGAGACGAGAGGACGCAAGCGAAGCATGTTGGCAGCCGCCTATGTCGGACGGAACAAGGCCAAGCCGAGCCGCTGGGCGGACAAGGGGGAGATTACCTTGGGTTGTCAGGTCGCTGAGCATGTACTTGCTGGGCAGAGAGATACGCGGAATGAAAGGATGCCGGGGGCGAGCCGTCGAGCTCACCGTCGCGTTCAGAGTGATTGCGTTCGCCAAATCATTCTGCGTCTGAACGGGCAGTAAGCGCGCCCGCTCGACGCGGAAGCAAATTCCGCAGGTCATGAGCTGCCAATCGCATCGTCGTTCACCCTACGCTAGCGACTACGTCGGGGACGGGGCACCAACGTATGGCAGGAGCATGGACCAGGAGGAGGGACACGTACTTTGCCGGCGAACGTACTGTACAAACTGGCCCGACGGGGCGTGCATGTGCGCATCGGGCCGGAATCTGGACCGTATCTGTTCGCGGGGCGATCGGCGCCAGGGACGGGGGGCTGGCCGGGGTCCTGCCGGGTGGGGCGGGGGCGGAGACACAGCCGCGGAACGCTATTTCCCGAAGCAAGGGCGGGGGACGCTTCTGAGTTCTGACAGCGTTCGCGTTCGATCCGAAGACGAGTGTCGAGGCTTTGTATTATCCGGCGCTGGCCAGCCTCTCGCCCTCGGCACTCTCCCACCCCCAGCAGAAGACAGAGCTCAGGCCTCAGCACAAGTCGCAAGTCGCAAGTCGCCAGTCCGCCTGGCCATCGATCGTCATCCGTCCTCCCGCGCCATATGCTGCCATCACTCTCTCGCCCACACTCCCCGCGCCCGGCTGCGCTTCCGTACCCGCATCCCAGCCTCCCCCGTGCGCGAGGCAGGTGCGCATATGCCACCCTCGTAAAAACCCAGCCAGCCCTCCCCGCCGCCCCCTTTCTCTCCCGTCTCCTGTCACCCCCACCCGCCCCCTCTTCGCTCGCCCCGGAAAGCTTATCCGTGTCAGCCACCGTCCGCCCCACCGAGGCAGACAGACACAGACGCAGACACAGACAGAGGCAGGCAGGCAGCCGGGACCAGTAGCAGCAGCCCGCGCACACACCGCCGCCACCCACAGCAGCACACCGCGAGTGGCCCCCTCGGCTCGTGGCTGGACCTACATCTCCCAACCCCCGATCGCAATCGACCGAAGTTCGATCAGCGACGACGAACATAAACTGCCTTGCGGGCCTGCCCACCCACAATCGACAATCTCCCACTCCCCGCGCCCGTGCGCCGTTCCCCCTACCTCCGCCGACGGCGAGAGCGCTCGTGGTGAGTTGCCCGCTTTGTCGACACGCCCGAGGCCCCCCGTCTCCGCCGCCGCCGGTGCTCGCGAGATGCACCGCAGAATCCAGATGCTGACCTCCAGGGCGATGCTCCCCAGATCCCCGTCCGTGATCCAATCACCGCCGCCGCTGCGCTGCCCCTCCCCCCCGCCTCCGCGAGATGTGCCATCGCCAGTTGCGCCTATGGAAGGCCACAAAGTGCGGTCACTTGACGTTCTCCGGCGAGACGAACATCGACTGCGGTTTGCGCGACTGCTACAATAGCACCGCGCACCCCTCCACCTGCGGCGCACCCGGTACCCCTCCCTGTCGCTGCCGCCGTTACTATACGTACGTCGCGCGTCCTTCTTTGGAGCCTCTCTTCTGACGCTGTCCTCGTTATTCCTTCTTTTTGCCCAAAGCCAACCTGAGCGGATCATCACTCACGAGGTGCGTCCCGACGTCCCTCCCTGTACAACGAGTCTGACCGAATTCTGCCAGTCGAATACCAAATGCCCGCGCTGCCAGTAAGCTCGAGGTGGCTCCAGGCTCAGCCACCGCCGCCACCAGCACCACCGCCACCACTCGCCACGACCTAGCGACGACGCCCTGACGATCCCGCGTTCACGTTCTGTATTTATCAGTGTACAATTCCCGTCGCGCCCCGAGCCCGTGCGCTCTGTACCACGTAGACAACTAGCTCGCTAGCTATACGTCCAAGTTCACCGCCGCGAGCGCATCGTCGTCTAGCCCGCCGTCCCCGTACTCCTCGTCCTCGTCCTCGTCCATCGCCGCCGCCGCAGCGGCGGCCTTGCGCTGCTCGGCCTCCTGCGCGAGCGCGAGCTCCTTCTGCTTCGCCTGCGCCTTCTCGATGTCCGCGAGCGTCCAGAGCGAGATCCCCGTCTGGTTCTCGTTCGGGTTCTGGGAGATCATGCGCATGAACTGCTTCGAGAGCGTGAGCGCCATGTCCGTCGACAGGTTCGACGCCGTCTCGGTGATGTACTGGTTGATCCACCGCGGCAGCTTCGCGCGCTTGTCCGCCCGGGCGAACCGCTGTACAGCGGGATTGCGTCAGGTTGGGTTGGGTTGATAGGGAGATGTCCGTTATCCATGGGTGGGGTGGGGAAGGTTGGGAGGTTGAGTGGCACGAGTTGGTTCGCACGGGTAGAACGGAGCTCGGTCAGCGGCGGGCTCCACGCCACGGACCGGGGGTGCGGGACGGTGCGTACCTTGTCTGCGAAGACCATCAGCCCCCAGTCCGTCTTCCCGCGCAGGACACGGCCGACGCACTGCGCGGCGTTCCGCATTGCGTCGAAGCCCAAGAACTCAGATTCGCGGATGCGGTACGCGTCGCGCAGGTACTCGAGGCGTGCTTTCAGGATACGACTCTCCGTATATTGGTATGGCACACTGAGTGAGCGAGGCAGATGGACGGGCGGGACCGTGGCCGAGCGTGGTGTCGTAGGTCAGTATCCCGCGGGCGGCAACGCCTAGGAAAAAAAACCTGGGCACGTACCCGAACATGATGACCGCGCGGCCATAATTGTGATCGAAATCGATACCTTCGGATACCTTGCCACGGGCGACAGACAACAGCACTGCGCCTCGGCCGTTATCACATGCCTACGAAGGCAGAGAAATTTCCAAGGAGCCTTGGTTGAGCACGACAGTGACAGTCAAGAAATGGGGTCCGTCGAGGAGACGCACCCTGCGGTAATTCTCTAACGCGATGCTGGTCTCGTTCGCGTCCGGGGTCTCGACGAAGATCAGCTTGTGCTTCCAGACCTCGTTCAGGATGCCCTACACCGCGCGTGCGGCACACCACATCTGTCAGCACAGCCGCGCGCTCCCGCGCGCACGTACGGGTGAGCTCACCATGTCGTTCCACGCGGCGACGATGGACTCCATATAGAGGTAGCTCGGGAAGAACGCGACGATGCCGTCCGGCACGATCTTGCTGTACTCGATGAGGATGCTCCCGAAATTGCGCACCACCGCGGGGTCGTTCCGGACCTCGAACCGGGAGCTGATCGCCACCTGGTCGCTGCCGCGCGTGATGACCTGTCGGCGCGCGATGTGGACGTCAGCTGCTGTCTTGCGCACGAGACCCTGTGGCCGCTCACCAGCGGCAAGAACGAGTTACGCGTCAGGGTCATGGAGTAAGTCTCCTGGACGACCGGGGTGAACTGCAGCATCTTCGGGTACATGTCTAGCGGCGACAGCGTCCCTGAGGTAATGACCACCGTGCTGAACCGCTCGAAAACCGGTTTGATCGCTATGGCGGGGTCCAGGCATCTGAAGCACCCGTGAGCCGGTGGCGAGGACAGTTGCAGCATAGGTCACCTACGTAAGATGAAAGATCGGGTTCGGAACGGTGGCATTCTCGGTTTCATATGGCTCAAGGATAAGGAGGAAGCCTGCAGACCAATCAGCAATGGGAGCGCGCGCGACGGTTAATGCGTATCGCACCCTTCTCGTACGTCGCCACGAGCGTGGCGAAGCTCGCGACCTTCTGCAGGGACGAGAACTCGTCTACACGGCTGACTTCGAGAGTTCGCACTAGCGACTGCAGGCGCTCCGCGCAGAACCTGGCGCACAGTGATCGGCAACACATTTCATGCAGAGCAACGGGCATGAAACCTACCGTAACGGCCTCCGCTCGATGTACGTAATGTCCTTCAGGTGCTGCAAAAACGAAAGCGGCGTCTCCGCTACGACGTGCAGCACACGCATGCGCGTCTGGAGGGGCAGCCAATCAGGGGCGCGGGTGCATGACGGGAGTGGGACTCCTGACGCACCTTCAGGTACTCAACAAAGCGCTTAAGGAATGCCACGAAATGCTCGGCCTTCCGGATGTTCCCAGGAATCGCCTCCTTCAATAGGTCTTCCGGGAGCACTAATCCCGGACGGTCGATTGGGTTAGACCGCAAGCGGTGATATGGGGGGCATAGGGGTAACGAGATGAAGGCTTACCAGGATTGGACACGAAAGCGTCTTCGGCGTCGTTGGCTTCCTGTAGACCTTCTACCAATTTCATGTATTCATCCTGCAGCTTGGACGCGTCCGTCTTTTTGATTCTGGAGACCTTATCAGACACCTGTCGTCGTTAGTTTGTTGTTCCACTAACTCATCGATTTTGTCCCCGAGCCGGACTACGCTTCGCGCAGCAGAATCCAGCATCGGCCTCGTGAGGTCTATGCTCAGTGACTCGATGCAGACGTTATCTGAGGTGTGTCAGCCGTGCCGCTAAGCGTTCACCATATGCTGCGGCCATCGTACCGATATTGTGGGCCTCGTCGAAAACCACGATGGCATCCTTCGAGATTTCTTTGGATACCTGCTCGGCCACTTTCGGGTCCAGGAGGTAGTGGAAAGAATATATGATGACGTCCACAAACGGCATCTGACACGAGGATTTGTATGGCATGCCGACATTGACGCGCTATACCCACTTACCATGCGACGGACAAGGAAATACGGGCATATGCGGTTATCTCGACCGTACTGCAAGACATCGGCGAGCGTCCAGATTCCTGGAGGAATCAGGTTCCCTGGTTCAAGCTTGCCTAGATTCTAGTAGGCGTTTAGTAACATTCAGTAGCATCGATCCTTACCCCCTACCTCGTGCCAGTCGCAGAGCTCTACAGACCCTGGGTTTTCACGGCCTTTCTGACAAACAGCGGAATTTGTCAGGTCCCGACACCGCGCATCTACTACTTTCCCCTTCTTCTCTTTTGATACCTGGAAAGTCAAAGAAAACGTGAATCCGATCCTTTCTACAACCCCCCAAAAGCCAGCTACTACCGCCGCATGACTTTCGTCACTGAGCTGCACTGACCTCGGGATGTATGCATAGGTTCTTGCGACTCGTCAGACCGATACCATAGAAATTGGCCTCCTTCTCTCTTTGCTCGTCTGTTTCCGCAACATCCTTGCGGTAATCCATAAGGCGCTTTAGCTCGGCAAGAGCCTTCTCGATCTCGGGGACCGTTCGCGAGCAGTATATTAGTTTCCGTTTCGTAGGGTAGAACTAGACGGCGTGAGTCAAATATACCCATGCTACTGGTTCATGATACGTCATACCTGCTGATATGATACAATGAGAGACAATAGAGATACTGTCTTCCCTGTCCCGGACGGCATTTCGAGCAAACAATGCCCCTAGGTCGATGTCATTACTGAGCGGGTGGAAAATCGGATGCATACGGCGGACGTACTGTCGCATCGAGGGTCCGTTTCAAGTCACACATATATGCATATTGTTCTGTGGAGGGAATGTCAGGCCTGACTTCGATATACCAATGGCGCAACTCGTACCAGGGTATATTCGGTCGTAAGGGAAGATTATCTGCAAGGTACTCGATTTCAGCAGTTCTTACGAGTTCGAACACACTCACAGGTAGATCGTCAATAAAGAACTTCATAACTACGGAAAGCGGGATGTGCGAGGGAAGAGGATGGGCCCAATGTCTGCCCGGAGTACTCGTGGTCCGGAGACAAGTTGTGTGCAGCCTGGACGTGACGCGTCTGTCGCGTAACGCGTCGTGCCAGATCGGCGATCTCGCCATGGTGTCACGGCGGAGGCGCGTCACAGGAACAAGGCTCACTCTCGAGACTCGATGATGCTCTCAAGAGCCCGCCGGCGACTCGCTGCGACCCTCCCTCGCTATGCTTTCCCTCGCCCCTCTGTCGTCGCCCGGCGGTATGCCACCAACGACAACAAGCCCCCGGCTCCCTTGCCGGACGATGTGCGACCTACGCCCTACCTGAACGACAGCTTCGCGTCCCACACCATGTTCACCGTCGACTTCTTCCGGAGGTTTCTGAAGTACACCGCGGTCGGGCTCTTGGCAGTCACTGTCACCTCGTGGACGGCTTTTGAGGGCGCACACCTCTGGGTGGAGAACGTTGCTCTTGCGGCAGAGACGGACGAAGACGCGAAGCGGTGGGAGTGGGACCTTGAGGCAGACAAGTGGTCCGGCTCACCTAACGGAGGCACCGATCCCGCACTTGGATTTTCTGGAAGACACGCTGTCCGGAGTGCTTGGATGGTGCTTTATTGGGGAACGGGCTCAGCGACGAACGCTATCGTCGCCTCCAAGGCATATACCGGACGCCATGGAGAAGGCCCAACGCTGGCTCCTATTGACGCTACCCTCGAGTACGCTCAGGAGTTCCTACGCATCGCGCTAGAGGTCGCAGAACAGGCCAAAACCAAGGGGAGACTCCACCCCATGACCATCACCGCCCTTCTTGCCCGACGTGCGGACGTGGTGTCTCGGATGGGTACTCGAAACGCTCTGGACGAAGCCCGCTCGGAGTACGAACGCGTGTGGTCGAACCTCTCGGGTCAGGGAGTACAAGCCGCCCGCATTGCGCTGAAGCTCGGCGACCTCAACCGGAGGTTAGGGGATACCGAAGACGCCCTTGCGTGGTGGGCACGTTCTATTCAGCTCGCTGCCGGTAAGCCCGGTGTTGCGGCCCCCAATACTACACCGGCTATCCCGGAGACTGTACCTTCATCCCCATTGGCCCAGAGAACACTGGTCTCAGCACTGGTCTCCTTGTCCGCCTTCTACGCTACCACAGGTCAACTCCGCCAGGCTCAAGCTGCCGAGGAATCCGCCCTCAACCTGCTTCGCTCGATTCCCTCTCCACAATCATTCGACGAGGCTTCGCCAGGTCAAGCCCTGCATTCCCTCTACATCCTGCACCGTTCCTCCATTCTTTCTATCCACCTTGCTGAGGTGCTGTACGCACTGCGGACGAAGCCTGCGACCTCCGTGGACTGGCTCACCCGTGCAGCGGAGTCCTCGGAACGTGTGGCCCTGGCACTCACGGGCCTTCCGCCTACACATCCCGACGCACCTGGCTCGGAGATTCCTCACCCGCCCGCGTCGGAGACTCCTCTGACGGAGAACTACGCCAAGTCTAAGTCCATGAGCGGTCCCGCGAAGAACCTCCTGCGTGATGCGCGGAGGACCGCTGCGGAGGCGTGGAACCTCATCGGCGTGCTGACGGAGGGAGGCAAGTCTGCGGATGCGCCGGCCAAGGCGTTGGAGTGCTACGAGCGGGCGCTAGGTTGGGCTGGGGTTGGACGGGACAAGGCGGGAGGGATTGGGCAGCCGGGAGAGGGTACACTGGAATCGGACTGGCAGACGTTCTGGGCGAACTACGTTCGTGCTCGGGAAGTTGTGCGGAATCAGGAGCAGAAGTAGATATTGCATCTCTACAACTCCACTCTTCGATAATATCGTTCTTTGTACGTCTCACCCTTCGCTAGCGTTCACTTAAGTTCACCACTGCTCCCATTGGTGAAGTAGCTGAACCATCAGCACTCATGTGGGTATCCGGCAGAGCTGAGTCTACCTGACAGAACGCGTGGCGTTACACCGCGTAGACGCCCAAAGCCACAAGCGCGTCAAAGCGCGACGCGTCGATCGAACTACTAAATCATCGTGTCCGCCACAATACTTACCCCAAACGCCCACCACACACTACACATTACACTACTTCGATGAACGTACGGCTATGAGCCACAAGGCCATCGTACTCTGGGACCCCAAGGTCCACGCAAAGCTTGCTTCCGACGACGCGTGCACCACCATCTTGCAATATGAGCTGCCTCGCGCCCCGTCTACGATCCGCCCACCCTACCAGTCCCCGCACGCCTCTGACGTGAAGCTGCGATATGTGCCTCCGCTCTCGTATTTCTGCATTAAAGCGCTGGCAGAATATCCGGACGAGATGCACGCCCTCGGGTCCGCAAGGCTTCTCTACCAGGCCCCCTGGTCCCCAGACCACTTCGACATACTCTCCGCGCTCATCCCTACCTATCGGCCGCTTGACGAAGACAATGATTCTTTTGATCTCTCCTTGGTAGATCCTCGCCTCTGGGCTGTTTTGATACAGGCATATGAGGGCCTTCCGGACGCGTTTCGGCGATATACACTCCCGCTCTCTGACGCGCACTTGCCCCTCCTTCAAACCATCCCGAGCACGAAACATTTCTGCCTCATTACGACACTTTCCCTATCACGATGCCCGATGCTCACGGACGACACTGTCTTGGAACTTCGCCACCTACATACACTCGCAGCTTTGGACGTCAGCGTCACTGCGCTGGGAACCTGGGGGATTCGCCGACTGGTCAGCAGCCTCGCCTGGAGCGAGGGCGAGGAGGCAGCACGCCGTGCCGAGCGGAGGGGACCTTGGGGACTTCGTATATTGGACCTGCGAAATTGTATAAACATCGACGACAAGGTGCTCTCTTGGATCAAGCGCTTCCCACTCCTCAGCGTCGTAGGTGAGCGTAGTCTACACTTAGTCACAAAGCTTGCTGGCTGAATGAGTGTGGCTGGCCCACAGACTTGCGCGGAACGGTCTGCAGACCATGGCGACAGCCTGACTTCCCGTTCACGGCAAGCGCAAATACAGGCCTCTATCACCCAACACCGTTGACTGAAGCGTTGGACCACTTGGCCGAGCGCAAGGCCGGCTTGTTCTCGCACCCTAAGCCCTTCGTACTGAAGGTCGACAAAATCCACCACGACGCTACTCCGACGCATTCAGGCAGCCATCGGGTCAACAAGCTATATGACGCGAACGACGACGGCTATCGTCCCAAATGGCAGTCTATCGGACGCCGTACGGACGTCTTCCGCCCTCAGGTGCCTCCTGAACGACACGATCACACCGACGACTGGGACAATTCAATGCTGCCCAATGGAACGAACACAGACGAAGACCACAGTGATGACTCTTGCGGTGATAGCGGCGACAAAGCCGTACACGACAACGACGAGGAGCACGAACATCCATCCGGCTCCTCTAGCCCAACCGACCCAGCTTCCGGGAATGAACAGCTATGGATGAACGACGTTGCGGAGGACGAGGGACACTCGTATACGCACCAACGGGAAGCCGTCAAGTTTTACGCGCGGCCACTGGTACCTAGCATCCGTCGCGCATCGTCTGGACCAGCCAATGTTTCGGCCATCGGTCCAAACTCCCCTCCAAACCACAAGGAGGCCGCCCAAGCGGACCCGCTGATGCTCTTCCGCCCGCCACCGCCCTGGAGCGCGCTCCCGACGTCTCCGCCCGCGAAGAAGCCCGTATCTTCGTTCGCCCCGTCAATGCCGGAGAGCGTCTTCGCCGCGAGACCATCCGACTCCTCGCACACGCTGAAGCGGAAGCGGAGCGAGCTGGAAGAGATGGCGCCCGCTCCGGCGGACCAGGCGCGTCGGCGCATGCACGCGCTCTCCAGCATCCAGAGCCTGTTCAGCATGGTGCAGAAGCGCGAGACCCGACCTGGGGGCGAGAAGAGTGGCGCGAGCAGCTCTGTGAGGATGGTCGTCCCGGGGCGCGTGAACCCATTTGCGCGGACTGCCCAGGGCGTGAAGAAGAAGCAAAAGCGTGCTGAGCCGTTAGCAACTACCGAGGAGAGATGCGCGGAATCGTCGAGCACTCGTAAAACCTCCGCTGCACCTGCAGAGGCGGCGAGGGATGTCGGTATTGCGAGACCTTCGAGACCGGCTACCACAGTGCCCAAACGGCCTATGCCCCAGGGTTCTACCAAGCCTTCACCACATCCACAGAAGGCACTCGCACCCGCTAAGCCACCGGCCCCACCAGGACCCGACAAACGACCGCCGCCACCTGCTCCCGCTCAAGCCACGACCGAACGGCCAGCGAAGAAGCTAAAGCCCATCACGACACTCACCGTGCCCGAATGGCCGCACGCGCACCACAAGCCTGCGTCGCACTACAGACCGAAGCTGCCCGCGGCGCCACCCCCGTCCAAGGCGCGCGTCCAGACCACGCTCCCCGTTTCGGTCTCAAAGGGCTCGGATAAGGGCAAAGGACCAGAGAAGGAGAAGGAGAGGAGGCGGGTGTCTGCGCCTGTGATGGTGACATCTCCACTGGAGATGGTTGCGGTGGGCAAATCTGAGCAGGTGAAGGAGACGGCGGCCAGGTCTGGGAAAGCACCGAGTTCGAGTAAGGGTGGGCCTAAGGCGAAGACGAAGAGCACTCGAGGGTTTAATTGGAAGAGCTGGGGCGCCGGATAGCACGGATTGGACATGCTTGGAGGAATTGACTGCTACATCCTTGGGATAGGATATCATTGTCATTAACGTATTGGTACCATCTACGAACGTTCTTGTAGTCACTCAAGATAAAGTCGCGCACCAAAGATAATATTACAATACACTACCAATAACAGGACGAGCGAGAAAACGACACGACAATCTCACCATAGCAAGAGCACCCTCCGCTTAGTACCTCCGACGGCCAGGCGAACGCGAGCGCTCACGCTCTCTCCTCCGGTCACTACAGCACAAACGCACACGTCATCAGACACGTCTCGCACAACACACAAACAGACACCACTCACTCGTAACGCGAGTGCCTCTCGTACCCCCGGTCGCGTTCACGGTAGTCATCCCGGGACGAGCGGTAGTCGCGCTCGCCGCCACGACCAGGAGTAGGCGGGGGCGCGCCCGAGCCAGGAGCGCCCGTGGGAGGACCGACGGGCTGTCCTGCCGCCTTGCGCTTCTCGCGATCCTCCTTGAACTTCACCAACATGTTCCGCAACTCGTGGTAACCAAGATGCATCTAGCGAAAACGGTTAGTGTCGAGCGAAAATGAAGGGGTAGAGGTTCACCGTACCTTACCACCGAAGTGATCGGCAAGACGACGGTCAGAGTCGAGGACGGAGAGGTAGGCACCACAGACGTCGCAGACACGGAGCTTTTGGTGGCCGGACGCTCCCGACGTGTCGGTCAATTGTTGAAGCTCACGCTGTACATATGGTCAGCACGCCAATCTCATGCAGGAGCTTGCATGTAACGCACCTCCTTGTCCGCCTTCTCGCTTTTCAGCGCCTCGATGGCGGCCATCTCCCTCATAGACTCCTCCACCTTGCCCTGCTCACCGAGCGTCTCGATCTTCTCTGTACCACCCTGGATGGCCAGCTCAATTTCGGCAATTTCCCTCATCTGTAAACAGTCATGTGCACAGTCAACACGCGCCCCGTAGTCAACACAAAGCCAGGAAGGCGCACCAAGTTCGTGGTCTTCGCGTTCTCCTCCGGCGTCTTCTCCAGCCTCCTGTGCGCTGCGCGGATGCGGCGGTCGCACTCGTCGACGAACGCGAAGATGTTGGACTCGTACTCTGTCTGGAAGCGCGCGAAGATGGGGTCGTTCGGGTTGGCCTCGCGCGCGGCGAGGAACTCGGTCTTCAGCCGCTCGGTGTGCGACTTGGGGCATGCGCCGAGGTCCATTTTCTATGCGGGCATTGTTAGTACGCTCTTCACAGGATGACAGACGGTACGACGCACGGTGTTGGTGAAGAGGGTATGGGGACAGGTTCCGCACAGGAAGTTCCTGCACACCTTCTCGTCGGACCAGTGGAGGTTGGCATTGGACACGCCCATGGCCTCTGGACCCATCATTTGCTGGGTTCGTGTCAAAATAATGCCCGATCATATGTGCTGAGAACGACGTACCTCGAGGAGCTTCCTCTGCATTTCAGCTAGACGACCCATGTTGGATAGAAAAAGATAGGGAGACTAATATGTGCGAAGGACGTTGTATGCGGGGAGGATGAGTGAGTGTCTGGCGCGAAGGACGACTTTATGGATGTTTGTCCTGGTGGCAGCGGCGCAGGGAACGGGCGCTTACTCGCTTACTCATCGACTGCCTTTCTACTCAAGCTCAATATCCACCATATGCATGGTCTCTCCGTGCATCCAGGCCATTCCAGTTAATACGCGCCAAACTGAGAGTGCTTGTTGATTTGTTCAATAAGCGCTAATAATACAAGGTGGTTGGTATGCTACAACATTCCGTATGACATCGGCACTCGTTCGTTGTAGTCGTCTTTGACTCTTCTCTACACCAGGCGGCTTCTCTCGTCGGAACCAAGGTCTTCGCCAGTGACACCCGCGGCACCAGAAAGTACAGAGTCCCGCTGTTGTTGGTCTCGAGCCGCCTCGTCGAGGGTGGCAGGAGCATCGCGCTCGATGTGACGCTTGTTTATTTGTTCCTCGAACCGATCAACCGCTATAACGGATACAACGTCAGCGCGGCCGCCTCTCGTATGAGTACACGGAGGCTGTTCGTACCTCGATCAAGTCGTGCTGGACGTAGGGAGTCAGTGACCCGATCTGGGGATAAGGTGGCTGAAGTGAACGTACACTGCTCTCCCCGCAGAGCGGCCGAGTCGATCTTCTCTTCCTGGGGCGGCACCATCCAGGTCTGACCGCTCATGTTCTTCAACGAGTGGTTGGACTTCTCCTCTTGAGGAGGAATGAGGAAGCTGGTATCGTTGAGCGCGGGCTCGGACTGAGTGACACGGGCGTCCTTCTTCTCTTCCTGGGGTGCAAGGAGGTGGCTCATGGTTACGGTAGTAGTCGTGTGCGGGTGGTTGGATAAACAGTGGTCGTGTGCAGGTGAGCGATAAGTAGTGAAGCAGCTCGAGCGTGTCAGGAGGCCTTATATCCAGTGCGACGAGGGGGCCAAACGACTGACATCATACGGACGGAGCCCACCCCGCCCTCGCGGTCAGTGGACCGGGGGGTATTAGCGAATACACCACCTGCCTTTCTGGGACGGACCCTTTCGCGCGACATGACGCGCTGTGGGCGCTTCTTCAGCTCGCGCGGACCGCGACTGTGCCCGAGCTCGAGGATGCTCGCCCGCCGTCTGCTCTCTACCGCGCCCTCTCTGCCCCCGACCATCCGCCAACTCCTCGCGTCTCCTCCATTACCAGCTGCCGCAGCGATACAAGTCAATGGCTGGGTAAAGTCTATACGAAGGCAGAAGAAAGTCGCGTTCGCCGTTATTTCGGATGGCTCCTCCGAGCCGGGTCTCCAAGCCGTCTTCACCGACGTCACCTTGGCCAAACAGTACGTCGGGGCGCTGCAGGGGTTACGCACAGTCTGAATGACTTTGAAACCAGCTTGACTAATGGTGCGAGCGTACGTTTACGCGGAACACTAGCAGATAGCCCGGGAGCAGGCCAAGCGAAGGAACTGCAGGTGTCGGAGGCTGAGGTGCTCGGGGAATGCGATCCTGAAGTACGCCGGATGCCACACTGGATACGAGCAGTCATATTGACCATGCATGTAGACATACCCAATGCAAAAGCAGGCTCTGACCGTGGAATACCTCAGAGACCACTGCCATCTAAGAGCACGCACGCGAGAGATCGGTGCCATGCTCCGTCTGCGCGACACCACCACTAGAGCTATTCACGATTACTTCCATGTGAGTGAACCAACGTCGAGCGCTGCACCCGTTCTCATTACACCAGAATAATGGCTTCATACACGTACACACCCCCATAATCACGTCCAACGACTGCGAAGGCGCAGGCGAGACTTTCCGCATCGTCTCCTCTTCCGACGTTCCACCTACACCCTCCGCTTCCCCTCCGGACTCTACCGCCTCCCCGTCTACCCCGTCCGAATACTTCAACCATCCTGCCTACCTCACCGTCTCCTCCCAACTCCACCTCGAGGCCGTCGCCGCCGCCATCTCACGCGTGTACACGCTCTCGCCCTGCTTCCGCGCCGAGCGCTCCCAGACGAGCCGCCACCTCGCCGAGTTCTGGATGCTCGAGGCCGAATGGGCCTTCACCTCCTCCGTCGCGGACCTCTGCACCGTCGTCGAAGGCGTCCTCCGGCACATCCTCCGCACGCACGCCTCGAGCCCGGACATGGCCGCCCTCTGGCGCGGCAAGCCGAGCGAGCACGACCGCCGGCCGGACTTCCTCAAGCTCGCGGATGCCCCGCAGCCGTGGACGCGGATGAGCTACACGGAGGCCGTGGAGGCGCTCGCGAGGCACCACGCCGCGACGCGCGCGTTCGCGTTTGCGCCCGAGTGGGGCAAGAGCCTGCAGAGCGAGCACGAGCGCTGGCTCGCGGAGGAGCACGTCCGCGGGCCCGTGTTCGTCACGGACTACCCCGCCGCGCTCAAGCCGTTCTACATGCGCGTGAACGACGCGGGCGGGGAGGCCGAGGGCCGGGGCCCGATCGTTGCGTGCTTCGATCTGCTTGTGCCGGGCGTGGGCGAGCTCGTCGGCGGGTCGTTGCGCGAGGAGCGCCTGGAGCTGCTCGAGAAGGCGATTGAGCACCATGGGCTGAACAAGGCGGACTACGCGTGGTACCTCGATTTACGGAAGTACGGAGGGGCGCCGCATGGTGGGTTCGGGCTCGGGTTTGAGAGGCTCATCAGCTGGATTAGCGGGATCGAGAGCGTGCGGGAGTGCGTAGCGATGCCGAGGTGGGCTGGCAGGATGCTGCTGTAGCGTACCTACCGGAGTACTATGTACCTACACCGTCTTTGTGCGGTATCATATCCGTCTTGCCGCGTTCACCGGAGACCGACCCCCAGAACAGAATGAGCGGAGAGCGATAGCGAATCGTAATGACAAAAAATACAGTATGTACAGTGAGGTACAGACTTGCGCCCCGGCATTCAGCTGGTATACTAGATACACGGGCTAAACTAACTAGATGCAAAGATTACCATAGAGCCGGACATTGCAGGAGCGGAGAACAATTTATATGATGGGCGGCTTGGGATGTGATATACTCGGAGTCCATGTTAAGAAAGCGCAAAGTGATGAGGAAGAATGGGTGCTGCGCATGTATGGTATCGAGGCATATGTAGACATTGAGGGAATAGGGGTGGCCGAAGATGAACGATGTGCGAGGAACAGGCGAGGGTGCGGCGAGAGGGAGCAAGGAAGGGGCGCAGTGCAAGGTGAAGACAGACAGACAGACAGCAAGTAGGAGGGATTTCGGATAGCTCTACAGTGCGAGAGTTCAGGCGGGCGGCGGCTGGTTTCTCGCAGGGGCTTGGCCACGGCCACGACCGCGACCGCGACCGCGGTACTGACCACGGCCCCTGCCCCGGCCACGAGGGCGATCTCCCTGGGGGGACTCGTTCATGGGGAGAGGGTTGGCGCTCTGTTCTACATTCGGCGAAGGAGGGTACGACTTCTGTTGAGGGCGAGGCTGGTAGGGACGGCCACGGTTACCCCTTCCTCGCGAGGGCCGCGTGCCGGTAGGGGAAGCAGAGGAGGGTGTTTGGGGTTGCTCGGAAATGGGAGAGGCTGACTGGGTGCGGACGTTCTCTACAGTGACGGTGGGATGGGGTCGGTTCGCCCGCTTGCCCTTCGCTTGGGGTGGAGGTGAAGGGGTAGGTTCGTCCAAGGGCGCCTGGACAATGGACGGCTCGTACTTGCCGTAGGTCACGAATAGGTTGACGAGCTCGTCAAACTTGCCCAGCGGGCTAACGCTTGACTTGAAGGTGGGCTTGTTCATAGTGTCCCAGGCCTTGTCCATTTCTTCCTTGGTGTGTAGGCGCTTATCAAGTACCATCCATACAAGCTCGGGTTCACGCGTATCGAGCGCTAGGCTGATGTTGGACTTGTTCTCGGGTCGGCGGTAAACCGCTTCGTAATCCTCGTCGCCGGGAGGGTACGACTCGAAAAGATGCTGTATGACAGCTGGCCGCTTGTTCACAAGGGCAACATGGAATGCGGTCATGTCTTGACCATCGCGTTCCTCAGGATCAGCGCCTACAAGCACGTGAGCGCGACACCCATGCGCTATGATGCGACTACTTACTGTGTGCAGTAAGCCATTCCACTAGGTCCGCATCGCCCTTCTTCGCGACTATATGTAGCAGTGTCTGCTTCGGGTCCACAGGTAGAGACTTCACGAAGGCCTCAGCGCCCCTTCGGAGCTCTCCACCCGCGGCGTCGACATTGTCTTCCCAAATGCCCTTCTTGACTGCTGACGCGTCTCCACGACGCGCGGCAGCGAAGACTTTGGAGCGTGTAGCTTGCAATTTCTCCTGCTGAGCGCGGGCTTTCTGCTCTGCGTTCCTACGCGAGGCTTCGGCCTCAGCTTTCTTGGCGAAGGCCTTCTGCCGCTGACGTTCCTCCGCATCGCGGCGCTCTGTACAATATGTGAACAGACGGTCGTTTGATATGGGCAATGCGAGACGAACCTCGTTCGCGTTGCTTCTCCTGGTTAGCCTTGCGGGCAGCCTCCTCTTGTGCGCGACGCTCAGCGGCCCTCTCTTGATCCTCACGAGCCTTTCGCAAACGTGCGGTGTACTGGTCCTGGGTCTCAGAAGGACGAGGGTCGCGTTGTTGACGATGGAATCCTGACGGTGCTGTTGGCAAAAGGAAACGGGGTAGAGATACTGACAGCTTACGGGAATGGGCGTGCCGACTATCATGACCTCGAAGCGCCTCTTCAAAGAGCCACCTGGATAACGGACATGTGTTAGATGGAGATGCATACCAAATGCAGGATGCTCGCCTGTAGAATGCAAGACGTTCCGCTTCGTAGTCGTCGTAATCATCATAATCATCGTAGAAATCGTCGTCGCTGTAGAAGCCATCTTCGTCCTCTTCTTCGTGATCATCGTACTCGTCGAAGTCATACTCTTCGAAGGGGTTGAAGGGACTGTAGGTGTGGCTATGTGTATGGTCATAGTCATGATTGTGGCTATAGGAATGCGGGTGTGCATGTCGAAGGGGTGGGGATGAGGAGCGATCGAGGTGCTTCAGGAGTACGTTGTATGCCTCGCTGAGCTTCTGGAACTGGGAGGTTGCGTCGGTATCGCCGGGATTCTTGTCCGGGTGCGTTTTGAGCGCAAGCTAGGTACATATACGCGTCAACAAGGGGCCCTGAACCATCGCTACACACGTAGCCACTGACCTGCTTGTATGTCGACTTCACGACCTCAAGCGAGGAGCCCTGCGGTAGGGTGGCGCACGCCACTGCTGAGCGAGATAACCCGGGGTTTGTGGGTTTGTACATACCTGATCCAGCCCCAAAGCAGTGTACGCCTCTATCACGGTCGTATGCCTGTGCGCCATGGTGGATGAGAAGAAGGAAGTGGCAGGAGGGACCAGGTCTGGCGCGGACAGGGAGGAAAAACGCGTGCCTGCAAGCGCCCAGTCGCGTCCTCATTATCCGTCGCGTGCCTCCTTCCTAATTCGGCCTAGGCCACAGACGCGTCGCGGCGAGCGCTTGTTTCCTGACCTCCGAGTCGCGGGCCGTCACGTCGACCGCAGGGCTGCTCTCCTCCGCTCGTCTCCTGCCCTCGGGTCGTTGCTTTGGTTCTCTGGCGACACGGCAGATCTTGCACTTGATACTCCTGCGTTACTTTGGGTGATACTGCGGAGCTATGCAACGCCTCTCGAATGCAACAAATACATCGTCCCTCCAGCATGTCCCTACAACTGCCGACATGGGACTGCCAGGGCCATCGGCAACAGCGAATGCGGGGTTGAGCACTACGCAAAACGCGTCCTTCCTGTCGGCCCTTATGAGTGACAAGTACGTACTCCACTGAGATGCGAGAGACTGTAACTGAGAGCACAACCGTGAAGCATAGCCCATACTTCCAGGCCGGATTCGGCATCATGGTGTGCTAGAAGTTCAACCCGCGTATATATCCTTAACTCAAGTGCTGGCTCTTCCTAGGGACTAGGCGTGGGTTTGAATTTCCTTCGGCGGGGTATCACCCTCTCCGCATCCGCCCTCCGGCGGCAAATGCTGGTCTCGCTCGAGATGAACAACAAGGATCCCGCATACGACTACTTCCTGACTTGGATGGCGCACCAGTCTGCGCGCGCTGAGGCGGGCGGCGCGTCCTGGTGGAAGATGCGCTCGGCCCCGACGTGGATGCGCAGCCACCAGCTCGGCGTGCAGACCCTGCACGAGCAGCGTAAAAACGGGAGTTCGTCCGTCATGTTCAAGCTTGTTGCCGGACCCGGAACGCATTTCTTGCGTTATCGCAAGGTGTGGATGCAGGTACGTGCGCACGGCTCGTTTGACCCACGGAGTAAGTAACCGCTTCTGCAGATCAAACGTGAGCGAGAAACGAAGTCGCCAAACCTCATGACGGGAGCACCTTGGGAGACGATCACGATCACGACGCTCTTCCGTGACCGTGAGGTATTTGCCGACTTACTCGCCGAGGCGCGCGACCTTGCGCTACGAGGCCAGGAAGGCAAGCTCGTGATTAATATTCCTTGGGGTATCGAGTGGAAGCCGTTCGGTCAACCCAGGAGAAAACGGCCACTGAAGAGTGTCGTCCTGGAGGAAGGCGTCGCTGAGAAAATAGAGGAAGACGTGAAAGCCTTCCTGCAGCGACGACAGTGGTATGCTGACCGAGGTAAGCTCCTCGAAGCACCGGCGTACCCCCTTGCTAACGACTGGTTAGGCATCCCGTACCGCCGAGGCTACCTCCTACACGGCCCACCGGGCTCGGGCAAGTCTTCCTTCATCCAAGCGCTCGCCGGCGCGCTCAACTACGACATCTGCGTGCTCAACCTCTCCGAGCGCGGCCTCGCGGACGACAAGCTCATCCACCTCCTCGCGAACACGCCCGAGCGCGCGTTCGTGCTCATCGAGGACATCGACGCCGCGTTCAACAAGCGCGTGCAGTCCTCCGCCGACGGCTACCAGTCCTCCGTCACCTTCTCCGGCTTCCTCAACGCGCTCGACGGCGTCGCCTCGGGCGAGGAGCGCGTCGTGTTCATGACGACGAACCACCCCGAGCGCCTCGACCCTGCGCTCATCCGCCCCGGCCGCGTCGACCTCGCGGTGCTCATCGACGACGCGTCTCCGCGCCAGGCACGCAACCTCTTCGAGCGCTTCTACGGACCCGGGGAGGAAGGACAGGAGGGCTGGGAGCGTATACCGGAGGACGAGCTCAAGGCGATGGCTGACGAGATGGAGAAGCTCGTGCGCGAGGAGGCTGACAAGGGGCGCAGGATCAGCATGGCTGCATTGCAGGGCCTCTTTATCAGAAGCTCGGCGCGCGACGCGGTGCGCGAGGTGCGGTCGTTGTTCGTCGAGCGGTCGCCGCCGCCGCAGGTGTAGAGATAGAACAGTACCGATACAATCTAATAGACCGCCCTTGGAATAACTTAGTGTGGTACAATATGGTAGAGCATGGCGCGGCGGAAGGTACACAAGGCTAGAAGACCGCCTTCCGCTTGCGTCCGGTATATTTTGAGTCGCGGGGGACACCCTCCTTGCCTCGTTGGCGGTACAGCTGCACCACGCCTGTCAGAAACCCGGTCGTACATCGACCAAAGAACGGAACACAGCACGCACCTCTTTTTTCCGCAAGATCCAGTCTTTGTCCTTGATGTTTTTCCGCTTGCCGCTCTTCTCCCTCGCGCGCAGGCGCTCCCTCCGCTTCTCGAAGAGCGCCCTGCCCTCCTCTGCCTCCTCGCCCTCGCCCTCGAGGCCCTTGGGCACCTGCTGCGCGCCGCCGCCCCCGCCGACGAACAGGCACAGGTACACCTTGCGCGCCTTCTTCGAGTTCGGGTAGTCGACGACGACGCCGCCGCCGAAACCGGCCTTCTGCGCGATGGAGGTGATGAGCTGCACCTGGTCGTCCGACGTCGGGTAGAACTGGAACACCGCGCGCGAGGGGTTCTTGAGCGCCGCGTGCAGCGTGGTGAAGAAGCGCGTGAGGCGGTGCGGGGGCGAGGAGGTGGGGTGGGAGGTCTCGGCGTTCAGGAGCCATTGGAGAACGGATATACTGCGTCGAGCGGAGGGACGTGAGGCGTGCGTCGCGGGCGGAGGGGCTTTGGGGAGAGGCACGTACCTGATCGCGCCGTCGAAACTACCGGGGCGGAAGCCGAAGCCTTGACCAATGTCTTGCAGGAAGAGGTCGCCCTCGACTTCTCGCTCGAGCGCGACCTCTGGGGACACGGTTCGGTATGCGTATGGGAAGTGAAGAGGAGCAACTCACCTAGCATGCTTGGTGCGATATCGCAGCCTACCCAGTAATACCCTTCTTCATCGAGAATCTCGCCCGATAGTCCAGAGCCGCAGCCGATGTCGAGGAGGAAGGCAGGTTCATCTGGAGGGAGATTGAGCAGTTCGAGCGCGCGATAGGTCATGTCTGCCTGGATTTGTTGCACCCGGGTGCTGCATTTGGAGTCTATGAAGGGTCCTGGTGCAGAGGCGTAAGAGGTGCGCACTTGTTGGTATATTTCTTTGCCTCCGAATCGCCATAGTACTGTATGATGGCCGGGTGAGTAGGCTTTCGGAGTAGATGTAGCAGCAAGCGTACGATCTCGGGAGGAGCCTGAAGCTCTGGTCGCGACATGAGCGATTCTTAGAGGACTAGAGTCGTTGAGGAGTCTTTTGACGAGGCGTCGAGTGTTTGATGGCGGTCCGCTTGAGCTTGAGGCGCAAATGCGAGGAAAAAGCAGGGATACTGTCTTCAGCCGTACTTAGGGTACATACTGTTGATCGGAGTGCGGGGAGAAAATCATGGGCGTCACGGGATAGACACGTCCACGTGCCATGACGCGCGTCGCGCCGCGATGGCCTGTGTGCAGCTGAGCGCCGAGGTTCTGGTTTGCAATGCGCATCCGACCTGAGGCTAGGCGCGATGCACCAGACGGTGTCATGTACACGCTCTCGTACACAGTTTGCACTATGAACGGAGCTCCATGGCTCCGCGGAGATGAGCGGTGCTCTCGAGCTCATCTCCGTCCCGCACTGTCACCCCTCGCTCGCCGATTGGCTAGAATGGTACAGCTTTCGTGACGACGTCGACCCTTGTGCAACCGCCTGCTTCTTATTCCCCACTATCGCCTCACCGCGATATATTATTAGTATTGCAGTATAGTATACTACCGTTAGCTTGGCAGGCTGGAGGCCCCGCAACCACTCTGCACTGTTCCTTTCTGTCGTCGGTCGCCCATCCCAGCGAAGAATGACGCCTGGCTCAAACGACAAAGGTATGTTCACGAGTACGCCGCACGTTGAGCCCCATCACTATGGCCCACATTGTATGAACAGAACAACGGATTCCCCTTCCCAGGGGTTTCAGATCATGTAGTTTCGCCCCCCTTGCCACTCGTAACGCACTCGCCGTATATATGAGGCTCGGAGACAGTCCCGGCGCCCTACGAACGTATTGTCAAATAGTAGTGAGTTACTAGCATACTACAAAGAAGGATCATTGCTCTGCCGCGCAACCATTACGGATACTCATGCAACACTACATAGGCCACGGTCGCGAGTCTTAGTGAAGAGCATGCGAATCATATTCCTGTCATTCCCATCAGGACTGATCGCTGCCGTGAGGAGTGGCTCAAGTTCGTCGAGCTGGTGAGTTACTGCGATACGACGAACACCAGAGCCTCTGCCGGGCGATACCGTGCTGCTGCACGCAGCATCGTCGATCGATTGAGATCGTACAAAGTTCCTGATTCCATTACACTGGCAGGTCAAAACCGAACTCCCTATCCTCAATCGGTATGTGGACGCGTGGCCAGCGGCGGTTATCGTACGCGAACATCGCCACAGAAGGCGTGTCACTTTGGGAGGGCTCACGACGTGGTCGGAACACAGAATGGTGCGGGTTTGGAGCAAACGTGTGTGCTACTACAAGTGACCTACTGACCTTCCCCTCCGCGTTCAAAGCTGGCTGCAGCCAATACTACCGTGATCAACGATGCGTCCAACGTGAGCAAGGTGCATTTGTGGTTTCCTCCGGCGTCCACCGCCCCTACTGAGCGATTCGCTCACATCGCACGCGTCCAGTCCCTCCGCAACCAATCCGTGGATGATGATCATCATCAAGCGATATCCCTCCGGGGGAAGGAGAATACCACAGCCGCGGGCGCCGCTCGGCGGCCTCCCTCCCTCCCCTCCCCCAGACACTCCTCGTGCCCGAGAGCCCGACCGCGGGGAAGGGATGGACAGCGTCATACCCCTGCACCCGCCGCCTCGCGCGCACCCAGAATCGCCGAGAACTCGGGCAATCCCCCGGCGAGTCGAGCGGACTCCTCGTCGGAGCCCACCCACGACGAGCCTCGCAAGGAACTTCAAGAAGCCCGGCTTCTGGAGCCGTGCCGCCGCGAGCACGCACAGGTGGTGCTCGAGTTTCTGCGCAGCCTTCTCCCGGACCAGAGCGCGCTTCTGCCCGTCCTGGTCGAGAAGGGCGTCGTCGACGGGGTGCAGCTCGACGGGCTGGCGCGGATGCCTGCGCCGCGCCGCAAGAAGCTGCTCAACGCCTGGCTTAGGGAGGAGTCCATCAACGAGCTGCAGTTCGACGCGCTCGACGCCGGCCTCGAGGCCAGGGGAAGGGTGTGACAAAGATCGCGCAATGAAAGTACGAGTTACCGTGGCGACGGCACTGGTAGGAGTGCGGCCACTTGTAGTATGCATACCCACATCCCTCCGGTGAAGTACTGAACCACGTTCTTGGGCTCCATTTCTTGGTTTACATATCAGATACCATGGCATTTGGGGGTGTAAAGGGATGTGCGACGGCGATCCGGGGAAGACGAGCAGTTGAGTACTCCGCGATATATACAGAAGTATGTACAAATATTGTGTCCTCTGAGCCTCTCATCACAATTTGGGAGCCGGTTGTATACACATATATATCAGAACGTCCACAGTGTTATCGATATCAATGTACATTGGTTTTCGGTCATATATGTTGGTTGTTCCCAAACGCCTGTACACATGCGAATATGAAAGTGCAACCCGGCCGCGAGGCCCCATAACCCTAGGCCTGCTCTATGTGCTGAAATCGGCAAATTCAGGGGAGACGGACCATCGGGTCCGAAAGACTGCAACAATATAATACGTATGGCAGAGACAACGGGCAAGCGAACACATGCGGAGAGATACTGTATATGAGGCAGCCCGGGCGCCCGGGAGCTCCAGGGAACCCGCGCGAGAGTCCGAGTGCGCAGATGCGGTATGAGGGGGATGAGGGAGATGAGGGGGATGTGGGCAAGTGGGCAAGTGGGGTGGAGATGCGGTGGGACATGTACATGGGAGAGCAGCGAGAGCGGTCGACGTTCACCTCTATACGGACTACGGAGACATGCAGGGGCGCGAGGGGCGCACGGGGCGGAGGGATGGGCAGGGTGGAGGAGGGGAGCGATTTGAGTGAGGGCGGAACACAGAAAACAGCCTCAGCAGTCGCCCGAGGTGGCACCAACGCGAGCCTCCACTCGGGACTGACGAAGGACGAAGGTATGGGAGCAATGTGTAACGAAGACAAGAACAACACGCACCCAAAGCACACACGCATATACACCCCGATACGGCACGGCAGGGCACGGCACGGGGGAGAGAGAGGGGGAGAGAGAGGGAGAACGCAGCGATATAAAGCACATGCGCGTCTACATACACGTACGCATGCGTACGCAGAACAGAGCAAGACAGAGAAGAGGACGGACGACGCGACAGAAGCGAGTGGCCAGCGACGACGACGATGATGAACTGCAAACACCCAATATCACCAGCGCATAAAAATATACCGTACACGTACACGTACACGCGCTCGCACCCAGACACGGCGCACAGCAGCAACAGGAGCACACACAGAGCCAGCGGGGGACGTCCGAGCCAGGCGGAAGAGAGGACAGCCAGTATCATGAGGGGGGGAAGTACACCGCGCCCGGCGGGGGCACCGCAACGGATGGCGCTAGTGGCGGCGCAAGCGGCGGAGCGAGGTCGAACGGCCCAGGAGGTGAGTTCCCCGTCGAATGTGAACGGGACGCGTCGAGCCCGGCGAGGACGGACGGCTGGGTGCGTGTTTGCTGTTGGAGCAGCGACTTCGCGGTCATGAGCACGTCCACCTCGCTCGACAGGGGGCCGACCATGCCCACGGCCTGCGCGACCGCGGACTGCGTCGCGACCGACACCTCCTTCACCGTCACCTGCGGCGCAGCGGCAGCAGCAGCGGGCAGCCCCGACGACACAGCGGCGACAGTGCGGTCAGCGACGACTTGGCGTGCGGCCTGGAGCACGACCTGTTGCGCGGCGGCGGTGAGCGCATTCGACTGCGCGACCGCGCCCTCGGGCACCTCGCCGGCCATCTTGGAGCTGATCGCCTGCGCGGTGACGGTGAGGACGTGCTGCTGCTTTGCGAGCGCCTGGAGCTCTGGCCCCGCCTCGTTGGGGGACGCGACGACCTGCGACTGGGCCTTTTCTGCGACGCGTGCCGCGGCGGTGGTGAGCACCTGCACGACCTGTGACTCGGGGGCGACGACGGGCGGCGGTGGGGCAGAGAGCGAGGTGGGTACCCTCATGAGCCTGCACGCGACACGAGAAGGTGGACGGTTAGCTAAGGCTCGGAGGAACAGGTCCGGCTTGGATCAGGTCAGACGTACCGTGGAGCGGCGGTCGGTGGCGCGACGCCGGACACGACAGAATCGCTCAAGATCCGCCTGGGGTTGTGGATGTCGCCCACGAGCGAGGGCCGCCGCGAGGGCGTGAACGAAGAGTCTACGGCCGCCATGGGCGCGATGGTGATGTGGACCGTGTGCGTGAGCACCTCCTCCTTGCCGTCCTGCATGAACTGCAGCCGAGGGTCAGAACCCGCGCGCCGTCGCTCGGCACGCCTGGGAACGCATGGCAGAATGAACAGGGAGAACGCACCCTCGCTTCCACTGTTACGTCGCAGCTCTGCGCGTCCGGCGGCGGGATCCCGGTCAGCGAGTCGTCCTTCCAGGAGAGCCAGGAGGGGAGCGACGGCGAGCTGTAGGTGACCGGCATGTTCGTCCGCGATGCCTGTGGGTCCCATATCCGCGGCGTCCACGTCCATCGGAGGCCGACGTAGGCGACGCCCGGGGGCGTGCCTGCGAGCTTCCGCCTGAAGGGCCGGAAGATCCAGCCGCCCTCCGATTTCTTCGCGTCGACGTGCCAGATGTGATTGCCTTTTGACTTCGACTTCTTGCCCTCCTCGTTGAAGCGCGAGATGTACGGCTGGTTCCAGAGGAAGTTCCGGATCTGTGAAACCGCGGCGAACAAGGACGGCGCACGGGAAGGGGGAAGGGGCGCGCGCAAATTCAAGAGCGTCAGATGACATGCCGACGCCGCCAGAACACGCAGCTATCATACTCGCCTTCTTCATTGGTATCTTTTCTTCGGGGTAACCCTGCCGCGCCAGCTGATCACGTAAAAGGCCGAATCAGCGCCCTGATGCCGGGGTACACGATCAAACAGCAGAGAAGAAAGGGTACCTCTTCCAAGAACGCGTTGGTGAACGCCTGGATGCGGAACTTGAATGGGCGGAAGTCGGGCGACTCGTCCAGCCGCTGCATCTTCTTCGCCATGAGCGTCTGGTGGATCGGCTCGCCCTTCGAGTCCGTGGCATCCACTGTGGAGCGAAGCGTACATACACATCAGCGCGAGCCCACACCAGAACAAGAGGGACCGCTGCGCGGGTGCGCCGCGTGGCCGGACGCGCCCGCGCGCGCGAGATGGGGGTGGGGACGGGTGGGCGGTGGGGTACGTACGATTGGAACAGATAGCATTCAAGAACTCAAAGAAAATGCGCTCGACCTCGGACCGGTATTCCTGCGGCACCTCGTTTCCGTGGCCTGAGGAGCCGCCACCCTCGTTCGAAGGCGAGGTGCGGCTCATCCGCCGTTGTCCGGCATGGCCGCGCGACGTCCCGTTCACGGGGCCCTCGGCACTAGATTTACTCTCAGCACCAGCAGGATCCCCCGAGGGCGAATGATGGTTCCCCTGCTGCTCTCCTCCCTCATCGTCCGAGTCGTCGTCATCATACTCTGGCGACGACGGCCGGCTGAACCGCCCTGGCGCCCCTGCCGTCGACGGTCGCGACTGCATTGTCGACTCATACATCGTGGGGTGAGACACCCCGTCCGGAACGTACGCAAACGGGTTCCCATGCAGCTGCGATATCGAATGTGATCGCGACGCGCGCCCGAGTGTCGCGGACGCTGCGTTCAATGGCGGTTGCTGCAGGTGAGTGCTCCGTGTCGGCGAGTACATCGGTGTGGTGTAGGGCATAGACGAAGGGCCGGGGATGGGGATGGGGTTGCTCACTGATGACCCAACGGTGAGGATGGATCCAGTGGAGAGCGAATGGGAATGGTGATGTTGACGGGGTACGGCGACGCGCCCATCTGACCAGACAGTTCCTGGCGGGTAGCCTGGAATGACCGTTGATGCTGCGCTCGATACGGAAGACGACGACGCAAAGTCCGCAGGATGTGACATCGAAGCCACAGGATCGACCGCAGGCGGCTGGTGTAGAGCAGGACGCATCGAGGATGCGACTTGCTGGGACGGGTCTGGCAACATTCCTAGTGACAGATGGGCGGGTATGCCGGCGGAGCTAGGCGGCCGGGAGTTCGAGAGCGTCGAAGGCATAGGCGCAGCGATCGGGGGCAATTCTGCCACAGAAGCGAGCGAGGGCTGGACCGAGGACATCGGGTACGAATACGAGAAGTTCGTCGGAGGCAACATGGTTGGAGGGACCGCGGTCGGCGGGGGAAGCCCGAGCGCGGGCGGACTGTCCTCTGGGGACTCTAGCTTCATCGACTTGACGACACGATCGCCTGCCACGGACGACGCGCATCGTTTGCGCGAAAGTTCAGATCCGTCGGACACAGCGGTATCAGCCGAGCTGTTGGGTGTCAAGCTGCTGAGGCTGGACTGGTGCGGGGGCGACGGCTGCTGCTGCGGTTGTGACTGGGGCTCGATACTCATGCTTGAAGGCACAGGAGCCTGCACGGAGGTCACGTCAAGACTTGCGGTCGAAGAACCCGGGCCCGAGGGAGACTGTGATGGTAGGCCGGATGATGGGTCATTTAGCTGCATGGCAGCCACGAGTTCCGCGACCAGCATGACGTTCCTCTTCAGCAAGGTCACAATTTCTCGGGCGTCCCCAGTCTGGCCCACGCGGCAAGCTTCGCTACCAGAATTCGCGGTACGCGCGATGCTGCAGAAGAAACCGAGGAGAGGACACGGTCAGAATACCGACTTGTCAAAGATAGAGCAAACCGCACTTTTTCAGCATGTCGCCAAGGACGAGAAGGTGGGCGCCGCCGGGAGCTTCTTGCATGCTGTCATTGCTCGCCTGCAGCGGATTCTCGAACCCGGGCGGTGGGAATTGGAAGCCCGACTCGTGAGTAGTGGTCGGTGGACCGCTCCCACTGGACGAGAAGCCAAGATCTGACCCTGAGCCAGTCAAATTTGCGGGCGAGGCAGCTGAACCGGAGCGACTGCGGGCGACACCCATGCTGTCCAACGCGGACGCCAAGGACGACGATCCGGCGGAATATGAGGGGGTGACGCCAGTGAGAGCGGGGGATGAGGCGTGCGAAGCATTCGTAGACGCCGACGTCGCGCTCGGAGAGGACAGAAGCGGGTGGGACGGATCGACTGCATCGATACTCGTCAGACGGGGGTCCATGCTGTACACTCCGGCCTGGGACGAGAGGTCGTGGAGGACACCAGGGGAGCCTTGCTGGGTCGGGGGCTGTGTTCCGACGACGTCCATCGCGGAGAGCTCGTCCGGGGCGGGCGGCAAGGAAGACATGGATAAATGGATGTCCATGGGGACAGCGGAGGCCGGATCAAGGTGCGGGGGAAAGAGCGACGGCATCGAGACGTGCATATGGACGGCAGGATCGGTGGTGAGGGAGGTGTCCGGATGTGAGGGAGGGGCAATGTTAGAGAAGGACTGTTGGTTGTCGGATTGCTGGTACTGCTGGAACTGCTGAGGGTCGCCGTGGGCGGGGACGGGGGAGGTAGATTGTATCTCCTGCATGGAAGACATGCTGGGCGGGGCAGAGAGGCGATCACAGAACGCCGCAGACTATCCTGGAGCAATCAGCAGGGAGATGAATGAAGGGCGAAGGTGGATCGGGGCAGGGACGGTGTTGGCCGATCGCTGGTGGAAGAAGAAGAGCTCTAGCTGCTGCTCGGGGCATGGCAGAGGGCATAAGACAGGGCGCGGGGTAGGACGGGGTATGGGCGACATACCTTTGAGGGCAAGAGGGCGAGCGGGAGAAGTGAGACTCACGAACGATGTGTTGACGAATCAAGACAATCGGAGCGGGCGAGGGAGAAGAGCGAGACTGTGGCTCGGGATGCGAAGGGATGGTGATTCGTTGAGAGCGTCGAGAGGCATACAAAGCGGCCTGTACGAGCTTGGCGGCGGGGGAGGATGGGGGAAGGAGGGGAGGGCGGTCTAGAGCGAGGGACGACGGAGGGCGGCTGCAGAACGAGGCAAAGCCAGGCGAAGCAGAGACTGAGCGAGAGAGACAGACGCGGATGAAGCTAAGCTGAGCTCAGTGCTGCAATCGCCCGCGGCAAACGCACGCAGTCCATTCACTCGCCGCTTCCACTCCTCCTAGGCGCCCGCCTCAAGGCGCAGTGCGCAGCAAACACAACAAAACATTTTCGCATCTATTCCCCTCAGTCTGAGTCTGAGTCTGAGTCTTCCCTCCGCGAGCTTATGCCACACGCCCCCATCCATCACTCCGTCCTCTTTATCGCCATCCTGCCCATCACCCACATCGTCTCCAGCCGCCAGATCCCAGCCCGCCCTCTCCAGCGCGGGGCCCCATCAGACCGTCTTGTCTCGCTCCCGAACGCTGTCTTTTTTCGGCAATTTTTTGCTACTTAAACTTTTGCCTCGGGTCTCCCTCCGCCTCCGTCTCCGCCCCGACCGTCCACAGCCCCAGGCCTCGTCCCTTGCCTGCCCGGCCTGGCGCTTCCGCTGCCTAGACTGCGTTCCTGTCTGGCTCGGACTCGGAGTGCGCCTGCAATGCAATTCAGTACGCGCGCGTTACGCTACCGACTAGACACACTCGCGAATCGCTCGTATTTTCGCCCGCCCAGGGCTCGCCTCTCCTGCATGGTTCGTCCCATATCTGCCACATCAACCTTACTCTATCCGTTGGATCGTCTCCATCGTAATAATCCGCCTCTGCGCCTGATCTGCCACGATACCTATCCGCACGGTCATATGCTCTTCCTTTGATGTCCTCTCTCCCTTCTCGTCCTTCTCTCACGTCAGCTGCATCTCGCTCGACTCTCTCTTTAGCTCCCAATAGCTCGCGAGGATCTTCCGCGCTCGCCTCCCTCCTTCCCTCCCACAGCCGTGGCTATCTTCTCTCCTCTCCGGCGGCAGTCACCTCTGCTTCCTCCATCCCGCCCTACCTTCACCCCTCCGCTCTCCGTCTATTACCGGACAACTGTGGGACTTCGTAATGCAATCGTCCGCCCGACGTTTACGCCATCGTCGTTGACGTCTTGCTTCCGCGTGGATCAGCTGTGAGAAAGCCGGGTCACAAGCGGTTTAGCTGCCTCACGCGTACGGTTCCGTCGAGCTGTATCTTAGCGATGCCACCGCCCGACGCAATGTGCATCCCGTCCGCCCGTCTTCTTGACGCTCCTCTGTGCATGCGTCCCACCCGATCCCGTCCCCCCTGCCCGCGGCGAAACTGGAAGAGGCGAAGCCACAGCGATCCACGCCGCGTGGGCGCAGCTGAGCCGTGTTTGTATAATTGTAGGATTAATATAGATGTTAAATTCGACCCGAAAGAGTGCCTCGAGTCCCTGAGCCATGCTCTCTTCGTCGTGTTTCGCTCGGGACCGTGGCGGACGCGCCTCCCGCGCGCGTCTCGGCCGACAGATTAGCGCCCATTGTGGCGAACGCGCTTGCCAAAGTTGCCATATCTGGACCGGGAAGAGCGCTCCGCTAATACGCAGCTGCTTCGACCACGACCACAGCGACCGCGCGCCACGGGCCCATACACACACACCCGCTCGCTTGTGCATACAGTAGTGCGTTCGGTGGACGTCTTGAACCTGGGCCTGAATCTGTGACGGAAGTTCGACAAAAACGCCTCGATCGCCCCCCCCCGGCTCCCTCGTGTTCATTAAGCCTTTCGCGCGATGGCGTCCACGAGCAAGCAGTACAAGGCCGTAGGCGAGGATCTCTGGAAGGGCCGCACCGAGAAAATCGTGAGGCCGCCTCCGTTCGCTCTCGATACGTACCGCGGCCGGGGAGGGCCGGCGTATTGACGGGCTCAGGGCCACAGAACGCAGAGCTGTTCGCGTTGACGTACGGCGCGCTCGTCGTGCAGCTCATCCAGGACTACGAGGACTACGCGGAGGTGAACAAGCAGCTCGAGAAGATGGGCTACAACATCGGCACGCGCCTCATCGAGGACTTCCTCGCCCGCAGCAACCTCGGCCGGTGCGCGGACTTTAGGGAGGTCGGCGAGGTCGTCGCAAAGGTGCGTGCGTGCGTGCTTGCGTGCGGTCCAGCCCAGCCAAATCCTGGCATGGCAGCCGGCCCCTTTGCCCCAGGAACGTACGAGGCGATCTCATATCCGTGTTTGCTGGCTGTGGTGTGGTGCATCGTGCTCTGTGCCCTTGCAGGTCGGCTTCAAATCCTTCCTCAATATCACGCCCAATGTCACCCACGGCGCACAACCCGTCGCCTCCTCTCCGACCCGGACAAGCATGCCCCCACCGCAGGTGAACGCTCCGGGCGCGACGTTCACGCTGCAATTCGACGAGAACCCGCTCGCGGAGTTTGTCGAGCTGCCCGAGGAGGCCCTCGAGGGGGGCTTATGGTTCAGCAACGTCCTCTGCGGCGTTATCAGAGGCGCGCTGGAAATGGTGCGTGCTCTTCCTCCGCCGATCCCGCAGCGTGCAGGGTCGTGCGGTGTGGCTTATACACACCATGTCGGGGTCTGGTGATTGACGCTACCGCAGGTCCAGATGCAGGTGCAGGCCGCCTTTGTATCGGACGTACTCCGCGGGGACGAGACGACGGAGATCCGCGTGACGCTCGTGAAGTACCTAGAGGAGGAAGTGCCCGTGGGCGACGACTAGATATACCGAAGTATGGATGTACAATAGTTTTGCACGGTACACGATGCAGCAGCACTCCTTGCGGCCACACGCCGAGCAGGCACACTGCCCTTCGTGGGACGGGTGCCACCGGATGGACGTAGGGCTCGAGCCCCCACAGACCGCTCCCAAACGGAGGTGAAGTGCAGCCCCAAACGAGCACGCAAATCCCGAACGAAACCTACACATATGCGTCCGGCGACGATCAGCGGGCACGGACACGGGAGCACAGCGTGGCGTGAAGCGCACTCACCAACGAAGACGAACCCCTCGCTTCCGGCCCAGGCCCCCACGCGGAGACAGAGAGAAAGAGAGCGCGCGAGCCCACGAGCTCGGGCGCAGGCGCAGGCTCAGTTGTACCGCTCGACGCGGTTGAGCTTCCGCGCCGTGCGCGCGTTGCTCTGTGTGTTCTGGCCCCGGACGGGGAGGTGCATCGCGTGCCGCCGCCCGACGTAGCTGCCGATCATGCGCTGGTGCGCGATGTTCTCCCGCATCTGCCTGCGCAGGTCCGACTCGATCTTGATCTCCCGCAGGCGGTCGGCGGGCTGCGCCGCCGCCGGGACCTCGGGCGCGGACACGGGCTGCCCGAGCGGGGGCGGGACGTGGTTCGGCGCGGCGAGCGGCTGCACGGTGACGGGGGGCGAGTTGGCGGGCGAGGAGAGGAAGGCGGTCAGGGCGGTCACTTGGGACTGGTTCAGGTGCCGGACTCGACACCGGTCGTGGATTTGCACGCGGGCGCAGAGGCGGAGGGCGGTTTTCTGGCCGATACCGTAGAAGTGTGTCAAGGCATGCTGCAGCGGGCATTAGTCACTCAAGCTCATTTATGCGTGATACAAAGTATTTACCTTGACAAGCTGGTTCTCAGGAAGGAGCACGCCGAGGATATGCATGGTGAAAGAGTCGAGCCAGCCCGGGAGACCAGAGAAGGTGGCAGCGACGGCGGAAGGAGCAGTCGACGTAGGCGCCCATGTCACCGTCTGCACGCACTACCACGGGCGCCTACCCCGCTTGTCCTTGTTCCCCGTCGTCCACCATGTCCACCAACAAAGCGGAAGGCCGCCGCGAGGACGCCCTCGCGAAGCAGCGCACCCAGATGCGCGAAGAGTTTGAGCGGCAGAAGCAGACGCTCATCCAGGAGACGGAGAAGGCCCGCCCGTCCGCGAACCGCTTCGTAGGCCAGAATGATTCCATGGAGGACACGCTCAAACAGAGCACCGTTGGTCTCGTCCGGCTGGAAGATTTCCAGCAGCGCAGGAAGGAACTCGAGGAGGCGAAGGCGCGTGAGGCGGCGCGGACAAACGAGCTCAAGTATGTCGACATTTCTCTCGCTTATGGTCCGTAGGCTTGTGTACGGTCGAGTCCGATGGCTTACTTTGCGTGGAGAATCCGTTTAGAGAGGAGAAAAAGGTGAAGAAGCGCAAGAAGACAAACAAGGCCACGCTCTCATTCGCACTGGACGACGAGGAGGGTGAAGAGAGCGGCTCTGCGTCTCAAAATGGCGAGTCCAATGAACCTCCCGTGAAGAAGGCGAAGTCGCGCAAGAACCCCGAAGTGGACACGTCCTTCCTGCCTGACCGCGAACGCGAGGAGGCGGAACGCCGGGAACGCGAGGCGCTTCGTCAGGAATGGATACGCCGACAAGAGGAACTCAAGAATGAGGAAGTCGAGATCACCTATTCCTACTGGGATGGCAGCGGACATCGTAAGAGCGTCACGGTAAGTCCGATCCCAAGAACACACCCACCAGCGGGCCTGACCACGTAGGTATATGCACATGGAACGCCGATACCCGTCACATAGTGCAAGAAGGGTGACTCCATTTCGACGTTCCTTGAGAAGTGTCGGCAGCAGTTCCCGGAGCTGCGCGGTATCAGCGTCGACAACCTCATGTATGTCAAGGTATGACAGCGGCTTCGTCGGTAGTAATGTCACCTATTGATTACGCTTGTCCTCAGGAGGACCTCATCATCCCTCATGTACGCTTAACAAGCTTTCGCACAACTATACTTGCCGCTGACGTCGCCACCTAGCATTACACCTTCTACGACTTCATCGTCAACAAGGCTCGTGGGAAGTCCGGCCCGCTGTTCAACTTCGACGTGCACGACGACGTGCGTCTCCTTGCTGACGCCACCGTCGAGAAGGACGAGTCCCATGCGGGCAAGGTGGTCGAACGAAGTTGGTATCAACGAAACAAGCATATATTCCCAGCTTCCCGATGGGAGGTACGCCACATCCTCGCGTGAGTGCCGTACTGGCAGCTGACCATGTCGCTCCCAGGTTTACGACCCGGACAAGAACTATGGGAAATATACCATTGCCTGAGTTTGGCTCTTCTTTCTATGTTCAGCTGCACGTATGTATCAATTGCTTTCAATCAAATGGCGAAACTAGACGTGCGAGAACGTCTATGTCGTACCGTTACCTTTCACCTCAATGGGAACCGACTCGGTGATATGGGCTTGTGGGAGCCAGTTATGATCTTCCGTGAAGCAGACCTTAGCTTGTCGTGAAAAAACAAGACGAGGCCAAAGACAGACGCCAGGGGCGTGGATTGAACACGCGACCTCCAGAACGCGCGACTGCCGCTTCAGTCTGTTGCTCTCCCAGCTGAGCTATCCCGGCGTTCTCTTTCACACCTTTTAGCGGAATATATAGCTATATACCACCCCCGGACGTCATCGACGTCTCGCTTGAGCTGCTTTGGGCTGAACAGCCGGCTTGCCTTTGCTCATTACACTCGTCCCGCTAGGGTTCTCTCCTGAAGTGATACTGCCAACATGTCGGGAACGGGACCTCGGGAGAACATCTTCCCTACGCGGATGGCTCTCACAAACACGAAGCTCCGCCTGAAGGGAGCACAAACCGGCCACTCCTTGCTCGCGAAGAAGCGCGATGCTCTGACCACCCGTTTCCGGGCTATCCTCCGCAGAGTAGATGAAGTGCGTGCTCTACAACCCATCGTCCTGCCAAGCTTGGTTTCTCATGCTCTTCTATTCATAGGCGAAGCGGAAGATGGGACGCGTGATGCAGCTCGCGTCGTTCTCGCTCGCGGAGGTCACGTACGCGACGGGCGATATCTCGTATCTCGTCCAGGAGCAGGCCAAGTCGGCGTCCTTCAAAGTCAAGGCGAAGCAGGAGAACGTCTCCGGTGTCGTCCTGCCCGCGTTCGAGGTCGACAGGGTCCCCGGATCAGGTGCGTACCATCACGCATCCCGTAGGACATTGACATGCTCATAAGGAGTTGATCAGACTTCAACCTCACTGGTCTTGGCCGTGGTGGCCAGCAAGTGCTACGCGCAAAGGAGGTGTACGCGAAGGCGGTGGAGACACTGGTCGATCTGGCCTCCCTGCAGACGGCCTTCATGATCCTGGATGAAGTCATCCGTGCAACCAACCGACGAGTGAACGCCATCGAGCACGTCGTTATTCCTCGTCTCGAAAACACCATCAAGTACATTACGAGTGAACTCGATGAGATGGATCGAGAAGAGTTCTTCCGGTACGTCCCTGCGCTATCGGTTTGTACGGCGGCCCAGGGTGCTTATGATATCCACCCTATCCCAGTCTGAAGAAGGTGCAAGGCAAGAAGAAGCGAGATGCGGAGGCAGCGGAGGCTCTCAGGAAGAACCAGGAGGCTGCCGAGATAGTGGAGGTTGCGCCGGACCTTGCGGGCGGAGGGGGCGATCTCCTTGGCAGCAAGGACGAAGATGTCATTTTCTAACTCCCGATACCAGCTCTGCTTTGGACGCTTTCCCGTTGTCTTTCGTATCATCAAATGCGATACCCATCTTCCCGTGTACAATACAAATGCAGAGCACTGCTAGCGGCCACCAACAGCCCTTTTCTGCGAGCGAGCCCGTCGATGGGAATGCGGCGGGGGCGGCCTGAGGCCCATGTAGCATAAACATGTGCGTAGCGGCATACATACATGCGAGATTTTGCAGAGACGATGCAAGGAAAGCCAGGAAGAACGATGCACAAGGAGAGCCGATGAAATTACTACGGATACCGGTGAGCGACGTCGAGGTTATAGGCGCGATGGAAACACTTACGTCGACCATCTCGACATCCTCACCCGTCTTCGCGCTCTTCTTCCTGTCCTTGCGCTCAAGGATTGCCCGCCTAAGACGGACATGAGTGATACAGCCTTTTATCTCAAGTGATTTCACCAACCTGTCCTTGTCCAGCTTGATGGTGGTAACGACAACGTTGCTGGGGTGGATGCCAATGGGGACGGATGCGCCGTTCGACTTGTCGCGCTGGACACGGTCGACGTGGATCACCCACTTCTTGCGGTACACCTGGGTGACCTTGCCCTCGCGACCCTTGTACTTGCCCCGAACGATCCGGACCTCGTCATCCTTGCGGATGGGTATTGACCGCGTCTACGTTCTGTGTTACCCAGGCGCTCGCACACTGTGTGCCAGTAGATTTCGAACGTACGTTGTACTTCGCGCGGAGCTCCTTGGAGAGCGAAGAGGACATGATCTTGCGCCTCACCGAGGAGGGCGCAGAGAAGTGCGCCTTGCGCGACTTGCGGCGGGAGGAGGAAACGTCTGTGCAACGGGAGGCAGCATGTCAGTACGCCGGACTGACCGTACACACCACATCCGAAACGCCTCCGTCCAATCCATCCCATTCCGCCCCTCGAACCGCCACGATATCTCTCAACAGCACCAGGACAGCGTTTCAGCCTGCGACGGAACGGTGCTCACCGGGGTTGAACTTCATCTTGACGGTCTTGAGGATGTCGGCGGTGACGATGGCAGATTTTCCTCCCTCAACGACCAGGCGCGAGCGATTCGGCGGTGACACGTGACGAGGCCGTGTCACACAGGATGCGGTGTGATGCTGTCACGTCTTGAAGCGCCGGTGACTTCATCGCTCGCAGCCACTCTGCGCTCAGTAATCTCGACCTCCACGCTCACTAGCACTCATTTGCCGCTGTTCTGCTTGCTCATTCGATCGGTGTTGCCTGTGCATCTATAAGAATGTCTACCGACAAAGTGCGGCCTACGAAGCTCAAGTTCAAGGGAGAGAAAACGAAGAAGAAGCGCAAGCATGAGGATACCGAGGAGGGCCCTAGCAGGCGGCGGCGCAAGGACGACAACGACGAGGCACCAGAGACGTGGGTGCTCCCCGAGAGCGCGAACGAAATCCGTGGTCCGACATTCATTCTGCATCCCTCCGATCCCTCACCTATCTGTATCACCTACGACTCCACGCGCGGGCGAATCGTCCTTCATTCCGTTGACAAGGACAAGACGGACGACGCTGAGCCCCCAACTATTAAAGACCGCACGCCTACCGATGTCTCGCAGGTGTGGGTCGTCACTCGAGTCGCCGGCTCTGCCACGATCAACCTGCGTACCGGCGTGGGTGAAGGCAAATTCATCTCGTGCGACAAACACGGTATCGTCTCCGCCGATCGCGAGGCACGAGGTCCACAAGAAGAGTGGACACCAGTCGTCTTCCCCGACGGGATGGTTGCGTTTCAGAACGTTTACGAGAAGTACCTCAGCGTAGACGAGGTCGCGGGCGGACAACTCGCGTTGCGTGGAGATAGCGAGGAAGTTGGCTTCCGCGAGCGTTTCTGGGTGAAGGTCCAGAGCAAGTACAAGAAGGAAGCTCACGAGGAAGAGAAGAAGCGCAAGGAGGGTCTAATAGACATGTCCACTGTGGACGAAGCGAACACAAAGTACGTGTGATGCTTAGTGCTATTGCGTCTCAGTAGACTGATCCCTCAGTAGCAAACTGTACCAAGCATGGGGTGCAGGGAGGACCGTCGTGTCATCAGCTGACAAAAGCGAGGTTCGTCCGATTGATCTGTTTACCCATGTTCAACATGTTCATGATTGGTCCCACATTAGTTGAAGAAGGCAAAGAAAGAAGGTCGGCTTGCCGAGGCGCTACTGGATCGTCGAGCAAAGCTGAAGAGGTACGCACATTTAGTACAACTGTACAACATATTTGGCTTACTTCCCTTTCACTAGCGATCGCTTCTGTTGACTACGTCTCTTTCGATGCATAACTTATTCTCAGTGTACTACTACTCGCTATACCTTGATGTTACAAGAAGCCGATCGCTGCTTTACTAGAACACTCACTGCCTGCTACATGTTTGCTACAGACTCACTCAGGCAAGAAAAAAGTAAGTGTAGAGCCGGAAACACCTTTATGACAGAGTGCCCTCACAGGCTATCAAATCCATCGGTAACCATCTTGTACTGAAACTCGGTGAGTTGTCCGGCACTGACCCAGCCGTACATCCAGCGCCGCCACTCCTTCATACTCAACAAGCCTCGCACTGCAGCTTCATCGTTTACGCCGTAGCGCTCGAAAACGGGCAGGATGGAAGACAAGTCTTGCGGGAGTGCTTGCAAGAACTCAAGCACGAACTTGCACGATTTGTCCCCTCGGAACTCCGTAGCCAACGTGGTGGACCTATCGCGGTCGAGCGCAGAAGTACTGTCGGGGGCAGACTTTTCCCCCTGTGACTCGGGGACTTGCCGTCTGCCAAGATGGTCGTCCTGTGTCAAGCGGTCAATACGTGTCGCACGAGACCAGGTGGCGAAGCTATGTACACATACCATCGATATGGTCCCGCGACGGTTGATAATATGAGTGGTCTCGCTCGCTCGCCCGCTTGTGCGCAATCGCGGCCGCCGATCAGTAGGTCGGAGCGTCTTATGTAGCTGCTGCGTCGTTCTCGACGCACACTGAAACGGCTGGACAGAGGGCGTGGTCAGTTACAACGAATGATAACATTGGGAATTCTCCGTGTCCAACACACTGACGTTGCCTCCCAAGCCGCGCCTTGTGATTCCAGTAGAGGATCCGCCCCTTCGCCATTGACGATGCATGGTGATCATCACAGGGATCGGCCACAAGTCCTCATATTTCTCCAGGATCGGATGCGCTTGACAAGCCTGCGTGGGCGCGTTGCCAGTCAGCACGGATACTCTCCTCATACTGCAAGATGACTCGCTAACTAGTTTGTGTACGGTACGCTTGAGCGCTCCGGGGCCTGGCATGTCCTTGGTGTGAGGGAGGTACTGTTCGCATAGCATACCGACCGTGTCCTGCGGCAGTGAACACAGTCGGCGTCGATGCGGGTTCTAGTGAACCGGTGAGAACGTACGGTGATCTCGTAGTACAGCTTGACGTTCTCTGCGCTGTCGGCGAGGCGCATCTGGCGAGCGAGACAGGGCTCCTTCGGGTCCACGATCATGCGCCTGGAAATGGGGCCAGAACGCGGCCGGGGGATCATGCCGCTCATGTCGCAAAGAGAAGTGGTGGGCGTAGTAGGGCACACGGGAGGAGCCCATGCCCCCGAAAGCGCAAGCTCTTATATATCCGCCGTGTTCAGTTCGAAGATGAACCTGGCGACCCTGCAGGTGTCCTTCGACGGGTATACGCGTCGCGTCTCGCGATCACGTGAGCCGCGTTGTCTTCTGCGGTCCCCGAGACATGCACAACAGGGCGTATGAGCAATTAGGTGGATAGAAATTATGCTAAACTAGCGGGGTGTCACACATCGCGCAACTGGTGTCTCCGGGGACGTTCTCGTACGTACATGCTGGACAAGCCACAGGACCCAAGGCCAATGATGGGCTGGACGACGGCGGCACAGAGGAGTACCCGAACGAACTTCCGGCCAGCAGCGTCCCGCCGAACGCTTGTCCTTCGGTTCTATTCTTTGAGCTGCCTGAGGGGCCGTCGATCTCGATGTCAGTGTCCGAGAGCAGATCGATGTCCTCGTTGATCTCCTTGAGGTCGAGGAGGTCGTTGGACAGAATGCCGAGAGAGAGCATCGTTGCGGAGCTGTCGTCCAGCTCTTTGCCGCGGTGGAAGAGTCGCTGCGAGATGACTGGGATACAGAGCTCATCGTTGAGCTGCAAGGTCATGTTTAATCGCCCCGTTAGATTCCGCGGAACGTGCGAGGAGCCGAGAATACACACCATGACCTTCAGGTCTTTCACAGTCATGGCCTTCGTGATGGTGACTTTGCGTCGTTTGCCGTATTCTCTTGTCTGTCGGATGCGCTTCGACTTGCGGTGGCCTTCGGCTTGACGCTTGCTGTACGTGAGTAGCGTCGTCTGGACGGACTTCGTGGGCGGCGGGAGCTCTTCTGTATAGGTCTCCGCGGTAGGAATGGGGTCGTTGGGACCGAGGACGCGCACCGTGATCTCCGTCATGTCGAATGAGGTCCTCCTACGAGTGCATGTTAATGCCTGCAGAGATATTGCTGGCGTAGGCGGGTACATACCTTCGAAGGCGACAACCGGTGCACACAGCCAGCTCATGCGCGTATTTACCACCGGAGTTCTCCACTGCAATCAGAGGACCTGCGGAATACCTAACACAACAGGTGAGCGACACAGGTAGCTATCGGAATGGGGACTTACAGCTCCTCTAGAGCATCCCAGTCGCTCCGCTTGATGATCGTCATCGACGAGTCCAAATCGCCAGCGATGTTGGGGTCGAATGCGAGGAGGCTGTGTTCGCAGATGAACTGCGAGTTGTCCACGGCCTCTGGCCGTAAAACCTCGCTAGGACGCGTCACCCATTGCCTCCACGAGCGCACAAATTGGGACGGCACTATTGCACAGGGAGTGTCTTCGAGAAGGGCGGTATTCCCGTTCAGCGCGTTGTCGTGCATATGCTTGAGCCGTGCCTTCTCACCGGGATAAACGCATGAGTATTCGCCGGTTCGAGAGCACCAGTGCAAAACGTTCCTACCTTCTCTTCCTCTGCTTGCTTACGATACTCTCGTTTGTCTTCGCGAGACACATGCAAGAGAGCTTCACACACGGGGCATAGTTCGGCCGACGTGGACAACGGCTTCCAGTTGGGGAAGACTTCGTGCAATATGGTATACGCCTATTGCGCCGCGTCCGTCAGTACACACACAAGTCCGACGTGAGGAGTTGAGCGGACCTCCGTAGATATTCGACGCCGCGTAGCCACGTTGGTAGCCAAGTTCCCGTGCTCGCATACGACATCGCGCAAGTACTCCGCCGAGTCCGGCGGAGGGTCGGGCGCACCTTCTACATGCATCTTGGGCTTCGCAAGACGCCAATCTAACAGTAGAAGGTGGTGTTCGAATTAGTCCACTTCTTCACCGACGGCGAAGACTAGGTTACCTTTGAGCCACACCTTTGAGATATAGTAGCCGTCGTCGTCATCGCCGACTGCAGAAACATCGTCGAAGCGGGATACCAGTTGCGGATGTTCTACCTGGTATAATTTCTCTGGACGGCGCCGATGAGTTTTTCCATCTTGAGCAGTAGGGTGAGGATGAGGAATCACCCTTGAACAGCCGTTCTACGCAGATCGGGCACACGTCTGCGGTGGTCAGCTTCGGAGCTAGAAGACATCCGTCCTCATCTGCGATACGCGCAACGGCGGACTGAATGTGCTAATGAGGAACTAGGCCGGAACAGATGACGGATATGGGTGCATACCGCTCGCACGACCTTCATATCCGCCGCCTTGTCAGGGTCTAGCTTTCCATGAGAGCATACTACGTCGGAGACGGGGATCGAGACCTGTGGGGAGTCGTCGGAAATTGATGCAGCGATGTCCTCTTGCTTGGGTATGGCGTCGGTTTGGGGAGGAGGGGTTGTCTTCGGTGTCTTCGGCTTGGTCAGATGGCGGGAGATCCACGACTCGAGGCTCTGTCGGCTAGCGACGATGCTCTCCTACCGGTAGATAAGGATGATGGATCAATCATAAGGGATGAATATGGATCGCCTTACCTCATCACGCGACGATACGTTCCAGGTGCGGTAGATGTCCATTACCGTCTGGCGCGTTTTGTCGAACTTTGCCCGGGTCTCATTCTCTCTTTTGCCGGTATACCGTCAGTCATCCGGGTCATCGTTGAGACGGGTATTCCTTACCGTTCCGCATATTCTGCACATGCCTTCTCATGAGCCGCATTAATTGCATTCACCACTTCCATCGCTCTCGGCGGAGGGGTTATGTCCGTAGGCGACGGGAGTCCTGATGCAGAAGGTTCCGTTCCTCCTTCCCCAGACGCGGACACAGGTGAAGCGGTACCACGGCACACCCGGGCGTATACAAGCATATAAGCGTCCTTCGACGATATGTACCTAGGATGTAACGTTAGCTGGAGTAGCACCTGAGAGCTTTCGGACTGACTCGGGGCCCTCCGGCGAGGATGACGACGATTCTGCACCCTTTTGCGACGGTGTAGGACCGCTGGTAGCCGTCTACTTAGTTTCTATAATGGGCATGGAAGGGGGAACGCGTACTCTAGGACTTCGACATCGCTGTCGCTGTCATCAATTCGACGTCGTTTCTTAGGAGGTACTCGAGGCTTGGAGGTCGTGTTGCCGTTCTTTCTACTAGAGAAGTCAGCATTGGGTCATACAACGATGAAGGAGAGGTGGATAGTTTACTTCTTCGTGTCCTTGGCACCTTTCGCACCCTTCTTTGGCACGTCAAGCTTCGGCACGAGAGACTCTATCTTGGTGACCTCTTCGTCGTTGAACTGGTACCAGGATTGATTCCTATTGACAGCGATGTGTAAGATACACTGCAGGATTCTTTACAAGACGGATATGGGACGAACGTGACGTCGAACACCTGCGCCTCGTAGTGCCCATGGTATGCACTCGCACCTTTGTGCAGAAGTACACCGCGCAGCTCATAGAGATTCTTACTGTCTTTACACGACCGCTTCCCTCGAGGTTTGCGTATCTCCGGCGGTCCGAGGAAACGGTCCATGTCGATGAATGTCGGAATCAAAACCGACTGTTTCGACTTCTTGCGTTCCATGGTTGCCACGTCGTAGACGAAGCGTAGCAGGGAGAAGTGGAGGACAGGAGGGAGTTCACGTAGCTCTGTGTACCGCTTGGCGTCTTGCAGGCTGTCACATTGCTGGCATAGATATCTGAGTGACGTTGATTAACCTCTGCGTTGCCGGGGAGTACCTAAAGGCGACGCGTACTGGTTATCTCCGGAGAGGACTTCGGGCTCAAGCATCGCATTCAAGCGCTCTTCCAGCGTAGCATTATTCTTAGCGTGTAGGTCAGTGGCTACAGAACGTCTTAGTCACGCAGACATCGGAACACACCTCAAGGTTGAGCTCTATTTCGAGGAAATCGGAGTCCCGCTCCGACCGACGTTGGCAACGCTGACAGACGGTATTGTATGATTGCTTGCCCTCGAACTTGGGATATCGTTAGTAGGCCATTCTACACTCTCCCTGAACGACGGCAGCTCGTTGGCAGGCTGTACCTGGTTTGCTACGAGGGACTGCAGCTCAGAATCCTTCTGCTTCTTGAACTCAGTATCGAGATGAGCCATGAAAAGCTTGGAAAACCTGTGCAGGGTCAGTATGCGTCAATACAATTCCTCGTGAACGCCACGTACTCTTGAGCGTCTTGTTGCTCCGTCGCGCGCAGCTTGAGACTCTCGACAAGCTTCACTGGATTGAAAACGTTGAGAGTACTATGCTGCATGGCAGCAAATGTCACCTGGAGCTGAAATATGGGTGAATCCTGACAAGAGAACAATCATGAGCTATCACTCAAGGCAATAGTGGCTGAGCCAGTAGGTAGGGTACCTCGAACGTATGTGTTGTATCTTGGGCCGGCTGGCATTGGTATACGCCTTTGCGGAACTTGAGATCTTGGTACCACACCTGCGGTTGCGTGTCATGTGGGGAAATGACAGGGTTACAGCATCCAAAAGTCTCACCTGCAAGTAGGCGTTGGCGTAGCACGTAGCTCCCAGATTCTACACGATCAACATGTGCATTTGCAGTATCACATAGACCAGTAAACAGCATACCTTGAGACCGATAGGTGTCATTCCGTCTCTCGAGCTCAAGTTGGGATTACCTCCAAGGTCGTGTGCCTTGAGGTAGGCCTCGCATGCCTTCTCTGCACCGGAACATTGTCGACTCATTCAAGTTGCGAGAGGCCGAGGGCTTACCAGCATTCTCCCATTTATCTTGCCCAAGGTAGTTCAAGCAGTATGGATTGATCTTGCATACTCTAAGACTACATGTAGGCCCTTCATCGTCGGAAATAACGATGACATCGTCAGGCTCTCCCAGCTCAGGTGCGTCAGCAGCACCGTTCGCCTGTTGGCCAGGTGGCGTCTGTTGCTTTTCCACATACTTGTTACGGCATATAGGATAGTTGCTGTTCCTCGCAAACCCACAAGTCGCGAGGCGATGCTCCTGTGTGATCATAGATGCGTCCGTGACCTCGGTCCCCACCCAGCCCCAAGCAGAGTACGCTGCATTTCCAGTGAGCTTTGTGCGCTTGAGGCGTTCTCCAGCAGAGAGACCAGTGGAACCAGGAGAATTGCGGCGAGTACGCTTAGGAGGCATGGGGAGGGCGCTGACTGCCACCGGAGCAGGGCGTGGTGGAAGAGCGAAGGCAAGCGTGCGCGAGCTTGCGATCCGCCGTCGCGGCGGTGGCTGCAACGGGCGTCTATAGCTTGACGCGTCGCGGGAACGTGATCTCCTCCTTTGACCGCGTTGGCGCCCGGCATCCCCGAGCTTTCATCAGTTCCCCCATGTCGTCCAACGGGCATGGCCATTCTGCCGTCAGCATCGACGTAGCATGGAACAAGAAACTGCGCTGACAAGTAATCAGCAGGTTCAGGACTACATACTCGTCCTGACCGCCTCCTCGCCGACTGATGAACCCATGGCCAACGCTGCACGTTGTGTGTTTATGGGCATCAATGTATACCGACTCTCCGGTACGTCGCTGACTTTGGTGTATTCGCGTGCGCAAAGACATTGCGAACTTCTGAACATGGGTCATATAGTAGAACTCGGCCCCGAGGTTCGATCGATCGCCGACTTGTTTGGGTTTTGTTTGGGCGTGGTTGAACACCTGAAGTATAAGAACAAGGCCAGACGAATGTCGACATGCACACCTGCTAGCTTGAGCTCTCCCGCTTCTCTCGCTTGCCAGGATGTTTCTCCTACCCTTCGTGTTTGCGGGCGTTTTCATGCTCTCCGTCCTCAATCCGCGCTATACCACAACACTCATATCACAAGCTATTCCTCAAACCCAACTTCTCGGTCGCGCTGTCTCACCTATCGTTGGCTTCCTGGCGGGTTCTCCGTTGGTATCTTCGAGCTCTCGCTACTTGGCGTCTCTCTGGCACTCGGATCCTTTACTGTCTTCCTTGGACATATCTGAGACCATCACCATCGGCCGGGCCGCACGCGCTACCACAGGCAAACCCGGCATATGCGGCTCTATTGACGCTTCCTTCCGGTCTCTGGCTTATGATCATGTCTGCTTTGACGGGCAACATCTCCCCCGACCGGTCGACACGGAACGTCTGGAGCAAGCCGTGCTTTTTCTCTTCTTGTGTCTGATATGTGCTACTTGCTCCTCGCTCGTGGACAGGTTCCGGCTCCCTCAGGCTCTGTCGCCTTCGGCTAGCTTTGTGAAGGACGTAGTCGAGAAGGTACATACGTGCGCAACAGTTACCTACATGAGTCTGAAACGACCTATTCTTGCAGCCAAAACCTAGAGCCTTCACCCCTAGCAACTCCATGGAATTTGGCGAGAACCTCTCTGATGTGGAGGAAGATCGCGGTCCGATACCAGCCCAGTTAAACTTCGTCACTCCGGGCGTTTCGCATAACTCGTCCTTCGTTGTCAACACTCGAGCCGCACTCGAGGCCATACTCACACATCCCATGCGTGTACTTCCAGGCAACTCCCACACTACGGGGCCTCTAGACCAACTAGAGGAACAGCCCACTGATATATCGCCTTCATTGTCTTTCGTCGAGATACATACCGAGGACGATGGCGGATTGTCTCCAGGCTTGACACACGTACGTATGGACGCCATTCCTTCAGCATCGCCGATCCTCACATAATCACAGGGGACTGTGCACGCTGCCTCCGACTCGCAGGAGAACTGTTTCCACCCTGAAGACGTTACCCTCTGCGATGAGGAGTCGGAGCGCGGTGAACTGCGACTCTCGTATCCGGACGACATTGCCCAGCTCTCGAGCCCCGACGAGCCCTTAGCCTTGCCTGCCCCTATCGTTGTGGCTGACGATAACAACTCGCGGTTTGTCGCTCGCACACGCAGTCAGTCATTCTGCCCGCTTTCGCCCTTGCTCGAGGAAGCCACCACTGAGCCGCCGAGCCCGAGCCTTCCCGACGTACGTCATGTAGACCTATGACGGAATCGCAATCAAGCTAATCATAGTCGTGCGGCATTTCAGTCAGAGGAGAGTAGCTCAGGAGGGAACGATGCGATACCCTCCGAAATCGCTTCTCCTCAGTCGCCTCGCAGGAGCCTACCAGCCATTGTCTGGCCTCGGATCCCAAACAGGATCGACACTCGAAGGTCAAGGACGCCAAGTACCCAGCCTATCTGTATGGTCGTGAACGGGAACACGAACGTCCAGAACCAGCCCCGCAGGTCGCGCACAGTGTCTGGTATATGATTACGGCACAGTGACGAAGGTGGCCTCGCGTGTTCCGTTGGCAGCCTATGGTCACGCAATCTATGTTGAACTTTCGCGATGTTCTCCTATCTTATTGGCTAGATGGATGTTTGTTATGTATCATACTATCCTATTCGTCGAGGTCGGCTAAATTCGACCAACACAGCTCCGTTGTTTGAACAGGAGCATAGCCCTTCGTCTTCTTCGTACCACGTCTGCCATACTGTCCACAAACGTCAGCGTGGGGATGACGAGAATAAGGAGTGCCAACATACACTTAACGCTCCCGACTTCTTGACTTCCGGTCGTCCCGTCTTCTCCAGGATAGGTTCGATTGCTTCGAGTCTTTTGAGGTTGGCTCGGTCTTCCGCTACCTCGCGCAGCATGCCTTGGACCTGCTGCTGGACAACACCCGGGCGCTGTCTCGCGTAAACACCAAGCAACGACTTGACCCTCAGATTCTCTTCCTCCAGAACCTCGCAGCGGACCATCGCAGCAGCAAGTTTATCCTGGTACTCGGTGCAATCACGCTCGCTCACCAACAACGCCTTCTCCACCGCTGTCCGCCTCTCAGCGCCCGCAGTAACCTGTTCCGAGAGGTGGAGGACGAGCGCCTGGAGCTTCTCCTCCGAGCGGAGGCGTTCGGCGCGTTCGTGGGCGAGAGCGGCGGCGAGCTGCTTCGCGTCGCTGTCCTCTGAGTCAAGTGATGGCGATGATGGCGAGGAGAGCCGGAGGGTGTTGCGCAGGAAGCCGACTTCCTCGCGGAGGCTGGCGTTCTCGGCGACGAGGCCGCGCTGCGCGTCCTTCTTCCGCTGGAGGAGCGCGTCGACTGTCGCGCGGAGCTCGAGCTCTATGTTCCGAGGAGTCGGCGCGGAGAACGCAGTGCAGACTGGAGCGTATGCAGCTTTGGCGGTAGGTGTGAGAGTCTGAGAGGATGTCGCTTCCGGAGATCGAGCCTGAGCTGGGGAAGTGGGCGAGACAGGCAAGGTAGACGGACTCGTAGGTGAAGGAGGTTGCAAGGAGGGCGATGCGACAGACGGGACAGACAAGCCAGGTGGTGCCGCAGGAGCTAGAGAAGGAGAAGCTCGGGAATCAGGGCGCGGTGTCGGTTTCTCAGGTGAGTCTAATACGACCAAGTCCGCGGAGGTATTCGTGCAATCAGCCTGAGGTCGGAGGAGCGGTGCAGTGCTACTTTCGTCTAGCCAAGGGAGGAGCGAGCGGTCCTCGGACACGTCGAAGGATGAGTGCGCCGACAGAGACATAGTCAAAGCCCTCGTAGCTTCAGGTTGCCCACAGATATGATGCGTACCGAACCCAACAAGCACAGTATGAAAAGCGCGGCCTTCCTATCAGCCTCGAGTGCTTCGGAGGGTGACTGTTAGCCTCCAGCGGTGACCCAAAGTGCTGAGGCTGACATCAGTTCTCTGGAGCACGTAGTGCAGCGCTCGAGTCAAGAAAGCAAGACTAGGCGCGGTGGCATGAGGATAGACGGTGTGGATGCAGGGAATCTGAGGAGTGTTCATGGTGGTTGAGAGGGAAGCACGTCGGGCGCTCCTTGCAACGCGTCTCGGCGACCTGAGCTCGTTGACCACCGACGGCCACCCGGCCTGCCTCGCCGCCTCCATCGTCCTGTCTGCTGGTTCCTACCGCATTCCATTGTTGGGTCGCCTTGAGCTGGTTTGAGGTCAGCTAGATGGACTACTTCTCAAAATTCCTGCGGTCGGGTCCTCAGCCTACACCCAAAGTGGAGGTACGCCTCATCCACGCCTCGCGCGTGCACCTCCTAGAGCTTAACGACGCTATTTCAACGCTTAGGTCGACCATGCTCTGGAATTCCACAAATCCTGGGTGCTTATCAAGGTATTGACATGGCGTGGGCGTCCGTCTCCTCCACCCGCTCAAACACCCTGCCGCAGAACACCCTTCTCCACCCGGACGAACGCCAATTGACACGGGGAATCAAGTCTACGGATGTTCCCGCGCACTTGCAGTCTATGGTGGATGCCCTTGTATGGGAGTCAACGCGTACCGAAGAAGGGTGAGTCGTACCTAGAACCCGCCACACTTTGTCATATCCAACCTGATATCGCTAGGGCTACCGGGGCCTGCCTGGAGTACTTGTTGAAGAACGGTACGTGCACGTTATGAAGAGGCTAGCGCGAGGCCTCATCGCCAGATAAGATGTGCTCGGAACCCTTGTCAAGCTTAGCGAATCGGACCGACCCTTCGGCATCCAAGCAGAAGTCCTCCGCGCTGTCCAGAATATGGTGGTACTGCTTGACGAGCAGTTCCTCGTCCATTCTGCGGTACACAAAGCCGTCCTCCGACTTCTCCGCAATTGCGTGGGAGACGACCTCCAGGAACAGCTAGATGGCAGGAACAAGCCTATGGGTGCCGCCGGGAACGCCAGCCGCACTCAACCCTCAGAATACGAGGAAGACTGTAAGGCAATATACCTTCACACCGTTTCAATGAGCTCAGTAGTCTGCTAGTGGTGAACCTCTTGTGCATCCTATGCAGTAGGATACGTACATATCGGGAGCTGCTCATGATATTCTTCCATGACAAGCAGTGGTATCGACCGGAGCCGCTGTTTGCTGTCGAAGAAGAGGAGGAAGAGGAAGACGAGGAAACCAGTACCAAGGCAGAGGAGCAACCCTCCGATATCGCACCTCCCGATGCCGCCGCTCCTAGACCCACATCTCCATCCCCATCCCAGGACACGGACAACTCGGGGCTTGCGTCTTCCGCGACGAAAAAGCCCGAGTACGAATTTCTATTGTTCAACTACCTGCTCCGCTTCTGGCACCGAGAAGGCCAAATCGGCGACTTTGCACGCGCTGGTTTGCTGTTCCTCATGGATGTCGCCATGTCACCGGTCGACGGCTCGCACAAACCGAACGAGGAAGACCTGCGCTCGTCTACATCTACTCTGTCTGCACCGGACCATGACCCGAATACTGACGCGGCACTGGCGCTGGCGGAATATATCCTTGACGGCGACTTCTCGGATGTCCTTGCTGCGGGTCTTGCTGCAGTGTACTCGTTGCTGCCGACAAAACTTGAAGTTCGGCCACCCGCCCCTGCGGATCCAACACCAGGAGCGGCAATGATCCTGGGCAACTCGGCTTCTGACCTCACTCCGGAGGAGAAAGAGAAGCTAGAGGCGGAGAAGGAACGAAGCCGGGCGATGGGTTTGGAAGAGTCTTCGAGTCCTGACTTCAAGGCGCGGCTGGATCACTTCCTCAAGCTCCTGGAGTTCCTCCAAGACGTGTTCCGGCGTAACGTAAACCGCGACCCTGCGGACGACAGCCTCGATCCCACGCAGCTCGTTGGCTCCGCTATCGTCCAGTCCATCCTAGATGCGGTGCGGCGAGTATTCTTGGAGAACATCCTATATCCCTCTGTCCTGGAGTGTTCGGATACAGACGGCAGCGCTGTCGCGGTGATGTCGTACATCGAAGTCATGATCCGTACTCTGGAGAACGGCCAGCTTGCGGACCTGCTGATCGACTTCCTAATGAGCGAAGATAGCACAGAAGACCTATCACAATCCCGTAATCGCCCATACTCCATGTTGATGCTTGGCAACAAGCTCCCACCAAACTCGATGTCTCAGGCGGAGGCCAGTCGCAAGGCCAAACAGCGGAGACGAAAGAGCACTGCGATGACGCTCCTCGAGATGGAGGCTCCCGAAGCTCGTCGAAAATCGGCCTACTTCACCGCCGTCGGTCGTTTTACCCTGAAGGACCTCCTTCTGACTAGTCTTCGCTCGAAGTCTCAACCCACTGCCACCGCCGCTCTCCAGCTCCTCCAATCCCTCCTCTTACAGTATTGCACACTCTGTGTTGAGCGACTGCTCGTCGTCATTCCCGACCCCCAAGCCACGTCATTCCCCCAACCCGCTATGCTCCCGGACGCAATAGAAGACGTCCCGCCACCGCCCCCAGAGGACGATTCCGATGACGATGAAGCGTTCGTATACCCCGGGACGGAAGATACCAAGAAGGCGTCGGAGCCCCGACCGAAACTGTCCGCTAACGTCTTCAGCCAGCCCGATACCACGTACTGGACACATGAGCGAGAGATGGGATTATACCTCACGCTCGTGTCCCGCGTAGACCCGAACCACACCGAGGACGCGTTCAGCACCGGCTACGACCACTACCTGCGTGACGCGCTGCTCTCCATCCAGAGCCAGCAGTGCTTCCGCCTTGAGGTAGAACCTGAAGCTCGGGCAAAGATGAAGCACCGGCTGAACCCGAACGATCCTGTGCTCTCCCTCGTCCTCGAGTCCCTGCGCAAGTTCTTCTCGAATACGCCGGAGACGAACATGGCCCTCACCGGCGTCCTTGCGACGCTCGCCCTATGTCCCGACCGCTCACTCGCGGGCTGGCTGACGTTCGCACCCAAAGAGTCCTCCACGCATTCTCAGCCCCGGGAGCAGGACGAGGACGCGTTGCTGTACGAGGATGATGGCGACGACCGCTCGATCGACTTCCGGATAGAGGAGAAGCTCGCGTCCGACACGCACACCCTGCCCGCGTCGAGCATGGACGAACAGTCCCGGCCCGTCATCCACACCATCTTCCACGGGCTCGTCTCCCAGCTCGAACGCTACCGGCAGATGGTCGACCGCTTCGACCAGTACCTGCTTGAGCGCCGGCAGGGCCTGCTCTTCAACGAGAACCTCACCGACGCGCTCACGCTCGCGCTCGACTTCGATGGTGGCCTGACCCCGAAGTCCGCTAGCGGACCGTCAGGGTCGGCGTTCGTGCAGTCGCCTGTGGCGGAGACGCCGTCGCGCCCGAAGCCGCAGCCGAAGACGACGTCGTCGACGATCATGTCCTTCCTCACCCCCAAGAAGAACAGGCCTGCGAAGCCGACCCCGTCCGAACCGACGACGCCGTCGCGCGGAGGCTCGCGCGCGGTCGACGCGAGCCCGTTCGGCCCGCACTACCAGAAGACGGGCGCGATCACGGTCGAGCCGTACCTCGCGCCCGCGCCGTCGACTGGGCCCTGGACCCCGGCGAAGTCGCGCAAGTGGAACGCGGACGAGGAGGATGTGTTCGGGTCGTCGGGGCAGTGGGGAGACGGACCGGGGGCGTCGCAGCAGAGCGAGACGGACGAGACGGAGGACGAGGAGGAAGATGGAAAGATCACGCACGTCACGCTCTCGCAGCTCTTGGACAACGTCGTGATCCTGGAGGAGTCGATCAAGGAGCTCGTTGCTATCATACATGCGAGGCGAAGTCTGGGTATAGACTCGATCCGGTACTTGTGATCTATGTGCTTTGTTGTGTTCGCGGGTCTACGATCGCGGGCTTGTTTCGGAGCTGGTGGTCTAGCTGGGTTTGGCGACCGTCATGATACAATTGGGCTTTGACGGGTGCGGGTGTTTGAAGCGACGCGGCGTGTCCTACTACTAACACGCACACGTGCTTGCATCACATGGGCGCGTCCTTTGGGGTCGACACCTCGTCTCAACGGCGCACGGCGGTGGCATGTTCTATAGCTCGGGTCTCTGATTTATAGCAAGTAGCCTCATAATAATTGAACTGGGGTATACACTACTAGTAGTATCGTGACATAATTGTATTTTGATTCCTGCGTGCCTATTAACCGCGTTGCTTCTTGCAACCAGGGCGGCGTTCCTTGTTCGTAGCACGGGTGCTCCTCTCATACTTCGAAAGAACTTCAAGGCGCCCTTGCTTCAGAAAGCGGATGAATGTTCCGTGCTGGAGGTCGTTCGGCAAGGAAATGATCCGCGAATCATAATGAATCTTGTGCCGCACTTCGTCTTCTACATTGTGACTGCAGGGCGAAACAAGGCGGTAAGGTTTTCCCGAGCATCGGAAGAGAGAAAGCTGCTTACGTCGAGTGAATGTGGTTCAAGAGGGCTTCATAACTGTAGAAGGTGTCGCACGGTGTCTCACACTTGCAACGCCACCCCCTCTGCTCATAAATGCGCGCGGCTGGGCTTGTTCGTAGCTTATCTTCAAAGTTCCGAACCTTCTCTGCGTACTCGTTAGGCAACGTCACCCACTGGCATGCTTTGGTGTCGTGTACGTGGTGTTCTCCAGTCTGATGATACAACTGCAGCAGACGCGGTTCGGATGAGACGCAGACCATCATAGAGTACGAAAACGGCGCGCACCGCTCGCTGCCAGTCGAATACCTCGATGCCGAACTCGCTTTCGATGCCTTTGTCTCTGCAGTCAGCACAAGTCATTCGTGCACCCGTCTTGTGAAGGTCCTCGGGCGTGGCGTTTTTCGGGTCCAGCCCACACGCTCGGACGATCGCTTCAGCTCTGCCCCCGCATATGACCAAACTGATGCGGACGCTGGTCTTGTTCCATGCAGGCGGTTCGCGTTGGCGGGACATGTACTCTTGAACCACGATATCGTATGCCGCCGTCTTGGCTGGAGCAATTGAAATCCGGCGGCATCTATGGTCGAGCACGGCCGGGTAGTGCATGAACCGCGCGCCGCACCGCGGGTCCACGCAGTCGAACATGCAAACCGCGAGCTCAACTGGCACCACATCATTTTCTGCTGCGAAGTCGGGCATGGCCTCCTTGAAGAGCTCGTTCAAGTCGGTTCTTCTGTCGTCGTACCAGCGCTCGACCATTCCGCTCAGTTTCTCGCTGGTCATCTCGCGGACCTCCATGAAGAGGGTATCGCCCGGTTGTGCCGTCAGGTTCCACTTCACTTCGAGGAAAGCGAGGAAATCCGCGGGTCGGAGGCGCTTGAACGCCTGCGGATCGTCAGGGGAGCACTCGTCTGGATCCCATACTTCGGCCCATGTCTGGACGATTTGAAGATGGAAGACCTCGACACGTGGTAGGAGGAAGTCTTCGGTCCACTTGAGATAAAGAAACTCAAAGGTTGCAGGAAGGATGTAAGCGCAATCCATGGGTGTTCCTCCGCTTAGACCTGGCTGGGAAGATCCTGCCTTTATGCGGGTGTTACAGTCGGTACGCTCGGTGGCCTCGTCGACGCAATGTCGCCAAGCGAACTCGTCGCGAAACAACACCACGTCCTCCGCATCGATCCCCTTTCTGATCCTGCAGAGTGTTTCGGTGTTATAAAATCAGGTAGGGAACGAACATTGCAGTGGTACACACAACTTGAAACGCTCCCATCCTATGCCCACATTGTCTGACCGTGGCCGAGTGCCCTGGCCGTCTGTGCGCCACTCGCGGTACTTCTTTGCAGCCTGCAGATTCGCGTGAGCCACACCTCAAGGGAACACACCGCCACGCGACAGACCTCTTTCCTGAGAGCAACGTTCTTTGCGCTCTCTTCGGCTAGCTCCTTTCGCGCCTCCTTGTCCTCGCTCAGGCCGTTCCAACACTCGCGGAACGCGTCTAGCTCCGGAATGTGAAGATGGTCGTCAACCACGCATAGCAGGTCCTCCACACCGGTCTCGTCCATGATCTCCCGTATGTATTCTTTCTCTTCTGTTACGTTCCGGGTCCTATGACATCGATGAGTACGCAATATGAGGACGTCGGGAAAGGTGCATGCGGCTGCGTACTTCTCTGACTTGCACTGTACGCAGTAGCGTATCTGCCACTCAAATACGACGCTGCTCTCTCGGGCTTCTCCGCAGCGCTGACAACGAGGCACGTCAGGCCGCGCATACTCGAAGGGCATCCCACGATCAGACTTACTCGACAACGGTCCGAGTACAGGAGGACGGCATACACCATGTCCTCCATGTACGGCGGGCACTCTGGGGCGCCCTCGACGTTCCTCCACGCGTCCTTCCAGAGGTGTGCGACGTCGGGCTCCATGAGGAGCTGACAAAACGCCGCGTCGGTGCGGGACATCTCGACCAAGTCCGCCGTAGGGACACATTCTGCCATCTACATCCACGGGCCACGGTGAGCCGACAGGCATTCATCGGTAAGCCACATTAGGGGAATTGCCACACGTACCTGTAGAACTGCATCTCGCGGAACCCTGACGTATGTGAAGAGCTTCCCTTCGAGCTCGTGGTAGAGGATTTGAGGGTATCCAGGGTGGTCTTTGGGGGGTCTGCCGGGGATGGCGGCGGTAGCCACAGGTGGACCGTCCTGGAGGAATAGCATCTCGCTGGTTGTACAGGCTGTACTCGCAAGCAAGCAGGGGTCGGGGAACTTGGTATGGAGTCAACTGCCATCCCACGCCCAACTTATATGGATGGTGGAGGTTAGAGTGAAAGATGCTAGGAGCGGGCCTGGAGCCACAGGGAGCAATAAGAGCGCAGACACTCATTGTTCGTCGCGCCACAGCATATATTGTAATGCCTTGTACAAGGAGCGAACGATCGAACGGAGGAAACGCCTGACTGAATAGTATATAAGATAACAAACGCAACAACATACAAACTTACACTATCCTACAATAGTAGAGGGTAACATCCAGAGGTCAGCGGTGCTCATTTGGCTTTGCGGCCTTTAGCGTTCCGAGTCTTGGTCGATGAGGGCTTTGACGAGCTGCCACCCTCTCCACCACGCTTCGCTTTCTCGCTCATGAGACGCTGCTGTATCCGTTCGAACTCAGCGTCGTCGATTTCGGGCGGTGGCGGTACCTCCTTCCGCGCCTTCTTCTTCGGCGATGCTGCGACCTCCTCCTCCTCTTCCTCTTCCTCCACGGCCTTTCCTCGCTTCTTGCCCTTCTTACCTGCCTTGGGCGCGGGTTCGGCGTCTGCGTACTTCGCGGCGAGGTTGTCGAAGAAGCTGTCCATGTTCTTCCGCTTGTTCAAGATGAGAGCCTGCAGCGCCGACGTGTCCTCCTCATCTTCCCCAGCCTGCTGCTTGCCCTTCCCCTTGCCTTTCGTCTTTCGCGCGCCGGGCTTCCCGCTACCGAAGAACTCGTCCCAGACGCCGAGCTCTTTGGCGAGCGCTTCGGCCTCTTTCGCCTCCTTATCCGCCTGCTTCTTCCGGACGAGCTTGGCCTTCTCGTCCTTCGTGCTCGACTCCCACTTGGGTAAGGAAGGAAGCTCGCCCTTCTTGATGAGGTCGGTGACGATCATGATAAAGCGGCCCTCGTCGTCATGAGTGGAATGGGGAATGTGGGTCATGATGACCTCGATGTCACCGTCGCTCTCCGTGTAGGCCTTCTTGAGGTCTGCCACTTCCTCTGCGGAACCTGGTAGACGTGGCGTTCAGACTGTATACCACGCGCACGCGTCAGACATGCACTCACCCTGATACTCCTTCTTCAGTTCGTCGAGCTTATCTCGCGTAACGCGGTCGTAGAGCTCCTCGAAGTACGCCTCCCACCCGTCCTCTCCAGGGCCAAAGTCCGCGCCCTCATCCGTCTTGCCCGTCTGGTCGTAGCGCTTCCTGCGCTTCTCGTCCGAGAGCACCGCGTACGCAAACCCGACCTGCTGAAACTTGAGCGACGCGTCGGCTTTCGCGTCCTCGCCGGCCGCGGAGTGCTTGTCGGGGTGGAACCTGAGCGCGAGTTTGCGGTACGCCTTCTTGATCTCGTCTGCGGACGCGTCCGACTTAACGCCGAGGACGTCGTAGAGGTCCACGTTCTCAGCGTCGGGGAAGAACTGGGCGATGGGGTCTTCGCGGTCATCCATGGCGCGTGCGGTGCGTACCGTCTACTTGGTTGTGCTGCTGGTGGTGGGAGAGGGAGAGACGCGTCTGTCACGCATCACGCGTCTCGCACACTCTCGCACAGGCGCCGGCACGGACGCGTGTGACAGCCGAGGATTGTCCGCCCTGAATGGGCGTCTAAGTGCGATCGTGTTCCTGAGCGCGGGCTGTTGCCATCGACCACGACCACCCGCCGAGCTCCGAGCACGTCCCGGCCGCTTTTATTGAGAAAGATGGGAGCCGCGAGAGCCCAGTCCGCTCTCTCTCCCTTCTCTTGCTACATAGCTCACACCAACATCGCCCGCCGACGTCGCGCAGATGCTCCCCACGCTCGTTTATTCCGCCGCTCTTTTCACCACCCTGCTTAGCCGCGGGGCGCACGCGCAGACTCTCGTCAATGGGCAGGTCTTCACCAATGGTCTAGCTATCGTCGACGCACCCGCGCCGAACAGGTGATGACGCGCCTCGAGTAGTACACGAAAACACAAATGGGCTAATAAGAATTTGACCGCTCTGTAGCCCAATGCACGCTGGTTCAGTAACCCAAGTCGCCATTGACGTAGGTACCCTCTTGTGGGTGTAGAGTACTCTGTTGAACGCCGTTCCTCGCAGATATCCGGCGACGGCAAGCTCGACCAGAGCGCGTCCATACCCGGCTCGGACAAGTCCACGCGCTTCGACAGCCTCGAGATCTACCTCGTCTCCTACCAGACGAAGCTCAACCTGACCGTCTCCTCCGGCCCCGGCCTGCTCACGCAGGAGCAAGGCAGCACCGTCAAGCACTTTGACTTCAACGTCTCTACCTGCATCCCCGCCGGGTCGTACAACGTCAGTCGCACCGCACCGCACCCCACCATTGCTCGGGCGTAATTGACAAGTCCCCGCCTCTTCCCACAGCTCACGTTCTACGAGGCCTCGCACATTAATAACGAGCCGTTCTTCTCGATCACTCCGCTCCCGTGAGTACCCATAACTCCCACAACCTCCGGTAGTGACGCACACCGCGTCCACTGGCACCGGGCGTCCAAACATTAATAACACACACTGACCCCGCGCCCCACACCCCGCATTGCAGAGTAACGGTAATGAACGAGCACCCCACGGGCGCGTGCACGAACGGGACGAACGCGCTGCAGGACTTCCCACAGCCCTCCTCGCCCCCGCCGCAATCCCCGTGGCTGGACGGCACCGCGATCGCGACGCAGCCGCTGCCCACCGCCACCGGGAGCAACTCCGGGTCGAGTCCGAAGTCTGCCCGCGGGGCGGTCTTGCTGGCTCTCGCGCTGCCCTTCTTTGCTTTGTTGGCGCTGTGATGAGGTTCGGGTTCGCTATGTCCGTGTGGGGGACGGTGCTTAGCGGTAGCGTGCAACAACTATACTAAGCAGTAGTAGATCGTCCGCGTCCGGGTGGGCCAAAGGATCGTACACGAGCCGATTAGACAATCATAAATATGCGGTAGCGGTATAACAGAAAGAAAGAAAAAAGGAGAGGGCTATCGACAGCAACGGCGGCAGCAGCAGCAACACTACGGATAGGCATGTGAGAGTGTGTGAGTGTACGGGACTCGGGAGGGGAAAGAGTGCTGAACAGGGTCCATTGCGTGAAGCCAATCGAACAAGCGAGACAACCAACCCTCCACCCAGGCGAACGCGCGTGTAACCCATCGAGGAGGGGTATCGGAGAAACTGAACATGTGGTCGTGAAGAGGCGTGGCAGGCAGACGTGGACGTGCGAGTGTACGTAGGACGAGATCCAGAACGGGCGTAGAGACCCAGAGACCGCAGCGGGCGCGGGCGCGGGCGCGCCCCGTCGTCGAGGTCGGCGGCTTCTTCGGTCTGCGCCGTCTACTCTATGGACACCCGCGGGCCAAGGGGCGCGCCCGAGCCGTACGCGCCGTCCTCCTTCTTCGCGCCTGCCGTGCCATGGGTAGAGGATGAGTATCGGCGGCGGAAGGTCACGTCTGGAGGAAAGGGGTAGTCACCGAATAAGCTGGACTTGTACGGCTGGCCGACAGGGCGGTAGGACTGACCGTGCAATTTGCTCTTCAGCAGGCCCTTGTCGAAGTCTGAGAAGCAGCGGAGGCCGATCGCGAACGTCGTGAAGAGCAGGAGGAACGCGATGATTGCTAGGGAGACGGACGGGCGGGGGTGAGGATGGACGTCCGGACATAGTAGGAGGGTATAGACGCACTGAATGTCGTAAGCGTCGCGCGCACAGTCTCATACTGTTCTCGTGAGGCGGGCTCGTAGAAGCGCACGAGCTTGTAGACTGCTCCAAATCAACGCCTCGTCCGCAGCTCATAGCATCTCAACCACTCACTGACTACGATCAACGTCAGTATCAAATTAGACGACCACGCAACTGCATCAGGTACTCACAATACGACTCGGCCGCCAGCATGAGGACCAGAGAGACAGACATGAGCCTAGATGCACAGGTTAGGACAGGTCCAAGATATCGCCGTGATGAGTCGAGAGTACCATTTGATCTCGCGCTGTACCGCCAGACCTGCGCCGACCAGCAAGACCAACACGATTGGGATGGCAGCCACCGTAAGACCGAACTCCGCCGTGTTCTTTTGTAGCACCACGATGAGAAGCTGCGATATTATTGTTGTTCAGCATTCTCGAAAGGTCATCTTGAGGTCCATGACGGACCTGCATTGTGACGCCAATGAAAGCGAAGAAGTCGAACTTCAGCAGGCAGATGATGACCTGATAGAACTGGTACATCGCTAGATAGGGTCAATTGAGCCACAATGATCCCCAACGAACATCCGCAGGCTTGCAACTCACTCTTCGCTGCAGGGTTGGCTCCAACGATGTGGAAGATAGCCCAGCTGGAATTCGTCAGATAAGCTCAGCCATTGTGTTATGAACAAAAGACTCACCCAAACTCGTGATAGAGCTCCCGGACGAAGAAGATCATCACTGCCCAGGACGCACCAATGATCACGGGCGAGACGACAAGGAACGGGAACACGTTCTGCCACAAAGTGCCGGGACCTCCGCCATTCTACACAAAGGATGCATGAAGCAACGGTACCAGCGCGATGCGTATGCAGGCACTTACGATGTAGTCCACTGTCCAGTTCGCGCTTTCGTTTCGTACCAGGGCGGTGTGCGTCTCATGCACCTGGAGCGCTGCCATGACGAGAAGCGCTGCATGGAACACTGGAGACAGGGGCGGTACGTTGAGGAAGCGCGCCCGGCACATGCATGGAAGCCACTTACGCAGTATCCCGACGAGCTGAATGACATTCCGTAGCCGCAGCGCGTCGTATGCCATGAACAGCTCGAATATCCTGCGCACGTTAGCTGGGATCACGCTATCGCGAGGGATATCTGCTTACTCTGCTAGGATGAACAGGGCGAGGTAACAGGGGATGGTCTACAGCCACATCTGCGTAAGAGAGGCCCTGCGCCTGAACGGAACAGGCGGATACACACCTTGTACCGCGAGAGACTGAGATCGACATGCTCGGACACCCTCGTGAACGTAATGGCGACCATGACGATAACCACAATCGCCTCTGTACGCGCGCCGAGAGTTTAGCACATTGCCACAGTCCACATCCGCTGCATGGGAAACACTGACGGAATAGCACTACGCGGAGGGAACGTCAACATTCACGCACGCACGTCGAAAGATCCTAGCCGGGACGTACCGGTGCCCATGAATGCCCGCTGGGCCCTCGTACTGAGCGCTTCGAGACCCATCTCTTCAGGAACGACCAGAGGGGGAGCACAGACTCGGACGGAGATCAGAGGGTAGAAGCAAAGGAGCGCGGAGGCGGACTAGGACGTGGAGTCCTGGGGTGGACCCTGAGAGCCCGTGCGGAGGGGCTTGCCAGTCGAGTCGAGTGGGAGAGGAGGAAGTGGGAGAAAGAAACGAGGGCGGGCGGCGCTCGCGTGTGTGCGGCTGTATACGGCCGCTCGAGTCGCCCAAATGGCAGTCGACCACACTGTATCGCTTCATTAGGTAAGCCGCCTTACTGCCCTCCGTGGCGGTGAACTCCCTTTCGGTCCGCATTCAGACGTCGTGCATTGCCCCCTGGTCCCTGCAATACCTATACGCGATCGTCCTCCATGGCTGTTCGCCAATAACATGTACCCCGTATGCCGTTCCTGTGCACTCGAGCTTCCGAAGAGGCACCTGGTAGCGGACTCGCACGCGCAGACGTCACTCATAATCCAGTTCGTAGCGCGTGTCGCATGCCGGCGTTCTAAACATACGACGGCTCAAAATTCCATACCGGCGTGGATACATGCCAGTACAGCCTCCGCTACCTCCAGCTCCTCCAGCCACAGTGTCCGTATGACCTCAGCCATCCAAGGTGCCCAGTCAGGTCCGCCCCGCGGTAGACTACCGGCACCCAACGCCGACAAACGGTCCTTGCGCGCCCGAAAGCGAATCGTCTCGCAGAGCCACAGCAGTTTCCTCCGACAGGCATCCTCGTTTGCGCGCGAGATCGTGTCCTTTGAGCCATTCGTGACGTCCAGCCACGAGTCGATCGCGAGACGCGTCTGTAGTGTCGCTTCGCCCGAACAGCGTTCGAGCGCACAGATGAGACGAAGAGCGGACAGCAGTCGCCACGACGGGTGCGCGGAGGTCGGCGATTTGTGCAGGGTCCATTCGCTGTGCGAATCACATATCATCAGGGCCTGGAGGTAGCACCGGAAGGGGATCCGTGCAACTCACCCCCAGTATCCCGCTTCTTCGAGCGTCGATTTGATCAGAGGCGCAACAGACCCCGACTGTTCGATGAGCTCCTCCACCAGATCCTGCACATCGACCTCGGCAGAGTAATCGTTGGTGGTAACGGCGCCATCGGTGAGCGGGTTCACGAACCCATACTCTGTGAACAGGAAGCGGTTTGGATGGGCGCCGTACTTCAACAGAAGCTCGTCTCCCGCCGACAGGCCGTAGTCCGAGGAACCGAGGAAAGTGAAAGCATCTGCCTTGCGGGGCGCCCGGCTGTCACGTCGCGCGAGCTTCGGAGGTACGCCCCAGATATCGGCGTCGATGACGGGGAAGATGTGCGTCCGGCCTGGTCCGTGGTTGGCGAAGTCTAGGATAGGGCAAAGCGTGAAATTATCTGGATGGGACGGGCTTTGCTGTATGCGGTTGAAAATGCATCGAGTGTTCACTGTGGATGGGCGTCAGGCCATGGACTGGGATAGAATGCAAGGGAGGAGTAGAAACCGTTCAGCCAAGCCCACAGGAAGTCCATCAGGTATTCTTCGCTGTCGAGACTTTTGGCCATCTTCAACATAGGACGCGACGACAAAGCCGCTATGGTTGGGTCCTCTTTCTGCGCTGTGTCATGTTGCGGTCGCCTCTTTGAATGAACTGCCTTACCAATAGCTTCGAGACTGCCTCCCAGTCTTTCCAGAAGCGTTTGCTCAGCTTGACGATAGCCTCCCATGAACTAGGCGGTACTTGATCGAGGAAGTAATCACCGCAAGGGTCCACCTTCTTCAGCTTGCGTTTCACAATCCAGGTCAGTGGGTGACTAGAGAAGTCGCGGGGAAGGGTGGATATGTAGGGACCGAAGATTCTGTCCTTCGAGTCCTCTTCGCCCAGTGGTTTGTGTAGCAGGAGGTGCATGGTCACTAGCTGATTGCTAGTGAGCCGTCCCTCCTTGACACTCGGGTAAATTGGGGACACGGTTGTGATATTCATCAGGGCTTTTCTCGGTATCTCAAACAGGGTCGAACCAGGCTAGTAGAGAGTCAGAAAAACCAGATAAGTTACGTTCGCTCGTCGCACTTACTGGAATATCTTTCGTAGCAAACAAACCTCGCCCCGCACCTGCCGACGCTGCCTTTGTGAGCCACAGGCCACTCCGTGTATACTGTGCGGACATACCTGGTACATCCCTAGCTTCCAGACGGAGCGCATCCGTGTCCATACCATGCACCTCCTTCAACCATTTCAGGAGGCGCTCCCAACGTTGTCGTTCGAGGTCGGCCATGACATCAAGATCCCCCGCTTAGATCCTTCCCATCAACGCGGGGCACTTCAAGCCTCTTGCAAGTTGCTGTGCTCCGAGACGTGCACACACTCAGCAATACTTCGTCCGCGCGGAAACACAGGAGCTATAGGAGACCAAGGGAAGCGGGCAGATGACGGTGAGAGCGCAAGAACGAGTCCGGCGGCGATTGATTGCAGATAGCAGGCCGATCAGCTTCCCCACCGATGCATGCACGCCCTCGCGCACCGTCAGGGTCACGCCAGGCTGAGGCCACTGCCAGTCCCAGCCACTGGCGGCACACTCGGAGTCATCTGCGGACGGCTCCCCTTCATTCCGCAATCATTGCGACCACGGGCCCTCGGCACGATTGCGCGAGGCCAGATACCAGCCAGTGGGTTCCTGCTTAACCGCACTGCTACTGCCTTCCACGGCCGTTCTGCACGCACATCCACCACGACCAGCACCGTCCACGACACCCGGAGCCCGCAACGCGCAATGTCCGTCTTCAACGCCTCCCGTCTCATCGGCAAGACCGTGCTCATCACCGGCGCGAGCGCTGGCATCGGCGCGGTAAGCACTGCGATATAGTCGATACTCCCGTGCGCGATAGATGCTCACGGCCGCATCTGGATCGCACCCTAGGCCACTGCGGTCCTGTTCGCGAAGGTGTGATCACCCACATTCAGTGCAGCCCGCGCAGACACTGATGGATGGATGGGTGGGCCATTTAGGGCGGCTCGAACGTGATCCTGGCCGCACGCCGCGTAGAGGCCCTGAAGTCGGTCGCCGAGGCATGCGCGGCTGCGCACAAGGAGTCCGGCCTCCAGCAGGGCGGCAAGTTCGCGACCGTCCCGCTCGACGTCAGCGACAGGAAGCAGATCGCGAGCTTCCTTGACAACGTGCCCGAGGAGCTCAGGAAGGTCGACGTCCTCGGTGGGTAGTCGCTGTACCCTGCTTGTTGCGCGCATGTAGCTGACGCCCCTGAAAGTGAACAACGCGGGCTTCGTCTTGGGCGTCGAGAAGGTCGGAGATATCGCCGAGGCCGATATCGAAGCTATGTTCTCGGTGAACGTGTTCGGGCTCATCGCTCTCACTCAACTCTTCATCAAGGGTACGAACCCGTCTATCATCCCGCGAGATGCATCTAGCTCACTCCCCGTCTAGACTTCAAGGCGCGCAAGACTGGTCATATCATCAACATCGGCTCCATCGCAGGTACGCAGCGCCCCTGTAGTAGTTTACCGAACGAATGGGCAGCTAAAGGGATCATTGCCATCAGGCCGCGAGCCCTACGCCGGTGGAAGCATCTACTGCGCGACCAAGCACGCCGTCCGGGCGTTCAGCGGTGCGCTCCTTCGCGAAGTCGTGGACACGCCCATCCGCGTCACGGAGATCCAACCCGGCATGGTCGAGACCGAGTTCTCCGTAGTGCGGTTCCGCGGCGACAAGTCTGCCGCAGACAAGGTCTACCAAGGCCTCCAGCCTCGTAAGTGCCGCCAAGGACCCCCTCAGCAACGTGTCGACTGACCCGCTTCGCCTTCCCTGCAGTCGTTGCGGAGGACATCGCAGAGGAGATCGTGTGGGCTGCGTCGCGCCCCGCGCACGTCAACATCGCCGAGCTCTTCGTGCTCCCCGTCAACCAGGCGAGCCCGACGATCGCCTACCGCGGGAACTAAGGAAGGACAGGGAAGTCGCGAGACGATATACCGGAAGCAGACCTTGCTGTATCATACACCAATCCACTGTATACATAAAAGCTTACCTGCGGTTTGAACGTATGTATTTGCACGGGTGGCCGTGTTGCAGCGGGTACTCCAAGTTCAAAGACCGACCAACAGTTGGCTCGTAAAGTCATACAAGATACTACATTGCGCTCGACAGCGACGGGACACGTTCATAGCGATGCAATAATGTACGGAATATAGCAAAAATAGGGGTGATATATATCAAGTGCGACGTTCTTCTCGATCTGCGCGTAGTGGTAATGTGTACTGTGGGGCTGTTACGATGACGATGACGACGACGACGACGACTTCGCCTTCTTGCTCTTGCTTCGCGTGCTCTTCGCGGGAGCAGGGGACGCAGGCTCGGGCTCGACCTCGTCGTCGTCGAACACGAACTTCTTCACGACGATGCTCTCCCGGACGAGCCCGCCGACTGGCAGCTCGGCGTTCAGGACGTTGCCTAGCGTGTCGAGACGCAGTGCCTGCCGCATGCCACATCTCGTCAGTAACACGTCAACTCAAAGCACTGCAAACAAGGCTCACCTTCGCGGCTGGGGTCAGGCAGCCCTTCTGCGTGGGCACCGCATGCTTGTTCCGCCTCGGCTTCGGCGGGCTGTCGTCTAGGTAGACCGTCGTGTGCAGGCCCTTGTCCCACTTGACCCTCTTCTCCGGCACCTCCCTCTCCTCTTTCTCCCCTCCACCGTCGAACCCGTCGAACCTCGCGCGCTTCGCGGGCCTCTCCGGCCGTGGCGGCGTCTCGTAGTCTTCCTCGTCTCCCGGTCCACGCCGATGCCTCAACGGGACGCCCTCCGGATCGCGGTCAACGCTCATGAAGCTCGCGTCCCCAGCATCGCCCTCCGCCTCCCCAACACCCGCCGCAGAACTCCCCTCCGCACCAGGCGCCGCCGCCTCAGCCATCTCCTCCCCGCCAGACCGCCTCGCCCGCCTCTCCGCGCGCTCCTGGCGCTGCAGCACGCGCTCCTCCCGCTGGCGCTCGAGCGCGGAGCGCACCTTCGTCGTCGGGCTGTCCGGCCGTGCGCCCTCCTTCCGGATGACCTCCGTCGTGAGCACCGCGAGCTGCTGCTGGTTCTTCAGCGTGTTCGCGTTCGTCAGCGCCTTCAGCGCGACCGCGCTCATCCCCGCGAACGGCCCCGCCAACTCTGACGAGAGCGGGATGGGCCTCCGCCGCGTGTGCCCTGTGCGCGTCGACGGGGCCTTGGAAGTGGATGGGCCAGGAGCGTTTGTGTTTGCGGAGGTGGCGGGCGCGACGGTGCCGAATACGTCGGTGGTTGGCGCGCGATCTTGCGTCCGTTTAGACCGGCTAGATCGCCGGTGGCGGCCTGGCTTCTCTTCTGTGGGCTCGGGGGCGGCAGAAGGACCAGCGGCAAGTGCATCGGAAGAGGATTCGCTGGGTCCTGCAACAACAGCGGCCTCCGCTGCTGGAGGGGTGGTCTGGCGAGGTTCCTTGACAGGACTGAGACGAGGAGCTTCGGCTTGCACAGCAGGGCCAGCAGGGCCTGCTGGTGGAGCAGGCGCTTGCTCGGGCGCAGGAGAAGGCGCCTTGGCCTGGACAGCCTCTTGTGGTGGGGGCATAGGTGAGGGTGAAGGAGCAGTTGGTTGACCAGGACGTTTCCAATGTACAGCAGAACGACCCCGTATAGGGCCTGCAGGCTTCGCAGGAGAGGGCGCGGGAGCGAGATCCTTGGATTGCGTCTGCTCCGCGGGTCCTGCACCAGAGGCGGGAGCCTTTTCGCCTTTGTTAAACATCCCCGGGACGACCTTGCGGATGACGATGACTGGTTGTACAGCCGGGGTGGGCGCGGGTTTGGGTGGTTCTGCATCGCGTTTGCGCTTGAAGTTTGGCGCACTGGGAGCTTCAGTGGTCGTTGCAGCTGCGGCTGGTGGTCGTGGTGGCTTTGCTGCAGGGCGCGGTACACCATGCCCCTCATCTGAGCTACACCCACTGCTGGACGACCCAACGGCCACGATGCGTAATGGCTGCGAAAGCAAGGCCAATGAGCGTCTATAACAGCGATAATGGATGTTACACAATCAGTACCTTGCCAGTGGCACCTTTCTGTGCGAGGAGCCCGCTCCCAGTCTCGGCCTTACCGACGCCCTTTGGTCTCGCGTAGGGCTTTGCACCAATGCGCGGGATCTTGCTACCAGCGCCTGCAGACGGCTGCCTCAGGCTCGAAGGGGCCTTTGCTGGACTGGCTATAGACGATTTGCCAGCACCGGCACTGGCGTTTGCAGTGGAAGGGCGGGCAACAGACGGCCCGGGCTCGTCAGCTTCAGGGATGGATGGATGGAGTCGTTGCGCCTGCGCCAGTGGGAACGGTAGGGCGGTTTTGGGCTTCACCAGGCCGCTACCTGAGGCTAACCCCTCAGACGATGCAGGTTTCTGAAACACCGGACGCCTTCCTAGTGCTGGTGGACGGGTAGTGGGCTCTGCGGATGCACCCCTCTCCTTCCTCGCTGGGAACGGTGGCCTTGGCTCGGCTGAACCACTGCGTTGACGCTCGCGGGCGGCCCCGCGAACGGGAGACGTAGGACGGAAGACAGATTTACCCTTGTCGGGAGACATTGGCATAGTCAGCATCGCTTCGTTCATAGGGACACGTCTCGCTGGGCTTCGCATAGGGTCATCCGGAGCAAGTCGTTTGAAGACAGGCGAACCTGGAGCAGCCGGCCGAGGTGCGCTGAACAAGGCAGGCAGCTTCTGAGTGGAGTAGGTGCCCTCAGCGATAGCTTGAGCGATGGGTACACGCCGAGCAGGCGTTCGCACTGCGTCGTCCAGCTTCAATGGAGACGTAGCGAATAGACGCAGGGGGCTCTTGGGGCGTTGGGATTCGGACGCCGTGCCGTCCACCTGTGTACCCACTCTTGGAAACACTAGGTTGGTAATTTGACGTGGAGGCGTACTCGGCGCAAGAGGCGCTACAACTTCTGAGGGTCCCGCTTGCGGAGGCTCTTCGGGTTGCGGAGTGGTGGACCGACTAGCGCTATTGCCGGACGGCTTGGGGAGCAACTGCGAGAGGACAGCGGTGGACAAGGGCGAAAGAGAGCCTAGTTCCCGTCGCACCGAAGCTGCCTGTGCGGGTTTCCTAGGTGTGTTTGCATCCCGAGACTCTACCTGCGTATCTTGAAGCTGGGGGTAGGCTTTGAGTTTGCGTTTGCGAACCGGACTGGGCTGGGGCGCGCCGGGTATATCTGCCTCTGATTGGTCTTTGGCATCCTCTTGAGGACCCTGCGTGATTGGGTGTGCTGGTTGTGGGGTGGCTACGGTTTGAGGCAATGAGTTGCGGCTTCGTCGCGGACGGGACGAGCGGCGGGGTGGAGGGTGAGCCTCCTCAGCTGCCGCGTCCGTGGTATCTGCGTGGTGAGATTGACCAGGCTCGGCATTTGGAGCTGCATCATTTGGGGTATCGACTTCGATGATGAGAGAGTTTGCAACCTCCATCTCTTCATCCGGTGTTGTGGCGTGGTCTCGCTCGTCACCTTCATGGGGTGGACTACGGGCCAGGGGATCAGAAGGAACAGAAGGTGGTGGGTGAGGAGACATAGAGAGAAGATCGTCAACTGTGGCAGTAGAGGGTTGCGCGTGCAGAACGTTTCGACTCGGTGCATCGGTCGTCGTGTCGTCGTCGTTGTCATTAGCCACGAACGAGTCAAAAGTTATGAGATCTGGCTGCGGGCTATTCCTGATAGCAGGCTCGACTACAACAGGTGTTGGAGTACGCGCTGTTGTCGCGGGAGGCTCTACAACGGGCTCCGGAATGTCTTCGATAGGAATGAGTGGGCCGTTCGGTGGCACCGTCGTAACGTCTGGAGGTAAGGGAGTCTGTGTGACGTCGAGAAGTTGCACGTCCATGAAAGCGTCCGACTCCGTTTGAGCGGGAAGGGGCGGTGTAGGAGGTGGAGAGGGATTTCCCGAAGCACTCAGAACTCTGCTAGCGAGGACGACAGAGGGCTCTGCACGACAGTGGGTGACGTGATCACAAAGCAAAGGAGAAGAGATCACAAACCGTCAACCACGCCATCCTCGTCAGGAGTTCCTTCTCGCGAGGTGGACGCGATGCTCGCGAGCGCGGCCGCTTGTTGCTGCGGAAAGAGCGGGGGAGGTACCATAGCAGATGAGAGGCGAGCAGATCGGCGCACAGGCGTGCGAAATGGGGCGCTACCAGCGCGCGTGGCAAATTTCTTCTCTGGAGAGCGGAGAGGACCAAAGAAGACTCTATCAGCCCCAGGACTGGAGGCACCGCTAGCCTGCGAAGGAGAGCTGAGCGCGAAGAGCGGAGAGTCCATTTGGCCAGAGTCTAGAGTGACATTACTAGACATAGTACGTGGAGATCAGACCAAGATAGTCGCGGACGCCAGCGCAAGAGGATAACGCAGGAAGGAGATGGTGACCGTAGCGGGCGAAGAGGGAATCTGAGCGAGCGGCGGAGAGGAAAGCTTGAAGCATGTACATCCACCGCACACAACCGGAACGTTGAAGTCGCGTTGGTCCCACGTGATCGAGCTAAGTCACGCGTGACATGGCCCTCCTCGCCTTCCCCCAGCCCCAGATCGTCCATTGTGCTAGAAGAAAGTTTAAGAGGCTCGTCTAGCGGTAATACTGAAGACTATAGACTTAATGCCTTTGAGACTGGTGGGAAAGGAGGCGTGCGCGAGCAGGCGAGTCCTCAGCCACCGTGACAGGGTTCTCCACGTCCTGTCACGCGTATCCCCGTGTCGTGTGCGCGTGTAGCGCCGGGCCTTGCGGTGTTCGCTCGCTGTCAGTGTCAGGGTGGCAGCACGCCCCGTGCGCCGAGTACGTACACCCTGGAGCGGCTTATCGTCTCTTCTTATACCTCTAGACATAGATCACTTACCAGCGACTGCAAGCAAATCCCGCGGTATCGGTCAACACACGACCGCGCGCGCCGTTTACTAAGGGCCCGATCAGCTTCGGAGGATATGCATGTAGAGAACATATCACACCCCTTTTTGCAATCCACGTCGAACACCGTCTTCGACTCGACTCGCGTGTCATCTCACTCACGCGGCCGGGACCCGTTGGCGCTTTTGATATCTCCAGCCACGCCCTTCTGGGATCCGAACTTTCTCTCCTTTACCTCTGTCCATCACTACTGATAGGTATGGCTGGTAGCCAGACTTGCTCTGCATGCCGGTGAATTTCATGGCCACTGTGCTTTACGATAGCCTTCTAGATCGCTGACGCTGATCACCCGCCGGCTGCTCTAGCGGCCGTAAAGTGGTCAGTCTCTTCCGCCGATCTCGATGGCGTGCCACGCTGAAATGCAGTGCAGCGCTGCGACGGTGTTGTCCCCGTCTGCGGGCCATGCTCGAAGGCCCGTCGGCCTGTCGAATGCGAGTATACCTCTGCCTCGGCCGTCTCTGCGGGCCCCAAAGGCGAGTACTTGAAGAAAGGGGCCGCATGTGTACCTTGTAGGTACGCGCGTTGTCCTATGAATCAGCATTGATTTATACACTGACGCCCATGGTACAGGAGGAAGAAGAAGGTAAAGACTACGTTTGAACATAAACCTACAGTATGCACTGAGCTAGGAATAGAAATGCGACGCTCAGCGCCCGTTCTGCTCGACCTGCAAGGTTGCCGGCAAGGAGAAGGATTGCACATACGACGAAAATGTGGAACGAAACCTCACGGAGGCCTTGTTCTTGCGTACCCACGAGCTCGAGCAGAAGCTGGCACAGTACGAGAATCATCTATCCGCTGTGCGAGGTGATCCTTCCGAGTCAACCGTTCTCCTCATCCGCTCACTTTACGTTCACGCATAGTATCTCAGGTACTGCCACCTCAAGGCCACCCAATACAAGCGGCATCGCACTTTCCGAACCATGCCTCTATACCTTCAACATCCAGCGGACCACTGTACAACATCCCCCAGGCACTCAATGCTCTGTTTAATCATATCTCGCCATCTCCTACTGTAGATTTGCATAGCATCTCCACACCAGCCATTCCCCAGGGTCTCGAAGAATTGTAGGTATTGCTCCTTGTTGACCGCGGCAGTGAAATCTCACCGATGACCCCATCTGACCCGCACGTTGTCCAGTCGCTCCGTGTTCGCGGAACACACGCGCCAATGCGGCTGCACGCTCTCGACCGAGAAGCTGCAGGCGATCCTCGCGGGCGACGCCTCCGGCACGGTCGTCCACCCGTCCTTCACGTACATCGCGCAGCTCCTCGGCTGCCTGCTCTGGCAGGTCCAGCGCCACATCTTCGTCTTCCCGCACACCGAGTTCGAGCAGCTCGCCCTGCTCTGGGCCGCGCTCGAGGACGCGGACCCGGTGACGGAGACCCAGATCCGGTACCTGCTCGCTATCTACTTCCTCCTCAAGAAGCAGATGGAAGACGGCGAGGAACAGCTGTCGACCGCGGTCCGCGTCGCGCTGCAGCATCGGCTTGCGTTCCCTGTGAGCCCGGACGACTTTGACCCCCTCGCGTTGCACGATCCGTCTCCAGCGCAAGTGGAGCTCATAAGCACACTGAGCCACCTCATGTATCTCGACCGATGTTCTGCTCTCGTGTTTCGGGTGCCGGCGCGACTGGACCACACCTGGGACGAAGGATTCAAAGCGGTCTCAGTAAGCCCCTCCTTCGGTCGTGGCTCTTCCACAATCCTGACCGTACATTCCCGCCCAGCTCTACTACCCATACATCGCAAAGACAAACGTCGTCTACCTGCGCGCCCGGAGCCTCCTCCTGCTCGTCCGCACGCGCGACGCCGCGCGCGAATGGGCCGAGCTCGCCGCGAGCGCGCACGGCGGGATCTTCGCGCCCGGGCGCCCCGCGTGGTTCGCGCGGTACTGGCCGCTGCTCGAGGAGGTGTCCGCGCACGCGGCGGCGGTCGAGGGCGAGATGCTCCGCGCGACGTTCGCGGGCGACCGCGCGCACGGCGTCGCGCTCAAGTTCTCCCTCGTCGTCGCGCTCGCGAGCAAGGCGGAGCTGCACTGGCTCGTGCACCGCGACCACCCGGAGAGCATGCAGCGCGCGCTGGATACGGTCATGGAGGTCGTGGGCATCACGCGTGGGTTCAAGGATAACGATTTCATCTTGCTGGATCCGCTGCTCGGGGTGAGTGTACATGTGTAGTTCCCCTTCGATGAGGCTGACGTGAACACAGGTTTGCTGGTCTATGGTGGCCAAGATTGTCGTGCACGTTGCGAACAGGCCCTCTTTGGTCGCAGGTGTGTCCTGGGCCGCCGTGCTGGAGACCATCGATGTCAGCGCGCGAAAGCTCGGATACGAGATGCCGTTCATGGGTGCGTACCATGATTTCCAAAATCCTCGTTGTACAGAGCTGACCGAACATCAGAGGAGTCCCTGAAAGTCATCTCGGACGTACTGCGTGTTGTCGAGGTTGCTGATGCCTCGAGCTCGAGCGCAAGGGAAAGATAGACAGGGTTATGCCAAGCTGCCAAGCGTCTCCTAGCAAGCTTTCTTGATACATCACCCATCGCTACTGTGCTGTGGTAGCTCTGTGCACCTACACTACTATTTATGGGATCTCGGAGGGACAGTAATGATTCGGATAACTCTGTATACATTGAATCTGCTTTATGTCGATTTAGTCAGTAGGCCGTGAATTTCTACCACATCCGCGGAGGTTACGTCGTATTATACAAGCATTACACTAATAGTACAACATCGTGAGGGAGGCTGATGAGGCAAAAGTAATAGTACAGACTACAGGAGGTACAAAGCCCGATGCGGGAAGAGCGATACAGCACGGCGTTCTGCGTGCGACACTGATCAGAGAAACCTAAGGCGTACTCGAGAGACTGAATGAATCAACGACGAGTCTGGTGCTTGGATCTCCTGTTCATACGGCGTTGGTACCGACACCGGCACCAGTATGACTGACTCCAGCACCAGTGTGGCCAACACCGACACCCGGAGCGGCAGTGCCAGTAGTAGCACCCGGGGCCACAGCACCGCGCGTCGCCATGTTGGGACCCGCGCCTGCCATGCCATTGCCGTATCCGGCCCCAGCGCCAGCTCCGTACCCATCGGTGTACTTGCCGGACGCAAGGCCAAACGCGCCGTATTCCACGGTGCGGAGGCCCCAGAGGAACAGGAACAGGAAGACAGGGCCGGCGAGGAGGTCGAGGATGCCGTACCAGATCATCTCGCCCGTGGGGGAGACGACGTTACCGCCCTCGGAGCATCCCCAGGCGATCGGGTAGATGAGGAGGAGTAGGGAGAGGTATCCAGCGCTGCGGACGTAGCCGGAGCGGACGACACCACCCGCGGCGAAGGTACTGCGAGGGCCGTGCCCGAGGAGCACGTACCTGCGAACATCATCAGCTAAGCCCTCATGATAGTTATGTGTGGCGATGGCTTACCAGATGTAGAAGAGAGCCATGCAGCCGAGGACAAAGTAGCCCCACTTGTAGGTGCTCGCGACGAGTGCGCCGACGAGGCCACATACGACGAAGACCCACGCCATGAACATGGTCGTGAAGATGTCAGAAAGGGAGAGGCCAGTCGCAAGCAAAAGCTCGAGGAGAAGCAGTGGGAGAGTAATGAACCATTGGATATAGCGCACGAACTGAAAGTGCCATTCAGAATGAAGCTCGAGATGTCACGGCGATAGCGGTACGAACCCATATTTGGCGTGTCCCGGTTGTTCCACGAGAGAACTCAGCCCTGACGGGCGTCGCCCCGAGGTCGGAAGCCATAGAGAAATACGCGATCGTGGCAGTCGTAAGCACGATGATGGCAATTTGGTGGAAGAGGCGAGTTCCTCGTGGTCTCTGTAGATTGTCATGAGATGCGACCCCACAATGTCTCTGTCCATCTGACTTACGCTGAACGTCCAGAAGACCATAATCAGGTCGCTAAGGGCCATGATAGCGAAGACGGCCCATAACCAGTCAGAGCCGCCGGCAGTGATATGCCTATCGGCGTTGGGCGGGTTCTGGTCGAGGGAAGAGCCAGCCATCGTGAGGTCGTGTTCGTGAGGCTCGTGAAGAGGGGGTCGTGAGGCAGATGGCGAGGGCGGTGACTTGCAGTGGGGTCCAATGCCCCTCGGGCCCGCTTCTTATACAACCGCACCTGATGCAGAACGAACTTGCACGGAGCGGATGCGGGCGGCGGTGTGCAGCTGGTCATCTATGTCGTCACCAAAGAAGCGCACTGTGTCGACGATGTGACCGAGGGAATTGTCGAGAAGTTGAAGAGGCCCCACTATGCCGCGGGCGAGGCCGCATTGGGGCAGTGGCCTGGGAATCTGTGGGTGCGGATTCGCACTGCAGAGGAAAGCTCAGGACACGTCAACGGGGGCTCCGCCGAGTGTCAGCGGGCAGATGTGCACCCGGAGAGGGGGCAGAGGGAGGAAGAGAGATGCGGATGATACTCGCATGACGCTGCTCGTGGCCGTCCGCTCGGACGTTTGCTCCAGGTCGCCCCCACTTGGTCCCGAACCGACAACACAACTCCCTTCTTAGTATGGTGTGACCGTGACACAGGTGCATGTGACTTGCCTACGTGGAACAGCGCGGCGATTAGACGCGAGACGTTAACTTGAGCCTGCTCAGCAGCATCAACTCAACCTCTCCTCCATATTCTTTCCATATCCCGATGGCTTCCACGGAGGCTGCCTCGGGATGCCAGTCCAGAATATAAGAGTTTGAAGTAAACGTTCAAGAACCCCATAGCCAAGTGACGCGCGGCTACGAGATGGGAACTCCGGACTTGGCACGCTCGCCGTGACGCCGCAAGCAGTGCAAGTACCCGGGCGAACCGCTGCTGCTTGCGGACACTGAGTCGGTAAGAGAAGCTCAAAGAGTAGGTCTAGACCTCCCTCGTGGAGTGGTGGACAGCATACGACGCTGGACATCGCCGAGGCGTAGAGGTAGGCCGGCCCCACAGATCCTCCATAGAAGCGCTGCGGCGTGCACTCTCGAAATTGGTTGGTGTCGTCATCGAACGCTGCTCGAATACTGTATGTATACTGCTGCATTGTTTCAATTGACCATGCGGCCTGTCTCGTGGGGAATCGTGGAATAGACCATTGGCTGAGTATACCACACGTCTCCATACGGGCCTTGTAACCCCAACTCACCCTAACATCGTGTCTGCTTTGCAACTATTCATACAGGTATTCTGTCCAGCACTATCCGCCTAGGTATAATTCACCGCCAGTACGGGGGCACGTTCGCACCAACGATCCGGCGCGCCTCGTCTAGAGCCTTCACGACCTCCTCCGGGAGCGGTCCCTTCTCGCTGTCCTCCAAGTTCTGCTCCAGCTGCGCGGCACTGCTCGCGCCGAGAATGATCCCGTCCTCGGGTGTGAGAACCGAGTGGTGCTGGCACCAGCGCAACGCTATCTCCGTGAGCCGGAGCTGGTGCTTCTCCTGGAGCGATACGAAGTCAAGGGTCAGCATTGTCGCCGCCGAGATCGGTCATGGCTTGCACTACGCACCGCGATGGGCTTCAAGTAGTTCAAGGCATCGAAGAAGCCGTTCTTCAAGTACCGCGCGCGGTACATTTGGCCCAGCCTGCTGCTAGGATCAAATCGCCCACCCTCGGGAGCCTGCGCGTCGGGTGCGGCCACCTTGCCCGCGAAGAAGCCACCGCTACCCACATACGATATCAATAGAGCGTCGAGGACGTGCGAGAAGGGACGCGCTTACGCGAGCGGGTTGTAGATGACGATGCGGATCCCGAACTTTCGGCAGCAAGGCACGAGCTCGGGCTCAATCTCACGGGTGATGGCGTTGTACATCCTAAATGCAGGGCAGCCCCGGTCAGTTTGAATGCACAGGTTAAGAGAGTACGTTGCAGTACGCCTGGTATATCTTCGGCTGGATCCAACCGTTGGCTTTGCAGATGCCCACAATCTCGGCTACCTATCGGAAGGTAAGTACGGCTTTGCGACTGAAGTCGACTTCTCCCTCACCTCCCATGCAGCGTAGTTGCTCAGCCCGAAGATCTCACTTCAGGGGGAGGACGCACATTCTGTGATGAGAAGCTGGAGAGGTACGTGCGCTCCCACGAGGTACGTACAAGAGGCCTTCCTTGTGCAACTCGTTGACTTCACGGACAGTGTCTTCGAAGGGGACGCTTCGGTCGGGCGCGTGCAGATACAGCACCCGGACTTTGTACGGTGCAAGGAGCTTGAGCGACGTTTCGAACGTCGCCCGGAGTTTGGCCGGCGCATGATCGCCGGGATTGACAGGGTATACCCTCGGAGGGAGTAGAACGTTAACGGCGGAATCCTTACTCGTGGTAGTATTCGGAACTTACTTCGTGTCGATGGTAGCGTCCTCGAGGTCAAGCTTGGCGAGAAGCTATGGGGCTTATGTTTATATGTATTAAAACATCTGGATGATGGATATACGAACGGGTTCCGTGGTACCCTCCGCGTACATGCGCGCGGTGTCGAGCTCCTTGTGGCCGTGTTTGAAGAACGTGTCGAGGATCTCTTGGTTTTCTTTCAGATCTGCCGTGCGCACGCCGTTCTTCCCGGCCTCCCCCATAGTCATCGTTCCCTACAGATGATGCGGATGATGAGCACCGCTTCTTTGCGCTCCCTATGGTTTATGGCTCACGAAAAGCAACGGGACCCTTGTAGACGGCATGGCGGTTGATTGGGTGAGGGCGTGAACAGGTACAAGCGGGGAATGCTGAAAGACCACTATCACGACCGATGGATGATAAGGGGGAAACACAGTGTGAGATTCGACGCGCCCACGGCCTGCCGTGTTCACAAGAATACCGCTCAGGTGAGGGCATCTTGCGCAACTCCCTTCCACGCTCGGTGGTGCCGCGGGGCGTTCGGGGCGACGGACCGCTTTCTTGTTCAATTCAGGTTAGGGTCTATCTCAGATTGCGATGACCTCGTTCGGTTATCGAGATCGGGCAATTACGACCAGTCCTCCACCTCCGCCGCCTGCGCCGTAGTCCCTCATCTTTCTCTCCGACCGTATCCCCTGAAAACCCGGGTAGCACGTAGCATCTAGATATACACGTGTTGAACCGTAGATTGCCTCAGAAGAAGCACAACTCTCGCCGACTCGCCCAGCTGACCCGCGAATAACTCACTCCACAATGGCTCCGAAGAAGAACAAGCTGAAGAAGATGCTCTCACCACCCACGCCTCCTCCAGCGGACACGATGGTCGACGACGATGAGCTTATGGACGATCTGCTAGCTCAGCTCGACTCCAGGGACGAGTCGACACGGAAGGAATCCGCGACGGTGCTGAACGAGATGCAGATTGGAGAGGTCGCGGACAAGCTCGAATCAGCGCCGAAGAAGGATAGTAAGGCGAGGCATAAGGCGAGACAGGTGAGGTCGTGCGCAAGGTTACTCCCAGATGTTTCAAGCTGACCACCTGCCCTGGTAGGCAAGGAAAGCTGCGGCGCTCGCAGAGTCCTATGCGCCGAACGATGCAGAGGCGGACGCACGACTGGAGCGCGAAGCAAAAGAGGAAGAGGAGCAAATCAAGCGGACGTGCGACGAGCTCGGACTGCTCATACACGAGGTCAGACACGTCCCTCTGTGAAACCAATCACTAGCCTCACGCCATCGCCCGCTTCAGATCACTCCCGACGGACACTGTCTGTTCTCAGCGGTCGCAGACCAACTCGCGCTGCTCGGCATCATACCCTCCTCCGCCGCGTCCTACGCGACCTGCCGCAAAGCCGCCGCGGACTACATCCACAGCCACCCGGACGACTTCATACCCTTCCTCCCGTCCGACCTCGGCGAGGACGCCGCGGGCGCGACCGAGCCCGGGCTGATGAACCGCGCGCAGTTCGAGCGGTACTGCGCGACGATGCGCGATACGGCCGTGTGGGGCGGGGAGCCGGAGGTCGTCGCGCTCAGCCGCGCGTTCAACGTGCCGATACACGTCGTCCAGGGAGGCAAGCCTCCCGTTGTGGTCCATGATCCGTCGGAAGGGAAGGGTGAGCCTGCCGACAAGAAACGGATAGTGTATATCAGTTATCACAGACGACTGTATGGGCTTGGAGAGGTCAGTGATCAGGTTGGGCGGACAGAGGGCGTCGGCTGACTCGTCCGCGCATACAGCACTACAACTCACTTCGGCCGAAAAACCTCGTCAACACCATCAAATCGGTTTTCCAATGACAGGGATAGTACTAGGCAGGGCTGTGGGTGTAACCACTGTATTTCTATCATCACACCCAAACACGTTGTGAGCTTCGGGATACCAACCAACCCTCTACGATGCATCGACGATTCAGTGAACCCCAGATTCCGGGAGGACCGTACAACATCTGAGCGTATACGCCATGTGCTTCTCACGATGCCTCATCGCGCACACCAAACGTTCGCGGGAGTAGTCGAAGCCATGCTAGCGCGCAGACGAAAAGTAAATACAACACTCATCAGTACTATACAAGCATCCACAAAGCACCGAGCCCCCTCCTCAGATCATGTCCAGCAGGTCCCTGTTCTGCGGGCGCGGCTCGTCCGCCATGTATCCACCAAACGCGTTATCCAGCCCGGCGTACGGGTCGGACGGCGCCGCTCGCGGGACCGCGTCGTCGTCATCTCCGTCGCCGCCGTCGTCCCGGCTGTCCTGCGACGACCGTGTAGCCATGAGGTCGTTGCTGGTCCCGTTGCGGGCGGGAGATGGAGCTGGGGCGACAGCCGCCGCCGCCGGAGCGGGTACGTCGGCTTGCAGCAGGTCTGCAGTTGCGGGGGCAGCTCCCTGGGAAGGCTCCGGGGGACCAGGGCCCGGGATATGCACAGCAGTAGGAGGGAGGTTCGTGCGGGCGATAGGAACGAGGACTTGTCTGGACAGCGGGTTGAGCGCGGGGCTATCCGTGAGAGCCTTGCCGGTCGCATTGCGAATGAATGTCTACAAGCGGAGATGACCCATTCGCCGTCAGCACCAACGTTCAATCTGCGTAGGAAGCACACAACGGCAGCGCACCTCGGGATTCTTGTGATAGATGCTACCAAGGGTTCCCGTGTGCAGGAGGAGCTGGTCGAGAGCGCCGCGGTCCATGCGATCCGCGTCGGTCGTGATCGGGGGCTTCTCGGCGAGGACGATCTCGCCAGCGACGGTGGGGTTGATCGCGAGCATGCGCCAGTACATGAACCCGCGGTCGCGTAGATCGGGGTTGTCGACCTCCTCCGTCGCCCACTTGAGCACCTTGTGCACGAGCGCCTTCGTCGTGTCCGAGTGCGGCTTGTAGATGAACAGCTTGACCGCAGCCGTCAGCAATGCGAGTTGGACCTGCAGATCGCGGTTCGTCAGGGATCAGCGCTGACGACAGGCAATTAAGGCGGGCGGATGGTGCGTACCTCCGTGGGGTCTTCGAGGAAGGTGTACGTCAGATCGTCCATGAGCTCGTCGGCGTTATCAATCCGGTTCGCAAACTGCCCGACTATCCATATCATCGCAGCCTTCGACTCAGGCTCGTCCAACTGATCAAGGTGCTCGCAGAGTGTTGGGATGATGCCTTCGTACTTGCCCGGGTATCGTCGAAACACGTCCTTGATGACGATCACCGCTTCCTGGACGACGTATGTGACCTTCGTCTCGATGAGCTCAAGCAGCGCCTGGATGCAAGCATCCGCCGCCGCTTGGACCTTGATAGCAAGCCGACCAATTGACCGCACAGCCTTGCGAACGAAGTCGACATCGACCTCGGACGCATATCTGCTCCACGGTTAGCCAATACCTAGTCACGACCTTCTGCTCGTGGACGTACTCTTGAAGCTCTGCAAGAACCTCACGCGCGTTCTCTTCTCGGGCCAAGCGATACATGATCTCGAGTTTGGCCAGTTTAACGTATATTGGGTCGTTGTACTTGCAAAAGAAGACCTTGACATCGTTCTTGAGCACTGCTGGCCGTCGCTGGATGATGAGCAGGATGTTCCGCAACGCGACGTATTGCACCTCGGGACCCGAAGAAAGCAAGGTCACTGAAAGGTTCATGAGTGAAGAACGATGGCCCGTTATGCTCGAGGCACTGACCTAATGGCGGGCCCATCTTCCTACATATGTACTCCATGATCTTGCGATTGTCCATGTAGTTCATTAGATATAGCAGGACCTTGATTGCTGTCAGAACGACGGCCGAGTTGGCGTGGTTGAGCTGGATGATAACGCGTTCCGCTATCATCTCCGCATCTTCGTGCCTCTCTGGCACATAACGGAGTAGCGAGTCCAGGATGTAGATGGTACCCCATCTACAAAAACATGTTTAGCCCGTCATTCAGGGGAACACATGAAGAGATCAAGGTAGACGCGTACTCTGAACTCTCACCCAGAGCAGTCAAGAGCTTGTTCGCCACCGTAAGATTCAGTTTGAAGATGACGCCGTCTTGTCGATCGCCAATTTCCGACAACGCCGCAACAGCGTTGGCCACCACGGTCGCGTTCGAGTCGAGGAGTAAGTCACGTAGCATCTCCACAAATCCACCCTTTTCAGCTTTCCGAGGGTCGGCAGCGTACAGTTTGGCTACGCATATGGCGGCAGTCTTGCGGACGTAAGGGTCACGGTCCTTCAGACAATGCCTTAGCTGGTCGGTGAGTGCTTCGATGACAACTGGGGTGGGTATATAGGACATTGTGCGGACGGCGAGGGCTCGCACTAGAGGATTCCGGTCATTGCAATCCTATACGTTGTCAACAATCCCACGAGTTAGTTGAGGTATGATTCGGACGTACCTGCAGGAAGCTCGGGATTACGAGGTGCAGCTGATCTGCCTTCTGGCGCCCGTAGCATACGAGGAACAGGTAGACCACTGAGACGCGGCATGAGCTGAGGGTGCGACCGCGTAGCACATGCTTCACTCACTCTTCTTAATCTCAAGCAGGGGAGTACCAAGGCATTGTACGACGTCGGTGAACAATGGAGACACTGCCGGACATCCGTCAGCGTCCCCGCAGGCGTGTGGTCATACTGGATGGATGCGTACTATCGTTCCCCATAGTGATATTCGCAACAATCTTCTTCAGTACAGTCTTTCGCTTCGTAAACTTCTTGTCCTTAGCCTCTGCCGCCTCCAGCTCGGCGCGAAATTCCTGGGGCAGGGCAGCTCAGACATGGGCACGTCCACTTAGCTTTACGGTGATCGCGCACCTGGATCTTGCCCCGCTGGAAGAACTTGGCATCTTGGCCACCCTGCCCGCTCATGTTGCGGTCCTAAACGCCTTCTGAGCTGTGGTCCACCTATCTAGCCAGCAAACAGGATATATGACCGCAGCAACCAGAGACCAGCGAGGCCGAGTACGTGAGTGAGCAGGCGAAGGTGCGCTGCTTCTGTAGGCGCCCGCAAGCCCTCCCCGACCTCCCGATCCCGTCTAGTCTGCAGCGTAATGTGGGGGGTTGAGGGGAGGTCCCCGATTCTCAATGCCGAGTGATGGCCGTCAACTCCGCTGTCCTTTCATTGGCCATCTACCAGAGCACCATCAATCCTCCTCGTGGCAAGGCGCCAAGCGCTCGTGTCCAGTGAAGGCCGAGGGAACCCCCAAGAGGACCTTCTGCGTTGTAAAAGGTCTGAGCGAGGACATTAAGGCCCCAGGAGTCTACATATCTGATTTCTGCTACCGTGAAATGCAAAAATTGTGCAATAGGTCGTGCATTGCGGTCAAACGACGGGAGGGCATTTGCTACGGGCGCTACGCGGAGTTTGAACCGCTCAAGAATTGGCGACCTCCTGCGAAAGGGTCAGATTACGTAGCAGACGTTCGTTGTGCTTGCACAACGGACGTCTGCCTAGGGGAGACTAGATCCCGTCGGTCCGGGAAGCCTCATGGCTCCTCCTCGACGACATCGCTCACCTCCGCCCCTCGTCTGCACTCTAAGGGCATCTATCGATACCTCTGTTACACCGGAGATTGATGCCGTTCTCAAGCAACTCAAGGCATGTTCACGGAGGCTGCAAGCCGCCTTAGCATGCCATCGTACCGAACTCCAGGTCCTCGAGAGGCTCTACTACAAGGGGAAAAACCAGCATCGCACTGCCCTCTTCTGGCAACGCGTCGCCGAGACGAGGAGGCTCGGCGAGCGCGTTGACGAGATGCACCTCGACGACACGGTCGAGAGCCTCCGGCTAGCATTCTGGGGTGACCCACCCTCCCGAACGTGAGTGCCGTCGGCCAACGGACCTACTCTCGTCCCATTGACGTTAGTGGCTTGAGTTTGTGGCTCACGCTGTGTTTGCTTGTGTACAGACCGAAGCTACTCAAGGGCCCATGGGCGCACTGTCCAGATGCAAAGACGCTGCTCTTCGTCATGGAGAGATGTTCAGCATGCTGCATGCTAATCGACCGAGTAAGCCTACCCTTCCCCTCACTCCCCCGGACGCCTGAATGCCTGCGCACAATTCCGGCCGTGCCGTGCTCAATTCCTCGTCCTCTTAGGCTCGGGAACGCCTCCTCCATGCATACGAGTGAGTGCACCGTGCTCTGTGGCGCTGCCCGCACTAGCCGAACTAAACTGAACCGAACCACCCACTGGCGCAGATCGTTCACGCTCATGATGCAAACCGGTGCATTCCTCCAGCTGGTCCTCGCGCTCGCAGCCATTGCGTCACGCCTCAGCGTCCTCCTGTCCGAAGTGAAGGGCGCGCTCGAGTTGTCTTGGTCCGCGAGCTACCGAGCGACGCTCGCCCTCTTCGTACGCGCGCGTCATCACCGTTACACAGCGCCCCGCTCGCTGACCACACGGAACCCCAGCCCTCGGAGGCCGCGAAGGTCACGAAACTGCTGCACACCAAAACGGTCGTGCCGCCCCAGGGCTCCCGCTCAGCACCCTCGGCCTCGACGCCCAAGTCCAAGTCCCCTGCCGCGGTCTCTGGCCCGGCCGACCCGCAGGATGAAGATTTAGGCAGCGCGCTCGCGCGTCCCGTTCCCCAGCCTCCCGGGCCCGAAGAGAACGTTCAGACGTTCGACGCGGATGCAACTGCGACTCCGCACCCTAGAGCGGCGGTGGAGGAGGAGGAGGAGCTCGAGCCAATCCCGCCGCCGGACCGTACGATGCATATGGCCTATACTCTTCTCGACGAGCTGGCCCAGCCGAGCGGTACGCCTTTCCTCTCCGATGCCGTCTTCCGTCGTATCCTGCTGGATCGCATATCCTCTGACTAACATTCCCTCCGAAGAATCGACAAGATCCAACCCCGCGGGAGGAGAGCCACCGGCCGAGACCGTGGCGAGCGCCCCCAAACGGAAGAAGAGGAGCGAGGGCGAAAAGGAGAAACCACCCAAGAAAAAGAAGAAAAAGCGGGACGAGATTGACGACATCTTTGGCTTTTAGAGGTGGTCGCTCCGATCATGCCCGAAGCCACGGTTTCGGAGCCATACCGTATTACTTACCGTATGCAAGACCACAAACCAGCGACTGGTGCGGTCCTCCCATCCTTTAGCGCGGTCTCATTCCAAGGAGTGTATGAACATGCAAAAGACTCGAGCAAGAGTCCGATGTTCAAATGTGGTAGTATACATAGGTTGTCCCTCTGGTACATCATATGTTTACTGGTCGAAGGTAGGGCGGAAGATGCCCTTGTTACCGAACCACTTGCCCTTGACCTGCAGAGATCACCGTTAGATACCAGGTCGTGATGAAGTTCAACGCCGCGCGAACGTACCATGAAGTTCCAGTACACCCAAGGGAAGAAGTCCTTTTTGAGGTAGTAGTACGGCAGGCGGGGGATGGCCTGGTCGCCGAGGATGTTACCGAACGTCTCCTTGGGCTCCAGACCGTACTTGAACTCCGCGAGCATGAGCTTGCCATACCCAGTGAGAAGCTGCAAGACGAGGCGTGTCAGCATGCGTGCGAAGACCGGCGGCGCCGTGCGAGCATCGACGTACCGGGCAGCTCGTGTAGCCGTCGTAGGCGGCGTTCGCGACCTTGCCGGTGTCCACGACCGAGAAGAGGTTCTCAGTCAGGACGGGGGCCTGCGCGGTGATCGCCGCGGCGGTCTTGCTCGTGGGCAAGCTCGAGCAGTCGCCGATCGCCCAGACGTTCCCGAACTCGGGGTTCGTGTGCCGGAGGGTGGCCTTGTCGACGGAGACCCAGCCGGCCTCGTCCGCGATCGGCGAGCCCTTGAGGGTGTCGAGCGGGCCCATCGGCGGGGAGACGTGGAGGAGGGTGTAGTCGACGTCGACGGTGCCGTCGGCCGTCTTGAACGTCGCCTTGTGCGCCTCCGGGTTCACGCTCACGAGGTTGTGCTGGAAGAAGCCGCCGACGCCGCGCTCCTTGCGGAGCTCGTTCAGCGCGTCCGAGTACTTCTTCACGCTGAACATGGACGGCATGCCGGTGTAGAAGTCGATGGAGATGGTCTCGCCCCGGCCCGTCCTCTGATACCGGTCCCAGGCCATCCACATGATCTTTTGGGGAGCTGAGCTGGCGAGTAAGCATTCGGAATAGGCGGGCAGGTGCCATTCGACATACCCCCAGCGCACTTGATGACACCCGCGGGTTGCGTGAAGATGGCCTTTCCTGACCGGAGGGCGTCGACGTCCCTCCATACCTTGTCGCAGGTGTTGTACGAGTAGATGGAGGAAACGCCGGAGGTAGGGTCCGCGAGAGCCTTCTCCAGACCAGGGATGGATGACCAGTTGATCTGGAGACCGGTAGCAACAACCAGGTTTTCGTAGTTGATCTTCCGGCCGGAGGTAGTAGTCACCGAGGACGACTTGGGCTCGAAAGCCTTGACATTCTCGGGGATGTGCGCGAGGTGGGAAGGAATGAGCGAGTCTAGCCTGCGACGGGTCTCGGTCTTGTTCTTCAAGCCGGCACCGACGAGAGTCCTGTATGACAGCGCGGTGAGCGGCCTGACAGGCACTTTGACACCGTCCGGACTCACCATCCAGGCTAATCCACACAGTCGACCACGGAGTATGCCACGACCGGTGAGTATGCACCCATGACATGCGCAGCGATTGTACACACCTGGTAGTAGTGGTACTCGGCGGCGTCGAGGATAGCAATGTCACCCTCGTTCAATGACTTGCCTGCAGCCTTGAAGCGGTCGTAAATCTGGTTTGCGACGTTCAAACCGCCGGAGCCTGGACAGACGCACGGACGGGGGCGCACGCCGCACGACGATCAGGACACCATGACAGACAGCAGAATGATGGATGCAACGCACCCGCTCCAACCACAACGACCTTGTACTTGTCCTTTTCTGCGGCGGTGCTCGCCCAGCGGCGGGCGGCAGCAGGCGATGACCTCATAAACGCCTTGGATCTGAGCGCGAGCATCTTTCTCGTCTCTTTTGCGGTTCGGTGTACGCGAAGTGTGGAAAGCGGTCCGATGCCGAAGGAGAGCAGACGGTCAGAAAGAGAGATGGGGACGACGCGGGGGACGGCGAGCGGGCTGGTATATGTGCAGACGAGAATTCGGAATTTTGGGCGAGCGCGCCTGACAGGCCATGGCCAGATTCGTCATCATGAGCACGGCCGCGCAGGCGGCGCACCACCCGACGTTCGCAGCCCTTCCACGTCGTCCACAGCGCGTCGGGCACCGTTCATGTCGACCAGCAGCAACGCAGTATGTGTTTCCAAAGTCGCCCGGGGCATACACAGAGCCGCTACCGCGATTGAGCGAGCCCAGGCGACCGGATACTTGTAGGGAGTAGATGACACGGGCGCTCCGTGTAGTCCTAGTAGCCATCGAAACGAGGCGTGTTGTGGGTTGTCTCTGTGTTCTGTGTTCTGCGTTCTGTGCTCGTCGCTCACGTCCTCCGCAAGCTGCACTGGGACGAACTGCTGGCAGTTCACTCTACGTCCTCAGCCTGTCGCCTGCTGATACCCTTCTGTCACACGTCTCGTACGCCGCTGGTCTGGACGGCCTCCTGCACGCCTGCGACACTCACGGAGACATTCAGTGGCTGATAGCGAGAGTACATTCGACGGCCGTGACACCTGCCGCTCCCACAGCCTACGCTTATAACGGCCCAACGGTGCGTGCTCCCCCGCCGTCGCCATCGCCCTTCGCAACCCCCTGCCGCTGCGCCGGCGCTGACTCTCCTTCGTTCGTTCGTCCAGTCTCCCGGTGTATTAGTTGCTTCCTCTTCTTCTACACCCGCTGCGCGGTCGTAGCACTCTTCTTCGCCAAGCAGCAGCAGGTCTGACTTTGACGTTCGCGCCGGACCGCCCTACCCCGCAAGTACTTAACCCCCACACCCGTATAGAGAGCTTTGCATGTCCATCTCCGGCCGCCCTAGCTTTGGACTCCCATCCACTCCCCGCGCACGGTCCTTCAACGCGTCGGGCCAGTACAGGCAGGACATCCCTTCTCGCCCCCCGAGTGCTGCAAGCGAACGGCGCCCTCCACCGTCCAGCTATAATGCGCCCCCTCTCCCTGTCCAACCTCGAGTGATTCGCCCCCAGAGGTCTTATACTGCGCTACCATCTGCACCGTCTGGCAGCGTGCGTTCTCGTTCGCTAGACCGCCGAGCTGAGCCCCGCCATGCCCCCTCTCGCTCTGACCCGCCACCGCCCTTGCCTGGTCTTCCCACCCCCCAGAGGATCGGTCGTCCCCCTGCTCCGGTACGGCCAGAGAGGAGCAAGGACAGGATGCACGCAGCTACGCTCTCAGTTGACAACCACCGCTACCGCAGGAGCGAGGACGTGATGTCCGACTCGGCCTCGTCGTCAGGCGGCTCTGGGACCTTGTCTCCGTTGAGCGCGGCGTCCTCCAGGACGAGCATAGACGACGAAGAGCACGAACGGAAGGACACGAAGACGCCTGCGGGACACGGCTCCTCGCTGTGGTCGAACATCACGAGCGTGGCGAGCAACTTGACTATAAGCGTCAGCAAAGCCTGGTCGAGCAACATCGCGACCTACAGCGGGGAAGGTGCGTCCACAGCATCGCGGATCGACATCTCGCACGCGCATTATATTCACACCGCTTGACATATCAGAGACACCCGTGGGAGGAGAGTCGCGCCTCACGCGTGCAATGAAAGCCTATCATATCGATAAGGCCCGCAACCCTGCAGACCTTCCCGAGTGGCTCTTCGACGAGCGCGAGCGAGGCGTCCGCGGCCACCAAGTCGCAGCAAAGCCTGCACCGGCGGACTCGAGCCCGGCGCAGACGTCGCCTGCGGCCCTCTCCCGCTCAGCAACCACCGCGCGCAGGCCAGAGGCACCTCCAGCGCCCACCCCAGTCAGGATCGCACGGGGCCCAACGCTCGCAGACCGTCGCGCAAACGCAGGTTCAGAGGCCAGCGCAGGCAGCGAGGAGCACGTCACAAAATCCATGGCGCGCCTCCGAGCTCTGCGCGATGCGAAGCGCAGCGCGAAAGTACGCTTCCACGGCGGCGAGGACGACGACGACGACGACGGGCAGGAGCGCCGCGGTGCCCCGCAGGCTTCCGCGCCGATCCCGCCCCCGCCCTCGATGCCCGCCAACGTTCCGGTATCGAGGCAGCCCCCGCCCACGACCCCGACGAGACCGAGAGGGCCCATGCCGGCGCCTCTTGGCGCAGGCACCCCGCTCGGGCTTCGCGGGCGGCAACCTACTACGCGAGTGGGGTTGCCGACTGGGGTGCGCCCGGTGCGTGTGTAGGGCCGTGGATGTAACCGCGGCGGACATACGTATCTCGACGCCGGCTCCGGATGCTCGGTCAGTGGTCACGGTTGGCAGAGATAGACGAAGGTGCTTCAACTTTCTACACTTCGAGGATTTCTTGGGTTGCGGACGACACCGTGCCGCTGCGACAGTGGGACTGACCTGCAGGCCGCAACGGCGCGACTATCTTATTACTTACATCTTACTCGGTGCGTGGTACTTACGTGCGGACGCACAGCTCCCCTTCTCTACACGATGCAATGGGGCCGATAGGAGAGGCCGGGGCGTTGTTGGAGGTTGCGGTCATTGTTGTGATAGATGTTATGTACGCTCCCTGTGTTCTTACTGGACGGTATACTTACGGTTGACGCAAATCATCTGCGCTCCGGGGGTGGCCCCGCGAGTGAGTTGACCGTTGTACAGCATAGCATCCATACAAGCGTGCACATCACCGTGTCCGAGTCCGACTGAGCTTCGCCGACGTCGACTGTGAGTAAGTGGTAACTGCTGTTGCTGATTGACGCGCTGCAGGCATATTATGAAGTGGGTGATGATGGGGGCATTGCACAGTGCAGCGCTCTGTTCGGTGGACGTGGGCTCGTCGTCTTGGAGGACGAACCAAGGGAACGGAGCCGGACGGGCGCGCGCGGTGCCATTCACGTCAACGGTCAAGGTCATGATTCGTCTGTGATTGTCGCCGGTGCTGCGTAGCTCTTACCGGTCGACGGTGGTTGGTGCGATAGTATCTCACAGCGGGCAGGCAAAGGCACTGGTACGAGATAGATGGGTGGATCGACTCGCACGCAGAACCTGCACCTACCGTTGAGTGGCGCATATTTCGGAGGGTGTCCTACGGGGTGCGTCGAGGCACCTCGAACTTTGCAGATCCCTTCTGCTCAGAAAGCGAAGAGCCCCTTTCTCGAAGGACCGAAGGCCGCCAAGAGGCGGGAAAGCAAATGAACGGGAGGAGACAGATGCACATGCCCAGAGGCCGATCATGATAGGTGTGTGTACCTGGACGCGGAACGGCGACTCGGCGAGTTTCACGCGCGTCCGTCTGCGCAGAAGCCCACCCGGGCAGTATTGGCGCTGTCGAGAAGGCAGGCTAGGGTGATGCGGGTGGAGAGATTCAAACGGGGCGTGCTGATGGGGGAGCACCGCAGTGCGTATTTTTGCCTTTGGGGTGCAAGAATAGCGGCTGGCGAGATGGCGATGGGAGGTGGTCGTCGGCGAGGGGCGCAGGGGAGGACGAGGGGAGGTTGGGGGTCGTGATGGCAGCTGTCGCGAGGCGGGTGCTCGACAGATCGCGTTCTGTTCTGCTCGCGGGGCGGCGATTGGCTGGTGGGCGTGCAGGCGACTCGTCCTCGGCTTTGGGCGTCGATTGGCTGGTGGGCGGGGAGGGCGGGCAGAATCTTTGGGCCGTTCTGTTGGTTCGCCGGAGTCGGGCGTGATGAGCGTCGAGCAGATGTCGGATGATCTGTCGCCATGGCGAGTCCCTGCTTCAATCTCCGAACGCCTCAGCCCCTCCGCCCAATATAAGCCCCCCCGCCCGTCCCCTCCCCTCGGTCTCGTCAACCTTTTCGTTCGCCCCCTTCGTTCTTTTGCCTCTGGCTCCATCTTAGTCGAGTTGAATCTCGACCTCCTCTCTTTCCTTTCGTTCTTCGGGGTGCGCGTCCTCTCTCTCTCCTCCTCTCGCATCGTACGCTAACCGTCATGTCACCCGCGCCGTCGCAGATCACCCTCTTTGACAGAGTCACCAGCTGCAAAAACCTCCTGGGAGGCTATTCAAACGTCTAGATTGACGCATACCTGTCCGCTCTTGCACGCCCGCACCCACACACCTCGACGGTCTTTTTAGCTCACGTTAATCACAATGCGCGTCCTCTCCGCTTTCGTCACCACCACCCTCTTTGCCGGCCTCGCCGCGTCCCTCCCCGCTCCCGTGGCGGACAACGGCTCCGCGCTCCTCAAGCGGACCGACAAGTAAGTTATTACCGTGTATCTTGCCTAATCCAGTAACTAAGTTCCCCGTCTAGCTACGGCGGTGACGCCTCCGCGTCCGTCTCCTCCGCGTACGCTTCTTCGACCGGCTACGGCTCGTCCTCGTCGGGCAGCTACGGCTCCTCGTCCTCCAGCAGCTCTTCGTCGTCCTCTTCCAGCTCTTCGTCGTCGAGCTCGAGCTCTGGTTACAGCTCCAGCTCCAGCAGCTCGGACTGCAAGGACGGCAAGTGCGACAGCTCCTCCAGCAAGAGCGACTGCAAGGATGGCAAGTGCGACAGCATGTCCAACGACAAGAACATGAACGATTGCAGCGATGGCAAGTGCGACAAGAGTTCGAACGATAAGAACATGAACGACTGCAGCAACGGCAAGTGCGACAACTCCAAGTCGTCCTCGTCTTCGTCCGAGTACAAGCCCTCGTCGACCGAGTACCAGGCGACCTCCACTGCTGCTGCCACCTCCACCTCGAGCAGCTACAGCTCCACCACCACCAGCCCGTCGTACGGCTCTGGCTCTAGCAACTGGGGTAGCTCTGGCTACAACGACTGCGTGCAGCGTGAGTACCAGCCATCGACTTCTGTGGCGCAGTTGCTTATCTAGTACACAGAATGCATTGCTTCGTTCGGTCCCCCTCCCGCGAGCTACACTCCCCCCAGCAGCACCAGCGGTGGTGACAGCTCCGGCAGCAAGGGCACCGGCGCGACCCACACCGTTATCGTCGCCCCCAGCCAGGGTGTCCTCCGCTACGTCCCCTTCGCCGTGAACGCCTCCGTCGGTGACACCGTCATGTTCGTCTGGGGTGCCAAGAACCACACCGTCACCAAGTCGTCTCAGCTCGAGCTTTGCAACAAGACCAGCGCTGAGCCCTTCAGCTCTGGCGAGCAGAACGCTCCCTTCACGTTCACCCAGCGCGTCAACTCCACGGACCCCGTCTTCTACTACTGCGGCACCCCCGGTCACTGCCAGAAGGGCATGTTCGGTATGATCAACCCCCCCTCGGCCTACAACACTCCTTCCTCCGTCAGCCAGATGATGGGCGGCATGGTCTCCAACTCCTCCGACATGGCCGCGATGATGGCGTACACCAACAAGATGACCGAGGGCAACGACAAGGCGGCTAACTGGGGCCAGAACATCGACATGGCCAAGATCCCCGACTGGGCGCACGCTCCCCTCCTCGAGAACGTCATGTACACCCGTGCGTTCCTCGGTGCCAACAAGGAGGTCCTCCAGGCCGACGGCTCCATCGACCTGAACTCGCACGGCGCGCCGCTCCAGCTCCCCACCGACATGACGGCGGTCAACAACGCGGTTGACAGCTCCCCCAGCGCGCAGCCCAATGCCGCGCCCGCTGCTTCCGCTGCCCCCTCTGGCACCGCCGCTGAGGCCGCCGCCGCGTCCTCCCCTGCCGCCTCCGGCAAGCCCAACGGCGCCGCGTCCACCGTTGCCTCGAGCGCGCTCCTCGGTGTCGCCGCCATCGCTGCTGCTGTCCTCGCCCTCTAAGCGTGGTAGGTCATGATCCCGTCGGACACTTCATACGACTGTCGTACGTGTACATGGACTCTCATGGACTAGGGCGCCGTCTATAGCCATAGCTCTCGGACACTTTGCACGGTCGCGCACTTGTAGTTTGCTACGATACCGCTCTTCCCGCTCCCCTTAGGTGTTTATACGTGCCGCGCCCACGGACTCGGACTCTTTCTAGCTATACCTCCCACCGCCGTATTGCTGCTTGTGATCCCCCCTTGCTCTTTTTTACCTTACTAGTCTCGCATGCGAGGAAAAGGTGCCATCCCCTCCCCACAATGCTTAGGGCAGTCGCTGTAGATAGGAATATCATCAGGTCTGACGCCCACCATATCCCTCTTGGCTTGTGCCCAGTGTGAACGTGCGAGTTCGGTGATGTGTCGGAAGGTGCGTATTCACCGGTGCGAGTACGGTGAGTGTGCGACGGTGACTTCGACTTCGAATCGAATAGGCTCGTCGTGAACGGGCAACAACGCGCGCCTTGTTGGACTGGAACGCGACCGCGATCCTCTCCCACCGCCTCACTCACAGTGTTCACGCTCAAAGTCCCGGAGAGCATTCTATACATTGGTTCCACCACTCTACCCCATCCGATTCCCTGAGTCAATACAAGTGTTGTTCCGTCCGTTACAGAGTGTTGCTACAATGGGAAGTGCCGTTGAAGTCACCACGCCGAGGGAAGCCGCGGCTTCTCAGGCTCACAGGTACAGCGCGTAGAGGAAGCCGTCGTATCCCTTCTCGCTCACGGTGCCGATCGTCGTCGCGTCGACCTCCTTGTCGTCCTTGATGTGCGCGAGCAGCGCACGGACGCCGCGGACGTTCTCGTCGTCGATGTCCGGGTTCGCGACCGTGCCGTTGCGGATGACGTTGTCGACGATCTATGCGACGCGTTCCCGGTCAGCCCTCTCTGTGGGAGGGTCAAGGGGAGGGACGTACGATTACACCGCCGCGGCGGACGAGGCGCTTCGCCTGGAGGAAGTAGGTGAGGTTGCTCGCCTTGTCGGCGTCGATGAACGCGAGGTCGAACTTCTCGTCCGAGGGGAGCGTCTGGAGCGTCTCGGCGGCAGGCCCGACGAGCACCTTGACCTTGTTCGCGACCCCGGCGTATTCGAAGTTGTTCCTGGCAACCTATGGAGAAGAGGCGTTGAGTTCGGAGGAGGCGTCGCCAGAAGTCAGGGGAGTCGGCGGACCTGGGCGAAGCTTTCCTTCAGCTCGCAGGTGATGACCTGCCCGTCTTCGGGGACGGCACGCGCAAACCAGATGGTGGAGTACCTGGCAAACACAGCCGTGAGTTTCTGTGATCCGTCTAAGGATACTGATCCACTCACCCTCCAAGAGTTCCGACCTCAAGGATGCGCTTCGCATTGATGGTACGGGCGAGGAGGTTGAGCAGCTTCCCCTGCCCTGCGTGGACGTTGATCTCAGGGAGACCCTGCTCCACGCTGTACTTGAGCGATCGCTCAAGCGCATCGTCGTGCGGGATAAGGAATGACGCGTGGAAGTCGTCCGAGCGGACCCAGTTGGGATCGGGCTTGGAGAGCATGTTCTTCTGGCTGTAGTGGGTCTGGTGAGAGGGCCTGTCGGTGCTAGCCATGGCGGGGTGAGGGCAATGCTTTATAGTGAGCTGGCGGTTCACAGGAAGGCTTCTGGGGGCATGCCTCGGAGCCCACACTTCTTATCCAGGGAGGTGGTAAGCCGTCCGAGTCGTCGCACTGACTGGCACTATTTCCCGCCACCTGTCCTGGGGTCTGATCGTACGGTCCTACGCCACGGCGCGCGCACACGTAGCGTTCACATCGTAAGAGGCACTTAGGCTGCGAAGGCGTGATTGTGTGTGAATGGCGTGAATTGCGTGGATGTCCTGCGAGAGCTTCAGGCTCGGTGGTGTGAGTCGCGGTGGTCGTGGACTCTCGACGCTCGCCCGCCGTCCCTTCGATCGTTCCAGTTATCTGATAAGAGGGGAGTTTGCATCTTATCTCATGTACCACGTGATACGTCCGCGTCGCGTGGTTGTTTACAGCGTGACGCGTGGGAACATTGACGCGCCGCGACCTGAACACGAACTCCATCATCCCGCCTCGCCCGCCCACCGTCTCACACGGCGTCCGGGCCTCCTCAGCAGCACACCATGTCGCGCCTAACTGCTGCGCAGGTTATTGCGCAAGGGGACTACCTGCAACCCGACTTCGACCCCGCCTCTCTCACGGTCGCTCAGCTACTTGGCGTGTTTGGTTTCCACAACGTCAAGTATCCCTCGCAGTACACAAAGCCGAAGCTCGTTCAGCTGTTCAACGAAGAGATCAAGACGAAAGCGAAGAAGTATACTAAGGAGCGCATAAAGCGCGAGAACAGCCAAGCGAGCGAAGATGGTATCACAGATGGTGTTACCGGGAGGCCCCTCAATGAAGGCAAGAAGGTGCGTCATCCACGTTGTCCACTGCAATCGCGGCTTCCGACACGCAGCTCTCGCAGCCCGCGAGACGAACATCAAGACGTCTGTCGAAGACACCTGCAGTAGAGGAGCAGCCTGACGTAGAGGCGAGCGCTCCCGTGAGTGCTCTCGTATCTGTGGCTACTACCTGCATTAATGATCATGCCACACCCTTTCCTCGCGCAGCCTAAGCGCCGCCGTTCCTCCGCCGAACCTTCCCTGGGTGGGCCCTCTAAGAGGAAGTCCGTAAAGCCCGTAGTGCCTGTGCTGGTGGAAGAGAGCGAGCCGGAGGAAGTACCGGTCGCTCGCAAGGTCGGTAGACCAAGGAAGGCCGTAAGTCGCGCGCGCTACTCCGTCTTGTGCCCATTCGGCGTAATTGATAAGGATGTGCTGCAGGCTACAGATGCAGCCACGCAAACCAGGCGCGCTTCTCGCCAGATTACAGAGGATCCTGAGTCTGGCTGGGAGGACAACAATGTCTTCCAGTCTGGCGCAGAGTCCTCCTCGCCCATTCGTCCTTCTCCCGCGAAAGCCCGTGCTCGCAAGTCGCTCGCCGCGCGGCCAGTACCGAAATCGCGCAAGTCAATGTCGGCGCCGCCCCAAATGGCTTCTCCTTCGCCACCTAAGAACAAGGGCAAGGAGCGCGACCGGTTCCCTTCGGTCAAGCCTCCAGAGAGCAGCTTTGAGCCCGATCTACCGCCGGAAGTCTTCCAGCAAAGTGAAAGCACTGAGAGCAAATCGCCTTTCCGGCGCGGACTACTCAAGCCCCAGCTCTCGGTGGTTCAGGATGCGCCAGAGGAGGACGAAGAGGAGGCTAAAGTACAGCACGTCTCCATCCCTCCTGCGCCTGCACATCCCTCCCAGATGCTGTCCTCCCCCGAACCGGAAGCCAGTGAGCCTATGGTTCAGTCTGAAGATGACGACGCAGAGTTGGTTCCCACCCAAGAGGATGACGAGAACGTTTTCGCGGTGTCGCAACGCATCGCGGATGGCGGCGCGCTTGTCAAGCACGAGGACGATGCGCCCCGTCCTCACTGGTTCCTCCGGTTCCTCTTCACAGCCTTCTTCCTGTCGACAGTGCCTCTCCTTTACCAGTACAAACAAGAATCCTCCAGCATTGGGTTCTGCGACACTGGGTCAAACACCAATCAGGTACTAGAGGGTCTACGCGCTCACAGGGCTGCCGTTCAGAGCTGCAACCTCGAGAACCGGACTACATTGTGGCCTTTGCCTGGGCCCGACGGAACTTCTCCTGTTCTCAGTCCTGTTCCGACCCCCTCTGTGGCAGGTGAAACTGGGGATGTGGTCTCTGCCAACGCAGCCAGGTCAGCGGTCGAACTTTGCCCAGCCCCACCTTTGGTTCCCTTCGCGCACCCGAACCAGTGCTCACCCTGCCCCAAGCATGCGACATGCACTCCCAACTCGGTCATTTGCGAGAACGGCTTCATCCTGCGTCCCCATCCGCTACTGGCTGTGCTCCCCGTCCCGTATACCCACAAGGAAGCCCACAGCGCGTTGCAGACGTACGAACGTCCGTCTGGAATCGATACCGAATCAGACGTTCCTCGGTTTATCTACTCTGTGCTGTCCTCTGCGCTCGATGGCTTGCCTTACTTCGGACCGGTAGCGTTCCCTCCACGCTGCGTCGAAGATCCGCGCCGCAAGCGACACATCGGCGTCCTTGGGAAAGCAATTGAATCGATCCTTGCCAACGAGCGCGGCCGTAGACTCTGCGATGGCGTGGGTGTCGGTGTCCCTGAAGGAGACGAGGCAACCGAGGCGCAGCGCTGGGGCATCGAAGTCGAGAAGCTCCGTGAGCATATTAAGGAAATGACCGCCGTGAGTCACTAGAGCGCTCCGTCAGAGGGGTCCTACTAACCGCCGGTACCCTCAGCCGAGCATGTTGAATACGCTCGACGACACCTTTAATGAGGCCGTACAACAGTTGCTGCAGTGGGGCGGCGTCTTCATGAGCGAGGATGCGACGTTAGTGGCTGATTCGCTGACTGTATTGCGATGCGAGCTGACGGCGATGTCCAGTGGCAAGCGCTACCTAGCTCACAAGACTCCGGCCATGAGCTGGGAGTGTTCGCTTCGAGTGAAGGCCCGGGAGGCTTGGTCCGAGTGGCAGCGATCTGTCCTAGGTGGGTCCGAATGCAGTCGGGTTACACTGCCCGTCCGATCGTCCGATTGCGGTTCGAACTGACCTGTCTTATCGCCATCCAGGGACTGCGCTAGCTATCCTCTCCCTAGTCGTTGTTCGGCATCGGCGGGAGCGCAAGGTGGTCGAAGACGAGCGCGTCGCCGCTCTCGTAACCGTCGCGCTAGAATGCCTCCGTAACCAGGAGCTTGCTCACCACACGGACCCCGTGATGGCGCCGCGCCCCTACCTGTCATCGCTGCAGCTTCGCGACCTGGTGCTGCAGGACGTACACGCCATCAATGAGCGCAAGCGCCTCTGGGCGCGGGTGGAGCGCATCGTCGAAGGGAACGCGAACGTGCGAACGAACCTCGAGGAAGTCGAGGGCGGAGATGAACAGCGAGTATGGAGGTGGGTGGGTAGCGCCGGGAGGACCCTCCCTCCCGGGACGCCCGGCGTGAAGCGGCTCGCCGACTTCGAGGAGAGGGGCGAGGGCGGGCGGGTCGTCGCCTGAACTATGGGGTCCGTCCCTGGGCCGTGGATCGTCTATTACTGATGTGATATCTCGTTTATGATTGCTTGTGTTCTCCCGTCCACTCCTATCCGGCCGAACGTACGTGTACGAACGCTCGTCGATGCTGCTCACGATGTCTACTGTCTAGCTGCATGTGCTCTCCTCCGAACCTCCGTCTGTCGTCCTTTCTCTTCCGAACGTCTCTTTTCCCCTATTCGATCCGCCGCCCGCTATGCCCTTTCGCTGTCTTATGAGTACTTATATCTATCAATGTACTACTAGGTGATTACGCGATCGGCCAGTCTATACAACTCTTACCAAACTCGAGGCCATGATACGCGTGTCGACGTCCTCAGGAACTGCCAGGGTCGAGGAAGTGCCCTGAAGCCTTAGGTCCCCGTTCAGTAGCCGGGTCAAGACTGTGGATTACCCGCCAAGTCGATATACCAGGGCGCAGAGAGGACCGGTAGGCCCCCAACCGGGCCAACCCGAGCGACGGTCGGATACTCGAGGCCAGTGGTCCCTGGGATTGATGTGGGGATCTCGCATCGTGGCGAGCACTTTTCGCGCACTGCTCGTCCGGCGCGGAGGCATTCAGTCCTATTCAGTCGCGCTCAAACGCGACGAAGACACTCGAGGCGACGCCATCAAATTGCGCGGTGCCTGTCTTTCTTCCCCTCCCCCCTCGAAGCTTGTTTTCTCGCGATCGATATCGCTCGTCCGTCCACCAGAACCCGTCTGGCGCGTCATTCTACCGCAGTTGCCCATTCGACCGGGGCGACGGGCGTCTTCGCGCGAGGCGAGCTGCGGAGTCTTTCTCTCTCTTGTTCGACAGACGGTCTTCCGGAAGGGCGCCCGATTTGAACGTTCGCTTGTTGGCGAGGGCCCGGCGCGCACGCCGTCCGGGAGGAGAGAGCGGGCGAGCGGGGCTCGTGAGCCCCCCGTGAGTGCCCGCGTGCGACAGCCTGAGAGTCGGTCGGATTGTGGCTAAATGGGCCGCCTGCCGCGGGTGGCCCCAGGGCCCATCATAATGGTAGGGGCAGCGCACCTTCTGCGCCGAACCTCCTTTAAGAGGATAGAATGGCCGTACGAACAGGCGAGGCTTGGGCCCGGAATGCCCGCATTTGGGCAGAGTTGTGCCCCTTTTTGGGGAGGGGGGGGAAGTGTTCTGAGAGCCCGCCCCAGAATCTGTGGCGGATGCTTTGGAAGCAACAGAGACCACACCGTCTCTGGGCGCTAATGACTTGGGGAAGTAGCCCGTCGCCAATTTGGCCACTCTTGTTCGGTTCTGCAGAGGGAAACATAGGGGCTCCTCTGGGTAGGCCGATTGTGTCCGTCTGAATGACGAAGGCGACGCATGCATACCACTGTCGTGGGCCGTGGTGGCCCGAGGCGGGACAGAGACGCTGGGCGTCGGGTAGCCATGTGTTCGAGCTTCGGGCGTCGCCCTTCCCCGCCACGGCGCGCTAACCCCGCGAGCTCCTGGCGCGGAGTGATTCGCGGTGCGGATGTTCCGATTTCGATGTCGATTCGGGCTCGAGCTGGACCAGCCCCAGCCGGCGAACCGAACGAGACGGTCGCCGCCACGTGCGCCGCGATTCGCGCACGCCGATGCGCTCTCGATCTGGAACCTCAATCTTGATGCGTGCATCGAGCCGAGCGAGGTGCCACACTCCTGTGCATTGCTCGTGCTTCTCCAGTACATACTACGCCCCGCCGTCGCCCCCAGTCTAACAGTTGTGTACACACACCGTGGGCCAGCCCGGGTGCCAGTCGAGCAGGCGCACTCGTACCCCCAGCCCGCTGCGAAGTACCAATCAAACACCACCCCAGAAGCCGCCGCTGAGGGGCTCCATAACGCGTCCACCCCCTGCTTATTACGTTCGCGGCGCGTCTCTCCGTCGCTGCTGATAGAAGCGTGCAAGTACTATAGAGCACCTTTCTAGCGGCCATGCCACAGGGGCCCCGGGATCTACAGCACCGTTCGCGCCCACCACCAAGTAAGCACAACCGAATTGCATCTCGTGCATTACCGAGGTACGGACGCCGAGCGCGGGCGGACCGTCGGCTGTCATAAGCAATTGGTAGGGCCCACGCTGGCCCATCCCCAACGAGCGTCGCCCGCGTATACGTTTGTTTGCTAGCAAGCAGGGGCTGCAGCCCGGCGGCCGCGCCCGCGTGCGCCTGCGCGTGGGGAATCCAGCGGCCAAGACGTGTGTGTGTGCGCATTGTTCTTGAACAACCTTCCGTAAGTATGTCCCGACCCGTCCCTTCGAGCACACATCATACAGGGCGATCGTGTACCTACTTCCCCGCCCCTACCGTACCTCGCCGAGCCCTGCGCTCAGCGCAGCCCCGGCGAAACGGACCAGGCTGATGCGTCCCCGGGCGTGATCCCGGCCTGGATCTTCTCGATAAGCGCACGCTTCATAAACTGCTCTTCCGCGAGCACACGGGTCGTCTGTATATTCAGGAGAGAGGGGCGAAGCGGGAGGGGTGGGAGGTGTGTGAGGTGTGTGAGGGGGAGGGGAAGGGGAAGGGGAAGGGGGGAGAGAGGTTGAAAGTCAGCTTCGAGAAAAAGGGCAGAGCGAGGAGAGCGGTGATAGCGATGCAAGTCGTCCGATGTCCTCAGAAGGGGAATTCCACCCCGCGAGGCAGGACACGCGCAATGTTGATGGCGTCCATGCCGCGGCTGAGCAATATCCCCTCCTTGTTCGACGGACGAGAGCGAGGGGGGGGAAGGGGAAGGAACAAGGTACGCACCCGAAGGAAGCGTTCGAGGTCGATCCGGCCGGCGTTGAGCGCACGGTGAAGGTGGTATATCGTGTCTTCGATGGCGTTGTCCTCTGCCACAAGGTTTACGAGCCTAAGGGGTAACATTAACAGCCATTTTGTAAGTAGCGTGCCCGGGGCGGGCCGAGACGATGACGATTGCCGGCAGCATAAGCGAGGGCGCGAACGACGTCGCGTACAGCGACGATGACGCTCTCAAGGGCGCGAGCGGGGGGCGCAAAGGCGGGGAGGGCGGGGGGCGGTGCAAGACAAGTTCGGGCCAGTGAATGTTCTCGGCGTCCCACAGAATGCACACAATTCCTCCGGCTCATGCCGCGCACGTACATCCCTTCCCAGCACCAAAGACAAACAGAACGAAAACACAGAGAGAGAGCGGGAGAGACGAGACTCACTGATTATGCACGATGGTCGTGGAACACACGAGCTCGTCCACCTCCGGGTCGCCCTTCCGCCGGAGCTCGGCGACGTTACGCTCCCCCGCAGCGACGACCTGCGCGAGGCGCGCCGCGACGCCGCGGCACACGTCCCGCACGGCCTCGAGCCGCGCCATCTCGTCCCGGATGGCAGGCTCGCCGGCCAGGAGGTCCGCCTGGTTCGCGCGCAGCCGCTCGGCGTCGATGGCCATCGCCTGGGAAAGCGACGCGAGCTCGGACGCGACCTTCGCGTGAACCTGCTCGTGCAGCCGGAGCAGCTCCGGGTTCGGCGGCCGCGGCGGCGCGGGCGCGGGTGCTGAGCTGCCCGTGGCGGACGACAGCGCAGTCTGCGCTGCGGACGTCTCTTCGTCCTCGGCGTCGAGCAGGTCCGGGGGCGGCACGGACGGCGGGGCGGGTGGCGGCGGCGGCGGCGGCCCGCCTGAAGGAGGCGGGAAAGTGGGAGGGAAGGGAGGCGGGGGTTGCTGAGCGCCTTGTGGCGGTGAGACATATGCATGTCCCACTGGTATACCGGCACTGGGCTGCGGCGTGACATATGGTGGGGAAGCACCGTACGGTGGATGCGGCGGAGGCTGCTGCCCAGCGTACGGAGAAGTGACAGGTGCTGGCGTGTACGCGTTCGGAGGGGAAACCGCCCGGTACGCCGTAGACGCTGCCCCAGGAATTCCTGAGGCAATAGCGGGTGGTAGCGGCGGCGGCGGGGGTGGGGGAGAGCTCGTCTGCGGCCCAGCCCGATATGGTGGTTGTGATCGAGACTGGCTCAGATTCGACGCCGGGCTCGATGGCGAGCCTGCCGCCCATCCCGGGGCGTGCGGCGGCAAGTCAAGAGAGCTGCCCCGGTTGAGCGGCGAATAAGTTGGGGGCGCCGGCGAGTGGGCATAATGCCCGCCTCCGGCTAACTCCTGAGGAGGGTGTGGGGGCAGAGGCGGGGGAGGGCGCGTCGCAAGACCCGGCTATTGGGGGGTTTGCATCGGCGATCGTGCCAATTGCGATCAGCACCGCGCGACGCGACGTGTGTCTACACGATCATAGAGAAACGCGTACGCACCGTGCTCAAACTGGCCGGGGACTCGACCCGGGAATTCGCATTCGCCTGCGGGACTGGGACGGACGGGGTTCTCGACGGTGAGTGAGCGCTTGGGGCGGCAGAACCCGGTTTGGCAGGGAGCGGGGGAGGACCACCAGGAAGTGGAGCGGGCGAGGTTGTCCGTTGTGCCGTGGACGAGACGGAACCCTGCCGCTCCACAGGCAGAGGCGGTGGCGGGCGTGCAGCATAGTCGGGCGCCGAGGAAGACGGGCGAGAGGTCGGGGGCTGCTGGGCGGTGAAGTCTTTAGGCTTCGCGTACACGGGCGGCTGGCGAGAGAAGGCATCCTGCATAGCATCGAGCAGAGCGACGAGACTGCAACCCTGTGCGAGAACGAGAATGTTGGATTGTCGGGATGGCGCTACGCGAAAGGCGGGATAAAGGATGGACGACGCACTTCGCACTTTCGCTCCCAATTCCGGAGGTAGTCAATGAAACAGCGCCCGCTGATGTCCATGTCTGGCGCGGGCCGTACGAGCATGTCGCTGGTGGGCACGACATATGCCATAGGCGGGGTGCGGGGATACTCTCTGGGGACCCAGACGGCGATCGGGATGTTGTAGGACGCTCCACGGAAGGAGATTGGGAGGAGACCGTGCAGGCAGAGGAGGACCTGTGTGCGGCCGTCATCGTAGGCTGTGTTTCACGGCCGAGGCGAGGGAAGATGAGCGATCGGACGTGTCTGAAGAGGACGGGAGAGGACTGAACTGTAAACGGCCGTCTTTGGGCGGATGGTCGGGTGGCGGGCGAGGACGGCGTCGGCATGGGCGTAGACGAGGTCCGGGTTTGGGTAGGTCTGCACTTTCTCGCGCAGCCATTTCTGAGTCAAGCTCTCGGACGTGCTCATCGCGGGAGGCGGTGTGCAGGCGGCAGTATCCTGGCAGACTGGGATAGGGATTGGGATTGGGATTCGGACGAGGCTGTAGCTCCGGCGTCGGTGGCTGGAGCGCTCGCAGTCGACTGTCGTCGTCGCGTCGCGCGCAGAGCAATCACACTCCTCGGGCGCCCGGACGGTCGGACCGGGGCGGAGAGCGCCGACTGATTGGGCGATGGCGGCTGCACGCGTCTGCGCTGCCCTCGTCGTCCGCGTCCACACGGGCAGGTGTTCTGTGGTTGAGAATATCAAACTCTACGCCGCACGGGGTCGCAGCTGCCGGTTCTGCGCTGGGAGGGTGCGGGCGGGGGTAGAGTTGTAGTTCCGCGCACTGGGCTGGCGAGATTTGCTTCCGCGCAGGGTGCGATCTGCCCACTGTCGCGCGCGTGGAGGGGGCGTGTCTACTCACCGCCAGCCATCAGCACCCCACCGTGCTCCCTCTTCCGCCCCCGCCCTCTTTTGTTTCCAGCTCTCGGGCTGATGGCTGCCCCGGCTGCCCCGGCCCCCCCCCCAGCCCCGCTATCACCGTCGTCCCGTTCAGGCCACTCGCTTTGCCCGTCTGTCCTTCGCGCCCACGACGGCTGTCCGAATCGGGAAGTATCAAAGGCCTCCGGTGTGAACGCTCGCTCGACGCTCCTCCGCCTGCCCATTGTTTCCCGCCCTTCCGGACGCCCAGTCGTGTGATAGATACGCCCCGCCGGCCGGGCCAGGAGGCGCGTGCAGAACGCGCGAGGTCGTCCGACGCAGGGGCTGCCCTGCCTGCCCGATTGGGGAGGTCCACGTCTGGGGTGCAAACGGCAGGCTAATAAAACGGCTCGCGAACGCAGAATTCGCCGTCCGTGCTCGAACGGGACGGCGGGCTCGAGGGTGGTTCTACCGGTCTGTTCTGGATCGGAGCGTCATCAGTGCGTGTGCGGGTCGCGTGTGCCTTGTCCGGTTTCTTTTCCATTCCTGTGTTGGCCTGCACCAGACCCCATTAAGGCCCGATCCAAGATCCAAGCCAGACCAAAACGGAGCGGACAGGGGTGTTTTCTGTGTTTGACCGACTCCAGACAAACGGAGCATGGTTGCCTAACCCGGATCACGAGTCTGCGCTGCGCCGACTCGGACGGCGGACGCGGACCAAGACGCCTCGGACTCGGACTCGCACAGCGCTCAGCCGCCCAGACGCGAGCATGCTCATAACCACAGTATAAATTCCCCCCTCCGGCTGAATGTCGGCTCGCCACTCCCCTCCGGACCCGTCCCCTTTATACCTTCCATATCCTCCCCTCCCCCCGCCGTCGCCGTCCTCAGGCTCGACCATGGCCAGGGAAGTCATGTCCGCCTACCGCCGCCGCAAGTATACCACCTCCGTCTCCCCGCCACCCACCCGCTCCTCCTCGGCGACCAACAGCAGCATGGAGTCGCTCGCCGACACCACCGTCAACCTCACCCCCCAGCGCAAGCACCACAAGCTGCTCAAGGACGGCTCTGAGGTCTGGTCCAAGGAGGTCGAGAAGATCTTCGTCGAGGGTCTGTATCACCCGTCCATACCGTCCCATCAGCTCCGTACTGATCCCGCTCGCGCGTCGTCCAGGCCTCCGCCAGTATTGGCAGTCTCCCTGGGCCACCTACTCCCGCGGTCGCAGTCGCTGGCGGAATCAGTTCCTCGTTGATCACCTCAAGCGCGCAGGCGTCGAGCGCACCAAGAAGCAGGTCGCGAGCCACATCCAGGTACTCCGGAATATGTGGAGGGGAACCCCAGGTACGCGTCGCGCACGCATCCCCGCGCGTGCCACTCGCCTCCCGAGCCGTACTGATTGACGCGCTCCGCCAGAATTCCACCTCGTCGCGGGGGGTGAAGAGCTCTTTCAAGAGAACGGGCTTCTAGCACACACGAACAAGAAGCCCGCCGCGGTCTCCTCAGAAACACCCGCCGCGCTTCGTCGCGACCTCCCAGAAACGGCCGCGGGCACTTCCTCTTCCTCGTCGTCACCGGAGTTCACTGCGCTAGATTTCCCGCTTGAGCTGCAGACCGCTACATCGTTCCCCACGATCCCCATTACCGCGCACATGTCCTCCTTCTCCGACCTTGCCCTGGACGACGGCCTTGCGGGCTCGATCTCTCCTCTCGCGGACTCTGGCTTCGGCGCGCTATCATCATCACCGCACGCGGCGCATCTCGCGCCGCTAAATGTCAAGCTAGAACCGCTCGCGATGGACCCTGCGCTCTTCACGCTCCCGCAGGGCCCGTTCGTCGACGCCACCGCGCCCATCCCGACGCTGCCCAACCGGATCCTGAACCTGCACTTCTGGGCGGAGGGCATGGTTCCACTCTCCGTCGATGTGGACCGGCTCGTCGGCTCGACGCCCTCCATGCCCGAGCGCATATTCCTCCATTTCAAAGTCTCCATGCCTCCCGTCGCGGACCTCCGCTGCCCGCCTGGCCTCCAGGGCGTGAACGGCGCGGTGTCGTTCGCGTCCCGCTGGGCGAACCTCGCCAAGTGCCAGACGAAGAGCTGGAGCCCTGCGCGGACCGTCGTCTCCCAGGACCTCGGCCTCTTCTCGCAGGTGACGTCGCCCGAGCTGCAGGCCGGGCTCAACACGGACGCGTACTCGCCTCAAATGGTGTTCGCGTACTTGCCCGACTCCGCGCTCAGCCGGTGTCATTGGCTCGAAACAGGTGAGCAGCCCGCGTCTCCATTCCACCGCGACCGTGCGCTGACTTCGTGCATGTTCGGCTCTACAGTGAAGACGATCACCCAGCAGGTCATCGTCGACAACGAGGTCCTCGCCGTGCTCGTGTACCACGTCGAGCGCGTGGCGGACGCCGGGCACACGGCGCCCGCCATGGAGCTCATCGGCTTCCAGAAGTACCCATGGCGGGGTCTCGCTGCGAGTGCGCACCAGCAGCAACACCAGCAGCACGCGCACGCACAAGCACAAGCGCACGCGCACGCCTGGGCGTCGCCCTCGGTGTCGCCCACGTCTCCGACGTTCCCGGGAGACTACTCCAGCGCGCCGGTGTCGCCCACGTCGCCTATGTTCCCCCAGAGTGCGATCCCGGCCGGGGTGGACGGGATGATGCCCTATCACTTCCAGCAGGCGTTCGGGTTCCGCGCCCGGTGACGCCGACTGCCCTCTGTCTCTGTTCCGGCACGAAAACGGAGCCCTCCCTCCTCGTCCTCTTCCCCGTCCCCGTCCTCGCCGCCCTCCTCGCTGTGCTCTTCCGTGTTTCGGCGCCCGTATTTAACATCACCCTCGGACCTCCACCACCACCTCCACCATTGCGACACCGCCATCACCCCCTCCCGCCCATCGCGCTACCCTCCCGTATTTATATCCCCCCGCAATACACCGACGGACACCCGCGCCTGCACGCGCAAACACGTATATATTTATTCCCCGGACACTTACTTATTCGACGCTGCCGTCGACTTGACTTATTCACCGGCTCCTTCTCTTCTGCTGTGTGTCGCTGTCTGATAGTTTATCTCTATTTCCCGATTTGCGTCTCTCCCTCCGTCTGTTTGTCGGTCTGTCTGTCTCTGTCCCTCTCTCCCTCGGCCTCACTCGTTTACTGTCTCTGTCTGTAGCATCCAGAGAAGAAGTGAATACCTGTAGATATAGCCGCCCTCCGAAGCTGCTCCCATCTGTATTACCACCTACCACCTACCGCCACTCCCCTCTCGTCTCCGTCTCCGTTTGGTTTTTTTTGGTCTTGGTTTCACATCACCCCTTCTCGCGGTCTGCTGACAGCAAGTAGTAGTACCTAGTAGCTACCGCGTTCATCATGTACATAGTACAATCCTGTACATACTCGCCGCCCGCGGTCCCATAGGGGACGCGCAGTGCGCGCGCGCGCCCAGCCAATGTTTAAACCTCCGTTATCCCAAACCAAGCCGAACCGAACCGGACGCATCACACCCCCGCCCCTGCCGCCGAGTCCAGCAGCTTCCGCGCCGCGACGCGCACGCCCTCCGCCCAGTGCCGCTGCGCGAGCGTGTGCAGCTCGAAGAACGACGTCCCGAACGGGTTGCTCAGCTGCGGGTCGTCCAGGTCCGGGCGGTACACGCCGTTCCCCGCGCGGTCCTCCGTCGAGAGCAGCGCCTCGAGCTTCGGGTCGCGCTCGACGAGCTCCCCGACGAGCGCGACGGCCCGCGCGGCCGTCGCGGGCGGCCACTGCAGCGCGGCGCCGAGCAGCCGCTTCGCGAACGCGGCGGAGCGCCAGGGAGGGGCCGCCGCCGCGGACGCGCGCGGGGTGAAGACGAGGTGGAGCGCGCGGAAGAGCACGTCGGCGGTCGACGGCGCGGGGCCGCCGTTGCCGCGGACGCTCGCGAGCTTCGCTTCGCGTGGGGGTGGGGCCTCGATGTCGGGCATGAGCGCGAGCCGGGGCAGGATCGCGTACAGCCGATTCACGAAGTCGCTGAGGTCGATGTCCAGGGCTTCGCCTGTCGTGCATGTGGGTGGGTGGGTGGTCGCAGGGTTGGCGTTTGCGGTGGCGCGACAGAGAGGGGGAGACAGCGGGTCAGATCCGTGTGAGAGAGGCGGGACGAATGTGGGCGAAACGCTAGGAAGAGCGCGCCCTACGCACCTTGGCCGGAGAGGAGCTCAAACGCCGTCACGACACATAGCAGCTGGTGCTGTACGGTGGCGATGTTCGATGCGTCATGCGGGCCCGGTGCAGGCGCGTCTGTGTCCGCATCCGCATGCTCCTCGGCGTCGCGGGCCATGAGCGTCTTCAGGACCTGTAACAGATCCTTGAAGAAGTCGATGTTGACGAGGTGCGCGAACTTCGCGATCCCACGGAGCGCCGCTGGCAGTAGCGGCGTTGGCTTGGGGTTCTTCAAGATGCTGAAATACAGCACGAATAAGAGTTTAAGCGTCTCCGTGTGCTGCGACGTGAAAGAATCGGTGTCAGTATGTGCGGTGAGAAGAATTTCATCAAGAATGGCTAGCTTGATAGAAGAGAGGGATGTGCGGGAAATTCACTAACCCGTGTCGCGCGCTCCTCCTTGTCAACCTCCGCCGCCGCCTCATGCATTTCCTTCTCGATCTCTTTGCGCTCCTTCAGCACCTTCTTTGCCTTTTTGCTGAGATGCGGCTGATCGACCTTCTTCCCCTTCGCGCGGCGCGCCGCCGCACGGCCTTTGGCCATTGGCTTGCCGCTGGGCTCCTTATCCGCCTTGGACTCTGATGCGCGCACACCAAGCTCCGTCTTCAGGCGGAGATAGAGCAGGCATGAGAGTACTTCCGGATGGACGTTGTACTTGCGCTCCTTGATCATCCGATTCAACAGGCGCACGATCTCCAGGGACGGCTCCCCGGTATTGTCGGCACGGAAGACCTTGATGATTGTGTCGAGGCAGAGATCCGACGTCTACCAGAATACACAGGTCAAAGGGGTAATTGTGACCCGAGGAGAAGGAGCCTACCTTGTCCCAGGACTTGCGGCTTAGCGCGGCGACTATCGAACTCATAAGGTTGACGCGGAAGTTAAAGTGTGTCACCTCCACTAGCAGCGTGCACATGCAGTGCAAGGCCGTCTCGGCCAGCTCGCTCTTTGCTGACATGGACCAATGTCAGTACGGCGTCGAACTGTGCCACGTATTCGTCGTAGCTCGTGTTTCATACCTTTGAGCTCCGCCTCTAGCCCACGGAGGTACGCTTGGTACACGCTCACAAGACCTTGCTCCCAGTCCCGGGTCCGCTGAACCATCTGGCTCACTTTCTCAGCCTTTTCCTTTTCTGTGAGAGCACGTATCCGATAGCCGGGGATGATGTCCTTGAAGACCGCCAGCTGTGACAGCATTGTCAGCTTGCGGATGACAGGGTCATTCGGCACGGGCTCCGGATGTGTGGGTGTGGAAATCGAAGGCAGTGAGAACGTGTGCAGGCGCCGTAATAGGCCTAGCTGTAGTAGGGTAGGACCATATGAGCCGCCCGGACGTCGAGACAATTAGAGTCGGGCGAGCGTACACTGTTCTCCGGGTCGCCCAGAATCTCCTGGCACAACCCCGCAATCTGCTCCTTTGCGCCCTGTATTCGCGCCTTCCGGGACTTCTGGCCGATCACGTCCACCACCGCAGGCCGGCCAAACCGCGCGCCGGTCGAGACGTCCTCCACTCGGTGCCGCTGCGCAGCCTCAGCCGCTGCCGCTTGTCCATCTTCGCTCTCCTCGTCGGATTCGAGGCCGCTCTCTTCGTCATCCTCTAGGATGACCTTGCTACCGCTTTTCTGGATCCGCCCGTCCGCAAGCTTGATGGGCAGGCGTTCGATCCCTTTCTCCTTGTCGGATTCGGGCTCCCATGACGGGCGACGTTTCCGGGGTTGCGCTTCAAAAGGCAGCTCTTCCTCGTCGGAATCCTCTTTGCGTTTCCGTCTGCGCTTTTGGGCCGCGCTTGTGGAGGATTCCGCTTCAGATACGTCTTCGTCATCGGACGCATCTTCGTCGCCGGACAGGTCCTCTAGCTCACTCGCGCCTGAGCTCCAGCCGTCTTCGTCTTCGTCAGAATCGTGAGAGTGAATGGAGGGGAGGTCGTCTTCGACAGGTTTCCTGACCGGCTTGTTGAGTTGGTGTAACCGCACTGTTTCCTTCTTGCTCCTGGGGTTATGTGTGAGTGCCCCGTATGCGGCGACATGGCACGCATTCGTACCGAGCAATGCCCTTCTCGTCCAGTGTCTTCAGGAATGAGACAGCGCCGCCATACTCCTCGAGTAGGTCCATATCGTCTTCGGAGAGCTCGACGTCATCCTCATCTCCTGCTGTTGGAATGGGGATGATCGGCTTGTCAAACGCATGCTCCTTGCCTTTGGACTTTGCCTTCGCTGCTTTTCCGTCCTCGGCTACCTTGCGCTTTTTGGACGGCCTCTTCGTCCACTGTGAGCATGTAGCGCAAACTCAGGGGTTAGCTGACTCACCTGTGCGCCCTGAGACGGCCGTTTGTTGCCACCTTTCACGCCCATTGTGCACTAGGAAGGGGAGGGGGCGCAGGAGAGGGTGGTGTACACCGAAATGCAGAGGCCAGAAATTAGTGGTAGCGCCCGATCGGGCAGGCCGTTCCCACGACGCGTCGACGATCGAGCGCGTCGGCGCGTGACCGGACGCGTTCTGTCTCTCCGCCACTCTCGCTCTCGTCTGTCCTCTGGCTCTCTGTCGTCGTACGGTGTCTCGTAAACCCTGGGGCAGCTTCTCGTAATCCTTGACGGAACACCAACAACCTGAGCTTACGTCGTAAAGCGAGGCATGGCTCCACCGCCGCCCCCTCCGCCAAATACCGTGCCATCTCGTCCTAGCCATGTGCTCAGGCCGCATCACATACTCAATGTCTGGCTTATCTGGGCTGGTGTCCATCACATGGAGTCTCTTGAGTTTCCGGAACAGTTTGCATTGACCATGCACCGCATTATGCTAGAGGAAGTTGCAGAGGTCCGTGGATCAACCCGTATCCGTGCTCGAATCACATTCAACGGTTAGAAAGGTCAAGCCACCGCGGACGTATTGGGAATTGTTGGATGATATCAAGAAAGCTTCGTATGCTGTGCAGGATGATCAATGGGTGCACGATCTCGTCCATGACCTCAGTACACTGGTGGGTGCCTGCAGAAAACAGGACGTCGGCAGATATTCACCTACGCGTCTAGCCGCAACAATGGCAGACACCAGATGAACTAACATTCTTCATGAGGGGTGAGCTGTAACGTGAGTCCATGGTGTCACGACATACTTAATTCATGCAGGCCTTCCCGACTTGTACCAAGACAGGGAAGACGATGAGGTTCGTCCGTGTGGATTAGCCTGCACCGTACATGACATTAAGCAATGCACCGCCCTCAGACCGCCAGATTTGTGAGCTATAGACCAGCCAGCTCCGTTGCATGGGCACTCGGCTGACCATACCCAGAGCCGTCGTTCTTTGTTCGGATACTTTGTGCGCCGGTGTTGTGTCAGTTTCAATAAGCTATCCATAGCTGGGATCGCCCGGCTGCACCACGACTTCCAAGAATGGCTGAAGTTCAAGGCGGATCCTCGGTTCGTGACACCTCCGGGGTACGCACCCATCCGGAGAGATATCATCACCAATGGTAAGTCTTCGCTAGTAGGTAGACGCAGTCACTGGTTCGACATGTCTGTCAGATTACCAGCTGTTCAAGACCAAGTACGACAAGAGGGAGTATGCTACGGCAGAAACCTATACTCTGTCAGCAGGATATATACCCTTTAATAAATCTCATCCTCTAACCAGGAGTAACAGGTTCATGAAGGGCGTGATCACCGGCGACAGCAATGTCGCTAACGAAGGCCTGAGGCGGTTTTTTGAGCAAAAGTTCCACGAAGGCAGCGACTCGTGCGTGGTTTATTCTACCTTGCAACGACCCACACTTAGCGACGACAGAGGATTGCGCCAGCATGCTATGCTCAACCTGGCCCGCATGTATTACCTTCGTCGAGAGACGGTCGCATGTAGAAAGGCATGTCCGTGCCGCCCTTGTCCCTGGCTATCCGCTCACTGACTGTATCGCAGACTCTGGAAGAAGCTGTGACAACGTCGCGCACCGCAGGAGACAACGCAACTCTTCAACACTGCACAAGGTCAGATCCGTATCACCTGTTCTAACATGTTCCCACACCTAGGGTGTTGTTGATACCTTGCCCTTTGGTAGCCTGCTCCACCGCCTGCCCGTACTGCCAAACGAGCGAGGGAAGAAACCGACAATCAACGAAATACAGCCACAGATGCACCCCCTAGAAATCCTCTACGACGCCAAGAAGCTGCTGATTGTCGCGAACGTATGTCACTCGCCTCTGTCGATCGCGGGAGTATCTCACCACTCACATTCACTGAAATGATAGCAACAACCGCTTACCGCGGCGTACGAGAAAGTAATGCAAGCTATCGGGCTGTATGACCACTACATCGATGCACAAGGCGGGCTCTTCGTGGATTCGGAACAATACGCACAGCACGCCGTGCAGAGCATCATCTGGAATTTCTTCGGTGGGTGCGGTACTGCTCTTCACTACAGGTCACGCTTACCACCTGGTGCGTCTTTACAGGTTGCTCAAAGCTCGCTAGAATCGAGGAAGATATCGTCTTGGCATTCACCGAACCCGGCAGCGATGATAATACCCGTCTTTCCATCACGCTCAATCGGGCTTACGACGTAAGCACATTGTTTGCTGCGTATCCTCTCTATGATTCACCGCTGCTGCAGACCGCAAGGCAGGGAAAATACGTAGCTGCGATATCGACCTTGCTAGAACCAGACGTCTGGCGCGGGCTGAACATCACAGATTACAACCTATGGGCGGGCGAGATCTGGCACATCCTTGCGCTACGAGCCAGTCGGAGGTAAGTTCTCGAGGGTTCGCGTGCGGCAGCCTAACTTTCGGGGTATGGCGGTAGGGGCCAGTCACGCCAGTTGCGAGAATACCTTATCCCCCGACGGCCGAATATCGACTTCTGCCCGCGGGACTACCAATGGTCCAAGGAGAACCCTTTCGGCTCGCTCATACGCGACCCATTGCACGAGGTGCTCATGATGAGGGTACGTGTCTCTCCCTAGGGTGAGTTTAGTCAAGACTAAGAGAGTTGCAGAGAGGGGACCACGCGCATATCAGTGTCGACCAGCTGCTCACAGCTCTATGGCACGCCGAGTACCAGAGCCGATACGCGCTCTACCGAACGGCGATTGTCCTGCTTGCGGACGTGGGACTCGAGTTTGGGATGACCAAGTGGTCGCGGCGGATCCTCGATGAGGTCATGCCACAGGTCCGTTCACTCTCCCCACTGACGAGGCGCCATATATTGACTGACGTCGGTAGATCATGAGCGAGAACGACCTCGAGCAGAAGGGTTTCGCACTTTTCACGCTCGCGCGCTGTGTCATCGCCGCCGGGGACTCCTCACGTGCGTCCTCGCACTACCCATACCTCTCTGTCAACCTTTTCTAACTTTCCTCCAGACGATGCACTGACAAAATCCATCCGCTACCTCGAAGAAGCGGAACAATGCTTCCAAGCGCTCGACATGTTCGCCGCGCAAATGGACGTGCAATTCCTGCTCTCGGTCGTCCACCACAACCTCGGCGAGGATGTGCAGAGAGACGAGGTCGCGCAGCGCCATGAGGAAACTCGGGTGAGGAGGGAAGAGGCGCATGCATGTGTTGTCGAGGATTGGGTGGAGGAGACGTGGTCGCTTGTTGCGGATGTGGGGATCGCCATCGCGTCACGATGACAGCCGCCTAGGATATGGAGCAGTGATGAATTCGAGGTGACTGTTGTACTGTACTTTACAGGAGAGTATGGCTATACGAAGTTTTAAATCTCCGTACGGACCTCACGAGACGCGGATATCATACGAAGGAGTTTAGGGGTTCCCCAGTCCGCTCACCAGATACGCTGACCGCGCCCTCCACCACTGAAACATACACATGAAGCTGAGGAACGTATCCCTGACCCAGGATGGGTTGACAGGAATGATCCCGAGCACCCACTGCGTCTTGTCAGGAATGGCGAGCATCTTGCCTAGACCCTTCACCATCTTGATGACCGCCTTCGCATGGGTGTGTCTCTCCTCCGCCCACTTCCGCAACGGTTCGTACGCCACGTCGTCCGCCAGCCCCTCGGCCGGCGCGTCGCGTAGGAACTCGGCTAGGACGGGCCCAAGCCGCACGGCGTCACGTATGCCTAGGTTCATGCCCTGCCCGCCAATAGGCGGGTGAATGTGCGCTGCGTCCCCAATCAATAGAATTGGGCCGCCCTCGCGTACGACCGTTCCCGCGGGAGACACTTCCGTCGGAAGCCGGGCAAAGTACGTGTCGACGATGGACGAGCGCGTCCGGAACCGACTCGACCACGGCACCTGCTTGACGACGACGCGTGGCGCGTCGGGCGGGAGGACCCTGTTCGGCCCCCACGCGTCGAGCGCTTTCTGGACGTACTCAGCGTCAGGCGCGTGCGGGGGCGCGCCGAGCTCGGGCGGGATCCCGCACCCGACGCGGAAGACGGTCTCGCCCTCGGGCGCGTGCTCGTACGGCCGCCCAGGGAGGGCGATGAAGAGGCAGATGTTCCCGCCGCTCACGGCGAGGTTGACCGTGTCCCGCGGCCAGTCGGGCGGGTTCTCGAGCGTGACGTCGGCGATGATCATCTGCGAGAGGAGGTTCGTGTGCTCGTCGTCCGGCTCGCCATCCGGGTCTGCCCATTTGAGCTGTGCGCGCTCGCGGACCTGGTGTGGAGGGAGGATAGAGCCTGTCAGAGCGCGCAGTAGGTGGCTTTGTATGCGTGGGACGTACGATAGAATGGGAGCCATCTGCGCCAACGACGCAGCGCGCGCGCAGGACGTGGCCGTCTTCGAATATGACGTCGGTAAACAGCGGATTCTCGGCGTTAGGTTTGAGGTCGACGACTTTGTGCGGCCTGTAGACGCGGATGCCGCGCCGTTCCACTTCGTCGCCAATGATCTTCTCAGTTATGTGTTGGGGGATGGCGGTCATGAACGGGTACTTGGTGTACTTCGCGAGTGGTGCAAACGTCCCGGTCTCGATCGTATACCTGGTGCTCCGAATGACCGTAGCGCGGATTCTCTGGCACGCGTTGAGGATAGGGTCCACACAGTTGATTTTCTCCAACGCCTGGTGCCCAGAAGTTCAGTATAATATCAGGTGACCGTATAACAGATATACCTCAAGAGTTGCCGCATGAATGACGACTGCACGCGAACCGGTATCGCCTTGCAAAGCGCCATCTACGATGATCACGTCGGTGAGGTTCTGGTTGTAGAGCGATAGCGCATGGCAGAGGCCAGTGGGCCCGCCACCAATGATGACGACGTCTGCACGTTCAGGTAAGAGCATGACGAGGGAGTGCCGGTGAGAGATGGGGGGAGATGCTGATGTAGAGAGGTACAGTTGCGTGATGGTCTGCCTGCGGTCGTGGAAGGTACTTATACCTTTACTGCATCCGTGGCAGCAAAGAGATCACGGTTCGCCGCATACCGTTTCTGGGGTGACGACGGGGGTCGGCAAGTTATGAAAGGCCACTTTAACTTCGCCTGAGTGTCGAGGCGTCGAGGCCGAGGCAAACAAGCAGGTCCTGCGCGTCCACCCGAGTGCGCGTCCCCGGCCAAGGCTGCCTGCTGTAGATCGGCGCATGCACAGCCATCGCCCTGGCGATCACGGGGTCTGGGGAAGACGCCCGCGCAATATTTCCCGCCCTGGAATTTCCGCAACTCTCGTCCTCCGTCCACCCGAAAACATACCGAAACATGAGCGCCGCCGTAGCCATTCCCTGCCAGTCCTCCAACTGCCCCAACGGACACCCCGCATCTCGTCTAGAGTGCCCGACTTGCAACAAGTACGCCAGCAGGCCCTGTAACAAACACAACTCCGCTCACTCGCGCATGATCACTCAGGCTTGGGATCAAAGGTTCCTACTTTTGCGGCCAGGATTGCTTCAAGGCCAACTGTGAGTTCTGGTCGTCATTATCTGCTGTGCATGATGCTCATATTCCTACCAAGGGGTAGTGTTATCCTTTCGGCACCTGTCACGAGTAGCCTCTGACCCTCCCGGATAGAAAACGCACAAGATCATTCATGACATTGCAAAACCCCGCCAGCCTCTGCTAGACGACCCGAACATCAACAGAGGTAGGCTTTCTTCTTGTTAACATTGCGGGATAGACTTGGCTACAACTACGTAAGACGGAACCTTCAACCCGTTCGGCACCTTCAAATTCACCGGCTCCCTCCGCCCTGTCTATCCTCTCTCACCTAGACGCGTCGTCCCGGATCACATCCCCCGTCCGGACTATGCAGAAGACGGTACGTTCAAGCGCATATTTCGCGCAATACCAGACGCAATGTAAGTACATCGGCTTACACCCACTTCAGGCATCCCGACGTCTGAGAACAGACGAGCCGGCCAGCCGCCTCGCATACTCACGCCGGAAGAACAAGAGAAGATGCGCACGGCATGCAGAGTGAGTCATCAAATTCGTTCTGCGAGACGTTCCGCTCTCAAGCGCGCCACGCTCCTTCAGCATCTGGTTCTGACCAACTGCTTACTGCCTCCGCCTGCCTGCACCACCGCGCGTGTAGCTTGCTCGTGAGGTGTTAGATATCGCTGGCGCCGCCGTCCGCCCCGGCATCACAACCGACGAACTTGACGCAATCGTGCATCAAGCCACGATTGACCGAGATGCGTACCCCTCGCCGCTCAACTACCGCAACTTCCCCAAGTCGGTCTGCACGTATGTCTGGCTCCCTCCGTGCTATCAGACGCGCATGATGAACGCTCAAAAACCCGCCCCAGGTCCGTCAATGAGGTCATCTGCCACGGTATCCCCGACAAGCGCAAGCTCCAGGAGGGCGATATCGTGAATATCGGTGAGAATCCTGTCGCGCTACCGCATCCGTCTCCATACTGATTACATCCTGACGCACAGATGTCAGCCTGTACAAGGATGGTTAGGCAATACTGTCCTTTCGATCCCGCAGGCTCTCCCGCTGATGCGTTCGACTGCAGGCTTCCACGCAGATCTCAATGAGACGTATCCCGTCGGCCGCGTTGACGACGACTCGAAGCGCGTCATGCGCACGGCCCGCAAGTGTCTAGACGAGGCCATCAAGCTCTGCAAGCCTGGCGCGCTCTTCCGCGACCTCGGCAAGACCATGTACGTACCCCAACCCCCTGCATTTCCGCTTTCTCCGCGGGGCGCCTAACTCACGCCATGACGCGTCCTCCAGCGAGCCGATCGCGCGCGCGAACGGGTGCTCCGTCGTGCGCACGTACTGCGGCCACGGCATCAACGACCTCTTCCACTGCGCGCCAAACGTGCCGCACTACGCAAAGAACAAGGCCATCGGCACCATGAAGCCCGGAATGTGCTTCACCATCGAGCCCGTACGTGTATCGGACGGCGTCTGTCTGTGTTCTGCCGCTGGGCGTTTGGCTGACGATAGTACGCGTTCTGGCTCGGCAGATGATCAATCTCGGCCATTGGGATCTCGAGCACTGGCCGGACGACTGGACGTGCGTCACCATCGATGGCAAGCGGAGCGCGCAGTTCGAGGAGACACTCCTGTGAGTTCCGCCTGTGCAAGGCGTCTTCATCGAAAGCGTATACTGACTATATGTCAGGATCACCGAGACCGGAGTCGAAATCCTCACGGCAGGCAAGCCTCGGGCGGACCTCCAGTGATCCCTCTTCTCAGTCTATGCTTCCGATGTTGTTGGGTTGGTGATGGGCCGTGTTGTCCCTTGTTGTTAGATCGTGCTCGGCCCGTGTTTGTATTAGCGTACTCCACATCGGACACCGTTACAACAACGCGCAAAGAGAGGCAAACCGAACGGCCGTGCGCGACACACATTAGGCAAACTATCGTTCCGTCGTAAAGGAGCTAATTTTCGTCCCGTCCAGAACCGCTTGTGTTATCAACCTATGTCCACGGGCTCATGCCCAACCCTTGGAGCTGCTCACTCGGGGCGGCTCTGGCTCGACTTGCGCTTCCGCATCTCCGTGTTCAGGTCGTGCGTCGCCTCCTCGAACGGCTCCTCCCGATCCACCTTCCCGATGATCTCCACCGGCACATCGTCCGTGAGACTCTCCTTCCGCGCCCTCGTCTGCCCACGGAAGTGCAGCCCGTCCGCGTCCGGCCCGGCTTGCTCGCCCGTCGCGACGACCGCGGTGGGCGGCGACGCGGGCGTGAACGCGAGCGGGTTCGCGTTTGCGGCGCTCGACGAGCGGCGGAGGCGCGTGACGTCCGCGTACGAGCTCCGCTGGCTGCGCGGGCGCGCGGCGAGCGACGAGTGCGAGTCCGCCGCGGACGGCACGATCAGGTTGTCGTAGTCGGGCTCGTCTTCCTCGTCCGACACGTCCGGCGTCGCCGCGCGGCTGATCTCCTGGCTGCGGGAGCCGCCGGCCCATGCGCTCGTCCCGCGGGACGCGCTCCTGCTCCAGCCGAAGAGGCGTTCGTCGAGCCAAGTCTGTAGAGCGGGTGCATGATCAGAACGATGAGCTTGTGCTGGTTAGAGGCGCAACGGACCATTGGGTGCGAGAGCAAGTTGCCCTGTGCGTCCACACCGCCCGTGGAGGTCTTCCGCCGCCAGATGCCTGGCTGACCCGAGGACGGGGGTGCAGTAGCGGACGGAACCAAGATACGCATCTACGTGGTGTCAGAGTCGGCACCTTACAAGGGGGTGATCAGGCGTACCTGGTCGAAATCCTCAAATATCTTCGGCCCGAACTCGTTGATCACCTCTGCCAGCTCATTCGCGACATCCTCTCGCATCTGCTTGAGCTTGTCGAGCGACCGCTGCTGACCAGGGATCAGGGCGACAACCAACGGCCGTAATGACCTGCAAATAGAGTACATGAGCATCGTAGGCATCGTAGTTGAGAAGTAGACTTACTTGAGGACATCCATGCCGGCCTCGCCGAATTTGAGTGCTGCATACCCAATCATCGGCAACACCATCAAGACAATGAACGGTGTCCAGATCCTCCATTTAAAGGGAACACCAGCCTTGATGGCGACCAAAGTTGCGATCAATGCATAGAATGAGTACAGTACTGGGGTAACCCCAAGCGCAACGAGGATCTTCCAGGTCGCCAGTACGTCACGTCCGGCAATCTTGACCTCGGAGGCCGCAAGCGCCTCTATATAGCGCGGTGAGAGTTCATATAATGAGAAGTGGTAGGCCGACCCTACCTTTGGCCTTCTTGCGAGAGATCACTGACGCGGTGACGAAGATAGGGCCGTTGAGAATCACTCCAGGGAGTGCCAGTACAGTCCATACTGTCAGCAAAATGAGGCGATACGAGAGAAGGCCGAAGGTCTTCCATCCCGCCTTCTGCGCCATGGGGACCTAGACGGTGGAGTTAGCCAACCGGTATACTGAGCTCAGCCTCTCAACATGCCTGGTGGTCGCGCAGGCCCAAATCTCGGAGGAGACGGTTGTACTTCAATACATCCTCGCGAAGCTTCTGCACCTTCGGTTCGTCCTTGAAGTGCAGGTAACCTTGCAAGAAACGCTTGTTCAGCTCCACGACTTGACCTAATGTCAAGTGTTGCCCCGGAGTCTTGTACAAGCGCCGAGCGGCTTGGATGAGCTGCACGGCGTTGTGAGCATGAGTATTTCGTTCTTGAACCAATGCACACTGACCATGAGCGTATCATAGTCGGGTGCCCGTAATGTAACGGTCTTCAGAGCGTCGTAGATGACGTCCAAGAATTTCCCGACCGCTTCCCTCTTCTTCTCGCCACCCTGTTTGAACATCTCGACAAATTCAGGTGGAACATCGAGAGGGGAGCCGAATTCAATGACCGCCCGTGACCGGAAGCGATGTGCATGAAAGTAAGACAAGCCGACTGGAACAATCTTGACTCGCAAGTCGGGGTTGTTCGCCATGGCCCCTAATGCCATGAGAGACACGCCGGCCTTGAGAGGCAAAAGGTCCGTTCGATCATGACTGCCGCCTACCCCATGTCAGATATGGAGACAGCGGCGAGAGAGGCAACATGAGAACATACCCTCGGGGAATATACAGATGGCTCCGCCGTCCGTTAGGCTTTGGTACACGTGCTGGTACATTTCATGCTGGTCGACAAAGGGTAACCGCTTGTACGAGAAGCCTTGCTGGCCGGACGCCTGGAGCTCCTTGATCTTCTCGCGCAACCGCGCGGTTCCCGAGAACTCCTTGCGTATCCTCAATTGGGTATCCGAGATGACCTCCACGACCTCCGCGACGCTGTAGCCCACATTCTTGGGGAGCATTATCTGCATTTTGGGGGAGAACTCGGACGTGAAGCGAGTACCATGTCCAATAATCAGGCAGGGGTCTTCCTCGGATATTGTGATTTCCCCGGTGCCAGGTTTCGCGTCGTCGGCGGCGCGCACAACGGGAACTGTGGCGGGATTATCAGAGCCCTGAGGTCGCAGCCAAATACGCCTACTTACTGCTGGCCATGAGCTTCGCGAAGAACCCCACCACCTTTCTCTTCATACTTTTGGCGGCAATGAGGGAGCGCACATGACGGCCGGTTTCCTTATGCACCTGCTGGTACAAGAGTAACGGGTCGAGGAACTGTGCGGACAATGTTGGCTCCATGTCAGCCGTTCTGCTCGGGTTATGCTCACTTGGTTATTATGCGGCGCAGCGACGAATATGACGGGGCCCTCGCGGGGGATGTTGAACGCGCCCCGAGGCCTGATCTCGCGGAAGAAGATGTTGGTGACTATCTTCCAGAAGACAAGCGCGGTGTCGTAGACAAGGTCGGAGTTGGCATCGCTATGTACAACCTTCATGAGACGAGACTGGTCGTGAGGGCGTCGTGCAGGAGGAGGGAAAGCGTCGAGAGGGCGTGGCCGCAGCGGGAGGGTGTAGAGGACAAGTCCCGGGCGCCTGCCGCTGGTGAATGTCGTCAATCATGTGTCGGTCACCGGTACGCGGGCTCTCAGGCCTGTCTTCCCGAATCCCCAACATTCTAGCCGCGCCTCGCCAGCCTAGCCGCGCATGGGGACGTCTCAATTACACCTAGATTATCTTGTCTACAGTAGAACAATGGATGCGATGCTTGGTATACACATGTGTAGATAGAGCCCGAATGTCAGTCCCACGCCGCCTCTCGCCAGCCTCTCAGCTGTTCCGCAACGTCGCCAGCACAGACGGCCCCGGCGTCGAGCGTCCTTGCGAGGACCCGTTGCTCGCAGTGCTCGAGCGGTACTGGAAGATGTCGTGCAGCCGCGACAGCTTCTCCTGCTGAGCGTCTGGCAGGTCGGAAATGCTCGACCGAGGAGGCGAGCGGGGAGACGTCTCCGTCCGCCCGTTCATTGACCCCGCAGGAGACGTCGGCGTTCCAGGCGGAAACATGTCGCGGCCTAGGCGCGTATCCACTGTGAGCGGCCTATACAATTACTGTAGAGCGGCGGTACGTACTACTCGCTGTACTCAGGGTTCGCTCGTGACCATTGGACTCCAGCCCTGAATGAATTGTCAGCGGGAGCCATGGGCGCGGAGAGGAACGAAACGTACGAGAAAGAGTCTGGGCGACGGCGACGTTCCGCTCCTCATCTTCCGCCGCGCGACTTGCGAGGGCGCGCGTGATGTACTTGCGGAACGCGGGCCCTGTGGACTCCAGAATCTTATCCACCCTCGGCTTCTTGTGGGGATACGCCTTGAGGTAGTGATGGAGCTCGGTAATGCCCTCCTTGTGCATGGCGCCGGTAGTCTCGCTTGAGATGTGGTCGATGATGACATTGAGCTGATCGTCGAGGTCGGGCTCCTGCACTGTCTCCGCCGTCGATGAGACACTCCGGCTTCGGGTGTGGTTGGAGGAGGATGCGCGACGTGGATCGGACGTAACAGACCGCGAGGACGCCGTCTCCTGTGGCGAGATAGGGCGACTGAGGGTAGAGGTCGGTCGTCTCGGCTCTTCGGGTATGGTGTCGGAGTTGCGGAGGGGAACCTCGGCGGCTGTCTTGGTAGAGGAATTGAGGATGCGGTACACGTAAGGATAGACAATGGTGGCAGAAGGATCGTCGAAGGCTGAAGATAGGTGATCGTACACGTCGTCTCCGTAGTGGGCTGAGGAGATAGATCAACACCAAACACGCACGGCCCACGCACTGCCTATCGCTCACCGACTACATGCTGTATGATGACCTTGATGGTCCTCAAGGGCATATCACCACACGGGACCTTGTTAGTCGCACGCGCCCGCCACTCATTAGGGGGGACAGATTGCAGGAAGTGCTCGACCGCCGGGAACAATTCCACAGGGTCCAGATATGCGTTCTCGAGGTCTTGAGGGATGTTCCTGGCCAACTTCCAGATGCACTTCAGCACCAACTCCGCAACCCTGGCCTCCTGAGAGTCGGCGCTTGTTCCATTGGCCGGGAAGGGCTTCACAATGCGCAGAAGAAGGGCGAATAGCGCACTACGCCTCATGATCAGCGCTGCGTGTTACGACGATGACAAGACAGAACTCACCGGAAGATAGACATCCGCCTCCCAGTAGCGAAGAGCCGCAATATGATCATGTTGATGAACCGCGACAGGTCCCGGATTCTGTTGTCATTGCTGTTATCTGTTTGCAGCAGACGCAGCGTCAGCTCTTCCAAGAGCGACGTCAGGATGTCGACGGTCAACGACTCCGCCAGGAAGACGTGGTCACAGAACGCGTTGAGCGTCTGGATGAGGTGCTTCGCCAAGCGGAAGTTCTCCGGCTGTGCGAGGTCGTCGGGGTGCTCGAAGACGTGTGCCATCTGCAGCGTGATAGTCTCCACTAACCCTTCGGTGTGCTCCGCCAGCTCTTGGTATACCGGTGACGCCGGTCCCTGTTCAGGCCCTATCCCCAATACCCTCTGGATCTTCTTCAAGGCTTCGACGCTCCGCACAGGGTCGTTGCTGAGTATGCTGGAGATCGTGACTGTGATGGCCTCGCCAGCAGGATCCTGCTCTTGATCTTGATCTTGATCTTGATCTTGGTCTCCGTCTTGACCGTGACCGTGGTGCTCATCGGGTTCCTCGAATGGTCGGCGTACCAAACCTCCTCTGTGGCCGTTGGCCTGAAAAACGTCGTCCATGGATGACCGAGAAGGGATCGACGGGGGAGGGAGACCAGTCGCAGCAGCGGTGCTGTTCAGCCTAGATCGGGGAGGAGCGAGTCGAGAGGGCAAGAAGCTCCTCGGACGAGCCGCAGTAGTGGGGGACGTGGGGGTGGGCACGTGTGAGGGTCCGGCGACATTTGCGCCTCGAGCGGGCGAAGCAGGACGAGCAATGTGAGAAGGCCCTGGCGACGATGAACGAGTCATATTCGCAGGAGAACCAGGACGAGCAAGTCTTGATGGGGGCACCAAAGCTGGGCTGGCTGAACGAGGAATACCCCCAGCCAGCCGTGAGACAGGGCCCGGTGCTGGGGATCCTGACCGAGGAATCCCAGTAGCCACGCGGGATGCGTGAGTTGCGATCGGTGCGCTTTCCTTGTCAGGACTTGCGGCACCGGGCACGCGACGAAGACGTTCTTCCAACTGCGTCTTGTCCTTCGGTGACAAGGGTCCGACAAGTGACCAGATCTTCTCGCCTACAAGCACATAACCCTCGCTACGCGGCAGAGTTTAGCAGGCGGGTTGTCGGTTTTATGAAATCCCACGTACCTGAGGACGGCTAGCGCAGACTTTCGCACCTGAGGATCCTTGTCCGATATCATGCTAGCAATGACCGGGAAAGCCTTCGCGGGTTCACAAGCCCCGATGCCGAACCGCTTGAGGAGACCTGCCAACTCATCCAAAGTGCCCTGGCGCGTCTTCGCGACCTTGGACTTGAGACTGTGTTCGAGCAGTAGCTGGAAGACCCGGCTATAGGCGTACACCTTGGGCAGCGTCTGAACGATCTGTGATACGCGCGCACGAACCGGTTCTCTGGCGTCTCCAAGCTGCCATCAAAACGGTGAGGCAGATTCAATAACGGCGTGCACCAGTTTCCTTACCTTATGGGCAATGGTCGGGATGAAACACATCGCTTCTTGATCAGAGAGTTGGTAGTCAACACTCTGGAGGAACGCGAGGACTGCCTCGACCACGTCCAAGCACTTCTGCACGAGGTTGGACTGGGGTTCGTGTACTTTCAAGGAGACGAACTTCAACGCCAAGTCGGAGTTCGCGATGCAAACCGCCTGCTCCTTGTCGCTACCTGTCTGCGCGTTCGTGTAGAAGTCCTGGATCATGCCCAGCCCGGACACGTGGTCGTTCACGGCATTGTGATCGTGACTGAAGAGGAGTGCAAGGAGCTCCTTCGAGGCATGGGGCTCCATCTGATGTTGCAGTAGCTCGGCGAGGTCCTTGCGCGACGGGCCGCTCTCGATGACCCATCTGTTCGCGTCCTTCGCCAGGCGCAACCTCTTCGTATCGGCGTTCGTGCTTGTGAATATCATGGAGACGGACGGTTCCGGGGCTGGTACAGCGGCGGTTTTCGAGGGACCTCCGACGCCGGCGCCAGGTCGCTTCAGACCTGTACCACCAAACTTGCTGGGCAGACGGGATGTGCCTTCCACCGGCGTTTCAGCGCGAGACTCTGGACGAGACAGAGTACCTTGCGGGAGCTTGCGACGCACTCCAGTAAGCTTGCTCGGTGGAGCGATCTTCGAGGAGGGTTCGGCGACGGGCGGAGGGGAGGGGGCTGACGGGGCTGGGCTGACAGAGGCTGCCTTCGCCGGAGCCGCTTTCGCCGCAGGGACAGCCGCCTTCGGCGCGGCTGGAGCAGGCGCACTCTTCGCTGGGGCGGGTGCTGCTGCACGGGCAGCCTGGATAAGGGGAACAGCGGTCGACTTAGACGCGGGCTTGAGGGAGTTCGTCTGGTGCATCACATAGTCAAAGCCAACGGACGCAATCAGCGTGGGTAGCAGAGCCTGTGCCCCCTTCCGCACGTCTCCGTTCCTGTCGTCGAGAGAGCTGACTATAGGACCAGCCCAGCTACTGATATCAAGGCCAGTGGGGGGTCCATGCTCCTTGAAGTAGTCAGCCATCCAGTTGAACAACGAGGCTCGCTGCAGCGGGTTGGTAGACTCGAGCGCAGTAGCAATGCCAGGAACTAGAGACTCGAATCCTTCGCAAGCGTTCAGGATGGCCGTCAGGGTTTGCAGCGCAGCGGCGCGGATGGGGGCTTTCTGGTCAGCCAACACGGACGCGACAGGGGCAACGAAGAACCGCGTTTGCTTCTCGAAAGGCTTGCCCATTCCAGTCGCAATACGAGCGACAATGTCCAGCGCCAAGCTCTGCACTGCCTTGTTGGCGTCAGTCACTCTCGCCTTAAGGACTTGTCCGATCTCGCCTAAGTCGTCGTCAGCAGGCGCTCACCGGGATACCGGGAAGAATAGCAGCGCACCCATAATTGGCTTCAGACGCTTGTTTGCCCCTTGATCTAAGATCGCTTGCAGCGTCTCCAGTGCCTCCTTCTTCGTCTTCCAAGAGTCGCTCTTCGCATCGGCGAGTATCGTTGTGCCTTTGAGTAAAGCATCAATCTCCACTCGAGGGAACAGGTCGTCTAAGGGGTCTCCGCCTGCGGCGCTCGCCTTCCCTGCAGCAGCACCGGCGGGTGCCAAAGTGGCCAGGTCCGCCGACGTGCGAGTCGGTTCCGGGGCGGGATTCCCCTCGACCTTGTCGAACTCGCTCATGATAGTCGCAAGCAGCTGCGGGTTCAGGTCCTCCAGAAGGTCCTTGATCGCTACATACCGACGTCAGATGTCGATTGAGAGCGTGCGAAGAGCACAACGTACACGATCCCGCGAACAGCTTCACCGTCACGAGAGTCTTCGTGGCGCTAGTACGGACAGCAGCGTTCGAGTTCTTCAGCGCCGTCTTCAGGAAGTCGATGAGGCTTCGCAGCGACAGTCCGGCTATACCGAACTCTAAGAGAGCCTGCTCAACCCACGTGAGCGCGTCAGCCAAGACCTTCGGCGCCTTCTGCTTCGACAACGGTTCATATGCTAGAAGCGATTGAGTTACCGGCAGGGAAAGGTGGAATGGAACACTGACCATGGCCCAGAACGAACTGCAACGACGTCTTCTCGGCAAACAATAGAAGGGTCTCTCCAGCAGGCTTCTTGAGCTTCATGTCACCCAATTTCTCGCTGAGGTGCGGTACGCAGATGGCCACCGAGGGCCGGCCGAAGCTAGGACACTTCTCTGCAAGTATCTGGAGGATGCCGTAAAGCTTCGCCGAGACCTATGGTGCGGCATGGTGAGCATCGAGAAGTGATAAACCACGACGTTCAACAACCCACGCACCTGGAAGTTCTTCTCGTTCCAGCCCCTCTTCGCCAGGAACCGGACAACAACTTCAGAGTCAAGGTCGGCGGCGGCCCCCTCTATCCAGGTGGTCATCTCTTCCAACGCAGCCAAACGAACCTTCCACGCGGAATCGCCCAGTTCCGTAGCGCAGTTGGCTGGTATGACCTCAGCAGCGAGCGCCTCTGCATCTTCAGCCGTATGCTTAAACTTCACTGTGTCGAGGGCGCCGGGAGCAGGTGCCGCTCCGCCCTTAGCAGGCTTTGTTGCGGCAGCGGCCGCGGCCGCGGCGGCTGGCGGGGGTTTCTTGGGGGCTGGAGCGGCGGCGGGAGCTGCCCCACCCTCCGAGGTGGCCGCAGCGGGCTTCTTCGCCTTAAACCGACCACGATTACTACATCCATGAAAGTGGCACAACATGATGTACTCACCAGAAGGCGTGCTGGAGGTTTCTTCAAGGGCTTGGTCTCGGCGGGGGCGGGCTCGTCTTCCGCTGGAACCGCTGGCAATGCGGTGGTAGGCGGTTGCTTTGGCGGCGGAGGCTTCTTCTTCATGGGCTCCTTCGCGGCGGGGGGCGCTGCGGGTTTTGGAGGAGGACCAGAGCCGGCCTTTGCTTTGACCTTGGCGTTGTCGAAAGCCTCCTTGACCTTGGCTTTCCGCACATCTGCGAGGCCGTCCATCAAGGCGTCGAGGGGGCGCTCGCCGACCATCTTCATCAGGGTCCCAAGACACACCGCAGCTTCGTTCCGTGCCCCTTCGAAGGGATCCTCCAGTAGCGAGGCTAGCGCCTCGGATAGCGGCTTGATCTGAGGAGCGGGGATTGGAGTTGGTGAGGTCGATAGGCAGCGAGCAATGAATTTGAGGGTGCCCTCCTTGACCTGAGGGTTCTTGGAGTTGAGTGCGGGGAGCACGTCGGGGAGAATGTCTGTCAGGTTGGTCTGGGCAGTTGAGCTGTAAGCACAGTAGAACAGTGATATACAAGATTGACTAACGGTAGCGAAGATCGCGTCCAGTGCGTTGCCAATGGCGTCCGTGACATTTGCCTTGCGTTCCTTCAATCGTTCGAGCATGAGAGGTACACAGCTCTCCCTGTACCTAGCGAATGCTCCCATCATGCCCTTGGCCATGCCCTCGAGGCAGTTAGCCGCGACCATGACGCAGTTGATATTGGCGTCCTTCTGCACACAGACTGCCAATGACCGGACAACATCGCCTAATTCTGATGCTTCCTTGATCCTGGGTGTCGCGTTGACAAGAGTGAGTAGGTCGTCCAGTACCTCCTTCCTCTCTTTCCACTTGGATGACTTGATCTGCGCTTGGAAGTTCGCTGGGAGTTTGGGTACGATGTCTACTTCCTCCGCAAACATTCGGGGATCAGGCGGTGCTTCTGGGTCGTGCGGTTGCATTCTGAATGACACGACATCGATCACCATAACGAGAAGACGTACCTTCCTCTGCTGGGGCTCCTTCCTCGGGATCCCCGCCGGCGTCCGCGGCAGCCTCTGCCTCCCTTGCGCCTGCTCTTGTCATGCGCTCGGGCTTGAGACTACCTCGGCCCTTCCCCTCTTTCTCCAACGCTTCGAACGCTTCTTTCAGCTCCTTGACTTGCACTGGCTTCAAGTCGGCCAACCATGACTCGATGCCAGGCCCAATGTACTGATACAGAACATGTGCAAGCTGTGTACCTTCGGCACGAACGGTCTTGTCCGAATGCGCGAAGATCTTCGGGAGTGCCTTCAGGACGGGCGCAGGTGGCGTGACTGATGTGCCGAACTGCCTGAATGCGTGGAAGCGGACAGCTTGACATACAGCCCGGGACGGTCAGGATACGTGGAAGGCCTACCTGACAATCTCTCTGAGGGCGGTCACGCATCCCGCCACCGTCTTGGGTTGCTTCGCACCGAGGCCGGGCAATATGTTCTCCTGAAGGGGGGTAAATCCAGATGTGGCTGAACTGTGGCTGATGCACGTACCACGACGCCTGCGGCTCCGTTCTCAACTTCGACATACTGCAGAGACAGCTCCAACGCCTGCGCCTTCGTCCCGGCGCGTGCTGAGCCAAAGCATTTATCCACAAGGGCAGGGACGACCACTTCTCGTGTTCGAGCAGCATTCTCTCCGGCGTACTTCACGAAAGCAACTAGACATTCAAGGCCCTTCTCTTGCGCAACCGCATTAGCGTCCGTGGCAATCTTCTTGAGGGTATCGGGGTTGTTGATGTAGGGCTTGAAAGCGGGATCGGAGTCGGAAGCAGTGGTTTGGAATATCTTCACGAGGGCCTCATAGGCACTGACACGGGCCTTCCAGTTCTTGTGAGCGAGTCTGTCTGGGATGGGAATAGCATTGAAGTCCTCCTCCGGAGGCGGCGCGCCGTCCGCCATGGTGAGGGTGAAGTGAGCAAGATCGAGTAGGTGAGCAAGTAGGGTTCGATTTACACGCCAGTCTAACCAGGAACGCGTGCGCGACTCACGCGCGTCTGATCAAATCCCCGCAACTCCGCTGAGACTCTCACAGCGGTGTAGCGAAGCTCCGCTTAAAACCCGTGGTTACAGGGCGAGTCTCCGCTTCTCTTCTTGAGCGCGACCGCCTCCATGACTTGAGGTAAACTCTTCGCTCCTTCGTTCAAGCAACAAAACGATCAAGGTAGTTGTCTCGCTGTGTCGCCAATATTCGCTCTGGTGTCTCAACACTGTGTCAATACGCACTGTGTTACTCGGAACCCCAGGCTTTCTACCTCTCGATTGCAATATTCATATCACGTCTCCGCCTCGTACGGCTTCCTCTGCAGTTCGCCTCTGCGACGCGCAGGGCGGGCCGACAACCACCGCATCGGGCACCGAGGCTACGGCAGGGCCTCAGCTGCCCTCATCCGATAAGATTTTACCTCGCCAGACTGCCTCTCGAAGGAGATGCCCTTCTCAGACTCGCGCAGATCGAGTCACCTTCCCCGAAGATGCACCTGCAGCGGTCTAGCCTGGTGAGTTATTAAGCCATACCCGAGCGTTGTGTATGCTTGTGACCACCCTGCGAGGCGCTGCAGCAACCTACCGACGCTCAGTCTCCGCTGCCTTGGTCCTCTGCTGCCCCTTCGATCCGTCCGGAACCAGACTGGTCAATGTACGCCCCCCGCCACCCGCTCGCCTGTGGCCCCCTCCCCACGTGTAGCTGTGCGGATCCCCGCCCTGTCGTAACTCTGGGCTTCTTCGAACCACCCGCTCGTCACCTCTCCTCTCGCGCATGAGCGGCCCTTCACTTCGACCCCCGCCTTCCATCGGAATACGCAAGGAACTGCACTGTGCACTGGCCCAACGCACTCACGACTCCTCGTGTCTATCGTGCGGTCGTTCTTCACGCCCTCCGCCCTGCGCGCCACCCCTACGGCTGCCTTGGTAGCTGAATCGCCCTCTCTCGGACAGGGAAACCCTACGACCATGTGCAGGTGTTTGCCTCGTGCTGGTGTGTCTGCCTTGCTGCAAGCTGCGGGTTATGTTGCGGTGCGGGTAGCTGCCGCTGCCTATCTCGGACGATCGCCTTCTCAGAGATCTAGTCAATTTCGGTAAGCCTGTAGCCATTTTCGCGCCAGCCGCGTAGTTGGTAGTATGTACTACGTCCCAGTGCACCCCGCTGTGTCAGTCTTCACGGTGCTGCAGCGCCAAGTCGCCCCTGCAACCTTCGGGCCCGAAGCCTGTCTCCTAGTGACGGTGTTGTGCGTTGTGTAACGTCTGTGAAGAAATACAAACTTCCTCATCACGACTTTGTCTTCGCTTACGAGTGATCTGCGCTGCGGTGCGAGAAGAATTGCCAAAAATGCCACCAAGGGCGCAAACGGTCGACGTTTCGGAAAAGTATGGACATGGTAAGGTGTACATGTGGGTGCAATTACGGACTATACTATGCTGGCCTAACTATGATGCATGAGGTGGTGGAATGCTGGAATACATACGGTATGTGCAGGATGAAGAGGCAATGCGACAGAACAGCAAAGGGACGAATACGTAGCGAGCGGACCGTAGCCTATTGCGACTATGAAGGGCAGTATTCTAACTGACAGCGATGGTAAGTGGGTGTGGGACGACAAGGAACAATATGCGACGAGCAGCGAAGGGCGAAGGGATGATTATGACTATACCGGGCATTAAACATGAGTACCATGCGGGGCAATAGGATCGAATAAGATAGAGTCCGACGGCAGGGGCCCGGCGGCCTCTGACAAGTCCGTGGACGAGGCCACCGTGTTTCACGGGCATTTTGGTACGTGGGGGAGGGGGCGGACGTGGGAGTGCCTCACGCCCGCTCGAGCTTGAACGCGACACGGGTGTCGCTGGCGGCGCGGAAGAGCTGCCGGTAGTGGGAAGGGCCGAAGATGTCGACCAGCGCGGCTTCATGACTAGTCACCCACTCGACAGGCGGCAGACCGCGGATGGTCCGGTACACGCCCTCTCCGGGGACCTGCTCCTCCTTGATGAGGACGACCATACCGGTGAGTAGACATTGGAGAAGATGGAGGAGGTCCGCGACGGCCGGAACGGTATGCCGGAGGCCGGGGAAAAGCGCGCTGTGGAAGACCATCTCCCACTGGACGCGTCGCTCGCGCGAGAAGAAGGATGAGGCGTTTATGGGGATCTGCAAGCGCATATTGGGGCTTCGCGGGAGGCCTCTCGAGGAACGGTAGGGGGTGGGGCATTCGATGTCGAAGAGTAGGCGCGAGTCCAGAGGAGTGACGTCGCGCCAGCCATGCTCTTGGACCAGGTTGGTACGGATAGAGAGAAGCCAGCGTCGCGCCCGTGCGTAGTTCGTACCTAGGGCCTCCGCGGTGGTGAGAGGAATGCCTGTCCTCTTCGCCCATTCGTCCATGGTAGAGATCTCGTTACTGAAAAACAGCTGTGGCGGCGGGCTCGTGACAGCGGGCATCTTGGGAAGTCGGTTCGGCGGATGCGGGTGCGGCGGGTGCGGGTGGTGGTGGGGGGTGTCGCGGGGAGGTCGCACGGGCGGAGAACGGCGGTGGAAGACTGTGTACATTGGGGAACGGCAAAGTCGGACACGGCATGAGGAGATATATGCGACGGCACTCACCCCGGAAATGGCGAAGAGAAACGCGCTGCCTCCAGCTGTTTGGAGTGTGGATCAAGGAACCGTGTGCCCGAACGAAAACACGTTGGGCACAGCGGATATAGGGGGCGAAGAGGGACGGAGTATGTCAGAGGGGGAGAGGGTGGAGGAGAAAAACATAATATCGCGTCGGCCCTTTTGAAGGGCGGGCGTTGCGCCGAGGCAACTGAAATTGGACCTAGCGATCGCAACGGGGAGCGGCCCCCATACGGTTCGCGCGACATTCCGACGCGGCAAAGACACGAAACGTGTTTCGACGAGCAAAGCATGCGCTTTTTGGCCTTTTCGGCGCACACTTCCGCACAAATCGCCCCCTTCACCCCGCCAGAACGGTCCAGCCCGCCCGCCACCCTCGTTTTCCGCCGCCCCTGCCCTCTTCCGGCACAACCCACCTGCCGGATCCGGCCGCTCTGTACCCAAATCACCCCAAGATAGCGCGGTGGATACCCGCCGCCCGCCAGATCGCCGACTCAAACTAATTTCCCGCCGCGGCGGCAACCAGTCGCCCTGGACCGACGGCGACGGGGGCGCGGGCGGTCCTCCTCAGGCTCGCACCCACCGTGCGACGCAGCGAGCGAAAATGTGCACGGCGTGCATTCTTCCACTGACACTAGCGTGATATATGATCTGTGGGCGCACTTCATGTTTTCCACGCCGTTGCAGCCTGGACGCGGCGTGGCCGACGCCCACAGATATACCGAGCTTAGCCCTCAAAACCGCGCGGCGCCGGACTGGGACGATGCGGTCATGGACAGCGTCGACGGCCCAGGTCCCGCCTCCCCAGCGTCCGCGCCCCTTGACAACCGATTGCTCCGTGGGCGCGGGACCCGCGGTCGCTGTTGTGACGCTCCGGGTAACAAAGCCCTGCCAGCCACCGCCCGCCCTGGGTAAACTCTAACGTCATCATCCTTCTTCAATGATCCCAATCTTCCGGCCGAGATCCTTGTATTCATTGCATGTTCTCTCCTCCGAGGCGTTGTTGTAGCGCCGCGCACGCTTGTTGTCGACGCCACATGAGCATGCTGCGCGATTGGAATCACAACGGCCAGGCATGAGATACCGAGCCCGTTGATCGTACGTTCACCAGGGCGCCCACAGATACTCAGGCGCTGGACGCTTCGACCCGCAGCGAGAGCATGCTTTTCGCCATACCAGACGGATCGAATAGAACCTCGACCTGAGCTTCTTAGTTCCAAGCCACAAAATTTACTTGCGCCCGAGCGTGGACAACCTCCGTGCCAGTCGCGGGCTCATCTCAGATCATATTCCTGAATTGGGTCTAGGAGGCTGCTGGCGCCAAGGGACAAGGAGGTTTCACTAGTTGGCAGCGGAGACACTTGGTGAAGAGGCTGCCAATAAAACACCTGCAATTCCGTCAGTTGGGCTAATCTGTGGACACCGAACAAGAAACCTTACCGGATGTATCGGAAATGCCCCATGGGTATGTGCTTGTTCTCATGGCTTGTCATAACTGGGATCTCATCGTGGGATCAGGCGGTAGAGCGAATAAAGCCGTCGGGAGAGAGCAGGCATTGATATGACATTAATCCGAGCAGGGCTTCTCGGAGAGCATTCATAGCTGAACAGCCCCCACGAACGTGAAGCATCTGAGATTCGCATGGACACTGCTGGACATCATCACCGCTGGATGTCGTGTGTGCCATGTCCGAATGCGAGCAGAACACCCATGCGCAGTACAGGCACACCTCGGAGGATGGTGCTACGGAACCGGAAGGAGTGCTTCGCGGATGTCGGCAGCAAGCATGGACAAGCGAGTCGAGGAGGCCGACGCGATCGATCGAGATCCCCCGCAGTGCTATATTGATCAGGTGACCGCGTACTACCACCCCCCACGTGCGAGCCGAGTCACGGCCGCGGCACTTTCTCTGAGCTTGTCTTTACTCTCTCATCCAGATCGCCACTTCTGCTTGTTTCTGTCCCGTCCAACTCCAAAACTCAGCAATATTGTGGAGAATATCTGTACATAACACCGCGCTATGACGGCAGATCTCGCTCGGGGCAACGACTTCGACATCTACACCACCTTTCAGCGGTTCCTCCAGGATGATCAAGTGTGCCTCTTACCCGCTGTGGCTGATATTGGCCCGGATCGCTCACACTAGTAAAAGATATCCCCTCCGCTAGCCGCGATACTATCATTAGCGGAAGCGATCGTGAAGTCAAATGGTGCGTGCCATGCCTTCTCGCTGCACTTCTCGGCACCGATGTCGACAGTTTGAAGCCGGAACGATGTTTGAGCTCGTCCAGGCATTGAACGACGGCGCTGAGGAGCTGAAGCGGCGGTCACCCAACCCCATCAGTTTGAACGCTGGCTGCGAACTCTTCATCGCCTTCGTCACCCTATTCCCGCACGAATCAGACGTGAGTGTTCTCTTCGGAGACCGCACGGCGTCCTCTCAGCTGACGCTTCGCGTGCCATGCGAAGAATTTTGCGGAGTTGAAGAAGGAGTTGGAGCAGCAAGGGCGGAAATACGCAGCGGAAGCGATCTCCTTTCGCGACAAGATTGCCGAGCTGGCCCTCGGCTTCATCAAGGACGACTCCGTCGTGAGTAGGATGCGCGCTGCGACGCACGCTAGTGCTGATCGATTGATATGACTAGATTCTCACACACTCCTATTCACGAGTGGTTCTGAGAGCACTGCTCCATGCTCACAAGACGAAGCGCATATCCGTCTATGTCACGGAATCGCGGCCTCGAGGACTTGGGTAACGTCGGACTCTTTGTATGCCCAGGACCAGCGTGTTGACCGTCCCTGCACCCCGATCTAGCCTCAAAACGTATGAAGCGCTGACGGCCGCAGGGATTCCCTGCACGGTAGTTCTTGATTCGGCCGTAGCGTATGTGATGGACCAGGTCGACTTCGTTCTCGTGGGCTCGGAGGCAGTCGTCGAGAGCGGTGGCTTGATCAACTACGTGGGCAGCAACCAGATGGCCATCATTGCAAAAGCGGCGAATAAGCCGTTCTACGCACTAGCAGAAAGGTAACCCACCGAGCCCACATGATGTAATGCTGTTCCTGATCCTTCCGTCGTTCCCGTGCAGCTACAAGTTCCACCGACTTTTCCCACTGTCGCAATACGATCTTCCTACCCACAACCCAAACACACTATCATTCGCGACTCCGCCGTCGACTGCGCAGTCAGCTGGACAGGACGCTGCCAATGCGACAACCACGCCTACGGCGTCTACCAAGGACTCGGCGAACTTGGGGACGTCATCGTCGTTCACCGAAAGAGCAATGACTCAGGAGCAGATAGCGAAGAATCCCGGGGTTGACTACACTCGGTGGGTCCAGCGATGCGCCCAAGAAGCCCGTTCCTGGCATACTGACGGCGTCGACGCGCAGGCCGGACCTGATATCGCTCGTTTTCTCAGACGTGGGGATCCTCACGCCCGAGGGCGTCAGCCAGTATCTGGTTGGGATGTTCGCCGGGTGATGTACAGTATATCCGACATTGGAACGAGATCTCGAGGCGATAAAGTTCGCGATAAGCTTCGTGCGCCCAACCATGGGATCACGAATGCGGGATTTCTCCGACCACGTGTGCGATCGCGCTGCTTGCAGCTCCGACGACTGTCTCGACTCTCCGGGCACGGCCAATGGACGACCTCCGGCTGTAACTATCGACTGTGGCCACCTCTGCCTAAACGGTACACTCGTCGACACGAGTCTCTCGCGTTGGTGCGTCGCTGCCTCGTTTTCAATCGGTGGCACTCCGCCCCCCGCCGCCTGCGTCGTCTTGACGGGAATGCCACAGGGCGTGCCCGGAATGCGCGGTATCGATACGATCTTGATTGCTCGCCCAGTGCTCGACCTCCGCTCGGGGAGCTCGTACGGGGCAGGTGCAAGGTCAGGACTGGCCAGGACAACACCGCTTGACGTACGAATGCTGTCTGTCTACTTTCTGTAGAGATCTGCTGTGGCAAATTTTGGGCTTCGACCGCTAGCACCTGGCTTCGAGGCTGAGATCCGCTGATTACTGCTGGCCATATTGGGCCTGATCGGGGCCTATACTGCCCAGTCGGTGGGAGTTCCTGCCGCGAGGCGCCGCGGGCGTACAGGCAGCTATCGCGCTCATCGGCGCTGTCGCGCATTCGGTCCATCGCCTTTTTCCTCCCAATATCCTCGTTCTCTGCCCGTTTAACGTTTTAGCTTTAGCGTGCTGCGCGAAAAACCCATGATTGCACCTCGCAGCGGGCATTTGTCCGCGGGGGCGAGCAACAGACACCGATCGTTTGCCCGCCCGCCTGCCCTGCTTTGTTTCCCCCCTGGCGCTCCTCCGGCCTCGTCCTCACGTTTCTCTCGACTCCGACCACCTCATCTCGATATGTCCCCGCAGGAAAGGCATTGCGCAATCGAGCGACGGGCCGATAGGCTGATGTTATCGTCTTTCCGTCGCGTTTGGGAATACCGTCCTGCCTAGGAGTCGTGAATACCGTCTGCCGGATCTTTCAGTGCTCGACTGTAGGGGGCCCGACCGCCCAACCTATAAATTGGCCGCCACCCATCCGCTATCCGACACTGCTCAAGCACTCTCCCCTCCTCCGCCCCACACATCGCCTCCTTCCCTCTCGCCCCCTCTCCCGCTCCAACCATGTGCCATTGGCGTCGGTGCGTCGTTTTCCGCCCTTGGTGCACGCCTGCCTCTCATGTATCTTTGCCACAGCGTCCGCAACAACTACAAACGCTGCGGCCATTACGTCGACCTGGTTCGTCCGTTCTCGTTCCCGCCACCGCTTGTCCTAACCACGCATTTCCAGCCCGACGAGATGGTGCGCCGCCCTGGCTGCCTACTTTCCTGTAGATCTCAATTCAGTCGGCACGTCGGCGCTTAGATTCAATGTGAAGATCGTTACTGCAAGTTCAGCACCACGCATCCCAGGAACTGCGTCCCGCCCCGCTGCACGGAGACTTGCTGGCAATAGTGCGTCAGCTGCCCGACGCGCTCGGGGCCCAGCTGATGTCTCCTTCTCCCCGTTCCTCCCATCAGCCGTCAATTCCCCCAGCAGTATAGTGCGTCTCACCGTGGAGTGTCGTACAGCCGAAGACCACCGCTAACCATGCGCTTGCAGACCCTGTCATAGATGCCTTCTGCCCTGTTTGCATTCAGATGGGCCGCTCCTAGAGAATAGAGTCCGGATCCACGTATCACACTATAGTTCTATGTCCTTCCTCCACATTCCACGATGCTTTCTAATTACTGTACTGCACCCACTCTTCTGCTCTATCGTACCCGTCGCCATGCTGTTTCTAGGATAGGAAATTGAATCGTCCCGATCGCTCACGATTGTGTGTGCCCGAGGCAGCGGCGTTCGACCGAAGCATCCAGGGTAGATCCGCCACAATGTGAGTGCCGGCCTGCACGCCGCTCCCAAACGTCTTCTGGAAGAGAGGCGCTGGTGCTACCACTCCGAGCGGTCGCGGATGCCGCTTCCGGTTAAGGATACTGAACTCGCCGTGTATAACCTCCGGATCGAGCAGCACAGGGCTTGGAATAAGCTCCGACGCGGGATTTCCGCACGGGCTAGAGTGGGGATGATCTGACGGTCAAGACGACTCAGCCTCCGAAGGAACGACGAGCGACGGAGGGCCACGCCTCGAGCGCGCACACATGCCCGATTTTGCAAGAATCTCGGTAGTTTGAGTCATCCGCTGAGCCGTCCGTGCGCCGTGCGCGGGCTGGGACGGTGGCTTAGCGGTCAGATAACGTGGGGTTCATCAACGGGGTAAATGAAAGCACTCACAGACTTAACTCAATATCGGAAACACGTGGGCGGGGAGCCTCCCAAGGCATTGGCTTAGAAGCCACGAGCGTCCCCAGCGCCCGTCTGCCTGCAGTACTGAAATAGCCTCCGCCCCTGAAGAGCATGTTGGCTCGCGTCGTTCATGACAAAGTCAAGACACCTGTGGCCGTGGTATGACGCCAGTAGGAAGACTGCAACGGTCAATAGCTAGGCCGAGCGAGTGTCTGTTAGGTAGCTCCAGTGCCCTACCAAGACAACTGATTGACCCTCCCTTATCGCCGCAAGGTTCGGAAACTCCCACCTTACGGAAATCCAAGGAATCGCGAGGACCCGCAGGCCGTCTCTCCATCCGCGAAGCTTGAGGCGATCTGGCTCCCCGGCCGCGAGCTCACAGGGGCAGTCCCAGACGTCAGGAAAGAATCCGCGGGCAGTCAGATGACGAGATAGATAACGCGAGCAGCTACGGAAACGCGGTCCTGGTGTGCGGCACGAAGAGCGGTATCAATGGAAGGTCGGGCGGATGGAGCGTGTCGCCCAGTCATCAGATCATAGTCGTGTGCAATATCACGAGCCGAATCTAGTAAGCCGACGTTTATGGAAAGCATTAAACCGTGTCGCCCTGGGAGAACCTGATGGGTCGAGGGGGTATTCCAGCGAGTCGGACAAACCAGAGACAGTTCAGTGGGTCAAAGGAAGCGTTGTAGCGGTCAGAACGGCTTACCAAAAGCACAGTCCTTGTGTGGACGCGAAGGCAAGACGTCCCTGTCGTCTCTTCCGCAAAAATTAGGGATGTCATCATAGGAACCTCACCGGCCGGGACAAGCGCGAGGTGCGCGCTACTTGAATACATACGCATCGCACGCAGCCTCATCGATGGCACTGCTGAGAGACGCCGCGCGGCGGATGGTGTCGTGAGCCAAACGATCGTAACCAGTCGCGAACTCGGCGCATACATGCCTCATACAGGTATGGGTTTTGCCAGCCGCTATGGAGGGCCGTTGACGCGTTCCCACCCGCCTGGGGCCAGGTTGTGGCGAACCGCTCATCCCGCGGGCGTGTTCTCGCAATCTGCGTGAGCAGCTGACGCTGCCGCTCGACCCACGCGCCTTCTGGCGCAGATTCTGCTGATAGCTGGGATTTGTTGGCGACCTGCGCGTGCGGCGAAGCGGAAGGTATAGGAGGTTGCTAAAGAAGGAAGAGCAAGATCGTGCACTCCGCCCGGCGCTGGACGCTCGGGGCACGTGAGTCATCGACGCTCGCGGCTCAGATCCTCTCCGCGTCCTCTGAGCACCGAACCCTGATCTCCCCCGTCCTCCTTTGGCCTGCCCGCGACCGCCCTCCGTCGTATTGTTGCCGGGGCGCGCGGCGACACGCAGGATGTCCCTTATGTCTTACCGCGCAGCAGATAGCGCGCCCAAGGACGTCTACTCTGAACTGCCGCTCATCAACGTGAGTGCACTGCCGCTTCACGCCCCTGCTCTGCCCTGAAAGTCATCGTAGAACGAGCGGCTGAGATTCGACGGCTCGACGCCGTTCATCCCAAATTACGTCAAGCGCAGTGTCACTAGGTCCACTGACCCCGCGCAGGCCTATGCAAGCCGTGTCGAAGGCCGTCAGATCCTCCTCGACAACCCCGCGCGCGAGAGCAAAGCGAAGAAAGCCCGAGAAGAACAGCGCGCGAGGCGCACATCTGAGCGTGCGCGCAGGGCCGCTGGAGTGATCAGCAAAACCGAGGGAAATCAGAAGGGCGTCTGGAGATTACAGAAGGGGGAAACAAAGTATGGCACTCCGAACGTTCGAATGCGGATTCGGCTGGATTTGTTGGCTCATCAGGTTATAGGTATCATCTGTTCCTACCCCTGCATTCGCTCTGGCTTGGATATATGTCAGAATTGCTGTCACTATCTGCGCAACCTGCGACTGGCTCAGGAGACCCGGCCGCATCTATGCCCGGCGTTGCAGGGATGCACTCCAAACTCATTAAAGCAGACTTCCACGGTGCCGTAGTGACGGGTATGTTCAGACAGTTTTTGCCGTCGGACGTCATTCTTACCTCAACCGCAGTGCGGCAGAGTAAGAATCCTTGCCTCGTCGGACTGTCGGGTATCGTGGTTCATGAAACCGAGAACGCCTTCAAGGTGATCACCCAGAAGGATCAGCTTAAGCGTGCGCTACGCCTGTCTACCTTCGAATGAGACGCCGTTAATGCTCACAGCTCCCCCAGTGATACCGAAACAAAACAGTGTCTTCATGTTCGCCGTCCCTCTCTATTCCATGCCTTCGCCGTCACCGCTGCCACAGCCGTCGTCGCCCCCACGAACCGTCCTAGACGTGCCCCACATAGAGTTTGAGCTCTACGCAAACCACTTCTGCTTCCGCGCGGCAGAGCGTGCAGGCCGAAAGTTCAAACACAAAGAGACAATGGAACTCTGATTCTCCGGCGTCGGGGCGGATCCACTCCCCCTACCCTACTCGCGACCGGACCCGGTTCCGTCGAGCACCAGCATGGATAGTGTACAATATAATGTGTATGATACAACGTCTCCGTACGATAGCAAGATGATCAGCACGATACGATGGGCTCTACGAACGCCCCGATTGCGAGCCCCGCGCGTCCATCAGACAAGGCGGGCAGTGTCGCGTCCTCATGGAGCGGGCTCCGACACCGGCTTCCATGCGCCCGAGACTGGTTTCCCCGGGGTGCTTCCCCCTTGCGAGGGAGTGGCACCCTGGCTGATAGCGTGCTCGGGTGTGGCGGCGTTCACCGGCGCGGTGGCCGCCGCCGCGGCGACGTGGGCGAACGGTTTGTACAGCTTTTCCCGGTGCGCGGAGCTGTGCGGCGGAGGGATCTCAATTTCGCGCGGGCCGTCGCGTCAGTACGGGATTGCGGGCCCGGTAGCGGAGGAAGACGTACGGAGGCGACCGAGGAGAGGAACTCGCACGAACCCTGCAGGTCCTGCGCGCCGTAGTACTCGAGCAGGATGCTCAGCGCGTCTGGAGATCGGGCCCGCGTCAGCGCGGCGCGGGCTGTGCGGGGAAACAGTGCTGCCTTACCTGCGACGTTCGCCAGCTCCGTCTCGTTGAAGCCGAAGTGCTCAATTGCACGGCGGGACGTACCGGACCACGGCGACTTGTGCGAGGGGGGTGTGGGAAGGGAAGCGGAAGGGGCGGGGGACGCGATCCGGTCATCCAATGACGACGACTGGGGGCCCTCGATTGCGCGCTCGGCAAGGACATAGCAAGCGGCCGCTATAATCTTGGGAGGATAAAGGAGGCATAGCGGCGTTCTGTATCTGCAGGCGGGGGCTCAGAACACGCTGGCGCCGGCAAGATACGCCGGTGCGCGACTTACGAGTCGTTCGCGATGGACCATGCGCATTCCTCGATGTGCCCGCCGTTCGGGCACGCCTCAAAGAGGTCGACCAGGTCTGCCTGGGGGCTATCGACCACGAAGTCAAAGCAGAGGCCTTCCAATAGAACCTCTTCCGTCAGCAGAATGCTTGTCTGGCATTCTTCGACTTCCTGTCGTCAGGTGAGCTATCGATCCGCCTCCGCACCGACTCATACCTGACCTTGCTGTCGTCTTTGATCTTTGCAATGTCGATATGAGACACCTTTGAGCAGACGACTTTCGCGACATCGCGCAGCTTGCGCCCGCACTCTTCGGTCTTGGTGGCTAGAAATATACAAGATGCGGCGACGTCCTAGTAAATAGGTGAGCCAGCTGGCGCACGTGCGTGTGGTTACGTCCCAACCTGTCGGTGGTAGTCTTCCATGGAGTACCGCATGTAGAAGCGATGGAACCACGTCGCCGCAGTGTACATGGCGGAGGACGGCCTGTTGGCAGTACGTTAGCCACAACACCGTGGTGATTGGCAGGTGCCACAAACAATCCCAGTGACACCCCGAGCCTGTAGAGAAATTCTACGCCTCGGCTACGATCGTATAACTCTTTCTCTAACGGGATACCCGAGGTCGCTCTGCTTGGTGTATGATGCAGAGCGGAAAGCGGGAACATCCACTGCGAACTCGTCGACACGGCGAGGTTCGTTGCGCCCATAGTCGTGCCCTGTGAGCAATTCACAACAGACGGCGTCACAAGTCAGTCGACATATTCCACACGTCTCTCATATTTACCTCTATCCTACCTGCGTTGGTCGAAGGTCGTCAGGATGTGGTGGCCCAGATCCAGAGCCACTGGCAAGAAGAGACGCCCGGTCACAGTGAAACAAGCAATTCCGTCACACGGCGCCAACGCAGCTACGCTTGAAGCGCCGGCCTCCGAAGACGCTCACCAGGGAGGGGAATAAACGTGAGATTGGATATGACAATTGTCCTTGGGATAGCACTACGTCTAACGGCAGAACACAGAGGAAACGATAGCTACAGCATGTGCAAGTCTACAAAGCAGGAAGTTCACAGAAACAGGTGGAAAGCATGGATGACGACATTTAGTTCAGCGGGTGTTTCGATCTCTCGTGGTTCCTTCGACGACGGAATCCTGGTGTAATGGTGGGAGTAGCCACGCAGACCAGGCTAGTGCGCGCCGGCAGCGAAGGTCATCCGCACGTCCCTATGCACCCCGGTCATCAAGACACCATGCCTTTGAGAGCCATTGGCAGCAGCCAGGTCCTGGATGGCTGAGGCAGCGGACGTGACCGTCGTATGCGATACGTCCGATATTTCAGAGGGGGGAGGCGGTGGCCCGACTATCCGCGCGCGCGGGTCTTCGCGGGCCTGCACTCCAAGAACCCAGCCGGCAACTTCGCCCTCCTCGGAGTAGTGCGTGACAACTCTCCGGTCGCGCCTTTCGCCAGTGCCGTCCATGACGGTGTCGTCGTCCGCGGAGTCGTCGGAGACCGCGCCCAAAGGCGACTGCGAGCGCGCTGGAGAGGCATCCGAGAGGTGAACCAGGGCACGCAGGTGCAGAAGGGCAGAGTGCGGACGGACCTATACTCGACGCGTGCCAGCTGCTTTCGGATTCGGCGATGTTCATACTGTCGACACGTCGGGGAACTGAGACGGGTTGGTAGGCGTCGATGGGTTCGGGCACCTACGTGGACGAACCGCAGGTGAGAGCCATCCTAACACAGCCGCGTTTGGGGTTTGGGGGTTGAAGCAAAGGGCGGCGATACGGTCACGGCTGCGACGCGAGGGCCAGCAACGCGTCGCGTTCCTTGAACCGCTTCCGTATCCGGCAGATCGAACGGAATGTGCAGGGGTATTGAACGTTATGGGTTGCGAGTTCGCCACTGACCTCAGGACTAGTCCATACGCCTTGCGATTTCGTACGCGGCGCAAGAGCAGAGGTAAACCAGAAGAAGAGACACTGCAGGACAGTAGGTTCCTTGGCGTCGAAGGGGATGACGCCAGACGTGAACGCACGCGTGTGTCCTACAGTCTCCTTAGATCCAGCGCTCGCCTGAAGAGGATGACCTTAGCTTACCTGGTGAGAAGGTCCCAAAGACCCAACCCCAGTACGTCGTGAGCACGAACCAGTCGGAGCGCTTTTGAGAGCACAGGTCCCAGATCTAAACTGCCATCAGCTCTTGAACTTAGCCTCGCCATAGCAGATATACGCCACCTTTCCCCATAGCCTCTCTTTGGCCTTCAACGGCTGTCGCGAATTAGGCGAAGGGAACTGAAGGGCGTCAGGAGCCACATCTTAATATGCACATGGAGACACTCACTGCATCGCAGTTTGCGAACCCCTGCAAGTCGGCCGGCGAGAGGATCCAAGGCGGCTGGATGAAGACCATCACCGATTGCTCCCATGTGTCCATCGCCTCCGTGATCGCGCTGTCGTCCCGACACCATCGGTACCATCGCATCAGCTTCATGTCGCTTTCAATCGTGTCTCTGCCCTCCTCGAACGTCATTTTGGGCATCTCAGGGTAGACGAGTCGCATGATGTGATCGATCGTGCCGAGCGGATAGTCCATGACCCACTTTACCACCCTAGGTTCACGTTCAGGATTTGTCAAGTCAAGGTGGGCCGCTACACTCACTGTTCGACCTTTGACGGCTTGCCGGTAACCGGTTTGACAACCTCGAAGCCGCGCGCGGGTACGCTGATACCGTAACCCGACTCGCTATCGAAGTAGTTGTCTCCGGTTGGGACGTTGGGTAGATTCGCCATACTGACTGCATGCAAGTGATTAGATGGCACGCCACCCGGAGCGGACGAACACGAAAGCGTACAGTCATATGCATGCTCCACGAAGGCCATGATCTTGTACATGTCGTTGAAATGCCTATAGGGCTCATGATCAATGGCCAGCTTGTTCGCGTGGCTTGTGTGACCGGATGGTGGGAGAGCAGGCGCGGACGCGCCGAGCTCCATCTGGGGGAGTGTCGCCAATTCAGTGTATCGTCGAAGGTCATGATGGGCCGGCGTCGAATTGACTATAGGAAGGGCGGGGACGGAGAAGAAACGATTCTGGAGCCCGAATTGCTGTTCAAGCCTGGCAGCAATCCAATCGGCCATCGCGGCTGAAGGCTGGAGATTAGAGGTTGAAAGCTGGGAGTAGGGGGTTTGGAGTGAGGAGCGTAGGACGCTCGGGACCCATATTTGACGGAAGCCGGCAAGGCGGTTCAAGAACACCCTTGGCAACGCGCCTAATGTCGAATACAATAGAAGGGCCCGTGCTTGTGTTGTTACAATAAGGCGCGGCGGACACACAACCCGGATCGGGCACAACAACGCACCCGCCCGACCCGCCAGAACGCGGGCTGAAAACAAGACGCGCCACGCTCGGTGGCGGACGGCCAGACGCGAGCAGTCACCAGTGTGACCTGTCACGTCACCCTGCGCGGAGGCCGAGGGACAAGGCAATCTCGAGTCGGACGGACAAGGACCGCAGTCTGCTGCCCGATAAGTCCTCACACCCGGAATGGCCAGCGGCGTGGTGGCGTTTAGCGTTTGGTATGATGTATGCGTGTGTTATGAATACATATTAAGGCGAGGCATAGCAAAGCGAATAGGTGTTACAACACAGAGTCCATGTCCGAGCCATAGATTATCGAGCGCCAGCGCCGATCGTACCGTACTCGACGCCGGCCGCACCCCGTACTCGAGGTGCCGGGTTCGCGTGTCGTGGGCGTTCGTGGGGGTCGTGGAAGGGGAAGCGGAAGCGGAAGCGGAAGCGGGGGTGGAAGCGGATGGAAGCGAGCGAGTGGCCGGTGAAGCCGCTCGGAGGAGGGGAAGGGCACATCATAGGCACTTGAGCACCCCTCGACCCTCGCCGCGCAGCTGGCAATCCGCACACAGGCTGTCGTGGATCCTGATCGGGTTCCGCTGCGGCGGCTGCATCATCCGGCTGCAAGAGGGCGACCTGCAGCCTGCGTTCCGACCAGACCCATCAGCCTACGCTCGGAAGCCGGATCTGCAACGTGGAGGGGCTTACCGACTGGGTGCGCGTGGTTCCGGCTGAACAGGCAGTTGCTCCGGAGGCAGTCTTGCTGGCGGGTAGACATCGGAATGAAGTGCTGGCAGAGCAGGTGGAGCTTGCCGTCGATTACCTGGAGCCCGAATGTTAGCAACCGTCGGCGGGCGGACCACCCTCGGAGGAGGGGACTCACGTTGTGGCACATTTCGAATAGTACTGTAGAAAGTGTAGGAGGGGTAGGAGTGACCTTGGCTCGGAGGAGGGGAGGGCGGCTTGGATGAGACGAGGACCGAGCAAACCTGGTGGCTTAAGTACGGAACGGTGCCCATCACTTGACTGGAAGCGAGGCAGCAGTGGCCCTAATCCGGTTGCGGTTGCATGTTGACCGCGTTCTCGCGCAACGCGGGTGCCGGTGAACCTGCAAGGCGAGGCTTGGGGCCCCTCACTCATGTCATATGCAAGTCAAGCCACATAGCTGTTGCGGGGCGGCACCTGTGGAATGTCGATCAAATATTGCTGAATAATGTATGGGCGATGTCGTCGGTAGGCCGGAGGAAGCTGCACCCTGCCCGGCGCGAGGGAGGTTGGATCCCTGAGAAGGCGCCAAAGTACCATTCAAATCAGCAGGGCCCCCCGCCCCGTAGCAGAGAAGCGTCGCGCGCCGATTGCTCGTTGGCTGCCTGGAGCTTTATCTTCACACAGATGCGCCAAAGCGACCAGGGGGATTGATAAAATCTCGAGTATCTCCAGCGTGCTCTCCACGAGGCCCCATGCGTGGCGAACACATGTTATACGTTGGCAGCACTCTGTGAGATCTGGACCCCGACATGCCGTCTCGACGGTTTAGGCCCATGATCCTACCAACGCCCGTCTGTCTGCGTATTAGCCTTTCACACCGGGTCGAGCACGAAATGAATATACCTCCGGCCACCGCGCAGCCAGTTAGATCCTTCCGGTCCTAGTAGGTCTGCCGGCTGTTCCTACGTTAGTCGCGCATGTGCGCCCAGACACGGGCACCTCCCAGGCCGCACAGCGAGGTCATGCATCTGAAACTTCGCAGTTTAAGTGCGGCCCCTATCCGCCGATTGAGTCGAGCCCAAGCGCCACGTTCACGGTGCGGCCAGGTAGCGAGGGTGTGCGTGGGTAGGGTGTGGGCAGAACTGATTATCGTCGCGGACGGCGTACATACTGTATTACAATTCCGGGAGGCGCCTAGGGCGGGCCGCTGTGAAGACAGCTATGGAAATGGGTTGCGGGCCGCCGTCATGCTCCGCGGGCACGAATCTCATTGACGAGCTGCACCTTCTTCCTCACCTGCGGACCCCATTAATACGACCACGGGTTTGACAAAACGGGGGGCCACGGCGTACCTCATGCGCAAAGCGCCGCCTCCAGCGCAGGCTCCTGAGGCGATTGCGCTTTTCGCCCTTCTTTTCGTGCCGCTCGTCCCGGACTGCCGTCTGGCGCACGGCATTGACCGCGAGGATACTCTTGAGCTTCGTCAAGGCGAAGGAGACCTGGCCGTTGATCACCGGCACGCTGCGACCTGGAAAGATGGATCAGACCCCCGTTCGGGCACGCAACTGGCCGGGCGCGATATACCGGAATACGCGTTGTTGGGTGGCGGGAGGGTCCGCACGATGGTGTTCTCGCGGCGACTCCACAACTCCTCGGGCGAGATGTTCGATCCCTTTCCGGGGCGCTGGGCTGCGTTTAGCAAGTTGCTCCATGGGTTTGCGGGGCCTGGCGGTTGGGGGATTCGGCTCGCCTTGGTTTCTGGGGCCTCACGGAGGACCGAGCTGCAGGCCAGAGTGCGAACCTGCTGCGCGCAGCGGACGACGGGAGTGGTTCCGCTGCAGCATTGGCGCAGAGCCAGAGGCGCAGCCTGACGGAGACCAGCCAGCATGATGTCGCGGCCGGACAGTGAGGAGTGTACGACGAGCCAAAGTCGACGGTCGCTGTAAGCGTTCGAGCACAGGCAGAGAGCGCCGGAGCGCCAGGGCGAGTGGGACGGCGGCCCCCGGCCACTCCCATCTTCTGTCAGTGCTCTCAGATACTCTGAAGTCGCTGGGGCTGATCAGGCCCCCGCCGAGAGCAGCTCTGTACTCCCATGTCCGCAGAAGTACTAGCAGAGGAGTTTGAGGTAGGGCCCCACGACTCGTCCATACCTCCGATGCGCGCAAGAACACACGGCTGATCTCTCGACGTCCCGGTGCAGGTGCTCGAATCGATCTACCCGACCGAGCTCACAAGTGCGTTGCGCCCTCCCACTGCCGCGGTCATGTCGAGCTGAGACTCATGCAAAGAACTATCGGAAAGGGAAATCCGGATAGATGTCGAGCCCGATGACCCCGTGGACGGGATAGAACCCCGTACGTCTCGAGTTCACGACTTATGGTGGCGGAGGCTGACCCCGGACGCGCATCCTCAGTCACATTAGCTCTGAACGTCGAGTACACGGACGACTACCCCGATGTTCTACCCAAGTTCACGCTCGAGTCAACACAAGGCGAGCTTGATGAGGCTGAGATCAACCACCTCCATGACGAACTCCAGAGAGTGGTATGCATACCTCCCCTGTCCGTGATACCGAGTGCGAACGGTGCAGCTCATGGGGAGTTAGGGCGAAGAGAACCTTGGAATGGCCATGACATTTACTCTGGTCACACATCTGCGGGAGAGGTTGTCGGCGATCATGCGAGAGCGGGAGGAACGAGAACGACAGGAAGCGGCTGAGAAGGAAAGACGAGCGCTCGAGGTAAGCACCGCGCACCCATTCCTAATCAAAGCGCCGGCCTCACATGTCCTCAGGCGGAGGAGGCGAGAACTCGAGGAACACCGGTCACTGTGGAGTCGTTCAAAGCCTGGAAGATCCAGTTTGACAAGGAGATGGCCGCGAAACGGGCTCGTGAGGAGGAGGAAAAGCTCAAGGGGATGTCCCCGAAAGAGAGGGAAGAATACAAGAGGATGCAAACGCGTCTTTCCGGTAGGCACTCTCTCAAGACGCGACCATGAGTTGTACTGATCTGCTTGGCTAGGCCGGCAACTGTTCGAGCGCGACCGGAACCTCGGGACACTCGACGAGGACGTCGACGAAGAGGGCGTCTCGGTGGATATCAGCCAGTACGACAGGACGACCAGAGAAGAGGATAACGAGGAAGACCGTGTCACCTTCAGCGACAGCGACAGCGACTGAAGTGAACGCCTGCCGCTCGAGATGTAGCATTCAGCAGCTGTATACACCCGCCACATTGTAGTCTAGATAGTATGATTGTCCATCTATGCGGTGTCTAACGCTACAGTCCTGCCAGAAGACCCTCTTCGCCCTCTACCCCGACAACATGACCGACGCCCTCGATCTCCTTGCACCCAATGTCGTCTCGGCCAACCTCCTTGAGGAAGCCATCGACTTCATGCGTCGGCCGTCCCCGGTCGCCTTCTGGTACCAGGTCCTCGCCGGCGGCCCGCAACCACTCTAAGACGGGTTTGCGGATCCACCGGTCAAGCTGGCCGAAGTGTTTTCCGGCCTCGAACCAGCCGAGGTGACCTCCCCCCTGCGTAAGGCAGAGCACAACCCAGCCGTTGTCCGCTACTCCGATCGGCATGTTGCTCGCAATCGGGTCGTCGGCGGAGTTCACCGCGAGGAACGGCACTCGGATGGTCCCGAGCACCTTGTGGCTCGACGCGGCCTTGTAATAGTCGTACGCGGACGCGAACGGGAACGGGGGCGAGGACCCCCCGCAGACCCGCGTCACGGTGTCGTCGAACTCGATCAAGGACATCGACTTCTTCGCGGCCACCGCCTGCGCAGCCTTCCACGCAGGGGAGTCTGGGAACCTGGAGAGCGCGTTCATGTGCCGCGCGATGACCTTTTTCAGGTTCTGGGCCATTCCGCTGGAATAGACGTGCCGGTGGAAGAAGTGGTTCTGCAGGCTGCAAAAAAACGCGTGAATGAGAAACGCGACACGTCGTCAGCATGCCGACCCCGTCGAGCGAGTGCAGGGACGCGCGCACTGATCACTGGACGCGACTAGATCCCACGGCTGGTCGGGCGTGTTTGGCACGAGGGTGAGCGACTGAATGGGCAAAACAACGAGAAGGAGTGGACCCACGCAAGCCAGGGCACAGCCCGCAACGAGCCGGCTCTTCTCGCCTTCCTCCGCCAGGTAGCGTGTGAGCACGTTCGCGCCGAGGGAGAACCCAACGCCGATGAGGGGCGCGCGCGGATACAGCTTCGCGATGTACATGACCGCCACCCGGATGTCGTCGGTGTAGAGCGCCGAGTACAGCTGCGGACTTGTCAAAGGCACGCCGGCACCTGTAGTGAAGCGGTTAATACCGCCCAGTTAGATGAACTATGAAGAAGCGGCAGCAGCGGCGGCGCATGTCCAGGGACGAGATCTGCTTACACCCGCGAAAGTTGACCACGATCCCTCGATACCCCAGGCCACCTTGCTCGACGGGCGTGCAGGCTGGGGCGAGGATGGATCGGACGTATGACTCATGGGAACCTGCAAGCCTCGAATGAGCACGGGTACGCGCCGGATTCCGGTGGGGATATGGCACCTCCTGTGAGGCCGTGCAGGACCACAATGATGGGCGTGTCGTCCTTGAGGGTGCGTTCCTCAGCGGGCGGGGTCAGGTCGATCCCACTGTGATGACGCCAATGGCAGCCAATTAATCTGATGAAGCAAAGAGACGCGAATGAGAACGTCGAGGCTTACATGGTCCCGCCATCGAGGGTGCGAATAAGCTTTCTGGGGGCAATGTTGAATTTAGCACTCGTAATGTACGGCAACTACTGCGCGGTCGCGTATGTTCACCTATCATATTCGACCTTGTCTATTTTTGAGAAGTCACCGACAACGCAATACGCCGTTTGCAGGTGACCGCTGCCCCTCCGCGTCGGTCAAGCCCGTTCGGGACGGCTTCGGGCGGGAGCTGGACGCACCTGCGCAACCACCATGCGGGGCGAAACTCCTGGAAGAGTGAAGGACACCTTGTCTGTATGAAATCACGCAACGTGATCCGCTCTATTGCTTTAGAGCTCTTCGCGCTCCTTGCAGCGACGGTCGCCGGAACAAACCCAAAGTACAGCTTCGGCATGTAGTACGCGGCAGAGAGCAGGCTGAAGAAGACACCCATAGTAATCCAGGTCGGCACGAACGGAGGGCGGTGATGGTCGCAGGCTCAGAAAGGCATGACCCGGACCGTACGGGGCGAGGAGGAAGGTCGAGTGCTGTGTATGGAGCAGTCGTCGACGGTCGTCGAGAGGCGGGCAGACAGCGGTGTGTTGCAGTTGTGCTGCTTCTGCCGTCAGATGTGCGCCGTGCGCCGTGCGGGAGTTGGGATGTCTTCAGCCACAGCCCGCCGATCGCTCTCCTTATGGCCTCCGGGCGGAACGACTCCCGGATGCCGGAGACGCCCCTTCCGATTGGCTCCTGCAAGCTTCACGAGCTCGGGTGCCTTTGGCCACAACCTGCGAACTTGGTTTCGTCTCGTCCCCGATTTCGAATGCAGCGAAAGCGCGTATATATTCGATAGCATGCCACACAATCCGAAAGATGTACACCCGAGCCAAGTACAAGTGTGCTAATACAATTTCTCATATTCTTCCACGACCACGACCGGAGGACCGCGCCCGACCTCGAGGGCCCACCCTCCCGCAACGCTCCGCACCTTACGCCCATGCCTCCAACGCCCGCTTCGCCGCGGCGACCACTTTCGGGTTGCTCGGGGCCTCGCCCTCGCGGGCCAGGCCCTCAATGAGCTCGCGCGTGCTGTCCTTCATCCGCTGCAGATCCGTAGCCCTGCTCTCCGCGACGACGCCCTTCCGGCCCAGGTGCCCGAGCAGCGCGCACACGTTCGCGCGCACCTCCGCCGGCACGTTCGGGTTCCCCTCCCGTAGCACGCTGATCAGCATGTCCAGCGCGCGCCGCGGGCCCACCACCGGCGAGCCCTCCGTGGCCGAGACGGCGGAGAGCGGCTGGGACGTCGTCCGGATCGCCTCCGTCGGCAGCGGGTTCAGAAGCGAGTCCAGTACCAGCGTGCCTGCGTGAATGAAAGTGAGTGCTTGCGGATGCGGGGCGGTATGAATGGCTCGACGGTACCTCCATTCGGGTGTGTGCTGACCAAGGACAGCGCCACGACGCCTTCGTTGATGAGTGTCGGATACCGTTTGCTCCTGCCGATCAGGCGTGCGAGGGCGGAAACGCACGGCTCCGTCACGATCGCCTCCATGGCGGCCTCCCGCTTCTTCACCTTCTCCTCGTCGAGCGTCTTCGGATCGGTCGACCACAGCGACTTGACTGCGTTTACCAGTACGCGGGTGCCTTCGCTCTTGACCGCAATGGAGTCCGATCGCCTGACGAGTTCGAGGATCTGCTGCAGTGGCGAGCCGGCCTCGGGCGGGAGCACGAGCGAGAACGTGTTGTCGACTGAAAGAGAGGGCGTCTCTGATCAGCGGGCGGGAGCGCCGGAGCCGGGAAGCCTAAGCCATGCTCACTGTCGCCGTTGCACATGTGTTTCGCAACGCCAATGGCTGCAACCTGGATGATCTCCACCATGTCCGCCTTCTCGCTCCATATTTGCGACGCCGCGAGTCGCTGGATGATGCCGGCCTGCCCGAGTGCGGCCCTGTTCGCCTGCGACTGGGCGAGGTGCTTCAGCAGCCCGATGACGCCGTGCTTCACCTTGATGTCCGTATCGGGCTCCAGCAGCGCTGCGAGATCGGGTGCGAGCGAAATGGGTGGCTTGACGATCGCTGTGGAATGAGCGTCTGTGGCAGGCAGGCGACGTGGTCAGAGTTTTAGCCTTCGGACCGGTGAGCGGGGGCGCGCAGGGAGGGGGGCATACCTCGGCGGCAGATGTTCCCCAGGCTAAGGGTTGCGCAGATGATGAGGTCGTCGCGGTTGCCCTCCTTGAGGCTCTTGTGCGTGCGGATCCACTCCACCATCCTGCTCACGAACGCGCCGCCTGGCTTGTCCGCCTCGGAGTCGTCCCAGAGCGTGTCGGTGTTCTTCTCCTCGCCCGCGACCTCTACGATCGCCTTCACCAGAGCCCCCTTGCCCAGGTCGAAGCCCTTCTCTTTCGCTGCTCGCTCTCCTGGGGACTCCGAGGACCAGTAGGGTGGGTAGTCGCCCTTTTCCACGAACGTCAGGAGCTCTGACAAGCATGCAACGCCGCCGTGTTCTCCGTCCGGGAACGTCAAGCCCCGCGCCAAGGACAGCCGGACGTCTTCTACATCCAGGCATAATGATTCAATCAGGCCGCAAACCTGCTCGTAGATGTCAAAGTCCGTCTGGACGAGGCTCCGGCGGGACGCCGGGGTTGAGAACGCTGGTGGCAACTCAGGATAAGGCGGTAAGAATGCTCTCAACTGCGCGACCAGTAATGGCAGGGCGTCTGGCCCGAAGACCAGTCGCGGCTGCTCTGGAAGTGCGGAGATGAGTTCAATGGGGATACGCGAACGCTACGAGAGGACACATACGGTTCTCTTCGTCTCCTGTGATCTCTTCAATGGCTCGCCAGGACCAGGAGGCCAGAGTACTCCTCAGTGACCAAGATTCAGCTAGATCCTCTGAGCTGAGCTCTGCAGTGTCTTTCTGAGGTAGCCTCCAGGAGCCAAGGGGGTATATAGCGGTAGAAAGTTTTAGTATAGTCATGGCAGCCTCAAGAGCAACCAGGCGATCCTTTACGGCGTCTGTTCCCGTCAGCATGCACGATGACCTACAGTTCTGCGGCACATACCATAGCCAACACTGGCGTTGAGCAAAAATCCGATAGCGGTCTTGACAATCCTTAGATCGGGTATAGATATAGGCAGAGCCTCTAGTTGGGCAGGCTTGACCTGCTCGGCGTAGCCCTCCAGGAGCGAAATCACAGTCTGCGGGAAGCCAGCATCGAGCAGGACGCCTCGGTTGTTGTCTACCAGGGGTGTGTATCCAGCCGGTCGGCACGGTGCATCAAAATCGAGCGAGCACTCGTTACGTACCGTGGTCCATGCAGAGATTCGCGGCGACGCGCAGCAGCTCGAAGATGGCCGGCTTGCATGTCGCGTCGGGGCCGGACTGCAGGTTCGCGCCGCTCACCGCATCCTTCAGCAGAGAGGTGAGCGTCTGAGGCAGGAGGGTCTTTCCGAGCGCAGTCTGCTGTTCAACTGTGTAGGCATCATACAGCGCGTCGGCATGGGGCAAGTAAGAGAGCAGAAGACGGGGTGCGGCGAACCGTTCTTGCTTCGCAGGTCATTCGCGAGACTCTGGGCGGTGAGCGCGATGTCGGACCACTGGTTGGGCTGGTTGAGGGGCAGCTGCGCGAGCAGGTCGCCGAGCTTGGAGGCCGATTCGAGGGCCGCGCTTCCGCTCATGTCTCAGGTACTGCAGCTGTACAGATCGAGAGTGCGTTCCCGCCAGACAGGGTGGGCGGCGATGGACCTCCGAAGGGGCTGATGGGGGGCGGAGGTGGGATTCGAGAGACAAGCTCGAGCGCGGGCGCCGCGGGTGCAAGTACTTGTCTGCGCGAAAGCGTCGCGCACTCTAACGCGATCCAGATCCCGGCGCATCTCTCCCACGTGCGGGGCAGATAACACCGGCGTCTTGGCACGGCCCGTCGACTCCCCGCCCTCCCCGGACGCCTTCGTTCGCAAGTGCGCACGCCTTCCTGCCCAGTGTCCTCGAATAGCACAACTCTATCTACACATCCTTTTGTCGTCTACGCGGCCCGCCGGGGCAGGGCCTTCCAGCCCTTCCGCAGACCCTTGGATTCGATCAGGCTAGCAGGCATGCAGTACACGGGATCCAGATCGTCTAATCCTGGATATCCAAGGAGCGACAACCCTGACGGATGCAATTGAGTAACGGCCACACACAATAGAGAAGCAACTCTTACCCGCAACGCCGAAGATGGTGTGGAATACGTCTGGCTGGTCTCCTGGCCTGTCCGCAATTCCCCCGTTCTCAAGATCCTGTACGCACGCCCGGTTAGGCAGGTGCACCCTTGGTATCCCACTGGCTTACCTGAGCGGAAAGGATGAACGCCGTCAACTTGTCCGCATCAATCCATGGTATCTTGTTTAGAATCGACATGGCGGAGAGCACCCAGAAGCTGTAACAGACCTGACCACGCGCTCTCAGCCGGACGGGCTCCGTATGAAAGAAGCGACTCCCACTTACGTCCTCGAGCTTCTCCGGTCGACCATTCAAGCCACCGTTTGGCAGCTGCCGCTCGGCGAGCCACCAGCCAAGCATATCTTGGTCAATGATATCCAGCCTATCGAGGACGGCGAGCGCGGCAACGCATACAAAAACTTGGGAACGGGTCGGCGTTAGAAGCTCGAGTCTCTATGGAGGGCATAGACGTACCTTGTGCAGCATGGCTTTCTGCCCCTTCTCGAGCGCCGAACCCACCGTCGAAGTTCTGGCATCGTTGGATATATCCGACTGTCTTCTCTACATCCAGCTCGTGGAGATGTCCGAGCAGCGAGAGAGCAAGCACGGCGCAGCAGGTGAAGCGGGTGTCGATCTCGCCCCACATGTCCCCGGCGAAGACTCCGGAGGGCTGTTGCAGAGACAGCACGTCTGTCGACACGTATCATCCAGATGAAGTCATTGTCGCTGTGCGCCAGCGTACGGACGTACACTTCGCTACGCGGTGAATGTCTATCCGGTCGAGCGCGTCTTGCATCGTCAGGATCTGGATCGCACTCAGAGTGCTCAGGAGGTGTGCATCGTGGTCGGGATGTGCCCCGAATGCGCCTTCCATATGTATGGTCAACGACCGCTGTTTGCAGATGTCTGGCAGAAAGACTTGCTATACCTGCTTCTTCGTCCCAGCAGCTCAGCACATATTCAATCATTGCATCTCTGTCGAGAGCATCCTTGTGCTTCATCACACAAAGTGCCGCGAGACCCCAGTATATGGCATTCATGCGCAGGTGCGCAGTGAGGTGATACACAAGGTCATCCTTGTTCTACAAAGACCTAGTCAGACGAGATACCATCGGATGAAGACGACCGTGTACTTCGCCGAGGGACTGGATGTACTTGACGTGCAAGGGTATGTTCAACGTCGATCCCATGCTGTTTCCGACTGCGCCTTCCGTTCCGACGCCGTTCGCAGCGTGACTTCACAAAATCTCTCTTCTCCCTTGGCGGGCTCTGGCTGACACGCCCCCTGGAGCAGTCCGATTGGGTGTTGTGGTGGGCGTAGGTGGAGAAGACGGTCTAGAAAGCGCAGCCACCAGAACCGATCGAATGCATGGGTGATCGACTCCGGTCCGACCGGAACACGCCCCCGGGCGTCTACAGCCAGTTACGCGCTCGTTTGGCGCCCGTCAAGATGGCCACTTGACCTCGCCAGCCATCTGATCCGTGCTGGTATATACCCACCGTGACCTGGGATAACTTGTGTCGTAACCGGCTACTATACTAACCATTGCCGGGAACGCTCTGAGCTATAAACCTTTCGCCAGCAGGTCAGCGACGACCCCTAGGCCTGAAAACACCGCCCCCACAACCCGCGCCATGTCTCGCGTTACCCCAGATTCCGATATTACCCTGGAGGTCTCTCAGAACATTGCCACGATCACTTTGAACTCCCCCAAGACCCTGAACGCCTTCACGCGTGCGGGTGAGTGATTGGAGATGCCCTGAGTGTCACCGGAGCGAGGGCATAGACCACCGTGAGGCCCGTTAGACTACAACGCATTCGCCGTCGCTCTACGGCAAGCAGACGAACGCGACGATGTCCTGGTAACTATTGTACAAGGTACATTTCCTGCGTGAGTTGATTATTGAACTCGTGGCTGATATTAGTACAGGGAATGGGAGATGGTTCTCAGCGTCAGTCTCCTCGGTGCTTGCTGTAAACTCTCGCATCTCATTCAAAGACGCAGAGGGACGAGCGTGAAGGACAGGTCATCAGTCGACACTGTACGCGAGGCGTTCACGCGGTTCATTGTCCCTGCCAATACGGACACCAACCGCGCCGTACGTCTTGAGCCTCGAGCATTCCACGTCTATACAGCTCACAGAGGGCCAGTTATACACTCACACCAAAATTCTAGTTGCCGCTCTTAACGGCCCAGTGATGGGTAAGTCACGTCCGATCATCGTCGTGGGGCTCACGGTAACCTGGTTTATCGGTAGGAATAACAGCAGGTACGGAGCCATTGGCCGCGTGGAAGTCGGCTTCTCAACCAATGGTCTCGTGCAGCGTTCCTGGGCCAGTTTGACTTTATCTATGCACTCCCTGGTGTATGGCTCTCCGTGCCTTTCACCTTCCTCGGTAGGCAGCTATCGCCTTCTCGAATCGAAGCTAGTGATCGCGAACATGTGGACCCACAGGAATTATCACCGAGGGTGGCTCCAGCGTGTCTTTCCGTAACAGGAGTATGTTCTCTGAACTAAGGTCGCTTCGCGGAACCAGTCAACTGATCCCGTACCTCAAAAGTGGGCGCCGCTAAGGCGAATGAGGTGCTCCTTTGGGGCAAGAAGAAGGACGCCCGGGAGTTGTTGGAATGCGGGTTCATCAAGTACGTTGCAGAGCTGTGCTTATCTACGGGCGGGTCGTGCTGACAGACCCGCTCGCCAAGCCAAGTGTTCCCTGACCAACCCGTCCCGGAATTCCAAGCCGCAGTCCGCAAGCTCGTTCTCGCGGAGCTGGATGGCTTGGACCCTACGGCGCTTCTGGCGGTGAAGAGGCTTATCAAGGCGGGGCTGAACGACCAGCACAACCTGGACGCGGTGAACCTGCGCGAGAGCTACGCGCAGTCCGAGCGGTTTGCGTCCGGCATCCCTGGCGCGCGGTTCGAGAGGATCGCGCGGAAGGAGCTGAGGCACAAACTCTGAGTGTGCGATGACAGAGCGCGGCGGGGCTGCGGGGCCTGGTCGGAGACCGATCTCGATCGTGTACATATGTAGCAGTTATCGTGGGCGTCCGTTGGATGTACCGTACTTCCTTATCTCTCCACCGCGTCCGATCGTATATTTTTCGCGCGGATTGTAGAACGTCCCGGATTCGAGGCGGCTCTGCAGCGGCCAGCTCGGAGGTGCGGCGGCGCACGCCCAAGCTCAGCCTACCGCCGAGCGCAGACGTATGAGGCTGCGGTCGGACCTTGGCCATCAATTATGCCTCCCATGACCGACACACCTGAACGACAAGAGAGGGCGCTCTCCCCGCCGTGCAGGGCGGGAGGGGGAATAAGCGTGGGGTCAAGGTGTAGGCGCGCCTGTTTTTCCTGGCAGTGGCAGAGACAAACTTTGTGGCGATCACGTATCTCTCAGCGCTCGGGTGCCTTGGCAGGTCCGGGGTAATGCTTGGCGGCATCTCCGCATCTTTTTGCGCCATTGATGGCAGTCGATATCGCACACCGTGACTTGCGGCTTTGCGGGGTCGCTCCTCGGACCCGCGCCGTATAAGACTCGGTATGCAGCCATCCATTCCGGCTTTGCCTCCGACTCCCTTCTACCTGGCTCTACAGTCTGCCCCGCCGGGCTTTCTACGTGTTTCCGCGCGCCGCTGCACCTGCTCAAGACATACCAAACCTGCTGCAGAAGCGATCACACGACGAGACCATGTCCTTCAATGAGGAGAAGACCGCGGAGAAGCATGAGTACGACGTCAGCGCGTCCTCGAGCGACGTCGTACGGGACCGCTACTATGCGAACGAGGCACTCGTCGACCCCGACGAGCGCGAGAGTTTGCATCGAGGCCTCACCGCTCGGCAAATTTCCATGATTGCGGTACGCCCGATATTCTCCCACGGCCCTGTAGCTGGGCGGACCTAATCCTTTGGCCGTGTGTAGCTCGGTGGTGCGGTCGGTACTGGGCTCATTATCGGCTCTGGAACTGCGCTCGTGCGCGGAGGGCCGCTCGGTATCTGCCTCGGCTACTCTTTCGTCGGCTTCATTTGCTACCTCGTCATGGTTGCGCTTGGCGAGATGAGCGCGTACCTGCCCCACAAGAAGGGCTTCCCGGGATACGCTACCCGCTTCGTAGACCCTGCCTTCGGTTTCGCGCTCGGCTGGAACTACCTTATGAAGTAAGAATTCGCTCTTACCGCTTCTCGGGTCCGTTGGTTGACCCGGACGTTTGTTAGGTATGTGGTTGTAACGCCCAACAACGTTAACGCGGCTGGTGTGGTTATCCAGTACTGGACACAGAAGGTGCACATTTCCGTATGGATGAGTACGTACCGCGCTTCGAATTTCTGATGTGCGACGCTCATACTCGGTCCCCTTTGCAGTCATCTTCATTGCCTTCAGTGAGTCCGAAGCGTCCCGTCCCGGCCAGAAGCTAGCCTAACGCGGATCCAGTCTTCTTCGTAAACTTGCTCGGTGTCAGGGTATTCGGCGAGCTCGAGTTCTGGTTCAGCAGCATCAAGGTCATCGTCCTCGTCGGCCTGCTGCTCATGGGCATCATCATCGACCTCGGCGGAAACCCGAGACACGACCGCATTGGCTTCCGGTACTGGGACCACCCTGACGGGCCGATGGGCAAGTACCTCCAGGACCAGGTCCACAACGATCACTTGGCGATCTTCCTCGGCTTCTGGAGCACGCTCACGAACGCGCTCTTCGCGTACATCGGGACGGAGCTCATCGGTGTGACGGTCGGCGAGGCCCAGGCGCCGAGAAAGAACATTCCGATCGCTATCCGGCGGACGTTCTACCGTATCCTCGTGTTCTACGTCGGGAGCGTGTTTGTGATCAGCTTGATCGTACCCAGTACGGACAAGGTCGGTCGCCTCCGCCTTCTCTCCGTTGCGTTCTCCGGCTGAAGTGACGTTTGCAGTCCCTCTTCATTGCCAACAAGTCGAAGGCCGGCGCCGCCGCGTCTCCATTCGTAGTAGGTAAGCGACAGTCTGGCAGATTACACCGAGGGCCGCGGCTTACGCGGATGTCCAGCAACAACACTCGCCGGTATCAAGGTCTTGAACCACATCATCAACGCCTGCATTTTGCTCTTCGTGCTCAGCGCTGCGAACTCCGATCTTTACATTGGTACCCGGACGCTCTACGCCTTGGCTGCCCAGGGACATGCACCGAAGATCTTTGCGAAGGTCAACCGCATGGGTGTCCCCTACCCTGCGCTGCTCTTCTGCACGGCCTTCTGCTTCCTCGTCTTCCTCAACGTTTCCTCAAGTAGTGCAAAGGGTACGTACTGTGGAGGTGTTTACACTGCCACCGGGGTCATCTAACAACTTGTACAGTGTTCGGCTGGTTCGTCAACTTGGTATCAACGTTCGGTGCGATCACTTGGATGTGTATCTGCTATACCCACATGTAAGCCCAACACAGCCGTGAGCGAGGGATTCGCGAACTTACGCTTGACCCATAGTCGCTTCATGAAGGCCCTGAAAGCGCAGGGCATGTCCCGCGATGACCTACCCTACAAGGCGCCCTTCCAGCCATGGGGCTCCTGGTTCGCCCTTGTTGCCACTGGCATCATCACCATCTTCAAGGGTACGCCTTCGCCCCAATCCCTCCTGTGACTTGGAATGACACTGACGCCTTCCCCGCAGGTTTCGACACCTTCATACCCTTCACGAAGGATACCTTCGTGACCGCGTACATCGGCATCCCGGTGTTCGTCGTGTACTACGCCTACTACAAGATCCACTACCGCACGAAGCTGATCCCCGCGGACAAGGTGGACCTCATCACCGGCAAGCGCGAGATCGACGAGGAGGAGGAGCGGTTCAACCGCGAGCAGGAGGCCCGCGGCCCGCGCACGCGCTGGCAGAAAATCTGGGAGGGGCTGTAACGATATCTTTTAGTCATCCCTTGTGTGCGGATGCGACGAGATTTACTTGTACGATGTACGTTGCGACGATGTATTCACGACAGACGATGTTGGATAAAATAAGTACTTTTACGATCACGCCTATACCCTGGCCGAGCCGAGCCCAGCATGACTTGCAGGATGAGTGTGCAGAGTCGGTGTAGTAAATACGGACGTCAGCGTGGTCTGTCCGAGGCGCGTCGGGCAGCCACCAGGCGGGGCGGGGCGATGTCAGAGACCGTGGCCGCCGGGCGTCGCGGCGTGCGCCGTTTCGTCCAAAGAGGGCAGGTAGATTACAGATCGTGTTGATTCGCATTACCCCTCTTGGGCTCCCGCTACCATGGCGTACTTAAGGGGCCGCCGCAGGCGCATAAATTTCGAGCATGTTCCGGCGAGCACTCAGCAGTATAAAGCCCCGACCAGCTGTTGCGCTTTCACCATCAACATCGCAACAACTCCGTTTCAAGGCAACGCTTCACGTTCAACGTTTTGAATACGTCCGCAATATGTCTAACGTCTCAAGAAGAGTGGTGAAGAAGGTCCTTGCTGTCGAAACCGACGAGGTATGTCTCTACGGAAAGTCACTGCTCACCGCCGGTGTTGATGCTCATCGTTTGCACGAATTCGTCAGGGCGCTGGTGCGAAAGTGCGGCGTTCTATTGGTTCGCCACAGCTAAGGAACCTCACGCCGTTCCTCATGCTGGACCATTTCCACACCCCGGCTGGCGCTGTAAGCCTCACCCAACCTCTCATGTAAGAAACTGCGAAGAACTCATATATCGCATAGGGTTTTCCGGACCATCCCCATCGCGGTCAAGCGACCGTTACGTACATGCTCGAGGGGTGAGCAGATCGTCAGCTGTCGTACTATGCAGTGACTGAACATTTCTCCGTCAGTTCGAGTTTACACGAAGACTCCGCTGGACACAAGGGCAAGATCGAGGCTGGCGGCGTCCAGTGGATGTGCGCAGTAAGTGTTCCCTGTTATTGCATGCACCTCCGTCAAGCGACTGACAAACTATCTGTGCCCAGGGCCGCGGGAGTGAGTAGCCCGACCGCCTCGCTTCGAATGGTATACTAAACTTGATGCGCTTCAGTTATCCACGCCGAGATGCCCCAAGCTGGGCCTGGGATCCCCGACCCCCGCGGTCTCCAGCTATGGGTCGACCTGCCGAAGCAATTCAAGATGGTCGAGCCGTCCTACCAGGAACTCGGACCCGAGGAGTAAGTCGCAACATGCTCACACTTTCTGGTCCTGATCCCAGATGAACTCATCGTTACGTATAGAATCCCAACTGCTTACCCTCAGGGCAAGGACGGCCCCGTAAAGGTCAAGGTCATCAGCGGCAAGAGCCACGGCGTCGAGTCTCCCGTCCGCCCGCTCGGTGGCTGCTGGTACTTCCATGTCATCTTCAGCAAGCCGGGAACCATCTTCCAGGAAATCCGTAAGTAGTCATGTGTGCCCGCAGCCTGAAGAATTCCAACGCTCATGTCCTTCCTGGAACGCAGCTGCTGGTTGGACTTCTTTCCTTTACAGTACGTTGTTTACTCTGTGGTATCTCTTTGCGGTCCTCTGACCTGGAGTCCGCAGCATTGAAGGGACGCGTTCGCGTAGGACCTGACGCCACTGCCCACGAGCCATTCCATACTCTGGTCCTGTCGGCTGCTCCAGATCAGACAGGCGTCGAATTGACGGCGACGGAGGACAACACCGAGTTCGTATTGGTACGTCTCGTCCACCCTCCATGTCCCCTCGGCTGGTGACACTAACCCTCGTGTGCAGATTGCCGGAGAGCCTCTGGACCAGACGGTAGTGCAGTACGGCCCGTTCGTCATGACGTCGAAGGAGGAGATCCAGAAGACGTTCATCGACTATCAGTACGGCCTCAATGGGTTCGAGAAAGCCCACACGTGGAAGAGCGAGATCGGGAACCGGTGAACATCGTCGTAATGCCCTAGGTCCCCTTGTACAATAGACAACGCATAATCATCTGAAGATAGTGTATGTTCAGTACTACGCCCAGGCCTACGCAGTGCGCGACTTTTTCTCCTTCCGCCGTTTCGCCTTCCCCTCATCCTCCGAGTCCGAGTCTGCCGCCTGCATCGCGTCCCAGACGTCGTCCTCGCCGTCCGCTGCGTCCTCCGCCGCCGCCGCGTCGAGCAAGTCAGTCTTGCCGGTCCATACAATAACGGTCGGGATCACTTTCATGTAGAGCTTGTCGAGCACCTCGCCTTTGTGTTCCTGTTGCTGACCTTGCTGTGGGGGAGGCGGGAACGCGCTGTGGAGCCGAACAAATCGGTCTTGCGCGGCGGAGCCCACGAGCGAGCGTGCAGGAGCGATGGAGGTGACTGCACCAGAAAGGCCTGAGGACAGATCAATAACAGCCCAATAGGCATCGTACATAGTGGACCTACCCTTATAACTATAGACAGTCCGCCCGTTGCGTAGGTCTAGTGCGGCCAGGGTGCATCCGCGGTCAGCAACAAATACCTCGCTGTAAAATCAATACATCAGGAACGACCTTCAATGATAACGGACCATACAGCTCACTGTTCGTGGAAACCCTTCTCGACTGTGCTGATACCTCCGGTTTTGCCGACGCCTTTCCAGTCTGCGACCGGTCTACGCGCCGCGCGGGTGTCATATCGGCGGACGTTACCGTTCGCAGTGCCAACAAGAAGATGCTGATGCGAGATGGATGTCGAGGGTTGGAGGTAGGTAAGGGCCGTATTGTGCACTGGCTGGCGCAAGCTGAGGTGATCATTAGGCACCTGTTACCGGGGTGAGCCTGTGGCATGGTAGAGCGAGCGAAGAAGGAGACCTACGTTTTTTGCGCGCCATACCTCTCCAGGGAGTAGCTGGTCGTTCCTTTTCCTCTTCTTCGACTCGCCCGCAGATGCTGATGCTGATTCTACCTCGGGCTGCGACGAGAACGCCTTCTCGGTGTCCCACAAGGAGAGTTCGACTTCGTCTCCGCCGTAGGCGAAAGTCTTACCGTCCGCGGAAAGACGCCATTCGCACAGTCGCATGGGCAATGTCGCGAGAGAGGATGACGGCTCGCCATCGCCCTGTCCAGGTTTTGTGAGACGGAGCGCACCGTTGGATGTACATGAGTAAATGCCGCTGTATATGGATTAGCCTCTTTTTCATCGTGCCGTGTCGCCTGTGCTCACATTTCTGCGGCCGAGAGTCCCACAAACCGCTGTCCAGCCTTTAGCCGTGCTTCCGTCCATTCGTGCACAACGGACAGGCCATTGCCTTCTGAGTTTACTTGGTACAGGGACGCGGATCCGTCCGCGCGGGCTGCGGTAAGCTATCCTTGAGCCAAATTGTATGAGCCATCCAAGCACTGTATGCATATTGGGGAGAGCCAGTACCAGAGTGTTTGCGCCTGCCGAGTGTACCGCGAGTTTTTGGACAGTTTTGCTCCGGCCAGATTCAGCGCTGCCTGGGACGAGGGTTGTCGCAGTCGCTTTCCATTCTTTCGCGTTTTCTGCCTGAGTATATGATATAGACTTGATCGCGCCAAGCTCGTCGCCAGAGAAGAAGTGCGGCATGGTGTTGAACGAGCCAGGAGGAAAGGAGGAACAGGAACGCGAACGGCGCTCACGCAGAACGATCGCGGTCCTGCTGTCGGCAATGCGGCCCGCCTGCTGCTGAGGCGCCTGCCACACCGGGCGCTGTCGCAAGACCCAGCCCGTTCGGACACTGGTTCCCAATCTACACTATGGACGGTCCTCTGAAAGAGCTTGCGAGGCTCGAGAAACTCGCCGCTGGTACTCCCTCGGCCAAGGGAAAGGCGCCCTCTGTTGACCAGTCTCTGGATGCGCTCCTCGAGCAGCTCCGTAACACCAAGGAGCGCTTCTTGTCGGGAGCGGGATCCAAGGCCACTCTCGAGACATTGGCGAAGAAGGTAGACGAGAAGAAGAAGGAAGTCGATGACCGACAGAAAGAGGTGTACAATGCCCTCTCCAAGTTCGGCAAGGCATTGGACAAGGTAAGTTGTCGCCACTATAGTAGAAACGGTATTGGGAGGTGACCCAGTATCCAGAAATTCACCAACCCCCTACCATCCTATGACCCGCTATTTACGTCTCCGGAGGCCAAGGCTGCACTGGAGCGCACCATAGCGATTCACTTTCTGCGCACAGGGCAATTCGATACGGCCGAGACGTTCCTCAGCGTGAGTGCACTGGGACTTCGCACCGGTCGGTGCGCTTGCTGACATTGACCTCCAGGAATCCAACGTCGAGGTTCCTGCAGAATTACGTATGCATTTCGTGGAGTTGAATGCAATCCTGCAGACCTTGAAACGTAGTGACGTCGGCCCAGCTCTGCGGTCAGTCTCCTCTAAGGATTCATCCGGCATGCCTCTCACCTATCCATATTCGCAGATGGGCGGAATACAACGAGGAGTACCTCGACAACCGTGGATCTCCCCTGGCCTTCCACCTCCATCGCTTCGAGTACTTGCGGCAACTGCTATCTCCTGAACCAGACATCGCGGCAGCAATTGCCTACGCTCGTGAACACTTCCACAATTACTACGCCCGGCACGCTGCCGAGATTGGACGGCTGATGAACTGTCCCACGTATCTCCCGCGAGCTCGATTCATGGCCTCTCCGTATGCGGATCTAGCGGATCCCTCACTACAAAGCGACCTAGAACGCCTATTTGCCACCGAATTCTGCGCGATCATCGGTATGAGCAGGCAAGCTCCCCTGAGGGTCATCAGCGACATTGGAGGGGGAGGAGCTTTGGCGCGCATCGAGAAGGGACGCAAGGTGATGCGCGAACGGAAGAGCGAGTGGAGCCAGACGGACGAACTTCCGGTATGTCCATTCGCTGCAGGCTACTGTCCGCTCCGACTAACCCAGTCGTCTAGATCGAAATACCCCTTCCACCCGAGAACAGATACCATTCCGTGTTTGCTTGCCCTGTGTCGAAGGAGCAGTCCACAGACGCCAATCCACCGATGATGATGGCCTGTGGCCATGTGATCACCAAGGAGAGCTTGCAAAAGCTAAGCAAGCAGGGAGGGTACGTGCCTAATCCATTCAGTAGATGTGATCACACCGCTTACTCTGCTCTTAGGCGAGTGAAGTGCCCGTATTGTCCTGCGGAGTCCAATATCCAGTCGGCTGTGCGTGTGTACTTCTAGTTGGAACCGGCGCTACGGACCTCTGTACCTATAGGATCAGACTTGTACTTCTGTGTACCACTACTGGAGTCTCAGTTGGAATTACATCATACCTTTCCTCACAATGCGCAGGAAGTGTGTGAGTCTCGCGCATTTAGCCACCTGAGCGCCCGACGGGGTCACGTGTCTGACGCGCTAGCGGGGTCGCGTTGTTTAGCGTTTGCCACAAGGGCGACGGCTTGTCTCGTCCCTCCGCGATGCTCTCTGGCCGCGCCCGGTTCTCCGCCGTCCATGTCTCACTTCCGCCCCACTCGCGCCTCTCCTCCACCTCGGCCGGCAGCTCCTGCATCTATACTCTCTGAGATTACCGAAGACTCGCGCGCTGGCGGCGTAGCTGTTCCCGAACTTACCGGGTTGGGACCAGAAGAGATCGACTTCATAGATGAAGTGATCAGTCGCGCGCCCGCTACAGCATCCACGTTTCTTACCGTCTTCAAAGCGTACAACGATGTCCTTCAAGAGCGCGGACTGGACCCTCAGAATGAAGTCGTCTACTATGGGAAGCTCTTGAAGATTGGCACCCTCAAGGGGAAGAGCTGGGCGGACAAATGGAACATGGTCAAGGAGCAGCAGGGCTACAACGCTCATAAAGGCTCAAAGGGCGGGCGTCGGACACACGTCTCGCGGACTACTCCTACGCCAGTGAAACCCGCGAACAAGACCGTCACACGCCCGCACCACGCCTCCCCTGAGGAGACATATACTCCGACGTCCCTCCAAATCGGTACGACACACACCGAAGATGAGAGCACCGATATAATCCCTCCGCGACACCGAGCAGATACCTATTCCCACCATGATACCCCACGACCACGACGCCCCTTCATGTCTCCCGCAACACTAGGATCCAATAACTCTCTGGGTTTGGACACCGGTCCTCCCTCCCACACGCCTGGTACGAGGACTGCGATGCACCAGAACCTGGCCCGAATAGCCGCTGGGTCTCGACCTCCTCACCGTTGGGATGCCGAAACTACGGCGACCACAGAGACCACGACCCAAGCTTCGTCTAGCACCCCTCCCTCGTATGGTGCAGCGGTCCGTGATGCGCGAGCATCCTCCAAGGAGAAAGTGATGGCTATTCTCAACAGAGCTAGGGAAGTCAAACAACCGGCTCCACCATCCCCAGCTATTCAACCGCCTTCAACCAACCCGCCGCCTCCGCAAAAGGGTCGACGAGGAAGTGTCATCGACGCAGATGAAGCCTGGAAGAACATCAGGATGGCGCAAGATGAACAAACAGCGGATGAATACCGCAAGAACCGTCTGCTTGAGCGGTGTTGGCAAGTATGGAAACAAGGCTACGAGTGGATCATCGTATGTTTCCACATCTTGGCATTTAGTGCGTATACTGAGTGTACATAACCGCACTACAGACTACGGGCGATCAGATCGCCGAGGCCCGAGACTCACTCATCCTACGCCGTGCCTTGCAGCATTGGCGGAAACGCACCGCTGCACGACGAGAACTCTACCTCCGTGTCGCCGCTCTCTCCGACCGCCGCTGTCTCAAGCGTGCCCTCCACGTCTGGAAGTTGAAGCTGAAGGAGAAAAAGCAGATCCAATGGCGAGAAGACATGCGGGCTCGCATGAAGGCGGTTCGCGAGCGTGACGAGCTGAGGCTGAAGAAGGATGCATGGGCGAAATGGAGACAGTCTTACCGTTCACATCTGTCCGACCACCACTTTGCGCGAAAGCTCGTCATACGGTTCTTCAATCGCTGGAAGGACAAGGTCAGATCGTTGGATGGATTGGATGCGGCGGCGGAGCACTTCGTGTATGCGAAGGAGGAGAGGGCCGTCGAGCGATGCTGGGATACCTGGCGACGAGCTACTCAGCTACGACTGGCCGAGAAGTCTTTGCGGGAAAGGATGGACCTCCGCATCATGGCGAATGCTATGGACGTGTGGAAGAGACACGCGTAAGTGATGTTGAATTACCGGACAAGGGCTTTGCTGATGTGCTCTTCCGCTCAGTGAGGAGTATCGCATCGCGGATCAGTTCCAGGACGTACTGGTGGTGAAGCACGCGTTCCGACGATGGAAGGCTGCCCAGCAGCGTATCCGGGTAGGTCTTGCACGTTTGCATATATCAAACCTATCTCATCCTGGACCAGGCACTTGAACACCGAGCAGACAAGCATGTCGCGAGACAAGATGAAGTCTTGGTTCGAGCGGTCATGCGCGTATGGAAGGCTCACGAACGGGGGAGGCTCCTTACGCGAGTTCGTAGCCTGCGCTTGCTCAGACAAGCGTGGTCTATCTGGAAGCAGCGCATGGAGGAAGCAAAGGAGCGCGAAGGTAGTGTGGCATCATCCTAATCGTTCATGGGCCCCTGCTCATACTGCAATCGTACAGAACTGGCGCAGTTGTTTGCAACACGATCTGCATCGGTCCTTGCGGCCTCAGCGTTCAAAAAGTGGCGATCTGCGTATGGATCTCACCAGAACGCCCTCACGTTTGCTGTCCACTATCACCGCGCGCAGCTACAGTACAAGATGCTCTTGGCCTGGCGCCTACGTTTGCGGGCGAAGCTACGCATGGTCAAGCAGGCGAAGGTCGCTCAGAAGCAGCTCCTTTTACGCCGATACCTGCATACGTGGAAGGCGAAGGTCGCCGAAAGGCAGCGCGAGCGCAAGCTCAAAGAGTTCCAGACGCGTGTGGTCAAGCAGTACTTCTACGGTAGGTCTCTTCAGGTAGCCTTCAGATGCCAGTTGCTCATATATGCGTGGCAGAGTGGCTCGAGCGCACGAAACGCCAGCGGGAGATGAAGCTTGCGGAACAGATCATCCAACAACGCATCGCGATGGTCAGGATTGTGCATTCAAGCTGTATGAGGGGATGCTGATAGATCTACAGCGCATCATGACCGAGACGTTGGCCCACTGGACAAACCGTGTGGCCGACGTCAAGTTCAAAGAGCTCGAGACGACGCAGAAATACGAGAGCAAATTGGTCCTGTGAGTGTCCCTCGGTCTACAAGGATACAATAAGACCAACATAATATGCAGGCGCGCGTTCACGAAGTGGAAGTCCGTGTGTAAACGGCATGTGGACGAACTTAGCCTCATGGAGAGCTATCAAGACATCAAGCGCGAAGGTACGCCGCAATTCTAACAATCGTGCTAGACAACGCTGACCCGGGCTGCAGAGAATATGCGCAAGATGTTCTACCGATGGTTAACGGCTGCGAGGAAAGCGCGTCACAGGCGTCTCGATCTACAAGCTCGAGAAGAGGAGTTCAAGCTCACCGTCGTCGCAGCCGCATGGGATAAGTGGCGAGAGCGCTTCCAAGACATCCGTTTACAACCCATGGTAAGCCACTCGTCCAAGTTCGCCGGCCTCCATGCTTATCCGCGGCAGGCCGATGCGTTCAACAAACAGCGCCAGAGGGACCTCATGTTCCGTGCGTTTGCTATATGGCACTCGAAGTCCCGAGTACGTACATTTCGTGGTCACATCGTGTGCCTTGTCTCATGCCCAGGCACAGTCCCTTCCCGCGGTCCGTTTCCATGCGTTCAATCTTAAATCCAAGTACTGGAAGAAGTGGAGAGACGCCATGCCTAGAGCACTTCAGGCGAAGGCCGCGCGGGACATGGACCGTCGCATCACACTCTGTACGTCTTCGCTAATGCCACTGTGGCAATTTGACTCACCGCCTCCGTAGCGAAAGCTTTTGCACACTGGCACGATGCGTACAAGAAGAAGATGGAGCGCAAGGCTATAGCGTAAGTCCTCCTTCCGGTAATTCACCCACCACGGTGCTCATGCGTGCCCCCAGACGCGCTCGATACCTGAACTTGACCCCCGCGGTGACCCGGGCACCTCACCAACCCCTGCGCCCAACCCCTCTATCTGCACCCTTACGACCACGGCTGACGCCGACACCGCGTCGCGCACGTCCACCCTCACCATCCGAGGACGAAGCCGACGTGCGACCGCACGCGACGCCCAAGCCGCTCTTCGCGAAGCCGACCGCAAACCACCGGGGCCTGGCAAGTCTTCTCGAACCACGCCCGCGTCCGCGCTCGGGCTCGCCGGAGCGCACGCCGCGGTCTCCCGAGCGGCCCAAGCTCTCTTCTCGCCGCACGGTCGCTTCGCGTCTGCCTAGCCCTGACCGTGAGCGTGAGCGTGAGGTCGAGCTCGAGGCCTCGGAGGACCCGGCGTCCGTGACAGAGCGACTGCCCCCGCCGCCGTCCTCCGCGTCGGCGTTTGGCGGCATCGCGGCGTGGCGGAGGGAGGTGCGTCCGCCAAAGAGCGCACCATCGAGCGTCGCGGGCGACAGGGCGCGCAGCAGCCTATGGAGCGAGCTGAAGGAGGTGCGGAGGAAGGCACGGGCGCCGACTGAGCGGGCGTATTCCCCCGACCCGCTTTGAGGCGATCGTCGTCCTAACTGGACAGACGGGCGGATGGGCGGGACGGCATCCCCCCTGACTTGTCTCGTCTCCTTCCCCTCTTTGTTCTCTGCGAGGCGTGGGATGCTCGGGGGAAGCACAGGATCGAGGACCTTTCGACGGTTTTTGCGTTTAACTTATTGGCCTGCGGGCCGGTTTTGCTTGTTTTGGTTTCTTGCTCGATATGTCCGCTGTCTGTCGACTGTGTGTTGTTTTGAGTACCGTCTACTGCACATCATGTCCCTATGTCGTTATGTATGCCGTCACTTTCTATGTCCGCAATCTATATCCCAATTCGGAGAACCCGCCTCAATCACGACTTGCATCCATGTTGGGCGTGTCTACCTCAAAGCTAGTACGGTCCAGGACAAGTACAGAGATCCATTCGCGCTGCACAACCGCGTTCACGAATTCCTGTAGTACTGCCACCCCACCCAGTTCGAGATCACGAACGCCGTCCCGGCAGGGATGAGCATGACCGCCAGGTACTTGTAATGCGTGTCCCGAGCGACCGCGTCCAGCACCTGCCCGCATCGTGAGTACTCACTCACTCCCCTTCGCAGGACTCGCACGTACCCATACGCCGGTATGCGGGAAGAACGCGCTGAAGAACAGCGCGTACCACCCGGCGAGCAGCAAGGCGAGCGAGCCTGCTATGAGCGCATAGCCCACGGCGACACTCGGGCGGCGGCCCTCTCGGGATCTACATAGTACGAAGTACGCGGAGGATCGTCAGGCTCCATAGGTCGCTCTCCACGATGGGAGGAGACGGACTGACCGGTCGAGGATGGCGGCCTTTGCGTACCAACTAGGTTGGGACTTGTGCGTGTGGCGGTGTCGCATCGACGTTCTGGTCAAGACGCATGAGAGGCCCTTTCAAGTTGTTTGGGCGGCTGAGTGCTCTCAACTGTGGGTTCACATTCAAGGCCGCTTTCTTTCCCTCGTTCGCAGTTAACGTTCACGACCTCGTGTAAGACGAAGACATGGCATGAACGAGTGCCATTACATGTGGGTACATATATATTCCTAAGTTCGTTTACAAATCACTGCGAATCCGGTACGTACGTGCTGCTAAAGACATGGAGAGAAGGCAATATACACAAAACAAAGTTGAGGGGTCCAAAACGTATACATGAAGCGGGGTCGGTATAGGATATCATGACCGTCGCGGCAGCTATGGAGTATAATAGGTGAATAGATAATACGATAATAGGGGAGCCGTGAGATGAGTGGGATATCTACCCGGCGGGGCGGCCGGGAATATGAGCAGAGATAGCGGGTCATAAGTGGCGACAATTGCGTCAAGGAGCAACGGGCACCGACAATGTCACCTGCCCATCGCTCGTCTACGAGACAATCTCCAATTCCATCTCGTCCGGGGTGGGCGAGGGCAAGGGGATCGCCGCGGGTGGGAGCATGGAGCTCGGAGACGGGGACAACGCCGACGGAGGGCGGAGGAGCCCGACCACGCCATTCTCATAGGCCTGGTGGCGCGGGAACGGGTTGCGAGTCTGCATCCGGGAAATGGGAGACCCTGATGGTGCGTGTTCAGCACAGGGATCGCCCTAACCTCATGACATATACTTACCCAAAGCACTGCCGAGTACTCTGAAGCTGTAAGGGCTCACTTCGTTGGCATTGTCATCGGCATGACCACTGATCATACCCAGCCCGTCAGTGGACAAAGTGGGGCTCAGACTGGAGGGCGTCTGGCGGCGGTAAGTGAAGAAATGAGTGTTGTTCGTGGGTCTGATGACAGGTGAGGTAGGCTGGAACCGCAAAGTGGCGGGATGGTGCAAGATGGACAGAAATTCTTCTAGCGCTTCGGACGGTGTGGATCTGTGGAGTATGTATTCAGCAAGCCGGCGCGAGGAACGGATAAAAAGGAGGCATTGACACTGCACATGGACTCCGAGGCGGTCTATGCGATCTTATCGGATATTGAGAGTCAGCGAAGGGTAGATCGGGATACGTACCGGGGAGATGGGCGGGGAGATAGGCTGTCTTTCTCGGAAAGCTCTGCCACTCTGTGCTCCTGCTGATCTCCGGAGTCTTCAGCGAGCATGAGACGATCAAAAGCATCCGTCGCCGCGGACAGGAGGGCGGCGCGCGAGCGGGGGCGATGGGCGACGGGAGAATGGAACGGGAAAGGAGAGGCACCAGCGGCCAGACGCACTGGGCGCGGCGCGACGAGGACGAGGTTGTCATTGGCGGAGAAGGACATCGTAAAAGAAGAAGGGTGTGTATGTGCAGCGGGCGGTATGATATATGTTTGTTTTGCGGAGGTGGGGGTCGGTAGCCAAGATGCGCGGGGGCCCTGATCGCGCTGATCCCGTGTGCAGGCGAGTGCGGTGCCACCCTCCTGTGTGGCCGTGTTTGCCAGCCGGGCGCGCGGGCCGCAGGGGCCGTGGTTCGCAGAATTCGCGCACCCACGGTCTCGAGTGTGGAAGTCCGCCGGCCAGGACCGTGCTAATCTCGTCCGCCAGCCCCGCCGCTCTCCCCTCCCGGCGAATCTCTGCGGGGAGATCGTCGCTGGGGTGGTGCATCTGTGCTCGAGCGGGGTGCTCGACTGCCCGTATGGGCGGGCGGGGCGGGAGGCACGCTCTGGAACGGGTGCCGACTGAGGTCAGTGGTGTTCGGCGCGGAGGTCACTGGGCGGCAGCTATCGAATCGACGTAAACGATTTGTCAATCCACCTCCTTGGATCACATTCGACAGAAGACGCGATTCCCATATAACACCCCGTCCCTGGGAGCCATGGCCCCCTTCTTGTCCCTGTCCCCCCGCTCACTGACGAGGCGCCATGGCGGTCGACTGCCATGCTTCATCCAGCAGCGCATCCCCGCGCGAGGAGGAGCAGCGTCTCTTCGACGACTACGACCCCCTCGGCGACGATAGTGCGCTCGAGAACCAAAAGTCGGCCAGGGCCGACAAGGTCACGCCGATCCCGAAGGCCAAGCTCGCGACGCTGTGCGCCGTCCGGCTCGTCGACCCCATCGCATTCACCCAGATATTCCCCTACGTGAACGAGATGATGGAGCACATTCACGTAACGGAAGACCACTCCAAAATCGGCTTTTACAGCGGCTTGGTGGTACGTAGCCTCCTGTCTGCTATTCACTCCAAATTCGGAAGGTGTTCAGGATTGACGCTGTTTCGTCGGTCAATGTTCGTAGGAAAGCAGCTTTGCTGTCGCCCAGGTCATTTCAATATACCAATGGGCCCGGCTATCAGGTGTGTATCTCTATGGATCTGTCAACCAAAACAAGTACTCACCCAACGCCGAAGATATGATCGGTCGTCGACCAATTGTCCTCTTCGGCATATTTGGTATTGGTCTGTCAACCATGCTATTCGGGATCTCCACCACGTTGGGTGGCCTTATAATGGCTCGCAGCCTCAGTACGTCGTCCGAAGATGGTCACAAAGGACAAAGGGCGTCTATTGACAAGCTACCTAAGGCGGCCTGTTTTCTGGCAATGTCGCCGTAATTCATTCCGTTCTCGGCGAAATCACAGATTCCACCAATCAAGCCATCGCATTTCCCTTGTACGGTCTCTGTTGGCCCCTTGGAGGTATCATTGGGTAAGCGTTCGAATGAACATGCCGGCAGGTCTATGTCTGACGGTCCACTCAGTCCGCTCATGGGTGGCCTACTATCCAATCCAGCCACGAAATTCCCTCAGTGGTTCGACATACCTTTCCTCCATAGATACCCGTATTTCCTTCCTTGCTTTGCAGCAGCAATCATCGCCTTCTCAGGCAGCGCATACGGGTATTTCTACCTTACCGAGGTGCGTCTACCGCTAGATGAATTGATGCTGGTTCTCATAATCCGTCTAGACCCATCCCAACCTGCAGCGCGACCGCAAGGAGCATATACAGATGTCCGAGCGTCGGGATGGCGTCTTTGAGAAGCCTCCACAACCAGCATCGATATCGCAGCTGTTGTCTATTCCTCTTGTACGCGCCCTATGTCTGAGTGGGGCTGGTCTGTCCTTCATGTAAGTCCCTTCGATTCACGTACTAAATCTACGAGTGCATCTAATCGCCGAATTTCGTCCAAAGTGCCACCGGATTCGATGTAACATTTGGTACGTTTCAAGCTCACATGCTGTTTTCGCATCTTACATTTGAACCTTGCCCCAGTATTATTCTGCTACACATCCCTCGAGCAAGGAGGCCTCGCATTCAACGTGCGCCTGTCATCTTCACCGTTTACGCGACCCTTCTCAAAACTGAGTTGCGTTCCTTCTACAGGCGACCCAAATTGGCTACGCGCTCTCCATCTCGGGCTGCATCGCCATCGCGCTCCAACTCTTCTGCATGCCGATCATCCTCAAGCGCTTCGACCACGCGCGCTCGTATAACTTCTGCATGGGCCTCTGGCCCTTCTGTTTCGTCCTCCTGCCCGGCCTGAACGTCATCGCCCGCTGGGGCGCGGTCGACCTCGCCACCGGCGAACTCGATCCGACTACTCGTGCGATAGTCTGGGTTGGCATCGGTATCATCCTGTGTATTTCCCGCACAGCCGCGCTAGCGTTCTCGTGAGCAGATCTACTGATCGTTAAGTTCCCTCTTTCGCACCGTACTGACTCAAGAGACATGGCACAGGGTGAGCATGATCCTCGTCAAAGACGCCGCCCCGAACGCCGCCTCGCTCGGCGTCACAAACGGCATCGCTCAATTCGCCATGGTACGCCCCGCCTCGATCCGCTCCTCCTCACGATGTGGTGTGGCTGACACCGCCGCCGCCGCCGCCCGCACAGTGCCTCTCCCGGTCGTTCAGCCCGGCGTTCGCGAGCTCGCTCCTCGCGTTCTCGATCGGGTACGAGTTCGTGCTGCTCCGGTACCTGTGGGTGCTCGTGATGATCATGATCTGCTTCCTCGGCACGACGCTCGCGCGGCGCATCGCCGAGGGCCGGCGGCGCACACCGCGTCCGATGCGCGAGCGCGAGGACGGGCAGCACGGCTCGGCGTTCGTCGCTGCACATTGAGTGGTCCGGCATACCGACCCCGACCTCGCGTCATTGCGTAGCCCCTAGCCGGTCTTCTTGTAGATTCCATGGCGTCCACGGCCATCCATGCTGCAGTTACGGTCATAGACACCTCTCTTTCTCAATTTCCGCTTTCAATCCCGTGCTCTTTTTTCTTCGCGTTCCCCGCGCCCATACATGCCATAAATCAGACATTGTATCCTGTCATACCTCACCCCATGTACCCCACCCCATGTAGACTAGTTCGGCATTCGCGATCAACCACCGCATACACCCTCGTTTCCGCGGACGAAATGCAATATCCAAACACAGCGTTAACACACGAAAAGTACTGTAGATTACAGCGTGCGCCATGCCTACGGTACCCATTCGTCCGCATCCAAAACGACACACGGACGCACAGAGCCCGGCCGCGAGCCCTGCTATCGTCCGAGCGGCAAGCGAGCACCCCCGCCGTCCTCGGCCGTCCAAGTCTACAAACAAACAAGTTTCAGGAAACGAAATGTGATATACTGGAAGCACCACCTTCCACAAGCAGGGGGCGCGCCCTTCTACAGCTTGGACGGCTCGCCGAGCGCGTAGAGCCCGTCGAGGGCCGACTTGAAGTACTCGTACGTCTCCTTCCTGCAGCACACAAAGCCCGGTTGATCGCGAGTCGGGTCGGGAGAGAGGCGGAGGCGGAAGCGGGAAAAGGAGAGGAGAGGCAGAAGAGAGTGGTAGTGAGCGCACGCACGGAATAGAGACGAGATGGATGCCTAAGTGACAGCGCACGCACCGGCGGATCTTCAACGTCGGCGTCAGGCAGCCGTTCTCGGTCGTCAGGGCCTCCAGGGTCAAGTGGATCCGGCGGACCTGCTCGAAGCTAAACGGACACGGATAATGAAACGCGTTTGACCGTGTGAGCACTCTCTTTCTCGGGATGCATGGCGGAGAGGAGCGGGTACGTACCCCTTGAGCCCGCGCTTCTTCGCCTGCTTCGTGAGCTCCGCGAGGACGGCTGCGGCGACCTGCGGGTCCTTCGTGGCCTCCGCGAGGGCGGGCACGTCGCTCGGGGAGACGGACTTGCCGCGGACGCGGGAGACGAGCGCGGCGAACTGGACCGGGTCGGGCACGACGACGGCGACGAGGTACGACTGGAGCGAGTCGCCGTGCACGTAGAGCTGCGCGACGAGCGGCGAGCCGCTGTACACGTTCTCTACGTTCTCGAGCGCAACGTACTCGCCCTGCGCGAGCTTCATGATGTTCTGCGAACAGCGGCGCGGTCAGGTGATCTGGTCGCACATGGACGCGGACGCGGACGTGTACGGTGCATACCTTGACGCGGTCGATGATCTTCAGCCGGAGGCAATCGTCCAGGAGGCCGACGTCGCCGGTGTGCAGCCAGCCCTCCTCGTCAATCGTCTCCGCGGTCTTCTTCGGATCTGTCGAGTGAAACTGAGTGCGCCGCCGCCGTTCGGTGCAAACCGGCCTGCTCACCCTTGTAGTAGCACGTGAAGCGCTGCCCGCCACGCATACAAATCTCGCCGCGAGGATAGGGCTTGTCCTCGGCCGAGTAGCCCATCGACGGCACGTCCACCAGCTTGAGCTCGGCGTTCGGGAGGGGAGAACCGACGGTGCCGCTCGAGGTGGGGTCGTTCGTCCATGTGCGCACGAAACTGCCGCAGTTTTCGGTCATGCCATACCTGGAGCGAAGATGTCACGTCAGAATACGCCGGGCGGCCAGGCCAGAATGGCATTCACCCTGCGAAGGAGGAGTTAATACGAGCGTCGGCGGCAGTGCTAGCAGGGCGTACCTTCAATCACTATGCACAGAAGCCCGATCTTGAGGAAGTCCATGACGTTCGCGCTGATCGGTGCTGAGCCAGTGGTGATCATGTGCATCCGTCCGCCGAGGACGTTGTGGAGCTGTATCGGCCAGCGTCATGTCAACATCCGGAGGCGATGTGTCTATCAAGCATAGTTCTTACCTTCTTGAACACCAGGCGGTCATACAATGGGTGGCTGAATTGTCCATTGGTGCGCAGGTTGTGCAGCTTCGTGGCGACGGCTCTCCTGAAGAGAGCGCCCTTGAGGCCCGGAGCCGCGCCGGCCGACATGGCAGATTGGTAAAGCCTGTTCAGAACACGGGGAACAGATGGCATAATATGCGGCTTGAGGACCTGCAGGTCATCCAGCAACAACAGGGGGTCGCCAGTCGTGTAGCCAATGGGGGCGCCCACTGCGACGCTAACGAGTTCCATCACGCGCTATCGGAGGAATAAGCTCTAGCACATTCAGTGCCATCCAGGGATCTTGCGCTTACTTCGTAGATGTGCGCAAGGGGCAAGAACGACATCATCGTCATGCTGCTGTCCATGTCAAACTGGTGCAAGTAGCCATACACGGCCTGGGCCATGCTTCCGTGAGTGATCACGACGCCTTAACGGAACTGTCAGCTCGGGAGGCATCACCTAAGAAGCACACTAACCCTTCGGCTGTCCGGTTGTGCCCTGGACATCTCTTCAGCACGTTTCGCGGAGTTGGGATCTATGGAGCGTAGCGTACCGAGGTGTAGCAAATAGTGGCGACCTGCTCGGAGGTTGGTGGGATAACCTCAATCAGATTGGCACGACCGAACTCTTCCACTGCCATCAAGCGTATCTTTGTGAGTACCTCCTTTGTACTAGTGGGCGCGTGACGTACGTTCTGAGATCTCCTTGACTTGGACATTGACGGTCTCTCCCCACGCGGCCAGCACGGTCTTGGCTTGAGAGGTGAGCTCGTCCATTGCTACAATCATCTTGAGCGTAGGCGTCTTCGGCGCCAACTTCAGGAGAGCAGGGATGTGCGCAGGAGTCGCGAACACAATGGTCAATTCCGCATGGTTGATGCTAACGGGGAAGGTCAGCACCTCTCAAGCCCGGGTAGCATTGCCTCACTCACATGAACTCTGTCGGAACGGGCCAGAACTCTGTTACCATATAACAAGATGCTCAGCACGCTCGACGCACCTGCAGAATCCTTGCCCAATGTGTCGTACAAGCTCACTCCGACCTTGCCATACGCCTGCAACGCGAGGTCGATGACCTGCCAGTCTGTGGCGCGGTCAGGACCTGAGATTTCAGAGACCAAGACGTGTACACGTACTGGGACAGTTCTTGCTCCAAATTCCAACAGTGGGCAAATCACCCCCGCCGAGCACGCCCGTCTCAAAGAGCTTGTGGATCGCGCTCCCGAGCGCGCGCCTCCGCGCGTCCACCTCCGTCCACGTCTGCCAGACGTGGTAATCCGCGTACTTCAGCGGCTCGGTGGAGACAACCGGTCTGTGTCCGAGAAAGCGTCCGCCCTTGGCCCTCCGGAAGCCCTCGTCGTAGATCTCGAGCAGGTTCGTGAACGCATCCGGGGAGTCGATGGTCTTGTAGGGGTAGGCGGCTGGCACACCCGCGCGTTAGCTCGCTGATGCTGCGTAGAGCACCGCTCTGAAGACAGAATGGACATACAGCCGCGGTAGTGAGCTGCGGAGGAGATTACGGTACGTGAGCATGGCTGTTTGGCATTGTACGAGATGCACAACTCGTCGTACCAGTCTGACCCGGGCGCTTCGTGCCGGGAACCTCGACGCACTGTTTCTTGAAGTCCGCCGCGGGGTTCAGGGGAATAGGAAGGTGGGCGAAGCGAGATGCAGACATGATGGAGGACGTCTAGATGGTCGAGGGAGGAAGAGGAGGCGGGTTGGATACGGGACATCACCGCGCTGCCACGAACTCGCTCACCTAGATGCCGGTGCTCCGAATGGGCGAACTCCGCTGAGCTCACGAGTATAACGTCTGCCGGGCCCGTGTTAACGAGAATCAGGGGCCTGGGGCGCGGCGAGGCTACTTACTTGCGCGAATACTTTCAGGAGGCTGGGATCGCTGCCACCACCCCGCATCGTGACGGCAATGAGCGCCTTTGCCAGGTACCCGGAACCACGTGAATACGCGGACGCGCTCAGCTCACCTCGCGAGAGTCTTGAACGTCTACAACACGACGGGGCGCGCGACGTCGGGCACAGGGGTAGCACAGACGGTAATTCCGGCCGGTCAGGTCGAGCAGTCACTCGAGGAACACGCGTACGACGGCCCCTGCCAGCACACGCGTATGGTGGGAACCATCGCGTCGAACAGAACTCCGACCGCACCAGCGCCCGCACTCGACGGCGGGTAGCTGATGCAGAAGCCCTCCGCCGCACCTTCCTCACGAACTCTATCGGAATGAATACACGTCCAAACCTTCCGCAGCCTGCGCCGGCTAGCTGCCGTGGTGTGGGAGAGAGCGCACCGAGAGGTACAACTCTCGGAATATATTACAGAACATCAGAAAGAACAACCGTACATACGAGCATACAATCACAGTCTCGCTTAACTATGTCGAACGTCAGCATAAACGTACACCGAGCTATGCGCGTCGACGGCTCGTATAATAGGATCATGACAGTCGTGACAGCAGGAAGGGAGGCGCGACATGGGCACGCGGAGGGGCCGAGTATGCGATCAAGGGGCACTGAGAATGATCTGTTACGCAAGACATCGTCAGCCAAAGCCGGAGGCACATCTCATCCAGCCATACCTGCATGAACTGTTCATAGTTCATCTGCACCCAGCCATCACGATCGGTGTCGACCCTGTGAACACAGCGCTTGTCAGTTCTATTCAGAACCGCGCCCGAGCTGAGAGCGTACCGCTGGAATGCTTCCGTGAGGGTTTTCACGACAACGCATGCTCGGACGAAGCGGTCGAATGTGATGCCAGGAGGTGGGCCATATCGGTCGGAAGGGCCGGAGGCTACTTGGAAATCGAGCCGATTATTCGTGTTTTCCCATGCTAGAAGCATTTCACAACTTACCGTACTTCTGTTCAAGAAGTGACAGAAGAGTTGGGGAGAGGTTGTACCCAAAGCTGCGCAACGCTTCGGCGAGCTCGGCTCCGTCTATTGAGCCCGACCGATCTCGGTCGAAATGTCTGAAGACGTTCTGCCAGTCCTGAATGTACTTCCACAACCCAGCGAATTCTAGGACCGAGGAAGTGAATGGAATGCGTCAGCACGTCCCGCGTGAGTTTGTTTGCACGACAGAAGTCTACCGTTGAAGCCGATAGTGCCGCTGCGGTCGGTGTCCTAGGAGACGTTGAGCACGGCCGCCGCGAAGCGAACCCGAGCGAGCAACTCACGAATATGGACATGAGCATCTTCACCGTATCCAGGTCGAATTCTACCAGATCACAAAGTCAATCAGGGGGTCCAAAGTGCCATACACGTTCGGTTTCGCGGACACGAGGCGGGCCCCTCCGCGGTACCACGGTACACCGCCGCCGCCTCAGGCCCGGAAGCACGACCACACACGAGCGAGACTCGAGACTCACTCGTCCAGTTTCCTGTGGAACACCGTGCACGCGATCAGCCACGATCGAGCGAAAGATCAGCGAGGCCGCATAGCACCCCGCGGGGGATCTGCACGCACCATTGACCAAGGCAGCCTGCAGCTCCGTCACGCTAATCGCTCCCGAACGATCTGTGTCGACGGCGGAGAACCACTGCCACAGCTGGGGATCGGCTCCGGGTGGGGGTCCGCCAGGCGCGCCATACGCCTGCTGGCCATAATATCCTCCTGGTGCAGCGCCGTACTGGGTGCTGACGGGCCGCTGCTGCGGTGCCGGGCTTGGACGGTATTGCGAGGCTTGCGAGGGGTACCTTTGGGGGGCACCGTGAGGTGCACCGTAGCGGATGGACATGGTGGGAGGTGCGAGGGAGATAAGCGGGAGTACGACGTGTGCGAAGATGATGGATGGGGGTACAAGAGCAGAGCAAGCCCTCCGAGGTCACCGTGGCGCCCTTAAGACCCGCGATCAGGGGGTGGTCAAATCTGACTGAGCGCGGGGCTGTGTTACTGCGAGCAACGTCGGGAGCGTTGGCGAGCACGGCCGCGCTGCGGTGACTCGACTGCGATGTGTACAGCAGAACGGCATGGTCACCGAGCTCGTCGTTGGAGGCAGTGAGCACAGGGCGCTTAATCTTGGTAGATCATCTGGGCATGACCAATCTATAGCCATTCATTTTGCTTCTTCGATCTGAACTGACTACATAGAGTCTAATCCTGATGAATGAATCGTCCAAAGTCACAGATACATGCCATTGCGAGACCGTAAATGCGCTCGCAGAGTCAAACTGCACCGAGCGTGAGCGTACGAGACACGGCAGCCACAGGCTCAAGCTCCCGGACCGAGCTCTTGATGACGCACGCGGCATCCCGGCACAGCTTCGCCCGAGCTCGCCAAGATCGCCCGTTTCGGGAGCGTGACCTTCGGCAGCCTCGACCACACCTGCGCGTGCCGGCGAGTAAGACCTGGCGAGACACCGTCGTGAGTGATACATTCTCCCTGGCTGAGTGCATTCGCCTCCGCGGCGTACATATTCCCAAACAATTCTCCCCCGCCAGAAGATCAGGGCGACACACAACCGTTGAGTCTCGACCCAAGACCGGGGTCGCTCGTTCGAAGCCAATCTTAGATAGATCTCTGAACTCCGCCCGCGAAATCATATGACGCCCGCGAGCACGCTCTCTTGAACACCGACTCCGAGCCGGTTTGTGCAGGGCCGGAGGCGCTGCTGCTATAGCGCTCTCGCACGGGTCAGGGGTCGGGGGCGAGCCGTATCTCAACCTTCTCCAGAGCTAAGAAGGCGAACGGGGCTCACGATTTGCGTTGCCTGAACCTAACAGCAGAGCGCTGCGCCTCGCACCAGGACAGCCATGACTTCGCCGCACCTCAAAGCAGTGATTTTCGATGTGAGTGGCAGAACGTCATCGGCCTGCGTGGTTCGTCAACCTATTGCACCCACTGAATTGCGTCTCTTCTCGCACAGGTTGGTGGGGTGGTTTGCCGAAGCCCTCTCATTGCCATAGCCGCGTACGAACGTGAACACGGTATACCCAACAATTACATCAACTGCGCGATGTGAGCGGGCCCACGTTCATCCACAGTCTGCAAAGCCCACTGAAGATTCCCGTTTCGCTTTATCGGTTTGGCAGAACCGTTCGCGGATCATCCGGAGCATGGCAGAAGTTCGAGCGAGGGGAGATGTCCCTCTTCCCCTTCTACAAGCAGTTTGGCCGGGAGCTCTCCGATACAAAGGTCAACAACCCGGCCTACGCCCAATACTGCAAGCGCAGAGGAATAGGCAAGCACGACGCCCTTTGCCCAAGCTACGATTATACGATATTTACGTTTTGCCAGAGTGCCCGAAGCTCCCAGAGACGCTGCACATTGACGGACGTGAGGTGAGCGGCGTGTGGCTCCCCTCGCCGGCACTTCACGGCGGCTGAAAGGAACCGTCAGCTGTTCGGCCGCATGATGCGCGAGAGCGGTGAATTCGATGAGCGTGTCGTGGAGGCGATCCGGCGCATACGAGGTACCTTCCTTCACCGTCATCGCTGCATGCTGCCCCCATTCACCGTCGGCCGCGCACGATGCAGCCGCGGGCAAGTGGCGGGTCATCGCGCTCACGAACAACTTCTCGAAGAGCGACGCCGACATCATCGGCGATGCCCCTCCCTCGCCGGCGCAACACCCCAATTTCTCGGTGCAGTCCGAGCTCGAGTTCCTCGGCTGGCAGGACGGCGCAACACCGCCGCGGCTGCGTGCGCTCTTCGACGACTTCTGTGACTCGAGCACGCTGGGAATGCGGTGCGCCCTGCTCGCGCCCTGCGCACGTCTGAGCTTCTTACTTACCATACTCGGCCGCCTCCCTCGAGCAGGAAACCGGAACCCGGGATATACCTTCTGGCATGCGCCCGTAACGGCATCAAACCCAGCGAAGCCGTCTTCCTGGACGACCTTGGAATGTAAGTGTTCTGAGGCGCGTTACTCGACTCCCGCCGATCTTCTATACCGTAGCCTGACATGTTGACGTACGGCCACGCAGGAACCTCAAAGCTGCGCAGGCGCTCGGGATGGAAACCATCCGTGCGTCTCTCTCTTTCTCTCTCCGTCCCGCCGCCCTGCCCTCTTCCCGTCGTCACATCAACTAACGGCGGTGGGCGGGCGGGCGCATAAACCACGTTCCACGCGCTCATTGACGGCTGCTCCGCAGAGGTGCCTATTGGCGGCTCACTCGGGGCGCTCAAGAAGCTCGAAGCAAAGCTGGGCATCGACTTGACTAGCGGCGGGTTCGAGCCTACCGAGTGGACACCTTCCAAGCTCTGACAGCGTTGGTGATCGTGATGGCGTTCGCCCGGACGTGCTGCCGTCGACCCGTATCTGCATCTGCCCTTTCTTCTTTTTGCATGACGCGGGCGCGCTGCGCGCACTCCGCCCGACGCCGACGCCGACACGGTCCGCGCAGCAGCCACGGCAGGCAGTGGCACTGTCTGATTGCGTCGGCGGGGAAGCAGAACCCAGGGGCGCGCGCGGCGGCGCCGTCCATGCCATCGCCACGCACACGTACACGCACACGCTCCCGTCATAGTCTATTTGTACCATGCGATTGTTGCGGGGGCTGCGGCCAGCCGGCCGATATCGACGCTGCCGCCGCGAATTCTATCACATTATCCGAAACGACAATGTAACTGTCTAGAACGGCTTGTCCGACGCGGGCGTCTTGTCCGTGAAGTAGCTGCCCACCTGCACGGGCGATGGGAGGGGAAGGAGACGGGGTATCAGCATCGGCGCGCGGGATCGGCCCTAGTGGCGGGAGCATGGGACGCACCACGGGCACCTTGGACAAGAATTCGCGCTTGACCAAAGGCGTGACAGACAGGAGCTAAAACATCACAAGGACGTGCGGTGAGATAGGACGACGACGATGCGCTGGCGATTGTAGTCGGGACGTACGTAGAGCGCCGCAATGCCCGCACCAGTTCCCCAGAGGGTGAGGCTGGTGCTCCAGGTGCGCGCAAACTGCAGGACACGACACGACATGAGACTCGGTTGCACACGGCGCTGGGGCGCCCGGACGTACCCGCTTGATGTTGGTCTGGGGAGGGACGGGGTGGAAGACCACGCGAGACATGGCGAAGAATGGGCAGGGGGTCGTCGAGGCCGGCGAGGACGATGGTTTTGCTGAAGAGCAGGACGCGGACGGCGGACGCTGGCCCGGCTGGCGTGCGTGCGAGTACACGCGGGAACACCCGAGCCAATCCCGACGCCGGCTTCATCCCAAGTTGCCGAGGCGCTGCTTTCCATTTTCCGCTCTCACCAAACTGCACGCCTGCGCTCGCTGCTCTCCTGACCAAGTACTGGCAGTGCACTCGACCACTCCGCGCTCTGCTGTTCTGCGTCCTGGTCCCTGCAGCCGACTCCACGCTCTTCGGCCCCGTTGGCCCCGTTAACGTGCTTCTCACGAACTCTGTGCTCTAGCTGGTCGTCTCTATCCTTATCACCCGCACTCTCTCCTTCGCTCCGGTCCTCCGGCGTTCTCGCAGTCTAGCCCTGAAAATCTGCAATGGCGAACCCCCGACAGAGGCGCAAGTTGCGCTCTGGATCCCACAAGCCTGTGCACCATTCACGCCGGGCTAAAAAAATTCTGAAGAAGCAACCACGTTGGTGATGTTTCTCTCCAGTGCTGCGTTCCTTAGTGCCCCGTCGCAAGGCCGCGTGGACTAAGCGTTGCCTCCTGAATTTAGCCATACGCGGCCCACAGGTCCTCCAGGAAGCCTGGGATCCGCGCAAGACGGTTAGACAAAAGTACGTGTTATATGTGATCGTCGCGTGTGTGTGCGCGCGCGCACGTCGTTACGGAAACGGGAGCTCACGTACGCCTGCGGCACGCTACACCGGAATGTGTCCTTGTACCTGCTGTTCCTGCTGTTGTTTCCAGCTATGAAGCTCTGGGGCTCGCCGCGACCCTGAATCCCATCGCGTCCGGCGGGACGGAGCGGCCGCTCTGCGCGCATCCCGAGCACGAAGACCGTCTCCCGGAAGATCAGCCAGAAGCGTCCACGTCCACGTCCGCGGCCTCGAGTTCGAGTGCGAAGCCTGCGGGGGCAAAGGGCCTCCCGAAGGGATACGGGAAAATCATCCGGGACGCGGATGGAAACGTCGTAGACGTCGAACTCGCCGACGATGACGAGGAAGAGGAGGACGCGGCGATGGACGAGGGGCTCGAAGACGTGCCCGATCCCGCGGCGAACGAACAGCTCGCGGGATGGGTGGGGCTGGGTTCTGACCCTCGGAAGCGTGCGCCGGAATCAGCGGGCACGCGGGTGGTGCAAGGTGAGTGCTACAATTGACCGTGCGCTGTGTGGCCGCTGGCGGAAGGAGGGGCGATTGCATTGCCCTGGCGCCATCGGGGGCTTCTTCCCTCCTTCTGGCCATGGCCGGCTTCGCGCGGGGCTGGCTGGGTGTGCGTGGCGGGCAATCGCGCTGACGGTGCCGTGAACGATCTATTCTCACTCGCAGAGTTGGAGCAGCTGTCAGAAGCGCGCGGGGGCCGTGTGCCGCGGTTCACATCGAAGGGCGAGCTCGCCGTCCTCCGGCGGCTGGTGGCCAAGTACGGCGAGGACGTGGAGGCGATGGCGCGCGACCGGAAGCTGAACGTCGACCAGCGCACGGCGGGCGAGCTCAGGCGGGCGATTCGAAAGGCGGGCGGCTTCGCGGAGCTTGGCAAGGCGGGGTAGACGGTCACGTGGCCGACGGAAGAGGCAGAAGGGCCTGGCTCTGGCGGTCGGAGGGAATTGTTCCGAAAGTGGCTGTACGGCCACGATCGCGCGGAAGGGAAATAGAAGGAGCCCCGGCGGTTGGATTGCAGACGCGAGTGGAAGAATGGGAGGAGTTGTGTGACACCGTGTGCGAGTGGACCGGGCGGGGCGAAAATGGGGCGAAAACGGGGGCTGGCGGGAGGTGTCAGAAGTCGCAAGGGAGAATTGTGCGTGCTTGCAGTGACTCTCTGTTTGGGAAATACACGGCGCTCAAAGTGACAAGTGGCCATCACCGGCGGGGTGTGGCTTAAGCAGATTAGGTGTGTATTATGGTGATAGTGGAGGCGCGACGAGGGGGACGGGGATCAAATCAAGGCCGACGTCTTGTTCAAACAGGGCGAGCGCACCGGACTAGCGTGCGTGCGTGCGAGCCGCGCGGGCGGTTGCGGACGGGCGGGCGTGAGTGTGGGCGCGTGTGCCAAGGACGGACAGGGAGCAATGGACCTGGGCTGGCGCATTAATGCACGGTATGTTACGGAGCACGGCGGGGGCGGTTGACGAGGAATTTAGGAAAGAGCGTTTGAGACTGTGACGGGGATATGCCGGGAAAGGCATGGACCGCCCGGGGGGGAGGGCGTGGGGTCTGTGAAGCGGCAGGGAAGCCAGGAGTGCGAATCGACCGAGTATGGGCACGACAGCAGACACGAGACCGGCGAGGAGATTGACATGGACCCATCCCCACAAAGGCCCTTCGATTCGAATTCTTCCCAGCCCCGCTGCCCCCGGCCCACGCTCCCTCGTCCGCCTGGAGGCCTGAAGCTGAGCTGACCTCCTCCGCCAGCGCGCGGCCCTCGTCCGCGCATATAGCCTCTCCCTCCCCGCCGCCCAGCGCTCCCGCGTCCACGCGCATCCTCGCACCAGCCCGGCCCACACGCGCCCTCCCTGCCCTGCCCTGCCCTGCCCTCCGCTTGCCTTTCTCGACGCATATACCCCGGCCAGCTATAAATCCCTCCCGCCCCCGCGCGTCCCCCCTTCGCCTCCTCCTCCCCCGACCCCCGCCGCCCGGCCCCCGACCCCGCGCCCCCCGCGCCCGCCGCCATGTCGCCCAGGAGCGCGCCCTCGCCCGTCGCCCGCACAGACTCCCTCTCTCCGTATCCATCATCCATGGCCCGCAAGGCGCCCACACAACCAAAGTCCACTCGGCAGCAGTACAGCGGTATGATCCCCGATCCGTTCTCCCACTCCCTCCCGCTGATGGCGTCTCCCCCCAGCCTGCGGCGCCTGCCGCATGCGAAGGTGCGCGTCTTCCTCTTCTCCCCCCGCTCCGCGTCCGACCCGCATTTATTCAGGGTAAAATGCGACCTCAAGGACCTTCCCACCCTCGCGTCCGGACAGCACCCGCCATGCTCAAACTGCAGCGAGCGCGGTCTGAACTGCGTGTACGTGCCCTCGCGCTCCCGCCGCGCACGCCCTCCGCTCACGCGCGAGCAGCGACGAGTTTGCAGAAGTAAAAGCGGTCAAGCTCTTGCGACGCGGGCGCCGGCTGCAGAAAGTCGAGTACGTCCACCAATCAACACCCGATTCGCGCGCGTGTCTAACGGCCCCGCAGAGCCGTCTACGGCAAGTCGACGAGCGGCGACGGCGACCTGCATTCCGTGAATACCCCACGCAGCGTCATTCCACAACTCAAGCCCGAATTCTTCAGGTCTCCCTTCTTTCACCGTTTGCACATTCAACGTGAGTGGTTTCACCCGATCATCTTTCTCCACCGATCGCTCAACCGCCGGGTCACATCAATTCAGGCCCCATATTGGAACCGACCGAATACTGCGTTCGCTACTCGGAATGGTTCACCGGTGCCACCGATTCTTTGCAGATACCGGGTCAGTTAATCGCCCTTGTACTCGTCGTGTGGGCTGCGAGTTACGGCATCAACGAGGCCGGCGAGGAGGCTCCCGAATCAAGCGCCGAGGATATCACCCTGCGCAAGGAGCGGGTCAACGAGATGCTCGCCGAGTTGCTCTACCTCATCGACATTCACGGACTCCTGCGCAAGCCCTCTTGGGATGGCGTACGGGTGCTCCTGCTGACCATGCCGCTGGTCGAAGGTTAGTCGGCGTCGACCGTTCGCCTACCGTTCGCTCGGGCTGATTTTCTCTTTCTAGAGTTTCTGAGTCTCATGGAACGTCTGGTACGGTCATTTCCATGCTGTCCCACGCTTGCCTCATAAACTCATCCGCATTCCAGGCCATGTATGATTCTACAATGAGCCAAGTATTTGCCCTGTGCAGCCTCTCGACCGACTTCAGTACCGGCCAGGGCGATTATGTCGACGCGCTCGTCAGGGCACGTATCTTCTGGTACGCCCATGTGACGGACGGAGTAACCAGCGGTCTAAGAGGCGGTAGGATCTCGTTGTAAGGCCGGCCCGCCGATAGCCTTGTGTTCCAGACGCTGATGCTGTCTCAACAGGAGTGACGATGACCTCGCCGCCTTCGAGGCGACCCTTCCACCGCTAGGCCCTGAGACCGGCCCCTCAGCAGGCTACTCATTTGCCTTCCGGTTCGCCACCGTTCCCATCCGCATAGCCTCAGTCTGCCGAGACGTCCACGCTGCGCTCACCGGTCCAAAGGCCCGACGACAACAAGACCTAGATGAAGACAAGCTCCAGGATGTATGGGATACCCTCGAACGATGTTGGCAGGATCTGGACAATCTACGCCACGTGGGAACGTGCGGCATTGTCCAGGCCGAGGATATCGAGAGGTTCATCGATGGTTGGCAGGTGAGATATGGTCGCGGACGCCGATAGCCCTTGTCGCTGACAGCTCTGCCATTGTCACTAAAGATCTTTCTCTTCGAGTCCCGTATGTATGCGCACTTCCGTATCAAATCATACCGTCGCTGACATCCCGCTATACAGATAACGTCATCCGCGAGGCCCTCAAGCATCGCCTCGTCCAAGACTCGGCGTTCATGCCAGAGTCCGGGAGGCGAAAGTCCGACGCGATCTTGCGCCTGCATATGAAAGCCAACTCAAAGTGCCATACCGTTGTCCGGCACGTCGTGACCATCCTCCGCAGGAACCTCGGCACTCCCTTCTTCCAATTCGACGCTGCCCTCGTGCGCGACGGGTGCTTCTTTGCCGGCTTTCTTCTAGCCAGTGAGAGCGGCACACGTGAAGAGGTCGAGATTTGTCTTCGAGCACTCTCGGAGATGCGTTGGACATGTTCCAAGAACGACGAACGGGAGCAGACGATCCGCATGGTCTGGGAGGCGCGTGCTAATCAGGCCCGTGGTCAGTCCTCCCGCAGCTTCTCGTCAAGCCCGGCAGACGAGCCCCTGCGTGGCCCAGGCACCTTCGAGGGAAGCTATGTCCGACGTCCTCTCATGCGACCAACGAGCGTCCCGCCGCTATCCCTCTCAGCGACCACGATGGGCGCCGGATACGATCCTTCATCTGCGCCCAATACTGCCTGCACTGCCGACGGTAGGTGGCCGTCCACCGGGTCTGCCTCCGGTTCAGAATCTGAGCAATATCAAGGCACCTCCCATCGCAGCTCCCCGTCGGTTCCACACGCGTCCTCCTACCCGTCGGCGTCGCACAATCCGCTCTCCATCAACAACGTCCTGCACACCGATGATGTCGGCGTCGGGCCGTCGCCATTGCTGCTTGGGTCCTCACGGGTTCCCACCGCTCATACGGCGGGACAGGGCGCGTACTATGTGCCATCCTATAATTACCTCCCTGTGGGTGATACCGTGGACGCACGCCAAGCTCCCGCAGCGTCCGGCAGCATGGAAGCCTTGCCAACAGCGGACCAGGCGCCGACGTACAGTCATCCCACGACGAGCTTCGATTACACTGGCGTGTCGTACTCGTCCACCTCTCTCGGACAGCCCGAAGCAGGCCCCAGCTACTTGCCGGCAGCGTCCACTAGCCAGGGCGGGAGTCCCCCGTTTGGGAGCGGGAGTTACTATTAGTGCCCGGCGGTAGGCAGACGTGGGGCTAGGAACCCCGGACAAGGTTCGGACCGTCTTCTCAGTTCTGAGTATTTCCGTCGTCGTCGTATGTCATCTTCCCCAGCTATGATCTCTGCTGTCGCTTGCAACCCCATTGGACCGCTCCGGCTCTCGTGTTCGTCATCCGCTCTCGCATCTCTTGGACCGGCAATTTACGTGTATAGTCGCCCTCCCGCCGTGACGTTAGCGTTCATCGATGTATCATCTGCCCCCTTCCACCTCCTCTTCCTTCATTCATCCATCCATCCGTCCGCCCGTTATTTCGTTCCGGCCCATCCCATCCCATCTCATCTCATCTCGCCCCTCCCGCATCGCAAGTTCCCGGGACGTCGTCCCCGCATCCCACCCATCCACCCCGCATAATTAGAGCTTGATAGAGGTTATTAGTACACTGTCGCATAATCCACCGCCGCCGCTGCGCCCGCCGCCCACCCGCTCGGACGCACCACGTTAACACCGTACTATATCGCCCACGATCTTGTTCCGTGTACGTAGTATGTAATTGTATGTCTAGCACACTCCGTACTCTTGTTACCCGCAGGGTTCCCCTCCCTCCCCCGGCCTACATATACCGTAGTAAATAGCCTTAATCCTAGTTTCGCAGCAGTGGCCCATCACCGTGCGCGTGTGGCCAGCCCCGAGTACGTACAACGGTCGAGTGCGCACACGCTAGAAGCTCAGCCCGCTCGATCGAGCACGGATCGGGCGCGTCCATTCCGACGCGCCCGCTGCAATTGATGGTGCATTGCACGCTAATAACGCACCGACGATGACGCTGCTGCTAGTGCATCCGTCTCTGCATCTCCGGGCTATGACGATACGGATGTATGATACAATGAATACAATGAATTATTAGATACACGTGCATCACGAAGGGTGGAAGAAGGGGGGAGGGGGGGGGCTGCGGTGCGGGGACGGGGGACGGGAGACGGCCGTCCACGAAGGTTCAAGGTTAGCTGCCTGGGTGATTGGGTGTGATATCGCGCATCCGGCGGGGGCACGCGCGGCGGGGAGGGCCGCATGCCCCCACCGTGGCCGGATGGCAGGTGCGGCGGGACTGGCTGGCTGGCAAGTACATACCGTACCGTCCCAGCGAGCCCGAGTGGCCTTGTTCCTCCCATAGCCCTACCGTAGGTTCGCGTCGAGCCTTGACCTCGGGCTCACAGGTCCGGACGGCGCCGCTGCGGCAGCGGCACTTCCCACTTCCTGCCCGAGAGTTGCCATTTTTTCCACTTCCCGTGTTCCACCGCCGCCGCCGCCCGGCGCGCCTGTGCGCGCCCGCCAACCTGCGGGGCACGTCGTTGAGAACGGGCGAGAAGAGAGCGAGAAGAGATAGGTTGGGTGGCGGGCCCGGCTCGGGGAGGTGGTGTGCGCCCTCGCCTGATCCGGGTAAATTAAGAGCGCAGGGGCACGATGGCGATGGCGATGTCGAGATGCACATTGCACGTCGACGTCGACGTCACGGCGCCCTGCCCTGCCCTACGCTGCGCTGCGCTGCACGGCGTGGCCCGCGGGCCCCAGAAGCCCACGGTGCGGCTGCGGCCTGTCGCCCGCCCCGGCGGTAGCTCGAGGCGAGCCTGAGCCTGAGAGGCTCGCGGGTCATGCGGGCAGGCCCCCGCACCGAGGATCACCGCGCACACGGCCGTCCGTCCCTTGGAAAGAGCCAGGAAGGGGACGTGGGGGGAGTTCGGGGGAGGGCCGCTCGATTGCGTTTGGACGCAGCGCGGGGCCGTTCGGACCCAGAATGGGAGGCTTTCAGGGGGAGGACGGGTGTGTGGGTACGGGTGTGGGCGCGAGGGAGATGCCGGCGACGGGTGCGTTCTCGAGGGGGCGTGCGCCGCGAGGCAGCAGCTCAGGGCGGTTTACGTGGCCATGCCAGGTGGAATCTAGCCGCTGGACGCGTCGCAGCGGACAGGGCGGGCTGCCCATGCGGCCGCTGAGCGCGCCCCCGGTGCGTTCGGGACTGGGCGGCAGTGTCGTGCCGTACACCACGGTGGATTGTCGATTGTCGAGGGATCGGGAGCGCGGCTCGAGTACCGCGTTGTGTTTCGGACAGACTCGCGAATGGGGAGGCGTGCGACGCCATCCGAGTTGAGGCGCCGCTCACAAGCGACGATCGCTGCGGGCCGCGAGAGGGGGTATGCCGTACAGTTCACCAGGGACGGGAGGGTTTGCTTCCCAGCCCAAGTAGGCGTGCATTGTAAAAATGAAAACAACGCAGAGATAGAGATCCCCAGCCTCGATGGATCGCGTGGGCACACCCCGGGCGTGTGGGAGCGTCCAGGTTGGCCGGTCACCCATTTGCACGGCCCGTCGAACACGGTATGATATCAGCAGGGGTAGCGGGTTGCTGATTGCTGGCGTTCCACTGCGCAGAGAGTGCCTGCAGCTCGTTGTGATAGATTGGCCCGCGAACACTTGCGGAAGCAAATGGAAGGACGTCGTGGCACGGACGGAGCGCCCGCGGACAAACGCTCGGAGCGCCACCAGCCCATAAAGCGTCGTTGGCGAGGCCGCGTCGGCCGCATCGCATCCCGGCGGGTCTGGAGGGGCGGGTCAATCTGGAACGAGGACATGGACAGAATCGGCACCTAGGCACCACTCACATGGGACACATGGGCCTGGCGTTAGCAGATTTTGCTGGGAAGCGGGAGCGTACAGGCGCGAGAAAAGACTCGACGTCTCGCCAGACGAGGCCAGGCGCCTCGAAGCGTGCGGGAGGAAGCCCGCCTAGCGTGCGGCGTGCCGGCACTGGACCGCGCTACGGAGGGCGACTAGGAACCGTTCCCCGCACTAAAATAATGCGTGGCGGTGAAGAGTGTTCATTGATGCTGTGTGAGCTCTGGCATTGAATTCGACTCGGACGTCGAAGGTTGCGATGCCGCCTCTGGGCGTCGAGGGGGGCCGCGTCCGGCGAGCGTGGACCGGACGCCAGGCTAGCATTTTTGCAGAAAGGATGTGTGGTGGAAGAGCCGGGGGTAGAACTTGCGCCTGGGAGATGTGGTGCAGGACCCTGGCTGGTGCACGGCGCGACTGCCACCGTGCCCTCGGTCGACGCGCCCTGCCGACACAGCACCTTCCAAACACGGTCCCGCAACTCCATCCTCGGGTTAGGGTCGCGGCTGACGTAACACAAGCTCGGCGTGGTTGAGCCAAGGTCGTTCCGCAGCCGGCCCAGCATCCGCAGAACACGCTCGAGCCTCGGACGATGGCCGTGCTCACACACTCACACAGCGACCACGACCATCATGTTCTGTACGTGCTCCTCGTCTCCAGACGCATGATTGATGCTGAGCGTTGCCTCTAGTCTGCCTACCGATAGTTTGTGCGCATCCTGATCAGCAAGACGCGCATGCTGCGGCACCGCTGACTAACCCACTCCATCTCTCCAGTCGGATGTCCCACTCGCATGAAGCCGGAGGGTGACCAAACCCCGAGGATCTGCCCCAGGTGCAACAACAGTACGTGTGTCCGCTGCAATCGCCCTCCCGGTCCCCGGGCAGCTCACAGCGCGCCTACGCGCCAGTTGCTACCATCCGCGTCAAGTCCCGGCTCTGGTTTGAGCTGTGCTTCGTGCCGCTCGTGCCCATGTCCTCCAAGCATCTCTGGGTGTGCACCGTATGCCAGTGGAGCGTCCCGCTCCAGCAAGGGTAAGTTTTCACGCTTCTCTCCGCAACCCCCGGGCGGTCCGCTCACGGCCGCTGGCAGATGGGAGCCGGCCCTCCCTGGATACGGACCCCAGCCCGGCGCCCAGGCGCAATGGCAGGCACCTCCTTATGGCCTCCCACCCAACGCAGCGCAGCGCGGTTACGACCCCGGCTATCCGGCCACCAGCCCCAAGCCTGCTTAGGGCGGGTCTATATCGACGCGATAGCCATCCGCGGTTCTTCTTCATGTTACCCTTTTTGAACATGTACTTGTATTCCCGTCTCCTTGTATGCATGCACCACTGTAACCGTACACCGCCTCTCGGATTCGCATTGATCTCGCTTGCTATAAAGCCAGGTACGCCAGGTACAAGTGCGTGAAACGCGGGAGCGCCGCCTCAGTACTTCTTGCGATGTCCAGTGAAGGCGAAGACGAGCACTAGGATCACAGCCCCGGCGACAAAGCCGCTCGCAGTCGCGATGCCGCAGATGTCGCCGCCAGTCAGGGAGCCCGTATGATCCGCTCGCGAGCGAACGTTCGCGGGTGGACCACTGTCCGCGCCGCGGTCGTCGATGAATGCCGCCAACGCGGCCGCTGGGTCCGTGAGGCCGCGGAGACCAATCATGGGCGGCTGGGTGTCGTTTGCCGCGTGGTGCGTCACATAGACGTTCTAGGAACGAGAACGTTGGGAAGTGAGCGGGGGGCTTCGACAACATGCGCGCGGAAGCGTGCGCCTTGTGTAGCTTACCCGCAAGAACGTATCTCCCAGCAGCCAGTCGGCGGAATATACCTGTAAAGGCAAAAAGAAGCGTTAGCGCTCCCGTCACGATGAAACGAAGCGAAGTTTAATATCGCGCGCAGGAGGATGCCAACGGATGTGCAGCCGTACCCCGTCATTGCCTTGCACACCTCCCAGACACCAGCCATCCCCGACTGAACCTTCTTTCCAGCTGATGTCCGCTGGGTCAACGATATACTCCTTCTGCGTGTCACCGCCGCCGAGGACCATGCCGACGACGACGGCGCGGTTGCAGGGGACTTCCCAGCCTCGTTCTGTTTGTCTGGCGCCCCCGACGGATTCCCAGAAGCGCGCGACGTCTTGCGAGGGGCCGAGGACCAAGGTCGTGCCGGTGTCGAGGACGGCGATCGGGGCTGGCGCGCCGTCAACGCGCGACTTGGACAGCGCGAAGGAGGTGCCGTTGACCGTCAGCGAGCGGAGCGGCAGTTTCCAATAGTCGTAGAGCGAGCGGCCGGAAGGGAAGACGGGGTGGTAGGCCAGGTCGTCGGTGGCGTTCGCGAAAGTCGGGTCGAGCTCGCCGATGGTGAAGGAGGACGACGTCTGGTCCCGCCCGAGCTTGAAGGCGAAAAAGCGGCGAGAAGTGTCGTTGAACGCCGAGAACACGTTCTCCACCACGGTGCGGCCGGTCGTGTCAGGGATGGACGCTTCGGCTGGGAACGAGAGCCCCATGATTCCGCTATTTCCTGTCCCGTGCAAACCTAGGCCGTTCGTCGCGTTCGCCGTGGCTGTGTGCGCGTGTGCGTGTGATGGATAGATAGGTGAGCGACTGCCATCCATCTCCGCCCTTCGTCCGAACACGACGAGAACGACTGACCGAATACCTGAGACGACACCTGGAATTCTCCGAGGGTGACGGTCTCTGACCCCACCGTTCCGGACACGTTGCCCACTAGGTAGCTCAGGTGAAAGGGCACGTCGGACTGAGAAAACGAAGGCGTCCGTCTATATTTACGGACTCCTTCACAGTCCGTAGTCGCGCAATCAGACGATACGACCCACTGGGTGCTGATCAGCCGCCGGCGCCGTGTCAATCGCAGTACTGACGGTTCAATCTCACCAAATCCGACGACCCGGTGTCCAGAAGGACCATAAAGTCTTGGCCGCCGATACTTCTGGGGCGTCAGCAGCCGCAGCGACCCCGAAGAACGAGATCACGTACTCCACTTGTACCAGGTAAGCGCTGCGAGAAATCAAAGAAATGAGCTACGGAAGGCGGGCACGTTCGAAGGCCGCTTACAATTGGTTGGTTGTTTCTAGAGATAGGTCGACTTTGGCACCCGACGTCCGGCGGCTTGGTGAGTGAAGGCGAGGAACCCTGTAGATTGGTATCCTGCCATGTCTTGCGGCCGCGCCCAGAGTAAACCATGCCCAAGGAAGCAGGGAGAAAGGCCAAGAACCACGCATTGTTGAATGCATGCCAAAGGGCGACAGCTACGGTATCACGAAAGCTTTCCATTTTTTCCGGGGTGTTTGTGCGATTCTGGAGGCTAACGGCGAGTGAGAGGAGGCAGACATCGCGATTTGGGCCGCCTTGATCGTAAGGCTGGAAATTCCGTTGAAGGTCAGTCTGTGTAAAGTCGATCGGGGTTGCCGCTACCAGCTCCCGGTGGGGAGCAGCTGTGATGAACGCGCACCCCCGAGTAATACTTGTGGATCATTTGTACCTCGGGGCCGCAAGTGTCTCGATATGTACCGCTCGGCGGCGGCGTCTACCGGTGCGCTGACGCGAGACCTGGATCCGCACGCCAACTAATTCGGTGGCTCTGGCTGCTGGTACACCCCCCAGCGCTGCGCCCGACTCCGCTGCTGGCTATGGGCGTCGACGAGGCGGCCCGAGGCGCAAAGAGGAGGCATTGTCTGGCGGGGAGGGGCCGGGTGCAGAGTCGCGGCTGTGCGGGCGGTGGGAGAGCGCGAAGGGCGTTTGCCGGGCCATGCCCTTGCCAAACACAGCGACACGCGTCACAACCACCGCCTGCGCCTCGCCGCACTCCTCATCCTCGTCCTCCTCCCTCCACGACCCCTGCCAGACGACCGACCTCCGCCCGCTCTACCCCCAGAACACCCGGACACCATGCACACCAGCGAGTACGACTATCTTTTCAAGCTCCTCCTCATCGGCGACTCCGGCGTCGGCAAGGTGAGTTGCAACTTCACGCGCCACGCTGGATCACCTGCTGCGGCGAGCCCAGGGCTGCTTCACTAACTGACCGGCTATATCTCCGTTCTTCATCTAGTCCTGCTTGCTGCTGCGGTTTGCGGACGACACGTACACGGAGAGCTACATCAGCACGATTGGTGTCGACTTCAAGATTAGGACCATTGAGCTCGAGGGCAAGACTGTGAAGCTCCAGATTGTCAGTCTCTTCTTCTCTTCTATCTACTTCATTCGGGCGGAATTGGCGTCTTCCCCGCTTCCACTGGTACTTGGCCATGTGAGGAAGAGCGGGACAGGCTGGTGCCAACATCCGGTGCTGCAGCTGTGCGCTTGGCCATGCTGAAGTTCCCGGCGGCCGTCGAGAACACTTGCCGGGACCTCCGTCAAACAACCTCCACAGTCCATTCGTTGCCGTTCGAGATGAAGCAGTGCTGACTTACGTCCTCGTTATCTCAATGAATGCAGTGGGATACCGCCGGTGAGTGGCTTCGGTCGCTTGTGATTGTATGTACCTGACCTTCCTGCAGGCCAAGAACGTTTCCGCACTATTACCTCGTCCTACTACCGCGGCGCACACGGCATTATCGTTGTCTACGACGTGACCGATAACGGTGAGTGGTTGCCCTCCACCAGAACAATCACACCCCTTACCCCTTTTACCCGGTAGACACTTTCACGAACGTCAAGCAGTGGCTCCAGGAGATTGACCGGTACGCGTCCGAGGGTGTGAACAAGCTTCTCGTGGGGAACAAGTCCGACTTGACGAGCAAGAAGGTCGTGGAGTACAGCGTCGCGAAGGTGCGTGCACAGAGCGGTGCAATCGCTGAAACCGGCTGACGTGCGGGGCGTCGCAGGAATTCGCTGACCAGCTCGGCATCCCCTTCCTCGAGACGTCGGCGAAGAACGCCACCAACGTCGAGCAGGCCTTCTTGACTATGGCGAAGCAGATCAAGGACCGGTGGGTTGCACCGCCGTACGGGCGCCTGACAGCTATTGACTTATCGCGTTCAGGATGGGATCCACCACCGCCGCCGCCGGCACCGGCAAGTCGTCAACGATCACGCCAGGACAGACCGTGCAGCAGCAAGCCTCCGGCGGGTGCTGCTGAACGGCTCATCCACTTTGCGTCGTGTTGCGGTCGACACGTCCGTCGCGAGCGGTTGCCGTGCAGCCCGGAGCGGGGGGCGGTTCTGGAATGGTCTCTTCATCGTAATCTATGCTTACAGCCTTTGTTGTTGGACTGGTCTCGTTCATACTTTCCTATTTCATCTCGCGACTGTCTGGGAGGGGGTGTGCCCGCGCCTCGGCACCTCCTGGAGATGGCTCGTTGTACCTGTTACGATACGCTACCCTTCTAGGAGTAGGGTAATGACGATGCACGGTGTTTCCTAGAGGTCCAGCAACGGCGTGGTATGCCGAGGGTGTGATAGATGAGCGATAAGTATAGTACAAAAAAGCAACAGCGTCCAGAATCCAGTTAGACATGGGTGTGTGTTGGTGCGTGGTCTTCAAGCCATAGACGAACACCCTTCTTCGACACCAGACCCAGCACACGCGCCTGATCGTCCGGATTACGTTCACGATAGAGACGCATGATGTAGCCAGCCACGCTCCAGACGTCTTCCCAGTCAGCATCGAACAGCTCCCACCAGCAGCTGTCAGGCGTAGAGGGTAGAGAGATGCCCAATTGTCTCGTGGCCAGCAGGATCGCCGCACTGACGATGGTGGGGACTGCATACAACGCGTATACAGGTGTTTGCAGCCTGTAGGAGAGCGGCGGAACGTCAACGTGAACGATAGTCCCAACAAAAAAGGAAACGCAGATACTCGCGCGTCGTTGAGGTACCCCCACGCCTTGCTCGAGACGTCTTCGCGCTCGGTGAGGCCGAGCAGGCGGAGGTAGTTGACGAGCGTGCCGTACGGGAGGACGACGTGCACGTTGAAGCCGAGCCGCTTGAGGATCTGCATCTCCGCGACGACGAGCGCGTCCTTGAGGTCGTAGAACGTGTTCCCGAAGTACGACATTGGGACGTATTTGAACTCGGGGCAGGGCACGCCCGAGGACGAGGTCCCCGCGGGGTGCTTGAGCTTGTGCGCGGTCCGCTGGAGGAGCAGGTCGTATACGTTGATGAGGTCGCGCATGCGGACCGGGCACTCCTCGAGCTTCGACGCGAGGTACAGCGCGCCCATGCCAATGTCCTGGTGCAAGCAACCTCCGGTCAATATCGCGCCGCGGTATGTGAACGTAATGGTTCAAGCGGCACTCACCCCAATTCCGAACTGCTTCATCGAGGTGACGTACCAGAACCGCTGGAAGAGGATCTGCGCGGTGGCTACGGCCACCTGCTTTCTGCCCTTCCATGCGTCAGAAACGGGGGGTGCACGATGACCGCGGCGCAACTCACTGTCGCAGCAGGATGCCTGCCTCGTGGATCAGCTTGCAGCCAAACGCGCGGAGATCGAGCTCGAGCTCTTCTGGGATGCCGTCCTCGCGCGACGGCGTTTTCTCAATTTGGGCCAAAGAGGCCAGAGGGTATAGAGAGGTCGACATGAGCGGTTTTGCGCGACAACAGAGGCCGGTAGAGGGCAATGAGTGTGCTGTGGCTGAGACCGAGGTGGACGCAGAGGACGAAGGAGTCGTAAACATGGCACAACACCGACCCCCATTGCACAAAGTTCTGTCTTTGCCGAGCCACCACAACCTCTACAGCCTCCGCTACGCGTGCTTCCCGCAGTCTGGCCTCTCGCCCATCTACTCTTGAGAGGCTGCTTGTGAGGGAGGAAGGGAATAACTACCATGTCGCATCTCCCACCAAAGCCAGAGTTTGGCTACCCTCCACGCTATCCGCCCGATCCAAGAGACTACCCGCGCCCGCCACCACCTTCCACTTACCCTCCAACGCCTGACCGCTATTCTGCGCGGGACAGGCATGCATATCCTCCGCGTTCGCCACCACGAACGCGTGCGCCGCCACCAATGGACTCGTACGTGCCCGGGCGCCCGCCCGCGGACACGTACCGCGCGCGACCGCCACCTCCGCCTACGGACACGTACGCACCTGGATACTATGACCGGCGCGACGAAGACAGATACAGAGACCGAGACTGGGAAAGGCGCGACGACTACCGGTCACGACCACGCGACGAATGGCCGAGGGAGAGGGACAGAGACCGTAGGTGGGATGACGATGCTCGCAGAGGCTACGAGCGGGAGCGGAGGGAGCGCACATCGTCGCGAGAACGGGACTGGCCTCGGGCGAGGGAAGATGAAAGACGATATGGGCGCGACAGGCCGCGCGAAGTCGAGCCGGAGCGGAAGTGGATTCCACGAGCATCGAAATCACCGCCCAAGCGTGTTGGTACGCGCGTTTCATTCCCTTCGTGCAGACTATGGCTGACCCTAGTAGCACCCGTGAAGGGCGCAGAGCGCAGTTCACGTTCACCAGCGAGCAGAGCACGTACACCGTCCTCTCCGAGACGGCGAGGGCCCTCTCAGCCACCGTTGACGGCTAGTAGACCCACATCGCCATACCGAGTGGAACGCTCACGTCCTATACGCGCTCCTTCGCCAGGTGAGATCAGGCCGACCCCCTCGCGTCCTCGGCGGGATCGTTCTCCGCCGGAAAGTGACCGAAGGTGGGCCTCAAGTCGTCGCAGCCCGACTCCAGACAGGAAACGCCGTCGCAGTCCAGCTAGCAGGGCTCCCGTTTCTGACTATCGTACACGAGAACGAAGATCTCCCCGACGACGTTCCCCTTCGCCCTTGCAGCCCGCACGGAGACGAAGCCCACCACCAAAGCACAAGCGTTCTCCGACCCCTCCCAGTCGGTCGCGTTCGAGGACACGGTCGCCTACGCAGACGCCACCTCCCAAGAGGCATGTGTTGCCACCTGCCAAGGAGCCGTCGCGTTTGTCGCCACCACCGCCCATACGTCTTGCGGTTCCTCCTACAGGGCCCAAGAAAGACGCTGATGGAGACGTGAACATGGAGGAGGCAGTAACGTCTGACCACGGGCGTGCGCCGAGCACGTCTACAGCACAAGAGCATATCTCGGTCTCGACCCCTGCATCTGTCACCTCCCGGGTAGCTTCTCCCGCTTTAGCGCCAACGGCGGCGGGGACAGCAACCTCTTCACCAACGGCGACAACCCCGACCGTTCCTCCCTCGCAACCCAAGACGGAAGCTGAGGCGGAGAACAAGGCTCCCCGTCGACGGTCGAGATCACCTCTTGCAGGCACCCGCAACCGGGACGCAACGTCACCGGCTGGTCCTGGGACATCGACTCATCATACTCACCCTGCTCCCGGCTTGCCGCCGAAACCGGAGTGGGTGCGTCTTCGCACGCCGGCTCAGCAGGAGCAGATCGATAAGGCCACTACCCGCCCTCCTCCTACCCCGGAGCCTTATAATTGGCCTGCTTCCCGTCCCCCACCGAAGCCAGAATGGGGACGCAATCGCGTCACGACCCAATCCGAGCAGACGAAGAATACCAACGCGGCTTCCACCGCCTCGTCTTCTGACGCTGCTGCTGAACCGGAGAAGAAACGGCGACGTTCGGCATCCCCTCCTACAGGTCCTCGCCTTAGGGCTCCTGCCTCCCCCGTCGTTCCGGGTACACCACCCCAGATCGCCCATCCCGCCCCCGGTTTACCACCGAAACCAGAGTGGGTGCGCCGCAACACAGCATCCCAGCCTACGAAGCCAGAAAGCCCCGCCCCCGCCACACCGACCGAGGGTTCTGGCTCCGGACTTGTCATCCCTCCGTATCAGCCCAAACCGAGTGTCACGGCTGACATCGAAGCAGAGGTGGGTGCACATACGCTTCGCTAGCGGCTCGCTCGGACTGACCGGTCTCCCTCAGATCGCCCGCATCCACACACACCGCCTGCACCTGGAAAGCGAGTACGTGCAGATCGCCGCGGACACCCGCCGGGCGCTCCACGAGTTCGACATGAGCACGATGGACCTGCGGATGGCGGAGAAGCGCCGCGAGCTGGCCGACGCCGCGCTCGAGCGGGCCCGCTTTGGCACGCTGGGCATCGACTACATCCCGTAACGCCGCCGACGTGCGCTCTGTGTGTGTATTGTACTTCTGACAGGCCGTGCTCGCGAACGCCCGCAGCAATACGCGGAAGTGTATAATAATAAGATGGTGCTAATGGTACATTGTACATGCGGAGGCAATCTGCGGCTGTCGTCCGTCCGTGCATGGGCGGTTCATTGGCTGTGCCGACCAGGCTAGTTCTTGGGTATCCGCTTGCATTCAATGTGCGTCCGCGTGGGGTCCATGGGCAGTGCGCAGAAGAAGCCTTGGTCCTGCACACACAATTTGCATGTCAGCCGGCGCCGGCCCGCGCCTGTCACGAAGGAGGCATGGAACGCGAAGGGGCGCACCTGCATCGCTTGGAAGAGCTGCGTCGAGTACATCTCCATCTGTCCCGGCCGGGCGTAGGGGCGCAAAAAGTTAGCTTCAACTGCGCGCCTGCACGCACGGACGCACGCGGGGCTCGGTGCGCGACGCGATAGGAGGACGGGGCGTGCGTACCTGTATGCATTTCCGCCCCTTCTCCTTCCCTTCCCTGCAGAGCTCCGACCGCGGCGCGTCGCGCTCGCTGTCAAACGTGTACACCGAGTTGGGGTCCTCCTGCCGGCGAAGTGCGCGCACGCCGCGTTAGCACGAGAATTCCGGCGGTAGCGGGCGGAGCCGCGGGTACGCACGGCGATAAAGTCTTTCAATTTTTGCTGCGGGTTCGCGGACTGGGCGTCGTCCGTTCCATGCGAGAGCTTGCTCTGCAGCTTCTGAGCGAGAGACATGGCGGTGGTCGTGAAGAGGAGTATACAGTAGGCGCCCGTTGCGTCCCCGCCAAACGCCCATAAAGCGCGCGGGGAAACAATGACGTCAGTACTCGGCACTCGGCCGTCGTGGTATGCGACGCTTGATCTTGGTTCACTAAAACTTAAGAGCTCGGGATATGCAAGACACATAGTGGGTAGTACAACAATCAAGGGCTACATGTGGTCTTGTCTTTTATATCTATCTAAAGGAAGTTCCTGTCGAGATCCCCGTTAGAAAGTTGCAAAGAGCGGCATCGGCGGTGTTTGGTCGGAAACGCACACAAAGTCTCAATACATCTACCACCCGCGGTTCGCGAGCTTGCCGCCCTTGAGGTTGTCATCGCTATAGAGAAGGAACGTGAGGGGGTGGGTTCCGTATGCATCCACGACGAACTTACATCGTAAGGCCGACCATGGCCTCACCGAGGTCCTCAGAGATCTATAGCCGCAACGTCAGTCTCACGAGCGTCAGAAGAATTCCTTCACTTCCTACCTCCGCCAGAATTTTCGGGTTGTTGTAGTGAGTGACCTGTTATCACCATTAGTCGTACAGCAGGATGAATCGAAGCCAACGATACCGACCGCCTGCACAACGGCGCGCGCCCTCTTCGCTGGGTCGCCGGACTACGACGGGCGTCAGCCAGGGCCCAGATGCTAATGAAGAACTGAACATACATGGAAGATACCTGAGCCGACGAACACTGCAAGAAGAAATGGTCAAGCTATGCGCCGGCATGGACGCTCGTTGCAAGGCACTCACCGCCGTCACAACCGAGCTGCATCATCAGGGCAGCATCCGCTGTAGAGAGGGAAAATTGAGTACAGGCGCCCATGTTTTCGACCACCATGTGGACATACCGGGAGTTGCGATACCACCGGCCGCGAAGTTGACGACGGGCAAACGCTTCAGGCGAGCGGTCTCCTTCAGGAGGTGGAAGGGCGCCTGGATCTCCTTCGCGTATGCGTAGAGCTCTTCCTCGCTCATCACGCTCGCCTTGCGGATCTCGCCCATGACCGACCGCTGGTGCCGCACGGCCTCGACGACGTTGCCGGTACCCGCCTCACCCTTGGTACGGATGAACGCAGCACCCTCCGAGATGCGACGCAGCGCCTCGCCCAGGTTACGCGCACCACAGACAAAGGGCACCTTGAAGGCGTGCTTGTTGATGTGGTGTTCATCATCCGCAGGCGTGAGCACCTCCGATTCGTCGATGTAGTCGATGCCGATGGCTTGGAGGATCTGCCACCGCGAGCGGACATGGCGTGGCGTGGCATGAGTAACACTAAGCCAACGGAAGTTGCGTGCGTGTATGCAACACGTACTTGTGCCTCGACAAAGTGTCCTATGCGCACTTTCGCCATCACAGGAATGGTGACGGCATCAACGATCTCCTTGATCATTTTAGGGTCGCTCTGCACACTGCGCTCAGCAATCTCCTCTCTCATGAAACGCCACATTGAACTCACCATGCGAGCGACGCCACCGTGAGCGCGAATGTCCGCAGGCACTCGTTCAAGGGCCATGACCGCGCACGCGCCCGCCTCCTCGGCTATGCGGGCCTGCTCAGCGTTGACGACGTCCATGATAACACCGCCCTACGCGCGTGGAGGATCTCAGGGTTGAGCCAAGATTGCACACATGATGGATATCCGGCTTACCTTGAGCATCTGGGCGAGACCGGATTTCACCTTCATGCGACCACATACGCCGATCAATCCAATGCATTGTCCCTCACATCCGAGACGTCAAAGAGACTCACCCCGAAAGTGCCCAAGCTCCCGCTCGTGCCATCCTTGTCCTTGGAACGGGTCGGCGCGACAACAGGCGTTCCGGAGGGGTTCCCGACACCGTGCGGCACGGGCGGCGTCGAGACACCGCTGACGGGAGTCTGACTCTGGCTCTGAGAGGGCGTGGTCATCGTTGCAGACAGCGAGAGGCAGACAAAGGAGGGAGACGAAGAGGGCGGAGGCACACGAGAGGCGAAGACGTTGTGGCTGAGCAAAGCAGCTTTTGCGGAGTGACTCCCACCAGCCTCAGCTCAGGGAAAACTGCCAGACTCACGGCTGCGATTTATCCCATGCGTCGCCGACTCTGTAGGCCTTCCGCTCGTTCCGTCTTACGATTTTCGCCTGCGTCTTGCTTGGACGAGGGGTCCGATCTGACTCTCGTCTGACTCACGCTCGCCCATCGATTCGGTGCACTGACGAGCGCACCTGGGCGGCCCGACATCGAGGGCTTGGTACGCGCCGCCAGATTGGATATGGACTGTATAGGGCGCATCAGGCGAGTATGTAAACAGCGCAAGGTTAAGCAACGAGGGTGCTGCTGCCGGCCACGCAGGAGGCCATGACGGACGCGACCTGCTCCGGACTTGGGACTGCCGCCCTCTCGCGAGCTGCCGGGCGAACCCCTCGCTGTCCGTTGGTCATGGGGCGGACGTTCTCCTCCTACGCGCACAGCGCCATCTTCCAGAAGATTGCCCAGGCCTGAACAGTAAGTCGGTCTTCCTCATGGCGGCCGAATCGCGTATACTTCCTCCGCTGCTCACATGCCTTGCTCCGTTAGCAGAAGGCACTGGACAGGTGGCTATCCCAAGCGCAGCCATATGGTCCCGTTACCGCATCCTATGTGTCTCCAGCTTCTCCGGGCCCGACAGCCCTACGCGACCGTAGCGTGACGATCCCCGCCGCCCTTCTGCTTCGAGCCATGCGCCTGATGTACCTTGCTTTGCGGCCCGCGATGCTCCGCCAATGTTCTGAACATGCACGGTCACCGGTCATTCGCTTGGGCATCGAGCCCGTCCCCGCCACAACGTCCTTGTACTACGACCGTCACCTGGGGATCCACCGATATTCGGACCACGCGTGTGCGCCGTGGACCGCGCGAGTCGACTTCCTGTTAGCATTCTATATGACGAGGCCTCGGCTTCTGCTCCCCTTACCGAAGAGCACCCGATGATGCAACACGGTCCGCGAGGTGCTGGCGACGCCAGTACTTATATGACGTCCTTCGGAACAATCACTGCTGAACCTCCACCGCGATGTTCTCCCTCTTGCTGGCGCTATCAGCTCTTGCTGGGCTGCTCCTGGTCAACGGCCAATCGGTCATCGTGCCCGGGGCTCCTTGGAAGGATACTAGCGGGAATCCTATACAGGCTCACGGCGCCGGAATCCTGAAGGTAGGGTAAACCTGAGATATCGGACATGTGGAAAAGGTCCAAAGTCACGCTCGTAGGTTGGGAACACCTTCTACTGGTTCGGAGAGGACAAGTCGCACAACAGCGCATCCTTCAAAGCCGTGTCATGCTACTCTGTAAGCCCTCACTACCCGGTCGGCATCCTCCCTACTCACCTGAAGTCGTAGTCTACTGACTTGGTGTCGTGGACTCGCCACAATGACGCCCTGAGCCCCGTCTCGGGTACTATGATCTCCACGAGCGACATCGTTGAGAGACCCAAGGGTATGCCTAAGTCAGGAAACGTCACCTCCGCCTCTCGCTGATCTCCCACTCCGTCTTTCACAGTGCTGTTCAACAGTAAGGTAGGCATGAGAGAGAGGACTGGAGTTCATAGCAGCTTAGAAGTACTGAAACGGCTCGCATTGTTGCTTAGAACTCCGAGTATGTCATGTGGTTCCATTCGGATTCCTCGAAGTAAGTCCGAGTTTCTGGTATGTGCATTGGGTGTAGGTATTGATGATACTGTGCCCACTAGCTATGGCGCGGCGATGGTCGGCGTAGCCACAGCGAAGTCTCCATGCGGCCCTTACACCTACAAGGGCAGCTGGAAACCCCTCGGCGCGGACTCGCGTGATGAGGGTCTCTTCCAGGACGGTTCGTATCACGTTACTATTGTCCTCCGTCATTGATTCCAATATATTCCTCGATCTCGCAGACGACGGTGCGTCAACCAACCACTCAGACCGTGCCGGCCGACCAGCTCACTTGCCGTGTTTGATACCATGCAGGCACCGCATATCTGCTCTATGCGTCTGACAACAATCAAAATTTCAAAATTTCCCGCTTGGACGCCAACTACTACAACGTCACGTCTGTTACCAGCCAGCTGAACGGTAGGTGCCAGATCGCAGTCCCGCAGTGGGGCATTTGGCTGATTCTCTGCCTACCGTAGGCGCAACCCTTGAGGCCCCCGGTATCGTCAAGCGCAACGGGGTATGGCTACTTCGCCGACGCGATGATCCAGTTCTCTGACGAGCGACCGATTAAAATTTGCTAGGTTTACTGGCTCATCGCATCGCACACGAGCGGTTGGGACCCGAACCCGAACAAGGCCTTCCACGCCACGGTGCGTTTGATGCCTCTGCGGGATCTGCTCATCACCACCTCATCTCAACCTACCTCGACTGACATCGCTTCCGCTCTCAGTCGCTCTCCGGCCCCTGGTCTTCTCAAGCAGACATCGCGCCCCAGAGCGTGCGCACGTACTACTCGCAGAACGCGTACGACCTCCCGCTCGGGTCGAACGCGATCTACATGGGCGACCGCTGGCGCTCGAACCTGCTCGGGAGCAGCCAGTACATCTGGCTCCCGCTCGACTTCTCTAGCGGCTCGCCGCAGCTCGTCCATGCTGATGTGTGGAGCGTCAATCTCAATGCCGGTAAGCCTCTATCCATATCTATATGCCTCCGTTGCTTCTGTCTTGCGTGGGCTGTTCATGGTCTCGGGTTGACGTATCTGCTATAGGCACGTACTCGGTAGCGTCAGGTACTACGTACGAAGCGGAAAACGGACAACTCGGCGGATCATCCAGGCTGTTGAGCAACTCGGCCTTCTCTGGAGGAAAGGCTGTTGGCTATCTCGGTGCGCAAACAAAGGCTATCCCACGGAGACCTGCAAGTTCGGTGCTGAGACATGAGCTGATACAGGCAACGGCGGAACCGTCACGATCACTGTGCAGGGTCGCGGCACCGCACAGTGGGTCGCGCTCTACATCGCGAACGGCGACTCGTCTTGGAGGAGCACGACCATCAGGTACGGTAACGTGTTTCCCTTACCTGCGTGCAGTTACGCACGTCGCGCACCTGTGCTCGCCGCCGCACGCCGAAGTGACACACTGACGCGAAACGTATCTCCCGCAGTGTGAACGGTGGCTCGAGTATCACCCTCGACCAGCCCAACACCGGCGGCGGTGGCGTCGTCCTCAGCATCCCTGTCCAACTCAACCTCCGCTCCGGGTCGAATACCATCACATTCAGCTCCGGCCAGAGCAGTACGTCCCGTCCCACATCCCTTCCGGGATCACTTTCCCGCACAGGATTGCGCTGACGTAGATGTCGCTTCTGTCTTCCCCCACAGACTACGCTGCGGACCTGGACAAGATCATCGTCTACTGAGCACATCGTACATCCTCAAGCATCTCGGAGAGCACGGAGCAGAGACGCTGTCAATGCTGAGAGTGGCGAAGCGTGCTGTACCGTCCCCACCCGACTGCGCCTCGACACTTCCAGCGTCCAGCATCCCGTGTCCCGTGTCCCGTGCCCCCACAGACAATCTATATTTCGTCCCCGGCTTCTCATGCCCCCCGCGCGCTGCCTACCCGGACTGAATGCCCGCGGCCGCCCCGGGGTCCACGGTGCACCTGCCGATCGTCCAATCGTCCAATCGGGCAAGGCCCGTGCTAAACAAGCTACGTGCGTATCGCCCGTTTCTCACCGCTACACCCGGTTCCCTCGAGCGCGCGACTGGCGAGCATACTTGATGCGCTTGGTGCGATGGCCAGTGTCGTCGTGCGCATTTGCGCATTAAGGAGAGGCACAGACTACGGTGCTTGCGCGGTGGTGGTTACGGTGTCTTGCCTTACCCGTGGAACGTGCTACGTGCTACGTGCCGACCTCAGGCTTCGCGCGCTAGATGGGAAGAGGTGCCACGCACTGAGCAGAGGTGGTTAAGAGATAGCGCACAGCGGCGCGTGACGCCTCGCAGATACAATATACTGTACATAATCCACTCGGCGAGGCGCTGCGAGGGTAGGTCCTGGGCAATGATAGGCTCACTATCTGCGCCCCGAACGTCTTGGCCGCACACTGCTGACCGTTCATAAGAGCGCATCGCGTGCACGAGGGACAGCGAGAGTCGAGACGTCCTTCGCCACCGGGATGGCAAATGTCGCCCGGCGGCTGACGGTGGCACGCGATCAGGCCCAGGGCCACTGGGCCACTGGCCAAGGCGACATTACCGTGTGCACCGCATACCATGGTACTCAAGCTTACGGCGTACAGCACCGCAGCCGCTCGCCGCTCGCCGCTCGCCGTGGTGCGCGGTTTGAGCAGCAGACTTCGGTTCATCCGGGAAAAGACGGGCGGGCGAACGGGCGGGATAACTTGTAAGTCGTGCGGCGGTGTGATCGAGGCCCGGGGGTCGGGGCCTTGTGCCTTGAAGTATGAAAGTGCTCACGATCATATACCCGCTCGTGCGACCTTGACAGAGACACGCACGCATGTGTGTACAGCCAATCGGGGCTGGCGCCGTCGATGGCTCGCGCGTAGTAGCAACGGGGCGGGCTCTCATGTGGTCCCACAGGGAGTACGGGTGCGTGTAAACGGCGTCAGGCAGTTGAGTGAGGGCTTGCGACGTTGTCATTTTCTGTACCTCCGAATCGGCACAACAAGATTCAAGGCGAGTCATGAAGGAATTACGGCAGTTGTTCGAGGCCGCTGGCAGCGGAGAGCCCTACCCGTCGGCCGTACGCTCACATTCGTGAATCGTACTCATGCACGTACACGGGTCGCGGCGGCACACCGCGGGTGCATCGTATCTTCCGGCCGCTCGCTCACGTCCTAGCGTCCTGACTTCCTACCTCCGAGCCGTCCGAATTTTCGTGGTCCACCCCAAGCCCAATTCCGGAGTCGGAACGGCGCATGCAAAGGGCTATGTGCTGGTTGCCGTCACCTACGGCACTTCATGTGCAATCTAACGCGTCAAGCCACGACACCCTCGGGACGAGATACGAGATAGCGACTCACCACACTCACTCACTCTATGAGCATGACCCGCTACTCACATGTGAGCTCCGTGCGATTGCGGGAGAACGGGGCAGAACGCGCTTGAACGTCTTGCGTTTGTCGCCACGCGCGAGTGTGTCCACTGTCCGCCTTCGCCTGGTGTGGGCGCCCCTGCGACGGCACTCGGGCCTGTGACTGACGTACAAATCATGTATGTCCGGACACGCGTCCTGACGGTCGGTCCTGTGGCCGCCCTCACTAGGGTCCGACAAGTCCGGGGTCCCTCAGATCAGCTGTACGGATACCGCAGGTCTGCAACTGCAAGTCCACAGGGCTCATGCTGCTGCGGGCGAATCCTGATCTGCCCTCCTGAGCGTCAACAGCCGCAGTAGTGGGCGCACAATAGTCAAGTGGACGTCGGGGCGACGAATGACGGATGACGCATACCTGACGAGGGTCAATACAGCACTCACCCGCACGAATGACCCAAGAGCATTGCGCAGTCGCAGATCCTTGAGAGAGAGGAGAGAGAGGAGAACAAAGAGTGAATGGCGGTATTGCGCACGAGGGAGCGCGATGGCGAATACGGACGGTGCCTGGGTAACCCGTCAGTACCTCAGTACGTGATCATGAGCGCCGCGTCCAACTCCAATAACGATCCTGGACAGTGGGCTCCACAGGCTGTCAGGCCGCCAAACCGCCCATCCGCGCGGTGGACGCCCGAGGCAGGTACGGGCGAACGTGGATAGTTTGTGGTATATCACGTCGTGCGTCGGGCGTTGCGGCTGTATGACAGTCGTCTAGTCAGGTCACCTCGATAACCGGCGGCACCGCTGTTCTGTGATATCATGCTATATGAGGACCGCATAATGGTCCGCGCTGGCAGGGAGGGAGGGTGTTGTGTTTTCCTTCTGTCACGTAACGTACCGCGGTGGAGACGGCGTTATGAATGAACGCGGGGCGCTGCAGGCGTATCAAAACGAGTTTGCGGGCGCGAGGACCAGAGCGCTGTATTAGCCGTATAGCACGATAGAAGAGCGGGTACGAATATGATGATGCGCGAATGTGTCGTATATGGGGGGCAGCCTCGAGGTCCCTCCGCCCGAGGAGGACAACTCCGGGCTAGAGCTCAGAACCCCCTCCGCGCGAGCCAGCTGATGACCGAGTTTTTCCAGCGGCCGCCGGTGAGGACGACGTGCCGTGTGGGGGTGACTTCGACCCTCATCCGCTCCGCCTCGGGCGAGCCTTGAGGCCAGAGGGACGCCTTGAGGTCCTGCGCGAGCGCCTGATGTGGGCGTGTATGTGGGTCGTGGATGACGGATGGCCGTCCGCGCGGGTGCGACGAGAGCGAGGTGGATGCGCGTGCGTGTGATGGGAGGGGTGTTATTGCGGTGTCCCGGGAGGGGAGATGATGCGTGAATCAGATTGCAGAGTCAGGTTTTGACGGGCGCGGACGCGGTGCGGGCGGAGAGACGTGTCAGGTGCGAACGTTCGGAGGCCGGATAGAAGAGATAGCAGGGAGCTATTGTGAGCAGGCGCGGTGAGGGAAAGATACGAATGGACGTACATCAACGTTGCCTTCTACGTTTCGGATGAGGACAAGGTAGCGCGTGCCGCCGTTGCGAATGTCGGAGTAGACGGGGATGGAGCCGCGGGTGTTGCGACGGACACGGTAGGGAAGAGCGGTGGCAGCAGCCGCGGCCGTTGCGGACAGCTGGGTGGAATAGAGGCGCGCGGCCGAGGCAGGGGCGGCGAGACGGTGGGCAATTGAGGAGAGCATCTGACGGCACGGAACAGGACAGCGCGATTGGGATCGAAACAGGGCGGGTGGGATAAGACAAAACAAAATGATCAGCAGGGCAGGGGGATGGCGTGGGGAATGCGGGCAGGAGAGTGCATACCGGTGCGAGAGTTAGTGGACAGGCTGCCCCTAGGAGGGAGCTTAGCAGGGATGGGCGGGAGAGGAGGCGAGCTCAGATGACGAGTCGTTCGGGCTAAGCGTGCGGCGCAGGGCGGAGGGCCGATCGGGCGCGGCGGGGAGTGGCAACGGGAGCGAGTCGGCTCCTCCAAGCGTCCTCAGACCAGACTCCAGACACCAGACAACAGAGATGGGCACGGAGAGGGACGACGAGAAAGCGGATCCCGAGACAGCGAGCTTTGCACAGGCGCCCAGCCGCGACGCGTCCGCAGCCGAGCTCGCGACTGCTGTGGAAAATCATTGGCGCCCGCATCTCCCTCGGATACGCCCCGGCGTGCCTTGTCCGCCGAACCTCGCCTCCGCCCCCCATCCCTCCCGACGCCCTCCAAAAATTCGCCGCGGGCTCGGGCACCGTCCGCTGCGCACGCCCTGCACGGCCGCAGCGCGTGCGCAGGGCAGAGGGCGGGTGCGGCGGGGGGCCAAGCGGGGGTGGATCAGTGGGTGACAGACGGATTGGGAATGTGAATGTGAGATTGGAAGAGGAGTTGTCATTGAGAGTGAGATGGATCTCGATTCTCGAATCTGCGCTGCCACTCCGCTGCGTCCGCCTGCTGAGCTCTCTTCTCCCGCTCCTCTTAGCTACCGCCCCTTCGAATAAATACCTCCCACCCGATGCCCCTTACAGCCCCCGCCCCCTCCCAAGCAAGCCCCCCTCTCCCCTCCGCCCCCCATGGCCTCCCGCCTCGACTATCTCCTCCATGACCTCCCCGCCCCCGCCAGGCACAGGCCGCCCTATCTGCCGCCCCCGCCAACTCAGCTATATGCCTCCAGCTCAAGCCACCACCAGCTAGACTGGCGCCTTCAGGCACCCCACTCCGCCCTCTTCGCAGGGCCCCTCGCTACCTCCAGCTGGACAAACGCAGGGCCTTCAACGAATGCTCTCTGGCCCTCTGGCCCGCCCGACTTTCTCCTCCCCTTCCACCACTACCCGCCAAAGCAGTACGATGCGGGCCCGGGCTGTAAGCGGCCTCCTCTCCTTTGCTGATGTCATACCACGTCCGCTTACGATCTGCCCCTCAGACTCGGTCGCCCGATCGGACACCTCTTCCGCCATCTCGCGCGACAGCGACCTCTCGCCCTCGCCAGAAGTCGCAGAGGTCGTGTGCAACGCGCCCCTCGTTGCTCCTGTGCCCTTGCCCTACCACTCCCCCACCTTCCTCATGTACGACCTCCCGGACGAGGACGAGGACCTCTCCCACCCGCCCTACACCCACCGGCCGCACAAGCGCAAGCGCGCCCGGGAGGAGTCCGAGGACTCGGACGACTCCGACTCGCGCCTTGAGGGCCAGTCCGCCGACGCGCAATACCGGGACCGGGACACGTACCCCGTTCCCGCAAAACGCCGTGCCCTTGGGCTTCCGGGCGGCCAACGCTGGGACGCGGCGGGCCAGGACGCATCTGCGGCGGCCGCAGCGGCGTTGCGCCATCCAGCCGCGGGATTCTCGCGGCGTAATCGCGCGCGGTAGGACGCAGCAGAGACTCGGAGGGCCCGCATCGGGCCTCGGGGAGAGAGAGGCACGCCTCGTGATCAGCCGCTGCTAATACCCGACTCGGTGGCGCGGCGCGGCGCATACACTCACGGCGTGTGCGCACGCATTCGCTCGGACATACATCCCGCATTGTACACTATTACACTCCACGGTCATCTGCATTTGCATACGGTTCGGTAATACGGCGTGCGGCGATTCGCCCGCCGTTTTTGCTCGTCCTGCTGCGCGGTGCGGCGGGCGCACGGGCACGGGCACGCGCCCCGGAGCGCGGCGACACGCTCGGAATGTGTGTGAGTCGTTCGATGGATGCGGCCGCTTCTCGAGGCTTCTCGCGCTGACCTGCTTTGACGCGCCACACAGTCACAGCCGCTTCCCTATACCCGCGTATCGTCGGCCTTTCCACCCTTCCTCCCCTCCAATCCACTCCAACCCGTCTCATCATCACCGGGATGCACGCCTCGCGCAGTCGGCGTTCGGTTCGCAGGGGGAGCGCGATATCCGGATCCCGGGGAGTCGGGCGCAGCGTGGAAGCTCATTTGAGTTCGCGCTCGGACGACTGCCGCTGCAAGCACGGTGCACACGACACACGGTGGACGGCCCTCCACGCGAGAGACGCGACACACCGCCGGCCCCGCATCGCCCGCGCCGAGCCTCGTCTCGTCTCGCCGTGTGGGCGGGCGCGGCGTCGCACGATCCGAACTTGTCATACGCTCAGCTAAATTATAGCCTGTGATCCATCTCCTGTCGCGACGCACTGTCACTTGTGTGGCCGTCCTTACGCGGGCCCGGGCGCGCGCGGCATCAGCCAATCCGGTATGACACAGATGAGAGAGATCACCCGGCACCGGGCATAGTGCACCTCAGACACAAGCCTCGAGCCCTTAGGCCTTAGATCTCAGCCTCCAGCCTCCAGACCTCTCTTTCGTTGCGTCGCGACTTCCCAAGAACTCCTGAGCCCGGGATCACGCTGCTGGCATATGCTTCACGTAGGACGTGCCCGGTAAGTGACCGGCACCTGTACGGGTGATGTTTAGCTCCGCAGGAGTCAGGACGACGGCGACGGCGACGAAGAAGGTATGTGTGTGTGTACGTATACCGTGGCGGGTATGCGTGGACCCACGCCCGCAGCCCCACGGCCGCGCCTCCGCAGCGCATTCAGACTCGATATTCATAATCCAGGGCGGCGCCGACACGCCCTGGCATACGTGGTGCAGTAGCAGCTACGCGAGCGCATTTTGCACATAATGACGCCCTGAAGTCTGTGCATAGTCCTTGCGACTCGGTCTGAGGCCTGAGGCCTGAGGCTGGACATCGGTGCTGCGCTCTACGCACGATCAGCACCCTGCCCCACCCCGGGCCGCGCTTCGCTGCTTCTGGCGTCCTCTGGGCCGCCGCAGAAGACCTCGCGGGCGGGCAGAAGCCAGAAAGGCCTCTGGAGCTGAGCGCTGAAGGGGCAGAGAGGCGTACGTGCGGGCGATCTGCGGCTCGGCGGCTTCGCCTGGGAGCCGACAAGAATGGACGTGTGGATGTACGGTGCTTACTTACACGGCCGCTGGCGTGCGTGCATTCCAGGGCCAGGCGGCGCGCGGTGGTTTTACAGTATAAAGTGTTCATTGTGGTCAGGACCGTCTTGACTACGGAGTGCGTTCATTGTCTGTCTCTACGTGCACACGAACTCGAGCTTTCGCAGGTTATTGTACGGTCGGTATCCAGGAACAGGCTACGTGCATACCTCGTCGGGCCTGCATGACCCCAAACAGCCGAGCATCTCGCCCGTCGCCCGAATCGAACACGTATTCCCCGCTGTCGCTCGTTTAACCTCGGCCTCCAGTCCACCAGTCCGCTCCCGCCTCGTCGCGCGTGCATCCAGTCCCGGGTACGGGGCGTGCTTAACTAGCCTAGCAGCAGCTACGCGGTACTGCATTGCATGTATTGTATGCACTGTACATACATGCCACTGATATCGCCGCACGCACGCGCAGCTTCTACTGACACCGCGGCGCCGCCGTGCCATCATCCTAATCATCGTCGATTCGGACTCCTGTGTCCCTCCTGCGGATGCGTCCCGAGCAGTGCCAGCGCCAGTGCCGGGCTGTCGCCGCTGCCTGCTTGGCGGAGGCTATGTCGGGGGGACCCGGCGGCGAGTCGCAGTCGACCGTCGTGCGCACTGCGAGAGGCGGCGGTAGAGGCGGACGGAGGGGCTGTACGGGTGTCCGTCCGGCGACGACGTCGCTTCCTGCAGAGGTTCCAGGTGACCGGGTGGCTGGGTGGCTGGGCGAGTCTAACATGGGGATGTGGACGTAGATGATCAATGACCAAGAGGGCAATGTATCCCTCAGTCTTCAGTGCGGATATGTATCAGATCAGCAGCGGTGAGCTGGGGCGCGGGCAACGGTCAACGCTATATGACGAGTATCATATATGCGGTCGCGGATGTTGGACGTGTGGACGTTGGACGCGTGCGCGTGTTTGGCATGTCGCGCGACGTCAAGAAGACCCTGATGGACGTGGTGAGCGCGGTTATACTACTCGTGATACATGGCAGCACTAACCAGCACTAGCCCTCTCACATAGGGCCTCTTCTATGCGTCTTCGTGTATCAGAGCATATGGACGCAGGGCAAGCTCAAGCTCAAGATCTGGACATCACTGATACTATCGACACTCAGTCAGGTTGCGTGCCATATCACCGCACCTGGCCGCCTCGCCGCAGCACCCGGCCATTTACACCACACCGTGACCGTTCGCATCGTGCGCGAGATCGTGCAGTCGAGGCCCTGGGACATACGATAACGTGCACCTCCATATCGACCTCCGTGCAGCCCATCCCATGCGTAGTACGTACGCACCACCCGGCGGCGTGCGCGTGGGACAGCGCACATACGTCCCGGAGCCGGCAATTGCGCGTAGAGACGCGTCGCCGCGTCCCGAGCGTGCATGCTTCCCGGGCCCTGTCACTCGATATTGACGCCGCTGGCGCTGCATCTCTATACCCGCCTGCTTGGTGTGTGGTCCGCGGCGGCGGCCTCTGTTGGGCGTGCGATGCGATGCCTGTGGCGGCGCGCAGGCTTGGATCGTTCAGTCTAGCAGGCGTTTAGCGTCGAGTGCCGTTGGATGCCGGGCACCAAAGGTGTGTATAGGTGACTTGGGCTTGAGAGGATATAGGTGGAAGCCTGCGAGAAGTTCTGCGATACAGAGCGTCAGTGGTGGCGCAATGGTGTATGCATGGCACGCACGATGCAGTCTCGTTCATCCGGATATCATTTATGGGTTCCCAGAGGCTGCGCGATTTCATCTCCAAGCGGCGGCGCGACCTCGGTGCCCGTTCGGACGCCGAGCTCGCAGACAGGAGGCATTCGTTTCGTTCATATGATACTTACCGGCGTTCACGGGATGTTCCAGTGAAGACACCCCCGTGCCATGTTGCCTATCCGCAAGTGTCCTGTGAGTGTCCCGCTAGGTACGCCGTACTCGGATTGGAATAGGGCGGCCGTGTTTGTGAACGGATATCGCTGAAATGCAAGGTGCATGGTTCTAAGCTGATTTTGCTTGGTCATTCCTAGTCGACCCGAGAGCCAGGGAAATCGACGACACCCGTTGGACAAGGTGTGGTCGTAGCTATACGCACGCATCAGTGCAGCAGTTAGGCACAGCAAGTCGTCATGTTTCGCCCACCCTCAACGGGCAGACCCCGTGCTTGAGAACACAAACTGGGAAAGTTGACATGCGTATTTGTTCGGACAGCTATCACGGTCTATCCATCTACGGGTCCCGCTGGGGCTGAAGTATCAGACGAAACATGTCGCCGACTACTCAGCGCCACACAGAATAGTGACACGCAGCACGTCGAGAACAGATCCAACATACCGCACATCAGTGATTCGCGTGTGATATTCGACGCGCGCCGGCTTTCCGCTGCCTGATAAGTACGCGTTCCCGCGCTGTGCGTGATGTTCCTCCGGCGATCACTTGGTCAGGCGTGAAGGCGTGGTGATACGAGGTCCCAGCTGTTACACCAACGCCATCGGAGAACGCACCTTTCTGCTATGCTGGCGAGGACGGCCTGGTACGAGGTCCGGTTGACTCGTACCTCAGAGCCCAATAGTTATTGTGCTCTTGTAGCCACAAAGAGGTCAATAGCGGCGGTTAACATGGACAACGGTATTACGGTGCGAAAGAATACCTACCTTTACTCCACTCCTCCAACAATCGTGCACGACCTACCTGTGAAGTGCTTGATACCCCTGTCGACCGCCCACTGTGCATGTGGGTGTACTTGCCAAACGCACCTGACAAACAATCCGCGGTGAGAGTACGTGAGCGCGACCGTCAATCGTCAGCCGTCAAAGAGGCGTCGCCCGGTGATTCGCGGATTGGCGCAGCAAGACGATGTGATTGCAGAAGCAGAAAGAAGCGAGAACCGCGGATCCAGGGGAGGACGATAGGACAAGAGTGATGGTGGGACTACGCGTCTAGAACTATCCCGGCGGAGACGAGCTGGCGCCTGAGGCGAGATTTCGAGAGAGCTCAATCGTGCATTCGTCCGTTGGTCGCGACAGCCCAGGTCGGTCGTCGGCTAAGAGGTACGTACGGGAGTCACCGACGGCACGCCGGTGGGGATAGCGGACGAGCGAGCATGGGGATATACATACATACAGAATGAAGCGTCTAGTCGCTCAGAATAGCCTGGACGACGTTCGCGACGCGCAGCTGCCTGAGGTCGGTATACGTCTGTACAACGGCGTAGGAGCGTGCCGCGTGAACACAAAGGCGAACGTATGTGTTCAGAGAGATGGTGACGCACCTGCCCACACCCGACGAAGATGATAGGTTGCCCAGTGACGTACGTCATCGACAGCGCGGCGCCAACCTGTGCGACAGTAAGTAATCGGGTCAGCAGCTATCAGGGAGCGACGTCTCGTACCTTGTCGTCGACCGTATCCCACTTGGTCACTAGCATGCCGTCAATTCCGCGTTCCTGCCCGCCCGACGCGGCCGAGAAGTCGCGCAGTGCGCGGTCGAACTTTGTGAGCTGGTCGACGGCCTCGTTGCCGACCAGCGCTTCGCCGACGAAGATGATCTTGTCCGGATTGTTCGTCGCGACGAGCTGCGAAAGACGGCATGAGGCACACCGCGTTGAATGGCTTTGCGAGGAGAGTTAGGAAACACACCTTCGCGAGCGCACGCATCAGCGGCTGAGAAGGCAACCACCGTCAGTCCATTATTCTGATTGGTTGGCTTTGGCACACGCACCTCGTTGTCTTGCATTCGGCCCGCGGTGTCGATGAGCACGACGTCAAAGTCGTTATCCCGGGCTGCTCGAATGTCAGCATTCATTCGTCATGTGAACAGATGTCCAAGGGAGCTTTACCGTAGCCGATGGCCTCCTTCGCGATGCCCGCGGCGTCTTTGCCGTATCCACGCTCGTACAGCTCGACGCGGCCCTTGCTGTTCGTCGCACCGTCCACGCCGAGCATGCTCAGATTGCGAACGTGTACGCGCAGCTGCTCGACTGCGCCGCTCCTATACGAGGTGTGAGGTAGTAGGTGATCAGATGGAGCGGGCGCGGCGAGGTGCGAACACGAACCTGAACGTGTCGCAAGCGGCGATGAGAACGCGGAAGCCGTTCTGAATGAGCCAGAAGCACACTTTCGACAAGTTCGTGCTCTTGCCGACACCGTTCACGCCGACAAAGGTGATGCTGTACGGTTGCCGCTGCTGGGACGCAGGCAGAGGAGAGGAGAGTTTCGTCCGTATCGACAGGAGGAGGTCCGTCGATGTCTTAGGCGTAAGTATCCGTGTGATGGAGTTCGCCAACGCTTGCCTGACAGCTGAATTCGTCGCTGTATACCACATCCGTAAGTGCTGTTATGTTGGGCGCAACAGGGAAGGTGACGCACTCTGGAAGCCGCCGACCTTCTTACCAACGAGGCTCTGGCCGACGTCCTCGCATATCTTCTCCGAAATCTCTTTCGCGACGTTCTTCTTCATGAGGTGCTGCTTCATTGCCTCCAGGACGGGCTCCAGGTCTTCCTCAGAGAGGACCTTCGAGCCCGTCAAGCGGGCAAATATGGAGCCGAGTGCGCCTAGAGATCCTGAAGCAGGCTTCGGCTCCTGCCCACCCTTTTTGAGAACCTCGGCAATCACGTCGTCCGCGCTCTTGTCACCCTGCGAGAACTCCCAGTCACGGACCTCGTACAGCCCATCCTGGGTACGTGTACCGAGCGAGCCGTTGTCGACGAGAGCGGAGAGGTCGACATGGGCTCCGTGCGTATCAGACGTCGAGCTGTCATAGCTGAAGTCCAGGGATGCCATGTCGGACTCAGTGGGCGCTTCATCGCCCCATTTGCGCTGTGTCTTCGCTTTCGACTTTTTCTTCGACTTGGACGGGGTCTCGGAGCTGCAGCGAAATTGGTGAAGTGACTTGGTAGGGGAGCGCGAACACGTACTCGGAGCCTGGGAGACTGTCTCTCCCGCTCCCGACGTCTGTACGACCCCGACCGCGCCTAGCCGGTTGACCGCCCCGACCGCGCAGTCGGTTCTTGAGCGCTTGCACATTCCGCGCTATTTGCTCCTCGTCCAGGACGTTGTCCCCAGACTGAGAGGGCACTGAAGCCGCATGGCACTCGAGTCAGCGGGCGTCGAAGACAATCGCAGAATAAGTTTTAATACACACGGGTGCTGCCTTCTTCAGAGGGGGGTGTTACTTCGACTGCTGGATATGTATGCCCGGGACGTGTGCGTCTTTCCTGTATCCGGACGTGAGTGATTGTCGAGCGAGACAGATGGCGGGCGGACCTGAGCGGCCTTGTCCTCGAGGCCGCGGAGCAACTTGTCGAATACGCCGTCCCAGCCCTGGAACGCCTTTGCGAGATTCCATGTGGTGGGGGAGGCGCCGGAAGAGGACAAGGAGGCGGTGCTGGTGACATGGAGCGACGCGACGAAAGAGGCCAGAAAAGGTTGAAACAACTTGACAAACAGGGTCTTGAGAGCATTCAGGAGGTCGTCAACGTATGTGAGCTGTAAGATCCGTTGATACGCGACCTGTGAGGGAGGATGAGCGCACGGGCGAGTGGTGCAAGAGTGGAGCGGGACGGACGACGAAAATGAGCTCGAGGTCGTTGACAAACGACCACTTCACGGCATAACCGTCCTTCTCGTACTTCCCGTCCGAGCTTCTACCCTCAATGAGCGCCTCGCGGACAAGAGTGTTGACGGGCGAGGCGGAGGAAGCTGCGGTAGCGCGAGCTGCAGGAGTAAACGACCGGGACCAGAGAACGACGCCGCCTGCGGAAGGAGGGACATCAGCCTTGCCCTTGACTTCTTCCATTCCGAGCGCGACCCGACGGACCCTTGTGTGATATTGAACAGTGATCAAGCATGCCGGCGGCCAGAAGAAGAGAGCTGAGAGCAGGAGGGGAGGATGCAGACAGGCGGCGCAAGTCCCGCGACCGCGTCGATTACCACGAGGCGCCCGGTGACCACCCCCGGGCCGATCGCGATCTCGCACTCGGAGCGCGTCCACGGGCAGCCCAGCGCGGAGAGCCCGACACAGACTCGGACGCGTCCCAGCTCGACGCGTCACGAAGCAGCTCAGGCTCGCGTTCGCGTTCAAACCCAACGTCAACATCCTTTGGTGCGTTCGACTTTCGAAGCGACCAAAGCCCTACTTATACCCTCCCGCCCAGCCCCCAGTCTCCCCCGCCCGCCTCCTTCGCTCCCACCCACACCCGACATCCACTCCCGCCTCCATCAATCCCCCTCGCAGCCCCACGGTGAGCTCTCGGAGCCGCGTGCCCGCTCCGATCAGCTGCTCACGCTGTTACAGTCAATATGGCACACGAAATCGGAGTCCTGACGAACTCTTACGAAATAGTCCGGCTACCCACAGCCACCTACCACCACTATGACGGTCAGTATCTTTTCTTTTCTGCTCTCATCTTACCACTTACGCCAATTTCCCCCTATAGTTAGTAAGTAGACATGGCAAAGCACGTTACCTGCCCGCACTCACCACCCTCTAGTCATCGAGCCCGAGACGTTCAAGCGAGTGAACTTCGAATTGATCGACCGGCTGCAAGTCGAACACGCCGCCATATTCAACCCTCGTGCCGTCTATGACGGCAGGAAGAACCTGTTCTGTACCCGAGAGATCCCGATCAGCCAGGTACACTTGTGACGCCACAGTGTATCTCTTGCCGCTTGTGTTCACACCACCCTTCGACAGTTTGAGGTCGCGCTCACGAGGAAGAAGTCATTCAAGGTCTTCATCAAGCGCGTGAACATTATCAGCCCTTCGTAGGTTCCTCACTGACGATGTCCATCCAAGTATCGTCCTCATCCACCCGCAGCGATGTTCAGAAGCTAACGCGCCGACGGTCCCCCGGCGACGTCAGCGACAATGCGATGCCGCTCAACCTCCTGCAGCTCATCGTCCGCCAGGCACCGAACATGTAAGATCCCGTGGACTGTTGCATGCATAATGCTTATGCCGGGGCAGGCGCCATAAGTTCCCCTCCGACGCCCGCTCCTTCTACATCGCACACAACGCAAAGGACCTCCGCATTGGGATTTCTGCGTGGCGCGGATATTTCCAGTAAGCTTGGACATTCTGAACGGTATTCAATGCTCACTCGTCCCACCCCTTAGGAGCGTGCGCCCCGTACTCGGCAAGCTCATCATTAACGTCGACGTCTCACATGCAGCGGTGTACGCATTATCTGAAATCAACTGTTGTATACGGGCTCACGCTGCAACAGTTATACACCGGGGTACCTTGTGGACACCATGATGGCCCACCTGGGGCTACGAGACGCGCGCGAACTGACACAGCTCAACAACATTCAGCAACAGCAGCTCCGGCTGTTCCTGAAGGGCGTTCTCGTCAAGGTTAACCTCGGGAACTCGCGACCGCGGCCGATCAAGGACTTTGTTCCTCAAGGTGGCCTACAAGAGTTCGACAAGGACGGCGAGCGGTGGACGGTCCAGGTGAGCGCAAGGTGCGCATACGATATCCGTTCGCTTATATACCTGTGGCTGTGCAGCGGCACTTTGAGCACAAGTACAACTGCCAAGTACGGAACCCTCGCTTCCCGGGCGTTCGGATCGGGAGCACTGCGATAGTACCAGCCGAGTTTTGCATCGTTGTGCCGGGGCAGTTGTATCGTAAGAAGATACCCCCTCATGTTCAGAAGGACTTCCTGGGGTTTTCCACTCAGAAGCCGGACGAGCGCATGAGGGCCATCAGAAGCGCCGTCGCGGGACCCGTAAGTGTTCGCGTCTACGCCTTGACATGCCGATTCGCTGACATGCCTATAGAACCAACTCTTTGACTATGGTACCTCTGATTTCATGCAAGAAGCCGGGATGGCGGTTAGCCAGGACACAATGTCTGTCCGCGGCGTCGTCATCCCTCCTCCTCAAATCCAGTACCGTGGCCACAGCATGGTACGTCTAGTCCTCGCCCCTAGCTCGTACCATTTGCATGCTCACATCGGGAAACATTCCCAGACGATCCCGCCTCGAGCGGGGGCCTGGAATGTGGTCGGCAAGCAGTTCGCCGAGCCAGCTACGCTGCGGTTCTGGAGTGTCGCTGTGTTCGGCCGGGCGAAGCTCTCGGACGTGCAAGACTTTATCTCGACGCTCGGCGGGAACCTGGGCAGGGCCGGTAAGTCTTGAATGTCTCTGGTCGCACATGAGATAACGACGGCTAACTCACGGGGTATTGATGGATAGGCATGAGTACGTACTGCATCCATACTCGCGCCAGATCGTACTAAACTTTCTTCAGCCGTGCACAACCCCACGCCCCCCATCTTCGAAGGAAACCCGGCTGATCCCTGCCCGGTACGCTCGCAATTCCTCCTATAACTCGCAACGCAACTAATCGCTCACGTATACTCGGCCCAGACCTTGATGCAGTGCGCGAAGGCGAGCATACAGGTCCATCTTCCTCCGGGCAGTCCTCCCCCACGCCCCCAGCTCATCGTCGTCATCTTGCCCGAGAGCGCCGAGGAGTGCCGGAGAGTGGTGAAGCACTGGGGTGATATCGAGAAACACGTCCCCACGCAGTGTGTGGTACGTTCTGCACCCCGGTCTTCATATTGCAGAGCTAGCCATCCTCATCTCATGAACTAGCGCACTCCAAAGTGGATCAGGGCGAAGGATCAGTACTGCAACAATGTCGCGCTGAAGTGAGATTGCGCTGCAAAAGAGTGTATGTCAGACTAACCTTGGGCTACGGATAGGATCAACGCCCGCCTCGGCGGCACAAACTCGTACTTGAACACCGATGCGCAAGAGTTCTTGCGGACGAGTATGGTGATTGGTGAGTCGCGACAGATGCGTCTACGCCCCCACCCGTCGCTCATATCGCATATACAGGCGCGGACGTAGGACACCCCGGCCCTGGCGCGGTCAACAGGCCATCCATTACCGGCCTCGTTGCCTCTGTCGACCCCGCCATCAGCAAGATGACGTCGTTCGTCAACGTCCAGACCCCTCGCCAGGAGATCATCGAGGATCTCGAGCCGATGATGATCGTACGCCTTGGGCTCCCCCCCCTTTTTGGTGCTGTAAACCGTTGCTTATAGTGCCCACAGGCCGCGCTGGGCGACTATCGCGAATACCAGAAGAGTCTGACGCCGAAGCCCGCGCCGCCGAAGACGGTCGTGTTCTACCGCGACGGCGTGAGCGAGGGCGAGTTTGCGCAGGTCGCCGCGCGGGAGATCCCGCTCATCAAGAGTGAGTGCAGACGTTCAGGGTGGCGATCGGTCGGGGCCACTCTCGCTGACTTCGACGACGCAGGTGCTTTCGTCAAGTGCGGCCTCCATGGGCAGCTCACGCCTCGCCTCATCTTCATAGTGGTGGGCAAACGGTGCGTCCGACCAAATATCCAGTCGTACAATATCCCGAGTACTTTGATTCTGACGGCACTGCAGGCACCACGTCCGGTTCTTCCCGCAGAAGTGAGCTTTTAGGTCACCCACGAACTCGGTGCGATGCTGGTGACTGACTCCGATTCTCCCGATAGCCCCGGCGACAGCGACAGATCGGGCAACTGTCCCGCGGGCCTGCTGGTCGACAAGGAGCTCTCCAACCCCAACTACCTCGACTTCTACCTGCAGTCGCATGCGGGCCTGCTCGGGAGTACGCAGTCAGATTCTGTCCTGTACGTCGTATGGAATGTACTGACCTCCTATACGCGACCAACAGCAAGCCGTCCGGCCCACTACGTCGTTCTGGAGAATGAGGCTAACGTTTCACGCGAAAAGTAAGCCGACTCGCTCTGCCCGTGGAGCATCATTCTGATCTTGCTTGTAGCTTGCAGAAGCTTACGTTCCACCTGTGCCACGCGTACGCAAGCGCGACGCGCTCGGTGTCCATTCCCGCCCCCGTCTACTGTGAGTGTCACTTCCATCGCGTCTCGTTTCGACCAATGCTGACAACCCCTCCCCGTAGACGCCGATGTATGCAGGACTCTGCTCCCCTGCCTCTCTCTCGTTCGTCGTACACTAACCTACTTGTGTTTGTGCGACAGCGCATCTGCTCCCGCATGACCTTCCACTTCGCAGAGGCGACGAGCCTGAGCGACACCGCGTCGAACGTGACCGGCGCCAACCCCGAGTTCGACCTCGACTTCTGGAAACGCGCGTTCAGGCCGAGCGGCCTCAACAAGCGGATGTATTTCCTCTGAGCCCGCCGTGGCGCCGACCGTCGGGCTGGACTCTCTCAACCCGGTCGCCGTTCGAGGGTGGTAGCGATGCCTACGAGGCTGGAGTCCTCTATATGCGTGCGAGAGCTTCTCGAAGCTTGAAGTCTGGGCCGCTTCCTTGCGAGATGTACGATAGTGACGATGTCTCTCCCTCCCTCCAGTGTAGCCGATACAATCCTGTCTCGCCGTCTTAGTAGTTGCTGTGCGCAGGCTCTGCCCTTTCGACCTCCCTCCCGTCTCCCCTTTTTCGGTACTGTCACGAAGGCCTGGTGGTGGAAAATTCCTTCGCGCGTGAAACGCGATGTACGCTGTAGTACGATGTCATGTACGATCTTTTCGATGTATCCCTTGCTGTTCCGTATGCCTTTCGTCGTTCTTCTCCGGTGATAGAAGTAGGTAGCATTCATGGTAACCGTGTGCTCTATGCGTGTACTCCTTCAGCCTCAGCCCATCTCCGCCCGTCTGCTTTCAAGCCCCCAGACGTGTCAGTCATCGCTTGAGGACGGATAGCGATACATGCCCATATCACAGAGTACAAGTACATATCACGAAAAGCACGAGCACAACTGAAGGTATAAGTTAGCGCACTGCCGGCGGGCCCTCCAGCACGAACAAGTGACTACTGCGCTCCAAGACGGCCCACACCGGAGACCACACCGCCTACTACGCGACGCAAGGCATATGTACATAAGAACCATCCGGGATCGCTCAGATCGCCCACGCGTACTCCACCTTCTCCTCCTCGTCCCCGTAGCTCTCGTCCGTGCACGTGGTATCCACCTCGCCCGAGAACCGCCTCCCGTCCGGCGGGTGCACGAGCACCGCAAACGCGGGCGGGGCGATGTCCGAGGACGAGTCCTTGCTGAACCCGTCGTCGCGGAAGTAGTGCTCCCGCATCATCGCCGCCGCGTGCACCTTCTCCAGCACGGGGTCCGTGAACACGAAGTCGCCCGGGGTGAACGCCGGCGGTCGCTCCTCGTCCCTGTCCCTGTCCCCGCCCCCGCCCCCGTGCTTGTGCCCGTTCCCGTGCCCGTCCGAGCCGAACTCGCCGCGAGCGTCCGACGTGTGGGGGAGGAGGCGATCGCCCGAGGGCGTCGCTGAGCCGCCGCTGCTGGAGGGAAGGAGGGCGGGCGTCGTCCCGCGAGCGAGGTCCATGAACTCGGCGGATGGTGCGGTGCGCCGGGCGCGTGCGCGCCGGCGGAGGAGCAGCGCTGCAGCGGCGAGGAGGAGAAGGAGGAGAGCAAGGCCGCCGACTATGCCGCCGATCATCGCACGGGTGTGGTTTGGGGGATTCGAGGGATGGGGACCGGGACCGTCGGTGGAAGGACCGAGAGGTAAAGGACTAGGTCCCTGCGACGCGTCAGGTATTGGGACGCTGGTGGTTGAGCTGGGTGGGTGCGCGGATGCCGGTGAGGTTAGGGCCGTGTTTGATGATATGCCGGGCATCGTGGTCATTGAGTTGCCTGTGTCAACTGAAGGGGGGTTGTCAGCAAGGACGTCAACATTGAGATAGCGTGAACCCACAGAGAGTCGTACTGGCTGAATGTTCCGAAGACTGGGTAGATACGGAGTCGGTATGTGACGACGTCGTGTCTTGGCTGGAAGCCGAAGTGGTCTCATTGGTAGTGGGCGTTAAGCTAGAGGTTGTGGGCAACGTAGCCGAGCTCGTTTCACCGCCTGGGGTAGAAAGAGAATCCGAAGACGTCAAACTATGAGTCAAAGTCGCATGGATAGAACCTGTCAGGGATTCTGACAAGTCCGGATATGCAAGGGAGCTCTCGTACGAAGAGGGCGCAGGAGTCTCGATGTTAGATTGACTCGAAGGCCCTGGTGTCGACGACGTCAATGTCGATGAAGGCCCATTGTCCGAATGCGGTGGTGGATTGAAACCGGACCCATCATGCCTAAAGACCTACGTGAGGCAATAAATGCCGGTGAATTGTTCGTCTCATACAATGAGGTTAATAAGAAATAGAGACGTACATGACCTCGCATGACGGGTAGGAAGTGAGCGTAGCAGAGGGCCGTCTCTCACATGGAGCCGCAGGCGAATGTGGGCCCCGGGGCGGGCTAAGTACGAGGGCGGATGGGATCAGGAAGGCATTGGAGGCTGTACATTTGGACGGGCGACAATGTGAGTATCGGCATGGATGTGGTGTGGCACTGGCAGATGCTGATATCATGGGGCGAGCGACAGCAGATGCCCGTATACTACAGTAGCTGCCGGTAGCGGGACGGTGGACCAGCTGCAGCCTGCAGGTGCCAGGCCCCTCGATCGCGTTACAACACGTGACGTCATTGCATGCATCCGCGTGCTGACGCAAGGACGGGCGAGTACAGTATACTATTACTAGGTCCTTACGGTAGGTACTGTATACACAAGCTCTCAGTCCACTCCCATGCGCGTCCTCCGCGCTCTTACTCATCTCCATCTCAATCAGGCTTCTTCCCTTCGCTCTCTCAGACCCTTCCGTGCATCCTTTGCAACTACTGCACCAAACAACATGAAGGTCGTCCCCGTCCCAGTCAGAGACGACAACTATGCCTACCTCCTCGTCGACGACACCGCTAATATTGCTGCTGCCGTCGACCCATACGACGTTCCCAAGGTTCGCGCCGCCGCCGACAAGGCGGGTGTGAACATCGTCGCCGCACTCACCACTCACCATCACTTCGATCACAGCGGAGGCAACAAGGTCTGCCCCCCGCCATCCACCACGCTTCTGGTTCATACATTGACCGAACATTTTCTAGGCATTCGTACGTGATCATCTATCCACGAACGCTGCGCTGTCGTATAAGCGCTGAAATTGCATACCAATCCTCGCGGCCGATGGTATCATAGGCTGCTGACTTCCCCGACGCTCCCATTTACGGCGGTAGCGACAAGATCCCTGCCCTAACCAAGCTCGTCAAGGACAAAGATGAGTTCACTATCGGCAACATTCGCGTCAAGTACGCCGTCCATCAACACTCCTCCCATCTTCCCGTCTCCCTAAATACACACTCCCTGCAGGTGCCTCGCGACTCCGTGCCACACCCAAGACTCGATCTGCTACTACGTGACCTCCTCTTCGGGCGCGCCGCACCCCGGCGGCGTCTTCACGGGCGACACGCTCTTCATCGCTGGCTGCGGCCGCTTCTTCGAAGGCACCGGCGCGGAGATGCACGCCGCGCTCACCTACCTCGGCACGCTCCCGCCCGAGACGGTCGTGTACGACGGGCACGAGTACACGAAGGGCAACCTCGCGTTCGCCCGCCACGTCGACCCCGCGAACCCCGCGCTCGACCGCCTCGAGGCGCGCCTCGCCGACCGCTCCGAGCGCACGACGATCGCGGACGAGAAGGAGTGGAACCCGTTCATGCGCCTCGACTCGGCGCCGATTCTGTGCGTGCTTCCCTTCTCGAGCAGCCATGTCGCGGCGGACGGCGGACGGCGGACGGCTGACTGTCTCGTTGGTTTGGGTTTGCAGGAAGGCGACGGGCGGCGGGGAGCCGAGCGCGGTCATGGACGCGCTGCGCGAGCTCAAGAACAACTTCCGCGGGTAAGCTGCGCGCGGTACGTGCTACCCCCTGAGCTTCTCGCGGCGCTCGCCACCGGTCATCTCACACTACCTTGCAGGCCGAGTAAACCATGACTGCATCCGCGTTCCGACTTCTTCTGAGGGTTGATGATGATGCTGCAAAGGGAGGGAACCGAGGAGACGACCAGAGGGTCGAAACTGTATCACCAGATCTTACACATTGCTTGAGGTCGAGCCTCGAACGATATCACGCCGATGCACACTCAAAGGAGGTGCATGTACCATAATTTGGGCCGAGAAGTTGATCAGAGTAACCGGTCTCCATCGCCATCTGTTTTCCGTGTATCGGGTGATACATGCCTGACGCCGTGGTGGGCCTTGGATCGTGCCGCATCGAGTGGCAGTTGACAGACCACAGACCTTGTGTCGGACGGCGGTAAGATCACAGTCCACAGTCAGAAGATGGATGGGGCCGTAGCTATCCATGCCTCGGATTTCGAAGCTTGCTCTTCTCGGGCGTGCCATGGCAACTTAGTTGTACAAGTCCCGTGCATTCCGAGGCGTACCGTACGAGCGTAGCGAGAACATCCAATAAGTGTAACATAGGTACCGGTCGATCGAGGCGGTGAAAGCGAGACATTGAAGAAGAAGCGGCAGGCCAGTTACATTCCGAACACCTTCAGGACGGCCGTGCGCGCGTATGGGATGTAGGAGAGCGTGTACCACGTGTAGGCGAGGTACTCGATGATCACGAAGACTGCGCGAAGAAGACACATGGTCAGTGCGCGTCCCTTCAGATAGGAACGAGGAGGGCGTACTTATGCACAGGATCTATGCGCGCCAAAGTCTGGTCAGAACAGTAGCAGACAATACGTTGGGAGAGCGACACTTACGTCGCTCCGGATGACGAACGCGCCGACGAAGATGAGGCCTATCGAGCCGAGGAAGACAATCGTCGCTACCACCCGGACGGGCTTGAACATCTACAACGCAACGCGTGTCCCAGTCAGTATTCCGCCTGCATCTGTCCGCCTATGCTGGGTTGGGTCATACCATTTTGAGTTGTTTCGTGAACTAGATGGGGCGCAGGCATGACGGCGTTAGATGGCGAACAGAGTGGCGGGGGCGTGGTAGACGTACCCCGATGAGGAAACCAGTGCCAATGAGCGAGATGATCGTTCCTATGGCATACAGTACTGTCAGAGTATTGATTGGTATCACTATGAACAAGGCTGGAGGGCGCGAGGACGCCGCGCCGTATAAGAGGGGGCAAGGGACTTACTCGCGAAACTAGCGAGCGAGCCGAGGAACAGGAAGATGCTCCCGAGCAAACTCAACACGAAGCCCGCGGCCAAGCTGCACGGATCGAATGTATGCATGAATTCAGGTGCTATAGGTGGGCAGTGCCAGGGCTAGGACGCGTACCAGCCGAAGAAGCCGTACAACCGCTGCGTGCGCGTAAGGCCGAGGAACTTGAACGCGGAGTCGCCCTCGAAGAACTGCGTGTCTGGGATCGCGCCGCCCGCGGCCTCGAGGTTGAACCAGCCCTTGGAGTTTGCCATTGCGTGCGTGTAGTTAGAGGAGTAGAAGTACTAGGAGTAGCGGTCCTTGCGGTTGTCGTGCGGTTACACAAAGGCGTGTATGAATTCCAGAAGTGCTGTACGGCTGTCACAGACAAGACAAAGGGGGCGATTCCGAGCGGTTTGAAGGGCGGCAGAGGGCGGGATGGGGAGAAGACTGCAAGGAGTGAGACGGCCAGCGAGCTGCTCCTGGCGGTGTTGCTGAGCGCGGCATCGGCCCACAGCCGCTGCGCGGCCGCATTGGGCGCCAAGAGCGCGCCTGTATACGGTACGACTCCAGTCACGTACACATCCATGCAGATCAAGTGCTCCTCCCCCCTCTGCACGCGCTCTCGACGCAGGGAAGACGCACCTCCTCTTCGACGCAGCTACCACTGCAGCTCGACATCCCGCACAGACGAACAGGCGGGCCACTTGCCGCATACGCCAACAGCCCGAGCCACACCGGCCGTGCCATCCCCTTCGAGCATCCACCCAGCGTGGCTCCCGAGCACTGCTTACGGAGACTCGACTTCTTCCGCACCGTTTCACTGATTGCGCCATTCTAAGCCTCGCTGCACCGTTACTCTATACAGCGGTCTATGGATAATCATGTCTGTGGTCAACCCCCGCGCCTCAGGACTCTGGTCGACCTCTTCCCGCATGAGCTACATCTCCGTCCCGGACTCCTACGATGAAGATGGCGACGACGCCGACGTCGAGGCCGGCTTTGACGCGCCCGACGAGGATGATGGGCGGACGCCCCTCGATAGGACGATTGACCGCATTGGCATGGGTGAGTTCGCCCTCGCATCCTGGTAGAGGTGTGCGGGGTAACGAGCGGGGTGTGTAGGGAGCTACCAGTGGACGCTCCTCTGTCTGTGCGGCTTCGGTACGTACATAACACGCTCGATGTCTCATGGTATGCTCATAAGTGAGCAGGGTGGATGGCGGACAATGTATGTAGGATTAGCTCTGCAGGGCGGTGTGTTTGACCTAGCGTGCAGATGTGGATCCAAGCGATGGCCATCATCCTACCGCGGGTCCAGCAACACTTTTCGAGTGAGTGAAACCGCGACTTTATACCTCGATCAATCTCATGCTGTGTGCAGTACGCGATAGCGTCGTCGGAACGCTTTCTTCCTCCATGTTCGCGGGCATGATGTTCGGCGCGGTAGGATGGGGAACATGTAACGGAATCCCTCCCGTCCCTGAGGCCAGGTCTAACATTGTGCATGCATTAGGTTCCGACCTCATGGGCCGGACGGCAGCGTTCAATGCCACTCTCTTCCTCACAGCATTGTTCGGCATCTTCGCCTCCTTTGCGGGCACATTTGGCTGGTTATGTGTCGCACTATTCCTGTTAGGGAGCTCTGTCGGGGTATGGACTGCCGTTGCTCGTTTCGCGGCCAATGCTCACTACCCCCATAGGGTTCAATGCCGACCGACGGAACACTCCTGCTCGAGCATATGCCCAACGGGAAGCAGTACCTCGTCACTGCACTGTCAGTGTTCTTCTCCTTTGGGGCGGTTTTGTCTGCGGTCATAGGATTGCTCGTGATCCCGAGCCACTCGTGTCCCCCGGCACCTGCACCATGCGATCCTGACTCTCAAAACATGGGCTGGAAATACCTCCTGATCGCTCTAGGACTCATCGTAGGTGGTTTGTGTGGTAGGCATTCGCTACAACTTATCGAATGCTCCACAGACTCTGTCGATGTTCCTTGCGCGTATGGTCTTCTTCAGACTGCACGAATCGCCGCGATACTTGGTGCATGCTGGTCGCCCACATGAGGCAATGGAATCGCTACAGATGATTTCCCGTTTCAACGGCGAGGAGATAGACCTCGACCTCGAAGACATAGAAGATACAGTTCAGACTCCTGCTCCTGCCGCCCCCACGAGCGTCCCAAGGGATGCACCAAAAGACGAAAGCGCACCCGCCACTACCCCTATTAGCCACATCGCCGAGCGCAGCGAAGATGCGCTCCGAGACCCCTCCGGTGTTTCGTCCCATTACAGCTCCATGTCCGAGCCAGACGTGGCGCTCAACGCGCATACCTTTGGCACGCCTATCCCACCAACCACACCCCGCCGCCTCTCTGCTCCGACGTTCGGCCCCGACGAGCTCACGTCGAGTCCACAACCGCTGTCTCCAGCATCTTCTAGCGGCGCGCCGTTCCTCCCGCGCGTACCGTCAGCCCCCGAACTGCCCTCGCATGGAAACGAACGGCCGCGCCCACGCCCCCGCGCGCATTCGAGCGCGGGGCCGGGTGGTCGGCGCATGAGCAGGCGCATGTCGACCGCGTCGAGTATCATGGAGAGCAAAGCGGGAGGCGTGTGCAGGGCGCTGCCGCGTTGGGTGCGACGCCCGATTCTGGCGTGGGTCGACCGCGTCGCGATGGTGCTCTCACCAGAGTGGCTGCGCACGACGGTGCTGGTGTGGGCCGCGTGGTGCGCCATGTCTTTGGGTGAGTGTCCTGCGAGTGGCCACGTTGGTGTGATTTGAACTGATGAGATGGGTATGCAGCGTATACGATGTTTAACGTGTACTTGCCGAAGTTGCTGGAGACCCGCTCTCCGTCGAGTAGCACGGGGGACTCTCCGAAGTCGCTGGAAGACAGTCTGTGGGATGTGGTCATCTACTCGCTCGGCGGATGCCCAGGCGCTATTGTGAGTACACGCCCTGTGTGGTTGTAGTCCCATCCTTGACGCATATACGTGCAGCTCGGCGCCTGGCTCATAGACTCTCGCCTCGGCCGGCGGTGGTCTCTCGCGGGAAGCACCTTCGTGACTGCCTTTTTCTGCTGGGTGTTTGTGGTCGTGCAACATCCTTGGGCAGTGCGTGCAAGTACAGTCGGCATCAGCCTGAGCGCAACGGTGCGTTTATATTGAAGTGATTCATGCGCGGAATCAGTACTAATAAGGCGGGTAGGCGATGTGGGCCGTTCTGTACGGGTGGACCCCCGAGATATTCGGGACCAAGGGTACGTTTATTCTCTTGGTGACCAGGGCCTCGTTGATTTAACCCCCTTTTTCAGTGCGCGGGACTGCATGCGGCATTGCGTCCGCGCTATCCCGGATGTGAGTCTGCCGTGTCCGTCCAATCGTTGTACCCGGTACTGACGACCCCCTTCAGAGGCGGGATGATTGCGCCCATACTCGGGGGACGCTGCTCACGATCGACCATTCCTTCCCGGTCTACGCGAGCATCGCGATCTTCATCGTCGCTGGCATCTGCGTCATCCTGCTGGAGGAGCGCGAAGGCGACAAGAGCGGCCCGCGCACGCTGGCGCATTGATTTTTTGAGGAGTGGCAGTTGGACGCTGGACGCGAATGCGATGACGATGACGATGTACGTTGTAGAGCTTGGGACTGTATACTCACGACGCGCCATGGATCTTGCTGCTCCAACACCCAGCAATGGAATGAACGGCCGACCCAAGAATACCCTCGTGTAACCCATGTCGTCTTTTGGCCGTGGCGGTTTGTTCGGGGATGGGCGTCGTTGCGCACGTCCGACCAGTATAGCCGCGGTGCAGAACGGAACCTTCTCTCTTAATTCGCCAACTAAGTGCACATCCCCTGTCAACGAGCTCGATAGGTAGAGGTACCGCATGCATCCATAGCTCCGTAGCTATAGAGGCACTTGGTGAGCCCATGGCACATTCAGGTGGGCCCAATTACCGGTAGGGTGCACGTTAAATGCTTGATAGTATGTACTGGACGTTGGTGCTGACATCTTGACTCGCTGCCAAGGCCTTGTCGGTAACTCGCTGCTGGCAATGGACATGGGGACATGGGGTCGAGCCACTTGCATCTCATGGTGAGGGCTCCGGGGTACAGAACTCATGTCAGTCATTGAAGGTACCCAGGGGGAGACGAGTGGTTCCGAGAGAGCGACGCCGGGTTTGGTATTGGCAAGAGTTGCTCGTTGTCGTGAGTATCCTGCAAACAACGAGGACCAGCGAGGACCATCGCACTGGCACGACGCGTACCACGTGCGTGTCGTATACAACGTTGGACGCGACGCGCTCGAGCGTCTACATGAGTTCTGCCCTGCGACCACTGTACGTATGGGCTTTGAGGACTATCTTGCCTCATGAACACTCTCTGGGCTTTCCTGGCCTAAGCATGCAGGCCCTAAAATACTACAATGGCATGCGTAAGCCTTGTACTGGTGATACTCTAGGGGAACAAGGGTGAGTCGTGATAGTAACTGACTGGTGCGCTTCGCAAAACACTACACGGGAATGGAATCACCGTGCAATTCTGACCATTGGCAGCATACAATGTGCTTCTATACGCATTCCCTGACAACAGCGTACCAAAGGAACCGGGCATGGACGAAGCCATGTTGATGCGTCCTGAGCTTGCTGCGTCAACATTCTCTCGTAGCGCACCCTGCAGCTCAACTTCTCCTGCGACATGCGCACTTATTCTGGGTAGAAACCGGCTTAGCTCGGGCTTCTTGTGGGCGAGGCTTATCTGTGGCTGACTATGTATGGTTAACTCATCTGTCTGAGGCCACCTCTCACCGGTCATGTTGCAGCCCTACGCGCCGTCTGCTAATAGTAGCTGGTAACAAGTCGACGCTGCTTACAGGGCATACACCGCATGCCGCACGCCAACGCTCGGATGCTTACACTATTCAAGCTCTCGCTACCGAGTCGCTCACCAATGCCTATGGACGCCGCGCTCTGCATTTGGAGAACGTTTCGGCGCGCAGACGGCCAGCGCCGGTTCAGACCGTCTGCGCCGCCCACATGACCGGCATGGGCACCCGGATCTGGACATCGGTGCACACACCAGCAGGTCAGCGCGGTGCGTCAGGATCAGGCTCCGATGAGCGTGCGTGCGCCCCCGCCTTCTCAGACTCTGGCTCGAACCGTCACGGCGCAAGCGAGGGGCCGCTGGGCTTTGGCTGTATAAAACCCGGCCGACGATTGGCAGAGGCGATCGGACGCGATACAACTCGACCTGAGCTCCTCCCCCTGTGCTAGCTTGACACTGACAGTACGATACCGTATCCCGACAACGCCATGGCCGATGAGGTACCCCAGAAGGCGATTCCGAACGGGATCCCGCCGCCTCCGTTCAAGCTCCCGGTGAGTTCTAGCAGTCGCTGTACTATGGAAGTGTACGGATGGGCTGATGCTGGGATCATGCTATGCATAGTACCCTGAGAACGCCGATGTGATCACGGCGAACATGTTGAAGCTGACTGAGTTGACGAAGGACGAGTAGGCCGACCCGCTAGAAGTCATCGAATGCATCGAGCTGACTATGAGATGCGCGATTGGATCTAGTCGAAAGCGCTTCTTGCTCAAGAACCTGGTCACCCACCTGCACCAGTTCGCCAGAGAGACTAGGTAAGCATACACATAAGAAGGTCCCAACAATTGTACTCACGACACTTGTCTTCCCCCAAGTTTAACGACACAAGAGTGGCAGGAAGCTATATCCTTCTTGACGGCCACCGGGCAGAAGTGCACGCCCCTCCGCCAAGAGTTCATCTTGCTCTCGGACGTTTTGGGCCTGTCCGCAGTCGTTGACGCGATCAACAACCCTGCCATCCAAGGAGGCACGGAGAGCAGCGTCCTCGGGCCGTTCTATACGGAGGACTCGCCTGACCGTGAGTATATGAACGGCCACGGGCCTTAATCTCGCGAGCAGAGAAGCTTATCCCGGACGCCACCACAGTCCAGCCTGGGGACTCGATCGCGTCCGAAGGCAAGGGCGAGTACATGTACGTCGAGGGCCGTGTGCTCAGCATCGATGGGACGCCCGTCGCGAACGCGACGATTGAGACCTGGGAAACGGACGGTCACGGTGGGTGCTCGTCCGGCTCGAGCTCCGCGCACTGCGCTGACGGAACTTGCGGACGAAGGCTTCTACGACACGCAGTATGCGGTCCGTGAAAAGCCTGATTGCAGGGGCCGCATCCACGCCGACAAGGATGGCTACTTTGGCTATCGCGCTGTGGTTCCGGTTGCCTATCCGATACCGGGAGACGTGTGTTATGAATGCTTCCAAGTCTCCGCGGTACATGGGCTGATACCGCTGCTAGGGTCCCGTCGGTAAGCTGCTCCTGGCGACGGGCAGACACAACATGAGGCCAAACCACCTGCATATCATGGTGGAGGCACCCGGGTACAAGACCCTCGTCAGCGCGTGGTACCCAGAGGGAGACGAGTGGCTGGAGAGCGATGCAGTGTTCGGTGTCAAGAAGTCGCTCGTTGTCGTAAGTGTCCCACACGGCCTGCGTCAGGTGGGTGGGTTTATCTGTAACTGTAATCTCGCAGAGCCTGTCGGAGGTGGACGACGATGCGGAGGCGCGCAAACGTGGCTTCCCCAAGGGCGGCAAGTTCAAGCTGCTGAAGCGCGACATCGTGCTGGTCCCGGAGGAAAAGTCGAGGGAGGTGTTTGAGCAGAACGCGAAGGAGGCGGCGAAGAATGCGGCGGCTGCTTGAGCGGCCCTGGTGTTTGTGTATGGAGCCCTGTATTTGTGTCCTGCGCGCGTCTGCGGCAATTGTACAGTATCGTGTTTGCCTGCCGGTGTGCGCGATGCGATTGTGGTCCGAGGGTGCTCGCGAGGGAACGGCGAGGGATCAGAGGCTGGTGATAGAACGGAGCATGGGACGGGGAAGGCGCAGGCTGGGTGGGCCGGAGCAGGCTGCAGGACCACGGTTTGGGTTCGCGGGGTGGCGGAGTTGGCCGAGGACGCGTGTTTACCTCGTTGCGTGCGGATGTATACGCCTCGTCCACCCATCGCGCCCATCGTCCGCGTCCTCTATCTCCCCCTCCCCTTCACACATCCACCAGAGCCCTGAGCTCGCTGGTCACTGCGATCGCTGGCATGGATCCCATCCCGAACAGAGATAACGTCTTCTCGCGCGGTCCCTCGCCCCCGCCCCCCGCCCAGCACTTCCAGCTCCCCCAGGCTCAGCCTCAGCACAACGAACCCCACGTCTCCCCCGCGCCCTCTCACCGCGAGGCCGCGCCGACCACCGCGCAGGCCCACCTTGACTCTCTTCTACACGGCCTGAACGCCCCCTCTACGTCCCACGTTAGCCCGCAGCCGAGCGTTGCGAGCGCAAGTATCTATCACGGCCCGCAGGAGCCCACCCACTCCGGGCCCGCTACCCCAGCGTCCGGGCACGCTGCTTCCATTTCTTCTAACGTCTCCGGCTCGGCCAACCCGTCGAACGAGAGGCAGAACGCGCTCCTGTCCTTGTTGGGCGCCGTCGCGTCCCCGTCTTCAAACCCGCAGCCCATGCCGCCCGCAGGCCCGCCCCCGCCCCAGCAGGTGCCCACCCCTCCAGGTTCGGCGCCCAGGCCGGGGATGACGAGCAGCGAGTCGCAGGGAAAATTGTTGCTGGAGCAGTTGATGTCTGGGTGAGTGTCTCTCGACGCTCGCGTGCTCTCTTGCGCGCGACATACAGCCGGTGGTGGCGTTGGAGAAAAAACACGCTGACATGTCGTTTTCTCGCTATTTACATGTAGTGGACCCAAGTACGCACGGCAAGACTCCCAGCAGCCTCAGTCGATGTCGCTTCCGCCCTCGGGACCGTCGCCGCCTTACGTGCCTTTGCCCCCTGATCAGTCGCACTCCGACGAATACGCTGTTCCGCCCGAGACCTCTTACTCGCACGAACGCGAGTCTTCTGACATGCACACCGCCGCAGCACCAGCTGCCGCAGAGCCGCGTGCACCGTCGCCCGCTCGCCGGTCGATGTTCGACTTTGTTTCTCCTTTCGACGCGCTGCAGCCCGGGAACAACAACAGCGGCAAGAGGAAGCCTCCTCCGACCGCACAGCCCAACGACGAGCAGCCGTCTTGGTCTCAAATGTCTCTTGACCCGAAACGTAAATCTGTAGAAAACCTTATGGACCAATTGACCCGGGGACAGGCTGCCCCACCCCCGTCGTCCCAGCCCCCTGTCGCTCCTTACGACCCCTACACCCAGATGGCGCCCGAGGAGCCTCCTGCCCAAGAGGTCGTCCAGATGAGGTCACGCCCTCTCCCGCCTCAGCCTGTGATACACCCGACGGGTTCTCCACGTTCATCTCCGCCCAAGCAGGTCCTTCGTCAGCAGCGCCGTGCTGCAGATTCTCCCATCGGCCAAGGACCCTTTGGGAACAACAACAACAACTACGGCAGAGACAAGGAGAGCTCGCCGCTGCCGCCGCGTGCAGGCGGACAAGACGGTAGGCGAGGCAATGGCCCGAAGGGTAAGAATACGAGCCCCAGGTACGCCTTTCGTACGGTGGTCAAATGCAACGCAACTAACCATCCTGCAGCGCACAAGCGCAGACTATCATCTTCGACGTTACTCAGCCGTTGGATGAGATCCAAGCTCCCCAGGATGCAGTGAAGTCCACTGCGATTGCTCTTGTCAAGGTCGACTCTACTTTCCTACCTGGGACGACCATCGGTGCGACCCAGTGGGTTGCCTACGCCATGACCAAGGGTAAGGTGTCTTTTCTACCGCAGTCTGCGTGTATTGACCCTGGCTATCAGGTCGTGTGCGTGTCATCTCGCGCTCAAGTGGAGACAGGACTCTCCTGCAGCTGCCTCATATATTCCCGCCTACTGTTTCTGTCAGTGACATGTCTGTTCACGGAAACCGGCTCGCAGGAGTGACTTCGGATGGCGGCTTCGTCGTCTGGGAGCTCCCGCCGGTCATCACCGATGACGTCCCGTAAGTACAGATTCCGGACTGCTGCGGTACGTTCTAACTCGGCACCTAGCGGAACGATCATGCTCTGTGTGTACCCTGAAAGCGAGTTGGAGGCGCTCCATGCGGTGAAGTGGCATCCTCAACAGCCCGACCTCGTTGCGATCGCTTCAGACTCGAATGTGTATTTGATTAACATCATCGACGCCGTGAACGCGTTCGGGGGCGAGCCGATCTCTCAACATGACTTGGGCCGAGTTGGACAGATCTTCTCGGTTCCTTCTGTAAGCTTGCTCCCTATCTATCACGGACGGCGTCTTACCTGCATTGCAGCCCATCGTCGCCTTCGACTACGACGTTCCTCGGAACGCGCTGGCAACGATCTCCGAGGACTCTACATTGACAATGTGGAACATCCACGACAAGCTCCCGTTCTGGTCGCACAAGATTCGGGGCGACGATCTCCCGTCGTCGCTCACTTTCGTTGACGGTGGTGTGCTCGTCGGCCGCAAGAAGGGCACCATCTTCCAGCTTCTCCCGGTTATGGGCCGCCAAGTCCTTTCCACGGTCAGGTTTGTGAGCGGTGATCAGGAGGACCCGCAGATGTTCGGGCACGCGAACTACGACTCGCGGAACCAGACGCTTTGGATCGCGAACAACCGGCGCGAGAGCATGATTGCTTTCAAGCTCAACGTCGACCCGGCCGCGCCGTCTCCCGGCGGCGAAGACGTCGGCCGTGGCGCGTACTTTGAGCAGGTCGTCGAGTTCAGCGGCCCGAAACCGACCATCCACTTCGTCATCCTGACCGCCGATGCAGACCCGCACGGCGACGAGGCGCACGCGGCGTGCGTGGCTGCTAAGGTGCCTCCCGGCGAGCTCGCTCTCGTGGCGTTCTCCGTGCACTCCTCGGGTGTCGACCAAGTGCTGATCCGGAAGGAGTGGTACAATACCGCTTTGGCCAACGCCCCTGCGCGCTTCCCGGCTTATCACGGCCCCTTTGAGGCGCGGCCACAACAGCAACAACAACAACAACAACAACAACAACAACAACAACAACAACAACAACAACAACAACAACGGCAGCAGCAGCCACTCCCCGTTAGCCACGGACCCCAGTTCAACCAGCCCCCTGTGAACCCGTCACCGATGAATGTCCCTGTGTCGCGTGTGAAGACGCCACCGTCCGAGGAGGTCGACGCCGAGGCCTCCACCACGGAGGGCGGTCGCGGCCCCAAGGGCAAGAACGCGAAAGGCAAGAACGTCGGCTGGAGAGACAAGGAAGAGAAGCCAGAGAAGAAGGCGGAGCTCGACTACAGCTCGGACCTCGGCGCGACGCTGTCGAAGGAAATCAAGAAGTCCGAGGAGAGCCTCCACAACCGGCTCGGCCGGCTCATCTCCAAGGAGCTCGACAAGCAGCGTGCGTATATGCGTGCCCCGCCCTTGCGTGGCCCCTTGTGCTCACGACATGTTGACTCTCGCAGACCAACGCCTCGAGGAGGTCCGCCAGAGCGAGCAGGCTGCGGACTTTGTCCGCCAGGAGAAGATCCTAAAGCTCATTTCCACCGAGCTCACGAAGAACACGACGCGCGTCGTCGAGATGGCCGTCAAGGCCGAGGTCCAGAACTCGGTCCTCCCGTCGCTCGAGAACATCACGAAGACAGAGGTGAAGGCCGCGCTCAGCAACCAGATCGCAAAGGGCGTCAGCGACGCGATGAAGATGGTACGCACGCGTGCCTTGTGCTCTTTGTTGGAGCGCGGAGTGTACTGACCGTGGGAACGCAGAACTTGCCGAGCGAGATCGAGCGCGTGTTGATCCGGCCCGAGATGGCGACCCAGGTCGCACGCGCGTTCTCGTCGAACGTGATGCCGGTCATCGAGCGCCAGGTCAAGGAGAGCCTGTCAAAGAACATGGTCCCTCAGTCCGCTATGCACCAGGAGCTTTCGCGGGAAATCCGCTCGGAGATCTTGAACCTCAAGAAGGAGGTCCTGACATGGCAGAGCGACGCGCTCCGAGGGCAGGAGGTATGTCTTGCGATTACCAAAGATAACTCGATACTGATGTCGTGTAGTCCCTCATCCGCGACCTCGAGCAATCCGTACGCTTGTTGTCGGAACAAGTGAAGGTCCTCTCCATCAATGCACCTCCTCCCAACTTTGGTCATCCTATGCAGAACCGCAGCTCGCCTGGACCCTCTTCCAGCAGCAGTATGCTTCCCCCTTCTCAGCTTTCCCAGCTCCTTCGCCAGCCCAACCTCCCGCCTATGAACCAGCCCGCTGGCTACCAACCACATGCCTTCCCACAGCCCCCGCCGCAACAACAACAGCCGCCACCCATGCACGGCCCATGGTTCGGCCCGAACATCGCGGCCCCGCAGGCCTCGCACCCAACTGCGCCCCCTCCCATCCCCCAGCAGCCCCCGATGTCGCGGGCGACGCCGCCTGCCTCCGGACAGCAGGAGGAGTGGGACGACGCGTACCTCGCCGTGCTCAGCTCCCAGGACACGCGGCAGCTCCGGGAGCTGCTCGCGCGTTCGGACCCTGAGACCGTCATGCCGCTGAACCGCCCGAGCCCGCTGTCGCAGGCAGTCATGCTCACGCTCGTGCATAGGGTGAGTACGAGTCATGTCCCGCCGCATGACAGATGGGCTAACGATCTGTTCAGCTGTCCGTCATCATCGGCGAGACGCCACCCGTCGACGAGTCGTTCAAGGTGGTGCTGTGGTGGTTGCAGCGGGCCGCTACCGTCCTCAACACATCTGTAAGCAAGCCCGATGCGTCTACTTGGGTTACGAGTGCTCACTATCTCGCAGGATCCGCTTATCTCGCCATATGTCTCCCGCGTCATGCCCAGCGTCCAGCAGATGCTGAACTCGACAAAGCAGCGGCTCGCCATCATCCCCGGCTTGCCGTCGTCCGAGACGCCGCGCACGATCTCGGAGATCCAGGAGATCCTCAACCGCAAGCCGATGACGGTATGAGTGCGGCCGCAGGTTTTTTCTTTTCTTTCCGTTTTTCCGCTTGATATCCCGGTGCCCGTTGCCCATCGCTCGTCCCTCGTCTCCGTGTCTCAGTCTGTCTTCTTGGTGTCTCAATGCAGTGCAGAAAGTACATTATTATTTTCTACCATACATGCCAGGGTTGCACCCTCGCCGCTTTTCTCTTCCTCCTCATCGTCGCGCATGTTTTCTGGCACTTACGATTCTCTCATGCACCTGAATGACCTTACGATCTCACGACGCCCGGATTGATTCTCGGCCGCACGGTCGTTTAGTCGGCCGGCCCTCTGTTGTCACCTTGCTGCTATAGTCGAAAAATTGTACCGTCGTGTTATACTCTCTACCTGTACGCGCAGCGAAATAAATCACATTCCTCCGACCACAACGGCTGTTTGGCGCATCGGATCTGCCTACAGGGCACGGTGGAATTCCGATTACGATGACCGAGACTGTCCATATGGGTTGTCTAGATGACAGGGTGTGATCTTGGGGTGCAGCCTAGCCCGCTGCAGCACTTTCCCCCGTCACATCCACCCCGGGACGCCCTAGGCAAAGGGCACCCACCGTGCCTTCCTGTCCGCCGCTCCCACGGGCCCAGGAGAACCCAAGTGTGGTGCGCACCGTGCGTGTGCGCCGCTAGCGGGTGCGCTTCGCCAAGTCCGCCGTGTCGTCTGAGAAGATGCCGTGAGCAGGAAGGGGGTTCGCTGTGGACCAAGAAGCCGTATAGCGGCGCGGCTGACTGATGCTGATTGAAGGGGGCGGTGCTTCCCCATACGAGCCCGCCGCGTGAGTGCCCAGGGACGCTGAATGGGGCGACGGGGTCTTCGCACACTCGACCCGTGAGTCAAGTGTGACGCAGCGCGGGGAAGGGGCCCGGGCGGGCGGCCTAGCGGCGAGGGTTCCCGGGGAGGAGGCGAGGGTGGGTGAGACGCCGGGCCCGAGCGTGAGGACTTGTGCAGCGCGGCCGAAAATAGAGCGGGGAGTCGCTCCGCCCGCGCGATCGTCGCAGCATCCTCACAGAGAGGGAAGCGGCATCCGCCGCTGCGTCCGTTGCTGCAGGCGGACGCAGTATACCGCCGAAAGTGGGTGAAATGATACGCGGATGGGTCCATACGGGCAGAGTGCTGCAGGGCTTCTGGAGCGTGAAGAGTCGACCGACATGTGGGCTAGTCCGCCCAAGGCCGTGGAATTGGGCGACTTGGCAGCATGTGGTGAGTACGAGAACGCCACAGCGCCCTGGGGCAGGGATTGTCATTGCCAATGGAACGACGCGAGGCTGATAGGACTTACGGCAATACTGATGTAGTGGGGGAACGGTGGCCGGCATGACAGGGCGCCACCCACATCCATAAAATCGCGCAGAGCGCCCGCTGCGCGAACGTACTTGCTTACCATATATGGGGTGTTGTGCCGAGGTACAACGCACGTGGTCGCGCCGATCGGATCTAGGAGATGGATATAAGCCGCGCTCCTCGACGACCAGGAGTTGCTCCAGTCCACCATCCAACACCACTCCAGCACATCTACCACTCACCTCAACCCACAACTCACCGTCATGTACGCTGTACGTGTCTTCGCCTGCATGCTACCACTCGTCGTACAGCTGCTGACCGTCGACCTACCTTGATCACAGACCACCGACGCCCCCAAGAACGCCGCCTGCGGCTCTTCGTCCTGCAACTGCGGCGCGACGTAAGTCCAGGTTCCTCGCCAGACATGGACCCATGCTCACCTTCTGTTCTAGCTGCGGCTGCAAGCCCGGCGAGTGCAAGTGCTGAACGCCTCGCCACCACCCCACTCCCTCCCTCTCCCGCACGTTGATTGATCATTCTCCCCTGTATTCCCTTCCAACTCATCAGCGGATATACGGGGGTCAGCGTGTAGGATAGGCCGCTCGGACGGGACTGTATTGTATCAGTATGACCAAGGATTGTACGCTGCCGCATCTTGAATCCATGCACATGTGTCTTGTAGGATGTCATCGAGGCTGTCGCGAGGGGCATGCGACACGGGGGGAGAGCGCGGGGTATCCACTGTCAGGTGATATCGAAGAATGCCTTACTGTACAAGCAAGCTATCATGGGCTGGAAGAGGTTATGTAAGAGAGCCGCAGCATCGGAGTGACAGAACTCACCTAAGTCAACGTAACGCTGACTGCGGTCTGGGTCGACGTCCTGAAGCTTCTCGAGAAGCTCTAGGCACTGGCTTCCTAGTTCCCGTCGCCGCTCGCTAGGAATAACACTCCCGTGTCTCCGCAGCAGTAGCCTCTTATAGAAGACCAGCGACTCCATGCACCCTAGATATCGGAGGATTAGATGCGCCCGACATGCGCATATGTGATGGAACAGGGAAGATACCCACACTTGCTGTCCGGTTGCTCATCCAAGAGTTCTTCGATAGATGTAATCTCCCTCTCGACGAGGGTCAGGTCATCCCCTGTTGACCATTGTAGCTCCGCCGATCGTGATAGTTGACAGGACGTACCTGGACCGATGAGCCACCGGTGATATATCCACACACTCTGATCGTTGGGGTCCGTATACATCGCGTTCTTGACCAGGTCAAACTCTGTCCGACGGTGAGTAAGGTAGCGGCGTCGGCTGGGAAGAGGGGAACGGTAGAAGGAAGGAGGGTCACACGGACCTGCCTCAGATGACTTGGCCTTGTCGAGTTTGCCCGCAGCCCACAGCGAGGCCAAGACCTTGGAACGTTGGTGCCATGCACTGAAGTTGGAGAAGTTGGCTTCGATCTTGCGCTTTGTGTACGCTAGCTCCGATTGTTCCGGTCGCTTGACGGGCATCTGCGACAGAATATAGCGGCGATAATTCCACGCGTGGACTGTAGTACATATAATGAAGAGCGGGCAGTTGTTACAGTGGCGGACGCACTTACAGTTGCGCGGGTCGACGTCGTGCATCTTCTCGACGACGTAGAGCTCCTTGTTCCAGTAAGCTTGACGCCAGGCATGAGGGTCAGCCTCCGTCGGGCCATCGGGTACTTGCTGCAAGCACCATTGGCGGTGGTTCCAGATCCAGTACACCTTCGGGTGCTGCTTGAGGAAGGTGGTTGTCAACGATAATTCGTCGGAGAGGAGGTCATTGATCTCTGCGGGCGTGCTAGGGCGCAGAGTAAGGATATTAGCGGACGAATTTCCAGGCGGCTGGGTTTGCCGTACCGTTGGGGGAATAGGCCATGAAGGAGGATGTTCCGGCGGTAGTTCCAGACGGTGTAGAATTCAGGATTGACATGGAGAAGCTTGGTGGTGAGTTCGAATGACTCGGGGGTCCAACTCTTCTCCTTTCTCTGCCGTACGATGGGTCATATACCGCGGGGGTGAGGTACCATCCCGGTCAGAACTTACCCTCGCGAGGACCTCCGCGGTCAAGCTCTGGTACTCCGCGAGTTTCGCTCTCTCGCGCTCTTTCTTCGCCGCAAGGGCCTCGCGCGTGTACTTGACTTGTTTGACACCGTGCTATGCAGCCGTTAGTTTGTGCGCGAGCAGATGGTGGTGTTAAGCATACCATGGCGTGTGGGCGGAGAGTGATAAGGAAGGGCAAGTGAGCAAGAGCAGAGAGAGATGGTGCAATGGTCAAGCGCCCGCGACGCGTTCGCAGACGCGCCTGCGGCACGTGAGGCTGAGAGCGAGCGCGGCGCGCTTGACGCACCTCCGACTCTGCTCTGTCCAACCCGCGCGCGTCCTCTGCGCTCATCCCCGCCGTCGCCGACATCCTCCTCGCTCGCTCACACGATGCCCGCGGCGGTCTCTCAAAATCCATCTTTGGAGTCGTTGACTTCCGCCTTTCCTCTCACCTTCCCTGTGCCTACGCCGACAACTCATCATGACCTGGTCTCTACTAAGGATCTCCATCGTGAAGAGGATCTTCTTAGGAACCCGTTTTCCTTCAGACACTGGTGGACCGCGATACAAAATGTAAAGGAGGCCTCTGCTACGGAACAGAAGACGGAAGGGCCTTCAGACTTGTCGCCCGATGTCGCTGCGCTGCTCGGACCGCTCTCTTCGCCTGCTGCTCGTAAATCGCTGCAACGACAAGTCTATCTTTACGAGGCGGCGCTGGCACAGTTTCCAGGGTCGTTCAAGCTGTGGAAGTCTTATCTCCAAACCCGTATGTCTTTCGTCCTCGGCAAGCGGATCCAGAAGAAGAAAGCTGGCGGCAGGAAGAAATTCCCTGAGATGCGCGAGGCGTTGGAGGATGAGAAAGAGGACTTGGAGCAGTGGGAAGGTGGTCTTGATGGTGTCGTAGGCTGGGAGGAGTGGAAACTCCTCATTGCTACATTCGAACGCGCCTTAATGTGGCTTCCAAGGGTACGTAGGTCCCGCCTGGTGTATTATGATAGCATGCTCAACATCTTCTTCCAGATGCCTCGGCTCTGGTTGCTCTACCTCTCCATCTTCAACCACCCCTTCTGCCCACCGCAAGTGTCCCACACACACGCTCGCCGAACCTTTGACCGCGCGTTGCGCACTCTCCCTCCATCATTGCACGGGAGAATATGGGCGAGGTATTTGCTTTGGGCGGAGGCGAAAGGTGGCGCGACGACTGTCGCTGTCTACAGACGCTACCTTGCTGTTGACCCTAGTGTCACCGAGCGTTACACGGCTATTCTCCTGGCTCCCAGTAATCCTGATCCTCGACCACTGGAGGCGGCCAAGCTGCTTCTTTCTCTTGCCAGGAAAGCCTCACGCGGAGAATATACTAGTCCAGAGGGTAAGAGCCCGTACCAGCTTCTCGGTGAATTCCTGGATGTCGTGGAACAGTACGCGGAGGAGGTGGGCATGGACGTCCCTGATACGATCGACTCGAACGACAAGATTGCCAAAGCCGCGGAGGAGGACGCCGCAGCCTCCCGCCAGCCTGCAGAGTCCGCATCCGTGGACGGCAAACTGATTCGCTTCGCGGGTCCCGCTGTTTCCACGAAAGACGGGAAGCTAATCCCGCCGTACGACGAGGACGAAGACCCGAGGAGTCCACGCAAGCTCAACGTCGAAGATATCGTCCGGAAGGATGGCCTTGACGTCTACAAGGACCAAGCCGGCCGTCTGTGGACGGGCCTTGCAACCTTCTGGATCAAACGGGGCGAGTTCGACCGTGCCAAGCTCACCTTCGAGAAGGGGCTTGCCTCGGTGCTCACCATCCGCGACTTCACGCAAATCTTCGACGCGTACGCAGAGTTCTCGGAGAGTTTGATCAGCGCCTTGATGGAGAGCCTCGCCAACCCTGACGAGGATGAAGACGAGGAGGACGTGAAGGAGACGGAGAAGGAGCTTGACACGAAGATGAAGGAGTTCGAAGAGCTGATGGACCGCCGTCCATTCCTTGTCAACGACGTGCTCCTTAGACGGAACCCCAACGACGTACAGGAGTGGGAGAAGCGGGTGGCGCTTTGGGGCGAGAACGACGAGAAGGTCTGAACCTTCTGTCCTTGTCCTTTGGGGAGGAACTGACTAGCTTCACAGGTCGCCGAGACGTATACAGAAGCTCTCGCCATCATCAACCCTCGCAGAGCTACGGCCAACTTCCACCGGTTGTACATCAACTATGCCAAGTTCTACGAGGAGGGTGGAACGAAGGGCGAAGCGGAAGCCGACCTCGACAGTGCCCGCAGAATTTTCGACTCTGCAACGAAGGTGAACTTCAAGACCGTTGACGAACTTGCCGAAGTCTGGTGCGAGTGGGCAGAGATGGAAATCCGGCATGAGTAAGTGAAGAACGGCGTGCCCATCTGGCTTCCATTGTCTAACCACATTGCGCAGGAACTACGATGAGGCGATCCGTGTGATGCAACGTGCGGCTGTGGTACCAAAGAACACGAAGGTCAACTACTTCGACCATGTGAGTAGACCTCGTCGACGAACGCTGCTTCCTTCCTTCCTAAAACAACAATTGTAGGCGTTGCCAGTCCAAGCCCGCTTGTTCAAGTCACTCAAGCTCTGGTCGTTCTACGTCGATCTCGAGGAGTCGCTCGGTACAGTCGAGTCGACGAAGGCAGTTTACGACAAGATCCTCGATCTGCGCATCGCCAACGCCCAGATCATTGTAAACTACGCCTCGTTCTTGGAGGAGAACAAGTACTACGAGGAGAGCTTCAAGGTTAGTTTGGTCGACGCTATCATGCCCCCATCGATGACTGACTCTGAGTAATAGGTGTACGAGCGCGGCACCGAACTGTTCACGTTCCCCGTATCGTTCGAGATCTGGAACATCTACCTTGCGAAGTTCATTAAGCGCTACGTGAGCCATCAGTTGGGTTGGCCGTGTGAGTACTGCTGCTAACGTCCGATGCAGGGTGGATCCAAAATCGAGCGTGCAAGAGACTTGTTCGAGCAAGCACTAGAAAAGTGCCCTCCAAAACACTGCAAGCCCATCTTCCTAATGTATGCGACATATGAAGAGGAGCACGGCCTTGCGAAGCGTGCTATGTCTATATACGACCGCGCCACCAACGCTGTCGCCGACGAGGACAAGTTCGAGGTGAGTTTCATAGAGAATTCAAGGGGGTTGTTACCGTGCTCACATACGATCCAGATCTTCACCATCTACATCGCCAAAGCCACGTCAAATTACGGCCTACCCGCAACCCGTCCCATCTACGAGCGCGCGCTCGAGGTCCTCCCAGACAAGCAGACGGCGGAGATGTGCCTGCGGTTCGCGTCGATGGAGCGCAAGCTGGGCGAGATCGACCGCGCGCGCGCGATCTACGCGCACGCGTCCCAGTTCTGCGACCCGCGCGTGCACCCCAAGTTCTGGCAGGAGTGGAACAACTTCGAGATCGAGACGGGCTCGGAGGACACGTTCCGGGAGATGCTCCGCATCAAGCGCAGCGTCCAGGCGCAGTTCAACACCGAGGCGTCCTACCTCGCCGCGCAGATGGCCGCGAAGCAGAACGGGCAGGAGGCCGAGCAGGAGGCCGCCGCCCCCGCGGACGCGATGGCCGCGGCGGAGCGGCAGGCGGCGGGCGGGGCGAAGGCGCCGGCGTTCGTGTCCGCGAAGCAGAATACGAACGTGCGGGTGGAGGCGGCGGAGGAGCGCCCGGCCGCGGCGCAGGGGAACGAGGACGAGATCCATATATCGGACGACGAGGATTGAGTTTTGTTGCCTGTCTGTGCTTGTTCATATGTTTCTATACGTTGTACGATCAGCTCGTGATTGTAATGCTGTTTCTCGCTATTACGATTCGCTCGAGGTTTAGACCAGGTTTGAACCGCTGAACACTGCACTTGCCTAAAGCAGAACGAGCTATCCGTACAGGCCGGCGCTTACTGCGAACTTAGACAAGTCTTCCGGAGTCGACCATACGGTCGTCACTGCTGCTATTCATTCCCCGACATGGAAAAGCATCCATCCGTAGGTTACATTTTTTGGCGAACGCAAATGCTTGAGAATGCTGAAGTGGGAATGGTGAATGTCACCAGTACGAAGTTTTGTCGCCTTACCTCTCAAAATACCCGAAAGCCGCTGGCGCTCTCTTCCAGACGTACAACGACCTAAAATATGGTAGGTGTGCTGTTTGAGTATTTGGTATATGCTGACACCAGACAAGCACAACAATGGACCGACCTCGAGATTGTCGAGCTTCCCGGGTGCCTAAGATGCGCGCTACGAGGTCGCAGGCCAAATACTGTATGTGCAATGACCGAAGAGGTTCGCACCCGTGGCTAATGGCTGTGACGCTCATAGGAGGACCTACTGAGCGTAGTACCTTGCTCGCTGTCTGAGTCTCTCTCTACCGACTGGTGAGCACGATGCACAGGGGGGGTGTAAGCGACTGACGTCGTGGGATAGGATACGGACTACCTTTCGGGAGTTGGGCAGCCCGCCTCACGTCTACCTCGCCATCAACACTGAGGATTCGTCTATCGTGTACTATAAAATCAGCCCCGGGATCGTCAAACCACCTCTCTAACGACTTTTTACACGCATTTTTCCCGGCGTTGGCCGAGCGATCTCGAGCGGGAACCCGACGTCAACGAATACCCAGTGCATTTAACAGCTCGACGTATATGATAGCAATTGGACAGCGACAGGCGCGACGACGGGTATGTATCTGCGAGTGCGAGTACAGTATGGAACGAGCGGGGAGGGGCACGCCCTGCCCTGCGATGTGTCACAAGGAGCCAAACCCGGGGCGATCAGAGCGACTAGATGCAGCATACAATACACTTTTCGACAGCGTCCGTTTGCGTACGTATGTGGAGGGACCGAGGAAAGGGCCAAGGGGGCGGTATGATGGCGGTCGTATAAGTACTATTATTTACCGGGGCGCGGTCCAGCGGTCGACCTCGACCGCGCAGATGTCCTCCCAGACGGCGTCCCAGCCGCCCTGCGCGAGGTGCGGCTGGGCTTGCCAGAGCGCGATGATCTGCCGCGACTCCTCGAAGGTGACGTCGTGGGGCCGGAGCTGTTCCACGAGGTCGATGTGCGTCTCGAACGATCGGCGGTACGGCTTGAGGATGTATGGTAGTTTGGTGACTGCCCAGGAACGACCATGATCAGAGCCTTCAGGCGAGGGCGAGCACGCAGCAGTACTCACCGAACTTCTCGAGGGACCAAGTCACCCAAAGGGGTTCCTCGACAAACTTCCACCCTTTCGTTTTGTGGACCTCATATAGAAGCACTTCGAGGCTCTTGATGATCTTGACCATCTTTTGGAACAGTTTGTCCTGAGCGTCGTATGTGAGTCGAACACACGACGAGAGCAATCACGGGCAGAGGATTACCAGGCGCTTGATCACTTCGTGCAGCTCTTCTATACAGCTCTCCATGAAACGGAGTTTCTCCAATACAATCGGGTACGCGGGTTGTCGCCCGACGGACAACATGGCGAGTTCGTTGCTTGATTGCCCGTCAGCGCCACGACCGTGCCATTGTTCGGCCGCACTCACTCTAGCTCGGTGCGGGCGTCGACTAAACTGGACGCGGCTTTGAGGCCTTGTCCAGATATACGTTCGTCCCACTCATACGCGATGTTCCGCAGCTCCAGCAGCTGCGATCGGAGCGTTCGGTGGTGCGGGAGCTCGGAGAGCCTCGAGGGCGATGAGGGCGTGGTGGGCTGCCGCGCAGCTACGGGTGACGAGTTCGGGGTGGACGGGCCGCGGAACGAAGCGAGCCGAGAGGACATCGTGATGGTACAGAAAGGACTGTGGGGTAAGGAGCGTGAGCGAAAAAGTCGGGTGTGCGGCGCAGATGGACGAGAGATGAGTGGGCCCTGGACGGGGAGCCGCGACGGTAATATAGAGGAGAAAGAGCGGCGGAGGATGGCGAGCGGGAGGAATGGAGACGGGCCCGATACTCACGCTGAAAATACGGAAGAAGCGACGCAGCCCGGGCGAAATGAATGTCTGCGGCAATCACGCACACGACCACAGATCCTCGCGCGATTCGACTTGGACGACGGCCGACTTCGCTCGCTTGTCCTCGGCGTCCGGACAATTGTAAGCTCTCGTGTGGGGGAGCGGGATGCGGGCGGTCTGAGCGGTTTCAGCAGCACGCCCCGGCGTCCAAACCTGTGTGGGTGCGCACCTGGCGTTCTAGTGCTGGCTGTATGCGCTCGGGTGCGGCGGCTGCGTGCGTGAAACCTGCTCGAGCCAATTCGGAATCCCCGACCCCGGCTGCTCGATCGTACTGCCCGTTTAGGCGCCTGCACCGCAGGATCGGGCGGCCCAAAGAAGGAAATGCTCCGGTGATCTGAGCGCGAGACGCGTCGCGCTCTTCCCCGACCATCAATTGCCCGCAGACTCTCGGCCACCTTGGTAAACAACCTCCAGATAAAGCGGCGATACATAGCCATGCAGCCAGCGGACAAGTCAAACCTACTGCGATCCGAGGCAGAGCTCCTCCTCGAGAAGGTGCGTGCAGCTGTCGCCGCCCATCGGCGCAACGGCGGCCCGTTCCTCCCAATAATTACGTCCCCTCCTTGGAGAGGATCGCACGCTGACATCCGTTTACAGGCTCGGAATGACAAGGCGGAGCGAACAAAGGACGTCGGCTCCCCCATTCAAATTACCGGCAAGGCCTTGGCGATAGAGGTCCGTGAGAACGTTGCGTGGATCGCGGAGAACACCACCGTCGTCAGAGAGCTCGATTTGGAGGTGCGCACCTCGTGGATATTGTGGGCGTTGCGTTCAAAGGACCTTGCTCACCCAATGTGCGCCTAGGTAGACTGGAAAGACTTTACAGCTCTTCAAAGGGCATACCGCGCCAGTGACCTCCCTCGCATTCGTCGACCGCGAGCCTGGGTCGGGCAAGGGAGACCTGTTGGTTACGGGCTCCTGGGATAAAGTGATCGCTTCGAGCTCTCCGGTATCCAAGTTCTTGCACTGACGTACGAGTCCAGACTATCAAAGTCTGGGATGTTGAGGTTCGCCGCCATTACTCACATATACAACCCGTCTTTCGACCGATGCTAAACTGAGCGACTTCACAGACCAAAGAGCTCATCTCGACCACGCCCGCCCACTCGGACTTCGTCAAGGCGCTGCTCGTCATACCCTCCCTGCGCCTCCTCGTCTCGAGCGGGTCCGACAAGATCGTCCGATTCTGGTACGCACGCTCCCCGAAATAACTCCTCGGGGGAGGAGACCCGCAGCCCTGACGACCCTGACGACGCGCACCTCCCCGCTCAGGGACCTCTCGACGGTCGCAGACGGCGCGCCGCTTACGTCCGTCGGCGCTCTGACGGACCACACGCGGCCCGTCGAGTCGCTCGACGCGCGAGTGACGCCGGACGGCGCGGCGGTGCTGTACACCGCGGACACTATGGGCGTGATCAAGGTCTGGGACGTCAGGAAGGACGCTGGGACGCCCCCGCGCTGGCAGAGCACCCTCGTCGAGGAGCTCAAGCACCATCGTACGCGCGTGAACGCCATCGCCCACGGGGCCGGTCAGTTGTGGACAGGTAACACATCTCATCGTCATGTTCGGTACTATATGGGCAAATATGCTCAATGCCCGACTATAGCATCTGCAGACGAGACGGTACAGATCATCCCGCACCCCCCGCCCGCCACGCCCTCCGCATCAACGACCGCGACAGCGACAGCGGCTACGGCGACATCGACGAAGCCGCCCCCGCCCATCCAGCACCCGACGGCAGTCAAGGCGCTGCTCCCGCTCCCGCTGTCGCCGCTCGCGGAGCCGTACCTGCTGACCGGCGCGGGGGACGTGATCCGGGTGTACGACGTCTCCGCGCCCGAGGAGCCGGAGCTGCTCGCGGAGGTCGACGCGCACTGGCACGACGTGACCGCGCTCCGGCTGTGGATGCGGAGGAGCGCGGTCGAGGGCGAGCCGGGCAGGGTGCGCGTCGAGCCGTGGGTCGTGAGCGCGAGCTTGGACGGGACGATTAGGAGGTGGAGGCTGAGCGGTGAGTGTGGTTTGGTCAGATTTGGGGTGAGGGGTGCGGACGTGTGAGTGGCTTATATTTGGTACTTTGTAGAGCTGCTCCAGCCACCACCTCCGCCACCTCCCAAGGAAGTAGAGGCGAAGAAACCTGAGGAGCCGGCTGCAAAGGCGCCGGAGGGTTCAGGAATGACGGAAGAAGAGGAACGTGAACTAGCGGAGCTCATGGGCGATGACTGACCTCCACAACATAATGCTACTTTTGGCGGCGATGCTGACGAGTATACATACCCTGGTTGATGCTACAAGAATACTAACACAGATGCGGCGCTACGCGTGTGTAATCCAAAGACCTAATTCCTCGTGTTTCATAGCTTGGATTTGACGATCATGAAGCTCGAAGCGTTCTTCAAACTGGCGGCGGCAGTATTCACGATCTCATCCACACTAACGAATATCGTGAGTGGAGTCCTGACCGATGGTAAATGACGACTTACATTTCCTTTGCCGGCTTGATGTCCTGTTACACGGGGAACATCAGTAACGACGCTCGTACAGTCCAAGGGACACTGTGCACACTGACCTTGATAGATCCGGCAACCTTGCCCATTAGCCCTGAACCAAAGTCAATCTCTTACGATGTATGGTAACAAAAGGGAACGTACACATGCGACCCTCCATTGACTTCTCGGGGTGCTTCTGCAGCTCGACCTCGTGGGGGATCAACCCCTTCGACGTGAGCTCCGTAATCTCTTGATATCGTCCATCCCTGGCGTTCAGGATAACCGGTGAGCAAGGGGCCGTTGCCCAACATGAATGTACGACAAACCAGCTAGCGACGTATGGGGTCTTGCGGACGTGCATAGGTCGTCCGGAGTAGATGATGGTGCGTGTGACGTCGTCGTACCCCGCGCTCAGCACGAGTTCCTTGTGCACCTTTGGCGCACCGGCCTCGACGCTCGCGACGAAGCGGGTGCCGACCCATACGCCCGCAGCACCGTATCTGTCAGGGCGGGTCATTGGTCAGTCCCAGCCTTCTCCTAGAAATGCGGAGACATACGAGAGAGCAGCAGCGAGGCCCCGCCCGTCAGCGATCCCGCCCGCTGCAACGACAACCACGGGCTCCCCAGTCAGAGGGCTCTTTGCATCCTTGCACAGGTCGACCACGGCGGGGATGAGGATAGAGAAAGGCGTCTCTCCTGTGTGGCCACCGCCTTCACCGCCTTGGGCGCATATGACATCGACACCTATAGCACCAGTGAGTAACAAATCGTGAGATGCTGTGCGTAGCCATTACCCTGGGCAAGTGCTTTCGCGACATGCTGGTAATAGCGGTCAGATTGGTTCCGTTCGCGTCAAGCCGCACATTTGGACGATACCTTGGGGTGTCCAATCATGCTGCACCACTGACGTTAGCAAGGGGACGTCTCAGGCAATGCATCAAGCTCACTTCATGACGACGATGCCGGCGGAATGCAGTCTGTCGACCATCTCCTTGGGAGGAACGCCGACTGCACATACGAAGAGCTTCGCACCGCCCTTGATGATGACCTCCGTGAGTTCCGGCAGCTGGCCTTTTGAATAGTCGTACTAAGGTGCGCAGTCAGACGATGCATGCCTTGAGGGTTCATATGCCAACTCACGTTCGTCTTCCGTGCGTTGCCTCCTACATGAGGAATGAGCAGGTCGACACCGAACGGAGCATTCGGGTCCTCGAGGTGGCTCTTGAGCTCGTTGATGTTATCCTGCAGAATCTTCGGGCTCTGGCGCACACCGCCAATGACGCCGATCCCGCCTGTGAGAGAATGTAATAAGTTGAGTTTCCACACAAGCAACTCTGCAGGTGTATACTGACCGGCATTGGTTACCGCCGCTGCAAGCTTCGGTCCAGCCGCAACGTTCATGCCTAACGGACCAAATCAGCATTCGTTTACATGTTTGTACCATGATCACCGTTACACACCCGCGAGCATGACGGGGTGGGTGATATCGAACAACTTCGTGAGAGGAGTCGAGAACACGGGTGGTGAGGCCGGCATGGTGTTAATTACTGCGCGTGCTCGGGAGGTGGGGGTTGCGGTTCAAGCGTTGGTCTCGCTCGAGCGCACAACAGGGCTGGTATATAACCGGGCCCGGGGTGGACTGCGAGAGGGGTGGTCATGTGGGGAAGAGTACATTGGGGAGATGACCATGCAGGGCCGACTGAACCCACCATGAGTGGGAGGCGTCCGGCTGCGGCCCCGCGATCGACTGCCGGTCCCCGGTGTCTGTCAGAGAGGGACGCCCGGGCGGACCGGGTGCGGGCGCCTGCTCCCTCTCCTCCGCGCATTCACGATGGCGTCCGGCTCAGCAGACAAGTGTCCCGTCGACCACTCCTCCTTCGCCTCCTCCTCCAAGGATCAGTGCCCCGTCGACCACATCACCCGCTCCTCATGGACCTCCATCCTCGGCCGGCGCTCCGAGGACGGACACGGCGCCGCAGAGCTGCCTGACACGCCCGCCCCGCCCGCTAACCTCCCGCTCGAGCGCGAGACGTCCTCCATACCCCGCGTCGACGGCGGGAACTGGGTCTACCCGTCCCAGGCGCAGTTCTTCGCCGCCATGGCGCGCAAGAACCACAACCCGAACGAGTCCGACATGAAGGTCGTCGTGCCCATCCACAACGCCGTGAACGAGCGCGCGTGGCAGGAGATCATGAAGTGGGAGGCCGGCCAGGGCGGCGAGAAGTGCGGCGGCGTCAAGCTCGTCAGCTTCAAGGGCAGGCCAAATGACAGAACACCGCGCGCGATGTGGTATTCTCTCCTCGGGTACGCATGCGCTCTTTCCTCGTGCCGTCCAATCACGGCCGTCTCATTTTCGACCGACGTACAGATACTCCCCTCCGTTCGATCGCCACGACTGGATCGTCGACCGGTGTGGTTCACGAACACGCTATGTCATCGACTTCTATACCGGCCATGGCGGTGGTCCATCTTCCAAAAATGTCTCGTTCTTCCTCGATGTCCGACCAGCACTCGACAGTTGGGAGGGTGTCCGCCTCCGCACCGTGCACTTCTGGCAACGGTGGGCCGGACGTTTGTGGGGAGATTCGAAGCAGGAGGGCGTACAACCAAAAACATAACACGGTGCAGATAGGTGTTCCCGTCGTACTCTATGTAATGCATATAATACTAGAATGGTACTCCAGCCCACTCGCTGTCAAACCAGGGCGGCAGTGTCTGAGATGCTTGAGACGAAGTACACAGCGGGAACGGTGACATACAGCAATAGTACTACTAGTACACGGTCACCGTTTACTCTTCGTCTTGAGCTTTTTCGGCGGTGGTCGAGGAACTTCTTCCTCGCTTTCACTTCCGCTATCCTCCTCTTCACCCTCGTCCTCGCTGATCATCTCATCACCATCCCATGCACCTTCTCCGTCGTCGGCCTCTTCGTCGCTGACATCCTCGTTGCCAGACATCATCTCTTCGTCTTCTTCCATCTCTTCCTCTTCGTCCTCTTCGTCGTCCTCTGGCTCGCCAGCGTTCTTGCCCTTCTTCTTGGCCTCCTGCTGTGCCTTCTTTCTCTGGACGTTCCGCTCCTGCTCCTCCCTTCGTTGCTGGCGGAGCTTCTCCTTCGCGGCATGTTCCGCTTTTTGCGCCTTGATCTCCGCCTTCGACTTTTTGACTGCGCAAAACCATCAGCCTCGCTCTTCCCCAAGAAAAACCAGCGCCAAAAAGACTCACCAAACTCGTGATAGAGCACGCCGCCCTCCTTGCCGGGCACGCCCTCGACGACCTTGATGAGCCGGAGCTCCATCCGGGGCCCGACCTCGTCCAGCTTTACTGCGCGCTTCTGGCCCTTCTTGTTGTTCCGCCCCACGTAGTCGTCCGCGAGCGAGATCGCGTCCGCGTCGTCCCCGGCCGCGCTCGACGCCGACGACGCCGCGCTCTCGTACCCGTCGCTCGACGGGCCGGGCTCGCCGCGCTTCCGGAGCAGGAAGTCCGCCACGTCCTTTTCGTTCCCCAGGTCCAGCGTGTGCGTGTGGCTGTGGGAGGCGGAGGAGGAGGACTTGGCGGGCACGGTGCCCTCGAGGATGCGGCGGATGCGCTTGGAGACGCCGTAGGGCTTGACGGTGATGAGGTAGTGCCGGAAGTCGACCGTGCCCCGGTCGGCGTTGTAGTGGATGAGCACGACGCGCCGTGCGGAGGAGAGGGAGAGGGATTGCGGTGCGAGCGGGGGGAACATGGACTGAAATGTCTTCATCATCAGTGTGAGGTGCGGCGGCGTCGTAGGTGAAGGTGGGGGGAAGGAGGCGAGGACAAGCTGAAAGGAGTGTTGCATTAGCACATGAACACCGCTCAACCTCAGTGGAGTGACGTACGAGAGGGGGGCTGAGGTACTCGACGCTGCTCATGCTACGCGCCCTTCTCGAAGAGTTCACGATGTCCTTCATGAGACTATACCGCTCCACCCGGAAGCTGAGCGTCGGGCCCGCAGACAGCCGCACGATGCGCATCGACGGCGCGACGTCCGTCAGCGTGAACGCGAGCATGTGCGTCACCCCGAGCGCGGGGGCCATCGTGAGGAAGTCCCGGAGCTTGTTCCTTGCACGTTCCTTCACTTGCAGCCCATGTTAAGAGACGCGCGCAGCGGTACGTCAGAGACGTTGCGAGTACTGACCTTGAGCCTGCTCGCGGTGTTGGGCTCCATGACCTTCCGGACGTCCCGCACGAGCTGCGTGAGGGACGTGCCCACTTGGCCGTGCTTGATCACGAAGGACTTTGGTACGCCCTCCGCCGAACCTGGGTTGGAGGCGACGCCGCCCTTGAGATGCGTGCGGTTCTTGCGTCTGCGACCCATGTTGCAAAAATAGAGGAGCTGAAGAGGGCAAGCGGAGGGGGATAAACAGGAGCAGAGCTCGAGCGCGAGCTAAGTGTCCTGTGTCCTAGTACGAGTGAGGCGACTAGGCGCCCGTCACCTGGAGAAATTTGGACGTGCGATCGAGATCCTGTTTCTATTCAACGCCGATCTCGACTAAGCGCCTACCCATGAACCTTGTACCGAACTTCACTGGTCACCTACGGACTCGATCGCGACGCGTGAGTAAATGTCAACACCAACGTTTTTTGTAGCGCAGGCGAAACCCAAGTGCTAGAATAAAATACAGCAATAAACCTGGATACAGTACCGATAGCGCAGCGAGACCAGAAACCAGAACGAGACTCAGGACAGACGGAACGCCGAAGGGGGTAGCGATATACACGAAAAGTTACGAACCCAAGCAGAGGCAAAGAAAACTATAAGGAGCGTAGGGGGAGGGAATGGGCGACGTGCGTGGAAGCGCGCGATCCGGTCAACCTCACAAGGGGTGGTGAATCATACAGAGGGGGGGACAAGGGAGCGACAAGAGCCGGACAGTAGCGGCTGCGGGAACAAAACGGATACAACTCGACGGCGGAGTGGGGTATGCTGGCCGGGACAAATATTATGAGACAGTCCAACTTCCGAACGGTATGAGACAGGTAGAGAGGGAGGCACAGGGGATTGCATATTATGGACGCGTTCAGTGACAAGAGGGGGGCAGAGCCAAAAGGAAGAACGAATGTATGAATCGGGGGCGGACGGGTGAACGAACGAAAGAGGGTGGGTGGGGGAGGCGGAGCGTGTGTCGCTGAGACCGTCTAGTCAGAGAGCACCCCGAGCCCATGCCGGGAGGCCAGGACGGGTCTCTCTCCGGTCAGGCTTCGGGCGCCACCTGACCGTCGGCTTTGGGCAAGGTGTTGCGCCACTTAAAACTCTAGGAATTGGTAGGCGACGGAGTCGAACCGTTGTTGTATGGATGGTGGGAGCTCCTCGCGGACGAGCCCGGGTATTTCCTCGGCCGGAGGTAGCGGAAGGTGGGAGAAGTTTCGTGTGTCATCGACAGTAGCGACGTGGGGAATAATGGGCGCCTGGTCGAGGCAGATTGAGTGACATGTGCATGCATTACTTCAGTAGCTACATACCCGAATCTCGCGCCGTTCAAGGGCATCCCAGTCTACACCACGGAACCATGGGTGATCCAGGACGTCTTGGGTGCCTCCAATCAGGTTACCCAGACGTTTGCTACGGTCTGGGTGCAAGAAGGCCTTGATGATATCCTTCGACAGCGGGTCGACATGGCTCGGCCAGTAGATCTTCCCTTTGAGAATCTTCTCATAGATCCCATATGCAGTTTCGTCGAAGAACGGTGGGTAGCCAACGAGCATCTCGTAGCACAGTATCCCACACGCCCACCAATCAGCAGCCTTCCCGTGACCGTCAGACTGGATAATTTCTGGGGCGAGATATTCAGGGGTGCCGCACAGCGTCCAGGTACGGTCGTCTACGATTTTAGCGAAACCGAAGTCGGTCAGTCGGAGGTACCCCCGAGAGTCAAGGAGGAGGTTCTCCGGTTTCAAGTCGCGGTATATGATGTTGAATGAGTGGAGGTATTTCAGAGCGAGAATGATGGTCGCGAGGTAGAAACGGGTGACGTCCGCGGTGAACCGTTTGGCGCGCCGAAGGTGGGTGAACAGCTCTCCTCCGGGGACATACGACATCAGCATGTAGACGTTCAAGCTGTCTTGGAATGTCGCATAGAGATCGACGATGAAGGGGTGACGGACACGTGACAGGATATACCGTTCCGCGTTCACATGCTCGACCTGGCGTAGTCTCACGATCTCCGTTTTGCGCAATACCTTCAGGGCGAAGCAGTTCGCGGTGGACTGCGACGACGATCCTCGCAGCCGAACAAGGAGGACGCGCCCAAAGGTCCCGGTTCCTACAGGCTCCGTATCAGAAACCGCCTGGCGCGAGAAGCCGGGGTTTATACTCACCGAGAGTACCTTTCACCTCGAAATCCGTCAGCTTCAGCGTGCCCTTCTCGAGATGCGACTGTTCGTCTTCTAGGTGTCTTTGGGGTGGACGTGGAGAGCCGGCCGACGAGCGCGGATCTACGTCCATTCCGTCAGTCTGTTGGTGACTGCGCCGGCCCTGACTTGCTTCCAATAGGTGCGAGCGGGGAACTGATGGTTCAAGCTGGCGTCCGGGGCCGCTGTAGCGGGGTTCGGCGTCCACGATGATCCCCGATTCACCGTCGTCGCTGCGGGTGGGGGAGAGGGGCGGGGTAATCGGGCCCTCGCTGAGCATGCAGTCCGAGTCGCGTCGGAAGACACCCGAGTCTGGGGTGGTCGAGAGCGCGAGCGCGGTGTGGCTGGGAAGGGAGGCTGACCGGAACGCGGGGTACACGGCCTGGTCCATGTTTCTGGAGGACATTAATGAGGAGGATGGGGTAAACGCCTGTTCGCCTGGCGATCTGGCGGCTGCGACATGGAGCTGTCAGCCGCGGGCGGAAGGCAGGATCTCCGCTGCGACACGTGCGGTGAAACGCTCTCACCTTGTGAATAATTAGGATATTGGCAGGGATACAGCGTATAGCTCAATACATCGGATTGGTGACTAGAAAGACCGAGATGGGCGACCGAGAGGGTTCACAAGTCCGTTCAGCAGCGATGGGATCAGAGGGCTATGAAGCGTCCTGCGACGCCGGGGGGTGATGAGACGCGAGGCGATGGCCGCAAGTGCTGTAAATGGCTCGTACCTCCGCGTGTCGCTGTGTGCGCGCTGCGCAGGGCTATGTGGGGTCGCAGAGTACAATACAGGCCGCAGACTGCAGAGGGGCAGATGTCGGCGAATGCGAGCAACGGTGAACAGGCCAGACTGAGAGACGAAGGCGGCGCACTGCTCCCACCCGAACTCAAATGTGTGCGATCATCTTTCAACTCCGCCACGTGGCGGAGTACCAATCCACGTGGGCACAGGTCCCGATCGCATTCACCAGGCACCTAGCCTCACTTCCGCCGGCAACCCTCTGGAGGCACTCTGGAGGCCCTGCGCCCCGGACTTTTGTCAAGTCGGCGGCCACCCAGTCCAGGCGCTGCACGTCGAGCTTCGCGGACGCTGGCACGCTCCGAGAGCTAACCTGACGTATGTCGGCGTGTATTGTTCTCGTAAAGGCAGGTGTCCATGCATCGTACACAACTCTAGCTACGCTGCTCGACTTCATAGATCGAACGCGACTGTGGGCGCGCCATAGATAGCCGACACCAGTTTCGCGTTGGCACCCGGCCCTCCAAGCCCGGCAGCGACATACAAGGGGACGAAGTGGTCGGCTCGTGGGTGCGCCGCGCGGAAGCCTTTGTGCTTGACCAGCGCCAGCAGTGCCTCCTTCCTCGCAGCAGGCTGCGTATCCTCATCAGTATCCAATGGAAGGCGGTCACAGACCGGAGACTCACGTCTGGTATGATAAGAGCATCCAGGATGGCCTGGTTGAATTCCCTCACGAGGGGCTTGGCATGTTCCTCCGAAAACGATGAGAAATCACGGAGATTGTGCACCAACAAGCCGCCCGCGAGAACCAAAATACCCTCCCGCCTGATTCGGAGATGTGTCAATGAAGGTACTCTTGAGCGGCTGCATGACAACCTACCGCAATGGGGCAAGCACTTCGCCCACCGCCCAGTTCTTCTCAGGATCCAAGCTTCCGTCAATCGAGACTTCAACGATGGGGATGTCCGTGAACTCCTCTCCGAACATCAAGCGGAAAGGCACGAAGACGCCGTGGTCGAGACCGGGGCCACTGAATCCTCTCCCGTCTTCACCACGAGGCTCAAGCTTAGTAGTTGTCCTGGCCAGATAGCCTGCCTGTATTGGGTTGTAAGCATCTGAGGTTTGGCGCTAGGCAGCCACACTTACGTCCTTGTATAGCTGCACTACGCGTTGGGACAATGCAGAATCACCGCGAGACTTGAACTTGAGCTGGTAGAGCTCTGGTTGGAAGCCATAATAGTCCATTAGGAGTGGGTTCTCGTCCCCATAGTCGGTCACTGTTTCAACAAACCAAGTTGAGCAAAGGTGGTTACAGTGCGGGCAATAAACATACCAAGGCGTTCTCCGACCGTCTCCCAATGGGCGCTGAAAACGACGATACCCTTGGGCTTATATTTGGACAGCAACGCTGGACCAAAGTCCTTCAAGAAGGTAGCCAAGGAACCCTTGGGTCCCATAGCTTTCATTACTCCGCCACGGCTCTCAGCGTCGCGCTCTGGGAAAGCAAGCATAGGTGACCCATGTCCGAAGAAGAAAGCAGGAATCTTGTCGGGCGTAGCAGGTAGCTCATCGAGAGCTTTCCGCCATTGCGGCTGAGTCTTGGGTAGGAGCGTGCTCGATCCGTTGAGGGTAGACATGGCTCGGAGAGATGGTGGCGCGAAGACGCGAGAAAGCAAGCCTTTGGAGCGCAGCAGGATGACGGCTGAAAGCACCGAGAGTGCGAAGAGGACGAGACGTGTTACAGAAGCCACGGCGAGACAATCTGAGGCCTTGGGGAGATGGTTTTGTCGCTGAGCTTATAAGTTGCTTCGGAAACGGGTGCTGGACGAGACATGCTCTATATACAGGCAATTTCGGCTTACGCCATCGTCATTATGCAGCTTACACTATCGCTGACAGTGGGTCAAGCATCGCGCCCTGTTGCCATATGTGAACCACTGTTTCGATGCGGATGTCGACAGAGATATACAAGAGATGTCAGACGGTCGGAGATCCCGTATGATGGGCAGGGGTACAGGTTTGGAAGCACGCTTACGACGCTTCAGTATGCTGACGAAGTACTTATACCACTACGTCACACGTGGGCGGGCGCTCGGTAGTCGCCGAGAGCGCTTAGTTGTCCTGGGACCTGGGTAGCAGCCACAACGTGCACCCACACCACCTCCGCCATATACATTCGACGTATTCCGTATACTCGATCGCTTCGGCATATCCAGCCATTTGCACGTAACTTGTTGTTATTGTTTAAACCATGGCACAACGCAACGGTTGGCTTCGCGGTACCACAATCCGCAAATCGGGACCGTCGACAACGTCGAGCACGCGCACCAATACTCCACATACCGTTCAAAGCACCTCATCCACGATATTTGGCGGAGGAGTCAAGGATCCTTCAGGGCGAACAAGCGAGTACTTCGTATGCATCACTGTTTAACCACGAGGTGTACCCGTATTTCTCACAACCGGCAACAGTCTATGGACGACCAATGCCCCGTGTGCAAATCGGACCGATACCTAAACCCCAAGCTGCGCCTCTTAGTGAGCGCATGCTATCACAAAATGTGCGCTTCTCTGTCCTAGATCCAATGGCAAGCATTCATAGACGTGCCGTCAGGTGTGAATCGTGTATAGACCGCTTGTTCACGCTCGGACCTGCACCCTGTCCTATATGTGGAAAGATTCTCCGAAAACTAGCGTTTACCCCGCAAACATTCGAGGACTTGGGCGTCGAGAAGGAGGTGGCTGTTCGGCGCCGAATAGCGAAGGAGTACGTGCATGCAGACAAGGTCTATACTTGTGCTAACCCGCTGCAGGTTCAACAAGCGTCGAGAGGACTTCCCAGACTTACGTTCATACAATGACTATCTGGAAATGGTTGAAGACATCAGTAAGTCTGCTGCTCTCAGTGGTCTTCTCCAGTTTGCGCTGTAGCGCTCCAAACATGCACAATACGACTGACACATACGCTATAGCGTTCAACCTCATTAACGAGATCGACGTTGCGGAGACAGAGGAGAGAATAGCCAAGTACCGCAGGGACAACGCTGCTCTTATCGAGCTCAACGCGAAGCGCGAGGAAGAGTACGCCCGCTACCTCCAGGAGCAGGAGGAAATGGAACGGCAAGAGCGCGAGCTCCGCGCCCAGGAGCTCCGCCGTATCGAGGAAGAAGAGCGCGAGGAGCGCGAAAAGGGCAAGCAGGCGATCATCGACAAGCTCGAGACGAGCGACAAGGACGCCGCGCGGCTCGTCGCCAAGTCCCGCCTCGAAGCGCAACGGCGCGCCTCCGCCCGCGCCTCGTCTTCGTCTGGCTTCAACATGCTCCAGAGCAACTCCAGCCTCCTCCGCTCGCGCGCGGCGCAGAGCACGGTCGTGCCCGACGTGCCGCACGTCCCGCTGCAGGACAACTGGTACACGTACGACGACATGTTCAAGATGCGCGAGACGTACCATGACCCGGTGAGCGAAGCCGTCCGGCGCGACAGGGACGGTATCATGAGGGCCGGTGGGTACATGGTGGAACAGGCTTGGGAGCGGGCGTTGCGCTTTGCCGTGGCGGGATTGGAGATCATGCCGCTCTCTGGCGACCCATCCACGGCTCAAGAACCCATGGCCGTCGACCCCGAGCCGCCAGCATCGGACGTGGTCATGGCGGCTGCATGATCATCTTGCTTGTAAGTGGACCTCACTCAGCCCTCTCCTTCGACCGATGTATTAAGTTGTGTAGGTCTTTTCCGAACGTTTGGATTGTACCCTGAGGGCGCGGGCATCGTTGTCTCCCCGGACATGATTGTATGTGTAGCAATAGTCCTTTGTGTTTTGGTTTTGGTTCAATGCCACGAGGGTTATGTAGAATCAGATCAACCCGATGCCCGTATGATATTCATGTGCAATGTAAGCTAGAGGTACGTATAAGGCCTGGACCAAGATATAGACTAGGAAGTGTGTCAAAGGAGTGGTTTCGACACGGAGGCGCTATCGCTCATCCCCACGGTCGGTAAGGGGATCTTCCAAAGGTAAGTACAGAATCTGGTACTTGTCCTTATTCCTGCACAGAGTGTAAGCTATCGCCCATTCGCGTCGACTGTATGTACCACTCACTTCCACTCCAATGACCGCGCGGTGATGCGGAAGTGTTTGAGGACATCATTCGCATCCAGCTCCCTGAGCGGTGTCACTGAAGAGGGGCCTGCGGGCTGTCCTCCATCTTCGTGCTCGGAAGAAGAGCCGTTGACGATGACCTCCCCATCATGTCGGCTGGTAGGATCGCTAGGCCGTTTGCGCTTGACAGGGCTATGTTTGGAATTCGGCTCCAAGCTCTTGCGCTTCCTGGACTTGGAGGTCTTCATTGGGTGTATCACCTTGTTGAAGACTTTCGAAGGCGACGAGACTACTCCTTGCGAGCGCTCCGGGTTGTGATCATGCAAGGCGACTTCTCTGATATAAGAAGGCACCCGCCTACACGCACAACATATTGATTACTGCGAGCCGTTTGATGTTATGGGGATACTCACTTGGAAGGGTCAAATGCGAGGAGGTTGATGGAACCGTTCTTGGCGCGTTCGCAACCAACGATGGTGCACGAATGACTCTTATGCTGTAGGATGATGGGGAGCTTGTCGGTTACGACCACGGCTTGGGCACCGCGCAGAGCTTCGTCAACCGTTGCGCCTTTAAGCTGTGGGTCCCCGCCAGAGAAGTAGTCGTATATCCACTGAAGGAGAAGTTTGACGTCTACAGTAGACGGTCAGTTTTCTGGTTGAGCTAATGAGTTCGACCGAACCTTTCCGTAGATCAGTTAAGTCGACTAGCTGAGCGCTATAACATTGTTGGAGGGTCAGGGATGTATCTGCCTTCGTCGAGCAGAACCAACGCACGGTATGCCCCGGTACGTGAACGCGACGTAGAGATCTAGGCGAAGAGTGAGCTTAGCAGTGGCAATCGATAGATACGCCATAGTTTACCCGTCGTCCCGATCCACTTTTGCGTGCCAACTAGTCGGTGATCAAGCTGCTTTGCCCCCTCTTTGTCAAAGCCTGAGGCCTGTGAGCAAACGGCGGGGGTAATTGTCGAATATATCTACCATTCCGCCAGGCCTCCTCAAGGAGCTCCTGCAAATTGCGTATTCCTGGTGGGGCACCGGAATCGAGTAGGGTAAAATACACCGGCTGGCGTGGCTGATCCATGAGCGCAGCGCATGCCATAAGGTAGTTCCGATACCTTGAACAAGCCGTTCAGTTAACTCGGTAGTAGATGACAAGCAAAATCGCGGATGATTTACCCGCAACCCCACATCCTGTCCCACCCTTCCTTCCCGATATGCACGGCGTGTTCAGAGGCGAGCCAGGCTTTCTGCGTTGTGCCCTTGTCGTGCGATTTGGTGAGCGCCCGTCTTAGCACAGAAATCAAGCCTGTGAAAGCCAAAATTAGATGCCCCGCCAACACGAGAGTACAGCTGGTCGCACCTGGCGTGAAGTTCTCTGGAGGAGGGGTGGTCAACGACGAACGCCAGAAGACATTTTGTTGCTCCACAGGTACGCTCTTCGTAAGAAATGAGGCTAACTTGAAACCGCCTTTTGATTTCGAGGATGGTTTCAATAAAGAAGACGCCGGTTTCAATAACGACGAGCTCATCGGCTTTCCTGGGCGGCTCCCATAACTGGAGGCTGGTCAGGCCAGCAAGATCAGCGTTGCAGTGTGATTCACGAAGGCATGCGAAAGCCAGTATGCTCACCCTCCGTCTGCTCAGAGAAATGGCAATTATAGTGTATGTTCCTATCGGCCACATGCATGGTAGTTAGGTCGAGAGAGCATATTTGGCATATCGTTTTATTCCTGGCGGTATAATCTGTGTGAGCCGCACGCTGTGGGGGAACGGCAGGTTCGTGCCACCCACGGGTCGTCGTGCCCTAGGAACTTTATGTCACCGTCTGAATAGCCTTCTTTCATACTCTGTTACGTCTTTACAGTCGATTATCCGCCATATACTGGTGTAGAGGTGTAGCCTATGCTGGTGGTCGCGGACCGCGGTGGTGGAGCTCGAGTAAAGAACACTTAGGCGCCCACGTCGCGTCCATTACGGACGTGAATTTATCACGTGACGGGCGTCACAGGGCGACGCAAGCTCGACGCGCGTCGAGGACCTTGAAGTCCACGGTACCCATCTTCCTTTCTCCCGTCTAACTTGCCGTTCTCCTCACAATCATGTCCCGCTCCTACGATCGCGGTATGTATCTGTAATCTTGAAGGTTATGAGCACATCTAAATTTCGTCATTAGCTCTCACTGTCTTCTCTCCGGATGGCCATCTGTTCCAGGTATACGCGCCGTTGTGTATAGTACGCGGCAGCATCTCATATCATCGGACATTCATAGGTCGAATATGCACTTGAGGCTGTGCGGAAAGGAACTTGCGCGGTACGTCGCGTCTCTGGGTATGTGTACCCCAAACGTCTGACAATCTGTGCAGGTTGGCGTTCGCGGCAAGGACGTCGTCGTACTAGGCGTAGAGAAGAAGTCGGTGCTGCAGCTCCAGGACCCTCGTACCGTGCGGAAGGTCGCTATGCTGGACGATCACATCTGCCTTGCCTTTGCGGGTGCGTACCAGAAGCAACCTGCCCCCAGCTTTACAACTTACGGTCGCGCACACAGGTTTGACTGCTGATGGTCGTGTCCTCATCGACAAGGCGAGGATAGAGTGCCAGAGCCATCGTTTGACGGTGGAGGATCCCGTTACGGTAGAGTATATCACGAGGCACATTGCCGGAATCCAGCAGGTGCGTCATGCCCTGGCGCGAGCGTCGATGCATACCTCACAACCCTCACAGAGATATACCCAATCCGGTGGTGTCAGGCCGTTCGGTGTTTCTACTCTCATCGTGGGTTTCGATCCCAACGACACCCGGCCACGCCTCTACCAGACGGAGCCGGGAGGTATCTACAGCGAATGGAAGGTATGTGACGGTTTTGGTTCTGTGGTAGGCGACACAACTCAATCGCAGCTCAGGCGAACGCTATCGGCCGCTCTTCGAAGACAGTCCGCGAATTCCTGGAGAAGAACCACAAGGACGAGATGTCGCGAGAGGAGACCATCAAGCTGACCGTGAAGAGTCTCCTGGAGGTTGTCCAGACCGGCGCGAAAAACATCGAGATTACTGTCATGGAGAGCTACGCGAAGATCACGGTACGCACAACACATCCTCCATCTGTGCGTATCGCTAATTTAGGTTTAGACGCTTGATCTCGCACAAATCGAAGCCATTGTGGCTGAAATTGAACGTGAGAAGGAAGCCGGTGAGTGCATCCTCGGGACAAATGTATGAGAGTATGCTGACATTTCTGGCTGTAGAGGCGGAGCGGAAGCGGTCGAGGCTGGCGGCAACTGCAGCAGGGCAGGCTGCCATGTCGCAAGCGGCGACGGGTTCTGGACAGTAAAGATGTTCTACTTTCATTGTATTGTATCATGCACTATCGATATCGCTCTGGACCTCGCACACTGCCCAGGAACTGTGGATGCTAGAGTAATGCTCACGCGAGCGCGTCGCTGCGCAAGTAATGAGTACCTAAGTACCCGTGCCAAGCACGAGGCTCCCGCCTAGGACAGTGATCGGTGACGTTGTTTGGCAAGAGCTTGTGAAATAAACAGCCGCCTTCCAAAAGGAGCGATGCGTCAAGTGGCTGCAAGCGACACGTCTCGCATACGTGCGCGCGGCTCGTACCTTCCTTGGCCTCTCCCCACGTACCTCTATATTCCACCCTCCTCGCTGGTCGACATGGACTCTGCATCTCCTGGTAGCGTGGCGACCTTCTCGGTCTCCGCGAAACATATTCTACTCTCGGAGATCCTCTCGGTCACATCTGTGATGCGCAAGAACTCTAGATGGGCTCTCTCAACGCCTTCGGTAACTTCACGCGACTCTACATTGGCCAGTAGCCTGGGACTCAGGGTCTCTAAGACTGCTCTCAATCCATACGCGTCAGGTCATGGTAGCACAGAACAAGAGCTCATGGCAGGTTTCCAAGACCTGAAGCAGCTGGTTAAGGACATTGAAGGTTAGCACCCGTCCAGACACGAATACATATATCGGGATGCTCACCATAGGTTAGATATCCATTCATTACCCTTGAGCACGCTCCTTTCACCATTCCTCGCCATCATACGGTCCCCTCTGTCTACTGGACCAATCACCTCTGCCGCGCTTACTGCGCTGCATAACTTCTTCCTATGTGGACTCGTTCACCCCGAGGCCGCGTCGCTGCCAAGTGCCTTGGCAGAGTTGAGCAGTGCTCTGTCTAGCTGCAAGTTTGAAGCTAGCGACTCGTCGGGAGACGAGGTCACTCTGCTCAAGATCATGACTGTAATCCAGGACGCGCTTTGTGGAGCTGTAGGGCAGAAGCTGGGAGATATTGAGGTTTGTGAGATGTTGGAAACTGTTCTCACCACGTCATGCCAGATGCGCCTTAGCGGTAGGTTGAATGAAACGGTTTTTGGGATGCAAGACGTTAATGCAAGTCCGCAGAGGTGCTCAGGCGCTCAGCGGAAGGAACTCTGCACCAGCTGGTAAGGACCGTGTTCGCTCGCCTATACGAGCTCGACCCCGAGCTCGAAGAGCAGAAGCTCGCCGACAACGGGGATGCAGAGGGAGGCGAGATGAAGATGAGCGTGTCTGCCACGGGCCCTCCACCTGAATCACCTACGTCCACTGAAGATGGCGTCCCACCAACTGAACCCGCTGTGGTGCCGGAGGATTCCCCCACGCAGGAAACACGGGAAGAGCAGCCGCCCGGGACACCCAGTGCTCCTCGACCAGCATGTACGTAGCGGTTAGCGTTCAGTTTGGTTAGTGTGCACTGACTTACGGGCACAGATGGCTTGCCATCCATACTGGAGCTGCTTCGTGTACTGATCAACATCCTCGATCCAAATGACCAAGCGCATACAGACTCCACGCGCTTGACTGCCCTCCGCACTCTGAATGTGGGCATTGAAGTCGCAGGGACGCGTATCTGCGCATATCCCTCTCTCTCTGCACTCTTCCTTGACCATGGCTGCAAATATCTCTTCCAGCTGGCTCGTTCCGACCATCCCGTCGTTCTCCAGACTGCCTTGCGGACGATCGCGACCATGTTCGAGACCATGCGGCCCAAACTCAAGCTTCAGCAAGAGCTCTTCCTCGCCTTCACCATCGATCGGCTAGCACCCCCGTCTGCCCCTTCGGCCAAGGACGTTCCATTAGCTCGGAAGGCACTCACTGGTACTCCGCGTCCTGCTTCTACGCCTTCCACGCCGCATCTTGGGCCCCCACCCGCTGAGTTCGAGAGCGAGAAGGTACCCTCTACTCCGCGTCTTCCTGTCCCGCCGGCACGCGGAGACACCCGCGAGCTTCTTCTGGAGACACTCTGCCAGATCTCCCGGCACCCTAGTTTCATGGTAGATCTCTATGTCAACTACGACTGCGACATGAACTGCGAAAACATGTTCGAGAGGCTCATCGAGTTCTCGGCAAAGGTATTGTATGTACTGCAAGAGAGGAATATGTCTTCACCTCCTGCGCACAGGGCATCTACCCCATCCAGAGTCTTGGTGGACAAGACTACCATCTCCAGAACTCTCAGTTCTTATGCCTAGACCTCCTCCTCGCGTTCGTCGGTCGCATGGCCTCCCGGGCGGAAGGTGTCGGTACAGTACTATCATATTCGCCTTGCAGTTGTGCTAATCCCGTGTTCAGGCGAGTGAGGCTTGGCCCGAGGTAAATCGTTTCTCAGTCCCGTATCTTCTGGACTATTGGAGCTCACTGCGTGGATAGTCTTTCCCGCGGCCCGAAGAGCTACAAGACACGAAGTCAAGGAAGAAGATGATCTTAACAGGAGCGGCGCGGTTCAACGCCAAACCCAAGACCGGCCTGGCATTCCTCGAGGAGAACAAGCTTATATACAGCGATCCGAACGAGCCCCGACCCCTCAGCCTGGCAAAGTTCCTGAAGAGTTCTACTCGGATAGACAAGCGACTGCTTGGTGACTTCATCTCGAGGCCGGAAAACATTGAAGTGCTCAAGGCGTTTATGATGCTCTTCGACTTCAAGGGGGTACGTTCTCGTGGTATGGTTAGCATTATAAGTCTTGACATTGAAGCAACGTAGAAAACCGTCTCAGAAGCTCTAAGGGAACTCTTGGAGAGCTTCCGCCTTCCAGGCGAATCGCAGCAGATCAATCGGATCACCGAAACCTTCGCTGAAGTGTACATTGCGACGAAACCAGGTTGGTAGTGTAGCCCATCCTTCAGCTATCTCCACTCACCTCAGTGTAGAGGAGGTCAAATCGCAAGATGCTGTTTACGTGCTGACATACTCGATCATTATGCTCAACACCGACCTACACAATCCCCAAGTCCGGGTGCGTGGCTGCACAACCCACATCCACATACTCCGCTTACGAACCCGCCTGTATGCAGAAACGGATGAGTTTGGAGGACTATATGCGCAATTTGAAGGGTGTGAACGACGGCTCGGACTTCTCCCCTGAGTATTTGGTAGGTACTGTGTCGGGCACGCTAGTCTGATGCTAACTCCTTGTACAGGTCAACATCTACGAGTCGATCCGGAAACGGGAAATCGTGATGCCCGAGGAGCACACAGGCCAGCTAGGCTTTGAGTACGCGTGGAAAGAGCTTCTCGCTCGTACACGGCAAGCCGGTATGTGCAAACGTCTATTGCCGGGGACTATCGCTCATTTCCCGGCGCGAAGGCGATTTCCTGATGTGCAACACGTCGTTGTTCGACGCTGACATGTTCAAGGCCGTCTGGCGCACCGTCGTGTCCGCCATCGCATATGCCTTCATCACTTTCGACGACGACTACATCATCGAACGGGCGATTACCGGGTTCCGGCAGTGCGCTACCCTGGCTCGTCACTTCGATATGCCGGACGTATTCGACTTCGTTGTGGTCTCGTTGTCGCAAGCGACATCGCTACTGTCTGATACCCAACCAACACAAGTGCCGAACTACCCTGTTGTCGAAGTGGACGGGCAACCCGTCACTGTCTCGTCTCTTTCAGTCAAGTTCGGGACCAACTTCAAGGGCCAACTCGCTGCTGTGGTTCTCTTTAACATCGTCAACGGCAACGCGAATGCATTGCGCGAAGGTTGGACACAGGTCAGTCACCCGCCCCTTCTTTACGTTCAGCGACACTCAGCCGCCATAGATCTTCGAGATGTTCCAAACCCTCTTCTTGCATTCGTTGCTCCCCGCACGGATGTTGCAGATGGAGGACTTCCTCGGCGGCACGTCGACCATCCCTCTTCGACGTAGTCAGCCAGCTCGTGCGCAACCACGATCAGACGGTCTCCTCTCTGCTCTGTCCTCATACTTGATGACACCCTATGCCTCGAGCTCTGATGCCCTTGTACCTGACGCGACGGACGCCGACATCGAGAACACGCTCTGTACCATTGACTGCATCACAACATGTCGCCTGGACGAGCTGTACTCGCAGATCATGTGAGTATTCACGGGCATCTGCTGTGTGGGCGGCGCTCTCATGTTGTATACCAGGCAACTCGAACCGGAAGCTTTGGTCGCCGCGGTGCGAGCTTTGGAGGCGCTTGCTCACGAGCGGACGGTCGCAAGACTGAAGCTAGAGTCCGATGATGTTTCGGTAGCGCCCGGTGCAACTCCATCCTCAACGTTCGCTTTGCCGTACGACCCTGCATCGGTCTTCTTGCTGGAAACGATGGTCAGCATCGCCCGGCATACACCCCAATACATCGAGGATGTCTGGTGAGTTTCATCCAGAATATATCTCGCGCCACACCTTTGACTTGTGAACAGGCCCATCGTCTTCGAACATCTCTCCGCGTTGCTATCTACTCCAACACAGTACAGCATCCTGCTCATCGAACGAGCCGTTGTTGCGCTGCTGAGATTGTGTCTCATCCTCGCAGAACGCGTAAGTGCACTGCAGGAGTCCCCTGGGCAAGCATGCTGATATTGGTGTAGCATACCCTCCGGGACCAAATATACCTCTCCTTCGATCTCCTTGCGCGGTTACCTCCCTCGGTTGCGAGCTTGGTAGCAGAGCAAGTTGTCGCTGGCCTGACCCTGATATTGCAACAGCACCCCGACATCGTTCGTTCTCAGACAGAGTGGAATGTGGTGTTTGCCCTCTTGCGGTCGACCATCTCACACCCTGAGGCTTCAAGGCAATCGTTCGAGATCCTGTCTGTTATTGCCAACGACGAGTCCCAACAACTCGTGACGCCCGACAACTTCACTGGACTGGTGAACGCCTTGGACGAGTTTGCAACGGCTGCCGGTGTCGCGGTGGATGCTCAGCAGCAAGGACGACGGGCGCAAGCTCTGAATGCTTCGAAGTGAGTCTCCGACGGATACGTTGCCCCCAACATTCGTCTCATGGGCTGGTGCAGTTCTCCCATCGTGGAGCGGGGCCGTAAGGCGGTCGACATGATCGCAGAACTCAAGAAATTCTGGGCCCACTTCTCCGAGACTGCGGGGTTGAACAACAATCACAGTACGTCCGCCATTACATATCGAAGAAAGTGATGACGTTGACATCATCTAGTCTGGAGACAGTTCGGCCTTCCCTTGCTCACCTCTCTTGCCCGCCAAGCATCGAACACGTCACGAGAGATCAGACACGCCGCCATCGTTCACCTGCAGCGCATTCTATTGGGACCTCATCTGCCCATAGATGAGAACAACCACAGCCAGATTGAGGATATCTTCAACCGCGTCATCTTCCCGCTCCTCGACGAGCTGTTGAAGCCGCAGACGCTCATGCGCGATCCCATGGGTCTTCCCGAGACACGTCTACGCGCGTGCGCGCTGCTCTGCAAGGCGTTCATGCAGTTCGAGGCTCGCGAGAACCAGACGGCGGACATCCGGGTGCTCTGGATACAGGTGCTCGACCTCCTCGACAGGTTGATGCACGTCGACCGCCGCGACCAACTGGTACGATCCTGTCGAGTAATGTATTGTATACGTTGTGTTCACATTCATCCCGCAGTACGAGGCTGTCCCGGAATCATTGAAGAACGTGCTGCTCGTAATGAACGCAACAGGGCTCCTTGTCCCGCCCACGCTGCCCGAGGACACGCGTGACGAGCGGCAGGCCTCGCTATGGGACGCGACGCACGAGAGGATCGAGCGATTCCTCCCCGGGTTCCTCGACGACATCATCCCGACCCCGCCCCCGCCCCCGCCGCCACAACCCGCGCCGGTACCCCCGTCATCCGCACCCGAGCCCGCATCTCCCGCACCGGCGAGTGCGTGAGCTGGCGACCGGGTTCGTATACAGTGTAGCTGTCGATGCAAGTCGTATTTATGTTTTATCGTCTTCCGGAATTACATGCGAGTTCGTGATCATGACGGGTGCTACCGACCGACCGAGTGAGCGACTAATCGACCGACCAGCCGACCCCGGGAGGGGCGGAGAGAGGCAGAACAAAGAATAGCTTGAGCAGCAAAACGACGATGACGAGGTGCGAGGAGACCGATCCTGTGGAGTTGCTGTTGTACGGACGACAGGGGCGTGATAGTATTATGGCACAAAGGCATTAGCGCGCTAGGGTGCAGAATCAAAGCCAACGCGGGCAGTAGTAAGGGTATGGGGCCGGGGACGCGTACCAACACAAAACAATTGGGGGCGATGCGGGATGGTGGCGATGGGGATATGGTGGAAGGGATAAGTAAACAAAGAAAGGGGGAGGAGAGAGAGAAGGGGGCCGCCTGTAGCACATAACTCATTCATAACACATCATTAGACAATCCGAGTTTTACGTTCCATCCTTGCCTTGCCTCTCTCCGCCGTTCCGCACGGGGCACACGCCCGCGCTGATTAGGGGTCGTTGTTCGGCCAGCTGTGCTCGGCCTTGAGCTTCTCGACCATGTCGCCGATCGTCTCGTGGTTGAAGTATGGCCGTTTGAGCTTGTAACCGACGACGTTCTTGATCTTGTCCGCGTTGAACGCGACGACGCGCTTCCGGAGGTGGAACGCGTCCATGTACGACGAGAACTGCGTGTTCGGGATGGGCGGGTTCGAGGTCGTGATCATCTTTGTCCATGTCGTGACATGAACCTCGTTGATGTCCTCGATGACGTCTTCTAGCCGGAACTACGACCGGACCAGATGGGTCTGGGTGGGTCTGCGACTGGGAGGGTAGTGGTTGAACGCACCTTGGCAGCCATGTTCGTCACGAAGTTGTGGAAGTCGAACGTCGTCCCGAAATAGGACGCGATGGTGTTGCCGAGCTCGACGAGGGTCACTCTTGAATCGTCCTCCTGTAGCCAATATGTGATTAGAGGGGACGGGTCGGGGCGAACGAGGCACTCACGATGTTGAACAAAGGCGCGATGACCTTCTGATTATGCGGAACCATGCCCTCGACCTCGGCAACTTTGCTCTTCTCGTTCTTGAAAGGGATCTCCTCTCCCGCGATCGAGTCAGCCTCTTGCCTACCGATCTTCGCCATCCATTCCGCACATGCCCACATCGCACCAGCAATGTCGTCTACATGAACAGTGTGGGACGGGTACTTTCCGGGCGAGTTGCTGTCGGGAGAGTCAGTCATGCCCCCAACGGTCGCACCGAACGTGGGAATCTTACACGGCCTTCATGGGTTCTTTGAGGTACCCGTAGCAGGCAGCCACCGCAATGAACGGGATCACGGCTACTTCGATGGATGAGTACTCCCCACATAAAACGTGCTGCAAGCCACATACCGAGGTAGTTCACATAGGGACCGTACGGGAGGGCTGTCCGCACGATGACAAGGTTGAGGCTGCACGGTGATGGGGACCAACTCAGCTACACGCTCGCTCCGCGGAAATAGCAAAGAAGCCGCCTACTCAGGGATCGCGGCCAGCGCGCGGAGCGTCTCGTGCCACCACGTTCCGATGACGCCGTCCGGCTTGACCTCCTCCTTCTCGTCGTGCGAGCCGCTCTCCTTGCAGGTGTAGAACGGGTGCTGTATCCGGACGTACGCCGCGACCTTCCGCCGCGCGGCCTCGAGCCCGATGAGCCGTGCGATCTTGAACGTGTGCGTGATTTGCACCTGCGCGCGGCGGCAGAGCCGGACGCTCAGCGAACGCGATCTCGCTGGCTGTAGCGGGGGCGGGTCACACGTACCGCTTCTGACCGATCCCATTGAATCTCGCCGGTGAAGTCGAACACATACTCGTAGGGTGCCCGCCCCTCTGGTGGCTCAAAGCATGATGCGACGGTCGCTGGCCCATCGTCAGGCTGTGCGGTGGGTGCATGATGCGGGCGAGGGGGAGGGACGTACAAGCTACTGTGAGGTTCGCCTGACGATACTCGACATTAGGCTGCTTGAGGACTTCCGGGAAGACAGAACCAAGGTATCTGGCGCGGCGCAGTAGGCCATGTGAGCGTGAAGGGCCTAGGCTGAGATTTGAACGGTCCTCACGTAGTAGGGGGTGCAACAGAGTACTTGTCCACGATCCGTAGGTGCTGGACGTCCGAACAACGATTGGCGTCTCCAAGCTAGCACAGATCGAGTAACGCGTACCTCCACAAGGCGCTCTCCGCCGTCCGGGGGTACAAGTAGGCCCGCAAGCGTGCGCGAGCAGGTGTTCAGGCCGCCTGAAACGAGAGCAGACCGGGACGCACACTCAGATCAGCGGGCGAGAAAGGGCGGGGCTGGGTTGCACGGAAGCGCACCGAAGATGATAACGTTGGGCTTCTTGGACATGGGGAGTGTGAGAGCAGGAGATGAACGAGCGGTGGGGCGACGAGAAGGAGAGGGCGGGCGGGGAGATCGGGTGCGATTTGGAGGACGAGCGGGGGATGGATGAAGTACAGAGTCGGCTGGTCCCAGCGTGTTCCTGGCAAGCGGTCTGGTCTGTGGCTATACCGGATCTGGCAGGGCACTTGTGTGGCTCGTCCCCTGTCGGCGAGAGGCTTGTGCGCTGTGGCCGACGACGAGGGGGTGGGCGGGGACGACGAGGAGAGGGACGGACAAGGAGATGCGAGACAGAGTCTTATGAGTCGCACAATTTCTTGTGCGCTATTCATTTCCTCGCCTTTCATCGCCCGCACACAGGCGCCCATGGTCACGGCCCGGGCTCACTCGTCCACAACACAAACTCCAGTCCATCCGTTACATATTGTACACAGCGCCATGGTATGCTAGACATGCTTCGGGTACGCAGACACCCGCAGATACCGGTATACAGATGAAAAGTCCTTGTTCGCCAGCTCCGGGTCCTCGCTCACCACGTCCGCGTAGATCTTCTCCGCCGCATAGCCCAGGGGCAGCGGGATCCCCGTCGACTCTGCCAGATTCGTAGCCAAGCCCATGTCCTACGGCAGCCGAGTCAGCATTGACAAGCATACGGGCAGACCGCGCTTACCTTCAACATGAGACTCGTCGCAAACCCTCCCTCGTAGTCGCGCTCGCAAGGGGGCGCCTTGTCTGGCAGCGCACCAGGAGCAGGGTTGTTCACGGAAGACGCCCAGCAGGCCCCAGTCGAGCTGTTGATGACGCTCGCGAGCACCTTGGGATCGAGTCCCAGCTTCTGTCCGAGCAGCATCGATTCCGCGACGACGATTTGCTGGACTCCCAAGATGAGGTTGTTGCAGATCTTCGCCACGAGGCCCGCGCCGGACTCCCCGCAATAAATCACGTTCTTGCCCATGTGTAGAAGGTGGGGGTATGCGAGCTTGAACGCCTTCTCGGGTCCGCCGACGAGGAAGCTGAGGGTCGCTGCTTTGGCCCCCGCAACGCCACCAGAGACGGGCGCGTCGACGATCGCAGCTCCTGCTCTTTGAACCTCGGCGGCTACGTTGCGAGCAACCTCTACATCCAGCGTAGTCGAATCGATGCAGAGGGTGGACTGCGCGACCTCGGGCGGAAGTGAACGCAGGGCGGAAACGATGCCGTCTTCTTCGACGTATACATTACGCACATGCGGAGATGAAGGGAGCATGGTGACTACCGTCTGCGATGCCCGCAGTGCTCTGTGCAACGGTACCAGTTCGTGAGCCTTTGAGTATGACTTCGATACCACGGACAGGACTTACTCGGCAGGGGTTGTCGCGATCTGCACCTGCGCTCCGGGGAAGTTCGTGGTGAAGTTCTTCGCAAACGCTTCGGAGGTGGCCTCGCGAGCATCACAGACGACGAAACGCGCCGCACCGTTAGTCTCGACGAGCGTTCGCGAGAAGAGGTTGTATGCCATCTCGGAGCCCATCCGTCCGAGGCCAATGAAGCTCACGCTCTTCTGCCGCTGTGCAGACGAGGCTACGGCGCGGAGCAGGCGTGGTGTCGGTCTCATCGTCGGATAGTCTGTTCTGAAGCACGCAGACGCAGATGGTGGTGGCAGCGTCGACGGTCGAGGACGTACGTACAACGCTCGCAGCTGCCCAGGGGACTCTGCCTTGGTCCTTCTGCGGCCCGCCCAGCTCGCGTCCCCGCCCCCGCGGGGAACCTCCCGGGGTCCGCGCACGTGCGGGACCCCATCAGCTGAGTCGGCCCGGCTGCCGGAGCCGGTTCGCACGAGTCTATCGGGCGTTCGCAGCGTGCGCGTTCTCACCATGGCAGTCGGACTCCAGGCACCCGCCCGCAGGAGACAGGCGTTCTCACTGACAGCACTCTATGGCCTCTCGCCGATGCTGCGGGAACTGCATATCGTGTCCTGACACGTACGCGTTCTCGTTCGCGCCCGTCGCTCTTTCCCAAGTCCACGGTCGCCAATCATAATCCCTTCATCTCCCACACGGTCATGGCGGGCAGCCCTCCTTTGCCTCTCTCTGCTACTGACCGCGACGGTGAACGTTTCTTGGGCGTCGGACACGAAGAAGACGACGCAAGACACTCTGAAGCATTGACTGGTGCTGCCGATATGGGCTACGATGAACAGTTTGTCAAGCCGGAGGGTAGAAGGGGCGATGCACCCGCTCGGTTAGCCGCGATCGTACGTCCGCACGTCCTCTCGCTTTCGGACCGTAACAGGCTCACAAGCACGGGTAGACTGCAGCCTCTGTAAGTCGTAACGTTTGTAATGCTGAGTGCCGCCTCCGACCGATCGTCTGCAGGTCTTCGTCGTGTCGACTTGGGTAATCACATTTGCCAATCACCCTACGTCTCTCGGGCTGTTCTTCTTCCATCCGATCCTGCAAAGCCTTGCCATTGGCGCGTTCACGTATGGTGAGCCCTATACCGCCGCAGTGGCAAGCACGCCTCCTCTGACCGATCTCCACGTTGTCAGGTATTCTGACTCTGCAGCCCACATCCCAAGCCAGGACCAAGGCTGCCGGACTGACTAGGCACCAAGTGGTCATATTGGCCGTCGGGCTCCCGTCTATCACCTTGGGCACGCTCGCTATCGTCTACCGCAAGTCGCTGCATGAGTCCCCGCATTTCACCACATGGCACGGAGTGAGTCACCGTGCACCGAGATCGGCGCGCGCGCCACATTGTGCCGCCCCCCCTCCTGACATCGGCCCGGCAGACCATAGGCATCGTATCAGTCGCGTGGATGGTCGTGCAGATCTTCATCGGTGGCGGCAGTGTGTGGTTCGGCGGACGGCTGTTTGGTGGTAACCCCAAGGCGAAGCAGCTCTGGAAGTACCACCGGTGAGTGACTCGTCCGCCCGACCTGCGGCCTTGCGCTCGGCTCGGGCGCACGTCGTGTCTCGTGCTCCGCTGACGGCGCACCAGGCTCTCCGGCTACCTACTGTTCCCGTTGTTTCTCCTCGCCGCATACCTCGGAGGTGCCTGGTCGAATTGGACCACTAATAACAGCCCATACGTCGTCCGACTGCTCGCATACACGATCAGTCCCGTCGTACTTTATGTGGCTATATTGGCACGACTGAGGTGAGTCTCGGCAATGTTGTCGCGTCCACATGACGTTAACTCAACCGCTATCTTTTCGTACAGGACCTCGAAGATGCAGTTCTTCTGAGAGCATGTAGTCTTTTAGGCCGCTGTACCGTCATTTCGTCTAGCCAGGCGAACGGATTGTGGGTTTATTCTGGTAATTTATGCGGTCGCTACTGTTCGCGAAACTAAGCCCATGTGTGCCATACTGGCGAAACCACACGTTTCTCGCATCCATGTTCAGGCTGTGCGACAGGAGGCTAGAGCCGCGGTCTGGATCAAAGACACCAACGAACGCACCCAACATTCACGCATCACGTGCGTCATGCCGACCAATCGCGCCGGAGCGCCTGTGGGCGGACGCCCGGACGGGGAGGGGATAGGTTCGTACCTTGCTTTGTCAGGCTTTGCGCGAGCTTGCGCAGGGATGGGGCCGCCTTGTGCTGCTTACTACTTAGTTGATGAAAGCACCCAGGACGACCTAAATGCTGGCGCCTGTTTCGAGTCATACCCAGCGCCATTACGTCCTTCGATCTCGTCTTCGAAGTCCGCCACCACCCCGCGCCTTGGAAGCCCAGATAGCGTTCCATCATCCGGGGACTATATAGCAGCGCAGGTGGCATCCGGCCAATTGCCCATCAGCCCCGCCTTCCTAGCCACTGCGCGTGTGTTCGAATTCGAGGTCGCCAGGTGCTTAAAAGGTCTCATGTCCTGAGCGGTCCCTCTCTCGTCTCCCACCCTACACCCTATCTACCATGGAGTCCCCTGAGCTGCCGCCCGCCTATTCTCCCATGTCTTCGAGCAGCCCCGCGCCGCTGTACTCGGAGCGTCCGGGCGCGTCAGAGCGCATCCTGCAGACGGGCCACTGCCTGTGCATCGCGGGCGGCTCGTCCGCAGCCGACGCGCAGAAGTTCATATACAAGTCAGATAACCTGGAGGTGCAGCTCCATCCACCGCGCTGGGGCTCGACCCTACCCGCGTACGGCCTGGAGGGCATCGTCGACGGCGTACTGACGTTCCGCCAGCCGTGCACGCACGTCCTCGAGGTGTCCGTGTCGGTGAGTCGCCCCGCCCGCTGTCCCCCACCGCGATTGACGATCGATACCGGTAGCTGCAAGGCACGCTCACGACGTCCGCGAGCCAGCACGCCAGCATCGCCGTCCCGGGGATCAACAAGGTCGCGCTCCTGAACCAAAAAGTGACGCTGTTCACCGCCCCGCCGGGGAGTACCGCGACGGTGGAGGGCGAGCACCCCTTCGCGCTGTACTTCCCGCGCTGCGTGGACGGCGGGACGGACGCGCTCCCGCCGTCGTATACGGTGTTCCAGCCTGGGGTGTCGACCGAGATCACATACCAGGTGCGCGTGGACGTCGTCCGGAAGGGCCTCCGTCGGCACGAGAAGTACGCTGCGCTCACTCTCCCCCCTTCGTTTGCGTGCGGCAGCGGCATTGACCGGGCCTCGTCTCGTCTCGTCGTGTAGGTTGCCGATCCCCGTCCTCTACCTGCCCAAGTCGCGGCCGAAGGTGCCCCCGCTAGATCGTATCCCGTGGTCGGTGCGCGTCGACAGCTCGAGGGACGAGCGCGTGACGGACACTCCGCTCGAGCCGACCTGGCCCAAGGGCTGCGACGTAAACTCGCAGCACCAGCCGGAGGACCTTCCCGTCATCACGGTGAGCGAGACCGGGCGGACCTTGCGAGGCGGAATTGTTGACGCAATTGCACCATCTCTCCCCCCCCCCCTTCTCCCTCCCGACCTCCGTAACCAGCTCACTATGCCGACGTCCAAGTGCTTCGCGTCCGGAGATACGATCCCCCTGTCGCTGAAGATCGAGTGTCCCCGCTCGCCCGCGCTCGCGAAGCTCCTCTCGCACAACGCGCACCTGCACCTCGTCAAGCGGCAGAAGGCCTGGATCTCGCTCGGGCGGCAAGTGAGCGTGCGCGAGCAGCAGCTCGGGCGGGCTGAAGTCTACCTTGCCGACGACTCGCGGGAAGGCACCGCGTACCTGCGGATGGAAGTCCAGGCGGGGGAAGCCGGACGAGAGTGCTCGTGGCGCGTCGAGGGCGCGGTCTCCGTCGAGGTGTGTTTCCGCTCGCGTCTTCGTCGTTCGCGGTGATCGTCGCGGTCCTCACTCTCTCGTATGGCTGTGAATTGGGCTGATGGGTTTTTTGTTACGCGCGTCAGCACGTCATCCGTTTGGTGATACACCCGCCGGAGCACGTCAAGAACTTCCCCACGTACCGCTGCGAGGTCCCCGTCACGCTCACGACGGACCAGTACGGGACGCTGCAGAGCGAGCTGCTCGCGATGAGCGGCGTGCCCTTCCCGGCGCTCGGCCTGAGCGATCCCAGCCGGTACTTGCGCACCGCGCGCCCATATTGACGACACCGCACAATGCGCACGCCCTCCCTAGACTCTGTCTCACGCCGAGTTCACCCTCGTTGATGTCCCCTCTTCTCTCTGTTGTCCCTCTCCACTCAGGTTCATCCCTTCCTCTCGCGGCATCCCCTTTCCACGCCGCCCGCGCTCCCCGAAAAAGTCCAGCCTATGATCCGGATCCTGGTTCCCTGTGGAATGTACCCATAGTGTAATTTATGCCCTTGATGACGTTTTTCATGACTCTCCGCTTCCATTCCCGCTACTCCTACTCCTACTTTCTCTCTCATCATCTTTGGTCTCACCCGGTCTGTAGTAGACACGACGACGCCGCTACCCGAGTACGTACAGGAGATGGCTCCTAGCCAGACACACCGTAGAGCTGTATAATCCCTCGGAAGCGTACGAACACGATCTATCGTATCACGTATTGCACACTCCTCTGACTGCGGCGCGTGGAGGCCATGCCATGGCCCGTTCACCGGCGTTCCATGTGCACAGGTTAATTCGCGATCTGGATCCCCGAGCAGGAAAGGTTTACGCTTTCCGGAGCTTAAACTCTTGGCGCAAGATGCCATCGGTTGCGATTTCGGCGAACCTCGAACGTGGCTGCGTCGCAACGCTTGCAACGCAGGTTCCTGACTGGCCCTGAGGCCTGACTGGTCCAGGCCGCTCACTGTCGAGTGTGAACGGATCCGAGCATTCCGGAAAAGCATTCAATCGAGCGTAATACTCGGCGCTTCGCGATGCCGCCGGGGCGCTTGTATTGTAACATCTCCGCCCACCATGATGTTTCTGACGAACATCTGAACAGAAATCGCGAAGCCTCGTCAGTTACGTAGTGCCCGCAAAGATGAACGTTGGAAACGACCCTCTGGACGAGTTGAGCCGACCGTTTTGTTCCCGACGTGCCTCGTCGATTTATTGACGTGTCGCTGTGTCCCTCTGTATTAGGATCTACTATGCGGCCAGCCTTGCGTTCCGGGAGTTCATCCCGCCGTGGTCGCGTCGAGAGCAACTGACATGGCTCAACCTGCCGCAAGCGTTCCTCTACGTCATACCATACTTCTTCCTGGCGTACCTCGTACGGAGACAAGGCACACAACTCATGCGTCTTCTGCTCCTCCCGACGGTAGTCGCCATGGCTCTACGATGCACCTTTCGGTACAAGAATGAAGACCCGCGCATGGCTTGGTATGAGTGGATTCGAGGTAACTGGCCTCTGCTTAGACCCCGGATGTTTAGATGAGCGGGCTCATGACGCGACACTCAGGTCTCCTCGCGCTATTCGTCATAGCCAAGTCGGTCGACTTCGCGTTCGCAAAAGAGGGTCGGCTCAAGTCGGGCGAGAAGGAGCTGAGGCGAAGCCACGAACCTCCCACCGCTCGGCACGTGGGCAGCGAACGTGCCGCGGAACTCTTGGGGCGCAATCCCGCTGCCCGCTTCCTCCCTCGTGGCGTCTTCGACGCTCTAGAGGTCGGCCTGACCATGCGCGGTATCGGCTGGGATTTCGGGAATTACACGCCCGTGCCCCAGATCACTCGCTCCTCGGAGCGGCGCACGTTTGTACGGGCGACTGTGCGCAGTATCATCTTCAACCAGCTCCTCGTCGACATCATCGACACGGTCACGAAGAGCCTTCCTGGGATCACCGCCACCGGCGGAACGATCTTCCTTCGGAACCTACCCCCTCTGCAGCGTTACGCTCTCTCTACAGCCATCCATATCGGCCATGGGCTGTTGATCTTCGCGGGTGTGGCTCTCACCTATGACTACCTGTCGCTCATTGGAGTCCTCGTGTTCAATCAGTCGCCAGCCGTCTGGCCCCCGATCCACGGAAACCTCTTCCGCGCGCGTTCCCTACACGACTTCTGGGCCAAGGCGTGGCACCAGTCGTTCCGACACACCTTCCTCACCATGGGCGGGTTCGTTGGCGGCTGGCTGGCAGGCAATGTTGGGATGGTCTTCGGGTGCTTCCTCGCCTCTGGGCTGTTCCACGAGTTCGGCCTGATGGTGGCCGGGAAGAAGTTCGATCCGCGGGTGCTCGTCTTCTTTCTGCTCCAGGCGGTCGGCATTGCGCTGGAGAAGGCCTTCAAGTCTTTGACGGGTAGGAAAGTGGGCGGCCCGCTCGGGTTCGTTTGGACGGCGATATTTGTGCTCGGTTTCGGCCAGATATGCAGTGCGTGTCTTGCCTTCGTGTTCACTCGCCGGGGCAAATTGACGACTAATGCGCTCGACACACTCCCATTCAGCTGAGTCCTGGTTTTCTCGTGGTATTGGTGGCGCCATATCGTATCCTCCGTTCATGAGCGTCGTTCGTCTCGGGCTCCTGCCCCTTATTCGCTTTGCTGTACGGCATTCTCAATCCTTGTTGTTCTGACTGTTGCTCTGCATTTTTCAACGTCGACGTTCCTTTATATCAGACAAAAGTATTTATAGATTTATAGTCGTAGTAATAGGGTGCGGCCCTGCCTAATCGGAGGCGGAAGCATTGGTGCGGATATCACCGATTAGCCGCGCGTTTTGGACGTGGGGCGTACAGCGGATCACTCTTACTCGGTCCAGATGTGACGCGTAGTACTGCACGGTTAACATTGTGCGAGCTCTCTCTTGCTACGTCGTGCTCGAGTCGCGAAACGTTCCTTGCAGGACCAAGGGCTGCGATCACTACACTTGCCTTTTTGGATCTCACACTTCGAAGCGACTTCCTGACATGCGTCTGAACGAGTTGAGCACCGCATTCTCTTACACATTTTGCGCGTTCTGTTATGTGGCCGCTGACGTCGTGAATGGACATCACAGATGCTGGTCCCATGCTATCGTTTCCGCTACGACACGCCTCTTTCCACGTGTTGGGCTTCCGACCCAGCCTGAGCCACTGACATGGACGAACATCCACAAGACGCAAACCTTCATTCTACCGTACTTCTTCATGGCCTACTTGACGCGCAGACGGGGCACATACATCCCGAGGCTACTCCTACTCCCATTGGTAGTACTGTTGGTGCTCCGGTGCACCCTTCAGTACCGAGTGGAGAACATCACGTACGGCTGGGTTGACTGGTGTCGAGGTAACTACCCCATGTAAGTACTGCCCTTTCAGTAGCGCTGACGTGCTTGATATGAAAGGACTCGTCGCCTGTGCTCTCATATCGAAGGCAGTTCAATTTGCCGTAGTGCCGGCAGGCACGCTCAAGGTCGGCGAGGACCGTCTACCTAACAGACGCCTCCGGAGCGCAGAACGCAAGGACTCGGACAGCGAATCCCTAACCGGCGTTGCGAGATACCTATTGCCTTGTATTTACGACGCCCTCGAGGTTGGCCTGCTCGTACGTGGTATAGGGTGGCAATTTGCCGACGGCGCCCATGTGCCACGAGCCCGCCGCCCCGCAGAGCGCAATGCATACCTCAAACAGACAGCCCTCCTGGTCCTGAGGAATTTCCTCTTCGCAGACTTATGCGACTCCTCGATAGAACTGCTCCCCGGTATCACTAAGGATGGCGGCACCATTTTCCTCCCGTCGCTTTCCCCCGTCCCGCGATATCTCCTATCTACTGCAATACAGTTCATGGTCGGCATGTTCATCATACTCTCGATTGAGATGCACTACGACGTCGCCTCCCTCGTCGGCGTCGGCCTCTTCCACCATTCACCCGCACTCTGGCCTCCGTCTCACGACGAACCGTGGCGCATGTCCTCGCTACACGAATTCTGGTCCAAGCGATGGCACCAAGCTCTCAGGAGCATCTTCCTCACTATGGGCGGGTACCCAGGGAAGTGGATCGCCGGCGATGTCGGTATGCTCTTCGGGACTTTCCTTGCGTCGGGACTCTTCCACGAGCTCGGCTTCCATCTCGGAGGAGCTCCCTTCGACATCAAGGTACTCATCTTCTTCGTGGCGCAAGCCGTCGGTATCCTTGCCGAGAAGACGTACAGGACGATCACGGGCAGGCGGGTAGGCGGGTGGATGGGGACGTTATGGGGTTCCATGTTCCTCCTAGGTCTCGGACAGATTTGCAGTGAGTGTTTCCATCACGCATGGTATACACGTATTGACCCAAATCTCAGCTGATTCGTGGGTTGCGAGGGGAGCGGCAGGGCGGGCGATCGTACCTCCCGCACTCAGTCCTGCTAGGCGCTTCTTCCTGCCGGCGCTGCGTCTCATAATTTTACGGTTGTAGACACAAAGCATAGAATTCAGCTTCGACGTTGTTGAGCATGCGATCGTAATGAACGGCGCGAGGCACATGAGTAGATGTGTAATGTGGTTTCGAGAAGGAGGCAAGTGACCGGAAGCGCCCGCGTGTCTGTACACCCTTCCGCGCTGCTGCGAGAACAGTGTCTCCATCCTCCCGGCTACGGTCGTCCACCACTCTGTGCTGCATAGCACGCTTGGCTCACGCTGATTGTTTGCTTGACTTGCTGGTACTGTAGGCTCTACACTTGGCACTGTCCACCATGTTCGCAGCAGCCTCATCCTTCTTCGCGCGGACAAACATCTCGCAGTCGTACAACATCGGCCCTTCCGCCACAAACAGCAGGACCTCCACCCCCGCGCCGGCCGGGTCCTCGAACGCCTCGCTACCCTCGGCAGCTCTCCCTTCGCCTTTCAACGTCGGTCCTTGGCGCGTGCAGTCAGCCACTCACAAGGTTACCGGCAAGCGCGTCTCGGTATGGAGCGCGGACAAGAGGAGTCCGGACATGGAGCGCATGGGTCCAGCGTCGAAGGAGAGGACGCTGGAGGTGCTCAAGGCGGAGGTACGTACGCGTGTTGCGCGCGAAGCCTGTATGGTCGCCAATAGGTTGTTATGACCCCCAGGCATCTGCTCTGAGTAGGCTTCGACACCCGTCCATTCTGGGTAAGCTCTGTGCCTCCACGAAGGTTGTACCTTATCCTCACCTTGATCTCATGAACCCAAGAAATGGTCGAGCCGTTGGAGGAGACCCGGAATGAGCTCATATTCGCGACCGAGCCCGTCCTGTCTTCCTTACATCTGTCGATACCCGGATCCCTCCAGTATATGCCGCTTGTAGAACTTGATGAGGTCGAAGTGAGTCGACCAACGTCCCGCATTGCGTTGTGTGTGATGAGTGAACGTACCGCTTGCAGATCCAGAAGGGTATCCTCCAGCTCTGCAAGGGCCTTACCTTCTTGCATGGGTCCGCCCGTCTCATCCACTCGAACATCAACCCCGAAAGCGTGGTCATCAATAGCGCCGTTAGTACAAGTATGTTTACGAGATCCCGGTGTGAGGTGCTCATGGCGAACGAATGCAGGGCGACTGGAAGCTTTCGGGACTAGGCCTTACGATACCGCTATCCAAAGCGGACGGCGGTCCTACGAGATGGGAGTTCCCGACGTTTGACGGACGTGCTCTCTCATATACCCAACGTTCATTCGATTACATGGGTAGGTAGCTATTTTCCACCGCCCTACCGCCCTCTACTACCAACTCAATTGAACAACAGCCCCGGAATATGCACTCGATGAGGTGCTCGACCCTGCATCCGACATGTATTCTTTGGGTTGCTTGATCTATGCAGTTCACTGCAAGGGTAACCCGCCCTTCAAGAACCATGGCAACCTCAGCTCGCTCCGCGCCAACGCTGGAAAGCCGTTGACCGGCATGGAACGCTTGGAGCAAGACCTGAGAGGTCGGTGTTCTTGTTATGTTCGAGAAGCATAGGCTCATCGGATCTCTAGCACTGCTGAATGCCCTCATCACTCGCCAACCGCACGGCAGACCGAGCCCATCCGACCTCCCACTTCACCCGTTCTTCTCGTCGCTACCGGTGTCGACTCTCAACTTCCTTGATCGGTCCAACTTCGCCGCCAAGACGCGCGAGGAGAAGATCTCGTTTATGAAGGGCCTGACAAGCGTCCTGGACAGGTTCACAGAGGGCCTCCGTACGCGCAAGATTCTGCCATCACTGCTAGAGGAGGTACGGCATTTTCTTCCAGCCGGTTGTGCATAGCTCATAAACGTCCAGATGAAAGATACCCACCTATTACCATATATCCTGCCGAACATATTCGCCATCTCGCAGATACTCTCTCCTACGCAGTTTGCGGCACTTGTACTGCCCAGCCTCAAGCCCTTGTTCGCGATCAAGGAACCGCCGCAGAACATGTTGACCTTGTTGGATAACCTGGAGATGCTCCAGGAGAAGACGGAGAAGCCCGTCTTTCGGGAACGTAAGTTTACAAGGGGGGCGTGTGGGGACAATGTTGACTATTCGCCGCAGATGTACTACCGCTGGTATACAACGCTCTGGAATCGGAGCATGCGATTGTGAGTGTCCAGCGCACCACGAGTTCCCGGGAAAGCCCTCTCACCGCCGAGTAGGTACAAGAACGCGCCTTGAAGACTGTACCGAATTTGTGTGAAACCATCGACTACGCGGAAGTACAAGGTGTACTATTCCCGCGTGTAGCGGTAAGCAACTCCGTGCGGGCTGACGGTTGTCAGAGATTAATGAACGATCCAGCTTGTATTCACGAAAACTCGTATACTCTCCGTCAAAGTTGCGACACTGGAGACTTTCCTCGCCATGGTAAAGACGTTGGATCAGGTGCGCGGTCTGAGCCGGAATTGACACCCTCGATGTAGCATACTCACGGCTAAGCACAGTCGAGCCTGACTCAGAAGTTGGTCCCCTTACTGTCGAAGATACGAACCAAGGAACCCGCGGTTACAGTAAGTCCTACTATACGGTGCGATAGCTCGGCAAGCTCATGCCTACCCTCACGCAGATGGCGACACTGAATGTCCAAGAAGCCATGGGCATGAAGGTCGATCGAGAAGCCGTAGCGACGCTGGTTCTCCCTCAATTGTGGGCGATGTCCATGGGGCCACGTCAGTCCACACACTATAACATGTCCAGGCAGACTTACTGAGTTTAACCCCCAGTGTTGACCGTCTCCCAATTCAAACGCTTCATGGCGGTCATCAAGAAGCTGGGCGACCGCGTGGAGAAGGAACACGATCAATACCTCCGCGACTCGCAGAGAGTCGAAGACCGTTCTGCCTCGACGCTGAACGGTGCAGTGAATACCCCATCTGTGGGTGGCGCCGTGGACTTCGAGAGTCTCGTGGCGAATGGCGCCGGGACGACTATCAGCAAGACGAGCACACCAGCAGAGGGTACGAAGAGCTGGGAGGATGATGTTTGGGGCAGCATATTCACAAGCGGACCTACGGTGCGATATTCGTTGACATACGGGGGAAGTGTCGCTGATTTCCTGCCAGACTCCCGCACTACAGAGCCCCACGATGTCTCCGCCAATCGCGCCGCCATCCCAGCCGGTGCAGCGGGCGGCGTCCTTCCCGGTGCCTCCGCTTCAGCCCCAGACACAATCTTTGCCGTCGTCGCCGAAAATACCAAGTGCGCTCAATCCCAACGCTTCTCGACAGTCGGCGAGCAGGACAACGACAGGGCTGGGCGCGACTCGTGTCCCATCCAACTCCTTCAACTCCTCCATCTTCCCGCCAGATCCGTCCTCCGCCTCCGCCGCGGCGCCGAAACCGCAAGTCTTCGCGCCGGTCATGGCGCCGTCACAGCCGTCGTTCTCTTCTTTCGCCGCTCCTACCACGAACGTGCCGCCCGCGCCAAACTACAACATCACCCTTCCCGCGGCGACGCCCATGCAGCCCACAACATCCGCATCACCTCCGCCGCCCTTCTTCGCCGCGCAGATGTCCATGAACAGCGTGCTCGCGCCGTCCAAGCCGGCGCAGCCACAGTGGCCGGGTACCTCGGGCACGACGAAACAGCTGTCGAAGGACGACTGGGGCGACTTCGATCCGCTCGCGTAAATTATGATTTGGGACGTATAGGTATTATAGGGGTATATGCATACTCTAGAACTCTATGGAGGAATGTGCACCTTCACGCCGGTTCGACTTCTACGCCCTCCGCGGCGCGCACATTGGAGGCTTCGACGATGGTGTCGTGCACCTCGGGCGCGTCGCCCGGCTCGTGCTTTAAGAGGTCGACGTCGATTGGTCGACCGAGCAGAGCCTTGAGGACGATGAGTGCGCCGGTCTTGGATGCCACGACGTTGCCCTCCTTGCAGGAGGGACTGTCGACGCCTTATGGCCCGCCCTTGTGCATCAGTTTACTACGCAAAGTTCGAGGGTTGGGAGACGTACATGCAGTGCACCCTTCTTCGCATTCACACGATTCGACGCGGTCGTGCGCTTCACGCAGGATGTCGTTCACTGTGAGGTGTAAGTCCAGTGGGGTCTAAACTGCGAGGAGGGAGGGATGACGTACCATGGTCGAAAGCCTTGACTGCAACACCTCCAGTCTTGCCCGAAGGCTCGTAGAAAATGAGCCTACATGACGTGAGTTGGCGCGCTGGAATTGGTGAGACGAGAGGGGTAGTCACCGAGCTGGCCTCTTTCGCTGCGATGGTGCGGCTTTGTACTCCTTCTCCGCAGGTTTGCATTCCGTTCGGAGGTCGATAGCTAGCGCAAAACGGTTCAAGAACGCGTGTTGTGCTGAATGGATCGCCTCCGCCGGGTTGACCCCGGAGGCCCGCATCAGGTCCAGGGCGGGCTTGGGGACGTCCAGCCACATTCCCGTTGTCTCCCGCTGCCAGGGAGGCGTGTCCAAGTCGACGGCGTCGATTATTGCCCTATTCCTGCTTTGAAGTCAGTATGACATATCGATTACATCAGGGACGTGTTGTTGGCTAACCTCATTTTGAAGTATCCTACAAATGTCGTGGATTAGATACGCAGGGGCATCCCAAAGAATGGATCGAAAGCTCACCAAAGACCACGGTCAGCAATTCGACGCCTACCAGGGGAATGAGAACGTGCGGACACGGGATACGCAAGGCCACTTACGGCCGTAAAACGCGCGATGAGGGGAATCCTTTATCTCGCGGATCCTGTAGGTCTGCATGGCGTCCACGTTCGTGAAGTCCCTACAAAGCAAGAATTGTAAGTTCATACCCATATCGCAATGAAACTACCTCTACGGACCTCGGCTCGGTGATCCAGTTGACGTCTGTCCGCACCAACTTCGCCATCTTCGTATCATGACTGACTTCTTGAACCTACGCCACGCCCCCCACAAGGTTAGACAGCGCGCCACAACGGTGGACGGACAGCGGCGATCGACTGACGAGGAAGGTTAATCCCTGGTGTATGAACTGCGGGAACGAAGAAGCCAGTCTCCAAATGAGATCGACCGGATCGACGGCGCGCTGCGGCAGACCCTAAACCACGCACCACTGCGCCTTCGTAGATTTCGAACAGGGCACGCGAGAGTTCAATCTCCTCGAGGATGGTTGCTGCGCCCCCGGGCTTGCCGAGTCGGGTGACATCCACCACGCTGTACCTCTCTTCCTCGATGCCCCTGATTGAGACGTGACGCGAGGGATAGGGCAGGTACTTCGGATGCGTGTGGTACCTGCGCAATCAACCATGCGGTCACCATGCTTTTGAGACCCTGTTGCGACTCACCAGCCATCCTGATCCTTCACTAGCCTCGTTTCGCAGATCTCCTTCATGAAGGGGCCGAAATACGCCTCGTCTTCATCTGTCAGGGGCATCTCGTGGCCTGCGCACTGCAGATGTGCCTCTAGGATCACTTTGCTTTCCAGGTCAACAATCAGGTCATCAGTGCTCCTATCGAAGAGCTCCTCAGGATTGTTGACGAAGTGCTGATCCACCGGCAGTGAGTCCGCCACGAAGACTGCGAGCGCATCCCGTGCCCTACGCCCAGCACGTCCAGCTTGTTGTCGCTATACGGCACCGTGAACGCATGCACCGGAAAGGGCTCCTGCACTACTCACGAAGCTGGCCAAGCCGCCCATGGGGAAGCCGAGCATGATCACTGCATCGAGAACGCCGATGTCCACGCCGAGCTCCAGCGCATTGGTCGCAACGATTCCCAACAGATTTCCAGAGAACGCTTCCCGTTCTATCCTTCGGCGATCCTGGTTTGGTATACCTCCCACTGAGATCGGAGCCCGCTCAATCGCCGGTACACACGACATACCTCCTGTGAGTAACCACCTCGGTAGGACATCACTCTCTCCAAGATGTCGATGCGGCCATCAGCAGTGAGTTCCTGCCTCAGCGCTTTCATCGCCTGGAAAATCGACAGCAGTTAGCCTTCTGATCAGTCCACAGGCGCACGAAGCCCTACCAGTTCGCACGACTTGCGGATCTGCATCGAAACATCAGCACAACCCGAGTATCGCAAAGTGAGAGAGTGGTCGGACCACACATCACCTTGCAGAAAAGGATGACGCGCACGCCTCTCGCCATGAGAAAGCGCATAAGCCTGGTCGCCTCGGTCATTGAGTGCACACGGCCAAGGGAGGGGTCCATGGGATCCTTCAAGGGTGCGTTCCACACGAGGAAGTCCTTGCGGCCAGAAGGCGCCCCATCCTCCGTCACCTCCTCGACGTTCTACAGCGAGGGAAGCTGTAAATTAATTGTCCATATGTCGCATAGATACGAGGAGAAACGCACATCGACGCCGAAAATATTCCTCATGTGCTGCCCAGGCTTCGATATCGTCGCACTGCACGTAACGAATCGGGCGCGGCGATCTATACGTGCCGCACCGTGAGCAACGTGCGGGAGAAATGCCGTTAGAGACTACCTACTTCCCACTGCGGCGCACACCCGCCTCAGCCGCCTCATGACCTGCGCGACATGACTGCGTTCGGTGCCGCATGTGAGCAATCAAACTCTGCACGCTGACATGTTACCCAACCTTCCAAAAATGCCGTGATAGTAGTGCAATTCATCGACCGCGACGATCTGGAGGTTCTTCAGGAATCTAAGATGGCACGCAGTCAGCATCCCTGGGCCAGAAGCAGTGAGATCTAGGGCTCGCCTTCTCCAGGCGTCCTCGTGTGGGAGAATCGAAGCGTGTATCATATCCTATGCACACGCACATGAGCACCGCTAGGCATCCACAACCAAAGCCATTACGCACGAAGTTCGTGAATATTACGGAAGCATTTTCGCGGATCCCTGATGTAGACCAGGTTAGCGTGTCATCCCACAGTACCCTACGACGTGATTACCGGCTCGAAGCTCCTGCGGAGTATCGCCATCGTACGTAGAGACCTGGATGTGTTCAAGGCCAGGGCAATTACATAAGAGCTGCTCCAATGCAGCCCTTTGGTCTTGTGCCAAAGCCTTGCCGTGCATCAGACTTGAGATCGACACTGACCAAAAACTTCGAAATCACCTTCGTCGGGTATATGAAGATCGCCGTTGACTGCGGATCGTCCTCGAGGAATTGTAGAAGCGGAACCTGCGCAGTGGCCGCAAAAGCCCGTCAATCGCCACAAACGTTCCATGACCATCCACACCGACCTGGTATATCACACTTTTGCCGGACGCAGTGCTTGTCGACACGATGACATTCTTGCCATGCGATAGGGCGTTGATTGCCGCGACCTGGTGAGTGTACAGCGACGTAATCTTCCGGGAATCTCGTAACGCCTGGACAATTGACTCCGAAAGAGGCGGGTCAAGTACGGCTTTGTGCCGTGCAAACAAGTCAGGAGGGTCCATAAGGCAAGCCAGATGCAACATACCCAATTGTCCATCTTTGGCGCCATATATGCGCTTGTGAACGATTTGTTCTGCATACCATTCTTGCTGCTCAATCTCCTGTACTACTTCTTCTATTGCAGGTCTGCTATCCGGGTCCGGAACGGTCCGGTATTTCTCCTTAGTATCGGACTGACTTGCGACTCCTAGGGGCCGGTTGACCCCTGGGTGGACTGGTATATGATCGCGGGCGGCCGCGCGCAGCAAAGCGACGGGGTCATCGTTGATGGACGTGGCATTCAGCAGCCTCACACCGACTTCAGTTGTGCGGACTCATATTTCTTATTTTACACTCACTCGTTGACGGCTTGAGTGAAGCGCTCGTTCCGCCGCTCGACCAGCTTCTTGGTCGCCGCTGGACTGAGAGCAGGCGGCAAAGCGTACGCCAATCTATGTGACGATGATTGAGTGTGGGCGGCAACCGTCTGTCCGCCATCAACCTACCCCGAAGCCGCCGTCTTCTTCCCTCGGGAGTTGTCCATGAAGTCGAGCACGAGGACGTGTTCGTCTGCATCGACGTCATTCACACGAGAGCTGGAAGCACCCGCCGTCTGGAATGCCGCATAATCTGGGGAGCGTTCGCGGCGGCCCGAGCCGGGGTGCTGGTCGCTGTGTATCCGGAGCTCGGATCTAGGTGTGTACGCAAACTTGACCACTTCGGGTAGAAGAGCTCTACGGAGTCTGTCAACATGCGATGAACGGGGCTGTCATATGTGTACTTCACTTCAGTTCGGCTACTTTCTCGAGCTCCAGGGGCCTTTGCGCAGCCGGCTAAGCACGCAGTGCATATACAGAAGTGATGTAACCTTACGCGTGAAGTAGGGATTCCACTGACGATCGGACAACCGGGAATGTGATGGCAAAGTTCTTGCGAGAAGAGCAGAACGCCAGAACCGTGTTCAACGCCTACGACGCGATCAAGCTGCAGCCAAGTACAGCCTTACTGTAAAATGCGTACCTTGAATACCTGTAGAACAGGTGAGGATATGCCGGCTATCATGCCAGAATGGGGACCGTTGGACGTACCTTGAACAACTGCCGCATTTGACACAGCATGAGAGGCGTCTGAGTATCATGTGTAGACCGAACTCACGTCGTTGAAGTATTCGGGCCACACAGGTGCGTCATCGGTCTGCGCAGCCTTCTTTTTCGTGCTTCCCTTTCTTGTTGCTCTGGGTTTCTTCGCCGGCGTAACGGAGTCTCCTGTGCCGGTCTCCGGCATGGTACTGCCCTTACGTTTGCGCGACATAGTTGACGTGTATAACACTCGGGTTCCAAAGCCCGTTCTAGCAGGCACTACTCTGGATGTGAAGTCCGGCAATACGCGTGGCGTGGAGTGACGAAAAGCAGCCTGACCGAGCGAGGACGGTGGTGGTGGCTGCTAACGAGGAGACGGGCGCCTCTCTTGATGCGTCGATCACTCTGAGTGGACGCGACCGCGTCGTGGTCACGTTGTCTGTGACGTCCGTGACGTGACGCGCCTGAGTTTCGCAGAGGACGTGACGGTGTACAGTGTGCCAGGCTGCTCCTCCTCCCTACCGTCGGCGCCGTCGAGACACCATGCATCCTACTCTCGCCCGCTTGGTCCGCGTTCTCCCGCGCTCACAAGTCGACCCCGCTCTCCGTCCTTTAGCCGCACCCGCGCGCTCGGACGTCCTGACAAGACCATCCCTGATCGAAATCCTCCAGAAGCGCAAGGAGGAAGCCGGCGCGGACTATCCCTCAAACATCAGGATAGAGTCTCTGGAGGCTAAGACCGCCCTCAGGGGCCTACCGCGGGACGCGAGGAGGAAACTCGCGCAGATGCTAAAGGAGCACTGAGCACGCTGTACGTCTTGCGGGACAAGATTCTCGACTACCTTGCTTACACGCAGGAATTCATAGCTTATCCCTCACACTTTGGCGACTCGGGCGTCATGCCATGCTCCATTCCCTCGACGGTCCAGGGAATACATTACATTACAGTCTGTGTACTCTAGTAATCCAAGCTGTCCTCGCCCAACCCAGCAAAATCAGGCAGATCACTGCTGTCCAGCCTTCTCTCGCCCCTCCTTGAAAACCCTCTCAAGCAACTCGTTGAACCAAGCCTTGTACTGCAAGTTAATCCCATGGCCGGCTCCTTCACGAACGATGAGTTCGGCCTCCGGCATATGCTTCTTCAGGAGCTGGCTGTTGCTCGGATCGACTAGGTTGTCCGAGTCGCCGGTGACGATTGCGACCTTGGGTATAGAGGAGGAGATCTTCCGCAACCGGTCTGGCGGTACATGGTGGCCTAACGCCGCGGCCATCTGGGAGATGGCCCCGAAGAACGTTTGCGGGCGGGTCACCTCGATACGTTTGTGGTACGCCTATGCATGCATAAAACGTCAGCGCGACTCCCAAAGGAGGGACCCTTGACATACCTCTGTCTCGACCTCGCGATTCGTCCTACCCTGCGGGTCTGTTTCGCTCTTGCGGTCGAGCCAGTCCTTGGGGAATATCATCTCGAGTACAATTGGGATCTTCTTCTCCGGCTTTGTTATCACCATCGTTCTAGGGGGAAGGCACTGTCAGAAGTGCAGCGGCTAAGGGTACATGAATGCCGGCGTACTTGGCTATGCCCTTCAGCCCGGCTAGCTGACAGTCACTGCATGAGTAAGGCGTTGACATCGAAGACGAGTACATGTCTTACCGGGGGCAGTTCCAAGTACTTGCGGCCGCCGGGCTTGGTGACCACAAGCGTGAGGGAAACGATACGCTCAGGGATCTTGGACGCGAGCTCTAATAGATAGAGCTTGTATTAGGGTGATTCCTTCGAAGATCGCCGAGTATAGCTCACCTTGGGCGATCATACCGCCCAGCGATATTCCGACTACATGGATCTGACGGGGCTCCTTCCAGCCCACGAAGTCCAAAAGCGTAACCACGTCCTGTGCCATGCCGCCTGTGCTATGGTGCGCAGCGGCTGTATACTAAGGCCTCGCCTTCGCTGCACAGCGCAAGTACGCACCTATAGGGACCGCGCGGGGTACCGCTGTTGCCCACACCTCTGTTATCGAACACGAGGACCGAGTACTCCGGTTTCCGCCCAAAGTGTTCCACTTGCGACACCCATCCAGCCGAGCTCGAGTTCAGCCTGTCCCGCGCCGCAGTCTCAGAACCCCGTCGCCCGGAGGCGCCTCGCGGGCGGTGTGAGGCTGAATGGGTGGAGACACATACCCCATGATGAAGACGACCTTCTCCGGCCCTGAGCCGTGCACCTCATAGTAGAGCGAATGGCTCTCGAGCGGGTCTCCCTTGTGGCGTATCTGCGTGACTGGGCAGAGACCTTTGCGGACGCACGTCGCGGGGTCGAATATCGTGGGCGGCGGCTTGAAGTCGGATGACGCGTCAGCCGGCATCAGTTCGTTCGACATGACGGATTACAGCTTGAGAGGCGCGGTTCAGGAATCGACGGCAAATGCGCGCGCGAACGTCGTCGTAGCCTCAGAGAGTGGAACGTCGTGTTCGCCTGTGCCCGCAGTCCTGAGAAGTGATGAGCGGGCGCCTATGACCATAGCCGGACCCTGACGTCAACCGGCGGGAGTACTTACCGACGATTCCAGCAGTTACTCTTACGCATGCACAACAAGCCCTACAATTAGATTCAGGTAGGTAAGCCAATGCCTACAACTGTTTCCTCAGAGCATGGGATACGCCTACGGGCTCGTGAGCAGTCGTGCGCAACAGAATCACAAGGAACGCCTCGCAGCCCTGAGCGGGGTCCGAGTGCTCGGTTGGTCGGAGTGGGTAAATCGGAGTAGTTGAAGTTACTCCGCTGATGGTGCCTCGGCTGAGCCTGGACTCGGCAACTTCGGTTTTCTTTCTTCGCCTTATTTGTGATGCTGTTATTTTGTGGGTTGTTGTGGATCCATTACCATTTAGGACGACACAACCCAACCGGCGCCTCTCGTCCAACTTGCCACGGCGAGCCACTCACCATATATTGCCATGTGGCTATCTGGAGTAGTATGAAAAGGCTATGGCTCGGGGGAGTACTATCCCAGGAAGGGTTCGACAAAAGCTCTCAGTAAATCGGGACTCGTCGCCGCTTCTGCTGCCACTCGAACCTCATATTTGGTAGACGGGTGCATCGTCGTCTTATCTACCACTGCCGAAACTCTGAGCCTGTAAGGACAAGAGGTTCGGCTGCCGGAACGAACCCGGTTTGACGAGTTGGAGAGTGCAGGGCAAGACAAAATGCGGTCACCCGATGTCACAGCGGCAGTTGTCGGCATATCTAGACTCCGACGCTGTGAAAGGCCCATCCATCTGACGCGGACCGTGCGGCGGAGCCCAAATAAGTGAGAGACGCCCACTTTGTATCACGGTCTATGTCACGCATTGCGATAGAACGGTATGTTCCCATAGCGTGAGTTGCTATCGGGTTAGACAGAACGAGTCTACACAGAGCGTACAGATGTCAAACTGTAATACGCAGAGTCAGGAAGTCAGGATCAGTGGGGATCTGACTATCAGTACTGCGACGAGCCCACTCAAGTACCCCACCGAGCGACCGTTACTCAAATATCTCTCGCAACTATACATGTACGTTCACCAAACTCATGCTCTGCACTTGTGCAGTCAACCTCTAGTTATCTTCCGAATCCTGTGCATGGCGAACCCGGGATACTGGTCAAAGTCGCGTTTTGTCTAGCGTTGCCGGTTTTGTCGACCGCTGCCTGGGATAGTACTAACCGGGGCTCGGAACGGTGCGTGTTGCCTGAATTAGTGAGTGCCAACACCAGTACTCACGTAATCGCTGTACTCACTCTTAAATGGTACCTACGCGCCACGCAATGTCATCAAACCGAACACGAGGACCGGGGATACGAGTGCTCTACCACATCGCAAGACATGCTCCGGCCCATGGAAAGATCAACATCAATTGACCTCCAGACCAGGGACGATCCAGCCTGGGAGGCTTACACACAAGCAGGAAACACCTGCGCCAAATCAAGGTGCTGCCCTGTATCCTCTCCCACAGATCTGCCCATACTGAGTACTCCCCTTGAGTCCGGATCAAGGGACTGGGGCTTCGCTGCCACCAACACTGCGATATGCTTTGCTTCTCAAGCATCGAGGCGCGAGGGACAGCGGCTACTCGTCGGACGCTCTGTCATGCTTATGAACGACAAGGCGGGACTGATGGCATAAGTCCGGCGGGCTGCTGTACGTTGGTAGCGTATCCATGAAGCACGGTCTTTGTAGACTGCAACCGCTCATACGCCGCCGCCGCCATGGTGGGCAGGGGATACTAAGAAGGATATTACAAACCTACGAGGAGCCACAACTGCCTCGCCGTCGGCTTCACTAGACGAACACTCGGGATTGTGGCCAGGCCACCACATCCCCAACCCGATTGCAGGGGGTCTCGTAGAGGGAGAAGCCCCCGATGGTTGAACACCGCGATGTGTGTGTACATGGCAGCGGTCTGCTCATGCGTCTGTGACATCACGACGTGGGTTTCGCGAAATGCGCGGCGCTACCGAGTGGTTTCGAAGCTGATGGGCATTGCCCAGATGACCCCCACGACGCCCCGCCGTATGCTCGGCGAATAACGCCGGTTACTGCGGGGAGGCGGTCCCTACCGTTAGCCAGGGCTGGGTGCGAGTTACTTGCTTTGCTGTTCATGGAGGGCGTGAGCTGAGTATAATAGGAGAGCCGAGTCGACGTCTGTGAGCAGGCATCAGGCCCTTCGCCCCATCCACAACCCCTTTGACCCTCATCACTCCGTCAACCGAACAATGGCCTCTAGCGATCCTACTCAGGTGTGTATCACTACGGAATCATCGGGCCGACTGACGCGTGGCTCACGAATTGTTTTCCTTCAACGCAGGCTTCCCTCACCGCTGCGAATTGGAAGCCGTTCGCCGGTCCTACGATGCTGCAGCAAGTGCCACTCAGGCCCAGCCAATATTTCGTTGTGCCACAGGACCTGTACCGAGACCCCAACAGCCTAGAGTATTCGAACGACTATGTTTACTTCGCGACCTCCACCGCCCACGGCATCTCCCTTGCCCAAGCGATAACTGGGGAGGTCGACGAGCTGCACGGGAAAGACATACCGGCGTTTGAAGCGAGCGTCTCGTCGAAGATCTCTGTGAGGATCCAGGTGAGCTTACTGTTTCGACCTGGCGAACCCTGGACGCGAGCACGTGATGCCCTTCCATCTAGTTCGAGGGCAGGCGACCATACTATCGCCAAGTGATGGCACTCCGCTCGACGATGTCGGCGGAACCTATCGGTAAGGGCAAGCTCGCGCAAAAGATCGCTGAAGAGACAAAAGCCAGCCTCGTACGTCTACTGTTCCTGTTTCTCTGGGCGAACACGGCAGCTGCTCATAGTTCCGGCGGGGCTTACAGGGAGGGTCGCAGACGCTTACTATAGGAGACATATCAGTCTCTTTCGAGCGGGTCTTCTTGCGGAGACTTCGTCGCGCAAGCAAGGGATCCTGGCAGCCCGACTATTACGTCCTTGTTGATTGACACAATCTGACCCGCCGCTTCCAACGACGTCCTCTATCATGTACAGTACCCGGGATGACTGAAGTTGTATGCATTGCGAATACGTGTCGCTCATAGCCATGCCCGGATTGGTTGTGTGCCCCTAGTACGTTGACGCCTGGGCGGTTCCACAGCGGGGATGCTCATCTCGCCGCACCATATCACCGCAACGGCGGCAGCAGCGCGATGGCGAGCAAGACGTGCAGTCTGGCGGTGGTCCCCTTTTATTCGGTTGTATACTGTGAGGTCCCTTACCACCGCTTGAGCCGGCGTCATGTTCGATGAACGCTCAGCCCCGCAAGTTATCAAACCCGCGGCGTACACCGGACGTCAGGGCTCAGTTGTCCGCTCTATGCCCCGCAATATCGCGGCCTTTCATAAGTCCTCGGCCTTCGCCGTTCACGACTTATTCACCATGGGCGATCCCGAGCGCGCCGCATAAAGCCCGGGCTACGACTGGTACCTGTCTATATGCCTCGTGTGCGTCGTGCGGCGCTGGGGCGTCCCAAAACTTGACAGTCAGCGGGCACATAATTAGCCGTCATGTAACGTACGTATCCGGAGTGTACTGCTAGTAACGCCGTCGGCAGCCTGTACTGACGCACCACGGCCCACGTCCTCGAAGCTTCCAATCCTACTAGCTACCCGGATAGACACGCTCTGTGTATCCTATCCTGATAACAGACTAAGCTTGCTCGGGCGCAGTCCCCTCCGACGCAAGCAGTACGCCGTAGCGGAGATACTAACGCTTCGCGAAGCAACACAGACTTCGGGGTCGTTCACAGGGCGGAACCCTTCACCCGCATAGCGAGTCGACTTTGCCTGCCCAGTATCATGGCGGTCCTGTCTCTCCCTTTGCGAAACAGACCCTTGTAGTCATTTTCAGCCGCTTGTTGTCGCATATGGGCAGGTCATGGCACCTATCGGTGGAAGGGATTATCAGCACGCACTCCGGACCTGGTGGACGTATGTCGAGAATTTTTGTAGACGGACGAAAAGCGGCCCTGTAGCCCGATCCTAGGCCACCTATAGTGATATCCGGATACATTTACTGGATGGGTCGCGTGACTTCTCGGAGTGATCCTTGCCATCCAAACGGACAGCGCCATGAGAAGTATCGGATGGCATGGAAGCAGGCGGGCATCATGCACGCGTGATGAGCCTGCGAGGGTACAGTGTAGCCGGCCGCAAATATGGGAGGACCTGGCGTACTCACATGCCATCCCGTAGGCCTCACAAATTTTACGAGCGGCCTCGGAATCCTGCAATGACCTTGGAGTAGCGCGGCGCAGTTATGCGTAGAGACGAACAGATCCATGGTGGAAACTACTTGGCATGAGAGGCCGTCCACTGCTGACCCTCGGGCGCTGTAGCATCGCATGTGGTTTTCCCGTGGAGCCTGGATCAGAAGGTGGTCTGGACGGGCGCGTGAGGACAGCCATCTTCCGATGAGGCAGATGGCCGCTACAGCAGATTTTCCCCGCTCATCCTAGACCAACGGGCGATGTCAGTATATAACGTATCCTCAGTCGGAGGATATCCGCACCGCCCGTGCCCTTACCCTTCCTCTCCCCACCTCGTCTAATCTGGCGATTGTGCCCGTACCCTTCCGCGCACCATCGATCCGCAGTATACCGGCTGGATATCGCGTTCATGTGCACACATGTGTCCGTACTACGAGTGAGCGCCTTGCATCGAGGCGACTATGGATACCACTGTGCGCGCTCACAACACGTGGGCCGCGATACACTGTGTACGCCGTGATCGTCAATGCAGGGCTCAATTCACATGGACTAACAACCCTGTTCTACAGCACAAGAGATAGTACATGCGTATCAGAGCACCCTCTGATGAGATGTATCAAGATGGTTTCGGGTACCTTCGCACAGAAGGGTACTCACCTACAACGCCAACACTAGTGCAGACTACATCACCATGTACTCGGGCTGCCACGATCCCTTTGACGCACGGCGCAGCTTGACAAGGTACACGTCGTCGAAAGAGACGGTACGTCCGTCGAAGGATATAATTTGCCCCTTCTGAAAGAAGGTCGTACTTAGTGACTCTACCGCAGGAGCAGGCACACGTCAAGACCTACCACGCACGCCTTCGTTTCCTCGGCAATCTTCTGAGCCAACTTGCCTAGAGAGATGGATTCCGCGGAACGTGTCGAGCGGAGCGCCATCACTTGGCGATGGTATGGTCGCCTGCCCTCGAACTAGCATGGTTGTCAGTGACGATGTTGTCGCTAATGGCGGACAGTGCGTACCTGGATTCTCACCGAGATCTTGGAAGAGACCATCGCGGTGGGGGAAAATGCGGAACGGTCTCTGTCGAGCAGCTCATCGACTTGCCCTCTCAAGGCGAGTGCGAGATTGATGCCGGCTCCGTGAACCGTTCGGAAGTAGACGTGATCGTTCGCGTACGTATCATCCTGGGTGGTATCCCCATATGGGTCTTGCGGCACAAGCGGCACAAGGAACCACTGTTGGCGCGATGAGTCTTGACGTTTGATGAGCAATTGGGAATGCATTACATCCGGTGTCTCCCTTTGGTGCGCGAACGGATCAGCACCGATCAACGATTGACCACTCATGCCAGCGTTCTGAAAATGGCTCGGGGGCATCTTCCACTGGGCGTTCTTCCATAGCATCTCGCTATGCGTCGCCTCGGTTTCCCTGATGGTGCTTGGGTCGTAGGGAGACTAGCAAGGCCGGTGAGTGGGCTTGACCGCGACATATGATAAAGACTTACAGGACCCACGCAGGGCACCGTCGAATGCTCATCTTTGACGGACATCGGTGTCTGCTCAGGAAGGAGGATGTCTGCAGTCTGGCTGTCGCAACGGGTTGAGGGTACGCCGTCGATCCGGTAGGGTGCGTTTTATGTCGTCCCGAGCAGCTCAGCGGCACGGCAGAGGGAGAGGTTCGGGGGGCTTGATCCAGGTAACGTTCGGAGGGCGGATATCCGTGCCTCATGCGGCGACATGAGCGCAACAGCGTGGTCCGCCGTCCGCTCGCGCCTGGCCGTTGCGAAAGCCGTACTGGATATTCACGGGCGAAGCACGCTATCTGGAAAGCTGCCCTGATCAGCGTATGCGAGTCCCAAACTCCAGGGATCATGTACTTGTGCACTTACGCATTGCGTTGATTTAGCTCCGGATATCCGCACATGCATCGTCCTTGCACCGCCCTGAGAAGCAGGTAATGCGTAGGTCATAGGGCCACAGAAGGGAGCCTCGCTGGATGACACAGTCATCTACAGTGCCACACGAGTTAGGCACTGTCGCCGATCTCGAAAACGACGTCGCCATCTAACGTTCTGACTGCGGAGATGCCTCTCGACGCTGAGCCGCCGCGACCACCGCCGAGAATCGTGAGTCGTCCTTCGATGCGACAGCGTGTTTGGCAGACTTCGGCGCCGCGTCGTCTGGCGTTTCACGGCGGAGTACAGCTACATCGAATGAGATTGTCTGGACGCACAACATCGGGGGCACATGGATAGAGCGCGAGGCTTGCACACCTGCTGTCGGCGACTTGCTTGTAGCATGTAACGGGTACACATCATTGGGATACAGTGAACGAAGAACACTGCGGCGAAGCTGAGGTGTTCAAGATATCCAGATAGACAAGTCGCCGGATTCCCAGGATCAGACCAGCATCTATAGTCGGTGGGGTGTTAGGAACACTTGAATATCCTGCAAAGGGGCATGAATCTCACTCACGCGCGCAATAGCTGCATAGAAGAGGCATTCGATCCAGATATCCGAGTCCCGATCAAGTTCACTCGCAGTGGCCAACACGAAGTAATGCTATTGGTGCGAAGTTGAAGCGCATTGTGTGTGGCATTGGTATGTCGCGCCCTGATACCTGCAGAGATGTGTCGTGCCGGCCTGGAGTCCGTGGTTCCTCTCTCTGAATGCAACAATCAGATATTGACAGAAAGCTTGACAACTTCCCGCACAAGTTGGAGGGCGTGTCAAGGGGTATTCCTTCCGCGCAGTGGCTCATATGGTCATTCGTGGCACAAGTACCACAGAAACGCTGGAGTACGTGCGGCAAATGCGCCTTGGGTATGTGAGATTCGCAAGTTGGAGGATGCGTATTGCACCGGGTTCAAAAAAACAAAAGCGCTGTCACTTTCGTAGCAAATGCTGCCTTTACATTGAGAATGGACGATGGTGCAGCATAACACCGCCGAGATTCGTTAGCACACTATTACATTGGCGCAGAATGGCATCCGGACTCACTGCACCTTGACACGCACGGGACCCGGGTCAACGACGGATTGTGCGCGATGGCTGTTCGTGTTGGCCCATCCCGCGCTGCGTGTTAACTTGGTTCGGCAGACATTTGAGGCAGCATCCATTCGAGGACGGTAACGCTAGCGCAGGTGGCAACAGTTCAGCGCTCAACATGAGGCTAACTTGGGCGTCAAAATGCCCCTCTGGGCGCCAAGGATTGGGGCCTTCAACATGCACATGATTGGCAATTGCGCTCACATAGCGGCACACATGCACAAAGTCAGTCTACCCGATCGGTGGCTCGCCAATGCGTCAATCATCTAAGGTCACTCAGCGATTGGGAGACATATATTGTACTACTAGGCAGCAAGAAACATTATTGATGAGGTATGATATATGGCCATCGACTACTCGCCCAAGGCTACCAGGCGCAACGACTCGGCCTGTGATAGCTACGGCACGCAGTGATAGTCGCACTGCTTTGTTCGGCTCACTACCGGCGATTCAGAGTGCGGGGCGACACGGCGACACAGGAACCTGGCGCTCGCCTCACCGTAGCGTAGACGAGACGCGGGGGCCCGGCTCCGGGTTACCCAGGACACCAAGTACCGGCTGCCAGCTCGACTTCGAGACGTGTCGTAACTCCAGGAGAACCAGCCGCTCGAAGCCAGCCGTCCCGGGACCTAGAGTAAGACCAGGCGGGCCATACGACACACGCTGGCAGCGCTGGCACGAGAGGCGTCAGCACGCTGCGCAGATGACGTTCCATGCAGCAGGTAGGCACGCGCTCACGTTAAGGTACTCGAAGATCTCGCGCGCGATCTTCTCCGCCAGTTTTCCCCTCGTGATCGAGCGAAAGCTGTTCGCCGGACTCCGCACGTTGATCTGCCGCTCGTACGATCTGCTCTCCACGATCTAGTGGCGGGAACGCGACGTGTCAGCTCGGTGTTTTCTTTCCCAGACGACGTGCCCTGCGCGCTAAGCACCTCCAAGCGCAGTGATTGCTTCTGGCTGAGATGGTCTTCTGAGAACACCCCGTCCTCTCGACCCTGCAGCGCAGCGACGTTTCCGGCGAGCGCGTCCGCGAGCTTTAGGTACGGTTTGGACCACGTCCGAAACGCCACGGGCGGCTTCGGCTCAAACCGTCGCTTGGCGATGTACACCCGCTGGGGGAGCACTTCGTATGGGGTATTAGCCGCCTGCATCGTCCCTTGCCCGGTCAGCACATCGGAGACAAGCAGAAGAGAAGCTATCCGCTACTTACGGCGCAGCCCGCCGAGGATCCCGTGGGCGCGGCGGGGGCGGATGCTTGGTTCGTGAAAGAAGCATGAGCCATCGAGAGTCCATGTTCCCGCCAATACTGGTCGTTCGCGGCCTCATACGCGGCAAGGCAGGCCTCCGCGGTCCACGCCGACTCTTGTGACGCCCCAGCATCAGATTCCGCGTTGTACTCGATGGGGTGTGCTTGGTTGTGCTCCATGAGTATTGCTTGAGGGAGTAAGAAACACTGGAAATGCTAGGAGTAGTAGTGGTGCTGTCCTTCATCAGCACCATGTCGCCTATATACTATGTAGATGGAGGTGAGCCCCGGATGCGTGGTGCGGCTGCGAGGATGAAACTCAACTGACCGGTCTGACGGCTCATGGGTATGTATAACCGACCATGGTACGCGGAGATAGGAACATCTACAAAGCCGATGACATGACAGTTCCTCGGACGTACACTGCACACAGGGCGAGTTGTAGATTGAACGGAACACCCTTATGAGCGGGCCGCCCGCAGCCTGTCCCGGTTGCCCTGCAGACGGTGGCAAGACACTTCCCGAATCCCATCGTGAGCTTCCCTAGCTGTCGCGCATCGGTGGACGAACGCCGTCCTCCTCTCATGTGGGCGGAATGAAGCGATGACCTCACCGGTGAGTGTGGGATACACATGGGCAGCCGACAGGGGCAAAACAGATGCCCACAAACATTGAGGACAGCACAGCAACGCCACTGTTGACTGCAGATGATGAACGTGACACAACAAACTCAGGAAAACATCAGGAAGCGAGATTACAGAGTACATAGCTATGTAAGACCATATGGAAGAAGAGGGGCGGGCGCACTCCCAACGCTCACCGCTTGCCGTTTGCCTTCGCCTTGGGCTTCGGCTTAGCGGATTTCTTCGGGCGGTCCGATTCGTCGGACTCGTGGCCACGGCCAGCCTCAGCGCGCTTCTTGTCGGCTGCAACACGAGCGTTCAGTACGGCGCGTCATCTACCAATGGCTTGCGGGACCGGCGCACCTTTCGCCGCCTTGCGTTCCAGCTCGTCCCAGTCATCACCTACAGAGAGGAGCAGCTGCGTCAGCTCGGTCCGGGTGGACAGCCATGAGGGACACGAACCTTCGCTGTCCTCGGAGCCAAAGTCAGAGCCGCTCCCTTCGTCATCGCTCGCGTCCGAGCCGTCGTCGTAGTCACTCTCATCCTCGCTGCTCTCTGAGCTCTCCATATCGGCTGACTCGGCCTCGAACTCGGACTCCGTGTCGGAGTCATCATCAGCCTCGCTCTATATGGAAATTAGTGAAGATCTCGGCACGGACCACATGCGAACACGTACCTCATCGTCCGCAGCGCCCAAGAAGCTCTTCCACCCGCCCTGTTGGAAGAACTCGTACGGGTCCTCATTGATGGTTTTCATGATGGGACCCCAATTGAGGTTGACAGGTCCCTCGCTCAAGGGGATGTCGACGGAGCTGCGCAAAGGCATCAGCGGGGTAGCGGCGGCCCTAACTGCATAACCACCTACTCTAGCCAATTCTTCACGTCATCCAACTGCGAGCTCGGGATGGAGTTGATGTGGAGGGGCGCTTTCGTAAAGTCCTTGAAAATAAGCACCATGTCGAACTGTTTCAGGCCAAATTGCACACGCTCCAGCGACGCGATCTCGATGTCTGACAGGGTGACCACGAGGAATGGCGGATCGGAGAGATGTACAAGGCATTCCGTCGTGGGCTGAAGCCGAACGTTGGTACGGAAAGGTACACCCTCGAACGAGAGCTCGCGGAATGGGATGTCAGGCTCGAGCGTGTCGCCGGTCTATATCGGGTCTTAATGAGTGGGCAGCTTAGACAACCAAGATGACGCGACTTACCGAGGCCGTCGCGGCTTCTGCGATCTTCTCGGAGAAGAGCTTAAACTCCTTGTTCAGCATTTGCCGCCGTTTGCGCTCTTGTTGCTCCAGTTCCAGCTCGTCCTCGTCTCCGTACCGGTACTTGCGCTTCCGGTTACCTGTCTCGTCAAACTGGACATCCGAGGCTTCCCGGTAGAATTGAACGTCCTAAGTGATACATGAGCCCACTGTATCACCTCGGTGTAGCAACACACGAATCCTTGACATGACTTACGTGCGCCTTCTTCTTCCCGATCATGATAGGCGCCTTGAGGTGGATGTGGATAATGACAAGCAGTTCGTGGTCGCATGGCTGGAAAAAGAGATGCTTCACGTTGCTGAACAGAATATCTGACAAAACCTGTCAGCTCGGGCAGCGTGCACTAATAACAGGGGCACGTACCGATCTTCTGGGAGCCCATTGGGGACTGGTAGCGGAGACCATTCTGGTGGATTTCAACCTCGCCGGGAAGGCGTTTGCCATCTAGCGCGGGACGGACGAAAACTTCGGGCAGCTTGGTAGGACGTCTGCCCTTGACCTCAATCAAGGTGTCCTGCTCGATAACGTCGGCCATTTCCTTCTTCTGCTGCTCGCGCTTGTTGACTTCCTTCTTGAGGTCGGTAATCTGTTTCGAAATGACATCAAAGCGATGCCCGTCCGTCGACCGATACGTTATGGAGCGGATGAAGGTTGCGTCGGGGTCTTCGAAGGGCTAAGATTTTTGTTCTCCGTGTAAGATTTGGCGAGAGGCGCACATCCGGGGATTGCTCACCGTGTCCTCCTTCCTCCCCGCAAGTTGGCCTGGGGTTTGGAAGTTCACACGAAGATATGTGAAGTCTCCTTCGTCGTTCTTGATGACGTTCTTGATAGTATTGATGTGGAACGGAACGGCGTAGCCGTGGACCGGAAGGACGACTGTTTGCGCCTTCCTGTCTACGAAGATCTGAGAGAGGAGAATGAGCTGCGCATGATCACTGGGTTTGACTGCGGACCTACCCGAAGACTCTCTACTTCTCGTGGAAGACCCGCCTCGCCCTTGTAGCTCTGGAAACGCTTCCATCCCTTACCCTCCTTGCCGCCCAGGCCGCCGCCGCCCTCGGAGAACCGCGCAAGGCCCTCTTGGTGGAGTTTCGCATGCAGCTCTCGCTGATGCTCCGCAATCTTGGCGGTCATGGACTGTACCAGCTCCTCTTGCGCCGCACTGCGCGTCTTGTTCCGGAGCACCTTGCCTCCCGCTGTCTTGTTCTTCACCGGCGACGGGTTACCGTTCGCACCGACCTTTGCCGTGGGAGCCTTCTTGGCAGGCACCTTGGATGACTGGCCTTCGCCTTCGTCTTGATTGAGGAAGAACAGAGTATCCTTGACGGATTTGACCCCACTCGTTAAACAGGTAGCCTTGTCGACTCCGACAAGCACGGTATCGACCAATTGGAGAGCATACCTGACGCCACCAGTCCCATCAGTAGCTGTAGGTGAAGTTGACAGACCGGAGGATGGTACGCGCAAACCGCCTTCTGCACGTTGATGCACAGTGGAAGCATGTGGTACTTACTTCTTCCCCCCTTCCTCCAACCCAGTGAATCCGAGAACGAGGTTGTACACCATGTTCGCACGCAGCTTCCGGCCGTTCTTGGGGGACAGTAGGTATGAGGCGTCGCGGAATTCCATGCCCATCTATGATGCACTTAGTGAGACCCGAAGGGATGTTGCGAGGATTGTACATACTCCGTGGCCGATGTTCTTCACAAAATGCGGCTCGAGTTCAGGCTTCTTCTCCTTAATGAAAGAAAGCGCATGCTGGTAAAGGTCCCGAGAGATGACACCTTCCTTCATTTTTCCCAAAAGCTCGGACTGGAGGGCAACGAGAAGGGAATATATCGCTTCTTGTTCCTGGACGTGGGATAGCATACGACATTAGTCCGGCCTGCTGTGCCGTAGAAGACAGAGGACTTGCCTTCGAAGGATCAACGATGAAACTCCGTCCCAGGTTTGCGCAGTAACTCTTGTATCGCATGCCCACCGAGACCAAAAAGACGCCTTTATGCGAGATATCGTCTTGCGAGGACTCCGCCACAGGGCTCAGGTCATAGCCAGTGGTCGTAGACTGAGATTGAATGATGGGGGGATAGCAAAACTCAGTCGATCCCCAGTCAACCTTGTACAAGGAGTGAGCAAAGCTACGAGGTCTCGTATCTGGTTACTCACGTCATTCAAGCCGCGACCCTTGCTCCAAACTTTCATGTCTGGGCCCTTCGCCTTGTCGCCCTCACCGTATCCGATCCTCGCCTCAATTTGCGTAGCAAATGCCTCATGTGAGATCTTCGCTTCGCGATCGAGGATGGTTTCCAGCTTCGGGGCGATGTAGTGGGCGAGAAGGGTAGAGGTGAGAGAGGCCGCGGTACGGATATTTTTCTAAAGGCCGGGTGTGAAGTCCCACGAACTATTGTTGGGATGAGAGAGCTTACCAGCTCTTCCTCGTCCTTAGCCGCGAGGAAAGAGGCGACGGCGGGCGCCATGTCCACCAGTGTGGGCTTCTTCTCCGCATCTGCCACAGCCTTGTTCCAATCATCCACCAACTTGCCCGAATGCTGCTCCTTCGTCAGGGTCGCCACCCGATCAAGGTTGGTGTACGCCTCGACGAAACGCGGGAGAGCGTCGGTGGGAGGCTCTTTGGCCTTCGCTTGAACGAGGAATTCGATCGGCACGGGGGAATCAGAGTTCCTGAGCTGAGAGAGGATTCTAGCTGCAGTGATTTGCGATTCAGCGACATTCTATGGGAAAGTGAAACTCAAACTCTCACCTTTGGAGGCGGAACAGAGGATCAAGAGTCTGCTCTTCTCAAACAGAAGGAACGTAGAAGGGAATTCAAACCCAAGCAGCCATGTCTGCGGCCGGTTGACACGTGTGAGTCAGGGAGAACTGGTTTAAGGCGATATACACTGACCTGAAACGCTGTGCCCTTGCGTATTGGCTCGTCCTCTCCGGCAGGGTCTCCAGCAATGAGAAGTAGAGCACCAACATCCGATATAGAGGCATAGTCGTCGTCGTTCGGAGCATTCTGGAGCGTTACATCTGTCAGGCATTCCTTGGGTATTAACGAGAAGGCGTCCTCCACGCACATTCCACGCATCGTAGACGATACGCAAGCGTTTTGAGAAAAGCCCGACGTTTAGCTCAATCTTGGACATGGCGGCGTGCTCAAGAGCGACCAGACAACGCGGCAGGAGGAAAGAGAGGGGAGGAGATGGGAGGAAGAGGTCCGCAAGAGAGAGCGCGTTGTGGCGCGTCCCTAACACGCTCGGGAGCGGAGTCTCAATTAGAGTGTGATCCTCACGTGAGTGGGTCACGGCGTTCTGTCACATCGCGACTTGACGCGTCGGCGCGGGCGCTAATGGCAGCAGCCCTCGGTACGGTTAATGCCACAGAGCGAGCGACAGGCTGCAGCCTCGGGCAGGGCAATGTTACCGGACATGGTCAGCGAATACGTCTACACAGAGCCGTGTGTCCTGGAACCACGCCTTGACAGAACGCGATGACGGTCTACGGAAGTGCTGATGAGAACGAGCCGGGTACACGGCCAACCACTCTAATAGCCCCCAGGTGAGATTGAGGAAATGAGTGAGCGTTGAGATGGAGCAAATGAGCGGGGAGCAGAGTTGCTTTAAGCCTCGCTCGGTTACAAAAACTCTGATCTTCGGCGCAGAATGAATCTCAGTCCTGACGCAAACACGCCTGGATTGCGCTCAGAGTGAGATGCACTGCAGGCGTCTATCTGCCAAATCCAGGAGACCAACGGCCCGAGTGAATCCCGAGCGATGGCGTGCTCGCTCGTGCGCGCCAAAGCCCCCAAAAGAGCAACGTTCGAGCGCTTCGCACTTGCAGTTTTTTCCACCTCCCTCCACCATCGACCACTTCGACTCACTGCGCATCAGGCAGCTCAGGCATTGGTTCTCGCTCGTCTCAAGAGAGTCTGCCGATCGTCTAGCTGCAGTGCGTAATGCAGTGCGTAAATTGCGAGGTATGTCCATCACCGTAAATCAATGTGGTGAGTCCCTCTCCATTCCGAGTATGCGCGGTCGAAAGTCGTCCAGCGAGGCGAGGGGCTCTGAATGGTGACGCGGACCATTGAAAATCAACGCTATGGTGAGAATTCGCATGTGCTTGTTTCGGCCATGCTAAGCTTACGTCCCATGTCGTTCATGCAGCACATCCCTCCCAGCCATGGTACGTTGCTATCGTATAGGTCCCAGTCATTGACTTACAGTTCGCCTAGATCTGGGGCGAGTAGGCTTGTAGGTTGGTGTATCCCCAGGATGGGGTTGCACGTCGCTGTTATTGCCCAATGGCGGCAGGGTGCGCATATCCAGCTGCGCATCTCGCCCCCCGCTGAGTCGTGTATGAAAGCTGTCTACAGTGTCGGGTAGTATCCCCATGTATCGTAGTATGCCGTGGGTTGCTTGCAGGAATAAATTATTGGATTTTTTTATTTAATACCGAACCAATCGTGTGCAATGGGCAGCAGAATGAGCACGATTCCAGTAGCCAATCCAGAGCCCGAATAACTGTCTGACGAAGCAGGTCACGTGCATCAGCCCGTTTGCGCTGGGAGTGAGACGCGGATTTGCGCTGGCGCGCAAACTCTGGCGAAACGAGCGGGGCTTGGGTCTGCCAAGAACGCGTATAGCGCACGCTCAGTTGACTCGTAGCGCGTTCCCGGCAAAAACCTACCAGGTTCCGTAGAGTGTCCTGCCCGTGTAGACCGGCCGGGCTGGCAAAGCGTCTATCTGCTGCACCAACGTAATAGCCTTCGACTCCTCCGCCCACGACCTCTCTCCACGTCTGCCATAAGTATCATTGCCGGCCCTGCCTTGTCTTGCCTGAGCACCTTCATTCTGGCGCGAGTTCATTGAAGGCAGTCCACTCCCATCCACGATGGCGTTCTCGGACTATCTTGTGACGGATGACCTGACCATCATCCTGGCTCTGGTCGCTGCTGGTCTCTTTCTCCTGCACAACCTCTACAAACCCCAGGCGCTCGTACACCCTATCTTGCTAGGACGACAGAGCGACGTCGCTCGTGTCAGGAATCCGAAGGAGAGCGCTGTCTACCGCAACTATGGCACCGGAATGCTCGGTCGCGTGTGTAGTACCGTCCTTCCTGGTAACTTATGTCCCCCGGCTTACACGACCTTGTGCTCTCCAAGTTTCCTCTCCGCCCTACCAAGGATCAACTAGTTCTCCTTGATCTTGTCAGACCAGACGCCGACGCACCTCGCACCCTGTGGTCTACCAAGGTCAGTTCCCCTCGACGTTCGCCTATATCTACAACTCACGCTTCGCAGATCACAAATCCTGAACTGAGGAACCGCGTCGCGAACCTCGGCGCTGGACTTATAGGCCTTGCTGGGCTCACTCCCCACCAGTCGAATGTCTTGCTCTTGCTCAACGATAGTCTTGGTATGCTTTATGCCCTTGACATGTCACGGCCATGAATACCTACTGATACGCGCGGATCCAGAATTTGTCATAGCTGACCTAGCCCTAGCTTCACACTCGATTCCCTCCCTCACGCTTTCATCCCTGGCGCTGTTGTCGCCTGTGCTCGAAAATCACCCTCCCTCGGTCACGATCACCCAGGCTGAATTTCTCCCCCAGCTATTGGAACTGGTCTTCGACTCTGACGAGAGCAGCCACCATACCATTGTCGTGGTCGGCGACGTCAGCAACGTGAAACTCCCTAAGTCAGCCAATGTCAAAATAATCAAATGGGATGATCTCGAACGCGCAGGCGCCGCGGCACAGAAGCCTGCCCTCCCAGTCCCTGGTTCGTGTTCGGATTACGGATGACATAGCCTGTCTGACGATATGCGGCAGATCCGAACGATGTCTTCACTGTAGCCTTCTTTGAGACACCTACTGGTGAACTCGAGGGCGTGCAACTCACACACCAGAACCTGACTGCCGGTGTTGCTGCGGCCCGAGCTCTCATGCCCCCGTCGAGTGCAATGTCTCCCCTGGACACCATCCTCTCCGCATTCCCGCTCCACACGCCTTACGGTCGTGCTGTCGCTTATACCGCCATTTTCGAAGGGACTAGCTTCGTCACAGTCGACAGCACCAAGTTGATTAAGCCCGAAGGAGGTAGGCTGCGCTAGCCCAATAGCAACGAGCTCATACTGAAAGCCATGCATTCATAGCCTCGAACACAACTGGCCTGAAGGACCTACGCACGTCTGCTGCATACGGCACCTCATCACCCACGATCCTCTTCGTCCGCCCAGACCACCTCACTAATCTGACTGACTCAATCCTCAACGAGGCGAAGAAGTCGTCCTGGCTTCTGTATAACTTCGCCTGGCGCCACAAGCTCGCCGGCATCCTCGAGGGCTACATCACAAAGCAGAGCCTCTGGGACCGCCTCGTCCTCGACAGCGCGCGCGTGAAGGTCATGGGCAAGGGCGCCGGCACCGTCCGCGCCGTCATCGTCAGCGGAGGTACGTCACGGATCCCCACCCACACAAAGCGCACATCACTCATCGCCCACGGACAAACCAGGGCAACTCGAGGCGCAAGCGCTCACCCCCGCCCGGATCGCGCTCTCCGTCCCCGTCGTGAACGCACACTCGCACCCGCTCGTCGCCGGCCCCATCTTCGCCTCGCACCCGCTCGACTTGCAGACCTTCCCGCCCGCCCAGCCCGGCGCGCCCTCCGCGTCCGCGGCCGACGCGTACGCGTTCCGGTACCTCGCCCCCGTCGGCCCGCCGACGGTGAACGTCGAGGCGAAGCTCGTCGGCGTGGACGACGCCGCGGTCGAGTCGGGCGCGGACCCCGTTGGGGCGCTGCACGTCCGCGGGCCGTCGGTTGGCCGGGCGCTATCAGTGCAGAAAGAGCCGGAGGAGGAGGATCTCCGTGGATGGCGGGCGACGGGCCAGAGTGCCAAGGTCGCGCCCAACGGCACGTTCAAGGTCGCCGTTGGGTCCAAGGCTTGAACAGCGGCAGCGGACGGCGCACTCCTTGGTGCGTCGCTTTGCGGGTGGAATACAAGTCGGAAGGGGACGGTGTGGTCAGATGGACGTATCTAGACGTACTGTCTCCTTGATTACGTTTCACTCGTTGTATGTACTATGAATGTGCACGAATTTCGGAGAGGTACTCCCTTCTATATACCTGTTTTGAAGCCGTTGCGCACGAACAGCAATTGATCGATTCTGTAGCTCGCTACGCACGCACCATTCCTAAGCTCAATGATATGCATGTGATTTATTAGCAATAATGGGTACACGCTCAACATCGAAACTGCATAAGACACAACAGCAGCCCACATGGTATGTACATCTTTACCACCCACCCGCCTCGTCCGGACACTCTTGAGGTCATATAGCCGGTATCTGCAAAGGTCAGTAATAGAAGCACCGTAAGGCGGACACAGCGCCGATCGTATACATAGCCGGGAACATCGCGGCTTTTCGCAGCGGGGAATGTTACCGTCGTCGACCGAATCTCGGGATTTTGAGGGGTCTTGAGGCCTGTTGAATCACCGGAAAAGCGGGAGGACTGGAACCACAAACACTCCGCGGACGAACGCAGGGCCAGTCGGAGGCATGCTCCAACCGGAACCACGCTCACCGCGGAGGGCCTGACCGAATATCTTCAGCCTGCGTGGCACAGGCGGCAAGGAAAGTCCTGAGTGGGACTATTGAACCCTCGGTCGCTTGGTGTCTGTGAGCCATGTCAGTACCCTGCCCTGACCGACGGACAAAACAGTGACAGATACCTGGAGAGCTAGCGACCTCAAGCAAGCTGGGGTCATCGTCGAAGTCATCAAGTTCGACTTCGTCGTATGTCCTCTTCGATGTCCTGCTCGCGAGTGTAGTCGTGGAACTTTTACGCGAAAGGGTATCTGGATGTTCGGCCTGAGGGGCCGACTCGACCGCCCCGGTCTCGCCGTCATCCCAGTCTTCCAGGTCACCCTCTCCATCGGTCGACAGAGTGGTGCTCTCTTCTTGCGCTGGGTTGTCGTCTTGCAGATCTGTGCATATAGTCAGTGTGGTTCTCGACGTCAATTATGTAGAACCGTACTTTGTGGATCTTCACCATCAGCCGCTGGTTGGTGAGGGGAGTCATCGTTGTGTTGATCGGCAGCGCCAACAATGCCGTCGTCCAAATGATATTCTTCGTGGTCTAGGAGCGAATGTCTTAGATCGCGGATCATGCAGACATGCAAGGCATGGAGAGCACACCTTCAACGCTAGCGAGGTGCGGACTTTTATCAGTACGTTCGTCTGGAGTCAAACCATTGTCGTGCGTCTCATGCTCCGCATCTGTAAACGCTTCAGATATTTGCCGTATGCTGGAGTCAATGTACATACCTTGGTCATCTTGCGCGCCCTCTTGCACCGGCGAGGTGACAATAGCAGCAACGCGAGCGGCTGCGTCCGAAGACGCGGCGAGGGTATCTTCCTTCCCCTCGTCCCCTCCATCCTCAAGGTATTCAGACTCGCCGGCAGGGGCCTCCACGGTGCCGGTGTGGATATATGCCGCGTTCTCGGTCTGTCCACCCAATTCCTCAGGTAGATCATCGCCAAACTCGTCCTCATCGTCGGGAAATTCGTCATGCTCGACGTAGTCGCCCCCATCTCCGGCGTCAGGGTCATCATGAACATCGTTGGCATCGGGTCCATGCTCGCCTTCTTGACCGTCTTCGCCCCCGTCGGCTTCATCATCGTCATCTGCCGCCTCTCCTGCACCGCCCGCGTCCTTGTTGTCAAAAAGTGCGGCAGGTTTGTGTTCTACCATGGACGATTGCGCGACTACGCCGCTGCTACTGGATTCGTGTTCGAGGTCCACGACTTCCAGGGCACCGTGTTGTCCGTCACCATCGACATTGCCTTCCTTCTGGGTGATGTCAGTGCCGGGGGGTCCCGATACGCGCACACCTTCCGAGGCCTCATCCTCCGCTGCGCCTGGAGGCCGTTCCTCGCCGCTTACATGAATGGCGGCATGTTCCTCAACATCCCCATCGGGGCGGTCTGTGTCCGCATCTCCTGAATCTACAACAGGCTCTACACGGACCGCATGAGCCTCCGCATTACCAAGTTAACATGAGCACATACCATGCTCAGGAGCAGGTTCCGACGTGGAGTCCCCATGTGGCTCCTCTTCATCCGCATTGACATTGAGACGAGCGATCTGCTCTCTGAGACGATGATAGCGTGTCACGAAGCGAGGGGCGTTCAGCTTGAGCTTGAGCCGCAACGGCCCATGCAAGTCAGATCCGTCGTGTATGACGTCGAGCTCATGCAAAGTGACCTCATGAGCATATACATTATCCTGACAAACGGTTAAGTCGAGCGGATAAAGCTTGGAGACACTGAAAACGCACCTCGCAGATGGTGAGCTGTAGTTCGTACGCGTCCAGAACCATCTCTGCTTCCGCACAGCCTGGGAGGTTCTGTATGCATTCCTCGTGGCGCAGGGCCTCAAAGACAGAAGACAAAGGCTCGTAGTACAGCGTGGGCCGATCGTGCAGCAAGAGATGCAATGACTCAACAGGGGAAGAAGGCGCACTGTCACCAATTGCATTCGAAGGTGTCTTGAACTGAGGCTGGTTGAAGAGGCAGCACTCTGAGTACTCCGCCGAGGGGGGAAGCAACAAGAGCACGGGAGGCGGGGGATCGATGTAGACACCTTCCGAGATCTCGTGAGGATCACCACCATCGATGACAGCCCCGTTGGTGGAATCCTCGCAAGCATGAGGGGCGCCGACATCAGCCTCAACACCAGAGGAAGCAGCGGGGGCAGAAGAAGCATCGGAGTGACCAGCCATTTCACCGACCATATGTTGCGGCTCGGATGTGTGCGGGTAGGCCGACTCATCTGAACCATGGTAGGCCTCGCCTATCGCGTTTTCTTCCAGTAGATGAGGCGCGGAAGGCGCCGATACCTCCAGGGAGGTGGGAGAGTCAGCGTTCAGCGCAGATGCAGCCGGGAGAGAGCCAGCTGCGGCAGGTTCGACAGGACTCGCTCCTTCTGGAGCCACACCCGACGCATCAGCCGACACACCGACGTCGACGGAGTACGCATCTTGCGGAGGAGCCTGATGCGTCTCAGAGTATACCTGATGTCCGTCGGCGATGGGCTGAATGTGGTGATGGGGTTGTGGGGACGATGAGACAGCGTCATGGGAGGGCACCTGGATGAGACCCGTAGCTTGCACAGGAGCGTCCGCAGCAGCATCTACATGATCCGCCGGCGGAAGCGAGGGTGCTCGAGAGACATCAAGGACTTCAACGTCTTCCAGCTCGTGGCCATAGTAGGCCTGTCCGTCGTCCGCCATCTCGTACTCGGTGATGGCTTCTTCGTCTTCATCTAGCATTTCTATTTCTACCCCTTCCTGCACGTAGTGGAACGTAGCAGCGTCTGCAGAAAACGCGGCATCGCCCATACTTGCCTCGGCGGAGAGCCAGGAATCTGTAGTCGCCATCCCTCCAGGGTACATCGAGACATCGATATCCCCGGGTTCGGCCATGGGCGCATCGAATGCTTCGGCCATCGTTATTGACATGGAAATCGGCAGTGCTGTAGAGGAGAGAGCGGGACGAGCAGCCCAGAGGAGGTCAATCGTGGGTTTACGAAAGTCGCGTTGCATGAGCAGCCCGGAGCCCTAGTACACAGTTTAGGGCAGGTTTGCGGGGACTTGTCTGCGCTCCTGCATTTTGCACAGGAATCCGTCCATTGGCTGCTGAGCGCCACAGTCAGAGCAAGTGGCTGCTTCTCTCACTCCTCGGCTGGTGCTACTGCCTCACAGATTCCGCCAAAGCCAGCGCCGTAAACGTCTCGTCCATGTCCCGGTGACCAAGACCTATGGCAGACGCAGATACTGCACGACTATGCACAGAAATTGTGCGATCGGTATTCGGTCCTCTGACCGCGGTAAGTGCAGCCCAGACTCCGTTCAGTCGCATTCTAAGTCTTGGTGTACACAGACGGTAGCGTCGGTCCTCCTTACGCACGGACGCCTCGGCCTACCCCAACTTCTTCGCTTCTCGAGATTGAAGCCTCGTACGGTCCGCGCTGCCATCCTCGTCCTCGTACAACATAACATATTGTGGCATGCTACGTCCGAGGATGAGGGGGAGGTCTTCGAGATCAACATCGACGAATGTCTGATGCGGTTGCGTTACGGACGATATGTCTGGTTGGCAGAACAACTTTACGGGAAATCGGTGAGTGCAACCATACATAGACCGTCTCGAACCAGGGCGTCTCATGCACCTCCCGTAGGGCGCAGAGATTGTACAGCTCGTTCTCGACCATGGTAAACTACGACCGCCAGACATAATATCTCAGTTATCAATCTACGACCCCGTGAAAGGTATGCTTTGTCAAAAGGCACGAAAAGTAATGTCTTGACAGGGTTTCATAGGCCCTACGGTTCTCGCTCAGACACTCCATAAGCTCGTCGATGAAGCGTATCTCAAGCCGTCAACACTTCTAGCGCATCTATCTCCTCGCGACAAGTTGATTCGGTATGAGGCTGAAGAGAAACGGAAGATTTCTGGGTTCCCTACGGCGAGAGAGGTCCGCGAAGCGAAGGAAACAGCTGCGGCCCGTCTGAAACGCGAAGAGGAAGAAGCCGAACAAGTTGGCATGGTAAGGCGTAAGCACCAGGCATGCCTCGACAGAAGATGACATGCATAGGCCATAGAAAAGAAAGGCGAAGGACCACTCGCATAAGGCTTCCAAGGTAGCGGCCAACCCTATACCCGTCTCGCATTGCTCATGATCACATAGCGTAAAGCCGTGGAAGAGGAAATGGAAGTCGATGTGGGTTGTTTCGGTGTCCGCGTCGCGTGCTCATCTGACAGTCCTGTTCTGTCCGTAGGACGAGGTTTACTTCCGGGTGAACTGCGAACGGTTCAACGTTCACATCCGTAATAAGGTACCCGTGCTTCCTCATGCACGACTGTCTGGTTTCTGATTACGCATCGCAGCTCATCGAGTCCGCGGCATCCGAACGTTTCAACGAATATGCTGGCGCTGTCTTGCGGGCAACCCTGAAAGCTACGGAGCCGAAACAGCGAAAGCTTTCAGACGTGCGATCAGGTTTGTGTACTCCTCGCTCCGCCTCGCCCTTCCTTGACATGTCTACGCAGATCCAACGTCTTTCGCCAATGTCGCTATGCATCTCCCCGACGACGTAGACCTTGCCGCGGGGCTTGTCTTGCAATCCTCCCGCAAACCTCCTACTATGACCCTCATCAAGGAGTATCTGGGCATCCTTGCTTCTGCTGATAACCCCACTCCCGCCGGACGAGCGGCATCATTCATCTCTCTGGGTGGGTCGAAAGTGCAGGTCGAGTTCGAGATCATTGCGCGGCGATTACAACGTCGGGTCCTCGAGGCTGTCGCACGAGAACGGCATGGCGACGAGGGCGTGCGGATCATGCGCTTGCTCCTGGATACGGGAATGATGGATGAAAAGCAGGCGAGCATTATCCTCGCATGGTGCTGCGGCCTGGCTACTGATCCATGGCTGCAGATTTCGAAAATCGGCATGATGGCTCCTAAGGACGTCCGGCCGCTGCTTTCAGCCATGTCCGCAGAGTCGTTGGTCAGCCTCCAAGAGGTACCCAAGAGTGCAGACCGCAATCCTACGCGCATGTTCTACTTGTGGTATGATCGCCCGCAATCTACTTATGACGCCGAGTATTCACGCCTGAGCACAGGTATGTCGATCTGCGGAAAGCTTCCGCAGTGCAACTGCGCAACCTATACAAGACGTTGTTCAACATCGGGGCCAGGCGCCAAGCTGAGCAGGAGGAGCCAAACCTCAAAGCGGTTTTGGAGAAGCGGCAAAGAAGCGACGTCAGTCAGGACGAGGAGCGGCTGTTGACCAGGAACGAGCGCGAGCTGTTGGCGCAGTGGGAGAAGAAAAGAGAGAAGTTGACGGTACTCGAGATGAGAGTGGAGGAGGCTGTATTCATCCTACGCGACCTAGGTGCCTTCGCGATCGATGACGATTGACTCTCGTACCCGTGGACCATTGTACGATGCTTCAGTGCCCCGGCCGGTTAGACCGCATAGCCCAGGGAGTTACGCATGGGTGGATACCGGATACGCGGGCAGGCGCATTGTACTGGAATAGCCAAGCGACGTGTGCGACCAGGCGTTGCTATGCGTGCGTACACGTTCAAAGGACCTGAAGGCCATGAAAGAGCAGAACAATAGGATGCGACCAATTCTGTCGGTACTAACCGGCGCCTATAGTGTGGCTAAGAGGCAGCGCGCGCAAGCGAAATAAGGTTTGCGTTCAACAAAACGCGTCCGGAGCGCACGTGACACGCGACGCGCGCGTCGCTATAAAGCGCCCCGCTTCACCGCCTGGCCTCAACTCCCCTTCAACATTCCCCTCCCCTGACTTTGCCCCCGCGCAATCCCGCTCCCGCCCCCAACAACATCCGCCTCATCCACATCTCTGCCCTTTGACTATCTAATGGCCACCGCACCAAAGTCCACGGCTTCTGAGAAGCCCAAGTCTTCCGCCACCGACAAGCCCAAGTCTACGGCGGAGAAGCCCAAGTCCGCTGCAGCGGATAAGCCAAAGTCTAAGACTACCAAGGAGAAGGCACCGAAGGAGAAGGCTGCTAAGGCAAAGCCTGCTACTGTCAAGAAGCCCAAGGTTGGGGCCGCCACCAAGAAAGCGAAAGCCGATAAGCCTGCTCAGGACGATGGCAAGGCTCACCCCTCGTGGAAGGACATGATCAAGGTCTGCGTTCGGTGTCGGTGCCTTATGCTGCTGTGCTAACTATGAATGCAGGAGTGCATCGTCGCTCACAAGGATGAGTCTCGTTCTGGCGTTTCCCGTTCAACCATCAAGAAGGTACGTTGCCACCTTAGATGTGGCTAACAGGTAAGCTGACGCTGACCCGATGTAACCGCAGTTCGTAAGCGAGAAGTATGGTCTCGACGCGACGTCTGCGGTTTACCTCTCCCACTTGAACCGTGCCATCACGAATGGAGCCGAGGAGGGTATCTTCGCGCTGCCTAAGGGCCCCTCGGGCAAGGTCAAGCTGGCTCCGAAGAACAAGCCTACCCCCGCCAATGAGGTACGTCCAACGTCGCCGTTGCAGTAAGGGCAGCGTCTTACGGCGCCGCAGAACGTCGAGCCGGCACCAGTGAAGAAGGTTGCGCCTACGAAGAAGGTTGACGCCCCCAAGAAGGCACCCGCCGCCGCCCCTAAGAAGGCGCCAGCGAAGCCTGCTAAGACTGCGAAGGCGTCGACGACCAAGAAGACGAGCACTGCGAAGACTGTCGAGAAGAAGGTCAGTGTCCTGGTGCTGTCTCATCTCTTATATCGATCTGAACATCGTTACCCAACCACAGAAGACTGCTGCGAAGGCGGCCGCGACCAAGGCTACCAAGGCGAAGGCAGCCGCGAAGCCCGCGGCTAAGCCACGAGCGAAGAAGGTGTGTGTCTTTCCGTCCGCAACATGAATAGTATCTAACAACGGCCATAGGCGGCTGCATGATTCCTCTCCATCGGTGGTCTTGGTCGTCTATCTTATTACTTAGCTCGTTCTTCGTTTGTGTCGCGCAGTGTTCTCTGATCTCGATTTGTGTACTACTATATCTCTACCGTACTGTGTCTGTGTCCGTACGTCTCCTGGAATCGATGGACTGTCGAGCAAACATCTTTCTGTTGTGCTATCCATCGGGGCGAACGGAGCATCGGCACTGGGGACCAGCGTGTAGGGTGAACATGCACGACTCCTCTTGCTTCAGCCACTGACGCGACGCGTCGCGGTCACGTGCGTGCATCCCCTGCTTAGTGTAGGCTTCCCCGATATTTCGACCCTCTCTTTCCGCACTGCCAATCGTATTATGCTCCTGCCCCTCGTCATAAGAGCAGCTTATGTATCACCGGGCAGAAGAGGCGGTGAGTTCGGTAGAAGCAGGTTAGAATATGCGACCCTGTGAGAGGCAATTACTTAATGCTGATTTCTGCTTATCTGGCAATTATTCCCACTTATCTCGCGAATATTGTGAGATTTGTTTCTCACTCGGCGCAGCTTCCACATCGTCCACAACGACCACCACACATCCGCATCGCTCTGCACGACATGTCCATGCTCTTTCGATCGTCTTTGAATGGTTTTGTCGGGATACGACGGCTACTGCTCAGAGATTCTGTTTAACAGAGGATCCGACCGACCAAAGGAGTCGTGGCTTGGGACTAGAGGGTAAAGCTCATCTGTGAATCACTACCGCCCGCTCGCCTAAACAGGCTGGCATCGCTTGGTGAGCTTCACTTGGTGCATTGGACGTCGGACTGGGTCTCTGGGAGGCTGGATGCCTCCCGGATGCGCCATCGTTCCCGCACTCGTAGCGCAGAGGGGATCTCCTAGGAGCAAGCAAACGTCTTCGGCAAGGGCGCGACGATCCGCTTAGCATGTCCCGCGCAAATGGCATTGGACCTCCTATTCTAGGGGTCTTTGCGCCACGGTTGTAGCCCCGGGGCGAAGATGCGGATACCAACATCCGTGAGGTAAGTCTCCTAGGTTTGTTTCGGATGTGTTGCGCATGCTGACCACGGTGCCCATGCCTCAGGTGTGAGTAAGGCTCATTGCAGTCTATATAGCTGCGTGAGGTGTGTTGTATGTGAGGTTGTCAGTGGTGGACAAACACGGGCCTAGGGTTTTCTTCTTGGCCGGGTGACTGGCTCTGTTCGTCCCTTACATTTCCACATGGGTGAAGGGTCTGTCTTGTTCGAGGTACGTCTTTGAAAACCGCATGTGCCGTTTTGCAGTCCATTGACATTCGTGCAGTGGTGCAGTAGTTACAGTTGACGCAAACGAATTTGCAACCTCTTCCTCCCCTGCTTGGCGTCCGTCCCGTAACATCCCGGCTGCGATGACATTCGAAAGGCTTCGGGCCAAGGGTAATGGTCATATCTGCGCATTGTGGGCGGTCCTTGCGGCCCGCACACAACGCTGACGCTCGCTTGCTGTCATGGATCTACGCCGATCGTGAGGAGACCCCGGGACCTGGGCATGGCCGAAGGCGGAAGGCTCCGAGATATGGAGAGGTGCTGCTGACGGACGGGCAAGGCACAACGGCAGCAGGTGAGCAGTGCACTGTTTCTGAACTTTCATCGCTCTTAGAGAGCTAGACGATGGAGCTGAGAAAGTATCTTGTTAGGTACGCCAAGTGATGGAGACAATGGTCGAGATGGAGACATGGCCCCCGTCGCAAGCGCGTACGGCGGACGAAAGAGGTGCACTTGCCGTTATCAGACGTCGTGGAATGCCCGAAAGGACTGCTTCCGAGGGAGGTCGCCGCAACGTGGAGACGGGAAAGAGAAGGGGTCCTTTGTTCGTCGCGAGTCCGCGACGCGCTCGTGCGCTGGGCTGCAAATCCGCGCGCATCAAGCGGGCTGGGGCCAGGAATCAGGCGAGCCGGAGCGAGGTGAGTGGTGCGTGGAAACCCAGGGCCCGAAAGGGTGACATAAACATTTTGATGCTTCGCGAAGATGTTGGGGCGCAAGCGCACCCGCCGGCGGCGTCTTGCGCGGTGCGGGGGATGCGGGCGGCGGTGTTGTCGCTGCGCGGCGGGGGCCCGGGGCCGTCGCCGCCGTCGGGGACGGTGGCGCGCGCGACGCGGTCTGGGCTCGCGCGAGGGCGGAGACGCGTCGGGCGAGGGCGGGGGGACGGGCGCCTGTGAGATTAGGCGGACGTTTTAGGTTGCGTCATCTAGATCGGAGCTGCGGCCATCAAGGCTAGCTCGAATTAGGCACGCCTGGGACGGTTACCGCGCTAGGGTCTCAGAAGCGCGTGCTCTTCCTTTCTCTTCAACTTCCTCTCTCCCCACCACCCTCCCCGCCCACGCCCCTCCTCCGCCGCCTCCTCCTAATTGCCCCCTCCCCCTCCCCCCATCGCTGGTCGACCCGCTACTTCCACCATCCCTTAATGCGCCCTGCCCCTCCCTCATGTTCCACCCCATCGCCCCCGCACCTCCGAACAACGCGCCGGGTCAGCACCAGTATGGCACCAGAATCCGCTCCAACTCGGGCATCAAGCCCTCCATCCGCCTCCGCCAAACCCCGGACGCGCCGCAGGCCCAGAGGCGCATCAAACCCGCCCCTGCTCGCAAGAACAGACAGGGTAGTGTAGACGGTCAATCATCCGCGTCCTCCTTGCCCCCCTTTCCACCCGCGAACGCGTACCTGCACCCCGACGATGCAAATAACAAGACGTTCCTCTCCCTTGGACGCGCGCTCATGTCTATCGTACGCAGTCTTCTCCTCGCGCCACTGAGACTATACCCACACCTTCCTCTTACACAGGACAACCGCGCAATCACCGTCAAGGACCTTGCGGAGCTCTCGATGAAGTTTGGCCTTATGTGCCACAAGTGCGTACCCCTACACCATTATGAAAACACTGCCTGACGTGCGCATATGGTCCGCTCAGTGTCTCCGCCGCTGGCCAAGCCATCGCAACGTTCATTCGTAATCACTACACACGCTGCGAGCAACAGGACGACCAGCCACTCCTCCTGAGACACAGTATGTCTGGAACGGTCTTTGACGATGACTTAGTCCCTGCACTATACTCCCGCGTCGGTGGCGCGCACTGCACGACGAACAACGAGTCGCAAAACAGGCTGACAAACTTCCGACGAGGGACCCAGGTCTGGTATCTCAGCAAGGCTGTCGGCGCACCCTGCCCATTCGCACGCGCAGGCATTCGTCTATGCGAGTACAACGAGGACGGGAAGATTGGCAGCGTCCCCAACCCGGGTCGAGAGAGGAAGCGCGAGCGGGATCGACTGCGCAAAGCGGCACAATCGTGTGGCCAGAAACGGAAGCGACTTCCGCGCTCGTGCGCTGACAAAGAACCGTCCTCTTCTGATTCCTCAGACAGCGAAGAGGAAGAGAGACCGCCCAAGGTCAAGTTGACGCTGAAGCTCCGACCATCAATCGCGTCCACACCAGAGGCGTCCACCTCCCACTCCACGCGCTCTGTGTCTCCCTCAGGGAGCCTACAGTCGGCTGAGAAATCTGACGTCGGGCATGACACAGACTACGAGTCAGACAGCGACTCGATGTCGGTGGAAGAGTCGGACGACGATCCAGACGACTCAGGAACCACCCAACCACCCCGTGCCGAGTTTCTTCCTTCACATGGCTCGCTGCCTGCTTCTCCCCCGCCTCCTCCGCCTGGGTTCCCTGCACTCCCCGAGTCACATCGACGCTCTATGTCCGTTCCATACAGCGAAATGTCGGGATCCCCTCCTCCAGATTCAGAAGCTGAGGATGACGACTACCATATCACGATGACGGATGTTCGTCGACTGTACTCGCGTTCTTGCACCTCCACGGACGACGAAGACTCTGCCTGGGACGGCGACTTCTTCGGCGACTTTGACGCGGATGTTGAGACTCAGTGGGACAGCCCCGGCCCTCGTTCCCCCTCGGTGCAACTCGAAGACGAGGTTGTTGTGAAGCAGGAACCTACCGACATCCGGGGACTGCTGGATGCCTGGGACGACCTGGAGAGCCGAGCCACCGACATGAAGGTCATCGACGTTGTGGCGCAAGCCGCTGCCGCCGAGCGCCAAATGGAAGAACAAGGAGCATCAGATGATCTCTCAAGGTGGCACTGGCCGAGCACGCATTCGGAGGGCACCGAGCGTATCAAACAAGAGGACGTCGAGCCAAATCTATTGTTCAATGACAGCGACTTCTCGCCGCCTCCTGAAGCAGTGTCGCCCATCGTCCAGTACGACCCGTACGACTCCCCCGTGGAGGAGTGCCCTTTCAGGTTCGACGGAAGCCCCTCTGACGACTTGCAGTGGAGAGATGTGGAGATTCTGGGCCCGGACAGCGTCAAGCCCCGCGATCTCGAGGACGGGGTGTGGCGCGAGTACCGGGGCCGGCCCGCCACCCCAGAGGAACCAGCTCGGTCGCTCTCCCCTGGACCTTCTACTGCTCCCGCCCCTTCTTCACCTTCGTCTCCGAAACTCTCACGCAACACGCTTCCACCACTCGATGTGAAGTCGACGAATGTGGATACAAGCACAGTCCAAGAGAGGAATCCGTCGATCACCTCCCCATCCTTAATTGCGTCCTTGACTTCGCTCAACATCCACAGTCCCACTGCGGCCTCATTGCGCGCCTCGCGTTCCTCTGTGTATGTTGCTGCAGGGGATGTCTTTGCCTCTGGGACCGCTCCGCCACCCCTCGTGGCCACTTCGCAGGAAGAGCCCTTGATTGTTCACACTATTACCCCCCTCGAGCCGGCTATTTCTGCCACCCAATTCGAAGGTGCGAGGATTCCATGTGTAGACAGAGCGTGGAAGCTAACACACCGTGTTTGCCTCCTGTTAGGCGTACCAGTGTATCAAATGACCTTGGGCTCATCCTTGGTCCTTCGCCGTGTTGACACGGACTTCGTCAACATCGCTCCCATCGCACAGCACCTCGGCGTTGCCTGCCCCTCGGTATCTGCTGCTGTGACGGTCATGGGTGGGTCACCTGCCGTCCGCGGTACGTGGGTCCCCTTGGAAGTTGCACACACCGTGGCCGAGGGCAAGCCTATTCTCGAGGCCTTCCTTTCCAAGGACCTGCGCTCCTATTTCCCTCCATCCCTCAACTCCCTTCACCCAGGAGACGACCGGAAGTCTACGTATCCCGAGTACGGTCACCAGTTCCAGTCGGCATCAGAGGCGAGACGCCAGTCGATGACTTCGCACCGGCTGGAGCTTCCGCCGCGGGAATTCGAGGTCTCATGGGAGGACCACCTTTCCACGCACCCGCCCTTCATTCTCGCGACCTCTGCGATTGATGGCCACCGACCGGTGACCGAGGAGGCGCCTCCACCGGTGGTCGAGGCGCTCAGCCCGACCGAAGAGGCGATGTTCCATGTGCTTTGTGCCGATCCGGAATGGGAAGAAGCGACGTCGCCCACGCCGACCGAGGAGATGCGCGCTGCGGAAGCTGTCGACGCGACCGTCGTCCCAAGCCGGCCGATCGATGGCGGGGACGCCTCGCAGGATAGGCCCCTCCGCCGCTCGAAGAGGGTTGCAAACACGGCGACGACCCGGTCCCGGACGCGCTCGAGCAAGCGAGGCTCGCGCACGTCGCTCTCCTAGTCTCCCGATCCCGCTGTTCTGTCATGACTTACGATTCACGATCCTCATTCGCCATTCGCAACCCCCTCCGCTCGCCGCTTACGCTTCCTGTTCTAAGCTTATTCCTTTCATGTTCAAAGCCCAACGTTTCACGCCCGTTCCGCCGCCGGTAGAGTATGTGTATCGATTATCCCCGCTCCCCGCTCCGCTCCATTGTTCCCCTCCGTCTATTTTTTTCTCCCCGTCCGGGGCCCCCGCATGGGCCGCGAGTGCCGCGCAGGAACGGCCTCGGCCGCTCTTTGTACGTCCTTGGTCGTGATTTCGAGGGTGCACCCGAGGATCAGATCATTGCGCCTGTTGTTGACGGCGATGGATGATGGACGTCGAATCGCCGCCGATTGTGGGGATTCGCGGACGGCGGTGGGCAGACGGGGAGGGGCGACGTAGCAGTATGCACTAGTAGTATTGCCTGTATGGCCGTTATGCTCGAACAATAGGACCCGTTTAGTGCCTTGTGCGCGGACTGGCGAGTGCGAGCCCCAGGCCTACGGGGCGGTGGGAAGCTGAGCTGGTGCGGCGCGAGGGGCAGCCGGCGCGGGCGGCTATAGAAGGGAGCGGAGTTCGAAGGGGGTGTATGCGCTGGGCCGGGCTCTCTTCTGCTCTCGTCTCTCGTTCACTCTCTTCCTCCCGAGCGACGTGCTCTCGACGACCCGCATCCTACTTAGTCCTCTATTTACTGGAGTCTCCGTACTGTAGTAGTCCTGGGCAGTCCCTTCTCTTCCGCCCAAAAACTTGCTTTCTCGCCGCAAGGCACTATTACGACCTATAGCCCCCCTGCTCATAGTTACCCATCGGACTCCCTCTGCTACTTTTACCCCTCTCGCTTGCTCTCGCGCACTCCCGCTCTAGCTCTGGCTCTAGCTCTGGCCCGCCCTCTGGCTGTCCCCCCAACATCAAGTAATTCCTAATCCACCCACCTTACAGCCCCATGTCTCTCTCCGCCAACGACAACTCCTTTTCTCGCGTCTCCTCGGGCAAGACCCCGCCCCCTGCGCCCTCGGCCGCTTTTGCCAAACGGTACGTCTCTTCCGTGTTCTCAGCCCCATTGCGATCGTGCGATCAGCCCCATCTGACCACCCCCACGCTCTACAGCGCGAGGGAGCTCGAGGCAGAGCAGACCATTGGCGCCAGATACAGGCCTCCCGCGCTGCGCGCCCTCGCCTCGGGTGGCTCTCCCCCCAACGAGCACCCCCCGTCCTCGAACACCCCGACCGATACCTCGGCTCTACCCCCCACCAACTATCCCCCGGCTTCAGGAGGGCGAGGGCCGGCACCTTACCTTCCAACGTCCAGCTCGCAGCACAGCGCTTCGCCGCCTCCAGCAACCTCGGCAGCCCCGCTCAGTCCACCGAGTCCTTCGCCGACCAGCTCAGGCAGCGCCCCGACTTGGGCACCCCCACGTCCACGTCAGCGACCGGTGCACCCGTCCGCCCCGGCTTACGTCACTCGGCCTCTGTAGCCTCCTCCGTCGCTTCGTCTGCCCTTACCGAGCGCAACAGTCGCCTCCGCTCTGGCTCGCTTACCCTGCCCACCGGCGGACTCTCGAACGCGTTCGGTCCGTCCATTTTCTCGTCCTCGTGGCTCTCCTCGAGGAACGCGGGCACGGGCCTGCCCGTCCTGGACGATTTGCGCTCCGTGGCATCTATGGATTCTGGCGCCGACGACTTTGACGTCCATACCCTTGACTATCTGGGTTTGGACGACGGGCTCCGCCACCCGCCGGCGGCGACGATCTCGGATTTGCGCAATCAGGCGCAGGCTGCGATAACGGCTAACCTGAATAACAGTCACTCTCGCATGCGTGCGAGCACGGTGTCGAACCCGTACCACCTGCGTCCCTCTGCCGCCTCGCTGCTGTCCACCCCGAACGCCGAGGAGGAAGAGGAGCTGTACGAGAACGATGTGTATCGCCGTGGGGGTCAGGGCATCGGCGGCTACGGAGAGGCTGACGGCGGGAACTACCTGTCTGCCGACTACGTCGCCCAGGGCTTCAAGCAGTCCGATCACCTTGGTGTGGGCCTCGGTACCCGGCCGCGTGCCATTTCAGTGGGCACTCTGGATGATTCGACTTCTCGGCTCCACCGCCGCGCAGGTGTTGGAGAGATGCAGCCCAGCTACGGCGGCGACCTTTCCTTGCACACCGGTCTGGGCAGCTCCACCCTGAACCCTGCCGGAATCTTGCGCTCAGAGAAGACGAGCGCGCCTAGGAACGGCCTCTCTGCGAGCGTGCACTTCCCCAACCAGGAACCGCCGGCGAGCCGTGCTTCGGCGTACCTCGCCGCCCCTTCCTCGAACCAGAACCGTGCCGTTTCCCCGAAGACGGAGAATGCGTCCACTCAGATACAGACTCCCACTCGCTCCCTCTGGATCGGTAATTTGGACAGCTCGTTCACGAGTGAGCAGCTCATCCACGTTTTCGCTCCATACGGAGCCATCGAGTCCCTCAGGTTGCTTCCCGAGAAGGTCGGCCGTGTGCCTCTCGCAGGGCGTTGATAGGACACTGACATCACTCTCTCATGGTTCTATAGGAGTGCGGCTTCGTAAACTTCGTCGACCAGGCGGATGCCATCCGTGCGAAGGATGACGTCCTCAACCGTCTTGGTGGAGACATCGGCATGCCCAACGGCCAAACGGTGCGCATTGGGTTCGGTAAGGCGGACAGCGCGCCTGTCGCACCCGCGAAGGGCGCGAACCTCAACAGCCCGATCGCTACGTCCCCCGGTGGTGTCCTTGGCAAGTCAGGCGGCAACAATGTCGGATTGTCGGGCATGGACGCGCAGCTGCAGTCCACGCCCACGCGTGCGCTCTGGATCGGGTCGATCCCTTCGACCACGACCCCTGCCACCATCCTCAGCGTCTTCAGCCCCTACGGGCCGATTGAGTCTGCGCGTGTCCTCACGCACAAGAACTGCGGCTTTAGTGCGTTTCTTTCTTGCTCTGCTCGGTGAAGAGGCGCTGATTCCACTGCCGCAGTCAACTTCGAGCGTTTGGACGATGCGGTCAGGGCGCGTAAGGCACTCAACGGTCGTGACGTGTTGGGCAGCGATGTCGGTGCCATCCGTATCGGTTTCGCCAAGGTGCCTGTCAAGAACGGTCAGGACGGCAGCGGTGGTCAGGACGAGGGCTCCAACGTCAACGTGCAGGGTGTGGGTGACTTGAGCGTCGGTGCTACCATCCACGCTCTCCGCAACATCAAGGGAGCCTCCACCATCCCGGTGGACCAGCAAGTGCTCAGTGGCTCGCTCGAGAACTACCGATCGAATCTGCTCCTCAGCATGATCGCCTCTGGTGCCCACACTGGATACGATGGGCCAGGCAAGCCTGGTTGGAGTGCCTCGGTGACTGAGCAGCAGATGATCATGAAGGAGCTTAGCGGAGGAAGCCCGGATGCGGAGGCGGACATTCAAGCTCTTACTGGTTAGTGTATACGTCTGACTACATGCACATATGTCGCTCACCGGAGGTTGCAGAGTTCCGCCCTCCTACGATGTACTACACCACGATCCCGCTGGTGTCCGAGAGGCCCCACAACAGGCGTTGGGACGCGTCCAAGCTGCGCGAGCTCCGCAAGAGGCTTGACACGAGCACGATTACCACCGAGGAGATCGACAACGTCGCGGCGGACTTCCTCGACGGCGAGATCGTTGACCTTGCGTCTGACTGGCTTGGTAACACGGTACGTAACCGGACCGCAGCTGCACTGCTGTCTGATATGGTGCTGACTGGATGTGTCTGCAGGTGGTGCAGAAGCTGTTCGAGAAGTGCTCGGCCGCACCCAGACTGGCCATGCTCGAGCGGATCGCGCCGCACCTGGCTATGATCGGCATCCACAAGAACGGTACCTGGGCGGCACAGAAGATCATCGAGTGCGTCCAGACGCCGGACGAGGTCGCGTTGGTCACCCAGAACTTGCGCCCCTACGTGCCTCCGCTCTTGCTTGATCAGTTCGGCAATTATGTTGTGCAGTGAGTGTGCTGACCTTGATCCTGTACGCACATTTTGCTGACGGTATCGGGCGTTAGGTGCTGTCTCCGCTTCGGTGCACCTGCGACCGACTTCCTCTTCGATGCTATGGTGGACCGTCTGTGGGAGATTGCGCAGGGTCGTTTCGGCGCACGTAGCATGCGGGCTTGCCTTGAGAGCTCGCACATCACGTTGAACCAGCAGCGCCGGATTGCCACGGCGATCATCCTTAACTCGATCCCGTTGGCCACCAACCCTAACGGCGCTCTGCTTTTGACTTGGTTGCTCGACACCTCTAGCTTCCCGTCGCGGTACAACTTGTTGGCGCCGCGCTTCACGCCGCACCTGTCGCACCTGTGCACGCACAAGCTGGCGTCCCTGACCGTGCTGCGGATTGTCAATCAGAAGGTGGAGCCGGAGGCCTCTAAGCAAATTGTCGAGGCCTTGTTCAACTCGCCGGGCGATCACGTTCTCACCGATGTCTTGGGCGATCAAGTCAACGGCGTCGCGGTAGTCCACAAGATCTTGACTAGTCCGTTCGTGGACCCCGCGAAGCGCCCGAGCTACGTCGAGGCCACCAAGCGCGTCCTCATCGAGCTCAAGGTCATCGCCACCCAGGCCTACCGCCGCCTTATCGAGGAAGTCGGGCTCCCCGTTCCGAACCTCCAGCCCACGTACACGACGAACATCCCCCAGCCTAGCGGGAAGTCCAAGTACACGTCGCAGAACCAGTATGGTGGCATGCCAGGGCTGCCGGCCGGATACCCCTCCAACGACCAAGGCCTGCAGTCGATGATGGCTGCCCTGCAGATGGGTGGTCAGAACGCTGCGTCAGGTCCTCCGCGCCTCCAGATCGACCCCGGGTTTGGTCAGAACGGTGGTGGGGCTCCTCAGCGCGGTGGTCGGGTTTCGAACCCACCCTCGGCGTTCTCGCCCGCCTCCGACCCGTTCAACCCTTTCGCCGCGCGCACTCCTGACGCAAACACGCCGAGGAGCGGAATGCCTCGCCGCAACGGCGGGATGCCCCCCGCGAACACGCACTCGCCGTCGCCGGTGCCGTACGGCGGTCAGTCGCCGAACATGCCCCCGGCGGCCAACCTCATGAACATGAACCAACCCTCGTACAACGGGATGCCGCCCCAGTCGGTCCCCCCGCACGTCTACCAGGCGTACATGTACCAGCAGATGTACCAACAGCAGAACCCCCCGAACATGGGGACCTTCCACGCCTAGAATCCTTTCCTCATCCCAAGTCGCACCGCTACCGGTCTCACGAATGTCACGACCCGCTCTCCGGAACATACTGTCGAGCCATGAGGATATAACCGTCCCCCCTCCAAATTCCCCTGCGCCTCCTCCTATGTGTTCTACATATTATCCTATTGAATCGCGGCGCGGCAGCGCGCGCATCACCACGTCCTGCTCGCCCGCCTTCCGTATACCCCTGTGCCCGGTCGTCTCGATCTCCCAATCTCATCCAATCAATGTCAATAACCTCCCATAGTCCGCGCACCCACTCGTTTGTCCCATGTCCAATGCCCCAATGTCCCAACAATTCTCGCCTCCCTCACCTCATCTCCCACAAGTCTGCTTTTCTCTTCATTTCTCTCGCTCACTCGACCCCAAAAATTGGACGCGGCGCGCGCCGATGCGCAGGTGCAGGACGGTACGGTACGGTACTACTGTCGGCGGTCTTACTACCACCCCTCACTACCTCTCCATCCCCCCCTCACTACTCTCTCCCCTCCCTCCGGTAGCCGTATAGCAAGCACTGTATGTAGGGTGACCAGCTGGTTGGCTTGCTTTATTAGCCGTGGCCCGTGCGCGATCTCTCTGCTCTTCCCGCCCTTGTTTCTGTGTTCTCGTACTCGGCCTGCAGCTGCCGCCCATCTCTACTTACCTATTTCTCTCTCTCGTCGCGTGCGTTGTATTACATACGGGGAGGCTTCTCGGTAGCCGCTGCACCATAGAAATATATCATGAAGTACGCTCAAGCCTGCCAAGTGTGTGAGGATAAGTTGAAAAGTTGTTAGCTGGGACTGCAGTGTCTGTCTTCGCACATGTCACAGAGTCGCAGCGGGGCTACGGCTGGGGCCAGCTCATTGAGGTATGTCGTAGGAAACAAATGTAGTGTACAGGGTCAAATCGACCACGAAGAGTGATACAATACCAATAACAAGAGCATATAACTTACACAACTCGCCCACCTCACCCGTCCTCCTCCGTGTCCACGTCCATCTCCTCCCCATAGTCCGTCGACCGATCCCGCTCCATCCCACCGTTCATCATCACCGTCCCGACGTCAACCCGGCCATTCCGGTACCCCGCGCGCTCGCGCTCCGCCAGCGCCCTGTCGATCGCGGACTCCCAGCGCGCAGGCGGGCCCTGGAAGAACCGCCGCCGGGCGCCGGGGGCGGGCGTGTCCGCGGGCGCGTGCCCGCAGCCGAGGTCGTAGTAGCCGTGGCCGCCCTCCTCGAGCCGAGGGACGTCGAAGCACTCGCCGGTGAGGAGGCTCATGCGCTTCTTGCCGCGGCGCGGGGCGCGGGAGGCCGCGCGCGCGAGGGAGGCGTCCGAGTCGTATTCGGGCTCGGGCTCGGGGTCGGACTCGGACTCGGACTGCGCGGCGTTTTCTTGGAGGTTGTATACGAATTTCGCGTGTTCTGCGGCCGGGGGTGAGGATGGTGCGACGTTTGTGGGGTATGATGGGGAGAGGGAGCGGGGACGTACGGGCGAGAGTCTCGTCGAGCTCGTCGAGGGGGCCCTGTTCGTAGGCGTCCCCGATGCCTAGGTGCTCGCCCACGCTTTCTCGGGGTACGTCTTGTAGCCCGACTGATGGCGCCGGTCGTAGCTCTGACAGATACCGCAGAGCAGTCTCACTATAGAGCGCAGCGTAAAGAAGGGTGCGCGCGAGCAAGAGTAGATGTACACTCACCGTATTCGGTCAAGACAGCCGTCCCTCAGATTCATGTCTTCCATATTACTTTCTGGGACTTCTAGTCGATAGCGCGGGCCGAACCACTCGAAGTACTCGTTCCAAGGCAGGTTGAGGTCGATGTCATCCTCAATACCCAGGGCACATGCGGTCTCGTACGTCCATGTCCGAGCCACATTCTTCACAGTGTACCCGCCTCCTCCTAGTAGCAGCAAGGGGATGTTCTTCTTGCGGATATACTGGACGCAGCTGGCATGTCCTTGCATGGTGAGGTTCAAGCAGCCTAGCTTGTCGCCAGACAGCGAGTCCGCACCGCACTGTAGGACGATAGCCGACGGCTGGAAGACTTCGAGGATCTTGTCGATGACCTAGGGGCGGCGGCAAACGTGAGTTCAGCCCTATAGGGTGCGCACCTCAGTCCTCGTATTATGAGGGGATGCGCGAGCGGTATGCCCACATACCGGCTGGAAGACGCTCCTGTACGCCTCGTCCGTGATGCCGTCCTTGAGCGGGACGTTCAACGCGTACCCGCGTCCCTTGCCCCGGCCCCTATCCTCCAGCGTGCCCGTCCCGGGGAAGTACTCGCCGAACTTGTGGAAGGAGCAGGTCATGACGCGGTTGGTGGTGTAAAACGCCTCTTCGACGCCGTCGCCGTGATGGCAGTCAATGTCGATATATAGGACGCGCGGGACGGTGCGGAGCATCTCGAGGATGGCGAGCACTATGTCGTTGATGTAGCAGAAGCCGGACGCTTCGCGTTTCTTCGCGTGGTGCAGTCCGCCTGCCCAGTTTATGGCAATGTCGGTTTGACCGCTCATGAGACGCTGCGCCGCGGCTGGTGGAGGGGTTGGACGGAGGTTGATGGGCTGGGGAGTTTGGGCACGCACCTACTGAACCGCCGGCGGATATGGTACAGAATTCGAACACACCGTCGAACGCGGGATTGTCCTCTCCAACCAAGAAACGCGTTCCCTGGTAGGTCAATTGTTGCGCGTTCTCCGGGGTGACCTTCGACAAGAAGTTCACGTATTCGTCGGTATGAAACCTGGTCATTGTCTCCGCGGAGGCGCGTTTTGCTCGCTGGATAGTCATATGAGTGCGCGGGGTAGTACAATCCAACACACTACTCACCAGTACGTGCATCTTAGGAAGCATATCGTATGCCGTAAGGAGTTCGTGCGTAATCCGCATGCGTTGCGGTTTCATGGGATGCGAGAGGCCATAGGTGAACGCGCCAACGTCCGCTGTGTATCACCCTAAGCGTGAGCCAGGTATGATGCGCAAGACTACGTACGGTCGTAGTAGTATGTTACGCGTCGCTTGGACATGGCTGGACGATGAGAGGGACGAACGGGGGCCTGGCGTCGGCGGCGCCTTCGACGGAGAGCTGAAGACAAGACTGGAAAGGGCGCCAGGCAGGCTTGCACCGGTCCGGCTTGCCCGGACACGCCCAACGTCATACGCTTTCGCGGGAAGGCCTGCCGATTGCGACCCTGCGTCTTCCTCCCACCGCGCTCTACCTGGAGTTGACTCTCGCTTTACGGGTTTCTCGCGTAACACATTGGTGCCAGTACTTTGCTACCACGCAAAATGGGCTCTGCATCTTCGAAAGCCACACGTAAGCTCCCCAAAGCACCTCCCGCCTGGGCAGGTGCGAGAACGCCCAGTGCCGGAGAAAACGTTCCACCAAGACCTGCCATGCCTGGAGCGAGTGAGACGAAGACAGAGGGTGCGGGGAGACTATAAAGAGCGAGGGACTGGGCTGATTGTTGACCGTGCGTACAGCGATAGAACAAGACTCCAAAGACCCTCACCTGTTGGCCAATCTCAGTAAACTCGGGCAAGTGCGAGTGGACCACCATATGCAAGCCGTCAAGCCAGTATGTGCTATGCACGAGAAATGGCTCACGTACTGAGACGAGGAATCCTATAGGCCGCCGATCAAGCTCAACGCCTCTTCCAAACTCGCCTGCGCTCCGAAGACGAGGCGCGCTCGGCGCGTCCCCCAAGGAACCACTTGGTAGCCGCCTCTCTTATGGATCTCCTTGAGGAGAGGAAATACGTGGCAACGCCGCAAAAGCTGGAAGAACTCGCCAAGCAGTATGGCATGGACTTGGACAAGCTGGAGCGTTTGGCTCGTTATGTCAACAGCGTCAGTGTCCATCCAGGCTCCGTGAAGCGCACGGTCAACGACGATGGAACTGAAGAGACGACGATGCTGGTGAGTGCGTTGTTCAGTTGAGGTGTATCCGATCACTGATCTCGGCCTATCCGACAGGCTTCTTGGGTAAATCCCGAAATCAAAGAAGAGAGGCCCTTGGTGGGCTCAGGTCATTGATGCACACGCGCTGCATAGCCAGATAGATGTACGACCTCAGCTCCGCTTGTGAGTCTCGACTCCATACAAGTCATACACGCGACTCACAGTCGAACAAATCAGTAGGCGAACGCAGGGTCATTCTGTGGACGGAATGCAGCCTCATGCACTATCCGCCGCGTAGCTCGCGAATGGGGCACATATTCTGCGTAGCGCCCCGGGCTTGATTGGATTCCTGCCGTATGAGCAGGCTTGGTGCCAACACAGAATACCCTATGTACTATCCCTATAATCCAAAGTCCCTAATGTGATCCCTATTCACTACCATGTCCTCAAGCATGTGCGCCCTGGTGACTACCGTCAAGGCTTGTTGGTTGTCGGTAACACTTCGCCGCCGCCGCCGCTCCCAGCGTTGCTCGCGCCGACGTCCATTCGTTTCCGCAACAACCGACTTTTCATCATCCCCAATCCCGTGAGCACGACCTCTCCTGCGACACCCGCCATAACGGCGTGCAAGGGATCCAATACCGGCGCCGTCTCCCGGTCGTTGTCCCCGTCGATGAACCAGAAGATCTTGCAGCCTATAGGCCCCGCGAGGAGCCTCGGGGCGTACTTCATGAAGATGAGAGCGTATCGGTTCGTGGGGGTGATGCGCTTGATGAACTCGTTCGCGGGCGCGGCGCTGCCCTCGAGCACGGCGCGGTCGAACGTGAACACGAACGAGACGAGGAAGACGAAGAACGGCGGGAGGTTCACGACGAACGCGCCGACCCCGGCAAAGAGCATGGTGTTGTCGAGCCCGCACCGAGCGAAGGCGTCGTCGAGTGCGATGGGGACGGTGTACCGGAGGAAGAGGTGTCCGAAGACGATGGTGAACCAGTGCGAGAGCGCGATGAACCAGGAGGCGAGGGCTACTACGAAGATGATCATGAGGCTCAGCAGGCAGAGGCGGGCTGCACGGTGGAGGTTGTCTATGATGCGAGGGTATGCCTCGTCAACTTTGGCGGCCGCCTGGGCGTAGAGTTGTTCGCCCATTGCGCGGATCCGGCCTAGGAGCGAGCTCGACCTCGATGTAGCGCTCAAGGGCGAGGAGGTGTGGCCACTCTGGGTCGAGTCTACCACTGACAGTTTCGACGACCGCTCTTCTCTATCTCCGGGAGTGTGTTCGCCAACTAGCAAGAGTGGCATGCCCTCTATCCCAGCTTCGACATCTGGGAGCATGGTATCGTCAGTACTCCATGCGAATGTTTCATGCTATGTTTTCTCACCCTTTGCATCCATGGTAGTAACGACTGCGATAGTGACTGAGTATGTGTCAATTGTGGCGCATAGACAGGGTGGTAGTGGAACGTCGTCCTACTAGCGGAAGGGGTAGAACTACCGTGACTAGCCCCAGCTTAAGGGTGCGAGCTGCCTAGTCCGTATTCAGCCACCGGGGGCTTGTACTACCGCGCTGAAAGGGTACAGAGACCTCTTCGAGATATTCCTGGGTTATATGCGCTGAACGTTCTGGTACATGTGCCGACTCCGAGGATGGTGGGCGGCTCACGGCTTGAATGTGGGAGTGAAGTGGCTCTGGAGAGGCCCGAGAGGGAACAAGTTAGTGGAATACAGACACCGCCACCGGTGGTACTGATGGTCTTGATTTATATAATGAGGCAGGAGGGAGCCAGTAAGCCTTCGATAGCTCAGTTGGAAGAGCGCGAGACTGTAATGGTTACATCCGCACATATCTTGAGGTCGCTGGTTCGATCCCGGCTCGAAGGACTTTTTGCCTTCCAGTTTTGTCGAGGTCATTGTAGGAGCTTCGGGCGGAGGTTGACGAGGATTTGCGAGGATGGGCTGCGGGCTAAGGGATGTTGCGAAATGTCGGAGCGCCCATTGGCCGTTCCGCCAAGCGCCCATTGCGAAAGTGCAGCCGCTCTTCGCCGACTTCTGTCATACTCAACTCAACTCGCACTACTCCCTGCTGTTTGCTTGACAAACGACTGCCTCACCTCCAGTCAAGCCTGCGCCTGTGTCTTGGACACGGACTGCTCTTTTCCTACATGATGCTTCGCGGAGCTGCACGTACATCGGCCTCCACTCGTGCCGCTGGCAGGAGGTTCTTCTCCCAAACCAGTCGCGCCACATCGCGTCCGGCTGTCGCCGCTGCTCTCACCTCCGCTTCAATTGCAGCAGCAGGTGCTCTGTGGTACGCAACGTCTGCAAGGAACGTAGTACACAATGACGCACCGGCCCCTGAAGTCGGGACGAAAGTCGCTCTGGAAGGCACGTCGAAGAGCGGCGAAGACGCAGAGCTAACTACCTTGGTATGGGGAGCCAACAAGTGAGTTCCCTCCGGTTATCGGTGTACGTGTATACTGACGATTGCTAGAACGCATGTTCTGGAGGACGACCTTCCCGAATCCGTGAAGGTGCCTACACCGACGGGATGGTTCGACAACGTCGCGCTACGCGATCTGGCTCTGCATGAGCAGCACGCGGCGTGCGTCGACGCGCGAGGAGACGTGTATCAGTGGGGAGACGGGTTCTTTGGGAACGAACCGGGGTCGTCGCATGGTAGACCACGTCTGACGCTCCGCGGAAAAGTGAGTACTGCCGTACACGACCCTCATCCAGAATGATTCCTCATCACTCGCGTCTTGAACCGTGCCAGAACATCACGCAACTGCAGCTGACGCGTACGCGCGTGTTTGCACTGTCCGCGTCTGGGCGCATATACGTCCTCTCGTCCCGTCAGGCTGACCAGGCCTTGCCCAACGGTGCTCAAACACCTGCGAGCACGCCCTGGTGGGGAACCGGATGGCTGTGGGGCGAGGAGGAAGAAGTGGACTTTGCTGAGATCACACCGAAGGAGACACTCAAGCGCGGCGAAAAGTATTCTCATCTCTACCCTCCCCATAGGTCCAACACGCTCATACCCGTGCTCGCAGGTTCGTGCAGATCTCCGCGGGGACGGACCACATGCTGGCCCTTACGTCCGAAGGCCGTACGTTCGCGCACCCCATCACGCTCAACGCGAACTCGCACGGGCAGCTCGGCTTCCGCAAGTGCGACGTGCCCTCCCCCGCCGACCTGATTCACTTCCACCTCCCGCACAAGCACCCCCGCGTCCCACTCGAGCTCACGCCGAGGTCTATCGCGGATCCGTACGCGAAGGCGAGCCCTGCCATCCGTCCTGCGGGCTCGGCCCCGAGGAATAGCGAGGCGCTCATTGGCAAGGACGCGGCGGCTGCTGGACTCGACGACACCAATATCCGCTTCTCTGATAAGCTGTTTGAGGTGCCCGCGCTGAGAGGCGTCAAGGTCGAGCGTGTTGCTACAGGCGGGCGGAGCAGCTTCGTGAAGACCGCCGGCGGCAAGGTCCTCGGCTGGGGCGCGAACGAGTTCGGGTATGTCCCATATCTACGCGACATGCGCCCTTGAACGTGTCTGTAACTGACGCAACGCGTCGTGCTAGGCAAATCGGACTCGGGGCGAACGTGACGCTCGAGACGATCACCGTCCCGACGGAGGTCATCCTCTGGCGAACAACGCCGGGGACGATGCAGACAAAGTGCATCGACGTGTTTGCTGGTGAGTGGTGTATCGGTGTGCCTGTATCCCTCGACGGCCTCACTGACGTGACCACAGGCGGGGACCTGACGATGTTCGAGGTCGAGCGCGCGGACGGCTCGGGCATGCCGTACATCGACGTGCTCTCCTGTGGGAACGGGCAGTGGGGCGGGCTCGGCAACGCGCTGTACAGCAACGCTCAGAGCACGCCCGTCCGCGCCAAGAACGTCAGCGGGCTGCTGGAATGTGAGTGACGCAATCGAATTCGGCGTGGGCGTGGCTGATGCGTGCTGTTCTTTCCTTTCTCTTCGAATTCGCGCAATGCAGACAGCGAGGCAGCGCAGAACCTGCAGGCGATCGTCCCTGAGACGATCTCGATCTCTCCCACCGGTCATGTTCTCCTTACGCTCGACACCCGCAAGCACGCCGGCCCCGGCGGCGGGGGCAAGGACGTGGTCGTGTGGGGCGCAAACTTCGACTACCAGCTTGGGAACGGGAAGCGGGGGAGCGTGCCGACGCCGACGGTGCTGCTCACGCCGAGCGGGGAGCGGTTCATGCTGCATCGGAAGCGTGCGAAGGAGGTGCGGGACTTGCAGGGGCAGGTGTGGAAGAAGGGCGTGGAGGTCGAGCAGCGCGCGGTGGCTGGGTGGAACAACTCGGTCGTGTACTGGAGGATCTGCTCATAGACCCGGCGGGAGACGTGGGATGTCGAGACGCAGCGGATAGGCTATTCCCGCGGTCGGAGTTGACGGCGGTGTAATGGAGCTATTGTTATGATCAGCGAATCTGGCACGACCGCTCACGACCGCAGATGGTGGGCAGTGCTCCGGGCAACGATAGAAGGACGCAGGGGGCGATCTGAGTGCGGCCAAACATATTGGCAAGTGGGAAGAGGCTCGCCGGGGCGGGGCCTATCGGACACAGGCGGGTACTAAAGCGGGCGAGGATTGCGCTGCGCGGGCAACGCATGTCCTGGCCTCACCCGCTAGTTAAGTCCTCTCCGCCGCCGCACCCGTCCACGCCCTGCCTTGCGCCTGCCCCGTCCGTGCTCGAGGCAGTCTGGAGCACAAGAGCTCGAGCTGTGTCCGATCGCGCCCCGTTTAGGCGCCCGTCCAACGCGACTTTGGCGGGACGCGAGACGCGTCCTGTGCTCTCTTCGAGCGACCGTGGGCTCTCTCTTGAGCCCGAGCTCGGCTACTCCTGGGCTGTGTCTGCGCTCCCAACCAGAGCCCTCGCCCCACGCTATCCGGGCTCTCGCTCGACGAAACCGCACCTCGCAGCCAGTGGGACACACCGCCAGACGCCGTCCTCGACGCGTTCCCCGCCGCCTGCCGCCTGCCGCTCGCCCCGGCCGGCCTCCAGACTGCATACAGTCGCTCCGCCGTCGTTGCCCGCACAGAACGACCCCACGCACGCGCTGTAACTCGCGTAACTCGTCCGCAAAGGTCGATTCAACTTGTTTCTGCTATCCGGGCTCTACTCACCACGTCCGCGGTCTGCAGATCGTCTCGCCCGTTTCGTCCCTCCCCGCCGAACGGAGTGCCGGAATTGCCTTACACCTGGCAGGCAGAGGCGGGCGACCACTGCGCGTGCTCGAGATGTGACGCCGCGCTGCGGGGTGGCCGCGTCCTTGCGCTGTAGGCGGCCCAAGTTGGCTGCCACGACAGATCCGCCCAGAGCGCCCACTAGGCGAGTCCTTCCGCCGTCGTTCATGCTTGAACTGGCTCAGAGTGCATTCCTCTGTTATCCAACACGTTTCCAGGCGTGGGCGCGCCGGACTGTCGACGGGAGCGACGCATTTCACGCTCTACGGCGTGAGTTTCGTTCATGGCTCTCTCTGTGCGCAACGGCAGCGCTAATCCTTCCTACTACAGCATCCTCTGAACATTTTATAGCATCCCAAACACATTTCGGCGCGCGCCGACGAGGTCCACAAAACGGCAAATCTGGCCGTTTCATGGGTGCCAATAGACGCCCATCTCACCGCGCACGACACGTTCGCGCACATCGCCGTCTTTGCGTGGTTGTAGCACACGTACGTTATACTTCAGGGATAGCGTGCATACGACCGACTGAACGGCACACTCGCTGTCAGGACGTCGAAGACGCGGGTGCAAACGCACACGAGCATCGTACCGCTCCCGCCCCTGTCGCCCAGAGCGATCTCACAATGACGGCGACGAAACTAGACGCAGGATCACGGAAGACATCGGGACGACCCCCCGGCTGAGATTACCAGGCAAGTTGCCCCTGCAGCCCGCCGCCCGCCGCCATGTCAGCAACGACCCCGAGCCCGCTAGGTGGGTGCCATCCCTACTATACACCTTCCTCCCTACCACGCCGATGCCCTGCGAAGAGCGCGTCAGCACGTCAGAGCTCGAATACGAGCACTCCGCGGTGCGTACCTCCTTTATGCACTCCACTACTTGGGCGCAGGCCCGAGGCGTGTTCGGCATGCTGGGCGCACCGGCACGGCGAGCGGGCATCGAGCGACGGACGCAAGAGAAACGCAGGTATCTGACGGCGAGCACGGGGATACACGGCACGGTAGGTGAGTGAGGAGCGAACGATCCACGGCGGGGTTATTATACGCAAGGAACATCTCCCGAGGACGCACGGACCTCGTTCGCGTATGGCGCGCCCCGGAATCATCGCAGCGTGCGCGTGCCGTCCCAAGACCGCCGCCCCGGTCAGGCATTTCCCGCAGTGCGGTGCCCGGACGCGTCCATCCGACGCTGTCCCCGCGCGAGACGTCCCGCACGGCCGAGACGAGCAGGTGCGCACCGTTTCAGGTCCGAGACAATGTCGCCTACGCGGGCCCGTTCCTCTTACGTATCCGCCCCGCTGTACGGCGGGAGCCTTGCACGTTGGCGGCTCGATGGTGAAGGCTTTGCACAGGCCTCGAACATTGGCGCGCCGGATAGCGGCGGCGGCGGTTGGGTGTCCACGAGAACGCACGAGACGGCCCCGACCATGCGAGGCGCGTACGAACGGGCTCCATCGACGCTGCGACATGCGTACCGCCGCGGGGCACGCTCTCCCGTCTCCCTCGAAGGGCGGGGCGGGGCGCCGTGCACGTACTCAGGCGGCTTCTTTCCGGTGCCCGTGACGATGCCGGGGAGTACCAGTATCGGACGAGAGCAGCGCAGGCAGACAGCACTCGAGCTCGATTCACCCCCGCCCGTGCACACGTCCGCCGACGGGGCCAAGTTCGCCGGACCTCGCAGCGCGTGTGCAGGGATGGGCTCCAATCAGTGCTCGCGCGTCGCGTCGCGTCACATCCGACCGCCATTCTGTGAGCGTGAGTCCCGCCGTTCCGGCAGCAGCGAGGTCGGCGAGCTGTCCCGTACCGGCACACAGCAGGAGCAGGTGCAGGACCCATCGCAAAGGACGTGCGGGCAAGAGCTCCGCTCGTGAACGGTCATCGAGAAAGGAGACGAGGACAAGGTCTCATGTAGTCTACGTCCCCCCTTCCCGTTGTACGACTTCGAGGCAACGAGTACATGGCGCGTAGTGCCGATCTCCGTATGCGCCTTCCAAAGGCACGACTGTTTGCGGTGGCAACGTGCGGGGTTCGATCCGAACAACCTCGTCCCCCGGATTGGGCGAAGACGGCAGCGGGTAGCTCGCACCCGCGCTGTACATGACGCTCTGTCCCTGCCGGCGTGCGTGTCGCGTTCTGCGCCCACGGCCAGCCTCGTTACCGCAGCAAACGTACTACTCGTCTGGCCGGGCTGGCAGGCCATAGATCGACGCACTTGGAGTCTCTGTGCGCTCGCCCGACGCGCCCTCGCCGCCCTGCCGACCCGCGTGCTCGCTCACAGTCCCTGCCTGGACCTCGAGAAACCGTCGCGGCCGGTGTTCCGCGCGTCAGCGTACTGCGAAACGGCCCGTCCAGGAATGCTGGACGGTCGCTGTACATGCGCCCGGGTTGCCTTGTGCTCACCCAACCCGCCCGGGACGGTGCGTCGTCCGTGTGAGTTGCCCCGCGGAAGTGCACCGCGCTCGCTCACGCGCGCACACTCGTCTCAGGCCATCCGTTGGCCAGAGGCATTCAGGTTTCTGTGATTTGGCCTCTGAACCGTGCCGTGGAGCACAACCGGTCACGCACAGACGTTCCGGCATCGCCAAGAGCTGAACTGCAGCCCCCGCCTGCGCTCCGGACGACAGTCGACACGGTACGATGTGTCCGTCTGGTCGCGCTCTCAGAGCAATGCTGTTCACACGCCCCATCATTTGGGCCTGCATAACGGCTCATAGCATGCCGCCTCGGGCATTTTCTATGAGGCTTTCCGTTCCGACGGCCGAACACTAGCCGTACCACGATACCGACGGACACTGAGAAACACGGCCAGTGAGGCCCAGCACCGGGTACGTTCCGCGTGTCTCTGCCTGCGCGGCCTTTCGCGGTACTCATCCTCTGCGCTCCATCTACCCAAGACGCGCGGGCTTGTATGTTCCGACCGTCAGGGCGGCAGGTGGCCCGTGGTGCGGTTCACCCCAGCGCAAGCGATCGATCCGGGCACGTCTCCCGCATTTGTGCTATGAGGCTTCGTCTAACACTCCTGGATATTGTGCTGCAGCGACGGTGCACGCTCACGCTCTTGGGGGCCGTGAGCCGTTGTAGAACGTCTGGCAGCGTCTCCTCTGCGTCCCGGTACGACGACTCTGCACCGTGGCAAGCTGTTCGAACGAGCGAACAGTGCAGTTCGGTGCGTAGGAATAGAACATAACTCCCCTGCGCTCCGCCCGTCGTGTGTGCAATGCCGGATTGTTGGCCGACGTGCACCTGCAGCAAAGTACGGTACACGGGACACCGCTCGCAGAATTACTCGTGTTTGACGCTTGCACGGCTTGGCTTGGCACACATGAAACTGCAAGGGGATAGGCTGAATACGTCGGCCTGCCAGAGGTATCTTCCTGCGCTGACACCCTGCGCATGATCGCCTCAGCAGGTTTTGTGATCGACGGGGCGGGCAGCGGGTGTGCACCACACACCGTTTCACGTCCGTGACGCCACCCATACGCGGCCTCGTTCTCTTACGTTTTGGTGCTGCCGGTGTAAGATGGAGGTCCCTGAGCATCGGTACCTAATCGCAGAGGCCGCGCATGTACCGCAGACCGAGCATGCGGGATAAGAACGAGGACAGTTGTGCAGGCGTGGGACAGCGCGAGCAGTCCCAGGTGGGTGGCATGTCCACCAAGCCCGCCCAGATGCCGCGCATGGATATGATCCGGTGCGGTCGACCTTGCGATTCGCGCGCCTTGGTGAGGCATACTTGCCCAGGTCTGTCCCCAAGCCTGAGGCCTAGGCCTGAGCTCTGCAAGATTGCTGTGTTCCACCCGCGGCAAGGCCGGGACGACTCTGTGCAGAACAAGTCGGTCGAGCTTGCCAGGCCTCGCAGAGCACGCCGACGGATGGGTTTCTGTCCGCGCCCATGTGTCACATCACCTTTGATCAGCCGGCCGCCAGTCTGGTGAACGTAGTATGCGAGCTACACCATTCCGGTGGCAGCGAGATTGGTGTGCCATCCGATACCCGGGATTCCGTGCAACATGTCCTCTGGCAGGACCTTTCTGCCCGTCCTCACAGGTCATAGCCCACAGAGCAGTGTGGTGTTGGGAGCAGGGACAAATGGCAAAGATACACCCGAGAGTGATTCCAAAGTCTACACACAACCCAGCTCACAGAGCCGGCAGGTACCGCAGATGGGCAGGTTACAGACAAGGCGGGAAATCCGATGGACACACCGGGAGCACAGACGGCTGGGAGCATGAGGCAAAGCCAATCTGTGGGTGTCCAATCCCAGAGATCACCGAGGACTGCAACGACTTGGCCTAGCTGCCGTGAATTAAACATTCACATGGAGGCGGAGCGCTGCTGGCAATCACAACTCTTCCACACCGCCACTGCTGTGCTTTCCACAGTCAGACAAGCCGGACCGGCTCGCAGACGATGTCCCTTTGATCGAGTATCACAACACCAGATGAAACATGCTCGGGGGATAACGGCAGGCTTACCATTGAACAGCCTGTAGACCTAGCACTCACCGGCCCGAAGGTTTCCTTAGGCCCACGAAAATGCATGGCAAGTAGAGGCCTGAGCGCCATCGGATAGTCTCCTGACGCTTCCCTGTGTGCACTGGCAAAGCGGTTCCAATGACATACCAGGATTTTCTCGTGAAACCTACCGAAAGGCATAACATGTAAATGATATCATCGATGTGTCGGCCCAGGTTGCCTCCTGGTACGTGTGGCAGTACTGTGCACTCCGTGCATGTAGCAGGATGGGAATCCTGATGCGGCAGGAAATGTCCATTCACTGCCATGCTCTGTCTGCAGTCGTGTCCCGCAAAGCGAGCGAGCGAGAACGTGAAACACACCACCGGCATCGGCAGGGCTCAAACAGTTCTCAGTCTTTGGCTAGAGTGATATGCAGCACAACAGGCAGGCCCCGTCCAATATCCTGGGAAAGGTCAGACGGGAGATTGCGGCGAGGTGTCTACATACCGCGAAGAGAATCCAGGCCTGGGTGCAAACACGGAGGGGAGAGAGCACTGGGCAGGACTCTTTGGAACCGTGGCTGGAGACCACTTCCAAGTCCTCGCCAGGGTCGAAGCTGCGCCCTAAGACCATTGTCGGGCCGCGGGTATGCCGTGTCTGGCATTGTGCAGGCATTCACTGAGCATACGATCCAGCTGGTGTCAGTCTGGTCCCGAGGACACTGCCAGAGTACAAGGCTAGTGCGACCGCGGAGCACCGGTGAGCGAACGTGAAGGTGCAAAGACACAGGATACGTACAAGCGAGCGATAGGAACATGCTATCTACAGAAGCTGGACAGCCCGGTGGGCGGAGGAAGTACGTACGCCGAGCGTGGCGCCTAGTCTCGGCTGCCCAGCGGATGTTGATCCATGTGTACGGGCGACTCGTGTGCGGAGCGCTCATGAACAGGTCGCGCTCACGACCACCACGTACCGAGCACAGCGGCCGGGTGCGTCTGTCGATGGATCTGGCGTGCGCCGATGTCGCCTAATTTCTGACACGCAAGCCCGCCGTGTTTGCCCCGTGTGCCCGAGAATGTGCTTGCCGGTGAGTGTACGAGCACTGCCCTTGTCCCTGTGGACGCCTGCCGAATTAATTCACTCCAGGCTAATTCACTCCAGGAGACTTGCCGGGCTAATCCACTACAGTAGACTTGCCGGGCTAATTTACTCCAGGAGACTTGCAGAGTCCGCAAATCCATCAGGGAGATGCACGCCCTCCGATCCACCCTCTCCCCGTCCGTCCTCCGGCTCGGGCAGCCCCCGCAGGTCTGCCACGTCCACCCGAGGCGCATCCTGCACCGCCTCGCACTCCGCCGCCGCCCGCGCCCCTTGCAGGAGGCTCTTCTCCCAGACCACTCGCACCACATCGTGTCCGGCTGCCCGCAGAAAAGTGAGTACTGCCGTACACAACCTTTGTCCAGAATGGTTCCTCATCACTTGCGTCTTGAACCGTGCCAGAACATCACGCAACTGCAGCTGACGCGCACGCGCGTGTTTGCACTCTCCGCGTCTGGGCGCATATACGTCCTCTCGTCCCGTCAGGCTGACCAGGCCTTGCCCACGGGTGCTCAAACACCTGCGAGCACGCCCTGGTGGGGAACCGGGTGGCTGTGGGGCGAGGAGGAAGAAGTGGACTTTGCTGAGATTACACCGAAGGAGAAACTCAAGCGCGGCGAAAAGTAGGCACAGTTCTACCCTCCCCATAGGTCCAACACGCTCATACCCGTGCTCGCAGGTTCGTGCAAATCTCCGCGGGGACGGACCACATGCTGGCTCTTACGTCCGAAGGCCGTACCTTCGCGCACCCCATCACGCTCAACGCGAACTCGCACGGGCAGCTCGGCTTCCGCAAGTGCGACGTGCCCTCCCCCGCCGACCTGATTCACTTCCACCTCCCGCACAAGCACCCCCGCGTCCCACTCGAGCTCACGCCGAGGTCCATCGCGGATCCGTACGCGAAGGCGAGCCCTGCCATCCGTCCCGCAGGCTCGGCCCCGAGGAATAGCGAGGCGCTCATTGGCAAGGACGCCGCGGCGGCCGGGCTCGACGACACCAATATTCGCTTCTCGGATAAGCTGTTCGAGGTCCCCGCGCTGAGAGGCGTCAAGGTCGAGCGTGTTGCTACAGGCGGGCGGAGCAGCTTCGTGAAGACCGCCGGCGGCAAGGTCCTCGGTTGGGGCGCGAACGAGTTCGGGTAAGTCCCATATCTAGGCGACATGCGCCCTTGAACGTGTCTGTAACTGACGCAACGCAACGCGTCGTGCTAGGCAAATCGGACTCGGGGCGAACGTGACGCTCGAGACGATCACCGTCCCCACGGAGGTCATCCTGTGGCGAACAACGCCGGGGACGATGCAGACGAAGTGCATCGACGTGTTTGCTGGTGAGTGGTGTATCGGTGTGCCTGTATCCCTCGACGGCCTTACTGACGTGACCACAGGCGGGGACCTGACGATGTTCGAGGTCGAGCGCGCGGACGGCTCGGGCATGCCGTACATCGACGTGCTCTCTTGTGGGAACGGGCAGTGGGGCGGGCTCGGCAACGCGCTGTACAGCAACGCTCAGAGCACGCCCGTCCGCGCCAAGAACGTCAGCGGGCTGCTGGAATGTGAGTGACGCAATGGAATCCGGCGTGGGCATGGCTGATGAGCGCCGTTTCTTCCTTTCTCTTCGAATTCGCGCAATGCAGACAGCGAGGCAGCGCAGAACCTGCAGGCCATCGTCTCCGAGACGATCTCGATCTCTCCCACCGGCCATGTCCTGCTCACGCTCGACACCCGCAAGCACGCCGGCCCCGGCGGCGGGGGCAAGGACGTGGTCGTGTGGGGCGCGAACTTTGACTACCAGCTCGGGAACGGGAAGCGGGGGAGCGTGCCGACGCCGACGGTGCTGCTCACGCCGAGCGGGGAGCGGTTCATGCTGCATCGGAAGCGTGCGAAGGAGGTGCGGGACTTGCAGGGGCAGGTGTGGAAGAAGGGCGTGGAGGTCGAGCAGCGCGCGGTGGCCGGGTGGAACAACTCGGTCGTGTACTGGAGGATCTGCTCGTGATAGATGGGTGAGTGCTGGTCCATGCGCATGCGCTCGAAAAGTACTGATCGCCGATATGCCAGCATGGGGGAAGGAAGAACAGGCGCCGTTTGGCACCCTCAAGGGCCGGCATTGTCTGGGCTGGATTGTGATAGGAATGGGTGAACCTATCATAACGTTCCCGCATAGTGGGACCTCATTCAGGATGAGGGACGTGGGATCTCGAGACGCAGAAGGTCGCAGGAGCGGATAGGCTATTCCCGCGGTCGGAGTTGACGGCGGTGTAATGGAGCTATTGTTATGATCAGCGAATCTGGCACGACCGCTCACGACCGCAGATGGTGGGCAGTGCGCCGGGCAACGATAGAAGGACGCAGGGGGCGATCTGAGTGCGGCCAAACATATTGGCAAGTGGGAAGAGGCTCGCCGGGGCGGGGCCTATCGGACACAGGCGGGTACTAAAGCGGGCGAGGATTGCGCTGCGCGGGCAACGCATGTCCTGACCTCACCCGCCAACTCTCTCTGCCTCGCGCCTGCCCTGTCCGTGCTCGAGGCAGTCTGGAGCACAAGAGCTCGAGCCGTGTCCGATCGCGCCCCGTATAGGCGCCCGTCCGACGCGACTTTGGCGGGACGCGAGACGCGTCCTGTGCTCTCTTCGAGCGACCATGGGCTCTCTCTTGAGCCCGAGCTCGGCTACTCCTCGGCCGTGTCTGCGCTCCCAACCAGAGTTCTCGCCCCACGCTGTCCGGGCTCTCGCTCGACGAAACCGCACCTCGCAGCCAGTGGGACATGCCGCCAGACGCCGTCCTCGACGCGTTCCCCGCTGCCTGCTGCCTGCCGCTCGCCCCGGCCGGCCTCCACACTGCATACAGTCGCTCCGCCGTCGTTGCCCGAACAGAACGACCCCGCGCACGCGCTGTAACTCGCGTAACTCGTCCGCAAGGTCGATTTACTTTGTTTCTGCTATCCGGGCTCTACTCACCCCGTCCGCGGTCTGCAGATCGTCTCGCCCGTTTCGTCCCTCCCCGCTGAACGGAGTGCCGGAATCGCCTTACACCTGGCAGGCAGAGGCGGGCGACCACTGCGCGTGCTCGAGACGTGACGCCGCGCTGCGGGGTGGCCGCGTCCTTGCGCTGTAGGCGGCCCAAGTTGGCTGGGACGGCAGATCCGCCCAGAGCGCCCGCTAGGCGAGTCCTTCCGCCGTCGTTCATGCTTGAACAGGCTCAGAGTGTTTTCCTCTGTTATCCAACTCGTTTCCAGGCGTGGGCGCGATGGACTGACGACGGGAGCGATGCATTTCACGCTCTACGGCGTGAGTTTCGTTCATGGCTCTCTCTGTACGCAACGGCAGCGCTAATCCTTTCTCCTACAGCATCCTATGAACGTTTTACAGCGTCCCATACACATTTCCCCGCGCGCCGACGAGGCCCACACAATGGCAAATCTGGCTGTTTCATGGGCGCAAATAGACGCCCATCTCACCGCGCACGCGACGTTCGCGCACATCGCCGTCTTTGCGTGGCTGTAACACAGGTGCGTTATAATACAGGGATAGCGTGCATACGACCGACTGAACGCTGAACGGCACACCCGCTGCCAGGACTTCGAGGACGCGAGTGCAAACGTGCACGAGCATTGTACCACTCCCGCCCCCGCCATCCAGTGCGATCTCACAACGACGGCGACGAAACTAGACGCAGGACCACGGAAGCCATCGGGACAACCCCCCGGCGCAGATTACCAGGCAAGTCGCCCCTGCAGCCTGCCGCCCGCCGCCATGTCAGCAACGACCCCGAGCCCGCTAGGTGGGTGCCGTCCCTACTACACATCTTCCTCCCTACAACGCCGACGCCCCGCAAAGAGCGCGTCAGAACGTCAGAGCCCGAATACGAGCACTCCGCGGTGCGTACCTCCTTTATGCACTCCACTACCTAGTGCAGGTCCGAGGCGTGTTCGGCATGCTGGGTGCACCGGTACGGCGAGCGGGCATCGAACGACGGACGCAAGAGAAACGCAGGTATCTGACGGCGAGCACGGGGATACACGGCACGGTAGGTGAGTGAGGAGCGAACGATCCACGGCGGGGTTATTATACGCAAGGAACATCTCCCGAGGACGCACGGACCTCGTTCGCGTATGGCGCGCCCCGGAATCATCGCAGCGTGCGCGTGCCGTCCCAAGACCGCCGCCCCGGTCAGGCATCTCCCGCAGTGCGGTGCCCGGACGCGTCCATCCGACGCTGTCCCCGCGCGAGACGTCCCGCACGGCCGAGACGAGCAGGTGCGCACCGTTTCAGGTCCGAGACAATGTCGCCTACGCGGGCCCGTTCCTCTTACGTATCCGCCCCGCTGTACAGCGGGAGCCTTGCACGTTGGCGGCTCGATGGTGAAGGCTTTGCACAGGCCTCGAACATTGGCGCGCCGGATAGCGGCGGCGGCGGTTGGGTGTCCACGAGAACGCACGAGACGGCCCTGACCATGCGAGGCGCGTACGAACGGGCTCCATCGACGCTGCGACATGCGTACCGCGGCGGGGCACGCTCTCCCGTCCCCCCTCGAAGGGCGGGGCGGGGCGCCGTGCACGTACTCAGGCGGCTTCTTTCCGGTGCCCGTGACGATGCCGGGGAGTACCAGTATCGGACGAGAGCAGCGCAGGCAGACAGCACTCGAGCTCGATTCACCCCCGCCCGTGCACACGTCCGCCGACGGGGCCAAGCTCGCCGGACCTCGCAGCGCGTGTGCAGGGGTGGGCTCCGATCAGTGCTCGCGCGTCGCGTCGCGTCGCATCCGACCGCCATTCTGTGAGCGTGACTCCCGCCGTTCCGGCAGCAGCGAGGTCGGCGAGCTGTCCCGTACCGGCACACAGCAGGAGCGGGTGCAGGACCCATCGCAAAGGACGTGCGGGCAAGAGCTCCGCTCGTGAACGGTCATCGAGAAAGGAGACGAGGACAAGGTCTCATGTAGTCTACGTCCCCCCTTCCCGTTGTACGACTTCGAGGCAACGAGTACATGGCGCGTAGTGCCGATCTCCGTATGCGCCTTCCAAAGGCACGACTGTTTGCGGTGGCAACGTGCGGGGTTCGATCCGAACAACCTCGTCCCCCGGATTGGGCGAAGACGGCAGCGGGTAGCTCGCACCCGCGCTGTACATGACGCTCTGTCCCTGCCGGCGTGCGTGTCGCGTTCTGCGCCCACGGCCAGCCTCGTTACCGCAGCAAACGTACTACTCGTCTGGCCGGGCTGGCAGGCCATAGATCGACGCACTTGGAGTCTCTGTGCGCTCGCCCGACGCGCCCTCGCCGCCCTGCCGACCCGCGTGCTCGCTCACAGTCCCTGCCTGGACCTCGAGAAACCGTCGCGGCCGGTGTTCCGCGCGTCAGCGTACTGCGAAACGGCCCGTCCAGGAATGCTGGACGGTCGCTGTACATGCGCCCGGGTTGCCTTGTGCTCACCCAACCCGCCCGGGACGGTGCGTCGTCCGTGTGAGTTGCCCCGCGGAAGTGCACCGCGCTCGCTCACGCGCGCACACTCGTCTCAGGCCATCCGTTGGCCAGAGGCATTCAGGTTTCTGTGATTTGGCCTCTGAACCGTGCCGTGGAGCACAACCGGTCACGCACAGACGTTCCGGCATCGCCAAGAGCTGAACTGCAGCCCCCGCCTGCGCTCCGGACGACAGTCGACACGGTACGATGTGTCCGTCTGGTCGCGCTCTCAGAGCAATGCTGTTCACACGCCCCATCATTTGGGCCTGCATAACGGCTCATAGCATGCCGCCTCGGGCATTTTCTATGAGGCTTTCCGTTCCGACGGCCGAACACTAGCCGTACCACGATACCGACGGACACTGAGAAACACGGCCAGTGAGGCCCAGCACCGGGTACGTTCCGCGTGTCTCTGCCTGCGCGGCCTTTCGCGGTACTCATCCTCTGCGCTCCATCTACCCAAGACGCGCGGGCTTGTATGTTCCGACCGTCAGGGCGGCAGGTGGCCCGTGGTGCGGTTCACCCCAGCGCAAGCGATCGATCCGGGCACGTCTCCCGCATTTGTGCTATGAGGCTTCGTCTAACACTCCTGGATATTGTGCTGCAGCGACGGTGCACGCTCACGCTCTTGGGGGCCGTGAGCCGTTGTAGAACGTCTGGCAGCGTCTCCTCTGCGTCCCGGTACGACGACTCTGCACCGTGGCAAGCTGTTCGAACGAGCGAACAGTGCAGTTCGGTGCGTAGGAATAGAACATAACTCCCCTGCGCTCCGCCCGTCGTGTGTGCAATGCCGGATTGTTGGCCGACGTGCACCTGCAGCAAAGTACGGTACACGGGACACCGCTCGCAGAATTACTCGTGTTTGACGCTTGCACGGCTTGGCTTGGCACACATGAAACTGCAAGGGGATAGGCTGAATACGTCGGCCTGCCAGAGGTATCTTCCTGCGCTGACACCCTGCGCATGATCGCCTCAGCAGGTTTTGTGATCGACGGGGCGGGCAGCGGGTGTGCACCACACACCGTTTCACGTCCGTGACGCCACCCATACGCGGCCTCGTTCTCTTACGTTTTGGTGCTGCCGGTGTAAGATGGAGGTCCCTGAGCATCGGTACCTAATCGCAGAGGCCGCGCATGTACCGCAGACCGAGCATGCGGGATAAGAACGAGGACAGTTGTGCAGGCGTGGGACAGCGCGAGCAGTCCCAGGTGGGTGGCATGTCCACCAAGCCCGCCCAGATGCCGCGCATGGATATGATCCGGTGCGGTCGACCTTGCGATTCGCGCGCCTTGGTGAGGCATACTTGCCCAGGTCTGTCCCCAAGCCTGAGGCCTAGGCCTGAGCTCTGCAAGATTGCTGTGTTCCACCCGCGGCAAGGCCGGGACGACTCTGTGCAGAACAAGTCGGTCGAGCTTGCCAGGCCTCGCAGAGCACGCCGACGGATGGGTTTCTGTCCGCGCCCATGTGTCACATCACCTTTGATCAGCCGGCCGCCAGTCTGGTGAACGTAGTATGCGAGCTACACCATTCCGGTGGCAGCGAGATTGGTGTGCCATCCGATACCCGGGATTCCGTGCAACATGTCCTCTGGCAGGACCTTTCTGCCCGTCCTCACAGGTCATAGCCCACAGAGCAGTGTGGTGTTGGGAGCAGGGACAAATGGCAAAGATACACCCGAGAGTGATTCCAAAGTCTACACACAACCCAGCTCACAGAGCCGGCAGGTACCGCAGATGGGCAGGTTACAGACAAGGCGGGAAATCCGATGGACACACCGGGAGCACAGACGGCTGGGAGCATGAGGCAAAGCCAATCTGTGGGTGTCCAATCCCAGAGATCACCGAGGACTGCAACGACTTGGCCTAGCTGCCGTGAATTAAACATTCACATGGAGGCGGAGCGCTGCTGGCAATCACAACTCTTCCACACCGCCACTGCTGTGCTTTCCACAGTCAGACAAGCCGGACCGGCTCGCAGACGATGTCCCTTTGATCGAGTATCACAACACCAGATGAAACATGCTCGGGGGATAACGGCAGGCTTACCATTGAACAGCCTGTAGACCTAGCACTCACCGGCCCGAAGGTTTCCTTAGGCCCACGAAAATGCATGGCAAGTAGAGGCCTGAGCGCCATCGGATAGTCTCCTGACGCTTCCCTGTGTGCACTGGCAAAGCGGTTCCAATGACATACCAGGATTTTCTCGTGAAACCTACCGAAAGGCATAACATGTAAATGATATCATCGATGTGTCGGCCCAGGTTGCCTCCTGGTACGTGTGGCAGTACTGTGCACTCCGTGCATGTAGCAGGATGGGAATCCTGATGCGGCAGGAAATGTCCATTCACTGCCATGCTCTGTCTGCAGTCGTGTCCCGCAAAGCGAGCGAGCGAGAACGTGAAACACACCACCGGCATCGGCAGGGCTCAAACAGTTCTCAGTCTTTGGCTAGAGTGATATGCAGCACAACAGGCAGGCCCCGTCCAATATCCTGGGAAAGGTCAGACGGGAGATTGCGGCGAGGTGTCTACATACCGCGAAGAGAATCCAGGCCTGGGTGCAAACACGGAGGGGAGAGAGCACTGGGCAGGACTCTTTGGAACCGTGGCTGGAGACCACTTCCAAGTCCTCGCCAGGGTCGAAGCTGCGCCCTAAGACCATTGTCGGGCCGCGGGTATGCCGTGTCTGGCATTGTGCAGGCATTCACTGAGCATACGATCCAGCTGGTGTCAGTCTGGTCCCGAGGACACTGCCAGAGTACAAGGCTAGTGCGACCGCGGAGCACCGGTGAGCGAACGTGAAGGTGCAAAGACACAGGATACGTACAAGCGAGCGATAGGAACATGCTATCTACAGAAGCTGGACAGCCCGGTGGGCGGAGGAAGTACGTACGCCGAGCGTGGCGCCTAGTCTCGGCTGCCCAGCGGATGTTGATCCATGTGTACGGGCGACTCGTGTGCGGAGCGCTCATGAACAGGTCGCGCTCACGACCACCACGTACCGAGCACAGCGGCCGGGTGCGTCTGTCGATGGATCTGGCGTGCGCCGATGTCGCCTAATTTCTGACACGCAAGCCCGCCGTGTTTGCCCCGTGTGCCCGAGAATGTGCTTGCCGGTGAGTGTACGAGCACTGCCCTTGTCCCTGTGGACGCCTGCCGAATTAATTCACTCCAGGCTAATTCACTCCAGGAGACTTGCCGGGCTAATCCACTACAGTAGACTTGCCGGGCTAATTTACTCCAGGAGACTTGCAGAGTCCGCAAATCCATCAGGGAGATGCACGCCCTCCGATCCACCCTCTCCCCGTCCGTCCTCCGGCTCGGGCAGCCCCCGCAGGTCTGCCACGTCCACCCGAGGCGCATCCTGCACCGCCTCGCACTCCGCCGCCGCCCGCGCCCCTTGCAGGAGGCTCTTCTCCCAGACCACTCGCACCACATCGTGTCCGGCTGCCCGCAGAAAAGTGAGTACTGCCGTACACAACCTTTGTCCAGAATGGTTCCTCATCACTTGCGTCTTGAACCGTGCCAGAACATCACGCAACTGCAGCTGACGCGCACGCGCGTGTTTGCACTCTCCGCGTCTGGGCGCATATACGTCCTCTCGTCCCGTCAGGCTGACCAGGCCTTGCCCACGGGTGCTCAAACACCTGCGAGCACGCCCTGGTGGGGAACCGGGTGGCTGTGGGGCGAGGAGGAAGAAGTGGACTTTGCTGAGATTACACCGAAGGAGAAACTCAAGCGCGGCGAAAAGTAGGCACAGTTCTACCCTCCCCATAGGTCCAACACGCTCATACCCGTGCTCGCAGGTTCGTGCAAATCTCCGCGGGGACGGACCACATGCTGGCTCTTACGTCCGAAGGCCGTACCTTCGCGCACCCCATCACGCTCAACGCGAACTCGCACGGGCAGCTCGGCTTCCGCAAGTGCGACGTGCCCTCCCCCGCCGACCTGATTCACTTCCACCTCCCGCACAAGCACCCCCGCGTCCCACTCGAGCTCACGCCGAGGTCCATCGCGGATCCGTACGCGAAGGCGAGCCCTGCCATCCGTCCCGCAGGCTCGGCCCCGAGGAATAGCGAGGCGCTCATTGGCAAGGACGCCGCGGCGGCCGGGCTCGACGACACCAATATTCGCTTCTCGGATAAGCTGTTCGAGGTCCCCGCGCTGAGAGGCGTCAAGGTCGAGCGTGTTGCTACAGGCGGGCGGAGCAGCTTCGTGAAGACCGCCGGCGGCAAGGTCCTCGGTTGGGGCGCGAACGAGTTCGGGTAAGTCCCATATCTAGGCGACATGCGCCCTTGAACGTGTCTGTAACTGACGCAACGCAACGCGTCGTGCTAGGCAAATCGGACTCGGGGCGAACGTGACGCTCGAGACGATCACCGTCCCCACGGAGGTCATCCTGTGGCGAACAACGCCGGGGACGATGCAGACGAAGTGCATCGACGTGTTTGCTGGTGAGTGGTGTATCGGTGTGCCTGTATCCCTCGACGGCCTTACTGACGTGACCACAGGCGGGGACCTGACGATGTTCGAGGTCGAGCGCGCGGACGGCTCGGGCATGCCGTACATCGACGTGCTCTCTTGTGGGAACGGGCAGTGGGGCGGGCTCGGCAACGCGCTGTACAGCAACGCTCAGAGCACGCCCGTCCGCGCCAAGAACGTCAGCGGGCTGCTGGAATGTGAGTGACGCAATGGAATCCGGCGTGGGCATGGCTGATGAGCGCCGTTTCTTCCTTTCTCTTCGAATTCGCGCAATGCAGACAGCGAGGCAGCGCAGAACCTGCAGGCCATCGTCTCCGAGACGATCTCGATCTCTCCCACCGGCCATGTCCTGCTCACGCTCGACACCCGCAAGCACGCCGGCCCCGGCGGCGGGGGCAAGGACGTGGTCGTGTGGGGCGCGAACTTTGACTACCAGCTCGGGAACGGGAAGCGGGGGAGCGTGCCGACGCCGACGGTGCTGCTCACGCCGAGCGGGGAGCGGTTCATGCTGCATCGGAAGCGTGCGAAGGAGGTGCGGGACTTGCAGGGGCAGGTGTGGAAGAAGGGCGTGGAGGTCGAGCAGCGCGCGGTGGCCGGGTGGAACAACTCGGTCGTGTACTGGAGGATCTGCTCGTGATAGATGGGTGAGTGCTGGTCCATGCGCATGCGCTCGAAAAGTACTGATCGCCGATATGCCAGCATGGGGGAAGGAAGAACAGGCGCCGTTTGGCACCCTCAAGGGCCGGCATTGTCTGGGCTGGATTGTGATAGGAATGGGTGAACCTATCATAACGTTCCCGCATAGTGGGACCTCATTCAGGATGAGGGACGTGGGATCTCGAGACGCAGAAGGTCGCAGGAGCGGATAGGCTATTCCCGCGGTCGGAGTTGACGGCGGTGTAATGGAGCTATTGTTATGATCAGCGAATCTGGCACGACCGCTCACGACCGCAGATGGTGGGCAGTGCGCCGGGCAACGATAGAAGGACGCAGGGGGCGATCTGAGTGCGGCCAAACATATTGGCAAGTGGGAAGAGGCTCGCCGGGGCGGGGCCTATCGGACACAGGCGGGTACTAAAGCGGGCGAGGATTGCGCTGCGCGGGCAACGCATGTCCTGACCTCACCCGCCAACTCTCTCTGCCTCGCGCCTGCCCTGTCCGTGCTCGAGGCAGTCTGGAGCACAAGAGCTCGAGCCGTGTCCGATCGCGCCCCGTATAGGCGCCCGTCCGACGCGACTTTGGCGGGACGCGAGACGCGTCCTGTGCTCTCTTCGAGCGACCATGGGCTCTCTCTTGAGCCCGAGCTCGGCTACTCCTCGGCCGTGTCTGCGCTCCCAACCAGAGTTCTCGCCCCACGCTGTCCGGGCTCTCGCTCGACGAAACCGCACCTCGCAGCCAGTGGGACATGCCGCCAGACGCCGTCCTCGACGCGTTCCCCGCTGCCTGCTGCCTGCCGCTCGCCCCGGCCGGCCTCCACACTGCATACAGTCGCTCCGCCGTCGTTGCCCGAACAGAACGACCCCGCGCACGCGCTGTAACTCGCGTAACTCGTCCGCAAGGTCGATTTACTTTGTTTCTGCTATCCGGGCTCTACTCACCCCGTCCGCGGTCTGCAGATCGTCTCGCCCGTTTCGTCCCTCCCCGCTGAACGGAGTGCCGGAATCGCCTTACACCTGGCAGGCAGAGGCGGGCGACCACTGCGCGTGCTCGAGACGTGACGCCGCGCTGCGGGGTGGCCGCGTCCTTGCGCTGTAGGCGGCCCAAGTTGGCTGGGACGGCAGATCCGCCCAGAGCGCCCGCTAGGCGAGTCCTTCCGCCGTCGTTCATGCTTGAACAGGCTCAGAGTGTTTTCCTCTGTTATCCAACTCGTTTCCAGGCGTGGGCGCGATGGACTGACGACGGGAGCGATGCATTTCACGCTCTACGGCGTGAGTTTCGTTCATGGCTCTCTCTGTACGCAACGGCAGCGCTAATCCTTTCTCCTACAGCATCCTATGAACGTTTTACAGCGTCCCATACACATTTCCCCGCGCGCCGACGAGGCCCACACAATGGCAAATCTGGCTGTTTCATGGGCGCAAATAGACGCCCATCTCACCGCGCACGCGACGTTCGCGCACATCGCCGTCTTTGCGTGGCTGTAACACAGGTGCGTTATAATACAGGGATAGCGTGCATACGACCGACTGAACGCTGAACGGCACACCCGCTGCCAGGACTTCGAGGACGCGAGTGCAAACGTGCACGAGCATTGTACCACTCCCGCCCCCGCCATCCAGTGCGATCTCACAACGACGGCGACGAAACTAGACGCAGGACCACGGAAGCCATCGGGACAACCCCCCGGCGCAGATTACCAGGCAAGTCGCCCCTGCAGCCTGCCGCCCGCCGCCATGTCAGCAACGACCCCGAGCCCGCTAGGTGGGTGCCGTCCCTACTACACATCTTCCTCCCTACAACGCCGACGCCCCGCAAAGAGCGCGTCAGAACGTCAGAGCCCGAATACGAGCACTCCGCGGTGCGTACCTCCTTTATGCACTCCACTACCTAGTGCAGGTCCGAGGCGTGTTCGGCATGCTGGGTGCACCGGTACGGCGAGCGGGCATCGAACGACGGACGCAAGAGAAACGCAGGTATCTGACGGCGAGCACGGGGATACACGGCACGGTAGGTGAGTGAGGAGCGAACGATCCACGGCGGGGTTATTATACGCAAGGAACATCTCCCGAGGACGCACGGACCTCGTTCGCGTATGGCGCGCCCCGGAATCATCGCAGCGTGCGCGTGCCGTCCCAAGACCGCCGCCCCGGTCAGGCATCTCCCGCAGTGCGGTGCCCGGACGCGTCCATCCGACGCTGTCCCCGCGCGAGACGTCCCGCACGGCCGAGACGAGCAGGTGCGCACCGTTTCAGGTCCGAGACAATGTCGCCTACGCGGGCCCGTTCCTCTTACGTATCCGCCCCGCTGTACAGCGGGAGCCTTGCACGTTGGCGGCTCGATGGTGAAGGCTTTGCACAGGCCTCGAACATTGGCGCGCCGGATAGCGGCGGCGGCGGTTGGGTGTCCACGAGAACGCACGAGACGGCCCTGACCATGCGAGGCGCGTACGAACGGGCTCCATCGACGCTGCGACATGCGTACCGCGGCGGGGCACGCTCTCCCGTCCCCCCTCGAAGGGCGGGGCGGGGCGCCGTGCACGTACTCAGGCGGCTTCTTTCCGGTGCCCGTGACGATGCCGGGGAGTACCAGTATCGGACGAGAGCAGCGCAGGCAGACAGCACTCGAGCTCGATTCACCCCCGCCCGTGCACACGTCCGCCGACGGGGCCAAGCTCGCCGGACCTCGCAGCGCGTGTGCAGGGGTGGGCTCCGATCAGTGCTCGCGCGTCGCGTCGCGTCGCATCCGACCGCCATTCTGTGAGCGTGACTCCCGCCGTTCCGGCAGCAGCGAGGTCGGCGAGCTGTCCCGTACCGGCACACAGCAGGAGCGGGTGCAGGACCCATCGCAAAGGACGTGCGGGCAAGAGCTCCGCTCGTGAACGGTCATCGAGAAAGGAGACGAGGACAAGGTCTCATGTAGTCTACGTCCCCCCTTCCCGTTGTACGACTTCGAGGCAACGAGTACATGGCGCGTAGTGCCGATCTCCGTATGCGCCTTCCAAAGGCACGACTGTTTGCGGTGGCAACGTGCGGGGTTCGATCCGAACAACCTCGTCCCCCGGATTGGGCGAAGACGGCAGCGGGTAGCTCGCACCCGCGCTGTACATGACGCTCTGTCCCTGCCGGCGTGCGTGTCGCGTTCTGCGCCCACGGCCAGCCTCGTTACCGCAGCAAACGTACTACTCGTCTGGCCGGGCTGGCAGGCCATAGATCGACGCACTTGGAGTCTCTGTGCGCTCGCCCGACGCGCCCTCGCCGCCCTGCCGACCCGCGTGCTCGCTCACAGTCCCTGCCTGGACCTCGAGAAACCGTCGCGGCCGGTGTTCCGCGCGTCAGCGTACTGCGAAACGGCCCGTCCAGGAATGCTGGACGGTCGCTGTACATGCGCCCGGGTTGCCTTGTGCTCACCCAACCCGCCCGGGACGGTGCGTCGTCCGTGTGAGTTGCCCCGCGGAAGTGCACCGCGCTCGCTCACGCGCGCACACTCGTCTCAGGCCATCCGTTGGCCAGAGGCATTCAGGTTTCTGTGATTTGGCCTCTGAACCGTGCCGTGGAGCACAACCGGTCACGCACAGACGTTCCGGCATCGCCAAGAGCTGAACTGCAGCCCCCGCCTGCGCTCCGGACGACAGTCGACACGGTACGATGTGTCCGTCTGGTCGCGCTCTCAGAGCAATGCTGTTCACACGCCCCATCATTTGGGCCTGCATAACGGCTCATAGCATGCCGCCTCGGGCATTTTCTATGAGGCTTTCCGTTCCGACGGCCGAACACTAGCCGTACCACGATACCGACGGACACTGAGAAACACGGCCAGTGAGGCCCAGCACCGGGTACGTTCCGCGTGTCTCTGCCTGCGCGGCCTTTCGCGGTACTCATCCTCTGCGCTCCATCTACCCAAGACGCGCGGGCTTGTATGTTCCGACCGTCAGGGCGGCAGGTGGCCCGTGGTGCGGTTCACCCCAGCGCAAGCGATCGATCCGGGCACGTCTCCCGCATTTGTGCTATGAGGCTTCGTCTAACACTCCTGGATATTGTGCTGCAGCGACGGTGCACGCTCACGCTCTTGGGGGCCGTGAGCCGTTGTAGAACGTCTGGCAGCGTCTCCTCTGCGTCCCGGTACGACGACTCTGCACCGTGGCAAGCTGTTCGAACGAGCGAACAGTGCAGTTCGGTGCGTAGGAATAGAACATAACTCCCCTGCGCTCCGCCCGTCGTGTGTGCAATGCCGGATTGTTGGCCGACGTGCACCTGCAGCAAAGTACGGTACACGGGACACCGCTCGCAGAATTACTCGTGTTTGACGCTTGCACGGCTTGGCTTGGCACACATGAAACTGCAAGGGGATAGGCTGAATACGTCGGCCTGCCAGAGGTATCTTCCTGCGCTGACACCCTGCGCATGATCGCCTCAGCAGGTTTTGTGATCGACGGGGCGGGCAGCGGGTGTGCACCACACACCGTTTCACGTCCGTGACGCCACCCATACGCGGCCTCGTTCTCTTACGTTTTGGTGCTGCCGGTGTAAGATGGAGGTCCCTGAGCATCGGTACCTAATCGCAGAGGCCGCGCATGTACCGCAGACCGAGCATGCGGGATAAGAACGAGGACAGTTGTGCAGGCGTGGGACAGCGCGAGCAGTCCCAGGTGGGTGGCATGTCCACCAAGCCCGCCCAGATGCCGCGCATGGATATGATCCGGTGCGGTCGACCTTGCGATTCGCGCGCCTTGGTGAGGCATACTTGCCCAGGTCTGTCCCCAAGCCTGAGGCCTAGGCCTGAGCTCTGCAAGATTGCTGTGTTCCACCCGCGGCAAGGCCGGGACGACTCTGTGCAGAACAAGTCGGTCGAGCTTGCCAGGCCTCGCAGAGCACGCCGACGGATGGGTTTCTGTCCGCGCCCATGTGTCACATCACCTTTGATCAGCCGGCCGCCAGTCTGGTGAACGTAGTATGCGAGCTACACCATTCCGGTGGCAGCGAGATTGGTGTGCCATCCGATACCCGGGATTCCGTGCAACATGTCCTCTGGCAGGACCTTTCTGCCCGTCCTCACAGGTCATAGCCCACAGAGCAGTGTGGTGTTGGGAGCAGGGACAAATGGCAAAGATACACCCGAGAGTGATTCCAAAGTCTACACACAACCCAGCTCACAGAGCCGGCAGGTACCGCAGATGGGCAGGTTACAGACAAGGCGGGAAATCCGATGGACACACCGGGAGCACAGACGGCTGGGAGCATGAGGCAAAGCCAATCTGTGGGTGTCCAATCCCAGAGATCACCGAGGACTGCAACGACTTGGCCTAGCTGCCGTGAATTAAACATTCACATGGAGGCGGAGCGCTGCTGGCAATCACAACTCTTCCACACCGCCACTGCTGTGCTTTCCACAGTCAGACAAGCCGGACCGGCTCGCAGACGATGTCCCTTTGATCGAGTATCACAACACCAGATGAAACATGCTCGGGGGATAACGGCAGGCTTACCATTGAACAGCCTGTAGACCTAGCACTCACCGGCCCGAAGGTTTCCTTAGGCCCACGAAAATGCATGGCAAGTAGAGGCCTGAGCGCCATCGGATAGTCTCCTGACGCTTCCCTGTGTGCACTGGCAAAGCGGTTCCAATGACATACCAGGATTTTCTCGTGAAACCTACCGAAAGGCATAACATGTAAATGATATCATCGATGTGTCGGCCCAGGTTGCCTCCTGGTACGTGTGGCAGTACTGTGCACTCCGTGCATGTAGCAGGATGGGAATCCTGATGCGGCAGGAAATGTCCATTCACTGCCATGCTCTGTCTGCAGTCGTGTCCCGCAAAGCGAGCGAGCGAGAACGTGAAACACACCACCGGCATCGGCAGGGCTCAAACAGTTCTCAGTCTTTGGCTAGAGTGATATGCAGCACAACAGGCAGGCCCCGTCCAATATCCTGGGAAAGGTCAGACGGGAGATTGCGGCGAGGTGTCTACATACCGCGAAGAGAATCCAGGCCTGGGTGCAAACACGGAGGGGAGAGAGCACTGGGCAGGACTCTTTGGAACCGTGGCTGGAGACCACTTCCAAGTCCTCGCCAGGGTCGAAGCTGCGCCCTAAGACCATTGTCGGGCCGCGGGTATGCCGTGTCTGGCATTGTGCAGGCATTCACTGAGCATACGATCCAGCTGGTGTCAGTCTGGTCCCGAGGACACTGCCAGAGTACAAGGCTAGTGCGACCGCGGAGCACCGGTGAGCGAACGTGAAGGTGCAAAGACACAGGATACGTACAAGCGAGCGATAGGAACATGCTATCTACAGAAGCTGGACAGCCCGGTGGGCGGAGGAAGTACGTACGCCGAGCGTGGCGCCTAGTCTCGGCTGCCCAGCGGATGTTGATCCATGTGTACGGGCGACTCGTGTGCGGAGCGCTCATGAACAGGTCGCGCTCACGACCACCACGTACCGAGCACAGCGGCCGGGTGCGTCTGTCGATGGATCTGGCGTGCGCCGATGTCGCCTAATTTCTGACACGCAAGCCCGCCGTGTTTGCCCCGTGTGCCCGAGAATGTGCTTGCCGGTGAGTGTACGAGCACTGCCCTTGTCCCTGTGGACGCCTGCCGAATTAATTCACTCCAGGCTAATTCACTCCAGGAGACTTGCCGGGCTAATCCACTACAGTAGACTTGCCGGGCTAATTTACTCCAGGAGACTTGCAGAGTCCGCAAATCCATCAGGGAGATGCACGCCCTCCGATCCACCCTCTCCCCGTCCGTCCTCCGGCTCGGGCAGCCCCCGCAGGTCTGCCACGTCCACCCGAGGCGCATCCTGCACCGCCTCGCACTCCGCCGCCGCCCGCGCCCCTTGCAGGAGGCTCTTCTCCCAGACCACTCGCACCACATCGTGTCCGGCTGCCCGCAGAAAAGTGAGTACTGCCGTACACAACCTTTGTCCAGAATGGTTCCTCATCACTTGCGTCTTGAACCGTGCCAGAACATCACGCAACTGCAGCTGACGCGCACGCGCGTGTTTGCACTCTCCGCGTCTGGGCGCATATACGTCCTCTCGTCCCGTCAGGCTGACCAGGCCTTGCCCACGGGTGCTCAAACACCTGCGAGCACGCCCTGGTGGGGAACCGGGTGGCTGTGGGGCGAGGAGGAAGAAGTGGACTTTGCTGAGATTACACCGAAGGAGAAACTCAAGCGCGGCGAAAAGTAGGCACAGTTCTACCCTCCCCATAGGTCCAACACGCTCATACCCGTGCTCGCAGGTTCGTGCAAATCTCCGCGGGGACGGACCACATGCTGGCTCTTACGTCCGAAGGCCGTACCTTCGCGCACCCCATCACGCTCAACGCGAACTCGCACGGGCAGCTCGGCTTCCGCAAGTGCGACGTGCCCTCCCCCGCCGACCTGATTCACTTCCACCTCCCGCACAAGCACCCCCGCGTCCCACTCGAGCTCACGCCGAGGTCTATCGCGGATCCGTACGCGAAGGCGAGCCCTGCCATCCGTCCTGCAGGCTCGGCCCCGAGGAATAGCGAGGCGCTCATTGGCAAGGACGCGGCGGCGGCCGGGCTCGATGACACCAATATCCGCTTCTCGGATAAGCTGTTTGAGGTGCCCGCGCTGAGAGGCGTCAAGGTTGAGCGTGTCGCCACAGGCGGGCGGAGCAGCTTCGTAAAGACCGACGGCGGCAAGGTCCTCGGCTGGGGCGCGAACGAGTTCGGGTAAGTCCCATATCTACGCGACATGCGCCCTTGAACGTGCGAGGCACAGTGCGCGTATACTGGACATACACTAGCTTTTGCCTGCCGAAAACATGCGGACAAGCAGAGGCATGTTCTGCCCATCTATCGTTCTAGCCGCGTGCATGGGCCTTTCGACATTCTTTCGCTCATGCGTATGGTTACTGGACGGAGGGGGGGCGGTGCCTTGTAGACACGCCCTGATGACCGTCATGCCATGATTCTGACGCAACGTACCGCTCTAGGCAAATAGGACTCGGAGCAAACGTGACGCTCGAGACGATCACCGTCCCGACGGAGGTCATCCTGTGGCGAACAACGCCGGGGACGATGCAGACGAAGTGCATCGATGTGTTTGCTGGTGAGTAATCCCTTGACACGCGGCGCGCGGGCGTCCGCTCCCGCTCAAGGAATAGCTGGAGAGAAAGTGGGGCGCGTCGCAACCTTTCAGCCTTTTGGCCATGTCTGTGGACGCTTCCCAGGCTTTGCTGCAAGTCATGGAGGAGAGGTTACGACGTGCCTATCAGCTTTACTCCTTTTCACGGGGAGAACACGCCTCAGTGCCCGTCGTGATACGTACGCGTTCATCGACAGCCTTACTGACGTGACCACAGGCGGGGACCTGACGATGTTCGAGGTCGAGCGCGCGGACGGCTCGGGCATGCCGTACATCGACGTGCTCTCCTGTGGGAACGGGCAGTGGGGCGGGCTCGGCAACGCGCTGTACAGCAACGCTCAGAGCACGCCCGTCCGCGCCAAGAACGTCAGCGGGCTGCTGGAATGTGAGTGACGCAATCAAATTCGGCGTAGGCGTGGCTGATGCGTGCTGCTCTTTCCTTTCTCTTCGAATTCGCGCATTGCAGACAGTGAGGCAGCGCAGAACCTGCAGGCGATCGTCCCCGAGACGATCTCGATCTCTCCCACCGGTCATGTCCTGCTCACGCTCGACACACGCAAGCACGCCGGCCCCGGCGGCGGGGGCAAGGACGTGGTCGTGTGGGGCGCGAACTTCGACTACCAGCTCGGGAACGGGAAGCGGGGGAGCGTGCCGACGCCGACGGTGCTGCTCACGCCGAGCGGGGAGCGGTTCATGCTGCATCGGAAGCGTGCGAAGGAGGTGCGGGACTTGCAGGGGCAGGTGTGGAAGAAGGGCGTGGAGGTCGAGCAGCGCGCGGTGGCCGGGTGGAACAACTCGGTCGTGTACTGGAGGATCTGCTCGTAATATATGGGTGAGTGCTGGTCCATGCGCATGCGCTCGAAAAGTACTGATCGCCGATATGCCAGCATGGGGGAGCGTTTGTACGCTACTCCTTTGAGCAATACTGTTTAGGCACAAATCTCCAGTTGGCACGGCTCTTTTATTCATACAAGTCGTCGCCAGGATCCAGAGCCCACCTACATTGCCTCTAGTCTACGTCCGCCGGGAAAGGAAGAACAGGCGCCGTTTAGCACCCTCGAGAGTCGGCATTGCCTGGGCTGGATTGTGATAGGAATGGGTGAACCTATCATAACGTTCCAGCATGGTGGGATCTCATTCAGGATGAGGGACGTGGGATCTCGAGACGCAGAAGGTCGCAGGAGCGGATAGGCTATTCCCGCGGTCGGAGTTGACGGCGGTGTAATGGAGCTATTGTTATTATCAGCGAATCAGCGAACCTGGCACGACCGCAGATGGTGGGCAGTGCTCCAGGCAACGATAGAAGGAGAGGGGGCGATCTGAGTGTGGCCAAACATGTTGGCAAGTGGGAAGAGGCTCGCCCGGGCGGGGCCTATCGGATGCAGGCGGGTACTAAAGCGGGCGAGGATTGCCCTGCGCCGCGGCGCGGGCAACGCATGTCCTGACCTCACCCGCTAGCAACGTCCTCTCCGCCGCCGCACTTGTCTACGGTCTGCCTCGCGCCTGCCCTGTCCGTCCTCGAGGCAGTCTGTCCCATCCTGGCCTGATCGCCAGCCCCGCAGAACGGCCCCGCGTGTCTTGGGCCGCAACATTCCTATCGCTCCCACCGGCCGCGCTCATATACCTCGGCCCCCGCTCCCCGTTTCCCTCCTTTCTCCCCACCTTCCCTCGAGCACCAGGGCGCAAACGTCGACGACCATGGCCTCGCCCGTCCGCGCGCTCTCCCCAGGCTCCTCGCTCTCATCGTACGGCTACTTCTCCCACTCGCGTAGCGGATCGCGCGACACCTCGGCCTCGTCTGGCGATTCCGACGAGTCCTACGGCACCGTCTCCGACGACGTCTCCTCAGACGACGAGATTGTGCTCTCCTTCTCTGACATCTCGACCCTCGATGTCCTCTCGCAGCGCGGCGAAGGCCCGCGCTCGCCAGCCATGTTCTCGGACGACGAGTTTGTGATCATGAGCCGACCCCGCACCCCGCGCGATCGCGAGGACGATCTCGCAGCGTCCTTCTCCGCACTCTCCGTGAGCACAACCAGCCGACGCTCCCAGAAGCAGTCGGGTGCATCCAACAGCAGCAGCAAGAGTACCTCGCCTTCCCCTAAGGCGGCGCGGCGCCGCGTCAAGAAGAAGCGGTCTGCTGCAGGGGCACCTAGCAACCCACCCGCGTCGTCCAAGCCGAGCGCTCCCACTGTCTCTGCTAAGCCCTCGAAGGCTTCTCTGAAGTCGCATAGCCCATCCAAGGCCAGGAGGAGGGCGAAGAGGGCCGCCGAGCGCGAGGCTGTCGCTGGCCTTGGGGATAGGCCCATCGTCGACGATGTATCGGAGGTCGGGTCCGAGTACCCGGCGGTCTATGTGCCACCGTCTGTGTACGAGACTGCACAGAGCTATGTCTCATCGTGAGTTTGGTGGTTGGGTTGAGAGCGGATTAGGCTAATAGGACAATTCTTAATGTGTTAGCGTTCTCTCGGCCGACCCTTCGGCCAAGTCGCGTGTCCCCAAGCTCGCGTTCCTCCAAGCACTCATCATTGAGCTGGGTCTCTATCCTGCCGACCCATCGCAGACGAACGTGGCCACGCCCTCGTCCATTTTCTCCCTCCCATCGCTCCCGAACTCCATGCGCGCCGCGAAGGCGCTGCTCAAGTCTCAGGTGTTCTTGAACGTGCGCGACTATCTCGCCGTGCGTTCGCAGGGTATCGACGCCCTCCGGAGCGTCATGCACCCCAGCCGCTCCGCCCTCCTGCGCGACATTCGCGGCGGCCGCAAAGCCCCCGTCAAGTCTGTGAAAGAGAGCGGCCTCAGCGTGCTCCTCGTGACGTGCTACCGGTGAACCCGAAGGGTCACCGCCGTCCAACCAACCCCCGCTATACATGCTCGTCTTGCAACTTGAGCACCATGCGAGCCGCCGCGCTCGGGATCCAATCCTTGCCCCTCATGTCCATAGAAACGCTTCCCACCCCCACGGGGCCGTCATCGACGCTTCGACGTTCTCCCGCCCCCCAGTAATTCGTTCGCTCCTTCCCCTGCATCTATGTCAACGCCCCTTGTTCGCACCGGCCCGCGCCGTCATCCCGCCGGCCTACTCCCAACGTTCCACGCATCCCGTCTTGTTTCCCGTCCCGCGAGGCGCGAGGCGCGGGGTACAGGGCCGCCGAGCCCGCACCGACTGTACCCCCTTCGCCGCCCGCTGTAACATACTGTATCACTATGTATCTGCCCACGTCCACCCTCCCCTTCCTCCCTCCCCCTCGGTTTACCGCACGCGTCTCACGCTCCTTGCCCTTTGCCCCTGCCCCTGCCTGTCTGCCTGTCCATCCCGCTTGCTTCGTGTACCTATCGTCTATCGCTTGTGTATCCTTTCTGCTTTACCCGCCCGTGCACCCCCCGCGCACGCCTCGCCTCTTCTCGGCGCTCGGATGGGCTCTACCCTCCAGCCCTGTAGCCCTCATATCCAGGCACGCGTGCATTCTTCTAGTAGTATCGCATGTGGTCGTGGTCTGTTGATCCGTATCTGCGTCGGTGGGTCGCCCCCCCCTCCCCCTCGCATACGTAGAAATGTAATATAGTTGGCACAATATGGTTGGCCGTGGGATAGACCTAAAGGTACCGCTGTTTCCTTCCGTGGCGTCGGGGAGCTTAATGTTACTTGGGATATCCTTGCACGACGGCTTGTGCACGTGATCGTTCGTCAAGTCAATCGTCGATCGAATGTATGTGCGTGGATGAAATTCGACGGAGATCAGTGCATTCAAGGACAGCTTTCCGACCAGACCGCATCAACTTGAGCCTCTATGGCCTTTGTGGTGCCAGTATAGGCAGGCGCACGCAGTACCACACAGGCAAACGGCGGACGAACTAGATAGTGATGTGTGTTCCATGTCGCACCGGTACCCATACTCCACATCCGTATTCACCCAGATCCCGCTAAGCTAAAAGGAGAACGTTTTGCCATGCTCCATACACCTTGCACAGAGTACAGCCGCGACGATAGCCCTCTGAGGAGGATAGGTAACTAGGAGAGGTCGGTGGGGGAAACAGACAGTCTGTAGATGGTAGAAGGGGGAAACGGTAAGATAAGAAGTGGGGGTATACAGGTGTCTATGGGCCATAGCCAGAGAAAGGCCGATATCGTAAATGACAGCGACCCTATCCCGCGATGCGGCAACGATCTGACAGGGTTCGCGGATTCAGCGTCAGCCTTGCCGGAAGGCGCGGGCAGTGGCGGCGGCGCTCAAGTTCAGTTGGCCTGCGCGCCGGCAATCGCGATCTCAGCCAGGCCGAGCACCGCCTGGTTGAGCTTCGCGAGGGTGTCCGGACCAGCGGGGGTAGCGAGCGCGGCGGGGGCGATGCTGCTGGAGCTGGCGGCGCTCGAAGTGCTCACGACGGACGAGGACGGGGTCGAGGAGGTCGTGGGGGTCCAGGTCGTGCTCGGGGTCGTGCTGGAGGTGGTCTTCCACTCATCGGAGCTGCTCGACCAGGTCGAGCTCGTGGTCGGCGGCGGCACCCAGGTGGACGTCGGCGTCGTCTTCGTCGTGTGAGGCTTCTTGGTCGTGGTCGGGGGAGGAACCCACTCCGAGGTGGTGGGCGGCACCCACTTGGACGTAGTCGGCTCTGGGGCCGGGGCCGGGGCCGGGTCGTCGCCCTCATCAAGGTAGCGCCAGGAGGCGTAGAGAACACCCATGTCGAGAGGGGCGAGGTAGGAGAAGAGACCAGTCGAGAGGTCAAGACCGCCGGGAGAAGGGCAGCCAGGGCACTACACAACAGAGATTTAGTCCACAGTTGCAGGCGGCGCTTGTCGAGCATCTTACCTCGTCCTGAATGGTAGCCTTCGCAGACTTCCCGTTGTAGGTGATCTCGATGGGGCGGCCGCAGTTGGGACCCGGGTAGCCACCGCCGTAGGACTGCGCGCGGGACGGAACGTCAGCCGAACATGCCATCAATATCAAAGGGATTTGCGCACCCCGCTGTTCAACGCCACGATCTACACAACGTCCGAATTAGCGGCCGAGAAGGAACGAGGCGAATACTGTAGCAGTAACTTACCCAGTCACTAGGCACGTTGGTGTTACCGCACGCGCCCCTGTTATATGCCGGTTAGCGACGCTTCCAATAAACGAAGAGACATTGTTATTCACAGTCCGACATCGTAGTAGGTCAGGCGAGCGTTCGTGTAGACCTGGCCACGGCGGTGGAGGTGCTGCTCCGTGGCGTTGACCTGAGACGCGATGGACTCGTGGCGGCGGTGGTGGGCGGGCCCGTGGGAGGAGGCAGAGGCCCCGAAGACGAGGGAGAGCAGGGTGAAGCCCAAGAGCGAGGAAAACATGGCGGTGTTTCGAGTCGTATTAGTCGGTGGGGACGACTTGCGCTGTTCTGCGTACGCAGAATAATATAGAGCAAAGAACGTGGGACTGAGAGAGCGTCGACGGTCGAAGAGAACCGAGAAACAGCAGAGAGCTCGCTGGCGGGATGGGGGAAGAGGCTGAGATGGGCTCGCCGTCGTCGTCGCCAGACACCCCCGGCTTGGCGTCTCTGTTTGGCTCAATACAAACAAAACAATTCCCCCCGCCACCGGCCTTGCATGCCCGCCTCCTGCGAACGTGACCAGCATGTACCTACTCTTGCAGCACTGTGGTATACAGTGCTAGGTTAACTGTCAGAACTCTGCTCTGCCTACTGCATCCGAACCCAGATATGCGTGTATACTTCAGCCCAGCCATCCACGCATCGTGACTTGAAGACTCACATGCACACCGTGAATGTCGGTACACGAACACTGTGCGTGGACTGACATACAGGATATATACCCCACCTCGTCAACGATCACTCCAGTGCACCTCATAATGTCATCGCGGCGCCACGAGAAATCGGACGTGTAGATGAACTAGGTATGCGGACCTCGATACCTTGCTACCAGGCTCCTCCCCACCGCACGCTGAGAGTTGAAGGGGGGCTGATCCAAGTGAGAGGGTGAGAGGCTAAGTTCTGTAGCGTAGATTATGCTGTATCCGAGAACCATGCACGTGCTTCATCCCAACCGACATTCCCCCCCGACAACTCTCAGCGGCGGCTGGAGCCAAACACAAGTAAATACACGGAGCCCGGAGAAAAGACGCTCGTAACCGTCCCCATTTGGGGTGCCATCAGCCGTGAGCGCCTATGAATTAAGGTGCTTTTCTGGTTCGGTGGCTGAGTATCCCCTAGCCGGAAAGCACGCAAACGCTCAGTGGGCTTCACGCCGGGAGAGGTACTATACTACTACGCGCGACCCCGCGCGAACAGTAGCTTGAGTACTGGTACACTCGCCAGGGCTTCAACTCTCGAGCATGTCTGTACGTCAACATCTGGGAAGTGCTCAACCAAACGAGAGGGGGCGTCACCCTGCCGTGTGGGTAGGGAAACGAGTCTTGGACCATTACGCTTGCTTGTAGCGCTCGGTATGGAGGTTTAAATGAGACATACCGCAGCGCATACAGTGTACAGTGAGGAAGTCGGCCAAGGCAGACTCCTGCTTTAGCATTTAGGAAAATGCTCGAAGCACAACCTCGGGCCCCTCGCGTGCCAAGGAACAGTGCTAGTGTATGTGCTGCTGCAGCCTCAATCTGGATAATGTGAAGTTTTTTCGGGAGTGGTCCGCGCGCGACGGTGCCACCCAGTCGCGCGATCCAAGAGCTCGCCAATAAACACCGTTGATCATTGATGGCATACCTCTCCCATCGCGAAAATCACTGGAGACATGAGATACTGTCTACATACAAGCCTGTGCAATGCTGCGGAGTGCTAGTACAGTACCTGCACCACCGCGCTTGCTACGCCGACCAACCTTGTCTCCCGCTGCGACCGCCCTTTATCAGCGTACCCGCTCGTTGAAATGCATCGCGATGGTCACTGTTCATATTGGAGCTCAGGCGAAGCGCGAGAACGATCAGTTCATGCACCTGTGTTAGCGGTACTCTCCTGGCGTGAAGCCCACTGAGCGTTTGCGTGCTTTCCGGCTAGGGGATACTCAGCCACCGAACCAGAAAAGCACCTTAATTCATAGGCGCTCACGGCTGATGGCACCCCAAATGGGGACGGTTACGAGCGTCTTTTCTCCGGGCTCCGTGTATTTACTTGTGTTTGGCTCCAGCCGCCGCTGAGAGTTGTCGGGGGGGAATGTCGGTTGGGATGAAGCACGTGCATGGTTCTCGGATACAGCATAATCTACGCTACAGAACTTAGCCTCTCACCCTCTCACTTGGATCAGCCCCCCTTCAACTCTCAGCGTGCGGTGGGGAGGAGCCTGCCTTGCTACCCGGATGCCAGGATCGCAGCCGGGTATATTGCGGGGCCAGATGGACCCGCGATTCGAGGACCCTATTCACACACAGAGTCGATGTCGAATGCCACCGCTGCGTCTACCTATGGAGCTCATCGCAAGAATCATGGATCTTTGCACCGACTACTCTCACCCCGACTACGAGACCCTTCGCTCCCTGGCCCTACTCTCCCACACGGTGTTCCTTCGGGCCCAACGCAATATGTACCAACACGTCGTCCTTGGTAGTGCCCGACGCTTCGCGACTTTCCTGAACACCATCAAGAACAATTCGCACTTAGGGGGTCTAGTCACTCGCCTCACCATCTCCTCGCTCGACAGATACATGCCCGTGGTTCTCCTAGCACCACTGCTTCCTTACGTTCGGGTCATGTCACTGACATTGGACCTGGAGTCATATCCCATGACGTACGCGTATCTGTTATATGCTTTTCGCGGCGTCCGTCATCTTGAGCTCAAGCACATGTGCCTGAAAGATGTCCTTCATCTGAAACACTTCGTCCAGGCCTTTCCCCGGTTGGAGAGCTTGACTCTCGATAGCATCCTTTTCCAACGGGGCCGCTCGCGACGGTCGACCTGTCAGCCTCAGTTGCGATGGGTTCCGCAAAGCATCCGGTCACTTCGCATCCAAGTCGGTACCTTCCTATATTTCCTTTTGTCTTAAAGCTAACGTCTTCCAAGGGGCTCGGTGGTTCTTTGGAAACCCTTTTTGGGGCGATGGCAACAAAGAGTGCGTTCAGGGGAACCTTGCAGAAAGTTGAAGGCGAAGGCTCTTCAGCCAGTATGTCGCGTCCGTGGTCCACGCTACCCAACATTGTAGCTCATGAAACCCGACCGTAGGCGTATATCAGTGGGAACTACCGTGCCAGTGCCTGGGCCACGAGGGGTCTTGCCTGTCGACCTCTGTGCTCACCACCATATCAGACATCCAAAGTCACTTCTTTGAGCCTCTCTTCGCGTCGCTACACTGCCTCCTCCTTCGTTACTGGACCAAGAGACTACTACTGTGGGACACCCGCTCAGAATCTCTCGGTGATATTATCCGTCACGTTCTGGAATCGGAGAGTCTGGGGAACACGCCCCTTGCTGTGTCTCGTTGCTCGCAGGAAGGCGCTGCAGGGTCCTCTCAGGATGGCCTTGTCAGGCCACCGACGCGCAACTCGAGTCTCGCACGCTGGAGAGCGAAACTCAGTATGTCTTTGCGTCGGTCATGGCTATGTCTTGTGAATGTTAGATTGATGTGCGTTACTCACCCCCGCCAGGGCGAAAGGCGAGGTCGGCCCCGCACCGTGCCTATAGGGCAGCTCTGTCGCCTTATTATGAGGCAGAGCTGGCAGTCACGGATCTCATGGATATTGATTTCGTTGGGCAAGCCCACGATGAATCTCTTTCGCAAGGCGGTACCAGTGAGACGATCCGGGAGGAGCTACATCAGGACGCCAACTTGGAGGTGCGAATTATACCCTGTGATACTTCCACTGGAGGGCCCGAAACCTTGGGGGCGCTGCACCCGTCCGCGCGAACCTACACCGGAGGTCCTCAGACTCTGGCCAAAAGGCCTGATCATGGCGTATTCGGTGACCGATCTTGGATTCGCAACCAGACCCTGGACTCCGCCGAAGAGGACGACGTGCGGCCGCGAAAACGTCGCCGGACTGGGGGTCGTCCAAAGAAGGCGCATAGAGGTCGCACTGAGGTATCTCGTGCACAGGGCTCAAAGCGGGGCCGCCCCAACGGGCACTCGCGTCGACTGCAGATTCCTGACGTGTTTGCGCCCAACGCGACGCCGGGACAGCCCGCAGCTCAGCAATTCCACTACTTCTACACAGGTGAGTACGCCAGGTTTCTACAGGCTCGACGGGGACCTCTTCGATGAGCCTGTCCGCTACGATGTGCACGGAGGGTATATGCGCCATACCTGACCTGCACAGCGTCAGCTATGACTGAGCAACCCGGCCTTTTCCTTCCTACTACATACCTCCGCGCGGAGGCCGCGCATCCAGGCGGCGTGGCGGGTGTCCCGCAATAGGCTCCTTTCGCGCCTCTCGGGAGCACGTTGCTTTATATGAATTTGCGATCCTCCCTTGACTGCTTTGTTTGTGGAGCGAACCGGTACAGCGCAGAGCCCCAGCAGTGCGGAAATGAACATAGAAATATTGGGATCCTACGACTACAACCCTCACGAGTAATCCCTTTTGGGGTAGACTTTGTCAGTTTAGACCCGATCGACTGTTGCGAACGTACCTGCTATATACCTCAACTTGTCTAGTATATATGCAGATATATAGCAGGAGGCACGACAGACCGCAAGAGATCAAGCTATGCGATACTTGTCTTCTAGCATTTGTGGGCCATTCGTAATTCCTTCTCATCTGGGAAAGTTGTGAACGGCATTCCCGGAACAATACATATTCTGACACACCTTCAACAGGCTTTGACTTCACGCCAGGTGGAGGCCTAGGGTCCAACTTGGACGTCCATAGAGCCTGCGGTAGTCCCGGGACCCGTACATTCAATCCTCTGGTCGTCCCATGCGCACCCTATATTTCGTTCTCTACGATAACCTCCGCGCCGTCTGGTACGACGCCCTACCCGCTCAACACCACCACCTGGTCCTGGTCCGGGGCAATACCAGGGACGGTCATCCCGGGAGACATTCCTCGTTCCATTCACGGCTTCCACTCTCCGACCGCGATAGCCCCTACCCCGACCTTGCCCTCGAGCTACGACTCGGATACGGAGCTATGGGCTGCTGCACTCACTACCGAAATAGAGGCATACTGATTTTCGCTATTCTTCCGAGTCCTCCGACACACGTTCTGCATGACTTCACATGGAACTGAGGACATATCGCCGTTTATCCACGCACCTTCACGGCAAACACGAAACCCATGTTTTTTGTACCGCGATATGGCACTGGAGGATGTACGTGTTGCTTGTCGACTCTCTCTTGTAGTGATCGATCCTACCGGTTATTTTGTCGCTCTTTCTCGAATTCGTACCGTTCTCCGCCCATATACGTCGGTATTGCATACGAATGTGTTGCTTTGTACTCTTCTGTAACATTAGTGTATGGTTACTCACGCCGAGGAGACAACAGATGGATGCACCCTTGTAGGAACTTCGGGGGTCGAGCCTGCTTTCTCGTATGCACGCGGACCGGAACGGGTAATTCGAAGAACTACGTCGGCGCTTCCACTCTAGGAGAAAAAATACCCACAATGCAAATCCTACAGCAAGACAACATGTTGATTACGGTACACCGCGGGCGCGGCCTTGCGGCCTCGGGAGCGCACGGGTACATGCATGGCTCATACAATGCGTGATAACGACCTAGTCAGCGAGTTATCCGACGAAAGCGAGAACGAGGATCCAAGAAAACAAGAGACAAAGTTGGACCGATGGTATCCGCGAAGGCCCGGGGCGCCGCACGAAACCCGGATATCCACGGGCGTATATCAGCCAGGGTTGAGGGCGGCGCGGCGTCTCGCGGGATGGGCACTGCGCGCGTCATGACATGTCCTGGCGCGGTTGGGGGTATTTGGTTTGATCACACGGTGCCGTTCGGCGCGAGGAAGATGGCGTTGGTGAGGCCTATGAGCTGGAGGACGGCCAGGTTGAACTGAGCGATGTTCCCGGTGTCGAACGAGACGATAGTCGTCGTGGGATCCGCCGCCGCCGAGCTACTCGTGCTCGAGGGCGTGACGCTGGACGTAGAGCTCGAGGTGGGCGTGGAGCTCGCAACGGTGCTCGTGCTCGTGCTCGTGCTCGTGCTTGTGCTCGTGCTTGAACTCGAGCGACGGGACGAGCTGTGCGTCGACGTAGTCGTGGGGGGCGGCGGCGGTGGCGGCGGAGTGCTCGTCGGCTCCTGGTGCGTCGTCGAAGTCGGCTTCGGCGGCATGGTCGTGACGGTTGGCGGGGCACCGCCGCCAAAGTTCCACGAGCCGTAGATCTGGCCGGGGTCAGTGCTTCCGGCCAGGTGGGCGAAAAGGCCGGGCGAGAGGTCGATCGCGTCGAATGGGCACTTCTCACACTGCGGGTCTTCGTGAGCACACTCGGCACGCCGCATGAACACGGGTATACGTACCTCATCCGTGATGATGGCATTGGCAGTCTTGCCCTGGTACTCGATGGTGACCGGCTTGTAGCAGTGGTCCCCATTTTCCCATTGCTGTGCAGGTGTACTAAGAACGGATGGCCCACACGCGTCGGGTAGTTTGTACACTCACCTGGGCACTGAGCGCGATGATCTGACTGCATTTCAGTGGACTCCTTGCGTGGTGGGGTGGGCTGTACTCACAAAGTCCCCGTCATGGTCGAAGGACCCACAAGCATTGGTGCCAACCGCAAAGAAGGTCATGCGGGCACCGTCGAAGCGCTTCTGCGGCCCATGGGTATCATTGCGCGCGAGGACGTTCACGGCGGCATGGCGACGACCGTTCTCAAGGCGCTTCATGTCATGGGTACCTGAGTGAGCGAGGGCGAGGGCGGAGGCCAGGAGAACGAAAAGGAAAGTGGTGCGGAAACGACTGGCGAGGGTGAACATGGCGCACTAAGGAGCGGCGGGGCTGCCTGGCGGAGGCTCTGAGTCGGGAGATGGTGGGAGAAGGGAGAGAAGAGGCACTGGCCGTCGAACCCGACGCACTGCGCAGACGTCCATTACAACCGCCGTGCGCTCCGAGGGGAAATCGCAAACACACATTCGTCTGCGTCAGGTTCGCGGGTCTCGGCCGGTGCCTGGCGCGCGCCTCCGGATGGGACCGCTCCCTTTGGAAACGTGACCGCGACGCGTCCCCCGGCGTCTGTTCTCCTCCTTTCTTCCGCCTCTCTCCTTCCCCGCATTTGTCGTCGTCCGTCCTCCCAGAGCTCCTCTTCCAACTCGTCCCAAGACATGGCCTCGCAGTTTCCCTGGGGAAAGTTCTTTGCTTCCACTTGTGGCAGTACGTGTTCCCAAGCAGTCACCCGCTCGATTCGATCTTATTTCTGCGATGCCGTGTGGATAGTCATCGGTGTGGGATATGCTATCATGAAGGGTCCGTGTCACTTGCAGTCCCCAACTTATGTTGCGTTGTTTGACCGCCTTGTCCAGCGACTACGCCTTCTCCGGAAGAAACGTACGCTGTAAGTCCACGGAGCACTGCATGACGGAATTGGATACAAGACGTCCTCCGCTCACGCTCTCGAGACAGGCCATGTCCCCAGACTTGCGCAAGAAAGTCGACGCAAATCGCGCAGCAAGGCTAGCTCGGGAGAACGCCACCCAGCAACAGGCCACTGCCCAGGTATGCCGTATCGCAGCATCCCAGACGCCATTAACATTGCTGTCACGCACCTTGCCCGGCACAGCTGCAGGACCCGGACGCGCAAAAGCCTATCTGGGCAGACGGCTCAAGATCATGACAATATTGCTTCTCGTCCCATACCATGCGTCACCCCACTACCGCTCAGTCGTTTACTGTATCTATTCGCTAAACGGAATGTATTCGAAACTAATACAGCATCTCACGCCATTGCCGCTGTTCGTTGTCCAGGAGCATCTCCATGTGCCTCTCACAACTACCCTCGGGCAGGCAGGCAAATAGGTGACACCCACTGGGACACATTAACATTACAGCACTAGACTAGGTTAGAGACGTACAGCTGTACTACGACACAGCGCGAGCCCATCTAACAAACACATGCGACGGCCGTGCAATAGATAGCGCGACAGCGGGTAGACCGACTGCACGAATACAGATACCAAAACGAGCGGAAGATAGCAAGAGCAAAGGAGCGGAATGCGCCAACAGGTGGGCGCGCAAAGCAATATTCAAGCAAAGGGCGAGAGGCGCGGCGATCAGTCAAACCACCACGAGCCGTAGATGACACCCTTGTCAAGCGGCGCGAGGGACTGGAAGAGAGGGCGGGAGAGATCCGCCTGGGCGTCCGTGCAGCCAGGGCACTGCGAAGGAGGTGAGTATATGAGCAGTGGACATCGCGCGCGCAGCTCGAAGCATACCTCGTCTGTGACGGTCGCTTGCACCTTCTTGCCGTTGTACATGACCGTGACCTGCTTGAAGCAGTGCGCGCCGTTGTTGTACATCTGCAACCACGGTGCGTATCAGCCACCCGCTCACTCCCATACCGTCAGACGTATGAACGTACCGCGGGGCTCAGCGCGATGACCTAGAGTACAAGCGTGTCAGAGGTAAGCGCGTGCATCTACATCTACCTCGTCCGGAAGCATGAACACTCACAAACGCATTCCCGTCGTCGACGCTTCCACACGCGTTCTCGCCCGCGTCGTAGTACGTGAAGCGCGCGTTGTCATGGCGCTTCTCAAGGCCGCGCACGTCGACGTCGAGCGCGACGTTGTGCCGGTTAATGTGCGAATGGGTGACCCCGGTCGAGGACGGGTGGTACGCGCCCCCGTGCGGGGCGGGCGCCGCGAACGCCGCGGCGGTGACGGTAAGGAGCGTGAGGAAGAAGGAGCGGCTGGGGCTGAACATGTCGGATATGTCGAGCTGGTGGTGATAGAAGAGGTAAGAGGGAGGGTTGAGAAGTCGGGCGCGAGAGCGAGAGGGGAGCAGGATAACGAGCGAGGAAGGGCGCGAGTCCGGGAGTCGCTGATGCGCTGACTGTCAGTGATAATCCGACGGCGATGACGGCGGCGGTGGGGCTCCCTCGTCAACCCCGACGGCCGTTCTTTATACCCACCCCTGGGCGAGGCCCGCCCCGGACACGGACACGGGTGCGGGCACGGCGAGGGTGGACCCATGCCCATGGCCCGGCGGACGCGCGAGGGAAGGGTCGCGTATCCCAGCGGCGTTTGGTCAGATGCGGACACACGCTGCGCCGCCCAGCGATTCGTGCGCGTAACTCTCCCCAGGACATGCGCCCGACGCTGGACCCTTCGGAACGGGGCGAGGCGCTGCAGCGGCGGCTTGCCGGCGTCGCAAGCGCGAGTACGTATACCGGAAATGAACGAGGTCCCCCAAGCTCTCTGATCGGCCGAAGCGTGCTCGCAAATCCTATCACTCACCGGGTATCCCTCTCCAGGCGTCTTCTGGGGCGCCGTGCCGGGGAGAACGCGCACGGTTGCTGGCGGTGTGGGGTAGGTCAGTATCGCAACGGCGCTTCGCCGCGCGCAGTGTATCCAAGTACTGTATAGTACTGTATATCGTCCCGCGTTGCGGGGAGGCGGGCGACGGTCCCGCTTCCCGACGTACCCGAGGCGGCGAAGGATCTGAGGCTGACGATGGCCAGACCCGACGGCGGTGCTCAGCGCATTCTACTCGCTCGAAGGCGGTACAGTGCACACCCATGAGCCTCCGGCACTACGATGGATTCCTTCGTGTACTACAGGGTACCACTTGGGAACCCACCACGGGGTCCCGAGACCATTCACATACGGTCCTCCATCACAGCAGTCAGCTCACCGACGGTGACCGACGCATGGTCAGCCGCTCAGCGTGGCAGCCTCGATGCGCGACGGGCAGCTTGCAAGCCTCGGCTGCGGCAGCGGCTGACCCATTCCTTGCTGGCGAGCAGCGGATCCGGTGCGGGCCCACCGGACTGCGATGCGAGCGAGCGAGCGGGATGAGCACACCGTGAATCTGCAGGGACCCCCCGGAGCCGACGCGTCTTCGTCGTCCGGAGCGCATATTCCCCGGGCGGAGTGCCGTGCGGATCGGGATGGCGTAGCCTTGCTCGGGGACTTGGAGCCAACCAGAACTCAGAGTACGCTGTGCGTAGACGGGAGTATGAGAAATAGGTGTGGCTTTCCCGTGCACGACTGTATGGACTGCATGCGCAAGCAGCACATTTAGCGGATCCCGGGCTTTCGCTGACGGTTGCAGCCTGTAGGGAACTAGAGGCACCCGCAGCTCACATTGATGCACTTAGTCAACGACCGCTCGGATTACCGGTGGATCGTGCGCGGGTATGTCGAACATTGGGGCACGGCAGGACACGACAGAGTAAGTGCACCACAGTGTAGTAACTGCTGAAAGTTCGAAAGTTGATGCATGATGTTCAAGACGACGGACTCACTGGAGTCGGACCTGTAGTACGATCCTGCGTGTCACGCTGTGACAAGCGCGTCCTAGGCCCACGTCAGCCAGACATTTGCTTCGGCCAAGTAGAGAGCTGCAGCAAGCCGACCCAATAGGTCGGGACCCTTGCACATCGGTCTATATGACATGGGCAGATACGCGAGAGGATTATACAGCGCACTGGTTCAGAGGATCATAGGTCGATTCGAAAAGATACGGAGCACGCATTCACGAATACTACTGTGAAGGCGAGCGGTTCTGAGAGTTGACAAGGACTCGTGTGCGGGACGGTCTGGTAGCTAAAATGTCCGGGGAGCGCGAGAGACGGGCGTGTGATTAGAGATCTAGGAAAAGTACATCGCTTTACAGAGTCAGCCTCCTCAGATTACAAGTGTGCCCGCGGCGGACGGTGCTCACCTCTGGGACATAGGTACAGCGAATGGATATTATACACGGCATGCCTATCCAGAACCGCTCAACTGACCTGTGCCGCGCTAGAGGCGTCATCGGAGGCGGGCGCTGTTGCAGCGCCTGCGGCGTCCAGAAGAGGTTTGTTGGATAGGGCAGACTCGGGGGAAGATGGGAGAACGTCGTAAGATGATGTGGCGAGTGAAGAAGCCATCGACGACGCGTGGGCAACGGACGATCCTGGAGGAGCTGCTTGCACCCCTTCATCGTTGGTGATAGCCTCGGCAATGAGTGGGACACCGTCGGTGGTGGGCGCAGGGAGAGGAGTTCGTGGCCGAGACTGAGCAGTCGGTCCGACACCCGTCGAGGCACGAAGCTCAGGCGCTCCTGAGGCCGGAACACCCGGGCCAGATGTTTGCTCGTGGTCGACATCGGCCGGAGACGCGGATCCTGAGGAAAGTGGTGAAGGCGATGCGGGTGGCACACTCTGTCCAGGCGATTCAGAGGTGGTGGGTTGAAGAGCGGGAGGGGTAGTGTCATTCGAGGCCAATTGAGAGGGCGCTCCTGCATCCGTCGGACCATCGACGGCTTCCGTGGATCCTCCTTCTGCGGCGGCCTCTTCTCTCTGCTTCTTTGCCTCTTCCTCCCGCTGACGTCGTTGCTGTTCCTCATGTTCAAGGAGAGAAAGTCGCATGGCCTCCATGACCATGAGCTAAGGGAAATTTCAGTATCAAGGACTCTCACAGCGGTGACATTTGAACTGACTTCTTCCAAGTCTTGGCCGCCTAAGCCCATTGTGCCCAAGAACTGGTTCAATTCCTGATTCTGCTGCCGCCTCCGCGACCGCCGGCTGCCTCGGTCACTGCTACCTTCCGGGACTTCGGCGCCAGCTTCCTCGGGCGGCAGTGCGTGCACACGACCGCTCGTAACACCCACGGGGATGAGCCGGTCACCAACTTGACGCATGATGATACGCCGATTGGCGCGCCGAGCGACAGCAGCACGCACTGCGGCCAGCTTCGCCTCCCAATCTGGATGTATTTGGTCTTTCGACGATTGAATATGCGGGCTCCTGTTTGCAGACGGGTGGAGTGGTGCTCACCGACAGTGACCACTTCAGGATCATTGGCTCCGAAGCTCTTTCTCCGGCGCTTCATGGATGGATTAGCGACAGCGTCTAAGGATTGTTGAGACGTTCCTCGGGGAGAGTCAGGCCACGAGGGTGGCGTCTATCGTGTGTCCGTGCGCGCAGAGAAAGTCAGCAAGGCGTACAACAAGTGCTTAGGGAGGAAACCGACCGCGCCCTCGCTGCCGAGCCCAGTCCGCCACGGGGGAGGGGTGTACACTATGCCAAAGTTTTCTTGCACGCAGTACGGGCATGACGCTGGCTCCGACACGAGGTGTGTGGTGGTCGGATCTGCTCTCTTGATCTGCACAAAACACTCGGTGCATATAGCCTGGTCGCAACATCTGGACCGATTGATGTTGGGGGGATAGTACTGTGCGCACCCCGCATCCGCGTCAGGGTGGCTCGGATATTGCGGATTATGCGAGCACGCACCAGGAAACAGATAGGACACTCTGTTGCACCTCTGTATATAGCCGCTTCAGGATTTCGTGCGGGCTCCTTGGCGGCACTGGGTCGCTTCTGGTGCCCGCGGCTGGAAACCACTGAAGTGATTGACTCGGCGCGTGAGGGCTCCCCGCCCTCGACGTCCGCGGGCTCCTTTCGGGCGGCAAGGATCTGCTCGTCGTCCCAGGAATCGTCGTAGTCTTCTAAGGGACGGTAGAAAGGAGCGAGCTTGCGTTCGACGATGAGCTGGGTGACCACAGCCTGATTCCAATCCCGAGGACCGGTGTAGATCCCCTGTGGGGTGAGATAGCCGAAGTCGACCATCTCTTCGTGGTGGCCACGGCCAGACGAGGCACTGTTTCCCATGGCGGCAGAGTGTGGGCCCACAGGGAGGAGATGGACGTCGGAAACAAGAGGCGGCCCTCGACTGGAAAGAGACCGGCGGGCGGATGCAGGCTGTCGTCACAGCCCGGTGACGGAGACGGCCACAACAACGCTTGCGCCGACCGCTGCCCTCGGCGATCCCCGTGCGCTGACGCCCTCCGCACAACACTCATCTTTGCTATAGCTCACAGACGTGCGCAACCCTGCGACTCATGTGCCTCCTCGAACGCGCACAATACACGGTCTCTAGAATGTGCACGCGCATTCCCGCGTGTGTGAAGTCTACGGTGTCAAAGGAGCGCCTCAGGTATTCGTACTTCACACGCCTCCCACATGCTATGCATGTCCCTGAACGTCGGGAAAAGCTACCGAGGGGCGAAGAGTCTAGTCCCAAGGTGACGCACTGCAGGGCTCGGAATCGAACATCAAGGTACTGTAGCATCCTTGTGGTATCACCGTGTATCATACAAACGCAACGGAAACAAAGGAACGTGGCACGGACGAGTCCGTGGTGAGGACATCGGCATTTGACAATACCCAACATAACGGAGAGCGGGGCGAGACAAGGCGGGACGGAGAGCATATGCGAGAAGAGAGCATGGATGAACGAGAGAGTGACAAGTACAATGAGAGGGACAGCGAGGAAAAAGGAGTGTGTGTTATAGGTGAGGATTCAAGCCCATGAGCAAAGATGGAAGGTGCGGTGGAACGTGTCGCGAACGGGGCGAACATCGATAGGCGGCAGAGGGGGATGGCTGGAGACACACAGTTGAGGTCGGAGAAGGCATCCGCGACATACCGCTGCGACAGCATGCTGCCTACGTTTCCTTGCGGTTACGCTGGATAGGCTGGCCGATCTGCGGTATTTGGGGCTGCGCCTGTGCAGATGCCTGAGCGGACGGACCTGCCACGGGACCCTGAACTTGCGCCGGCGGCGGAACGGGAGGAACGTCGTCGTCCCTAGGCGAGCTGCTGGCTCCTTTCCTGCTCCCAATGAACGGGATCTTCACCTTCAAGGACGTTCTGGAGAGGCGGTGGCGCAGAGAGGAACTGGTGTCCGTCGTGCTCGGTGGCGAGAGCGCGTGAGAAGCCTCCGCCGGAGTTGCCAAGTTCTCTGCCGAGGGGCCGCGACTGCTAAACAAGCCCCGTACATTCAGCGTGCTTCTCAAAGAGCTACCCGAGCGTTTGGAGTGCAAGGACGGCGTGGCGGCGTCGATAGGGCTCGGGGGCGAGAGCAAAGAGGCACTTGGGATAGTCGGGTTGGGAACAACGACGGGTGAGGATGCAGGCGACTCGGAGTCGCTCGAGGTCTGGGTGGGTGCGAAGACCAGGGGGGACTGCGAGTACGTCGACGAGAAGTGCGTCGATGAAGACTGCACTTCGACGGTGTACGGGCCTGGTACTGAAGCGGGCGTCGAGGACGAGTGTCCTTGGGAGGCCGGGTGCTCCTGGGAGGACGAGTGCCCTTCGGAGGGCGACTGGGAGGAGTGTCCTCCGAGGGGAGGCTGTGATTGGGGCGGCGAGCGCGCCTCTGGGGAAGAGCGCGCTGCAGGGTGTGAGTGCCCCCGGGAGGACGACTGGCCCTCGGAGTGCACTTCGGGAGACGAGCGCTCGTGGGGAGGTTCATCGGTCGACTCATCCTCCGGAATCCCCAGGAACTTCATGATGCGCCGCATCTTGGCATCTATGTTAGCGTAATCCTTCTTCAGCTCGTCCTTGACCGCCTTGAGGTCGTCCTTGACCGCCTTGAGGTCGTCCTTTGTCGCAAATTTTTGTAGCTCGGCCTTGACCGCCTTGAGGTCCTCCTTGGTCGCGAATTTGTGCAACTCCGCTTTGACCGCCCTGAGGTCGTCCTTTGTCACGTAGCTTTGGTTGGAATCGACGGACAGGCGCGAGGAAGAGCGAGGAAGAAGACCGCCGGAGCTCGCAGGGGACGGCACTCGCTGGCCGAATGTGCCCGCGATGCTATGGGAGTCGACAGCTGCCGGAGGGTATGAGCGCATGTCTCAGACTGTGGTAGAAATATGTACGCACAGGTATCGGACATTGGGAATGGCTTCTCTTGTGCGGAAGGTTGAAATGCGAGCTGTACGTGGATCCTATGCGTGGGGGTAGAGAACGAGAGCGAGGGGATGGTGAGCAGGATTATATGCCCCGCTCTGGCGTCTGGCTTATCGATGAACTCGGACTCCGTAGGGGCAGGTGCCATGTTGGGCGAACAAAAGGCGCGCCGTCGAGACAAAACGAGGGAGGATGACTCGCAGTGAGAAGCAACCAACACGAGAGGGAGTAACCAAACTGGGCGATCAGCACCGTTCTGGAACGTAGAGGTGAACTCGAGGCTCAAGCGTGTTGTCCTCGTTGCACCAGGGATGAACGGGGCGGAGTTGAGAGATATCTCGCTCGTTGTCGTCAGCGTGGACAATCAGCGTTTGGAAGAAGAGAGCAACGTCGACGAGGCGTCGGGGAGCGACTTATTGTTTGATGCTGTTGTCTAGCACCACTGACGCCCGCACTACATCCACGCGGTCCCTTCAGGTCCCTTCGCATTCAACAGACGGTACCACAATATACTTGTGCCCCGAACCCACAGAGGTGCGCTTCCGTGAGATCCGTAAGCAGTCCGTATCGTGACTAGATCTCAAGACCAGCACCAAGTCGGCCTGGCGGGCATCGGGCGACATCTCTGCAGCACGTCCACGAGGTTGACATGCGGACTGTTCAGAAAGCCTGCTAGCGACACTTTCCCATCTGCATCTACTGGTATGGAGCACCACCGCTGTAGAGCGAAGATGTGCCCGTGGCATCCCGCGGCCAGGCAGGTGGACCTCACTATGAAAGGAAGCATCTGCACTGATGCAGTCCAACTGGTTAAAGGATTGACAGCCATTGCGTGTGCGTTCCGGGGTAAGAGGCATTTCTGAGAAGACTTTGTTCCCGAGCAGTCCATCTCGAGGACCCAGTAGAATTGAGGTGACACCGATCGATTGTGGGTACCACGGCAACGCACTCCTCGGTTTGTGTCTGCCCAGAAGTCGGAGAACCTGCCAGATACTTCGCGAAGACGGGAGAGACGACTCGGAGAGAACGCAGAGCTCGGTAACCTGCGAAAGCGAGCGGCATGAAAGCATTGGGCGAGAGTTGGGCTGCATTCAACGTTCAACCTAGATTGCGCCAGTGGTCTGTAAAAGCGCCTATGAATGGGTGTGCCTTAGTCTCCCCTAGGCAGACGTCTATTGAGCAAGCACAAAAGACGTCTGCTTCATAACACGCCCTCAATACCGTAGGTCGACGTTCGTGCTTCCGGATCAGCGGAGTTGACGTTGCCGAGTGATGGCAGAGATGCCGAGTGGCTGTTGCTTGCTCAGGGCGCGGAGACGCTCGACTCGTTCTTGTGCCGCGTACCGCACCGTACACGTCCCTGTCTACCATGCCGGCTTACGACTCGAACCCAGGCTCATGAAATTAGGCAACCAAGATAATGGCTCACGGCCTCCGAGCGAGATCCCGTTCTTCCAGCCGCTGCAGACGAGAAACAAAGACAACCGCGCTGAGCGAGTCGCGACGCATCCTATACATCGGGCGCTAAGTTTGAGACGCGCTTCGGAGATACACGTAGATGACATAAGCAGCGAAGGTCGACCTACGGTATAACCCCCTCAATAAGAAGCAGACTAGGTGTGCCTTGCGATGCTCCCCAGGGGACGAGCATGCCCGCACGGCTCGCATAGGATGCGTCCGGGGCATGTCAAGTGATTGCAGTCTATGTTATAGAGATGTTCCCAAGCCCATGAAAGACAGAGTGTAGTTTTCCACCCCGGTGGCAGCTCGAGAACCGGTCCCACGACCGGGGGGAATTCGCCACGTCAGCTAGACGGCCGCGCGCGATTTATACCAGCGCCTTAGCCGAACCGTCTTCTCCACATTCCAGACAACACTCACCCGCTCCCCCCACGTCCCTTCACCGCCTGTTGCGCCTGCACGTCGAGCTCAACGCCCGTCGACATGGACGCCCCATGGACGCAGACAGCTGAAGAGGTCCTGCAGTATTACAGCGTGGACCAGACCCAAGGTCTTTCGTCGGAAGCTGCTACTAAGCACGCAGAACTCTACGGGAAGAACGGTACGTGATTCCCGTCCCTATGGCGCAATTGGATTTGTGTGTGCTCATGAGACACCTCCGCGCTCGTAGAGCTACCCGAGGACCCGCCAACGCCGCTATGGGAGCTCATTCTCGAGCAGTTCAAGGACCAGCTCGTGCTTATCCTTCTCGCCTCTGCCGTCGTCTCGTTCGTGCTCGCGCTGTTTGAGGACTCTGAGGGCTCCAGCTGGTGGAGCGCGTTCGTCGAGCCTCTTGTGATCCTCCTCATCCTCGTTGCGAATGCGACGGTTGGTGTTATCCAGGAGACCAACGCAGAGAAGGCTATCGACGTCAGTGCATGATCATTGGGTACGTGTTATACCTACTGACGCTCGCACAGGCCCTCAAGGAGTACTCCCCGGATGAGGCAAAGGTCCTTCGCGATGGCCAGTGGACTCGCATACACGCGTCTGAGCTCGTCCCCGGTGACATCATCTCGATAGCCGTTGGCGACAAGATCCCCGCCGACTGCAGGCTACTCTCTGTTGCGTCCACTAGTCTTCGGGTCGACCAAGCGATCCTCACTGGCGAGAGCACTAGCGTAGGCAAGGTCGTAGATGTTGTCCCCGATCGCAGGGCCGTCAAGCAAGACATGATCAACATCCTCTTCTCCGTACGTATTCTTGGTGATCTCGTTCGTGTGTCTACTCACTATATGCGACTGTGTGTAGGGTACCACCGTCGTCAATGGCAAGGGCACTGCCGTGGTGGTATTCACTGGCGAGAAGACCGCGATCGGTGACATTCATAAGTCTATCTCGGCCCAAATCAGCGAGAAGACCCCTCTGAAGCGCAAGCTCGATGATTTCGGTGATATGCTTGCGAAGGTTATAACTGTCATCTGCATCCTCGTCTGGCTCGTGAACGTCCGTCACTTCTGGGACCCTGCGCACCATGGAGTGCTCAAGGGTGCGGTGTACTACTTCAAGATTGCTGTCGCTCTTGCTGTTGCTGCTATCCCTGAGGGTCTTGCTGCTGTGATTACTGCCTGTCTTGCTCTTGGTACCAAGAAGATGGCGCAGAAGAACGCCATTGTCCGCAACCTGCCTAGCGTAGAGACTCTTGGCTGCACGAACGTGATCTGCTCTGACAAGACTGGCACTCTGACTACAAACCAGATGAGCGTGTCGAAGGTCGGTCCTTACCCACACGCCAACTTCTATAAATCTGACAGTTCTCTTCTAGTTTACTGTTGTCGATATCTCTGGCATCCCTAGGGAATTCCTCGTAGAGGGCACAACTTTCGCGCCTGAAGGAGCCGTTCGTCCCGCCGATGGCAAGGACATCACCGAAGTACCGTCGGGGCCTTTGCAACGCCTGGCCGAGATCAGCGCTATTTGTAACGACTCTAAAATCGTGTACCACGCTGTAAGTTGCCTCAGATGTCTATCTCTGGCCCCTGCTCATGAGATCGCCCCGACAGGACAAGAAGACGTACAGCAACCTCGGCGAACCTACCGAGGCGGCCTTGAAAGTCCTTGCCGAGAAGCTTCCGTGCCCTGACCAAGAGCTCGCGAAGAACCTGCCGTACCTCGACCCCGCTGTCCGTGCTAACGCCGTCAACGATTATTACGAGAAGACTCTCCCTCGCGTTCTGACCTTCGAATTCTCTCGTGACCGCAAAATGATGTCTGTCCTTGCGCGCAAGGGCGATTCGGGTGTTCTGTTCGCAAAAGGTGCCCCAGAATCCATTCTGGAGCGGTGCACGTCTGTCCTCGTCAACGGTCGCGCCATCCCGATGATCCCTCAGCTCCGCGACGCGCTCCTCCAGAGCACCATCGCCTATGGTTCTCAAGGTCTGCGCACCCTCGCCCTCGCGTACGCCGAGAATCAGCCACTGGACCCCGAGTACTACAAATCCGAGACGACGGCGGGATACTCCCGGTTCGAGAAGGACCTCACCTTCGTCTCGCTCGTCGGTATGCTGGACCCCCCGCGTCCCGAGGTGCGCAACGCCGTGGCCCAGTGCCAGGCGGCCGGCATCCGCGTCATCTGTATCACCGGCGACAACAAGGGCACCGCGGAGACGATTTGCAGGCAGATCGGCATCTTTGGCGAGCACGAGGATCTCACGGGGAAGAGCTACACCGGCCGCGAGTTCGACGAGCTCAGTCAAGAGGAGAAACTCAAGGCGGTGATGCGTGCGGGCTTGTTCAGCCGGACGGAGCCGACGCACAAGAGCCAACTTGTCGACCTCCTCCAGAGCCAGGGTCTTGTGGTCGCGATGGTGAGTGCATCCGGAGTACAATGCGGAAGAACGTTGACACCTTTGTCAGACCGGTGACGGTGTCAATGACGCGCCCGCTCTCAAGAAGGCAGACATCGGAGTGGCTATGGGCAGCGGCACGGATGTCGCGAAGCTCGCCGCTGATATGGTTCTCACCGACTCGAACTTTGCCACCATCGAGCAGGCCGTCGAGGAGGGCCGGTTGATCTATAACAACACAAAGCAGTTCATCCGCTACCTCAGTGAGTGCTTTTCATACCGTGTCCGTCGGCTTGCCCAAACTGACTCTGCGCGCTCAGTCTCGTCCAACATTGGAGAGGTGGTCAGCATCTTCCTGACGGTCCTCCTCGGCATGCCGGAGGCTTTGATCCCCGTGCAGCTCCTCTGGGTCAACTTGGTCACCGACAGTTTGCCCGCGACCGCGCTCGGTTTCAACCCGCCCGACCACAGTATCATGCGCGTACCCCCGCGCGACAGTCGTGAGCCTATCGTCGGCAAGTGGCTCTTCTTCCGCTACCTCGTCATCGGCGTTTACGTCGGCGTCGCGACCGTCGCGGGTTACGCATGGTGGTTCATGTTCTACACCGGCGGTCCTCAGATCTCGTTCTACCAGCTGGTACGTCGCTCTGTACCTGCAGGACTTTACGAACACGTTCGCTGACAACCTTCGCAGACGCACTTCCACCAATGCTCGGCGCTCTTCCCCGATATCGGCTGCGAGATGTTCACGAACGACATGTCCCGCCACGCGACGACGATGTCCCTGTCCATCCTCGTCACCGTCGAGATGTTCAACGCGATGAACTCCCTCTCGGAGAACGAGAGTCTGTTGAGGCTCCCGCTCTGGCGGAATCCGTTCCTCGTCGGCGCAATCGCCCTGAGCATGGCGCTCCACGTCGCCATCCTCTATATCCCCTTCTTCACGGTAAGTTCCTACCACATCGCGCTCGACGCGCGCAGGGATTGACGTCAGCGTTTGCAGACGCTGTTCGCTATCACCCCCCTCAACTGGACCGAGTGGAAGGCTGTATTGTATTTGAGCGCACCCGTGCTTCTCATCGACGAAGTTCTCAAGTTTATCACGGTGGGTCTCATGCATGATGCAAGGTGCTGGTGATATCGTCGGACTGACCGGCTTCACGTAGGCAACATTCGTCTCCCCGCCGTCGAAGCTGAAGGCAGACTAGATGTTTGGGATAGATATATACACTTGCACGTTAGGAGCTCTGTAATGATCTGTAATGACCTGCAATAGTAGACCTGCTTTTGCTGCCTTGGTGAACGCGAAGACAGGTATGTAGTTCGCTGGGGGGAAAGAGTGAGCTCATCAAACACGTTGATGATGACAATGCAAAAGAGTAACGAACAGTACGTGCCCCGTGGCTGAGTTGGTTACAGCGTCCGACTGTTATGAAGTGTGTATCGCTTCAGACATCGGAAGGTCGTGAGTTCGAGCCTCACCGGGGCAGGTATTCCCCTGCGCCATTTCTTTTTCTCTCTCCAACGTCATTCACTGTTCCACTGTTCAGCGTGCGAGTCGCACTTCTTGTTTCCATCAGGATATCAAGTGTATGAAACCTCGAATGCGGTGAATAACCTCCGAGTGTTCGTACCTATGCTCGCGGGGACAAAAAAGTGGCCCTTGGAGGATATACGTACGTGTGTAAGATATGGCCATGCACGCGCTAGCGAAGTACTAACTAATACTTAGCAGCTTGGTGATCGGAATATCTTGAGAATGGAGATTTATGGCCGCACGGAACGTTCAACGAACCATCGGGTGTACCAGGTGAGACCTGACATGGACCTACGGAGGTGATCGAATTTGCGGCCATGCACAGTGTCCAAGGTTCTCCCCTGTCTGCGTCGCAAGCACCGATCTCGTCGTAGACCAGGTGCCCCGACTGACTGGGCGTATAACAAGAGGTCGAGCGGGATCAAGTGGGGGCAGAACTGTCGGGGGCAGGAATATCAGGCTGGCAGCTTCCATGCATGTCATCCCTGCGGACGTATACGTAGCAAGTGGGGGCGGCTTCGGTTTCACCCCGCGCGCTGGGCGGAGTCCACCCGCATCACCATGCATGTGCTACTGCAGATACAGTCCGCGGCGGCCCCACACAATTGGAGTGCCGCGGAACGCGATTTTCTGGGCAGCCTCTGCCGGAAAATGGGCTTGACGGCAGCGTGTGCGACGCACCGACATGACCACGGCCTTTCGCTGACGTTGACGTCGCGTCCGGCCCGAAGGAGCCTTTTTCGCGGCGGTGCACGCTCTGACACCAGTGCATGGCCGTATGTGCATGCTTCGCTCGACGGAGTCGCGTGAAAGCCGAGTGTCGACGAAAGAGGCAGTCGTCTAAGTTCGAGGCGCGGCTTGGCACCCCCGCGTAATCCGGCTTCCTTCCGTGCACACTGCACGATGGAAACCTTGTCTGGGGCCCGCCCGCGCGCAGCGTGCTCTTCCGATCTTCATAGGCGACAGGTGGTCCGGGCACAAGATTCATAGTTCCGTCAGACTGCCATCATCCGGGTGCGGTCCATGTGAGTGGCACGCCGCAGGGCGAGGGAGGTACAATCCTATGGCAAGACGAATGGGGCGGGGTCGGTGCATGGGCCAAGACCGACGTTCCATGCGCGCGCGGAAGGTCTCGAAGACGAAAAAGCAAAGTGATCCGCCGGATGAGGAGATTGTCGCGGTGCAGGAGCACACAGCCTTCCGTGCATCGGATCCGACCACCCATAAAGCAATCGAGATACGTTGAATGGCCCATTTACATTAGCTCGTCTCGCGTATGCACGAAACGCGGGCGAGAGACGAGTCTGATCAGGTTGGGCTGGACACACGGGTCATTCCGACAAGTATGAGCTCACTCGACGGCAGCGTACTCGACAGAAAATGACCACCGGGGTCGAAAAAGTGCATGCACACGGACAAGGAAAGCGACGCCGTCCGAAAACTGTCGACCCGCCCGTTGCCACTCGGGCGCGTCCCCGGGGGGACGGCCGAGGAGAGCGGACGACCGGTAATCAACGAGATCGCACCGTCCACAAGCGAGATGCACGCGGTCCGATACGGCGCTGATCATCGAACATGACACGATGACAATGTCACTGCCGACGCCCCAGATCTGATGGGCGCGATGCTCACAATAGCAGGCCCCCGGCTCGTGTGGTGCTTCATTTACGTTGGTTTGCTGCGTGTAAGGTCTCCAAGCAAATCGCGCTCAGTTACCTTCCAGCATATATTTACGCCGCAATTTCGGGCATCCGACGAGCTTACTTCGACTCACGACCATGCATATAAATTACAAGCAACCAACGCCGATGATATGTGCTGCACGGTAGAAATGTTACAATGTACATGATCCAAACAAACAACCATTTAGAAAGCCAGTGCCCGAGAACATCGAGCAAATCGCTGGAAACCACACCGCACGGAGAGGAGCGAGGAGTTCTCCATCAGAGATACATACAACGAACCGAGCGGGGTGCGGGGGACTCCGTCAGAACCGACCCTGTGCTCAGACTCTACCCTCATCCTCGCCCGCAGCGAGCACGGGGCCGGTCGGGGCACGCGAATGCGTGTGCGCGTGGTTCGCGTGCTCTTCGGGTGGGACGACGTCGAAGCCGCTACGGCCGAGCTCAGAGGGAAGTACGGCGGTATCGTCGAGCGCCTCTTCGGCAAGAAGCGTCTGCGTCTCGCCTTCGTCCTCTGTGGGCGCAGCAGGCTGGGCCGCAGCGGGGCGCAAGAACCGCGGAGGGGTGATGATATGGTTGAAGAGGAACTGTCAGATGACGGTCGGTCAGCCGGGTTATGCTTACGACATGGGAGGGAAGGGAGAGGACAGACCGTTCCGTATCTGAAATATCAGGGGTGTGCGTGAACATCATGGTAGACTGCACGCGATAACTGAATCACTTACACTAGAAGCCCGAAGCCGGCCACCTGCAAGAGGGAGATGGGCCAGACCAACACCTCCCAGCCGAGCCCAAGACTGACAATCCAGATGCTGAGCGTCCTACATGTGTCGGTAAGACTACGCGCGGTGGCGCTGACATGACGCGTAACGCTTAGCCCAAAGAAGTTGAAGAGGGCGATGGAGAGGGCGATGACAACACCGGACCAGAGGACTGCGGGGGTGTCAATCATCTGGTGCCAGCCACGCGGCAAGTCGAAGAACGGAGACACCGAGGCGAAGCGCGCAAGAAGCGGCATGGCGAGAACGATGCTGAGCGCGCCGAAGAGACCCTCATAGCCGACGGCGACAAGCGGGGCGACGGAATAGCGGCCCATTATCTTCTCTGTGCGCGCAGCGTGGGTCAGTGACTGCGCGAGACACCATAAACGAGGCGCGCAGGCGAATGATACTGACCTTCGATAACAAACTGGGTAGCCGTACTGCATATATCCGAGCATCGGCAAGGATGCGGCGGAGAGAAGATTACATCAGTAAAGCCTCCAGAGTGATAGAACCCACAAGGGAGAGATGCGGAAAGCAGAAGAAGCGGGTGAAGGAAGACGTACAAGACCTGAGCGAAGAGAATGAAGAACACGCCTAGAGGTCACGGTCAGACGATAGGGAAGCTTACTGCGCGTGCGGGGTATACGCACCGACGAGGACCTTCGTCACTTCGGGTTCTTCGATGGGCTCCGGAGGAGGAGGAACATCGTCGAAAATGTTTACTGCGGAATCCTTGACGGCGTCCTTGACCATAGACCCGCTTAAACCGACGAGCGACACGCCTGCCATAACGGTGACAAGGGATATCCATCTTTGGAACAAGAGTAAGCAGATCGTTCCGGGCGAATCGCATGGTAGGCGGCGATATACTGCATGAAGCAGAATGGGTGGGAAGCACGGTAAAACTCAACTGGTAAAGCCAGAGGCGCCTGCGGAGGAAGATGACGGAGAGTAGGCCGACGAAGAGGACGAGAGCGCCGCGGGTCATCTGATAGATCGAGACCGGGGTGTAGAGCAGGCCGACGTTCATCAACTATATGGGCGCATTGTGACGGAAGAGGCATACGGAGCGGATAGGCGTGCGAGGGTGATTGGCATGAGAAGAAGAGAGCGAGAAAAGGTATGGGGTAGGCGTACCGTAGTGCCGGTGAGATCGCAGGCGGCAGGAAACCATAAGAGCAAAACCTTCCAGCCATGAAGACGCTGCTGAGGGATCTCGGCCTTTGCGCCGGCAGCAGGTTCTTCCTCGGAATCAGCAGGGAGGCGTAATGGCTGGGACTGGCGCTTGGAGTGGACCCAAGTGAAGATGACGGGCAGGAAGCCTGATGCGTTACACGTGCAAGGACAGGATGATGAGAACCGAGGCGTGCGGGCGGGCAAAAGCACATACAGAGCATCTCTCCGACTGGGGCGGATAGTGACCGTCAAAGCAGGAAACATGGAGGAGCGGGAGGGCGTGCGTACGGAACATCTGGAGGGTTTGCCACACCGGCTGCTCGTAAAGCACCCAGTTGGCGGGATTCTCGTCGTTACAGTTCTCGACACATTGCATGTCCTGTAGGCGTCGCTCAGGTCAGAGGCAGTTGGGAGACCATGCGTGCGGGGTAGGACGGACCTGCCACTTGCTCCAGAGGGAGTTGCTGGAGCCCTGGTGGCGGTCAGCACGCGAGGAGAGCGCATATAGCAACGGTGCAGACCGTGATGATCATCCCCGCGGTGAGGATGGGCACATAGAGCGAGGACGGCATGGCGGGCAGGAGAGAGGAGGACGGGCGGAGACGCGTGCGCGTCGTGGGCAGCGGAGAGCTCAGCTGGCACGGCGGCGGTGGCGGGGCGTGGAGGGGTGCCAGATATGGAAATGCGCGGGGAAAATAAATAAATAACCCGGGGGTGGAAACGGGGGCGCGTGTGAGAAGGCGGGGATTCTGGCGTGAATTCTCTGATTGCTGGACGGAGGATGGACAGTTTGTTGGATCACCGAATCCGAATCCGAACCCTCTCCCGCATCCGAACCGCGAACCCGAATCCGATTCTGAATTCCATCGCCATGTACTTATATCCCGCCCCGCGCCCCCGCCGGCTCCCCCTCCCCCATGGTCCACCTCGTCCTCTCCACCACTAGAGGTAACTCTGGGAACCGCTACTTCCCCCACCAGGGCTACCTCGGCCTCACCCCAGTCCGCGTCGAGGGCGGTACGTCCCCGCCCCCGTCCGCCGCACCCCCCGCCCCGTGCTGACCCTCCCCCCAGTTGTCCGCACAAAACTGGACGAGGATGGCAGACCAATCCCCGCACGCACCCTCTCCATCTCCGTACGTTGCTACCAGTCGCGTCTCACTCGCTCCCGCACCTTCCGCTCGACCCTCGTCGTCGACCACACCGACGTCCTCTGGGTGAAACCGCCCGACAAGGACTATGCGGACGTCGCGGAGATGGAGTTCCCCTTCAAGCTAACCCTTCCAAAACGGACGCCCGGATTCAGCACAGCAAACTACCAAGACTACCGTGTATTCTGGCGGTTAGAAGCCGGTATGTCCTCCCCTCCGTCCTCTTCGCGCATCCCCCCCTCCGCCACACCCCATGCATCAGCCATGTCGTCCGTCTCACATGTCGTCTCCAAGTCCTCGAACATGTGCCCATTCCACGCGTTGGCTCTCGCATCGTCCGCTATTACGACCTCGGCCTCATCCGCTACGACATACCGCCAACACCGCAGCCGGATCCCTCGACCCCAACATTCCCTCATGACCTACCCCACAAGACGGCTAAGCCTCGCGCACCCGTTGTACGTTATAACGTCTCCGTCCCCACCTTACCTATAGGTCCCTCCGACATAATCTTCACGGCTCTCTCTGTGCAACCGCTAGACCCGGCTGTCACCGTTCGCGGTGCTACTGTATCCGTAGAGCGACGAATTGATCTCCATAATATCCCTGCCGCTCCCACCCCACTCGTAACGGCAGGTATCAACTACTCGGCGGCACCGTCCCCCTCTCCCACCATTGCACTATCTCCTGCATCCCCCACGCCCTCGCCTCGGTCAGAACGCGACAGCTCAGATGATGCTAATACGCCTACAACGTCTCGCTTTTCCCGTGACACCTTATCATACGCCCCCTCCAGCCCGAGCTTTGTAACCCTGGACTCTGTTGCTGGAAGCTCTTCCTCAGGCTCTACCACCCGTCCTCTGTTGTCTCCCTCGTCATCCACAGCCCCCAGTCTGCCCATTCCCATACCTCGTCCCGGCTCACAGTCAGCACCCTCTCCGTCTCCGTCCTCTTCTCTGAGCATGCCACCGCTCTCTCCGTCGTCCTCCGCCTCATCCGACCAGCCATTGAAAACGTTCTCGGCGACCCTCATATCCGCTGAGTCTGGCCCATTCTCGCGAGACCCGTCGGGCATATGGACAAAGATGGTCACGCTGCCATGGCCGGAGAATCGCGGCCACTACAGGTGGGCGACAGGTGAGACCGTGCAGAGCGACTTTGCGTCGGTACGTTTCTTCGTGCGAACGAAGGTGATCGTCCACGGTCCGGGTGGCACGGACTCGTTGGAGCTCGAACCGAGAGAAGTGACGGTCGTGCCCACGAACGAGGCGGACCGAAGGGCCGCGATGGAGAAGTGGGCGGAGCAGAAGGAGAGCGCGCTCCGGAGCAAGTCGAAGAGCCCGTGGCGAAGACGCGGCGACGAGGCGAGCGTCGGCGGCACCAGCAGCACCAGCCACGGCAAGCAGAGCGGCCACGATCACGCCCACGGCCTACCTTCGCCCCCGCAGACGCCGGCGCACTCCTCCGAGGGCACGTCCTCTGCCCACGCGTCGGGCAGCAGCAAGCCGCGCAAGAAGACGTCGCGGAGGCCGCACACGTCTGCCGGCCCGCGGGACAAGTCCAACTTCGCGTACAGCGCGCCGGCGGAGATGGGTGGCATGCGCTCGGATCCGGACCAGGATACCATCGCGAGCCGGGCCTCGGGCTCAAGTTCGTCCACCTCGCTCGGGCAGGGCGTCGGGCGGCGGCTCAAGGAAACGGGGCTTGGCGAGAGCATGCTCTACGCGATGGAGATGGTCAAGGGCAAGGCGCGTGCACGGGAGGGGGAGAAGCGCGCGCGCGATGAGGAGAGCACGAGCCGCGACGAGCGCGAACGGCGCGAACGGCTGAAGAACACCGGGCTGGGGAAGCAGCTCGTCCTCGAGCGCGACCAGGTCCGCGCCTGGGAGGAGGAGCTCGCGCGCATCGAGCAGCAGTCTAGACGCAGCAGCGCGGGCATGCTGGGCTCCTGGGGCTTATCGCGACGGCGCAACGGCGGGTAGCATTCGCGCTCGGGCTGTTCTCCGTCCCCCCTGGACCGTTCTCTCCGACTTCGACTTCGATTCCGACTTCGCGGGCGCGGGCGACCGTTGGGTTGCACATGCGCTCATCTCTTCGGGTTCGACTTGACGATCCTTTCTTCCGGCCGCCCGTCTGTGGCGGCGCCCCCGCCCCATCGTTTCACTTTTCCTTCGGTGTCGTTATTTACAGGTCTCGGATTGCCCTTCGCCCCCCCTTTTCGCCGCCCTGCGGCGCGCGCCCTGTTCCATTGTGTCACCTACATTCGACCGGATTTGTCGTCTGTGTCTCCTCTCGCTCTCGTCCCGGATTCGTTCGTTCATGTTGTCGTATTTCGTCGTATTCCCCTCTCGCATGGCACGCCTGCATATACTCATTGTACTCGGTCTCGTCCGCATCCACCTTTCCGGTTCTTGCTCCTGCACACGTACGAACCCGTCTCGTCCGCCACAGCACCATCCGAATAATAATTGGCACTGCGCCCCGAGGAGCGCCTCTGTACTAATGGCACCCGCCCGTTTTCCTACGAAGCCGCGCTCGAGGGCTCTGCCTCCCGGACCCGGCCTCCTGCATTCCTCCGCGCCGGCGGCACGCCCCCTTCCTCGGCTTCGATGCTCGCACGACGACACACGCTCGCCGCGGGGCGTGACGCGCGCGTGAAGTCATTTATCTTGTCTTGTCCGCTCGGGCACTAGGCCATCGATCGCACCCTCGTTGTCGCATGCGTGTGTGACAAGCAGCAGGGACGGAGCACGACGATATCCATCCCCGCGCGTGCTGCGCATGCGGGGCGCGAGGGGGTCCATTATTGTTGTGATGAATTGATGCTGCTGGCGCGTCGAGTCGACGTCTTGTTCTCGTTGCCGTATGACGCGCGCTGGGGTGGACAACGAGCGCGCCCACCGCGTGCATTTGCGATTGGCTGAATGCGATGCAAGTGCAGTAAGCACTGCGTCGAATCGTCTCGGGTTGCTGCGACAACCGGTACGCGCCCCCCGGCGGGACGACTCGAAGACGGTTTGAGAGCGACGGGGCTCGGGTGAGCCGTTCAATAAAGCTTACCGCGGCGTCGGCGCGTTGCGAGCTGACCGCGACACGACGCGCCGAATGTTCTCCGGGGGTCGTCCAGCCGGGTGGACGGCGACGACGGTGGGCCGTTGCGACTTCTTCTGAGTCACCGTCGCGCCGAGGTCTCGTGCGCCGGGTTCCGACTTCCAAGACGCAGGCTCGGCCTCGAGGCGCGCCCAGCTGCTGCTCGAGCTGGATCATGGGTGATGTGCGCGATCTCCCGTGTGCACATGCGAGATGGGAGAAAGCCGTCCGGGTTCATCGTCGCGGACGCCCAGTGCACGCAGTGGCGCTCGAGCGTCGATGAGGATCGCGCGCGGGGGACGTGCTGGTGATAGACGCCGCCGCGCAGCTCCGAGCCTAACCGCGTTTGGGCCGGGGCGAGCTTCGAGCTTCGCGGATTGGGGCGGCGGCGGCTGCAAACCTTCCTGAGCACCGGGTCTCGCCTGCCAGTCCACCGACGCATGCCACGATCGTTATCTCGGTGCGTCTCCCCCGCCAAGTTCCAGCCTCGAGCACCACCATCTCGCCTCGTTGAGGCCTTGTGCGATTTAGATGGGGTACGGCCTTGTATGGCTGATTCGGGGTGCAGAGTAGGACAGTATCTCTGAGACAGCCGAAGGGAGAGTATGATAGTATATAATCTTCTCTTTCTCCCAAGAATGATGTAGTGGAAACTCATGCTAGCGGTAGGACTTAGTATACTTGAGCTTGTGAGCAGTGAATGCGTGGTTTATTGCAATGTCCTTCTGGTGTTGATTGTATTGAAGCTCGTCAGTGACATCACGCGCATAGTGCTAATGCGCGTTACAAGAGCCTAAGTGTCCTGCTCAGACATGTAAACTGATGGGCACTGAGAGATAGCGTTGATGCGAGGCCGGCTGCACAGGCCACAGAAAGTATCGCACCATGACATCGGTTTTGAACATCGAACGTTTGAGCCCTGCAGCGTAAGCACATCATGGGGTCACCCCCGTCGCCATGGGGTGTGGTCTAGAACCCTGAACGGAGGCCTGCGGCGGTGAAGACGTGCTGCGAGGATGCTGGGAAGCCTGCTGCGTCCCCGGATCTATTGCGGCGACGCGCTACAATACCCTCTTCCTGGCACATAGGCCAAGAAAGAGGCGCGAGAAGCGCTACACGCCGCGGCGGCCGTCCGGGAACATTGTCGATGGCGACGTCCGACTGCGGTGGGGTTTGCAGGTCGACGTAGGCGGAGAGCCGTCGCAGCAGTATGATGCTGCGTTGGTTCATGCGGAGGGATGATGGATGCGCACGCATGACAAGATACTAAGCTCGGGTATCGCAACATGTCAGTCTCGAGGCGCGCGGAAACATAATAGCGCACTGTGAGTTGGCGAATGGCACTGCGCGTGAATTCGCAAGGATGCGCAGGTGAGCGGTTCTCCACGACGCCATGGAGCTACTCACGCGCTCAGCCACATCAGCTCGTAAGGACGAAGTCTAAGTCTCGGATAGAGTAAGGACAGAGTTCGCGTTTTGTCAGCTGTTGTCACTCTTCCGGCACCGACGTACCTCCAGCTCAAACCCAGGACCAGCGACCATTGTGCCCGGCGCGCGGTGGGAGATCCGGCATGTCGGGACGGGAAGCTCCCTCTGCACCAACGGCTGGCGTATGGCCGCTACTGCAACTGTTGCGAAGATGGCTGGGCAGTTGGTGGCGTCCGGGTGCTAAGGAAGAGAGGATGGGTGATGGTGTCGCCCGGCCCGGCGAGCACTTCTTCCCGCGCGTGGAATGCGAGCGTGTACGACACGCCAGGTCATGCTGCTCTCGATTCCCAGAATGTACTGGCATCTCAGCGCCCTATGTGATGAACGACACGCCGCGTGGAAGCCTCGAAGTCCGACGGGCAACGGAGGATTCGTCAGTGCGCACTGCATACATGCAGAGGCAGAATGTTCATCGCCACAAGCGATGGTGTTCCGTTTCCTGATTCGGCTGTACAAGTGAGTACTTCGAATAGCACACCGAATCCTCATCGATACCGGCTCATTGTTGTGCAAGCTGTAGTAGAGGCTAAATAATCGAGAAGCACTCACTTCAGAAACGGATGGTCGTCGTCGCGTTCAACGAAGCCGGCGCCAAACCGCTATCCGTGGAAGTTCAGGGCAAGTCACGCGGATTCGGCGGAAATACTGGGCGTGGTGGGTACCTGAACATCGTCTTTCGTCGCACAATGTCCCGCATGATGCTCATAAGTCCACGGTCCAACAACGGCGACGATGTCAGCCGTCCTGAATCAGACCTACTACATTCGGATTGTGCAACCTATCGATGCTTCGTACGTCGACTTGTCCGCCCGGGAAGGCATCCCGCCCACTCGGAGACCGGCTTCATGTTCATGCGATTCACCTGCGATACCGCCAGTACTGATTTGCTAACAATACAGCCGGCGCGTAGGTATGTCCTGCCTGAAGGATGTAGCCAGTCGAAAGACCTGATCCTCAGTCTCGGGATGAGACTAAATGAACGGCCCACAGTAAGGATCCAACTCTGGTCGGCTGACAGTGGATTGTATATCCGGATATCTCATATCACACCAAGATATTCCAGTCCTCCCGCGGTACGTGTCATGGGATAGCACGTACGCGACACGGTCACTCACCAGCTTTCAGCGATACGCGTATGATCCCAGGCGCTGCGATCTCGGTAGGTAATCCGAGAGAGTGGCAATTCACTTGGCGGCCCAAGGACCAACCTTGTCAACGCACCGGCGCCGTATGGCCCATTCGGGGCCAATCCGTCGTACGCGTATTCCCCGCCTTTACGGCAGCGCGGCTCCGAAAGTACAAAGGCCGGGCATGGCCCTGGGCCGTCGGAAGCCGCGCCAAGTACGGCTTCCTGTCTTCTCTCATCGGTCGCTCCACCCCTCGTGTCCGATGCGCTAAGTATGTGCTCACGGTCAAACTTTAGCGGACCTTGTACAGGCTTCTTTCTGACGCATCTCCAGGCGCTATCATGTCATCCGGATTGGGCGATCCGAACAGGCGGGGCCTGGAATACTTGACCTTCGGGATATCCGCCGGGCATTCCCCCGCATTACGGAGCATGGGTGGCTCGTTCACCGTTGGTGAGTATGCCATATCTGAGAAATATCGGGAGAGAAGTTGATTGCATCAATACGCCAGCGCCGACAGGCAGCGAACGCTCTCGGATATCCGCTATGGCCACACAGGGTAGCATCTAGGCATAGCGGTAGAATTACCTGGATAACCTCAAGGTACATGAGGCCAACCTCGAAACGCCATCGACAAACCCGCCCCGCCATCAGGAGATGCGAGCTGTCATATCAATGCCCATGCCTGATCGCCATTGACACTGTCAATCCGGACAAGTCAGGAGGCAAGCAGTCCGCTGATACATTATCATCACCGGGGGGCGAACCTTCGCTTTTCCTACACCCTGCCAGAACTGATCCATCCGGACAGGCCGCTCAACTCTCGCCCGTCCCATAGCGCCTTCGACGACGATTTGTCACGGCCGGGGGCCCTCAGGACGCCTTCTGCGAACAAGCGTCGACTTTCTGGGCATCCGCCGCCCTTCCCGGTGGAGGGGTGCTCGGCGAGGGATGCCGCGGTCGGCCCACAGGCGCTGCTCCCCTCGGCGGCGGCGTGTGCTGGCCCTTCGCTCGGCAGGCTCCCACGTTCTCGAGGTGTGTGTTGCAAAATTTCGCGCTTCGGGGCGAACAGGCGGACCGCCTTCTCTCAGATGGGGCGCGAGTTCCGTAAGGGAAGAGAAGGCGGCCGTACGCTTACACGCGGTGGCTGCTCTTCTCGCTAGCCGAAGCTTATACGCTCCGCACCTTGCTCTGGACCGCTTCTGCCGCTCATGGCACGTCCTGAAGCTGAACGCTAGGGCGAGTTGGCATACCTCAGTATCAATGGAGACGGTTGTGTATCAAAGGTGTTGTGGTGTATGTATGTTGGGGTTGATTTGACCCAAATGCACCACCACAACGGGTAGATACTTGGCGTCCTCGTGTATTGGCCACACTTCCATGAACTCCTGCCGGCGGACGAGACGAAAGCCGAGCCAGTCCAACCGCATTCTCGCCTCATACTCGCGCCCGATATGCACGCGTGAAAGCTCGTGCCCAATAACCACCGACGTCCCGTGTTCCCGCCCCCGAAAATGCCATACGGCTGACATACACGCCTGCAGGCCCCGCACGCCGTGGCACGTACACCCGCGCCCTTGTTCTGAACTCGTCCTGCGATTCATAGGGGTCCCCGCCCCATGACGCTGTCGGGGGGCGAGGATTGGCCGTGTGTTCCCCGTGGAAGACACGGACCGCTACTCTATACGGAGTGCGTTGTCCACCGTCTGTGCGATCGCGCGCGGCCGTTCCCTAATGCGTCTGAAGGGCAAATCTAAGGTTAGCTTCCTCCATGTGATACTCTCGTTGGGGGACCGCCGCTGCCAGTTAGACGGTGGTATTTAACAAGAAATGCGCTTTGGGCCACTGTGTCGGGTATGTGCACGGAAACTCCATGACGGCTCACCCGTTGCTCCCTGGAAAGGGCGTGCGTACACATTTGTTACACTAGAGGAACCTTTCCCCCTATCTCTTGCGAGTGACTCGCAGGCCTGAGGACCGATGTGTCATACACGCTCGTGCGTACCGTTCACCCGCTAGAAGTACGGCGAAGCTTCACGACAAAGGGGCGGGAAGCATCCGCTCTATCTCGTCCTCCGACTCGTCGTCGCTGTCCGTGCTTCGATCGGCGTCCTCACGGGTGAGGGCCTCCAGCTCCTCCAGACCCCACCCGATGGCATCCTTAGGCACCCGAAGAGTCTTCACCGCATCCCCTAGCGTTTTTAGGACATCGTCACTGGGTATGGATTGTCGGTGAGATGCACGGCAACGATACGTGGAATGGGCCTACCTTGCGTATGCAAGGATCCATACGCAAAAGTCGTCCACCCAGATTTTGCTATACACGTAGTAAACGTCATGATGGTCCAAGATGTCCTTCATCTCCAGGAGGCAGCGGGCAACGACCCGCTTACCGCGCGAGAGCAGCGCCGCGACGTCGGCACGGCAAGCCTCCGCGAGAGCGAATGACCGGTAGAGCGGAAACGCGAGAGACCGCCGGTAGGATGCGGTAAAGGTGTCCACAAGCTCGGCCTCTGTGAACGCCGAAGGGTTGGACGGAGTACGGTGCCCGTATGGCGGGGGGTCGAGAGCAGAGAACGCGGGCGTGAGAGAGGCGAGGGTCCACGCGCTTTCCGGCGTCGGGTCGTGCTGGGTCGTGCGCGTCTCGTACGCGTACGCGAATAGCAGCGTGAGTAGGGTCAGGTAGAGGTCGTGCGTCTGCTCGGGCGTGGCCAGGTCTGGATGGCCGGCGGAAAATCAGACGTAGGATCGAGGGAATGATATGCGTGGACGCGCACATTCTTTACGAGGAAGGCGGAGCATGACAAGGTTTTCTTGCTCGGTGTATTCGAACGCCTCGGTGGCTGTAGAGTGCGGATTTGGCCAGGCGATGAGCTCTTGGATGTATTCGTCATCGGCATAGTCTGCCCTGGGGTCCGTGTCAGCGGATGTGGGTGAACCGGTGGGACGACCGGAGGCCTCACATGTAGTGGTCTTCGTCCCACTTTTGCTCTTCATGCCTCAGCCGCCGTTGGCGTCTCTCTTGTGGAGGACATGTCTCTGCATCGGTCCCGAGCTCGTTGACCTCGTTCTCTGTATGCTCTACGTGCCGGAAATAGCCCGAGTGCATATTCAGGAAACCGTATCTCTGCTCTACGGTGGTATGCAGCGGCGGGAGAGGATCCGGTACCGACTGTGGCAGCTGCCAATCATTTTCGGCCGCTGCATATCGATGTATGTTAGACGAGATGCAGATACGGCTGATGTTCACGACACTGACCTTCGAGGATCTCGCGCTGCTCTAGGCTAAGCTCTTGGGTCCGAGACGCCAGCTCCTCATCAGCGTCAATTTCTGGCGCCTCCTGGGTGTCCAAGACCTCAATAATAGGTTGTGCGGGGGCAGTTTGCGATGGCCGAGGAGCGAGGAGCTTGGCGAGGAGGTCGAGGTCCTTAAACTCCTGGCCGGGGACTTCTTTCGTCAACGTGACGGTCAAATATCCGGTGCTCGGGTCATAGACCGCAGCTGAGGCATCGTCTTCGACCAATGGGTGAGAGAAGTTGAGGCGCAGGAAGTAGGGGTTGATGTGGACGCTGAAGAGCGTCTCGTCCACGTTGATTTCGACATCTGACGCCTACTTCCAAACCATACTTTCAGCTCCAGGCAAAAGCGCCAATGCAAGCGAACGACTTACTCGTACAGACGGGCAGTAGATTTTGACGATGACAGACTTGTCCGTCTGCGAGCAGGAAAAGCGGGGGGTGATCATGGCGGTTATGAAGTGCGTTCATACGCGCGGGCGCTCCGTCTCGGAGTGGAATGTCAGACCTCCGAGATCGTGGATTTAGCGGTTGTGGCTCACTCGCCGCGCAACAACTGCTCTGCGCTCCCCCTCCGGCGAGTAAAAGAAACGGCTGTAGGCCACATGCCCCGCCGTACATCGGGGCTAGCGAGATGAGGTACAAACTCGGTCCACGATAGGCAGGGAAGTGACTCGGAGCAGAGAATGCGGCTCTTCCGCCGGCCCTCATTACAAACTACCCCACATAAAACGGCTTGCACCCTTCCCCCACGTCCTGCGCCCTCCCACCCCGCACGAGCACCCCTCCAGGATGTCTGTGGATACTCAGGTCACTCGAGATATCTGATCTGGCCGCATGACGGATGCTGACGGGCATTCGGAACACCACAGAAACTCCCGGCGTTTCCCCCGCTCGCTACGATCGAGCAGATCATCCTCAAAGAGAAGCAGGGCAACTGCGTGCCAGTATACGTCGAGCTTCCCGGAGACCTCATCACGCCATGCGTCGCGTACCTCCGGATAGCGAAGGACTCCAAGTACAGCTTCCTGCTGGAGTCTGTGGTGGCGGGAGAGAACCTGGCGCGTTACAGCTTCATTGGCGCAGGTACGCTTTGGTCGTATTCTCGTCCAGCTTACTTGGATACTCAGCGCGCGGGGTCATAGATCCTTTCAAAATCATTCGGGTAGGGCCCAATGAGGAAGTCACCGGGGACCCCATGGTCGCGCTTCAGAAGGAGCTCGGGATGTACAAGTACGTGAAGCTGCCCGAGGTACCTACGTTCACCGGCGGTGCGATCGGGTACGTCGGGTACGATGCCATCCAGCACTTCGAGCCAAAGACTGCGCGACCCCTCGAAGACCCCCTGCGCATCCCAGAAGCGATCTTCATGCTCGTCGACACCCTCCTCATCTACGACCACCTCTACCAAAGCGTCAAGGTCGTCTCCCACGTCCACTGCCCTGAAGATGCGGGGCAGGTCAACCTGTCCTTCATTTACCAGACCGCGGTGTCGAAGGCGCGCCGGCTGGCGAAGCTCGTGATGAGCAGCACGACCCCCGAGGTGTACCAGCAGCCGATCATCCTGGGGAACGAGGCAGTCTCGAACATCGGGAAGGAGGGCTACGAAAGCTTCGTTACGAAGCTGAAGGAGCACATCATTGCGGGAGACATCATCCAGGCTGTCCCTTCGCAGCGTCTCGCACGACCAACTACCCTGCACCCGTTCAATGCGTACCGGCACTTGCGGCGCATTAATCCCAGTCCGTACATGTTCTACCTCGACTGTGGCCACCTGCAGATCGTTGGCGCCAGCCCGGAGACGCTTTGCAAGGTTGAGAAGAACAAGGTGTACAACCACGCCATCGCGGGGACGATCCGGAGAGGACAGACTGTAGAAGGTTTGTGGTTTCGTTGTAGCCCCGAATATGACGTTCTGTTTGCTGACGTATCATGCGTCGTATAGAGGACGAGAAGCTGGGAGCCGAATTGCTCTCGTCGGAGAAAGACCGGGCAGAACACATCATGCTGGTCGACCTCGCGAGGAACGACGTGAACAGAGTAGCCAAGCCCGAGACGGTGCACGTCGACCACCTCCTCCGGCTGGAGAAGTTCAGCCACGTCATCCATCTCACTTCTCAGGTATCAGGCCAGCTACGAGAAGGCAAGACGAGGTATGGCTCGCATGCTGCTTAGCCGACGCGCCTTCTTTCCTCACACAAGTGTTCCTTGCAGATTCGACGCGTTCCGATCCATCTTCCCCGCGGGGACGGTCTCCGGAGCTCCCAAGGTCAAGGCTATCGAGCTGATCTATGAGCTCGAGAAGCAGCGCCGCGGCATCTATGCTGGTGCGGTCGGTCGCTTCGACTTCGCGGACGACGAGATGGACACTTGCATTGCTATCCGTACGATGACGTTCAAGGATGGCATCGCGTACCTCCAAGCCGGCGGTGGTATCGTCTTCGACAGTGTGGAGGAAGACGAGTACGTCGAAACTATCAACAAGCTGAAGGGCAACATGCGGGCTCTTGAGGCGGCAGAAAGTGAGGTATTCTCCCCCTCTTGGAGGATTCGAGTGACTGACGCGCTGAGCAGAGTATTGGTATGATATCCAGAACGCCAAGGCCGCACCGACGCCATCATGATGATTAGTAGACATAATGTAGTAGTAGTGATCTATGCCATGCGCTGTTCCCTGGGCCGTGAAGCTCGTCTGCTCGCTGAGAGTGCAGCTTTTGCCTCCTGCTCCTGGTGAATTGCCACGCCCTCGCGGCCTGCTACACTGAGGAGACCCGCGATAAGCTCCGCCGTCCGTGTGCTCTCGTCATTCGCGGGAATGGGGTACATGACGACCCGGGGGTCGACGTTCGAGTCGACGATGCCGATCGTGGGGACGTGCTCCAGAGCGCATTCCCGGATGGCGTGGATGTTGGGGATGGGGTTGAGGAAGACGACGAGGTCGGGGACTACCTGCTCGTCGCGGGCGACTTCAGGACCGAACATGTGGACCTTGTTGGTCAGAGTACCCGGAAGCCACCGCTCGCCGACGTGGTAGCCCTGCTTGCCCATCCGCTCTGCCGCGAGGCGGACGGCTGAGCGGAGGTCCGGTCGTGTGCCTACGAAGACGACGGAGCCTCCCCGTGCGGCGACACCACGTACAACCTGTGCTGCTCGGCGGAGTAATGGGAGCGTGTGGTCGAGGTCGATGATGGTGATACCGGCGCGGGTGCCGTACGCGTAGGGAACGAAGTTGGGGTTCATCCGTTTCTCAGAGTGGCCGAAGTGCGCGCCGGAGGCCAGAAGGGCAGAGAGGGTGATGTCGGAGGGCGCGACTGGCCGGTGCAGAGAATGATGAGGTTGGAAGGTATTGTCTCGCGTCTGCGTCGAGCCATACTCGCCAAAGGTCTCGACTACGGTAGGCGTGAATAATCGTGGTATGCGTGTCTGCTAGGTACACGCACGCAATGACTTGTACTCTGCCCGCTTCAGCTGGAAGTTGGTCCAGTCCTCGGGCGTCTCGAGCGGGACCTCCTCGACCTTTGCGAAGGAGGAGGTGTGTCGGGCGTTGGCAGCAACCGACGCGTGAACGGTGGCCCGGCGTGCGGCAGAGGCAGCGCCGTGTCGGAGGAGAGCGAGGGCCATGGCGGACACTCGAGAGGCGGGAGCTGGACGCGGTGGCGGCGAATGGCGAATGGCGACTGGCGGCCCACGGCGGACGAGGAGTTCCTGCGCGTCTCTGGCGCGCGTGGCACTCGCTTACCTCAGCCGGTCATGCCAGTTTTTTTTCCTCTTCATCTCGCCCGTCCGGCCCCAGCCTTGGCTTCACCCTCTTCCACTCCCTCTCTCTCCCCTCTCGCTCTTTCCCTTCTCATCAAAAATGGAGGACGTATTCGACGGCGCCGTTGGCATTGATCTCGGTACTACCTACTCGTGAGTGCTCGTCTTGATTGCTTCGATGCGTTCTGAAGCTCAAGTTGCACTGCAGTTGCGTCGGCGTTTGGCAAAACGACCGCGTCGAGATCATTGCCAACGACCGTAAGTAGCTCTATCATCTCTCCGGGAACGTTTGCCAACATATCCGCTACAGAGGGCAACCGTACCACTCCCTCCTACGTTGCCTTCTCCGCTGAGGAGCGTCTGATTGGTGATGCCGCGAAGAACCAGGCTGCGATGAACCCCAAGAACACCGTGTTCGATGCGAAGCGTCTCATCGGCCGGAGATACGAGTGAGTAGACTGAACATCGAGCGCGATGGACTGTAACTCATTTTTCTATACTACTCTAGCGATCCCGACGTCAAGAAGGATATGGCACACTGGCCCTTCGAGGTTATCGAGAAGGATGGCTCTCCCCTCATCAAGGTCAACTACCTCGGCGAGGAGAAGACCTTCAGCCCTCAGGAAATCTCTTCCATGGTCCTTACCAAGATGAAGGAGATTTCTGAGGCCAAGCTTGGCAAGACCGTCAAGAAGGCTGTTGTTACGTGCGTTTGCAATGAGGACGTCTCGGCATGCTAGGCGCTGACAGATTTTTCTAGCGTCCCTGCCTACTTCAACGACTCCCAACGTCTCGCGACCAAGGATGCTGGTTCCATCGCTGGCCTCGAGGTTCTCCGTATCATCAACGAGCCCACCGCGGCCGCCATTGCCTACGGTCTCGACCGCCAGTCAAGTGCGGAGAAGAACGTCCTCATCTTCGATCTTGGTGGAGGAACGTTCGATGTCTCCCTCCTCAACATCACTGGTGGTGTTTTCGCCGTCAAGGCCACTGCTGGTGACACCCACTTGGGTGGTGAGGACTTCGACAACAATCTGCTGGAGCACTTCAAGAAGGAGTTCCAGAAGAAGACCGGCCTCGACATCTCTGAGGATGCTCGTGCACTCCGTCGTCTCCGCTCTGCTTGCGAGCGTGCCAAGCGCACCCTCTCCAGCGTTGCCCAGACCACTGTTGAGGTCGACTCGCTCTTCCAGGTTAGAACTCCCTACCTGCAGTTCGATAGAGAACCGTGATTAACGCCATGTTACAGGGCGAGGACTTCTCGGCGAACATCACCCGTGCTCGTTTCGAGGAGATCAACGCTGCTCTCTTCAAGTCCACCCTCGACCCCGTTGAGCGTGTGCTGAAGGATGCGAAGATGCCCCGCGAGAAGGTCGATGACATCGTCCTTGTCGGTGGTTCCACCCGTATTCCCAAGGTCCAGTCTCTGGTCTCCGAGTACTTCGGTGGTCGCCAGCTCAACAAGTCCATCAACCCCGATGAGGCTGTTGCGTACGGTGCTGCTGTCCAGGCCGCTGTTCTCACTGGCCAGACCTCGGACAAGACCGCGGACCTTCTCCTCCTCGATGTTGCCCCCCTCTCCCTCGGTGTTGCCATGCAGGGCGACATCTTCGGTGTCGTTGTCCCCCGTAACACCCCCATCCCCACCAACAAGTCTCGCGTCTTCACCACCGTCGAGGACAACCAGACTACTGTCACCTTCCCCGTGTACGAGGGCGAGCGTACACAGTGCCGCGACAACCGTCTCCTCGGCGAGTTCGAGCTCAACGGCATTCCCCCCATGCCCCGCGGTCAGGCGGAGCTTGTCACCACCTTCGAGGTCGATGCGAACGGTCTGCTCAAGGTTACCGCCCAGGACCGTGCGTCTGGCCGCAAGGCGCAGATCTCGATCACGAACTCCGTTGGCCGTCTCTCGTCCGCTGAGATCGAGCAGATGATCAAGGACGCCGAGCAGTACAAGCAGGCGGACAAGGACTTCAGCGCACGGCACGAAGCGAAGGCCGACCTCGAGAGCTACATCCACCAGGTCGAGAACACGATCACCAGCCCCGAGATCGGCATGAAGATCAAGCGTCATGCTAAGGCTCAGGTCGAGGCCGAGCTCGCGCGTGCCCTCGAGAAGCTCGAGATCGAGGAGTCGACGGCGGAGGAGCTCCGCAAGGCGCAGCTTGGTATCAAGCGTGCTCTCCAAAAGGCGACCGCGGGTATGCGGTGAGGGGCTGATGCGCTCTCTGCGTTTCTTCCTCTTCTCCGTTCTCCCGCCTGCCTGGCCCTCGTGTAGACCGGGGGCGTGTAGGATGTGTCGATGATGCTCTGGTCTGGCGCCGTCGTTGTTCGTTTTTGCACCCTGTTGTTGTTTCATGTTCGCACGTACAAAATTGAAGCATCCCTTCTGTATATGTAGCGTGTACGTCTCCCCATGTCGCCGTCACGACCTGCATGAACGACCGTTTCTGCTCACCTCATGTGTGCTGTGTGAGCAAGAGAGAATCGAATGCGAAGCTGGTATGTGAATACTAATGGATACTAGGGCTACAACAGAGGATGGCTAAGACGATGACATAGCGCGGTGGACCCGCAACGCGACTTCAAGGATCCACAACTCCTCGTCGGCGCCGTCGCACAAGGCCTTATCGGCCTCTGCGAAGACCAGTGCACACCGGGACTTCTGGCGTGCGTTAAGTGTCGGGTGCAAGATGACATAGTCGTGCAACTGTGTACCCGAGGGAAATTAGTCCACGGTTGAGTTCGAACATGCTCAGTACACACACCTGCAAGATGATCTGCGAAGCAGAGTAGCCCTCCCGGATGATCTCCTTGACCTTCTTCCGCACGCCATCGTACCCCTTCGCCTTCACCTTCCCCGTCTCGTCCACATCCACGTCCATCCCGTCACCTGCCCCTCCCACCCGTTCTACCCCGAGAGCGGCGGCAAAGTCCTCGATGACGCCGTCCGGCACGACGCCCGCGATCTCCTGCACGTCGCGCGGCGTGATCGGCGCGGGCGGGTCGCTCGCGAGCGCGAGGCGGGACGCGGACTGGAGGTAGGTGATCGCGCGGCGGAGGTCGCCGTGCGAGGTCGCGATGAGCGCGGAGACCGTCTCCGGGGGCACGGGCACGGACTCGGCCGCGGCGATGTGCGCGAGGCGGGCGGAGGTCGAGGAGGGGTCGAGCGGCTTGAAGCGGAATTTGGAGCAGCGCGAGGCGAGGGGCTCGATGATTCTGCGCGAGCCGCGGGCGAGTTATTGTAAGGTGGTACGGAAGGGAGGAAAGGGGAGGGGGGCAGACGTACCTCGTCACGTAGTTGCAGACCAGACAGAAACGGGTGATTCGGGCGTAGAGTTCCATGATGCGTCGGAGAGCGGCTTGGGCGTCTTGGGTCATGGAGTCGGCTTCGTCGAGGATGATGATTTTGTAGGGAGGGCAAGGGTAGGTCTTCCCGTCGGACGAGACGGCCTGTGCGCGGGGAGTCTGGCGGGCGAAGTTCTTGACCTTCTCGCGGACGATCGAGATACCGCGTTCATCGGACGCGTTCAACTCGAGCACGCGGGAGCGGAAGTTGTCTGGGCTGGATAGTCGTTAGTCCCCGGTGTCAGAGTACGCCACGAGAGGGTTATGTACCCGAAGAGTTGTCGGGCGAGGGCGAGGATGGTAGATGTCTTTCCCGTCCCCGGTGGACCGTAGAAGAGCATATGTGGGAGCTGCTTGGATATGAGTGGTCTGCATCAAACCCAGGGGGGGACTTATGCTCACGTTTGCGGATGTGAGAGTCTTCCGGAGAACGGCCACGGTATGCTCCTGCGCGGATACATCCTCAATGGTCTTGGGTCGACTGTGAGTAGCGTGGTGGTGAGTGGTGGATGGGCCGGCGGATATTCAACACATACTATTTCTCTACCCATGGCTGGTGCTCCGGCTCTGTAGCCTTCTGTTTCTGCGCCGCCCTCGACTGCTGTGGCTGGAAGAACGACATCGTGCGAGGTGCGTGGTGCGTGGTGCGTGCTCGCGGAGGCTGAGAGAAACGGTGGCTCCGGGCAGAGACGCGCCGTGACGCGTCCCCGATCGCGACCCGTCACAGGCGGTCACCGTAATATGCGGGCGTGACGGCACGCGTCCAGTGCCTCCGCCTTGTCCTCCTCGTCCGTCCACCACGCCCGCGCTGCTCTCCTAGCGAGCAGAGAACCAGATGAGCGTCATGACGACCGCAGACACCAACAAGGGTACGCCTATGTATGTGATCACAGTGGCACATACTCAGTGCTCGACGTTAGGAGTGACCCCGTCGGAGGTCGTCCCCGGTGGTGAGCACCTACTTCACCCACACGTGTCACAGTCCTCATGTCGCATAGACAAGAGCGAGAAGCCATCTTTGGTTGAGCTTCGCAACGGAAGGCTCGTGTTGAAGCAGAAGATACTCGCGTTCGAGAAGATGTCCGAAACCATGCAAGGTGCGTATTTGTGCCCGCTTAATTTCCCAGGTGGCACCACCGAACGGCTGGACACACAGAGATCGTCAAATTTCGCGAGATGCTGGAGCAGAGACTCGAGGCGAAAGAGCCTCCTCTTGACTCGATACCGGACGAGCATAGGCCGGTTATTGCGAAGCTCGTGCACGAAAGGTGCGTTTAGCCCACAATTGCTATCCTGCACATAGTAGCTAATTGGCCCCAGCGACAAGACCCTCCAGGCGCTCGCGAAGCATGTTCAACAACAACTTTCACCAGCAGTGGACGAAGACGAGGAAGAGGACAATACCGCCAGCGTACTTCCTCTCGAGGCGATCGAGGACGCAATCAAGTCTGTCGCGAAGCGGGTGAACTACGGTCTTGACAACCCTACAGAAGGTGGAAAGGTTCCTGCGGCATGGCTCATCTGGCGATGGGAGGTCACGGACGAATGCCGAGATTGGCTGCCCAAGAATGCGCGGGAGAAAGCGGAGAACAGATTACGGGAGCGGCAGCAGGTGCGCTTGCCAGACAAACCATGGTTCCATGGCTCTGTTTTTCACCTTCGGGCTGCCAGGCCAAGAATGACGTCCGGACTCTGTTCGAAGCCCTACCTGAGAGCGAGCAAACCGCTATCTTGGGTTCTAAGCCTGGGACGAGAGCCGCTTTCAAGTTCAAGAACGGCACGAAGGGAATTCCAGGTACTGCCATTGTGGACCTCACCGATTCCTCCACGAGTATACCACAGCCGACGCCCCAACCCAAGGAGAAATCGGAAAATGACGTCCCCGAGGTCGCCGCCACTGAGGTAGTGTGCCTACATATGTCCCGCTCGTCCGTTGTTTACGCAGAAGGTCAGGATGCCTCGCCGGATGCAACGGACAAGAAGACTCCTGGTAGACCTCGGAAGCCCGTCGACCCGGAGAAGGCGGCTGAGAGAGCTGCCAAGGCATGTCGGGTAGGAATTGAAGTTGCGCCAATTGCTGACGTTGTGCGTGTAGGAGAAGGAACGGCTGGAGAGAAAGGCCGCGAAGGCTGAACGGGAGAAGAAGGAACAGGAGGCGCAGGCCAAGTCCCGCTCCCTCATGGCCAATTTCTTCGGGAAGGCGAAGCCTGCAGCCACCTCGAGCGGGTCCCCAGCTTCCAAGGCGAGTGCGAGTCGGGACGGGCCGAGAGGCTCTCCGGGGCCCTCAACAACCCAAACCGACTTCCAGCGTACGTTCAAGCCGTTCGCGCTGAAGAAGGACGCGGAGCTCGCACCAGTGAACTGGTTCAGTGAGCGTAAGAAGCGCGAGAGGCGACGAAGACAGTCAGGACGGTCCGTCGGGGACGTCATAATCATTGATGATGAAGACGACAGCAGTTGTACGCAGAAGGCGGACGAGGACGTCGAGATGGAGGACGCGCGCGTTGGGGACAACTGGGAATCTCTCAACCGTGAAGGTCAGTGCACATCCCGCGACCTCCACCGTCGGGCCATGCGCTGATGTTGGCGACGTACAGAGCGCATACGCAACATCCTAGCCCGTCTACCACCAGGCTTGAACCCTCCACGACGGCCAAGACAACCTACTGGCTATAAGACCTACTGGCCCATTTCCGTGCGCGGTCTCATGAGCCAACTGACCGAAGCCGAAGTAGCGGGGGACGACACCGAAGTACGACGCCTACTCGCGCTCATCCGCTCGCGACGCGCGCTCCCCGCGAAGGTGCTCGTGTTCGCCGAGGACGCCCGCCCGGGCTACTTTGGGACGTTCACGCGGAGTTCGCGCGAAGTCGGGCCGCGGACACCATTTGCGCGCGACGTCGTCGCCGTCGACTACGGGTACGACTCGGGCGCGGAGTGGGCGGAGGAGGACGCGGGTGAGGCGGACGACGTCGTCGAGGGCGACGCCGAGGACGAGGATGCGGACGAGGGCGAGGACGACTCGGACCTCGACGGGTGGCTCGTGGACGATGATGAGGTCGAGGATCCCGGCACGCCGATTGAGGAGCGGGCGGGGTCGCCCGACTTTGACTTTCCGCCGTTGCCCCAGCCGGGAAAGCGGAAGAAGGCAAAGGAGCGGGACGTCGAGAAGGAACGAGGCGGTGGCGGTGCAAGCAAGAAGCGGCGCGTCGTTGTGCCCCTCGTTCCGTTCGCCAAAGGCCCGGAGTGGGAGCCCGTGGTCGGGCGGTGCACATATGAGCCCTTCAAGCAGTACCGCATACAACTATTCAACGGTGCGTCTTCTATGTCTACCCGTTTATTCACCGACAAGTCTACCGGATGGCGCGTGCTGACATGCCCTACCTAGACACGCCATTCCCCATCGACCCCTTCACGTTCGTGTCTCAACCCATCGAGCAACAACACGCCCAACAAACAGCCGACGGCTTTCTCATCCCCGCCCTCCCGCCACACCTCACCAAATCGACCGCACCGTCCACGTCTTCATCCGCCTCCCCAGCCACTGTCGGCACGAGCGCGACACCGCCGAAGCGGGGCATCCCCGCCCCTAAAACGGCATTCCCGGACGCGCATCTCGCGCATTTGCTCACGCGAATCGAGGAGCTCGGGACGAGCAGCCTCAACTGCATCGTGGAGACCGTGCACCGAGAGCTGCAGGCGCACAAGGTGAAGAAGAACGCGATCGAGGCGAAGGTGCGCGAGGTCGGCGAGAAGAGCAAGGAGCGCAAGGTCTGGGTCGTCCGCCCTGATGTCAAGGTGCGTGCAGTAGTGCGTGGGGGAGCTCACCGAGAGGAAGCTGACTTTGTGTTGTTGTGTTGTGGTTATATGTAGGCGCAGCATGGATTGGCTTGAGGAGGGCAGAGGCGGGGAGTATACCCAAGGTATTTGGCTCGCGGGCGCCGAGCTGTGGCTGTGGTGTCGAAAGGGCACGTACTGCGCGGCGCGGCAATGTACCGTATATGTTGTATCTATTCCGTTGACTTCTGCTCGCATCGTACATGGTATATCGTAGCACCCGACATTACATAGGAGATGGTATAATTTAAGCGATAATGAAGCGGAAGAAATCGAGGTGGGAGGGCCGAGACAAAGCGACCGTTCATGTGGATGCGAGCTTCCAGAGTAGCTGCGCGTACTCGTCGTCGGTCTTGTGTTGGTCAAAGGTTACGCAATGAACGTCGCCGGATTCCGCTCCTAGTGGAATCGTTAGCAGTGTACCCGCGGCCTTTGGGATATTCTGGCCACTCACGGACGAGCATCTTCGTGATCCGACCGTCCTTGTCCACAATCGGCTCGAAGCCCGTGCCTTTGAACATCGCGATGCGCAACCTGCATAGGGCCAGCGTCATAGTCAAACCACGAACATTCGGCACAAACACGACAGTGAACACTTACGCGGAGGAATCGAGCTCATGCTCCGCCGCAGGGTCCGACGACTCCAGGGCACGGGTCTCTTCCTTTGACCGTGCGAGCTCGGCCTCTTTCCCGGCCAGGTGTCCCTCGGCGTCGTTTATTGCCTTCGCGAGGGACAGTCGCGTCGCGTCGAGTTCGTTCATGTGTGCTGCATGCTCCTCAGCGGAGGGAATGGTAGAGGGTCGTGTTGCGGACGCCCGAGCGGACTCTAGAATTTTGGCGAGCTCTTTACGCGCAACAGCATGGCGTGGCGATGGCATTGGTGGTAGGAGGGGTGAATCGAGGCCGAGTGAGATACCTGACAAACCTGCGCACGTTCCGGACGAGCACTCACTCTTGACCTTAGCGTATGTGTCATGCAAGTCATTCTGCCTGGCTTCGTGGGTTATGGCCATTTGCTCCTCCGCAGCAGCGATGGTCAAGTAATCATCTTCAGGATCCATGAGCGGGATCGTCTCTCGTATGGCTTTCCTGCATCCGGCAGTTCAGACGAAGGTTGTGAATGTTTAAGAACGACACAAACACAGCATCCTTTATGTTTATAGACATGGTATCCTGCAGTATATGATAAACCAGTGTAGCAGCACGAGTCAGAGGAAGAAGAGTGCTCAGAGCGAGATGGTGGCGAGAGTTGGAAGCGGGAACGCGAGCATTTCGCGACGCGCTCAATCACAATCACGTGGTCCGCAGTCACGCGTGCATACCCCTCTCATCGGCTCAGACGGCAGCGAACCTTAGGTGCGCCTGTTATTGCGTGTTCCGCTCCCTCACCAGACGTCAAGTCATGGTATATAAGGAGTGGCTGTAGGATGATGACCAGGTCAACCCGGCGCCCGGACGCCTAGGAATTCAATGAGAGCCCGAAGAGTTCCCCCGGTGATTGCCGATCGTGGATGCCTCTTTTCTTGCGTCAACCAGACCCATCAGTGACACTCTTCAGTATGACGGAGCTGGACATCATCGACACAAAGTGGCGGTACAGAATCGCCTCGCTACGCAAACGGTTGAGCGCTGTCGGAAAGGAGTCTACAATCGTCATAGACGCTGAGTAAGATGACTATCGGCCGGCTTACTACTGGTAACTCAGTATTCATCGGGGTTTGAACTGGGTAAACAGCAGGTGAACGCCGAGGGCCGCTGATTAGACAAGATCTAAATCCCGGAGATCTCACCCTCTGCCCACTTGACCGCCACAGCTTTCCGCCTCCGGTTCAGTCAGCAGGGTTCGACATCGACCACGACGACGACAATAGCTGCACGCGTCCATCGATAGCATTGCCACCATGGAGGCAAGTCCAACATCCTGCTACCTATCGCGAGGCCCCCGTGCTCACCAAGATGTATCAGGGCATTCTCGACTTCTCCAAAGAGTTCGATGTCTCGCTCATGGACAGAGTGGTGATGGCTTTCTACTCGGGTGCTGGCCAGGAGGTGCGTGCTCTATGTCATTGTCCCATATGCATCGCTCACCTCGTAGCGCGATTGGCCCAATAGCAACAACTAGCGCAGCAGGTGTTGACCCAATTCCAAGACAGCCCCGAAGCATGGACAAGAGTACCCGATATCCTCGAGCGCTCGTCATTCCCCCAAACGAAGGTGTGTATGCCCTCCATCCTGGTGCGCACTACTCTTGACATGGTTGCAGTACATTGGCCTGCAAATCCTGGAGAAGCTGATCACGACAAGATGGAAGTCATTGCCGGAGGGTCAGCGACAAGGTGTGCATGCCTCAAGAGTGGCGTGTTACAACAACATCTGACGCCTAGTACGCGCAGGAATCCGCAATTTTGTCGTTGGTATCACAGTGAAGGTGGCGTCCGATGAGGCGACAATGCGGAGGGAAAAGACGTACCTGAACAAGTTGAATCTTGCTCTCGTCCAGGTGCGCGCCGCGCGAACTCATCTGTTACTCGCCGGCTCAATCGTTTGCATACAGATTCTGAAGCAGGAGTGGCCACACAACTGGCCAACGTTCATTCCGGAGCTCGTTGAATCGTCGAAGACGAATCTCTCACTTTGCGAGAACAACATGGTCATTCTGAAGCTACTGTCCGAGGAGATCTTCGACTACTCGGCGGAGCAGATGACGCAAGCGAAGGTCAAAAACTTGAAGAACCAGATGTGCGGAGAGTTCTCGGAAATCTTCAAGCTCTGCTCAGAGATTCTGGAGGAGGCCCAGAAGACGTCACTCATCAGGGCCACCCTGGAGACGCTTCTCAGATTCCTTAACTGGATTCCTCTGGGTTACATCTTTGAGACGACTATCATCGACCTGCTCCTCAACCGGGTATGTAAACAGTGTTTGCTATCCTTATCTCACTAACGCAGGGCTTGTAGTTCCTTGAAGCGCCGGACTTCCGGAATGTCACCCTCAAGTGCCTAGCGGAGATTGCTGCGCTGAATGTCGGACCAGAATACGACCCGAAGTTCGTAATTCTATTCGCCATGGTCATGACCTCCGTCAACCGCATGATCCCCCCGAGCACAAACATTGCGCAGGCGTATGCGAACGCCGGTGATGCGGGTCAAGAGCTCGTGCTCAACCTTGCTCTTTTCCTGTCTAACTTCCTCGGAAACCACTTGCGCGCTGTGGAAACTGAGACCAACCGCGACGTTCTCCTAAACGCGCATCTGTACATGGTGAAGATTTCTCAAGTGGACGAGCGGGAGATCTTCAAGATCTGCCTGGAGTACTGGCTGAAGCTTGTCGCTGAGCTCTACGAAGAATGCCAGAATATGCCTATGGGCGACAGCGGGCTTTTGATGGGTCTGAGCCTAGGCAGCTCAAGTCAGGGAATGCTTGGCACTATGTCCCTGCGCAAGAACATTTACAGCGACGTCCTCTCGAATCTCCGCCTAGTGGTCATCGAGAAGATGGTGAAGCCAGAAGAGGTACGGACTTCCCTGGGAAGCAGCGTCCCGTCCCGTGTCGCTGACACCGCTTTCACCAGGTCCTCATCGTGGAGAACGAGGAAGGCGAGATCGTCCGCGAGTTCATGAAAGAGAGCGACACCATCGTACTGTACAAGTCGATGCGCGAGCTTCTCGTGTACCTCACTCACTTGGACGTCAACGACACCGAGAACATTCTCACAGAGAAGTTACAGAAGCAGGTCGACGGCTCCGAGTGGTCGTGGCAGAACCTCAACACGCTGTGCTGGGCTATCGGCTCGATCTCGGGAGCGATGAGTGCGTTCTCTCTATCCGGCTCGGCAGGCAGTTATTGACGCTTCCCTAGACGAAGAGCAGGAGAAGCGCTTCTTGGTCACCGTCATCAAGGACCTCTTGGGCCTTTGCGAGATTAAGCGCGGGAAGGACAACAAGGCCGTTGTCGCGTCCGATATTATGTACATCGTCGGGCAGTACCCGCGCTTCCTCAAGGCACATTGGAAATTCCTCAAGACGGTGGTCAACAAGCTGTTCGAGTTCATGCACGAGACGCACGAAGGTACGCTTCCTTCATTGTGATCATTCCCGCGGAGCGCCGTCGTTCAATACCGCCCGTAGGTGTGCAGGACATGGCGTGTGATACGTTCATCAAGATCGCGCAGAAGTGCAGGCGCCACTTCGTCATGCAGCAGTCCGGAGAGTCGGAACCCTTCGTAGACGAGATCCTGCGCATGCTCCACCGCATAACGGTCGACCTGTCGCCCCAGCAGGTTTGTGGTGCTTGTGCCTGGTGTCGTACGAGGAATGCTGAAATTGCTTCCCTAGGTGCACACGTTCTATGAGGCGGTCGGCTACATGATCTCCGCGCAGCCGAACAAGCCCCAGCAAGAAAAGCTCATCGCCAAACTCATGGAACTGCCCAACAATGCGGTGAGTGGATAGCATCCTGACCGCTGACAAACGAGCGTTAATTATGCGGACACAATATAGTGGGATACCCTAATGGCGCAAGCCGCACAGAATGTCGACGTCCTGAGCAGCATGGACAACATCAAGATTCTGTCAAACGTGCTCAAGACGAACGTCGCGGCGTGCACGTCCATCGGGACGTTCTACCTTCCGCAGATTGGGAGGATATTCCTGGACATGCTCGGCTTGTACAAGGCCGTCAGCGGAATCATCAGCGAAACCGTGGCGCGTGAAGGTGGGTGGTGCGCGTCCATTCTCCCATCCGCGCCCGGACTGACTGGCTGTTAGGCAACATCGCGACGAAGACGCCGAAAGTCCGCCAGCTCCGCACAATCAAAAAGGAAATCCTCAAGCTTATGGAGACGTTCATCAAAAAGTCGGAGGATCTCGAGACGGTGAACAACAACTTCATGCCGCCACTGTTGGACGCCATCCTCGGCGACTACAACCGCAATGTACCTGCCGCGCGCGACGCTGAGGTACTGAACGTCATGGCCACGATCATCGGCCGTCTCGGGGTGTGTGCATTCCCCGTACCTCGCGCTTGACTAAGAATGTGCTGATATTCGGTGTCGGAATAGCCGCTGCTGACGCCGCAAGTCCCGGCGATCCTTGACGCCGTGTTTGAGCCCACGCTGAACATGATCAACCAAGATTTTGCAGAGTTCCCCGAGCACCGGGTCGGATTCTTCAAGCTCTTGCGCGCTATCAATCTCAACTGCTTCCCTGGTACGTGGGCGCATGATGTCAATTCACCGAGCATTCGTACTAATGATGTCCTCAGCGCTGTTGAGGATCCCGCCGGCTCAGTTCAAGTTGTTCATGGACAGCATCATCTGGGCCATCAAGCACACTATGCGCGATATCGCCGAAACAGGGTTGAATGGTAAGTCCGCTGATGATGACCGGTGTTTCGTGGCGCTCACGCCGGGCCCGTAGTGTGTCTCGAGGTGGTCAACAACTTCGCAGGCGCCGATCCGGCGGTTTCGAACGCGTTCTTCCAGCAGTACTTCCTCAGCATCATGCAGGACATCTTCTATGTCCTGACTGATACGGACCACAAGAGCGGGTTCAAGCTGCAGTCTTTGCTGCTCGCGCGCATGTTCCAGCTGGTCGAGACCAATCAGATCACGGTGCCGCTGTTCGATCCCACCACCGTGCCAGACGCCACAATCAGCAACTCTGTCTTCCTGCGGGAGTACACCGCGAACCTGCTCAAGTCCGCATTCCCACACGTCCAAAAGTGAGTGCCCTTCTACGTCAGGCCGCTGTCGCAGCACTGACAGCGCGCGCGTGTGTACAGCTCGCAGATCCAGACGTTCGTCGTGTGCCTGGGCGAGTTCCACAGCGACATCAACCGGTTCAAGCTCGCGCTCCGGGACTTCCTCGTGCAGCTCAAGGAGTTCTCGGGCGACAACGCGGACCTGTACCTGGAGGAGAAGGAGGCGGAGGCGCAGCGGAAGGCGCAGGCGGAGCGCGAGGCGGCGATGCGCATCCCGGGCATGCTCAAGCCGTCGCAGCTCGAGGACAAGGACGAGGATATCTGAGGAAACGCAAATGCAACGCACCGGACGGACCGCGCCGCCGCATGACTTATGGCTCACTGTATGATAGACATCGCCTTTCCCCTTCCGTTTCCCTTCTCTTGCCCTACTTCTTGTTACCCCAACCCCACCCCCCTCTCCCATTTGCGCCCACGCCATGCTTGCTCGCCGTTGCCCCGGGTTTCGTTCCTCTCCTTCACGTCCCGTCTTCGCGTTCCCCTCCCTTTTTGCCCTGTCGTGTCGTCGCGCGTGTCGTCGAGCGCCGCTCGCCCCCGTTTTGTTCCCGCCGCCCTGCCGTGTACGCTTGCTATCGCCATCTCGCTGTTCGCCGCATCTACAACACATGTAACAATAGCTTACGACAGAGGAATACGAGAAAGTAATGTATCTTTTGCGTCCTGGGCCGAGCGCTCTATCTCGTCTTTGCGCGCCCCCATTCGCCGAGTCCGCCGGAGACGTTAATGAAAAAGGGGGACGGGACACACGGATACTGCTCCCGCGATGTGGCTGATGTGGGGGCCCGGACATACATGGGCAAGGGGTGCGGGCGCTAGGGCATCATGTTATAGACCGGAGCAGAGCCGGAGTTCCAGTCCGATCCAGTCCGATGGAAGGAGCGCGGACATGGACCAAGGCGCACGTGGCTTTAGCTCAAGGTTCACGCCAGCCGCCGGGCGGTTCAAAGCAGTTCAAAGCCCGCGAAGACCGAGGGGACGGGCATTCCTGTCCCGCCGTCGCCGTGCGCGCGTGAACAGGACCTGCCACTGGTGTCGTATGTGCCATCCGGTCGCGCAGACGACCGTGGGTGGGCCTGCCCGGGCACGACGCGTTGGGGTGCGTACCTGCGCGCGCGGGCGCGGCTGCCCCAAGGATATTGTGCGCGGCGCGAGGCGTCTTCCACCGCCGCCGCCGAGGGCGTCTAGTGCGCGGCCCCATCTCTGCCATATCAGCGCCGGAATGCGCAGTTTCCCATAGCAAGTGGGAGTCGCACCGAGGCGTGGCCTCGTGCAGTCGGCCGAGTTAGAATTCTGAATGCTCACTGGCATCGTGTTACCGCTGCTCGTCGCGGTCTGCAGACGGTTGCGGCCAAAGGGGGTGGCCCCAGGATGGCTGTGGGCCCGAGCGAGGGGTAAGATCTGTGACGAGATTGAGGATCTGCCCGGGCGTTGCCGAGGGCATCGCGCGGTGGGCGTCTGTGGCCGGACGTGCTCTCCGTCCTCACAACGTCCTCGTCGCCCTCCCTTCGATCGCCCGCGATATGTTCAAAAAGTGCGCTCATCACGCCCCAGAAGCCTGCACAGACGCTCACCGGCACGCCCAGGTTCCAGCCCTCCTCGGATGTCTCGGGCCAGGTCAGCGTCAAGTCCTCGGTCCAACGCGCCATCCGCAATAGTATCCTCAGCCAATGGAGAATCAACCCCGAGACTCTCGAACAGATCTGGCCCAAGAAAGAGTCGCTTACGCTCGTCAAGTGGTCCGTCCCACCCTCTCTCGATCGCACAAGCCCGGCCGGCTAACCGGCGCTCGTGCAGCAGAGAACACATCTCGATCTACACCCTCCACGGCGAGCCTCTCTTTTTCCAGCACTTCGACGGTCCGTTCTACCCCACCCTCAAGCTATTGCACAAATGTACGTAATACCTCCGCTGCTCCCTCTGATGCACCTCACGCCGCTGTCAACCCCAGACCCCTTCATCCTTCCGCGGGTCAGGGTGGACCGGGGCGCCATACGCTTCCTCCTCGCCGGCGCGCACATGATGTGCCCGGGCTTGACGTCGGCGGGAGGCGAGCTTCCTCCGACCAAGGACGCGCTGCCCGCTAATACACCCGTCGCCATCCACGCCGAAGGCAAGGAGCATGCGGCCGGTATTGGCCTCCTCAAGCTCGACACCGAGGAGATCAAGCGGGTGAACAAGGGCGTGGGTGTGGAAACGGTGACGTATCTCGGGGATGATCTCTGGAAGTTGCAGCAGCTGTAGAGTTTGATGTACCAACAGGAATTTTTTCCAGCCGAACGGCTGTGTTGTACCACCATTGAATCATCGTGCAATTCTCCCTTTACCGTCCCTGCGTCTATGTCCCTAGTCCCGGCTGTGCGCGGCGCCTCGAAGCGGTCGCCCGCCGCCCAATGAATAGGTGCTGCCCGGGGTCTCCCGCGCTGCCGTGACACCTGCCGCGCAGGATTCCAGCACTAGTCTTCTCAGGCGCCTTGCGTGTGTAACTCGCGCACACGCCCCTTCCCCTTTCCGCAATATCAGACCGCGCGACCTGGAAGAGCGCGGCTCTTCCGCGACGTCTACAAATTCGCCTTGCTTCCAGTTCCCAAGCGTTTACTGTAGATCGCCCCGTCGAAATGATGTAGCGGCCCGGTAACGGCCGACTCGCTGTCTAGGATTCGACATGATCCCAAGGGTCAGTACCCGAATAGCGCAGCTCGTGTTCATTGTGCGCTCTCTGCGATGTCGGCAATTCGGACTATACACAATTTTCGACGGTAAGTGCCGCTGCTGGCCGAGGACGGGCGTGGCACTGCTCGATAAATGCGTTTCGCTCTCTCCGACCCGCAGACAGTAACTGACAATGCCCGCAGAGCAGCTGCCGGCAGCTGGCTGTCGTACCTGCTTCTCGATGCATCCGAGAAGAAGATCCGTCGAGATGGCGGCGCGCTATTTAGGGACACGCGCTTGACTGAGGAATAAACCCAAATTCCCGAGTTCAACCATGCGATTTGGATGGGCGTTCCCAGACATTAACACTCCCCCTCCCCTCTCGGCATCGCAACCACCCAACGCCTCCTCGCCGCCGATCGAATGATAGAAACGCTCGGGCGTTCCTGGCGGCCCGCCTGCGGGCTGAGATATCTCGATTTTCACGTTTATATACACCCTGCTCCGTTCGTGACAGCGCCTCCGCCGTCCCAGGTACACCTCTTTTATCCCACCGCCTCCCGCTCTTTCGTACACTCGCTCGATGTCGGCAGGAGGGAGGAAGAGCCGCAGGGCATGCCTCGAGTGCAGCCGCCGCAAAGGTACGGCGTTTCCCCCCTTAGTTATCCCTCCACCACACGTCCGGCTGACGCTCTCCCCCCTACCCACAGTGCGGTGCGACAAGGATGGCGACGACGCGCCGTGCACGCAGTGCGTGATACGAGGGAAGCCGTGCATTGCAAGGAACGTCCGTCTTGGGCGTCCTTGCGTACCTTGGTAGGTCCCTCGTCTTTCTCCTGATTCCGAAGTTCATTCATCCCGGCCCCCCACTCCCTTTCCACCCCCCCCCCTTCGCATACAGCCAACGCGCCCATCTCGGGTGCGACGGGACTAAGGGTCGCCCGTGCACGCACTGCATGCGCACCGCGACGGACTGTGTCTTCCACTCCGCGGCGTCCGCGCTGGGTGAGTAGCACGCGCGCGCCGGGAGATCTACCCCGCGGCACGCACTGACGACTGCCCCCCTCCCAGGCCCTGGCCTTTCTCCTGGCGCGTCTTCTGACGCGTCGGACTGTGCTCCATCCCCGCCTCCTCCTCTGCCGCCTCTTACGCCGATGCCGTCCGTCTCTCCCTCTCCCCCTCCCGCACCGCCACCAACTCCGGTTATCGACCTGACATTCCAGTCCGCGCCCCTCGTCGCCGCGCGGCGCGATATGTCGTGGATGGAAGTCATTTTAAACCCGGCGGCACTCACGTCCGCGCCGCCCCCGGCGGACAAGAGCGACCCCGCACGCCGGCGGAGCGTGTAGACGGAAGTGGGGAGGGCGCTCGCTCGCACAAAAGTACAGTACTCATCCATCGCTGCTGGATTCACCATGATTCCTCGGGTCGCTTCACATTTTTCTTTCGTCCCTCCTCAATTTCGACAATCGATGGCACCCCAAGTATGTTCACCCATGTATATGCGTTGACCGATCGTGGCGGTCAGGGAGGGGGGCATGCACGCCAGGGCATGCAAAAACTGGACGTCCCGCCGGCACGGGAGGTGCGGTACCTAGTAGCATGCGTAGATCTGCTCGGCGATTCTCTGGATCTCAGCCCTTGACGTACACGGGCGGGCGCGTAGTAGTCTTATTTTAGATACCACTTTTTTCATTTCAATGATGCGGGTCTTCAGTCTGTGCGCGGCTTGTGATGACGGTGAGAGACTCGAGGCAACGCGTCGCGTCGCGGTGCGGTGCGGTGCGCTAATGCACTTGGTGGTGGTGCGTGCCGGTGCACGCTAGCGCTGGCCCCGGGACTGAGTTGCCCGTCCCACCAGGGCTGGGACTCTCGGGTCCGGCGTCTGTGCGATCATGGAGGCCGTCGATGACAGTTGTTGCGACGTAGTGCTCGATAGTACGCACGCGGTCGCAGCGGGGTCGGGTTCCATGCAAGCTCGCGTTCTGCCCTCCTCTGGCGGAACGGCGCGCGCGTGAACGCGGAGCATCGCGCGAAGTCGAAGTCGAAGTCGAAGCCGAAGTCCAAGTTGCGCGGTGGGCCCCGCCGCTACACCCACTATCCCCACCCGGCAGCGTGCCTGCCTCTAGAAGTCCGAGGGAAAGGATTAGCCGCGCTGTGCGCCCAGGGGAACGCCTCGGTCAGCGGGCGCGGGCACACGGCGCGTGGGTAGGTCACAGGACGCGGACAATAGGCCAGAGTAAGGTTCAGCTGGCCATCGCGCTTCCTGCGCGAGCCGAGCTGCGACGTCGCTGGAGATCCCGCCCGCGCGCGAGGTCGTCGAGCCAATCTTGCGCGTCCGTTCGCGAACGAGGCAATACGGTCGGCTCTATCGCTAGCGAGTGCCCCTCGCGCGCTCGCACGCGAACCTGGCCAGCGCCCCTCCGTCGGGCGGGGTGCGTCGGGTTCCCTTCCTTCGCTGCAGCCTTCTGGACGGCGTCGCGGATTCTCGTGTCTGATATGGACAGGAGAGGGCTGGACGCGGGTGGCCACGTCGCACGGCGTGTGGGGCCATGGTCTGGCTTCTGAAGGAGGAGCACCGTCGGTGCCTGCGCCGCTGGGCCGTGGCAGCTTCGCGAAGTCGTGAGTCAGGAAATCAGGGTCATCCCATATTGCGGCAATGTTGTACATGGCATGCGATGGTTCTACGTTCCACTTGTTGAGCGCCATGGGCTCAATGCAAGGCGTCTCCAGCTGTATGTATCGAATGAGTAGGGCGAGCGTGCCTCAACGACTTGAAGGGTCGAGGGAGTGGCGTATCGTGCGACTCCGAGAAAATTGTATGGGCTGGCGTGACATCGCAGAAGCGGCATAGCGAGAAGCCTGTCCCGGTAGGCCGTGTAAGGATACGGAAGGATAGAGTACGAAGACGACCTCGGAAGGTGGAAACTCATCAGACCCCGGCGGAAGGAGTCGGCGAGAATGCGGCCCCAGGACATTCTGTGTCACTGGTCGTCAGGACGGTCAGCCTGGTCCGCGCCGCTTGCGCATGTGGCTGGCACCAGACGGACCAGAGGTTGTTTGCTACTCGTTCGATCTGGCTCGGACATAGAACGGATGCATGTGCAAGTTCGTATTGTCACGCAGTCACTTGTGTATTTGCCACACCTGCATAGTTAGCGCCCTCCAGTGCGACCACAACCTCGACTACTACCTCCGCCGACACAGGACACGTTTGGCCAACCGCAGCTCATCCACCACCATTCACTCCGTGTGCGCGTCTTATCTGATCAGTTCTGCATGTCGGTCGTGCATCTCTTCTCAAGCGGAAATGAACGTCCATCAAGTGAAGTTTCGCTGCGAAGGGCCCTGGATGGTTGATCGAGAGGTATGAATATCGTCCGGCTCTTGCACGCGTTCTCCGAGAAGTCCGTCGTCAATTTGTGCAAGGGCAAGAAGCAGACGTGCTGTTCGCCACGTCGCGTCATTGACAGAATCCTAGGGACGCTAGGCCTGAAAAGCATCTGACCCGACCGATCCGCTGCGAGCGCTGTGCGCGCAAGCGAGAGCGGGGCAAGCGGCATCGTCGAGCGTCGTGCATGAATGGGAGCTTCGTCCAGGCACAGCATTATTCTGGTGCGCATGTACTAGTCGCGACCCTGTGTACCTCGTGCCCGCTGCCGTGCTCCACGGCCGGGTCGCTCTCTCGTGCTTCGACGAAGAGCCCGCGTCGTTATTAGTCTGCCAGCCACGCCGCACACGCAGATACCGGACGAAGCTGCCGCATGCCTCCTCCGACGCGTTTCACGTTCGCCTTGCGCGAGTGCGCGGAGCACGCGGAAAAGGCGAAAGGGACCCGGACCCGCACTGGCGGCGTCTTGGGCGCTGGCATGCTGTCGGTGACATAGATCTGGGTTGCTACGGGCAATCGCATTGCTCTCTTCCTTGACTCTAGACGCCGTGCCGGATTAGTCCCGTACCCCAGGTAAGCGGATTGATACTCGTTCATTGTCCAGGCCCTGCGTTCAATCAATGATTCGAGCGCGAGGCCAGAGCGGGCAGTCGACCGTGGTCCGCAGCGCGCCCGATTCCGTTCGCCACGCCCTCATCTGCAGTGGCCATCACGCGGCGCACGCGTCGGCCCTTTCGACCAGGACCAGTCGGGCTCGGCACTAACTATTCACCAGCTATTGCTATAGATATCATAGCCCTTCGAGAGATCCTCGGCGGCGGCGGCGCAGGCGAGCACAGTGATGGTCCCCGAGCCGTCGGCGGACCGAGCAGTGTTGAAAGATGCACGGCTCGCGAGTGGCACGCTGCGGCAGACCGCCGAGCCGCTCGCCCGTCCTCTCTTTCCTCATCCACGCCTGACCGCTTTTGTCTCCCACTTTCCGTATTGATCAAGCCCGTTAGAGTCAGCGCGCGGCGCCGCCCCCTCGGACCATAGCGTTGCCCAGCGACGAAACGGTTCCCGGGTTTGCCGACCTCCCTTTGTAGAAGCCGAGGGAGGACCAATACAGCAATTATGACTTTGTTACGACACAGGACGCTAATGGCTCTCGCAGTCAGGGTCCCAAGGAACCCTCCGCACGGCGGCTCGCGTCCGCATTCGACAAAATACCCACGGCGAGCCGGCTTCCCGCGCAAAGCGCCGCCAACGATCCTCCCGTGCTGTGCCCAGTATGTGCGCGGGCGGCGTTGTTATATAGCGAGGCATCGTACGCGTTCCTAGCCCCACCTCCCTCTCCCTCTTCCCTCACCGGGGCTCGTCGAGTCGTACGCTCACCAGCTCCAAAATGCCGAGTACAACCGCGTGCACGACGTGCTCCGAGAAGAAGAGTAGGTCGCCATCCTGGTACGCTTCAACGTTGTGGCTAATGGCGTGCGCGTCTTGCGCATCGTTCAGTACGCTGTGCTCCTGAGCCTGGGAGCTACCCCGCCGCGTGCCAGCGCTGCGTCAAGCAAGGCCAACGCTGTACCTACCCGCCGCCGCCCGTCAACCCGCCGACTTCGTCCTCGCGCAAGACGGCCTGCGAACACTGGTACGTTCCTCCGCGTCCAACGCGTCGCCCCTACCTCTCACTCGACTATCGCTAGTCGCGGAGAGCGCATTCGATGCGTGCGCAGCAACCCCACGGGCCCTTGCAACTATTGCGCGGGCAAGGAGCTGGAGTGCACGTTCGTCAAGAACGGTGAGTGCATACGTTCTTGTCTGCGGGGCGGGTGACTGAGAGTTCCCACTCCCTTCGTATTTCCTGCCGCCAGGCGCGCCCGTTCAACCCGTCGCTGGACCGTCCGGCGTCGTTGCTGATCACATCGCCGCCGCGCCGCAAGGTGCGTGGTCCCAGGCACGCGTGCGGGCTAGCAATCTGGTACTGAAGTATTCCCTTTACCAGCACCAGTGCCGACCACCGCGGTACAGCATCCGCGTGCTGCGCCGCCGCCCCCCGCTCTGGGCGTGGACACCAACGTCAGTCGGTCCTCGGACTCGCCGCGCACTACCAGCCCCAACCGCGACTGGTGGATCGTCATGTTCGCCCCGTCGCCTGAGTGAGCGCGAGTCGCCGCCATTCCCCACCAGCGTGCCCGCCATCCGTCTCGTTTCCTCGGTCTCTGATTACACGTTACTATCTACCTACAGTAATTTTTGAGACTCGTGCTATTGTCACGCTCCGTAGAGCCCTATAGCTTACTTTGGATGCCTGAACGACCCCCCCCCCCACTCTAACTCTTGTAGCCTTGTGACGATTTATGACCCACGCTATATCATAATACATACCACGTTACTTTCTTGAACTCACACAGTTGTGTACGCCCCACGCCGAGCGATTTGCAGCTCAGCGGCGCCATGATCGAGATCAATAAGGTGCGTGCTGTGTATCACTGTGTACTCATCGATGGCGAGGACAATGGAACAAAGTGCGGGGTCGCTTATCCCTCACGGCCGAGGTTTTACCCCGCGAGACATCGATGAGGGCCGGCGGCTCCCTCGCTGAGCGGCCAGGGCGCCAATCGCGTCCGGGCTTGCAGCCATCGGTGCCACGCTCGAGATCTGGTATACACAATGACGCGCGCCGCCTTTGCTCGCGACTCGCGAAAGCACGCGGTTAGCGGCGACCCGCGAGAGCGTCTCGTATAGGCGTTCGTGTGACCGCGCCGCACCCGGCGCTGCTACTGCGGCGTCGCGCACTGAATTCGCGAGCACGCAGGAATTGAACGGCGGCAGGCCCGAGGGCCGCGATCACTGGGTCGCCCGCGGTCGACCCGCGGGTCCACTGGTGCCCACAGCTCGCACGCGGCGGTGCACGAGATCTCCTGGGCTGCATCTCTCCCTATTAGAGTTGCTGGCGCAGGGCACGATGGCGATCATACACGTAAGTCGCCTTCCGGTTTCTGGCTTCCCGGGTCTCTACCTCTGATGAACGACGGCGGCGGCGGGGGACGCGTTTTCTTCTTAAGGCGCACGCGATCCTCATGGAGGGGGTATCGGGCGGGCCGGCGGCGCGCGGGTCGTAGTACAACAGGTCGTTTGCCTTTTGGAGTCGTCACCGATGGGATGTGGACGGTCGTTCAACGCTGAGAGAAGGGCTTTTGCCGGCACGTCGACGAGTTCGCTCGCGCTAACGCTTGCTCTGATGCTTCTAGGGCTCGAACTCGCGGTGTCTGCTAGTACGGCGACAAGCTTTCGCACGGAACGCCCGGCAAGCTTGCGAATGACGCCCTTAATATTAACGCGCCAAGCGAGCGTAGAAGTATCAGATGAGCCAGGTGCTATGCTGGTCGGTATACATTGAATACTAGAAGTGCCGCATCCGTTGAGCGGGACCCTCAGCGCTGCAATGGTGTACGAAGGTCTTGACTCCGTAGTGCATACGGTATTGTTCCACGTGGCTGATATACATATGCTTAAAATGGAAATCTTTAGCACTTTTGCTCATGGATCGAGCGCTTACTTGAACTCACTTCTGCCTTTCTCGCAGCATACCGCGAGGACCGCACTGACGACGGATACACATACGAGCGGATACATTTGCGTCTCGTGGCTGGTGCTTTATTATTGACAGCGATGTCTCATGAAGAAGCCAGCACGCAGTTTGGCTACGAGGATCACTTCACCCCAGCCCGGACCCGGAAGAAACGCAAGAATAGGCCCCAGACGGCTCCCCCGTCGCCCGCCGCGCTCCTGAAGAGAGCGTCGGAAGAACTTGGTCAAGGCGATTGGCTCCAAGACGTACTACGTCCGTAGACCTATCTTCATCACTATCTCTTCCGTGCCCTCCTGACCTCACCGCCCTCAGAGGCTCTGCGCGAGTCGCTCCAAGAGGCATTCCCAGTGTCGGATTCCGCACCGAATGTGCTGTGCCTCGGACTCGGCAGCCCCGCATCGTCGCGTGATGCACGCGCGCAGCTCGCGTTCCTCCTTGCAGCATGCGACGATCTCAGTATAGTGTGTCGTCTTCTCATGTATGTCGGCGTTCCCATCAACCATCAGCGCATGTTCATCCACCCCAGGACCGCATGAATGTGTCCGTGTACGACCCCGTCTTCGCGGAAGAGGACCTGCGGCTTCTGACGGAGCTGGGGCTGTCTCCGCTCCCCGAGCATCGAGTACGTCGCACGCCCTTCTGACCGTGTATGGCGTCCTCCGGCCTTGTGCTGGACTCTCACCCCTTGTTCGCACGCTAACACGCCCCTTGCTTGACCAACCTCGACAGCAAGCGAATTATGAACTCCGATCGCCCACGATCGCGTTCATGCCACATTGCGACCTGCACCTATACGAAAGCCTATTACGCGAAAATTGGTCGAGCGCGGGCCTACGCAATATCCTCCTTATCGCCAACCGCTTAAGCGAGTACACGGAGAAGTGCGTGCCCTCTCCTAACACGCACATCGCTCGGGCTCTCCCCGAGATGGTACTTCCACGCACGCTTCGGGGGCTTCGGATTACCCTCAGCCTTCGTCTTTCTCCGCTTGCGAGCTTCTTCGCTGCACAGTCATGACTAACCTTGTCTGCTCTCCAGCATTCCGTCAAGGAAGCTCGCATCAGAGCATCCGTGCGTCGCGCGCCTCGGTACGCACCCCTCTTTCACTCCCCGTCGTCCACCCGCAGCGCGAGCTCATACAGGCACCGTCATCTCCGTTTTTGTTCCTCCGCCTACGTACGATTTGGCCCTGAACCGGCTTGTCCTCTAATCCACGACCCACGTGCCTCCCTCTCGCCCACTCGCCGTTCCCTCATCCTCTCTTGCCCGCCACGCGCAAACGCGATGAATGTATGCGCGCAGCACCTGATCTGACGAGCCGACCACTCCACCCTTGCGCGCCATTCCCGACGGCCTTCAACAACACCTCGATACAGTTCCTCCGCGCTGACGCGCTCGCGGAACGTGTCTCCGAGTGGTGGACGCTCCCCGGCGGCGCCCTGTCTGCCAAGGAAGGCCCGCAAGGCGCCCGGGAAACTGCAACGGGCACGGCTCCTCCGCCCAACGCCCTCTCAAACGCCGCGACGCCCGGGAACGCAGACGCGCAGGGCGCGAAAGGCGACGGAAGCGGGAATACGATCCCACCGACGACCCCGGCGGCAGCAGCAGCAGAAGCCCCTCCCTTGGTCGGGGGACGACCACACGAATTGCGGGCGTCGTCACCATCCAGGGCCGGCTCAGACCCATCGGGTCCGGGGAGAACAAGCGAGATGGAGAATGGAGAGCACCCAGCCGCAGGCCCGGGCGACACCGACGCCATCGGCGCGCGCCGAAGCCAGAGCCAGTGAAGCTTGATGGACGGCCTGAAGGCTGCTTCGCAGCGAGCTCCCCGCTGCTCGCCACTCGCAACCTTGCCCCACCATCGGTTGCACGGAGTCTCGACCGTTACGCTATGCAAATACCTCGCGTTCGGGCGTGCGCACGCTGCCGTCCTCCTTCGGTAGGAATTGGGCTTATCACGACGGGCGGGGAGGCTAGGACGGAAGGGGAGGGACTCGAGCCTCGCGGACGCGGACGCAGACCGAAGTGCCAATATACTTGCCCCGCAGCATGCGCTAATCGGACCTCGTTCGGTGCCTTCGTGGGAGCACCGCCTGCAGCAAGATCATGGCCAACGGCCCACGGCCACCACGCGTCGCACACGCTGCACGCGTGAGGACGCACGGGGACGCGTACGGCACCCTGAGGTCGATGCTTCCTGGCCTGGCCAGTGCACCGCACCGCACCGCGGTCAATCGTCGCGAGGTATGCGTCTAAAACATCGACCGCGGCTGATCAACCTTATTTCGCGAGGACGCCGTGAGGACGGGCAGATGTCGACTTGCGCGCATCATGCACGACGGGTTCACATTGACTCCCCGCTCCTGGTATTGGTATGATGCTCGTACCCGCACGCCCAGCTGCAAGTTGGCAACTGGCAGGTGCCCCCAGCTGGCGTCCGTGCTACGATCGGGTTCAGGAGCGTCAGGTCAGGCAACACGCTCGCCAGCATGGCGAGCTATCTTGCACTTGGCCTGGTGCGTCACTTCGAACGCCAGCGAACGCCCTCGCACCCGTCCGTATCTCAGTATCTCAGCGCCCAGCGGCCGACGTCGTGTCTGGCGCGTATGTACGGTACCGTGCCTTCCACAGCGTTCGACGAGGCCCGCTCGATCGCGCCGCCCCGCGCTTGGCCCGCGCTCGCTCGCTCGCTCGCAATCGCACCGTGCGCCCTCAGGTCTCGCGCTACACACAGTCTAGGCTCGCGCAGTCCTGGTTCGGGATGGTTGAGTATGCGCTAGCGGCGCCGCTCGCGTCACCGACGTCTACGATCGTGCAGCGCGCGCGGGGGGTCTCGAAGGCCGCAGAGGCCCGAACAGTCCACTTTCGAGACCTTGCAACTCAACCCAACTATCATGGCGCTCCGGATGAGTCCCTCCTGCTGCCAACTGCAGCGCTGCTGCAGCAACGCCCGGTTCCCGGGTGCATTCGAGGCTCAGGGCCGCGATTGGCTGTCCCCGGCTCGCACGACCGCGGACGCTATACCGTGACCTCCTGCAGTTCACGCCCATGTGCCGTCTGCCCGGCTCTGCCGCCCAGTGCGCGCGGCCGAAGGGCGGAGTATCTCCTAGCGTTCACGAACCGCCGTCCGATCCCGAAAGCGACGAAGGCGAGTTCTCAAGCGTCAGGAGTCAGTGGAAGCAAGGGCCGGCAGCTGCGCTGCTCACTGACTGTGCCCCGTTCCGTCGACTGAGCTCGGGCGGGCGGACGACGATAACATGTGAGACCCCCGGGTGGCCGGGCGAAGTCGCGAAGCCTGTGGCTCACAGCACCCCGTCCGATTACGTACTGTCGCCGGCGTCGGACGCGCGCGAACGCCTGGCAGAAAGGGGCAGCGGGGGAACGGCAGACGGGAGGCAGGCGGTGGTAGTGGTTCTGGTGGTCGTTATCAGCACCCCTGTAATCGAGAAACGAATATGTACACCCAGCAATTAAGGACATGACGTGAGACAGACGAGACAGCATATGAGCAGTAGGATACGATAACAGACCAGACCAAGACCAGGGCAGGCGATACGAGCAAGCACAGACGAGGGGAGGGGGAGGGGGGGCGAGGAGTGCAAATGCAGGGGGAGTGACAGGTGAGAGAGGTAGGGGTAGGGGGAGAGTGGGAGGGGGAGCAGAACACTATGGATAACGAGACAAGCACAAGTATGAACATGCAAATAACTAACATTCCTGGATGATAGAGGGACGGAAGACGCGAGAGTCTGAATGCTCTTCGTCGTGGAACGGCAGGGGCGGGTCCAGCTCAAAGGGGTAGAAGTAAGCGTCGTCCGTATCGACGTACACGTGGGGACGGGTGTGCAACCGCGTGCGCGCCTGTGGCAACGGCACAGACGCAGGGTCGGCAGGGGACAGAGAAGACGTGGACTGGCTGTAGGGGGTGGACAGCACGTCTGACTCGTCGTCAGAGGTGTCCTCTATCGCGTCCGGGACCGGCAGGTCGTCTATGTCATCCGCGTCATAATACGGTAGCGGGTCGGTGTTATACAACGGCACGGCCGTACTCGGTGGGGGTATCGAGTCGTCGCCGTGCGCGTCGAGCTGGAGCCAAGAAGGGAGCAGAGGGGGGTGAAGTGGTGGATAAGGGATGGGGTAGGGGATAGCGATAGGAGGGGGGTGATAGAACAGGCTGGAATGGTTGACGAGGTCGTCCGAGGAGGACATAGGAGAGCACAACGGACTCAACGGGTCGTCGTCATCGTCCACGGCGAGGACAGAGACGGAGGTGGATGCGGTCTCGATGTCCATGTCCTCGTCATCGTCACCGAGATCTTCCAGGAGGGAGTCCAACCACTGCTTCTCGGAATCACCGCCTCCGGCAGAGCGAGAGCCCATGGAGTGGGGGTCGGGGAACATGAATGCGTCCTCCTCGAGTATCGAGTCGTCGCGGGCGTCGTCCTCATCGCGTCTATATACAGTGCGCACCTCGGCAATACCTGCCTGCGGCTGGGGCGGGGCAGGTTCGACGGGCGTGTGCGAGCGCGTGATAGAGTTTTTGAGGAGGACCCAGCGATGGAGACTGCAGGAGTCCCTGACGCCACCTGAGACGACAGACTGCAGCTTTGAGCGGGCCATGGTAGAAAGGGATGATGATTCGAGTGCTTGTAAATCCGATGGCATGGGCAGGGCGGATTATATGCTGGGGCTGCGGGGGTGAGGAGGGGTAGGGGTAGGGCTTGGGTAGCCGGTTGAGCGACAAGCTAGCGGGGGAAGCAGCGATGCGTTCTGGGGAGTGCGGGAGACGCGTGTAAGCAGCGATAGGGATTGGACGTAAGAGGGGGTACGAACGAGGCAGATGGGGTGCGGGCTGGCGATCAACGGTGTATGCGGTAGACGATGAAGGGCTCGAACAGGATGGTGCCGTTCTGAGAGATGCGGACGGATTTGTTGACCATGCTGGGATCTCTGGGTCGCCTAGACTATGCGAGGACGTCAGGGCGAGGGGGGCAGAGAGAGGACACGGGCAGGCGGACGCGCGGACGACGAGCTTATGCGGACATGGTGGCAGCGGGGGGAGTGGTGGCGGTCGGGGTCGGGGCGACGCGGGGTTTAAGTACGCGGCGCCTCTGTCGAGTGACGCGCCCGGCGGTGACTCAACGGCCTTCCTCATTCGGCCGAGTTCCCACTCCCGATTTCGTTTCCCCCGCTCGCCCGGCCCCGGGCGCTTGACACAGGCGCTCCCGCTCCCGCCTCCGGAGTCCGAGCTCGCAAGTAGTGTTGCCGCCAGCCGCCAGTTGGCTTGAGCTTAGCTTGCATTCAGCTTGCCATCAGTGCAACTTATCAGAGCTTGTCCGGATATGGACGGCTTGCAAGCTCATGTGTCATCTTTTCTCACGTCGCCCATTGGCCACAATTGCCTGGGAAAGCTGGTGGTACATGTCATTGCAATCATACCATCGCTCAACTCACCACGCTCGTCTCTCAGTCTCTCATCGTGCGCTCGCTCGCTACTCTGTACACATATAGTAGTTGGAGCTCTAGCTTAGCCCTGTATATGTCTGTCATTGCAGTACTCCCTTTGGTGTGCCCTTGCTGTGGCCTCTGTCTCGCTTGTCGAATAATAGTGCACCTAGCCCTCCGATCGTAGCAGTTCTCAAGCATGTACCCATCCCCTGGCTCGCTGTTGGCTTTTCTACCATTTATTTTGAGAGTTGCCAATATGCAAATGGCAGCTTGTTACACCTGTCTCGGGGATCGCTGTAAGTATTAAATCTGGTTTGTCGTGCCTTTATCGATACCACTGCACTGTAACGACAGCGCGCGGCAGCCGGTAGATTGCGAGACATATTCATTGTTCTTTGATAATGGACGCCGGAATGTCTCGCGTTCGCGCCCTCCATACTGCAACCGTTTAGGATCCTGCAATAGTAACAACTAAGTAGTCTACATATCCTCGCTCGTCCGCCGCCGACCCAACCCTACTGTTCTGCGATCTGGAGCCGCCCACTCCTATACCATGCAGCAAGCTTCCGTGCGGGCGCTACGTCCGTCGGCAGGTGTGGGAATCATCGCCCGAAATGGCCCAGCTGTGGCCAGCCAGCTTCGGGCTTACTGTGATCAAGCTTATCAATTCAGCTAGACGTAAGCCCGTGGGCTTAACTTGGCTTACCCCAGCTTGCGGCAACACTACTCGCAAGTTGCATTCCGCCATCTCGCGCGACTCGCTGCGCCATCCCCGCCTCCAGCGCAGTGACCGGCCTCACGCAATCTGTGTGCACACACGCTCTATATACAATATCAATGACGTTTCCGATACATGCTCGTCTACATGTCCACCAGTCCCAGTCCGCGCCTCCATGGCCGGTCAGGCGAGCGACTGGTGCGGTACATCCACTGCCGGCTTGAACCTCAGGCCTCAGACTCCCTAGCCTTGGTCCATCACCTCCTCCTGCGGCTTGATGCTCTCTGCCAGCTTCCGTATCTTCGCGAGGCTCTTCGGCGCCACGTCGCGCACCTCCGCCAGCAGCTGCGTGAACTTCACGTTGTCTCCCAGCAGGCGATACACCTTCGCGAGCTGGAACAGCACGTTCGATTCCTCCGGCGCCGTCCGCTTCAGGTAAAGCAAGTCCTCGAGCGCCTCCTGTATGGATGATAGGGGATGAGCGATAAGCCCAGGGTTCGCAAATTCCGCAAGGTGTAGATGATTTGTTGATACACTTGATTCTCCAGCTCGGAATCAGTCTCTCACCCTGTTGCGATCGCTATGTGGCCTCGCAATTGGTGAAGTAAAGTTGCTCAAAGAGCTGTACAATGTTTGTCCATGCGCGTCGCCAAGGCGCATGCCGGCGAACACCAACGCAGTGATGGAACACAGTACCACCTCCCCTCTAGACATAATGTCTCAGGGGCGAGAGGTCGTCGGGAGGCCCGTACATATGACCAATCTGTAGAGAAAGGTGATATCGGGCCTCACCCCTTCCACGGGTTTGCAGCCTCCTTTCAAATGTCATGTAGGTGGAGGAAAGGCCCGCGCATATAACCGACGAAACAACTTAGGTACGAGATCGTGACCGAGGACGAGGACAAACCTAGGATATCAGGTAGCATGTAGCGCGCAGACCCACCAAATCAACCTCGACTCCGAGTCAGGCCACCTCGGGTCAGACCCGGGGTCGGGGACGATTGGTCCCTCATTCGTCTGCCGTCGAAATCGTGGGAGCCCGCACAAAGTGCGCCACAACGTGCCCGGCGGGCCCATCAGGCGCAATCAGACGAACCCGGCCCAAGGATGCGGAAAGTGCGATACCAACACTAACCTTGTATCTCTTCAGCGCGATAAGGATTTTCGCTCGGTGGTACCGCACGAGCGCGTTCTCGGGCGAGTACTGGATCGCCTTGCTGAACAGCTCCAGCGCCTCGTCGTACTTCATGTACCGCTCCCGGACCTGCGTATCAGTTGGCCACCCAGCGTCAGTAACGTGATATGCGCCTGTGCTCGCGTGACCACGACGTACCATGCCCACGCAGCCCAGCAGAACGGCATTCTGAGGGTGTATGTCGGACGCCTTCCGGAAGTGGTAGTCCGCAAGACGTAATTTGCTCATCCGCATATAGCACGTCCCCAGACCGTACCTATTGTCCCGTATCGCGCGCGATAAGCACGAAGCGCGGAGCGGGGACGCAGCACACACACAAAAGGCGTCAGCAGTGCCCCGGCGGGAAAGGCGGGGAAGACAAGACGCGCACCAGGCGTTGTAATGTCGTGCATCAGCACGTAAAGCGGACTGGAAGAAGCTGATCGCCTTGTTCACGTCCTCGTCGATCGACTCGTGCCCGCTGAGCGTGTACGCGTAGGCGCACATGGGATCCAGCTGTGCTGCGCGCCGGAAGCACGTCAACGCCTGCGTCTTCTCCTTCTGCAGCGAAAAGCAGTTGCCGACGGCTATCCACGCCTGCGGCGACTTGGGATCGATCGAGAGCATCTCCTGTGCCAGGAAGGACAGCTTGATGCCCTTCTGGAGGTGCCACAGCAGCGTCGAGTAGAACTCCATGTCCGATACCCGATATGGCTCGAGTATTCGAACTGCCTCGAATGCTCGCTCGGCCTATCGTGGACGACGAGCCAGACATGAGTTGGGGCCCGAAGCCAACGAAACACCGGCCGGGCATAAAATAGCAAACTCACCGCAGGGTACTGCCCGAGTTCATAGTGCGCCTTGCCCACTAGCGCCATGACCGATGCCGACCGTTGCTGCTGGGGAGGCAGCCTCTCCAGTTCGTTCAGACATAGTCGGCAATCGTACAGTGCCATCGCGCGCACGGCAGCCGCGAACTTGCGCATCACGTCGTAGATTTGATAGTCTGCCAACTCGACCTGGTACTGCTCTTCCGCAGCGCGTTGCTGTTCCGCCGTCCATCCGCCTGCCGTGGAGGGTGGCGACGTTTCCGACTGCGTGCCCTGTCCGCCAGGGGAGGCCGGCGCGAACGCCGAACTTGCGCCCCCCGGCTCTTCCTCGAGCCCCGAATCGTGTGATTGGGACTGTTGCGACTGCGAGCGGGTCTTCGTGGTTGCTCGCCGTCGATCACGTGTGGTCGTCTGCAATGTATAGTATGAGGTAAAACTTGTCAAATACGCGCATAATACCACGGCTTGCAGGACCGATAACGAACCTTCGACGGGGCGAGCTTGCTCCCGGTACTCTGCAACCTCGTACTCCGTCGTGTTGCCGCGCTGGGTGCAGCCTTGCTAGCGCCGAGCATGGTAGTCGACCTGGAGGGCGCCGCCGCGATCTGGGCGAGGCGACCGGGGGATGAGAATAGGTTAGCATTCGTCAGGGCCGGGCGTGCGCGTGCCTTTGAGCTTTTCGGGCGGCCGTCCCCTGCGGCCGCGGGAAGGGCGCCGGTGGACTTCGACGATTTGAAGAGATGCGTCTCCGCCGCGGTCGTCGAGGGGGCGCAGGCCGCTGCCGTACGGTAGACCGCAGCTTCTTGGTCACTGGGCCCGCCTCATCGGCTGAAGAAAGAGGACGCACAGCTGGAGGATGCACCGTCAAGTTCGCCGGTTGTGACCGACTTGGTCGGATCGCCTGAAATGACGGCTCGCCGTAGAATGAGGAGTCGGCAGTCGCGCTACACGTTCCGTCAGTCAACACTGAAAGGTGGGAGTACGAGTAGTCGAGACTGACATGGAGTCTCTTGGTCCGGCAGGTGCGTCCATGGCTTTAAGCCCGGGCTTCCAATCGCGAAAGAGGTTACCGGCGTTGCCAGCGTCAGGCGTGAAAAATCCGGCACCTGTGGCTACTGGTACGGGTCTGCTGGGCCCCTCCTCCCCAGGTTTCTGTAGGACCGGTTCCGGCCGAGGAGGAAAGAGGTTGTCGATCAGTGGGATATCACCTAGAGCAGACGTTTATACGGCGGTCAATCTGTTCCTCGCGTTGCGCACGGACCTATAGCACAAAGACCCTCAAACGCCTCCCATAGCATTGGGTTCAATGCGAGCGCATGACGGTAGCTCATGGCAGCGCTCTCGTGCAGATTCCCCTTGAGCGCGCTATCTCCCGCTTGACAAGACAAAGCCGCCGCGTCCGGATACGAACTGGCTGTGCGCGGCCGCATAGACTCTGTGCGAATGTGAGAATCATGGCGCGCAGCTACGCCGCGTTGCATTGCTCCACGCACCTGTTGGGGTGTATGTGCGGTCTCGCAAGCATATCTCGAGAGCTTCTCGCGCTTGTCGATGTCGCCCGAGTTTCATGCAGCATTTCGCGAGGATGTTGAAGCAGCCGGTGCAGCGCGCGTCTTTCGCGGGCAGGTTTACTAATCTGTGCGCGGAGTGTGGCTGGCCGGTCTCGAGGAGTACGGTAGCATATAGGTGGCGCGCGTCGTGGTTCCGGATGTCTTCGACAAAGTATCGCTCGGCATAGAAGTACGCGGACCTCTGCAGGCCGGCGTCGAGCAGTGACCATATGAGGGTGCTGTACCGCTGACATAGGTATGGGGATATTGGCGGAGTGGCCGGGTCGCGTTGCATGGCGTCCTATCGCATAGAAATCCGCTAGTAGTCGCGCACCGCAGCGAGTTCGAGAGCGTGCAGGATGGCAGCAGAAAGGGGGCAGAGCAGGTGGTGGGGGAGTGGCAGAGAGTTGTTCAGGCGGACGGTCAACTTGCACGCATCTTCGCTAACCAACCGCGTCTGCTGTCACGTGGCCATGATGCGTCACACTGTGACGCGGTGGCTAGAGAACCGCGCGCGGAGGCAGAAACGCGCACACCGCCCGACAAGGTTCAGAACAAAGCACACGTCAATGCCGAGATGCGATCCGCTGATGAACGGACGAACAGTCTTTGAGTACTGTATCATTGGAAGGTGATGATGTACAATGTAGCAAGAGTCATTATCGCTATACAGCAGTCACTCCTTTCTTCCCATTCCTCTAGTGCCCATGCGGGTCAGCCTCGCCCTTCGACTCTGTGGCAAAGGCGCAGAAGTGAGTGAAAGAAGAGTAGAAAGTACTGCACTCTTCACTCACCGGGAACGCACTGGATAGCGTCGTCTATCCGCAGGATCGACACTGCCGCCTCAAAGGCGGACTTCAGACTGCGGACCTTGCTCACTGTGGGCTCCAGGATGCCGGCTGCGACGTTGTCGCGGACTTGGCCATTCAGCAGATCAAGGCCGTATCGTAGGAGGATCTTCTTAGGATCGCCGATTGGCGCGTTTTGCGCGGCATTGTGGTACGAGCGCAGCTTCGCTACCAAGTCCGTCGAGTCCTTTGCCGCGTTAACCGCAAGCGTCTTGGGAATGACAAGCAACGAGCTGGCGAACTCAGCAATCGCGAGCTGCTCCCGTGAGCCCTGAATGGCAAAAGTCGAGTCAAGAGCTGGCGGTTATTGAAACGCGTCGATAACCTACCAGCGTGGTCGCGAAGTTCTCCAGGTAGATGCTGAGCGCGGTCTCAACCGCACCACCACCAGGCACCACCGCGCCGCTCTCGAGAGTCCGCTTGATGATGGACAAGGTGTCATGGAGAGAGCGTTCCATCTCATCGAGCATGTAGTCGTTTGCGCCGCGCAACACGATGGATGCAGAGCTGACGACCTTCGTGCCCTTGATGAGGATGAGCTCGTCGTCAGAGATCCTCTCCTGGACAACCTCGTCGGCGTAACCGAGGTAGCTGGGCTCGAAGGACTCCTCGCCCTCGAGGTTGGCCAGACTCGAGACAAGAGTACCACCAGTCGCCTTCGCGATGCGGCGAAGGTCCTCCTTCCTACACCGACGGACTGCCATCGCACCAGCCTCGACGAACTCCTTCAAGCAGAGGTCATCGATACCCTTCGTCGTCAGAACGACGTTGGCACCAGCAGCCAGGATTTTACGGATACGCTCAATGGTGATCTCCGCTTCCCTGTGAAGGCCTTTAGCGAGATGACTTGCGATTGCGGCCAGAAAGACTGCCTACCGCTTGCGGATGTCCTCGAGCTTCTCAGGGTCATCCACAAGGATTTGGACACCAAGCTGCATGCGCGCCTTTTGAAGGTTGATGTCAAGGCAGGCAATCTTGGCACCTGTGATGCGCTTCTTCATGGCTATATATCTGTCAGGCGGATGTAACGGGAACATATGTTACGCTGCACGCACCCTGACTAGCCACCGTGCAGTTCAGCGCATACCCCTTCACGAAAAGCGATTCCCTCGCGCTCCGACCGTGCGCCTTCAGGACGTTTACCGCCTTGACAGGGTACTTGATGTCTCCGCGGGTGTTGATCGTCTTTACGGCCAGCATCGCGTCCACGGCCATAGGTGCAAACAAGTCATCGTCTCTGCCCCGTCCGTTAGATCATCATTCGGTCCCCAAACCGTGCCAGCTACACACCCTCCGATGATTTTGCTAGACATACTCGTCTTCGCCGCGTTTATGAGGGCTTCGCGGCCGAGCGCGTCAACCTTTACGCTCAACTGATCCTGCATGAACTTGCATGCCTCCCTGCACGCGAGGCGGTAACCGGTGATGATAGTCGTAGGGTGGATCTTCTGCTTCACAAGCTCGTTCGCGCGACGGAGAAGCTCCGCAGCGATGAGTACGACGGAAGTGGTACCATCTCCGACCTCCTTGTCTTGTTTTTGTGCGAGGTCGACAAAGACGCGACCTGCGGGGTGCTCGACCGCGAGGAGGGAGAGGATTGTCGCGCCGTCGTTTGAGATGGTCACTTCCTGTATGATGGCAATTGTTATGCGGCGCGCAGAGACCTCCGAGCAAGCATTCACGTACACCAATGTTGTCTACCAGCATCTTGTCGAGTCCCATAGGACCCAGAGAGCTCTTCACGACGTTCGCGATGGTTTGCGCCGCGAGGACTGTGCAATTACACTCCTTCAGTACGGTCAAGACGCATCTAGTCACCGAAAACGCACCATTTTGGTCGCGAACATCCTGTCCCGATACCCTGTCTCCTCCCAAGAACACACCGGCACGGGGATCGCGTTGGAACATATCGCAGGTGATGAGGAGGACGCGGATGAGGCGAAAGAGGAGGACGATCGTACTCGAGAGATTTCCTTGGAATACGCGGCCCTGTATGCCTATATTTGGGGTTGACTGCTTCTATTCCATCTCGGCCATAGACGCTCGTTGGCCATGCTTTGAGTTTTCCTCTCGAACGTCCACTGACGTGAACCGCGCGTATCTAGTTACATTTGAGTCGGGATCACTATCACAGTACCAGTGAGACTTTGGTGAGGCGGATGCATGAGTGTATTGTCCCATAGATGACAATGATAAATCTACAACCTCCATTAATGCTACGGGTATCGCTACCTCTCAATATACTGACATGTACGCACAGATGCAGCGAGGCATTAGTGGTAGGTACGGCGAAGATGCGGTTGCTCACTCTCGATAACATACGGCGGCACAGAGCCTCATGTACATGCTTTGTACGAGGTTTATCGCATATTATACACCTGCTGACAACGGTCAACGGTATGCCTCACTTGTAATGCTGCCACGCGGGTGATCGTTCCTCTTGAAGGTTTCGATACATGATGTCCAAGTGTATGATACATTGTTCAGCAAGTACAGTATAGTATGAAAGATAATGTCCGTGTTGGATAGTATGTTGACGTTCCAGAGTTATGGATCAAGCCTTCGACCAGAACGAGAGTCGCGACTCCCGCACAGGACTCATAATCCCCGTGGGGATCTTCACTTGCAGGAAGTCCTGCGACTCCCGTTTCGGGGATCTCAACAGAGACCACGGGCGGGACATGAGCCGCGGTGACTGGATGCGTAGACCGCTAAGTTCCATGGCAAAGACGGGATGTGGAGTAGGTAGAACGTACCGAAGTCTGGTCCCGGGGGACAGGAGAACTGGCAACGCTGACAGACGGCGACGGAGGCTGACTTGCCACATGCGAGTCCGTGAAGGGATCGGAAACAGCGTTCACGGTCGACGGCGGTGCCTGCAGGCGGGAAGTTGTCGATTCCGCGGTGAAGATGGCAGCTTTGTGGGGGATGTGGCTGGCGTCACCCATAGTCTGTGCCGGTCGGAAGGCCCTAACGGTGCGGTGGACGGGCACGCCCGTGTCGGCGAAAGAGTCGAACGATTCGGTGCGGCCCATGCTGCCAACCGAGTCGGCGGTGTCGCTACGGAATGGATTGCGGATTTCCACCGATGATTCCCGACGTTGGGGCACCATGCGAGGGCAGGGCGAGACATGTCTTGTTGGGGATGGAGGAGCAGGGTTTTCTGCTTCGGGACTCAGCGGCTGGGTTGGCGGAGGGAGGAAGGAGAATGGGGCGAGTGGTTCGGGGCTAGAGAACCTCAGAGGCTCTGCCATTGCCCGCTATGCAGTCTATGAGTATATATCCCTTTCTTTTTACGACGGTGTGCTCACATGAGGCGACATGCTCCCGTCACCGAGACTACGACGATGAGGCAAGGTCCGGTTCTGTAACATAGAACAGTGAGCAAATGGCGCAGAGTTCGGTAAATATAAGGCTTACTGTTTCGTTAGAGTCAGCCGCAGAGGCTGTACCGGACGACGCGGGGGCAGTCCTAGGACGCCTTGCGGCAGCGTATTCGGCAGCCTTCTGTTTCTGACAGTCTGTCAGTACCAACCAAGTAACAGACGATTGAAGAGATGGACCCACATCAACTCGAGCCCTTCTCGCCAGGGTGGTATACGTAGGCTCTTCCTTCTTGCCAAAGACACGGTCAAACATGGCAGCTTGTACTGTACCAGACAGTGTTGTAGTGTAGAGCGGTGAAGTGTGGTAGAGTCAAAGGGCTTCGACGGGTGATGGCTGCTGGGCTGCAAGAAGGGGGATCATATATGCTATATGAGAGACATCCGAGCTCCCAGGACCCAAGGACTATAGTCTCCCCTGCTCCGCCTGGTGCGTTACGGATGTTCCTGGATATCCGCATACGGCGGAGCAGATGATCGACTAGTCTTACCCGGCCGTCCACATCCTATATCGGAGGATGAATGAATGTGGGTCGTTGGGCCGTTCTAGAGAGCGGTGTTCCAGTCGGATCCACAAGAACATTTTACGGATTTCAGAGCCGTCGCAATATGGACCGCCGAGTGCGTTACAAGGTCCAGACCAGAACGTAATTGAATAGAGCGCCGAGGGTGTAAGTTGCGAAAGTGGCGTCGATCGCCTGAAGGTCAGAGAAACCCTAGCTTGGGGTTCTCCCATGCAGGCCAAACCAAAACGGGACGGGTCAGATCACGCGTCACTTCTGGCCTCTGCCGAGCGCCTTTGGTGGCTTGCCTCGCCGCGACCACCTCCGTCTTGCGTGTTTCTCCCACTTACCACCACCTGTCGTATATGCACTGCAATGGCACCGATGGACTCCCCTTTGAATGCGGTGAATAATGCCCGAGCCCGTAGCTCTACGCTCGCAGCTAACCACGCTTTCGCACGGCACTCGGTGACCGCCAGGCGCACCAGCACGCCGCCAGTGCCGACGATTACCTCGCGCGTGGACTACTCATACCTGCCGCGGAAGAACACTACAAGGCGGCAGAGGCATTTCAAGCCTGCGTCGACGCTTCAAATGACGACAATGTGCGCTGTATGCTCTTCGGCCGAGGCCGTGATTCTAACTCGGTCGCGATACGGTACGAATTACACCCCGTCGGCTTGGGTAAACGTCCCTCAATGTAGACCAAACGAACCCTACGGATGCTGCACAACGAGCACATGAAGCTGGGCAAGGACTTGCAACGGCGCATCGCTAAGCTTCGTGAGGAAAACAAGGACCCCGCACTTCCGCAGAAGCCTGCACGCACGTCAAGCACGAGCGCAAGTGGCCCTCCTCTTGCGGGTCCAAGCGCTTCGGTGCCTCCCCCACAGCCCGTGCCCTCGCCCCCTCCGCAGGCCCGAGGTCATCACCTGTCAGAGTCGCAGCAGACGGTCGATGAGTCCTTTATGCTGCTGGGTCAAAGAGTACGCTTCGTTCTCCTATCAGAATCTCTTTTGCCATTCCTGTTAGCTGCGGGGAGACCGTATATCCCTAGAAACCCGCCGTTATGTTCCACCGTGCAACTGAAAACATCGCTCACACGCGTATCCCCTCTTAGAGCGATCCCGGAGATGCGTTTCATCAATTCTGGAAGGCTACTGAAGGCATGCTCGACTACCTCTCGCGTCCAGTCGCATTTGCGACTGCGCCTCTTGCGCCCGAGGAGCCACCCCAGTCATCGTCCTCCCCGGGGCCTCGTCGCGGAAAGGGTCGCGAGGGGAGTTCGAGCAGTGATACCGACTTCGAAGACCCCATATCGCGCAACATCTCGAAGGGGATCAGCCTTGTGAAGGCCGCGCACTCTAAGATGTTGACGAAGTACGACTCCGTGTATGGCGGAGGCGCAGGGGGAACCGGGAATGCCGGAGGGTCTAACGGTGGAAGCCCCAGTCGGACGGGATCGGGTATATTCCCCCCTCCCCCACAGCCCACCCATGCCATCGATCTCAAGGATGACTGGGACGACGATATTCGTGCGTTCGAAGGTAGGGTCAGACATACTTGCACTGGCCAATACACACAGTTGATGGCTGGGATATGCAGATGACGACATGGCGGACTCGTTCTGCCTCATTCCGTCTAAGTCCGACCCAAGCATCGCGTCGCTCAAGGAGGAAAATGCCTCGCTGAAGGCAGAGCTGGAGAAGCAACGACAGAAGATGGCCAACTTGGAGCTTGCTTTGAAAACACGACAGGAACAAGATCAGCAGCTCCGGGACAGCATCATGCTCGCGCGAAAAGAGGTAGGTTCCTTCGGCCGTCCAGATCGGACCCCCTTAACTCAGGCTCCAATCCGCTATACAAAGGCGCACCGGGCGATGATATCGTCCAACGTGTTACCGCGACAAACCCAACCACCAGCCGCTGTTGACATCCCTGCCCTGAACATCAATGTGCCGTCGCCGGTACCATCTCCTGTAGCGCCATTGAACGCTGGGAGGGAGCGCGATCCGCAGCTTGTGCGTCGTGTACGCGAACTCGAGGAAGAAGTTCGTACGCTGCGTGCGGAAAACGAGAAGCAGGTGCGGGATCGGTTCGTATGGACACAGGCCAGGCGGATTGCTGATGCCCCTACGATGAGTAGAAAGCTATGATCGTCCGCTTCCGGGAAAGATGGGAAAAACTCAAGGAGTCTGCCAAGCGCAAGAAAGAGGCAAAGGCAGCGGCCGAGAGCACGAACGTCGTCGGGGAGAGGATCGAGGAAGAGCCCGAAGCTGAAGCCGCGGCGGAGCGGGACGATGCAAAGGATAAAGACGGGGAAGCATCTGGCGTCACCGGTGCATGAGTCAGACGGTGCCTCTATGGCTTTCGATCGTTTGCGGGATGAGGTTTTTGCTTTTGGTTTGCCGATGTGTTCTCTTGCTTTGCTGTCTGGACTTGTACCTGTACATCGCTGCTGGCTCGTAATGTGTACACCTATGCTCTTCTGCTAGATTTCATTCCTTTCAGGCCGCTAACATGCGCAATAGCAGCATTCGACGGACATTGCGGTCCTGACCACTGTCGTACAATTACAGCCTGCAGGAACAACGAGTCAGTTGGCCTCACACCATTGCAGTCGGAGTGGTAGCGCTCACTTTCTCACTTCTCCAATATGCCCTACAGTTTACGCAAACAACCCGTAGTCAACGATGCGAAGAGATCTTGCAGCAGCGTTAAACACGTCTCGCGCCGTGCCCCAATCGTCTTCGCTAACCGCACCACCGTCGGTGCTTGTCATAGGCACATTCATGGACAGCACGAGATCGACGTTTTTGTCTGGGACGCGGTATAGCGCGAGGAGGATGCGGACTTCGTCTGCCGCTGCGCTGTTGAACTTCTGCACGGTTTGGGTGCCGTAGAGAACGACGGGATTCGGCGTGGTCCCGTTAGAGTCGTTCGGCAGATCGAACGTCTCGTTCACCGACTGCGACTTCGCGTCATTATCATGTGCTAGAGCGTCAAAATGTTGGCTTTGGAAACGGGGACGTGAGACGACCACAGAGGAGAGAAGGCCGGAGGAGACGCACCCAGCTGCCTCCTTGAGATCGGTGGCAGAGACGCTCTGAAGCACCTCGACGATGATGCTGATGCCTGAGGTAGGAGATAGGTAGACTTCTTGTGTATCCGGCACTTGGCGGAAGTCGCTACGAAGAGCTTGAGTAAGGAGTACGAGAGTCGGCTAGGAGACGTACGAAGCATCGATGAGCGTTGTCGGAAGTGTCGTAGTGATCGCTCCGCCGAAGAGCTCTCTTTGTCCAGACATGGTGCTAGCGGTGGTAGTGGAGATGATGACGGTCAGGCGGCAGCAAACAGTGCGAGCGGAAAGTGGAGGAAGCCATCGGAGCCGTCGAACGCTGCGCTGCAGCCCTCAGTCACTCGGAATCGAGGCGCCCACAGGGCACGGGCACGTGCTCGTGCGCGACGCGCTCAACCGCTCGTCGCGTCGCGCTTCTGTGGTTTGCTTTTGACCACCATCACCGTCTCTCTCGCTGGGCCCAAGTCTCTTGTCTGTCGCCGACGCTCTCCTATCTCAACATGGAGTTTGGTCGACGCTCTACGATGCAACCGCATGGCGACCCCTACGGCAACGCGCGCTCAAATCTCCCCGTACCTGCTACAGTGAAGAAGAGCACTCATGGCCATGGTCGCATGTCTCTGGCTGGGCCTGCAATGCGCGCGCCATATCCCATACCTCCGGGGACGAATCCTAGGCAATCCTTGATGCGTTCACATAATATCAATCCCCTACTTCAGAGCGCGAGTAAGCCCCAGAACTATGGACGTACTCCCATGCGGAGGTGAGTATCTGGTCCAGACGCAATATCATAGCCTCGTGCTACTTTATCCGCGAATCTGGGTCTCTGCGGGTACAGTAGAAGGAGGTGTTATGCCTATATGCTGCCGGTGTTATCCACGCTTGTCCCACGATCTCGGCATCCAGACCAACGGTTCCTGCAAAGTAAATCACGACGGCTCGCATTGATGGCTCAATTTCGGGTCATTCGGGTGATTATCCATTGACTCCTCCTTTGGCGTCATTCATCGTCATCCCATATTAAGCCTTGACATAGTCAATCAATACGGCTCCTCGGTCGTGTAGTCAATCTGGAACCGTCGAGGCTCGTGGGGAGTGGCCTTACGGTCTCCTCGGAACTTCTGAATTGAGTTGTGTTGTCTAGGCGTATCTCGTATCTGACATGCTACCGCTGCCGTTTACAGTAACAACCGGCGAGGTTCCATGTGGCAAGGCGGCAGCCAAGGGTCCGCACCGCCATCGAGCCAGTCTTACGCGAAGGACACGCGCCCACTCCGTGATAAATCATTCCAGGCCAAGATGCGGCAGGACGTGGGGATGTTCCTGATGAACACGGGGTTCGAAGTTGCTCCGCAAATGCTGCAGAATATCACCGGGAAGGATTTCCGCGCCGTCTTCCAGCACCTGATCGAATGCCTGGATCCAATCTGGTCTTTCAAAGTCGAGCAGCGCTTCGAGGAGCAGTTTATGCAGGTCTTGAGAGCTATGAAGTACCCCTACATCGGGCAGATAGACATTAAGTGGCTACCCACTCCGGCAGCCATGCACTCTTGGCCTTCGTTGCTGGGCATGCTACACTGGCTTGTCGAACTATGTAAGGTACGTCGCAACTTCACAAGCCCAGCTTCCCTTGTTGGTTACAGAGTATGGGCAGGCACGGGAACACTACATGAACAGCGGGCATCCCACGCTACAGGACCCTGCCCTGATTCCTGACGAGTTTGACGACATCTGCCACCATCTAGCACTTGCCTTCGATCATCATTCCCGAGCATACGTTGATTTCCTACAAGGGCAAGACGTGTTCCCCGAGCAAGAGAAGATACTGGAAGAGCGTTACGGTAGGCGCCCCGGAGCTAGTCTGCACCGTCTAGTCTAACCCATGGATAGCGAGGAAGGATGCTAGGGTGCTCGCAGACCTGGAGCAACTTCGCGAACGCCTCGTGGAGATTCAAACAGAGTGGGAGCAGCTGAAGAAGTCTGCGGTGAGCAGCGTACTCCGACATGAATAGCCCAATCGACGGACACTGAGGCCGAATATAGCCGCCATTCGAAGAACTCAAGAAAGATAACGGCTCTCTGCGTCGGGACAAACTCAAGTTCGAGGAAATACTGAGGCGCTTCGAAGAGCGGAAACACAAATGGCTGCGCCTCGTGCAGGACGAGAAGACCGAGCTGGAGTACAACCGTCGGTAGTCTATCTCCCCATTTCTCAGGCTGTGACTGAACTTTCTTACCCCGCAGTGGCGACGCTGGAGAAGATGCATGCGGAGGAACAGCGGCTCGCCGACATTGTCAAGGTCCAGAATCTGACACCGGAGGAAGTCCTGCGGATGAACACCGAGCACGAGAGCCTCTCGCGCGAGCTCGAATCGCTCAAACACAAGATCGCGGAAACGTCACAAGTCGTCGTCAGGCTAGAGGTGTCGCTCACGCGCAAGGTCTCAGACGCAGAAGAGGCGCTAGATCAGTACACCTCGCTGCTGTCAACGCTTGGACTGTTTCCCCCGCTGCCGCCACCGCTCGAAAATGTCGACCTAACGATAGACCTCCACTCTGCCGCCGCAAACCCGCAAGGTTTGCTCAGTGGCGCAGACATCCGTAAAGTCGTAAAGCCGACTCTGAGCCGCATTACGGAGATGAAACGTACCGACCACGCCGAGGTCGAGAGTGAGCGCATACGGGTAGAGGATGAGCTCGACCAGCTTACGCTCGAATGCGAAACAATTGAGGAGGAGGCGCTGGAAGTGATGAACAAGACGAACGCGCTCAACGACCAAGCGGACGAGCTGCGAGAGGTGCGTCTAACATCAGCCACCATATGGGCGTAGCATTTTGAATGTTGACTGGCTGCGGTTTCGTTCCTCGGATCCTTGTATCCAGGCGGCGCAGCAGGAGGCTCTCGTCAGCAACGCTGAGGCATCGCGCCTAGAACGCGACCTGGCGGCTGCGCGGACAGCGGCGATGGCGAATGGCGTGGGCGTGAAGTCTCGCTTGCAAGCTTTGCAGATCGCGTACGTACACCTGCCATTCCACCCCCGCGTTCCATTGTGCGCGCCTTTGGGTGCCCTGCGCTTTCGGCGCGATACGGCGGGAACGGCTTGGCTGATGGCGAGTGCGTATAGGTATCGGGAGCAGGTCGAGAAAGTGAACCGGCTAAAGGAAGACACCGTACGGGCAGTGATCAAGAACAGCAGCGACATCGTCGCGTTCAAGGACGAGGTATCGAAGCAGCTGCAATACCTCAGGGACTTCGCCGAGGCCAATTAGGCTGACGGCGCTCGACCTTCCATTCACCGGGCTTAATGTCCACTTCGACCCTGCGTCTTCTTTCCACTGCGGCGCCCTGATGTTTACGGATACCCCTACACCCCATGATCTATCCTTATCCGCCCACAGCACTTTGCCTTGCCGTTGTCGTTTTGTTGCTTCATCCACCTGTTTGTTGTATGATACTGATGGTACCGCACGCGTGCAACTCCGCCAGCGTCTTGGAGACTTTTTGAGTTCCCAGAGCATCGAGGGCACTCTCAGGAGAAGACTTGATGCGATGGGTATTGCACCCACGACCCACTGCCTCCTGCACGGCGCCCCCGTGCCTTGCATCCATGGATCATGGCTGTCGGGACCGGCTGCATGCTTCGACCCGCATGCCGCCCACACACGCCGGTGTGCACCTGCATGCTCTTACCGCACGGCCGTAGAACGTTCGCGTATTCGCTCGAGCCTCGAGGACGTCCGTACAGGGTAGAAAACTGTGTTACGCCAGTGGCGTACGCGGCTGGCAGATGCAGGGGCGCCTGGGGAGGCCAACGCCGTATCCGAGCGAGTCGGCCATCTGCCAGCTGTGACACCGCCCCGGACGACTCGTTCCCAAGTTCGCAACAAGTCCGAGTCCGACGCGCACCGCTGCCGCGCGCTGGCGACGCGGCGGGGCAGCTGCGACGAGTGTAGTGTGCGAATTCGCCATGGCGAGCCTCACCTCGGCTTCCTCTCGACCTCGGGCTCGCGTTCCAGGCTGGCAGAGTCGGAGTGTGTCGAGCGCATTCGTAGTACTTAGCGGCCGACAATTCTTGCATGCCGCATTTGTGCTAGCGCGCCTAGCATTAATCCGGGCGGACGTCACCTGCACAGCCAGAGGGTTTGGCCCGGCGAGCGTGACGGCACCCACATGTTCTCTTCGAACCACTCGAGCACTCTGTTGTCGATGTCTGCGACGCGCACTCAGCCCAACCTGCGCAACTAGAGAATCGCTTGCGTGTTTCGTACCGGACCATGCCTATTTCGCGGATCGCAGAGATCAGGCCGTTTTCCCCACTGCCTGCGAGCACCGCCCTGATGGCTGCGTGCTGGGGCACGCGCGCTGGCTTCCCTGCACTGCAGCTGCAGGCCAAGTTCATCTCGGACGAATCCTGCCGGGTGGGTGATCGCAATATCGAGTCTGGACGCGACGCCGCCCTCTGGACTCGGTACGACAGCTGCCACGGATACCGAGCTTCCGGCGAAACTTGGCCTGAACGGCGGCGCGCCGCGAGATCGGTATGGGAGCGCGCTGCTGTCCGAGTGCGCAGGCGGGCGAGCGCGGTGTGAAGATCGCTCTCCATCCGCTCGCACGGCGCTGGCGCACGCCCCCGGCCCCCTGCGCTGCGACCGTCGCCGTTATCTTGGGGTCGTTCGTGCCGGCCCCGACCGTGCACGCGCTTGCCGTAAGAGGTAGGCTCGTTCGCTCGCCCGCCCCATCCTCCCGTACTCACAGTGGGAAAGAACGCGATCGGTATCGGCCGCCTGCGCAATCTGTTGCCTCGGGGGTGACGCATCCCAGGGACCTATCGCCTTGCGCGTCGCAGCGCGCAGAGAAGCCTGTCCGCCCGCCCCGCCCCCGCTTCGAGTCCGCCAGGCGTTCGTCTCGCCGGAGGCTTCTGCGACGAGTACGGGGCGGGGCTGCGACGCCCGACGGAGACGTATGCCAGATCTGCGTATGCGACGTCCGGACGGCCGGGGGGATTGGGGGGTGAGGTCATTCAACTCTCCACGAGCGCGCCGAGGTTTACTGACACGCGGGCTTCCTATTTGCCCGTGGAATTTTCGGATGCTGTGGGAGCGCAGAATGGCGCATTCACACCGCGGAGCTGTGCCAACTCCCCCGGACGGGCCTGTGACAATCGCCCAAGCCGGGTGCGAGGAGTGATCTCCCGGGTTACCATTCTTTGGTGTACCCTTCCCGGAGAGGGCGCCCAAGATGGACGTGCGCGATCTCACACTCCGTGCCTGCCTCGCGCTTGCGTTGTGGATAAAGGCCGGGTGGACTTTCGTCGGACCAGCGTACCTCCCCTCCCGTCCCGGGTAGCAGTCTCATATACCGACACCGCTACTCTTCCTTGGACGTCACCCCCACGCCGCTGCACTGATGTCGTCAGATCCCAGCCAGAGAGGAGCCGCCCCCGCCTACGACGACGCTGAGAAGGGCGTCAGCGAGAAAGTCGTCGTCTACCCCGTCGACAAGAAGGCGCCTGCCTTCCCCGCCGACGAGAAGAATGGCGTCTTCGTCAACGAGAAGAAGGACGTCGCACCCTTCCAGCCACCCCAGGTCAAGCGGGACCCGTACGCCCTGGTCAAGGGCGCACCCAAGAAGGAGGTCTCGAAGGTGATCATCTTCAAGCTATGGTACAACACCTACCGGTAAGGACCGCTCCATCCATCGTGGCATTTCGACGATGCTGACGGCACGATCACAGCAAACTCTTCACGATCGCCTTCTCCATCAATATTATCATGTTCGGCTTCGCTGCGTCTGGCCATTGGCCATATGCTACGAAGTACGCGGGCGCGTTCGCCGTGGCGAACTTCAACGTGGCTATTCTCGTCCGTAACGAGATCTTTGGCCGCTTCCTGTACTGGTTTGTGAACACGTTCTTCGCAAAGGTACGATCATCGCACGGCGGGCTCTGAGTAGCCGCTAATGATGATTTTGTAGTGGCCTCCTCTGTGGTGGCGCCTCGGATGCACCTCCGTTCTCCAGGTGAGCGAGCTTCTTGCCCTGGCCACCAAGTCAACCGCCCTGAATCATTGTTGTAGCACCTTGGCGGTATCCATACAGGCTGTGCGATCTCCGGTATTATCTGGTTGACGTACAAGGTCGTCAACACCTACCGCAACCTCGTCAACGAGAACAACGCTATCCTGGTCATCGGCCTGCTCACCAACGTTGCGCTGATCGTGACCGCCGTAGCGGCGTTCCCCTGGGTCCGGAACACCCATCACAAGTATGTTTCTATCATCCTATGCCCGCCATCGTTGACCTAATCACATCGCGTAGCGTGTTCGAGCGTCACCACCGATTCGTCGGATGGACGGCGCTTTTCTTGACCTGTGCGTATCTCTCATTCTTGAGCGCTCTTCAGTGTACTCAGCGGCATCGCAGGGGCGTTCACCATCATGGGCGACCTCTATCACCCTGAGAACAAGACGTGGGTCCCAGACGGCCGCCACCTCGTCCGCCAACAGGACTTCTGGTACGTCATGGGTATGACGATCTGGATCGCGCTCCCGTGGATTTGTACACGGGAGGTGCCTGTCGACATCGAGCTGGTGCGTTTACACGGTACATTAGACCCGATGCCGAAAAGTGATGCTGACGCGTTTCCGACACACAGCCGTCGCCCAAGGTCGCTGTTGTCCGCTTCCGGCGTGGGATGCAACAGGGCCTTCTGGCTCGCATTAGTCGAAGCGCTGTGAAGGAGTACCACGCATTTGGTATCATTTCGTACGTGCCCCCGTTCCCACTGTGTGGAAATTGTACCGACAGCCTGTGCGCGCCGACAGCGAGGGTCCCCACGCCAAGTACCACTACCTGATTTGCGGTGTGCAAGGTCCGTCAGCGTCGCGGCTGTGTGCTCCATGGACGACAGCCGACCTGTCACTTTTTCTATAGGCGACTTCACACGCAGTCTCGTCAACGATCCGCCGAAGACCCTCTGGACGCGCGAGCTCAAGGTGCGGTGCTTTCCTAGTCATGATTCTGTCAGTGGAACCCGCAGCATGTCTCTGACTCACTGGCGCGCATCACAGTTCGCGGGCGTGTCCAACACGTCGACGCTGTACAAGCGCGGAATCCGCATTTGCACCGGTACCGGCATCGGTGCGGCCCTCTCGACATGTATCCAATCGCCCAACTGGTACGTCGGCGACTCGTGGCCTTCTCTCACACTCGCTGCGTAGACACAGCGCTAACACGCCGCTTGGCCTGCCGTCGTACAGGTTCCTGATCTGGATTGGTACGTACACCCCAACTCCCGGCGCTGCGGCGCGTAAGCGGCTGAGATTGACTTTGTGCCTCCGTGCGAACGCGCAGGCTCGGACCAGGAGAAGACGTTCGGCCCGACCATCAGCGGCCTCATTCACCGCCACGTCGAGCCCGAGCGGCTGCTGCTCTGGGACAGCAAGGCACGCGGCGGACGCCCCGACACGATGAAGATCCTGAAGGACGTGTACAAGTCGTGGAACGCGGAAGGTACGCGCCCGGCTGCCCTCGCCTACGCGGCGTGCTCTCCCACCGTGCAGCGTCCTGACCGCGCCGCTTTGCCTCGCAGTCGTCTTCATCACATCTAACTACATCGGTAACTCGGAGATGATGCAGGTGGGTACCCTCCCCCTTCTCTTACCGCCGGCGCGCGGTGCGGCTGTGCCGCCGCCCCGATTTGTTGCGTTGCTTTGCTTTGCCTCCGAGGCTGACGGCGGGCGGTTTGTAGGGATGCAAGGAAGCCGGGATCCCGTGCTTCGGTACCCTCTGGGACTTCGTGAGTACCTCCGCGTCCGCCCTGCTCCTCGTGCACGCGGTTAATTATGGGCTTCCCACACGCAGTGATCGCGCGACCATCCACGACCACGACGACGTACACCCCCACCCCACCACCAAACGACGCACTCCCTCCGTCATGACTTATTAAACACACCCCCACCCCCGGTTCGAATATATGTATTTCTTTATCTTAATAGACGGACGACGGCGGCGGCGAACAATATCTGCGATTGTCGGGCGCGCTGTTGTATTCTGACGCTATCTATCCCAGCCTTGCAAACTGTACATACCGCAACGCACATACCATACGTTCTGTACCATCACCACTTCCTTTATGCCGTTCTCTGCCCGGGGCTTGTCGAATAGAGTTTGGTTTCAGGATAACCCCGGGGCCGTGCATGGCCAGCGGTACTGTTTCGCCGAAACCTGGAGTAGGATTTGGGTCCTGTAGCTTACTTGCTGAGCGCGATCGCGGAGGCAGCTAGCGTTAGGCTGCTGTAGGGGCCGGGACGTGCAGCATGGAGGTCTTGCTCAGCAGACGTAGTTATCGCGGCCGTAGCCGTCATGACAGTGGACACGCACGCAGCACTACTTCCTACACGCCCCGCCGGATCGAATCGAACGTCCACACTGGACTCGATGTACGCCTGCCTGAGGGCCGGGCGTGCGATGCGCGAATTTTTCTGGGGTGCAGCAGCCCGCGGCGGACGCGGCTCCGTATGTGTTTCCGCTCTCACACCGGGAGCGGCGCGCATGAGAGCCGGCGCCAGGTATGGGACGGGCGGGACAGGGGCAGGACGGGCAGGCGAATCAGGGCGCGCGAGCGTGTCCGCGGGCGTATGGCACGGCGGGTGTAGGGCGAGAAGGGCTTGGCGGGGAGAGCTATATCGACGACGCGATCGTACACTGGCACTACTACAACGTCCGCGAAGACGAGGGAAGCATGCACACGCGGGCGTGCGTGTGCGCTATGTCACAGAAAAAACATGGTCCAGGGAAAGGAGCCCACCTTCCCTCCCATCTCCGGTCCCGCATTGTCCGCATGGTTCTAATCGAGGGACGACGGAGAAGATGGGAGGACGGTGGAAGAGGAGTGGCGGCTATGGATAGTACTCCTCGAGCACCCGCCCGCGTTTGCCCATCCATGGCCACCGTCGATTGGGGTTGATAGGGGTGTTGGGCTCAAGCTTCCACCCGCGTCTGGCGAGCTCGACGACAAGGCGGGCAATGTTCCGTGTGTCCTGCACGCCCAATATAGGCCATATGTGAGATGATAGCTCGGGGTGAACATATCATGACGGATGGACGCGCTGCCCGAGTGGGGCTCGCGGGATGTACTCACATCAATGCCGCTGTGCTGTCGCCCCTCAAACGGCTCCAGACCCAACGCATGCAGCTGGCGCGGGATGGAGAGCGTTACTCGTCGTGGGAGGGGAAACGCGCCGGTCTGCAGGGCGCATCAGCCGACAGACAGATGCGAGGTGCCAATTGCGGGTGAGCTAGGCTGGGAACGTGCAAGATGGTGCGAGCGGGACGCGGTACGTACTGGTCGGCGTTCTGCGTCTCTGTCTGCTGGGCTTGCGGTTGCAAAGGCGTGGAACTCGCCAACCACTCTCCGGACGTCCATGACGTCCCAGGTGAGCCAGTTGGGGATCGGAATCTGTGGCGGCCGGAAGGTCAGGAAGGCCACTGCAGCGCACGCGACCGACCTGCCTTGGAGATGAAACACTGTTTGACCACGAAGTCGCGGATATCATACGGGCCATCGCTGCAGAAGCAGAAGCGGCTGAGGCGGCGCCCGCTCTCGGAGTCGATCAGCCTATGCTTCGCGAGGAAGGACCTGAAGCGGTCCAGGACCTCGGGAAAGGAGGGCGCATTGTCGACCTGCTCCTATGTCCCGCGCGGATGCGGAGTTCAGTATGGGGGATGTGTAGTTCGGCGGCCATGCTATGGGAGAGGGAGGACAAACCTGGGTGATGCCTGTTAGGGATGTGCAGAACGGGGAGAGCTGGGGACGCCATGTGGGCCGGACGAAGCTACGGAACTCGTCGACGACCTCGAGCTCGCGTGCCTTGCCCTTCGCGTCCTTGTCTTTCCACCTGAGAAGGCAGACTGGCCATTCCTGTGTTGTTTCGTGCCCACGGATTGATATCGCAGCACACGCTAGGCGAGCTGTGATCTGACGTACGATTATCTCGTTTGGGTAATCAAATCCGGCACCCGCCACACAGGTGGCCTCGACATCGAGCACGAGGAAGGCGTCGTATGGCTGCTTTGTGCGTTTCGGCATGGCACGGTCTGCTTCTGGCGGCTGGGCTGGAGCTGTCGGCTCGTGGGTGCTGGGGGAGGGCTTGGTGGGACCGGGAGGAGTTGCGGGGCGAGCTTTACTTGGACCGCGGGCGGTACTTGTATCTGCTTCACACGACGTGATGGGTTGCAGGCGCTGTCTCAATGCAAACAGACAGAATACGAGCAGGACCGCGACGGAGAGGAGGGCGAGAGGCTGCGAGAGATAAGGAAGCAGGAATTGCGAGGCAGCACGCGAGCGAGAGTCAGACATGGCTGCGACAGCCTGCCCGGGCGGGAGCACATCCAAACAGGAAGACGCTAAGACAGCCCCGTCCTTCTCCAGTCCACTGCTCTACACCGCGGTCTTCGGGGTCCTCGGCCATTTCCAGCGGGCGAAAACAATCCGTCGTCCTTTGTCTTTCGCAAGTTCGTGGTGAGCAGTGAGGACTCGGGCATCGCGGCGATATGTCCGCGACCACCTAATGGGACGCGATGGTGGCTGATGGGATTGGCGTTGAGTAGCGCATGTGCAACACGGCCCACGCTCGACGCGGACGGCCGGAGTCTTCTCATTGGTTGCCGGCGCCCGGCCCGCTCTTCTAGGTGCGAAAGAAATTGCGCATCGGGCGCCTTGCGCTCAGTGCTTTGCACAATCGACTCTCGCGCATTCAACTGCGCTCACAAGCCCACTCGGAACGCCCGACCTCCCTTCCTCTCGTCTACTACAGAGACCTATACACTCAACACCTGGCACACTCTTCACGACCTATCATGTCTATGCAGCGCGGTGACGATCTGGAGGACGACTTCGTTCCTGACGACCTGGTCGCCTTGTCCGACGAGGAGGACCTCCCTAACACCGAGGACATCACTGGCCTTCTCAGCGCGGATGAGGATGGCGACAACGATGCACCACCCGCCCAGCAATTGAGCGCAGCAGCACTCGAAAAGAAGCGGAAACGGAGGGCGAAGGAGAAGGAGAGGAAAGCGAAGGTGTGTGCGCCACCGCCTCCCACGCTCATGTATGCGCCTCTCATTGTGTACATGCTCGGTAATTAGAAACGGAAGTTGGCGGAGACACTCGAGCCTGTAGAACCGCCTTCAGTAGCCGCGCAACCACCGGTCCTGCTCGCAGACTACATCAGCTCGATGCAGGCCAAGACGTTCAATGAAATGTCTGGTATCGAGCTCGCGGACATGCAGATACCGGGTGCGCGCAGAACCCTTCGATGTGCGGTTTCGTTCTGAGTGTTAACGCGTAGACAGAGAGTGCTATAGCGGACACCACTGCATGGGCGGGATCCAGGAGCTTGGACCAATTGGTGGACTTCATCATCAAGGGTAAGTCGTCAATCCCGTTATGTGTTCGGACCATCACGAGATTGACACACCCACCGTAGTGCTCCCGAAGCTCCATACTCGATTGTCGCAGAAACCAAAGTCCAATGGAGCGCCAACGCTGCTCTATGTGGCTGGGGCGGCCCTCCGAGTAGCGGATGTTACCAGAGTGCTCAGGGATAAGCGGCTCCGCGGCGAGAAAGGCGGAGACATCGCGAAGCTCTTCGCAAAACACTTCAAGCTCGAGGAGCACGTCGCATATCTGAAGAGGACGAAGATCGCAGCGGCAGTGGGTACGCCCGGCCGGCTAGGCAAACTGCTGTGTGATACGGGTAGGCATGCTCCGGTCAGTCAAGAAGGGTCGCTGTATGCTGACCGTTTTGGCTCGTGGATTGTGCAGATGCTCTTGCGACGACCGCTCTTACCCACATCATCCTCGATGTTTCCTACCGGGATGCCAAGAAGCGCACGCTCTTGGACATCCCAGAGACGAGGAACGAGGTCTTCCGGACAGTTCTTGGTGCGCCCAAAGTCCTCAACGGCTTGCGGCAGGGGACAATCCAGTTAGTATTATTCTAGACGCGTTCGGTACCCACATCATCTCCCTTCCCTCCACCTCACACACCCTCACACGTCCCCTTACGGCACCTCCAGGTCTGCAACAGGCCTCCATAATAGTCGAGTGTATGATACATCGGAATATATAGTGCGCATAGAATCAGAAACCCTTCGGGTTTGTCCTCAGGGTCAACTGTGCGGTCACAGTCAGTACGGCGGAGTGAGCTTGGAACAACGCATGACGTACCCTCGTCCACTTGGGAACCTTGTGAATGCCCTTGCGGTAGCCCTTTGCGTGTTTCGAGAAAACGGTGTACTTGTCTCGTGGTGGCATCTCATGCTCCTTCGGCAGCTCGAGCGCCTTGGTCTGCTCGTGCACTTCAGCGGTGTTCCCTACTGACGAACCTGGTGACCACGCACCAGAGCACCACACTGAACACCGCTCTCCTTCACGGCCTCAATGACCGAGTCGACCCGCTTCAGACGGGCACGGACGTTCGCCTTGCGCGTGCGCGACAGCTTCCACGGGGTCTTCCTGTATCATCCGTCCCAACCAGTCAAAACCGTGATAACCTGGCCGAGCGTGCACACACACCAGAGAAGGCCAACCATGCTTGGCTGCGTAGGTCTGAAAGCCCCGAACATGTTGCCGCACCGCAGTCAGAGAGAGAGCAAGGGCAAAGCAGCGAGTCGAGGTGGACGTGCACGAGAAAGGGAAATTCTGCTGACTAAGCAGACCAGCGCTCTTTCTGTGAGCTCTAAGCGCCCTTCGTGCCCGTGTCGCTCGACGCTCGCTGCATACAACGCCCACGGCTTGCTCGGAGCCTCCACCACCCACTCGCCTCTCTCTTTGTTGTCGAATTCGGACGCAAAATGAGCGTTGCGACGCAGAGCATGCCACCACCGCCGACCCCCGGCCTGAACGGGAACGGGCCCGCAGGTAAACCTGCAGATGGGGCAAACGGAGCGCACAAGGAGCCCAAGTTCGCGAGTGGCCTCATCCTGCCCCCTCCCGAGATCAAATGTGAGTGCCACCGCATACATACTGTGTGTACGAGACGTCTGACGCGAGAGCATTTGCAGCTGTCATCGACCGGACGGCGCAGTTCGTCGCGCGCTCGGCGAACCCGCCCCAGTTCGAGGACAAGATCCGCGAGAACCAGCGTGGGGACCCAAAGTTTGCGTTCCTCAACCCGGCCGACCCTTACCATGCTTACTACAGACACCGCATGGACAAGGTCGTCCGCGGTGAGCTGGAGGAGGAGGCCGCCCCGAAGGAGGAGAAGGCGCCCGAGCAGGTGCCCGAGGCTGCGCCCGTCGATATGGGCGAGGAGCCCCCCGTGCCGGAGTTCATCCTGAACATCCCGAATATTACTGCCATTGACCTGTGCGCCCCTCCGCTTCTTTGTGCGATCGTTCGTGGAATTGACGGTTTACTTAAACGATAGGGACATCATGAAGCTCACGGCGCTCTTCACCGCCCGGCGAGGCCACGCCTTCCTCGCGGCGCTCTCCGCACGCGAGGGGCGCAACTACCAGTTTGACTTCCTGCGGCCGACGCACTCGCTGTTCGGGTACTTCAACAGGTTGGTGGACCAGTACTCGAAAGTCCTCCTGCCTAGTAAGGAGATGCTCGCGCAGCTGAAGGAGCGCGTGCCCGACGGCGCGCGCTGGAAGGACCTCGAGGTCGCGCGCAAGCGTGCGCGCTGGCAGCAGATGAAGGCCGAGCAGGACAAGAAGCGCGAGGACGACAAAGAGGCGGAGCGGAGTGAGTCTATCCTCCTTTCCTCCGTCACATTCAACGTGCCCTTATGCTGACATGCTACGATAGTTGCTTTCGCCGAGATTGACTGGCACGACTACGCTATCGTCCAGACGATCGAGTTTACGGCCGCGGACGCCACCGCTGAGCTCCCGCCGCCGATGAGCGTGCAGGAGGTGGAGAATATGACGCTCGCGCAGAAGCGCATGGCTGCGATGATCATGGAGACGACTGCCGAGGACGTCGAGGCGCACCGCGCACGGCAGGCCGCTGCGGAGGCGGAGGCCGCGGCTGCAGTTGGCGGCGCAGGTGCGAATGATGAGGACGACACTGCGATGGAGCAGAGCGATGATGAGGATGACGAGGTCAAGGAACGTAAGCGGCGTGAGGAGGAGGAGAGGCAGCGGGAGATCGAGCGTGCGAAGGCTATCCAGGCGAGCTCTTTGGAAGCCGGCGGCCCAATGAAGATCAGGACGGACTACGTGCCCAAACGTAAGTGTTTTCTGATATCTTGTCAACCAATGCGCTCCATATACTAACGCATTCGTCCTTATAGTGCAAAAGAAGGGCATCGAGAAGGTCACGACCTGTTCTATCTGCGGTCAGCAAATTCCTGTCGACGAGCTGCAGGAGCACATGCGTATCGAGCTGCTCGACCCCAAGTGGAAGTCGCAGCGCGATGCACTCGAAGCTCGGAAAGCACAGGCATCAGAGCTCCAGCGCGGCGCAAACGTTGTGTCTTCGCTCAAGAATCTCGCGCGTACGCGTGTGGATATCTTCGGTGCGGAGGCAGACGAGGAGAAGCGCAAGAAGGAAGAGGAAGAGGAGCGGTTGCGCCGCCGCGAGCGCGAGAAGGTCGTTTGGGACGGTCACACCGCTTCCAAGGCAAACACAGTTGACAAGTTCTCGACGAACGTCAACTTTGACGAGCAAATCGCCGCTATTCACCGTGCCAAGGGCCTCGGACCGTACGTCTGTTTTGTTATCCTACTCATGACATACTATTCACCTCATTTCTCATCGCAGACAAGAGGCGAATGCGATCGGTCCTGGTATCGGCCCTGCCGCTGCACCTGCACCCCTCAACACCCTGCCGCCTGCCCCTCCATCGCTTCCTCAACCCCCCACAGGCGCAGGCGCTTCTGCACTCAACCCTGCCTACTCTGCCGCGACCGTTTCCTCTGGCCCCCAGCCTGCCTCTCTCTTCCCTCAACCGGCGCCCGTCATGCTCCCGCCACTCCACTATCAAGGTATGGACGCTGCGCAGCCGTTTGGATACCAACCGCCTCCTCCGGGTGCGCCTATGATGCACCCGGCGCGTGCCGCTGCGATGGCGGCAGCACCTTTACCCGGTGGACCTCAGACAGGCATGGTCCGCAGCGCAGACGAGATGGAGGGCGGTCAGGACGACGGCGTGCCCCCCGCAAAGCGTCAGCGCGTCGCCAAGCTCCCCGGAGGCGCATACTACCCCGAACAAGACTGGATCAACATGCACCCGGTGAGTACCCCCATCCCTCCTCTCTGGCCGTCCAACACAATTGCTTACGCATACGGCCCGCGCCGCTCGCAGCACCCGATCTCGCTGCGGGTGCAGCTGCCGAACGAGCCCGCGAAGCCGGAGTGGAAGTTCGACGGGAGCGTGGTGACGATCCCGGACCTGCCGCTGAACCTGCTCGTGTCGACGCTCCGGGACCGCATCCTGCAGCACACGGGGAGCACCGTCGGCGCGTCGAAGATCCGGCTCGCGTACGAGGGCAAGATGCTCACGAACATGCAGACCATCGCGGTGTACAACCTCGAGGACGAGGACTTGATCGTGCTCAGCGTCCGGGACGAGAAGAAGAAAAAGTAGCGGGTGGAAGCTTTGCAGGACGCTTGCGTCTGGTCGAGCGTATCCGCGCTCTCTATCTCTCTTGTTGTGCTCAGTGCTCACTTCAGTATATGACCTTTGTTGTACTTCTTTTATACTTGCCTATGTAATGCCCGTTCTGCCTGGCCTATGGTCGTATACACGTCAAGTTCCACCAACCACACCGGGAGAGACACTGGAACACTACGATCAAAGGTGACATTACTAGGAACTGTCCGGGGATATCTCCATAAACGATAGCGATACGGAAGCGACGGAAGACCAAGATCACCAGAGCCGAGTCCTATACTACACTATGATACACATCGATCGAAACAGGGGATCACCCACCCAACGAAACCCACATACGCAGAGCGCGAAAGAGAAGACCGACACAACCGCTCAGAGGATCCGACGGCAGATGAGCGCGAGCAGCAGGACCAGGAGGACGCATATGGCGGTATCCAACAGCACAGGCGGTCGACGTGGGGTCGTCTGCCGCAGTGCGGCGGCGAGCGCGGGCTGGGGCGTGCCCTCCCGGGTGGTCGGTTGCGTAGCTGACTCCGATGGCGGCGCCGGAGTACGCGGGGGCGTGAAGGACTGCGTGAAGATGGATGCGCGGGCCGCCGGGCGTGTAGGTTTCGGTGCGACGAGGGGGATCGGACGGGCGACGACTTTCGGCTCGACTACGGTAGGAGGTGCGAGTGCGAGCTCGGGCTCGGGCTCGGATGCGGGCGCAGGTTGTACAACTTCCTCGGCGGGTTGGGATGCTACGACCGTGACGGGGGTATCTGAGGATGGGGCGGGTGCGGGGACCGGGACCGGATGTGAGGCCGCACTGTCCGCAGCCTTCTCCTCTGACTTGGCATCGGCTGACTCCGACTGGGTCCCGCTTGCGCTGGCACTTGACTCGGGAGGGTCGGGCAGATGCTCGATGTTGGGTATATTACAGCGCGGGCACACCCAGTTGCGAGAGCTACCGAGTGATCAGTATGTACGATCGCACGAGGCGGAGGTAAGGAGGCGACTTACAGGGCTGCGAGACGCTTGCGCTCGGCAGTGGGGTACTCGAGCGCGCCGACACCCACCGCTGCGGTACCCTTCAGCGGGAAGAAGCCCTGGAGGCCGATGATGGCTACGGTGTACGGTGAGAATGGGAGGAGGGCAAACGGCTGAATGCTGATCTTACCTGTACGGACGCCCCAGGCTGGCTGCCATAGTTCTTCGTGATCTGTATGTCAACAATCTCAGTGTGTGGTTCTGAGCATATCCATCTCAGACATACAGTTTGTGAAACTGATGCAGATCTAATGCGAGGTCAGATGGATGTGGAATGGTGTAAAATGCAGGTCTGGACGTACCTTGGTGTTCAACTCGAATCGTCCGTTCGGAGTGAGCATCATGATTGCGGGTGGGCGGAAGGGATACTCGGAGGGGAGCAATATACGAAAGTGGTACAGTCCACCCTCGAATTCTGTCCCTGGAGGTCCTCGGATGGTACAGTGCCACTCCTGCGGTTAGTACGTCAGGAGGCTTGCTCGTGTGGGTCCCTTGCGGTCGCACTCACGAAGATATCATCCTGCACAGATGGTGAGCGGTGACTACCGCAATATATTGTGTAGACGTACCTCCAAAGGAGCCGCCGCATAGTCTGTGCATGGATCGTTGGCCAGCTCCCTGGCCTCCTGCATGATACGCTTGACAGCTGCTTGCGGATGAGCCTCCCCGTGGCGCTGCCGCAGGCTTAGTTACCCACCGGAGTTGTTCTTGTTCAGACCAGCGCGCGCCGCCATGTTCGCACAGACGTGAAACGAGACAAACTGATAGGCAAGAGCAGCAAGAGGAGGTGGAGGGAGGCAACGGAGGGTGGAAGCGGAGGAGAGCAGGCTGTAGCCCTCGATTCGGCTCGGCTCGCATTTCCTGGTGATTTCCACAGGCGCCCATACTACGTGGACGCACGTGATCCTCTGTTGCCCGATCAGGACAGCCGACATTTTGGCAACAAGTCCCGACCACCACCATCCACCTCTGCACGCTCTCGAAGGTGCGTTTCGTTGCGATACTGGGAAGGAGACTACACTCACAACAACACTCGTATTTTTGACGGCTGTCTTGCTCCCTCCTCGAATTGTGTTCCCTTCAAGTATAGGCGTTTCAAGAGGGTGAAAAGGTGCGATGTACATCGAGAAGCTGAAAGTTCGGCCGCGTCAAGGTGCGTGCTCCAACCCTCTTTGGTTTGAACCGAGGGTGCTTATATTGTGTTATATGATACGCCACTCATAGCGGCCGCTGTCAGGCCTTGCACGCCCCAGTTCGCCGCCATGCTGGCGTGCTGGTCTGCCACGAATGACATTATGTCTACCGGAGCATGCGCGGAGTCGGCGAAGGCTTTGATGGCGTGCATGCGCACTGCGGTAAGTAGAACAGGCATTGGTGACTGATTATGTGCTGACGTGCGTCTCTCGTAGCCCGCACCTACGCGCAAGCACAAGCCAACCATCAACTACCACCTTGCACGTCTGGGCAAGACCCTCAACTGAAGGAGACGCTCTGCAGACCTCCCCTTTACGGCCGGAGTGGCCCGACCCCATATCCTACGAGTATAGACGTATGTCGCTGTATACTACGCCATTTAATACGCCCTAGCGAGCGCTTGTGGCTCTCACATCCCCGGAACAGTACACCGCTAGCTCTGCCCTCGCCCAACAACAGGGGCCGCTCTTTAGAGCACCTTATAGCCAGGCGACCGGTTGGTGTGAGCTTACGGGGGTGTTGAGACGGTCTGCTTCGCGCTTCGTGAAGGCAGCCTCCTCGTTTCTCCGGACGACCCCCTATCCAGAACACGTTTATCCGTACAGCCATACGGGCGCAGCCATGCCACTGACTGTTCCGTAACGTATAAGTGCATATCCTGAGTTGTTCTGGAGAGCCGGCCGAGCCGACAGAGCCCAAAGGGGCGGGCTTGCGCGTTGTTGTGGCATGTTGTGCTGAGTCACGCGGCGCGGTCGCGCCCAACTCGAGTGAGGCGCGCCGTTTCCTGCCTACTTCAAGTTCATTGTCGACCGCCACCGTCTCTCCCGCCTTCTCCCTCGAACCAGCTCGTTGCTCGTCCTACATCGTCTTCCATCGCTGTAACACCCGGATATTAGGCCACCATGCGCTCCAAGTTCAAGGATGAGCACCCCTTCGGTTGGTGGCGCACACCCGTCTCGATGTGCGATCTGTGCTCATCAGCGTGCGTGTCCCGTAGAGAAGCGCAAGGCGGAGGCAGAGCGTATCAGGCAGAAGTACCCCGACAGGATACCCGTGCGTACTACGTCGTCCACGTCGCCGTTGCTCATCGATCGTACTCATGCTGCGGCAATGCGACATATAGGTCATCTGCGAGAAGGCAGACAAGACTGATATCCCCACTATCGACAAGAAGAAGTATCTTGTACCATCAGTGCGTCGACGCTCTCACAGGTCGATATCGTCTTTGGCGGACATGTCTCACATGGTACTGTCACTAGGACCTCACGGTGGGCCAGTTCGTCTACGTAATCCGCAAGCGTATCAAGCTCGCACCTGAGAAGGCGATCTTCATCTTCGTCGATGAGGTGCTACCGCCAACGGCGGCGTTGATGAGTGCAATCTACGAGGAGCACAAGTGCGTCCTGAATCGTACCATTCCCCTGATATTCTTAATTGACCGTATCCAAGGGACGAGGACGGCTTCCTCTACGTCAGCTACTCAGGAGAGAACACGTTTGGATCACGGTGAAGCCCCCGTGGCTACCTGATCCCCTCCTCGATATGGCTTGCGTTCCCAGGGTCTCTTTCCTCCCTCTTTTGCAGCGGCTTAGCGGACGCGGACTCCAACCAGCATAGATACCGGCCGGGTGCATGTATCCGGGAATCCTCCCACCTCTTCTTTTCTCGCTTTGTCACTCTCCTCCCCGCAGACACCCACTCGGCGCCGCCACCGTCCGCCGCCACGGCCACCTCCCCGCTCGTGTCTTGTGTCTCCAGATGATCGTATGCCGGAATCGATATCTCCCCGCCATCCCGTTTGCTTCTTCCGGATGGGCGCCGTGTATTTTATCTCAGCTTGTATCTTGTCAGACCTCAGTCATCGAATGGAATAATGATACATGTATTCGGGAGCTTGGACGGCTCCGTGCGCCGAAAATCCGTACAGCCTCCAAAACCATGCATCACGCGAACGATACCCGGGAGTTGCGATTCCAATATAAATGGTGCTGCGGGAGCTGCGCATGCAGTGTCTTGGTTTCGGAACCGCACCATACATGGGCGTGCGGGGACCAGAGCCGCTTTGCTCACGACCATGTCCTTAGCTTCGGGTGCGGAGCGGATGTCTGGACACTGACTATAATCACAGTTGATTGGACCGAGATTATCTCCTATAGCTTGCTATTCTGAGACTGTCCGATTGTACAGGTGCGTCCAGACCTGCCAGTAGCTCGAGGTTGTATAGCAGCTCGGATATTCTCTACGTCGGGCGTAGTAAGTCCATTCTCGCAGTCTTCCGTAGCAGCAAGGCTGACGGCCGCGATCAAATAGCATTCATAGACCTCAGGGTTGTGAATGGATATCATAGAGTTTGCATGTCATGAACTTATCGGCATGTCTGGCTCAGACCTACATCAAGATGCCTGGAGAGCCGGCTTCTACTTTTCAGTGTCGTGCGGAACGCAGACAATCGTTACTCGGCGGGCAATCGCTGAGGTAGCATCGCAAACGTAACTACAGCATGCGCTGTGTGGCCAGTCCAGGTCTGTGCGAGACACCCTCATCCCTAAATTGACTGACACTTGTCTCGCGCTTCTTGACCACACCGCGTGCACCACGATCCCGAGCTACCAAACGCTTTGCCCCACGAATGTTGGAGGAACCCAGCAGACCGCGGCTATTTCTTTGGAGCCCATGGGTACAAGCGGCTTTTGTTCGCTTAGGCCTGCGCGAAGTGAACCATCCCGGAACTCTTTGTTGCACGCTTGGTTTCAAGGCCTCATTTATACTCTCGACAGCTCGCCCGTCGCAGAAATTCCGGCCGACCCATCCTTGCTGCCTCCCTGCACCGTCATCTTTCTTTTGAGGCGTAGAACGCCGACCCTTCTCCCCACCCTCCGAACCGCTACCGCCGCAACGCGGCTCTCCGACAGAAGCCAGCAAGGATGGCGTCCCTCACCTTCGCCGTCAAGTTCTCTATGAGTGAGTGTTCTCGATTCATACTCGACGGACGCACCCATGTTGAGCGGCACCACCCGCAGCCTTCTTTATTCTCGGGTTGCACTTGGCCCTTTTCATCCTTTTCCTCGTTTCCTTGGCCGTACACTCTGGAAGCAGTGAGTCTACTGTCATGTGTTTTCTGGCGACACGCTCTAATCCGCGATCAATAGACGTCGAAGCCATCGCCCTCGGGATTGAAGCAGTTCAACTGATACTCATTCCTATCCGGTATGTCGAGCCTCGGACGGTGATTTCGCCAGTGTGGCTGACAGTTGCATACAGCCTGTACTACTACATACGCTACCGCGACTCGCCGTCGCGGCTCACGCACGAACGCCTCTTCTTCGTATGTTTGTTGCTGATCAGCCTTAGTGAGCCACAGCCATCCTTGATTCAACGGACGTATTGGATGCTCACGATACGTATCCCGTACAGCCGGCGCAATCTGGGTGAGCGTTCGTAGCCCGCACCTCTTGGACGACTTCGCAGGGCTGGCCCATCCCGAGCCCGCTGCCATCGCCGCTATCACACTGACTTGGCTAGCATGGACGCTGAGTGCGTTTCCTGGATCCCACTAGGACGTCGTTCAATAACTGACACACCCCGCTCCCCTTGAACAGCCGTTCACCTCATCTGGATCTCCGTCCAAGAACACGCCGACGCGGAGGATGCGGAAGAAGAGCCCGTGGCCTGGCCGGGGTACACCGACCCGCCCCGTGTCAGCCGCCCGAAGCGCATCTCCGCGAAGATCGTGGCGGTCGCGCACGGGTCGGACCCGCTGCTGTGGTCGCGCAAGAAGAATCGCCACCCGGGGGCTGCTGTGCAGCCCGCGATGCCGACGTACGATCCTCGCAACCGCCGCCAGCCACCGCCGCCCCCGCCGATGCGGACGACGTACAATGACTGGTATGCGGGCGAGGCTGTATGACGTGAGCGTATGGCTTCTAGTTTTGATTTTGGTTTTTTCGTCTTGCGGTCTTTTGATACCGCGTACATCCACTCTTTCTGTTCCCGTAGACTTTTTGCCCTTGCTTCAATGTAGCCATAAGCATCTGCCATCATCATATATAACATCCCGTAATGGAGTCTGTTAGTATAGGAGAAGTAATGTACACATCAGTCGAGCATAGCAAGAAAACAGAACGAAAGCGCCATCGAACCCCCATACGGCATCCATCCGCCCTACAGATCAGTATATAGCGCATCATCGTCCCCACCGTCCCAGTAGTGATCCGAATCGGTGTCCTTCTCCACGGGAGGCCCTTCCTCCGCTGCCTCTATGGGACCAGCTGCGACGACCCCAGCGGGGTCGACGCCCTCCATCCGGTCCTCCACGCTCGCGTACAGATGGTCGTCGTCCTGGGTATCCTTCCAGTACACGTCCCAGTCCTCGTCCAGGTCGGGTTGACTAGACGGTACGATGGACTGGCTCGGGGGCGGGTTCGTCACGGGGGTGCTCCGGGAGCTCGAGCTGCTGCCTGCGTAGGAGAGAGACTGGCGGTAACGCAGCTGTTGCTGGACACCGTTACTGCTGCTCGTACTGGCGTGCGTAGAGGGTAGAGAGCTGTTGGGGGCTCGTAAGGGCCCTGTCTGGCTTGGGAGTTCCGAACTGGGCGCGGGCGAGCTAGAGGGCGGCGGAGTGTTGGCGGGGCTGGGGTAGATGAAAGTCGAAGGGGGCGGCTCTTCAGGGGCGAAACCGACCACGCCCTCGTCCGCGATCACATAGTCACAGTACCCTGGTGGTCCAGCAGACGAGAAGATGACGGTGAAGCGGCGGAAGGGAACCGACACATCGTCCTCTGCAGCTGCCCTGCCGTTCTCGACTTTTCTCCGCTTCTGCGAGGGTCCATCCTGGCCGCAGGGTAGGAGCGCGGAACGGAGACGCGTGCGGATGGTGCGGCTCATCATGATGCGGGCGTTGAGCTGGTTGGGCCAGACGTGTCCGAGGATGGCCTCGTTGGCGTCCTCCCCCGCCAGGGTATGAGCGCGGCAAAACCAGCGAGCCTGGTCGGAGAATCTGAGCTCTCCAGGAGCACGGTCGGCGCCATCGATTCGCGGGCGCGTCTGGGATGTGGACGAAAGCAAGACGATGGCAAGCCCGTACTTGGTTGCTGCTTGGTGGAGGAGCAGACCCATTTGTTTCAGGTGTCGCGCCCGGAAGATCTTGTCTTCGTACCGTTCGTCCATCGCTTCGTCGAATATGTCGGTCAATGTGTCTATGACGATCAACTTTACGGGTTTAGCGCCTGGCGTCTTTGAACGCTCGTCGACGATGGCAGGTAGACTGTCCGTCAACACTTTCTCCACAGCAACGAAAAAGCGGGCCTTGACGGTGTGGATATCAGGAAGGCCGCATAGGTCGGGAGCAAGCAGGGGGTGGTTTGTGAGAATGCCCTCTATACGGGGAGTCAAAAGATCTTCTCGTGTACTGATATAGCACGTAGCACCGGATATACCGCCGAGCCTTTGAGGTAGTTGTACGGTCAACGACAGTTGGAGAGCGAACTGCGTTTTCCCTGCGTTGCTATTGAGTCTGTAAGCATTCAGCCAAAAAATGTCATCCAACACGGAAACCTACTTCTCCCCAGCCACATCCCAAAGCATGCCTGTCCTTATGCCTCCATTTAGGACTTCATCTATGTGCGAGTCCCCAGTTGTGAACTTCTCTTCGCCTTGGTCAGCGATATCGCTTAGGAGCCGCGGTTGGGGAGCCAGCTCTTTGCAGACAATGTCAATGATTTCATCCATCTCCTTCAGCGGTATCCTGCACTTCTTGGCCACGTCCACTGGGGGCTTCAGGAGAAGATCCCCGACTGTCTGGAGCTTTCCTAGTTAGCAGCTCATTTAGCTTGGAGGACTCGCTGAGAATGAGAGCAGGCAAACCTTTGGCCAGCATTGTTTTCTGGACCATGGTCAGACTCCCGAGGTCTGCTAGAAACTTGCTCTCGATCCCACCGAAAGCCATGTCGGCCGGAGCGCGTGTGGGGAACGGCGCGACGCGTCTCGATGATCGACGTTCACGGCCAAGACGCGATCGAGCGGCTAATGCGGGGTTATAGTACACCTACCACGTGATCGCGACTAACATGGTCCTTCCAATATACGAACTCCATCCTCGACAACGAACGAGGAAACCGTATATACAAGCGATCAGGGAGGCATAAAGTACTACGGTATACACAGAGCTATTCTTCCTACCCAAAGCACCGCCAGTCCGTTGATCACTGCCGCCTGCCTAGCGACTGCGTAGAGTCCGTCCGGCCGAGCAGACCACCCACCACGTTCGTCACCGTCTCTGTGATTTGCCGTGGTTGCGTCTGGGCGTGCTTCACGTAGAAGAGCCGCACCGCAGTGTTGTTCCAGATGCCTAGCGGCGTCATGCCGCGCACGTAGATCTCGCCCCAGATGAGCGACGTCAACCACACGATGGACGCCTCGGACCACTGGACATGCGACAACCAGTCAACTCTGACGAGATGTGGGGCGCATTTGGTGCGAGGGAACGTACCATGAACCGCCTTGGAGAGAGTGGCGGGGGCTTTGGCAGCACCTGGTCTAGGTTGGCACTCCTCAGCATGTCGGTGATCGCGCTGGTCGCTGTCGCGGCACTGAGGGACGACTGTAGGTTTTGCACCTTCGGCAGCAGCTCGGATATCACCAGCATGATCGTGTCCAGTGGGAGTCTGAGGTTACATACGTGTTAAATGGATGCTCGTTCACTGCCGAGTGGAAGGAAACTGACCCTTGCTGCCAGGACGCTACCCATTCTTGCGTAGGGACGAACCCGTTCCGCCCTACGCCTGATGCAGCCAGCCGCTCCAGACTACCAGTCATGTCCCCGGACAACGACCTTCCCGCCGCACGCATCTTGCCCCTCGCCTTCTCAGAAACAGCGGGCGTCGCCGAGTTGCCCACCTGCGTCTCCGTAGCCGTCGGCGACATCAGCGGCCGCGTCGAGGGCTGCTCCTCGTCCCCAGAGCGCGATCGGCTGTCCGGCAGCGTCTCCGTCGACCGTGCCAAATCGAGAGAGCCCATCTCGCGTTGCAGCAGACGCGCCTTCTCGTCGCTGTGAGACAGGCCTTCCTCCTCATCTCGTGCGCGGCGCTTGCCCTTGTCCGTGGAGCCACGACCTTGTGTTTGAAGGGCGCGTTCCTCCTTGAGCTCCTGGATGCGCCGGATTTCACGCAGGCCGCGAGCGAGCGTGAACGTGCCGAGGTCCTCGAACTGCTTGTGCGCGTGCAGGATGGCGTAGACGAGGTTCGGGTTGTCAGCGAGGCCGTGGAGGAGCACGCCATTGAACGCCTCAAGGATGAAGAAGAGGAGACGGGGGTGGCCCTCGTCTGAGAGCAAGAAGGACGGGTTTGAGAATGCGTTGAAGAGCTGCAGGAGGCGCGCGGAGGAGGTCACGCTGAGGTTCTTGAAGTATGGGGCGGAGTTGGAGAGGGCGATGATGAGGGCGGGGTAGAGGGAGTTGAGGCTTCCGGACGTGGTGGCTACCATTGAGTAGATTGCCTGAGAAGGAGCGTCAGCGGGCATCCAGACCGGACGGATGGGTATTGACGTACATGTACCATGAAATCCCCTGCGGTGCCGGGTGTTACCCATTTCTGGGGTATCTGTGCACGCAGTGGCGAGCCGAGCTTGAGGCCAAATGCACGTTCGGCGGAGAGACTCTGGATCATGTAGGATAGTACTCGGCACATGCCATGTTGTTCTAGGATATGGTGAGCTAGAATGTCTACGCTGGAGAGCATACCCTTTACCTGGTTTATCCTTGATCTCCAATCCATAACATAGGAGGTATGCCATGACGTCCATGCCCTTGTCCGAGTCAAGTAGGTATGCGCGGAATTTCTGAGTAGCGATGAGGATCCCGCAGTCAAGTGAAGCATGAAAGTGCCTACCTTGTTCAGCTCAAGCATCTTCCACAAGAAGATGACTATCCCAAGATCAGCCTCATTGCCAACGGTGCATGCGAGTATCTGCTTACCGGCCTCACACATGTACGGTACAGACTTGCGCGAACCAGGCAGGAGGCCGTGCAATGAAGCCATCTCGCTCTCAAAAATGCTCACTACACCGTTCAGGATGAACGCGAAGTCCGATGGACGGTGCTATCGCCGTCAGTCGTTAGTTGCATTGTCGGGCAGCACAGCGCATGACAGGGATACGTACCAGCTTAGCGATGAAGTACCGGAACGCGTTAGTCTTCGCCGTAGGCCCGGAAGTTTGTCCCTCTCCAACGACGTCTCTCGCGCTCCCGCTTTGGAAATCCAGCAATACGCACAGCACCTGGAAGCACATCGACACGAGCGATGCGCGTGGGTCCTCACCCTTCATGAGCAGATGATTGTACGGCAGTCGACCCGCAACCGTGCCCATCACGTTCGCACTCCCGGGGTGAGTCGCATTGACTGCGGTGTTCATGAGCGAGCAGAGGACCGTGAGGACGTCACGTCGTGGAAGCTTCTGCACAAAGTGGAGGGTGTAGGAGGAAGGGGAGGTGAAGAGCGCGGAGGGAGGGACGTATATCTGGCGCGAGAGCAGAACCAGTAGCAGTCGCAGCACTTCTGTCTTGTTCGTCTCGTACTGTTGGCTTGGACCTGGGTCCGTGGTTGATCCTACGCCTTTCTCCCTGACATCCTACGGTCAGTATGCGAGCAAGCGTATGGGAACCTCCGGCACGCACCAGATAACGTAGTTGATCTTGTAGTGGTCCACTTGTATCTTCGTGGGTAGCGTGAAGCCGCAACAGAACATCAGGTCGATCAGGCAGCTGAACAGCCGTTCCGCAATGGACGGCATCGTCTCCTGCGGTTTCTCCGCCTCCTTCGCCTTCTGTCCCTGCTGCTCCCTCGGCGGCGACTTCGGCACCCGTGCACGAGGGCTACCCTGCCCATCCTCCTCCTCATCGGTTTCGTCCTCATCCTCGATCACGAACTGCGCCTGCGCGGTCGCCTCATCCACCGCGCTGCCCGCCGCCCCGCTCGCCGCGCGGTCCTGCTCGCGCACGGGCGGCCGCTTCCAGAGCACCTCCTGCTCGAACCGGCTCAGCTCGCTCTCGATCTCGAACACGGCGGGCAGCACGCGCTGGAGGACGCGGATGCAGTTCAGGACCTCTTTCGTCGTGTTGCGCTCCGTGCCGGCGCCGGTGCTGCGCATGAGCGAGGACGCGAGGGAGGAGACGGAGGAGGGCGCGGGTGCGGGGAAGGTGTGGTCTGAGACGAGGTTGAACAGGCGGGAGGTTATGACGCGGATGAGCGTCGCGACGTTCTCGGGTGCTTCGTAGAGTGCGCGTCGGACTGGGCGTGCGGCAGGGACCGGTTAACGGTGTCGTTTGGATACGCGCGCAGAGAGCAATGTATGCGTACCATCGTTGTGTGTAATGAGGGTGAAGACGTCGGACGCCGAGTCGAAGAGGACGACATACTACGAGGACGCAGAGCGGTCTCCGGTCAATGTACGGTCGAGCATGACGTACGGCTCGGGCACTCACCTGCTCCCAATATGAGTCCTTCTCGGGGATATTCTACGCGGAGCATAGAGACAACCGTACCCCATTATCACCTGCGCGCGCAGAGTCTACGGCCGTGCACTCACGCGTGTGCTCGCCAGCTTCGCTATGCCGCCCGGCTGGCTGCGGAAGGCGAGCTTGGGCTGGTCGCCGAGGAGGTTGAACGGGTCGGGTATCTTTTGCGGGAGCTTGGTGAACATCTTCAGGCCGTCCATGGTGGTATGCACAAAGCCTTGGAGATTATAGCAGAGGGTATGTCGTGGATACAGGCAGGCACGGGATTCCGATGGACGGGTTGTATCCCGGCGGGGCGCCTATCGGCTACGGTGGCGGCGGTGTAAACCCATTCATCTTAGATCCAGCTATACAGATCTCTATACTCCCCTTACGCCTCACAGAATGGTTACATACCCTGAGAGTGTGGAACACGCAAGCATAAATGAGACGATGAGCAGGTACACTTTATCCGACATTGAATTGTACACTGGCCCGACAGGACTGCATCGTACAGGCATCATACACTACGCGCGGTTCTGATATACAACTCCTGCTTCCAATACCGGACTCGTTTAAGGGTAAGCTCAGCACTGCCTGGCGTAAGTGCCGCTGGGCTTGCTGCCAGAGCCCTCCTCGAGACGGCCATGGTGACCCTCGACGGTCTTGCGGCTCTGAAGAGCGGCTAGTGCGTGGACCGGGTTGTCCTCCTTGACAAGGCCCTCAACGATCTCAAGCTACAGAGCGATACAGTCAGAGGCTGAATGACCTCTGTAGATCACAAAGTCACTCACGATGTCTGCGACGAGCCTGTCGACCATCACCGCGGTCAGGTTCTCGCGAACCACGACGCGCAGGATCTCCACGTTTTGCATGTTGGGCGCGAGCTCGTAGTTTGGGACGATCCAGCCCTTCGCGCGCAGGAGGACTTGCACCCACTTCTGCTGGACGTCGGGGTTATTTTGCCGGAACTCGTCCGTGAACCTGAAGGAAACCACCGGCAACCCGGGGACATAGTTCTGCGAAGGAGAGGACTATTCAGCCCTCGGGTCACACTATGAGATGAGAGAAACCTACCTCGACGTTTTCCTCATCGAAGCCCACAGCAGCCTTTGCAGCCGTCGCAATGCCTTGCGCAGGGCGGTGGATGTCGCTCAGCACAGTGAAGACGCCGCTCTTTTCCAACGCCCGGCTGAGGAGCCGCGCGTTCTTGAGATCCTGGAGTGCAACGTTGCGGTACCCCTCAAAGCCAAGATGGACGAAGTTGAAGTACTGGGCAATGATGGGGTGTGCAGGGCGCGAGAAGTTGAGCGAAAAGGAGTACTCTACGGAACCAAGGTAGTGAAGTTCAAAGATGAGGTCCTTGGGCAGGTACTTCTTGGAGCGCCAGACGACCCAACCGACACCGACGTACGACAAGCCGAACTTGTGACCAGAGGTGTTGATGGATACGACGCGTGGAATCCGGAAGTCCCATTCGAGCTTCGGGGTAGCGAACGGCGCGATGAAACCGCCGGATGCGCCGTCGACGTGGATAGGAACGGAGTGTCCAGTACGCGCTTCGTATTCGTCGAGGAGGTCGGCCATCTCCTTCACTGGCTCATAGTGTCCGGTGTAGGTGCCTAGACCGCCGTGTTGTCAGCGTGGTACACAGATGAAGAATGCCAATGTCCCTACTTCCGAGGATGACATAAACACCGATCGTGTTTTCGTCGACGTATTCCATCGCACGCTTGGGGTCGAGCCGGTAGTTGCTCTCTTCCGAGATCGGTACGAGACGAGCTTCGACGTCGAAGTACCGAGCGAACTTCTCAAGCGCAACCTGAGCGTTGGCACCCATCACGATGTTTGGGCCGGGCTCGTGGATCGACTTGCCCGCGGCCTTGCGTTTCTCCTGCCAGATGCGCTTCATGGCGAGACCACCGAGTTGGATCGCTTCGGACGACCCGGTGGTAGCAGTACCGATCGCTTGGTGGGTCGAGGGAGCGTGCCACAGATCAGCGAGCACGGAGACACAGCGGGTATGGAGGACCTCTGTGACGCTTTTTCAGTATGTCGAGCTTTGCTTCGGCAGTGGAATACACACGAGTCATAGGGTATTCGTCCTGGTCAATGAGATTCTTAGAGATGTTCTCCATCATGAGCTGGTCTGCCTGCTTCGGCATCCAGGTATGCACGAACGAAGCGAGGTTGAGAGCCGGGGACCCATCGAGGGAGAGTTCGTCGTGGATGATTTGGTATGCGGCTTCCGCCTCAATGCCCTACGACCAACTCAGCAATGCAGCAGCTAAAAGCGCTCGAAGAACATGCGCTCACCTTGGACGGAAGCTTGTATTTCGGAATAGGATCGGTGCCATAGCGGGCGCCGTAGGCGTTGACGGCATAGTGGTTCGTCGAGCTGTGGACGCTGTGGGTTTTGTGGTCCTGTAACATTCTCAGCGGCCGTGCACTGCACTACCATTTGAACGATGTTCTGACCTTGGCGGCCTGGATGAGTTGGTCGGCGTTGAGATGCTACACGATTGCATGTATGTCACTAGTGAATCAACGGCAATATGTGATCACTGTCGCGGACCTTGGAGAGAACCATGTCGTCAACCTGAACTTGTCAGAGGGGGAGAAAAGGCGTCGTGGGGGTAAGACGGTGAGGCTGGACTCGTCCCCCGAGTTTATATGTTGTGAACGATGGTGATGGGCATGTATGAATAGAGCGGCACCGTGCTCAGTTGAGTGGATGGGCTGGATGGTGACATCATTAACGCCCTCCGCGCAGTGTGCAGCCAGGCACAAGGTTGGACCGGAGCAAGACGAATGCAACGTTTCTCGTCTTCTGCCGTCACTGTCTCCCATTCGGGGCCGCCCCATGCGAGCTCCCCTTCATATGTGGACGGTCATTGGGTCCAGATGTCCTCTCCCGTTCGTCATGAGACCTCTGGAGTGCTGGCGAGGCCCTTGGTGAGGGTCTATAGCATAAGATGACCGCGGACGCCTGTCTGATGCATTTAGAGTGGCGAGACGCGTAAAAGACGCAGTGCACAACTCAAGCCAAATCGAATCTAATCCGGTCGCGAACGTCGCTGCGGGAGGAACAGAGCCTGCCCTACTCTGGGCGTTTGTTCGGGGATGAAAGAGCGTCTCAGGCGGCCCGGGAATCCGAAGACCAAACAAGGCCAACGTACCACGACGCGCCTATGCCAACGCGTCCGACGCGTTTGCCGTCCGCCACACTCGACTCTCGTACCCACTGACCGCTGAGGATTGCCCGCGATGACGACCATGGATCCAATGTGCGTGTTGTTGGACCTTTGAGGAGCCGTGGTTGATTGTGCAATAGCCCTGTACCCTCCGCTCCACTCACGCGCCCTTCTTCTACTGTTGTGCCTCCATCCGAAGATGCCTCGTTCGCCATCAAATCCACAGACCGGTCATACAAACACCAGTACTCCAATATATACTTTGTACGACTCCGTGCCCTGAGGCAACACGTAGAGCAACGTGCAAAGAAGCGGTGGAACGAGGTCGCAGGTGCGTAACACGTATATAACGGATGAATGGACTGGTAATCACATCTCCGCCCATTCGTAGGTAACCCCGTATTCGTACCGCGCGTTCTTGACGTGGAGAAGGGCCAGTTATGTTTTATTATTGGGACTGTATACATGGATATGCCCCTCAAGCCCAATGTCCTGGAGGACGTGGCCCGCGATGTGAGTCCAGGCATTGTCCATTCTGTGGTGCTGTTTTAAGATATCCCTTGCGTAACCGCAGCGTTCGATACCCGCACCCCCTCCACGAGAAAAGTTCTACTCCGACGAAGACAGCGTGATGCTGGAGGACGAGTCCGGACGCATTTGCCTTGTGGGGGAACGTGTTCGCTCTGCATGTCTGGTCACGGGTGTCATTCTGGGAGCCCTTGGGATCGAAACCCACAATGGGGACTTTGAGGTGGTCGACCTCTGCTTTCCCGGCATGGCACCCCAACCCTCAGTGGGTCTACGATGGCCTGGCACCGATGCTTCTGGAGATATGGAGGTGGATGGTACGTCCTGTGGGTATCTGAGTGAGGTATCCTCTCAAACGGCATGTGAATAGGTGCGACAACTTCTCCTGCGGACGAATGGGTCGCGTTGGTATCGGGGCTTGAGATTGGGTCGGAAAACCCGACAGAGGGCCAGATACAAATGCTTGCTGAGTACCTCACGGCGGAAATCAGCGGGCCCGAAGAACAGTCCCAGGCCGCGCGCGTGTCCAGGCTCATCATTGCCGGAAATTCTCTCGGCACATTGACCGGCCATACTGCCACCCTGAACGGAGATTCAGATAGGAAACAGGTGCGCCCGTTGCCCAAGGTACCGCGATCCACTAATAGCTCAAGTTGCGCATCTAGAAACGCTACGGGAACGACGCCTCTTCTTTCACACCTCATCCAACTCAAAATCTCGCTGCGCATCTCACGGACGTCTGTCGGTCGATGCCCGTACACCTCCTCCCAGGCCCCTCAGACCCCGCCGCGACGATCCTCCCTCAGCAACCACTCCCGCGCGCCATGTTTGGGGGCGCATCACACTACGCAACCTTTGCATGCGAATCCAATCCGACGTATATCCAACTGTCCCCCAGCGACCCCTCCGCGCAATCGTCTTCGCACGCCAGCCAACCCGGCGCGTCGTCCTCAAAGTCCAAGCCCAATGGCACTTCCGCACCGAAGGGCACGCAGCGTCTACGGACCATCCTCGTCCATTCCGGACAGCCCGTGGACGACATGTTCAAATACGTGCCGACGCCGCCCGTCTCGCGCATGACGCTCGCAGAATCCACGCTCCGCTGGCGGCACATGGCGCCCACAGCGCCCGACACGCTCTGGTGCCACCCGTACTTCTCGAAGGACCCGTTCGTCATGACGCAGACGCCGGACATCTACGTCGTGGGGAACCAACCGGCGTTCGCGACGAAGCTGGTGCGGGATGTCGAGGACGAGAGAGAGCAGCAAGAGGGTGATGAGGAGGTGAGGCGGTGTCGGATCGTGCTGCTGCCGAAGTTCAGGGAGTCTGGCACGTTGGTGTTGGTCAACCTGAGGACATTGGCGGTGAGGAAGGTGCAGTTTGCGGTTGAAGGTATGAATGGAGGTGGCGAGGCCACTTGAGTAGGGATTGTATTCTTTGGTTTGGCCGTCGGGTTGTATACTGTACGAATAGCAACACCTCTTAATGTCTGAGGAGCTGTCTCACTACCTCTATATCTCCTGCCGGTACGTCATTCAAGTCAGACGATGAGATGTCGTATACTGACAATGAAAATCATACTACCATGCGTTGTTCCATAAGACATCGGATTGAGCAATTCACAGATACAAATGCAAGGTCCATACGCTAGTGGTACAACTGGTCGTTCCCGAAGTACTCCGCCCAAGCCAGACGAGGCGTACTCGGAGGAGGCGTCACAGGGATCCTCGTGCGCGTCCGCCCAACAGCAGGACCCCCCTGGCCCATCGGCGAACCGAACAGCGCGTCCTCGTCCGCCACCCCGCCCGCGCTGTGGTCGAGCCCCGGGAAGTGGTGGTGGGTGCCGAAGCGCGCGATCGACGGCGAGAGCGGTGCGCCCGGCGGGGTGGTGTCGCTCGCAGTGCGGATGCCGGGGCTTGCGAGCGTACGGACGAGCATTGGGCGGGGTCGCACTGTGCGCGTTGCGCTAGGGATGGCGGGCATGGTTGTGGTGGGGGAAAGGGGCTCGGTAGGGGACGAGGGCCACGGGACGGGGGATGAGAGGCCCGGGGGGAGGAACGAGTAGCGGGGGACTCGGACGGTGTCCGGCTCGGAGCCCTCGTCGTCCGCGTCTGCATCGGCGTGGTCGCCGTCCGAGTCGAAGGCGTCGGCGAGGGTGAGAACGATGGCGGGGTTCGGGGCGTCTGCACCGGCGCGCTCGGGCTCGGGTTGAGTTTCGCCTGCTCCGGGCGGGGCGGCGACGCGGATGCCGAGGCCGTGCGGGGCGGCGGCATGAGCACGGGCGGTCATGGCGGGCATGGGGAATGAGCCCGCGACGCGCCGGCGCAGGGAACGCTCGTGGATGGCGGTAAGGGGCATCCCGAGCCCAAGGTCGGCCTGTCGCTGCAGCCGGGGTCGTTCAGGCCTGGGATGGATGCGGGTGATGAAGGTTGAGGAGGGTACGCCGACGGTGGCTAGGTTGAATTCGACGTTGGCTTTTCTGTCCCATGTGGGTGGGTTGCCGGTGGTGAAGGATGATGGGACGGAGAGCGTGCGGCGTATGCGGGGCATGCGAGTGTAGAAGTTTGGGTGGTTGCAGCCTGCGTTCACGTCCGACGCAGAGAGACTGCGGCCGTCCAGCGTGAGTCGGAGGGGCTCCGAGCGAGCAGGGGTGGGGTAGTATCCGTAAGACATGTCTTTGGATGCTGAGTGTGCAGTGCGCAATGGTAAGAGTTAAAAAGCTGGGGGTTGTTCTGTGGACGAGAGGTGGGGGTGGTTGTGCGCGTCTGCTTGCTAGAATGGCCCATCTGGAGTGAGTCCTCTTATGCTCGTCAGACGGACATCCGACGAGATGCTGTTGGAGTCGTCCCCCTCCAGCGACGGCGTAATACAGGGCCTGGACACCTATGTGCTGTGGTCCATAGCTCCAAAACTCGTCGTACCGGTGTCCGTAGTAGCGGGAGAGCGGCACCAAGGGGCGGATATGTTCTTGGACACTTGCCAAATTGGGATCTGTCCCGACGACGGCGGGCGCCTGTGCGGTAGGCCCGAGTGACTTGTGGCGCGCCGGCATCGTTCCTTGTGCCCCTCACGATCGAGACTGCCCTCTGTGCCGACCTCCACGTTATTGTCATTGGTTTCTCTCTGCTACCCTGGGCGGAGGTTTCGGATCAGAGTGTTGTCTTGAAAGACCGACATCGCCGCACTCCCGTTCCCCTCTGCGGCATGAGTCCGAGGGCTCCAGCTCACCGGTCGATCCACCTTGCTGCAGGCGTCCCGACTCTGGGCTGGTCGCCACTCGGAGTTGTCGCAGCATTGAGCACAGATGGTGCCAGAGCAACGATGATGGAAGCAAAGACGCGAAACGAGGTCCCAGCTCGCGAAGTGGGCTAAAGTGCTAAAGCTTACATATCGTCCATTGACTGCGCAAAGACACCGAACCGGCATTCTATTCTCATGTAGAAGACGGCCTGGAAACCGAAGTCGTACGGACATACTCTCTCCCGTCGTCTTGACCACGTACAAGCCTTGCGTGCTGCCCAAGGGCTGACAGCTGTCGAAGGATCCGCCCCTCGCCCTGGACGGACGGGACAGCCTCAGTAAGCGACTACCTTCTGAACCAGATCCGGCTGCAGATCACTCAGACCTGAACGTTGTTTGCAGCACAGTGCAAGCGAGGCGTCCCTGTGCCGAAGACTCTTATGCAGACGAGTCTGACACTGCTTCTGGAGACCGGAACGAGCCCGTCGCTGTCAATCTCCGCGGGTCTGTTGTTCCTCGCGGCAGGGCAGGCAGCCAACCAGCACTGGTGATGGGATGACCGACGTTGTACCACTCTGGCGGGCACCCGGCAACGTCACCATATTGTATGTACTGGGAGCGATCTCCATCTGTCCGGGCGCCGTACGCCTCGCACGGTGTGGGTCGTTCTCTGCCTAGTGTACTGCGGATTGGTGTTATATGACATGCTGACGCATCCTTGGCAGCGTGTGGTATCGGCGTCGTAGCGGCGCGTTCTTTCACGAGACCTCCAGCAATCGATATGGGGGATGGTCGCCTGCTGCGTCCGGCAGGCCCGGGGAATTGATTGAACGGGCAGCGTCTAGCAGCTGAGCTGGGATCGTTACGTCCCGAGCAAAGATTCGAGTGGCGGGACGTGCCGCATTAAACGTTCTCTCACGGATACAGCACCGTCGGGGCCCCGCTCTCCCTGATGCTCTGATTGAGTGATGTCGAACGAGGTCGAACCCTGGAACGTCTGGATGGTATAGATTGCGGGCAGTTGGAACCATCCTGCTGCGGACCTTGTTGTGACCGGACGCGTTGCCGCGTTGGTCCATCGAGTTCCTCGAGCACGTGGTCCCGACTCACCGAGATGACATCCTGGGAACGCGCCCGTCCTCGGAAGGGACAAATGGTCAAACAACCCCGATCATGCTCGCAGGCCGCCGTGTCCGGACTCAACTCCTCAGTTTTGTCTGTCCCCCGGGAGGACTGCGTGTCCGAGCTTGTGGGGGAGGGGCCGGCTGCGGACGACAGCAACTCATGACATGCATTGAAGGTATGTGTCCTGCCCCTTCTTCTCGAACGATTGTTGCAGGGTGCCAGCTGCGGCCTAATGCGCGCGAATTTTCTCACTGTGGGAGGCGGGCGGAGTGCACCAGAGAGGCATATCTGCGCTCACGAGGGAATCAGAAGACCCTCCCATGGATCGCTGAAACGCGGCACGCGTTCTCTGTGCGAACATCTGCCTCCATTTTTCTTCGCTAAAAACATCGCTACAGCCGTCAAGAACCGGACAGGATGGTGATTGGGCGCGACGGCGTCCAGGTTTCGGGCGGCCGCTCCACCCCCACCGTAGGTCTGTATGCCGATTTACTCACGCATTCTTCAGCGCAGGACACACACAGCCGTTGCTGCGCAGCCTCCTGAAGCGACGGCGCGGGAACCGAGTTGTCCGGCCTGAAGCCCTGACGGTCGACGGGTGGGCTATAAAGCCTCATCTTCCCTCGCTACTGCCCCTCACCGCTTGCCAGCCAGCTGCCATTCCAGGACTCCCGTCGCCTCCCCTCTTCGCCCGTCGTTGACCACCGCGATATCCAAAATGCTGTCGACCGTCTTCTCGCTTGCTCTCCTCCCTCTCCTCGCGGCGGCCAACCCCCAGTACGGCTACGGCTACGGGCCCGCTCCTGGTCCCAGCAGCTCGGCTGCAGCACCGGCGCCTTCGGCACCCGCGAGCACCAGCTCGCAGGTCAACGTATGTGTTTGACGTAGCAGGTTCCTGACAATGCCTCACCGAGTCGCTTGCAGATTAACGTTGCGCCCGACGGCAACTTCGTCTTCAGCCCCGCCAACGTGACGGCCTCGAATGGCACCCTCGTTACCTTCTTCTTCCCCAAGTGAGTTACCTACCAGGCTAAGGGAGGAGAGTCGGCCATACTGAATCGCGGACGCAGCGGTGGTATTGCCCACTCTGTCACCCAGGGTGACTTCAGCAACCCCTGTCAGCCGATTGCCGCCCAGAACGGCGTCAATGGTTTCGACTCTGGCCTGCAGCAGGGCGTGCAGTTCACGCTGAACGTCACCAACGACCAGATCCGTGAGTGAGGTCGACTGCCTTGAGAAGGCGGCTACTGATGTCTGCCTTAAGCCATCTACTTCTTCTGCAAGCAGCAGACCCACTGTGGTCTCGGTATGGTCGGGTAAGGATGATGCCTTCCCTCAGGATGTACTCGCCTCTCATTCAAGGATTATAGCTCTATCAACGCACCTTCCACTGGAAACACCTTCGACGCTTGGCAAGCGGCCGCCGTCAAGGTTGGTGCCAACGAGCAGAACGTAAGTCTAGGCCATCTCGAGAGGCGACATTAGATTGAACCTTCCTTCGACATATAGCTTCAGGACAACGGCCCAGTGATCGGTGGCATTGGCGCGGTCGCGACTGCGGCGCCTGCTGCGTCGGGTTCCAGCGGCTCTGGCTCCGGCTCCGGCTCTGGCAGCGGTGGCGGCAACGGCGCGATGGGTTTGGCCGCCTCCAGCGCAGTGGCCGCCCTCGTCGGTCTCGGTATGGCGATGGTGCTCGCATAAACAGTTGCGTAGTAGATGGCCAGGAAGTCTGCTGGGCTCCGCTAGACGAGGTCTGGATACGACTGTTATGCTTAGGACTCTTCACGCTAGTACTCCGTCCTCGGCATCCCGTAGAGGCGAGCATGTTTACGTTCCCGTTCCTTCATCTCCGACCAGTAAATACAACACTATACCCATCGTAACCGCGGTGCCCCTGCGACGTGAGAGTCGGTGTTGAGTCTCTTCATGGCGAAGGTTGCCATCACAATCAATGGGGAACAATCCCGTCGTGTCTGCAATATCTCCAGGGTCGGGTGGGAGCAGCGAGCGCGAGAACGCGATTGAGTAGACCTGCCAAACTGGGCGATGGCGTCGATCACCAACTCTGATGGGCACTTGTGCGCGTTTCTCCGCGTGCGCCTGGATCGAGGCCGAGGCGGACTGCCGGGTTGCCCTCTCGCTCAGACTCGGGTTCCTTCTTGCCGTCCTCTTCCTTGTGCTCGGTCCTCTCTCTTGACCACTGCAACTCTACTACGGTCGGACTGATCTCTTGAGCCCTCAACTCGAACTGCATACATCATGGGAGGTCCCAATCTCGAGGTCTTCAAGTTCGCCGTGTACGTCTTCTTCCCGGTGGCCATGTTGCTGCAGTACGGCAACCCCGACTGGTATGCGAAGAACGTCCTGCCGGTATGTCACTTGGAACATGGTGAGCGGGGCGATGGGATACTTACGAGACGTGTAGTACAAGGACAGGATCTTCCCGCCTGAACACAGGATTAACACCGTGCGTTTCCGTGGCCTTCATGTCCGTCAACACGATGCTGACAACTGGACAGAACATCCCCACGGACTCCACGACGCTGAAGGAGGAGCTCGCGAAGATCAGGGCGAGGAACCTCGAGCGCAAGGCGCAGCGGGAAGCCGAGGCTGCTCAGCAGAATCAGCAGAAGTGAACTGCAGGCCCGCTCTCGGTAAGTTCACCCTCTCGTACAACCATACAGTCAAGACTCATGTTCGTACAAGTGTTATGCACTCCATTCTCCTTCCTATATATTGCTCTAATAGTCGCCGCCGCTGTGTCGCATTGTATTTCTATGTCTGCGCAAACAACCCCTCACTCTGCCTTGGAAGTCCCAAACCTCTCCCCGTTGTATGCGACCTCCCAGTCCCCACCTGCCGCAAGTTCCGCCGCTACTATCTTTCTATACTCCTCCAGGTCGTCCAAAGATACTTTGAAGCCTCCACAGACGATGAGGACTATGTTTGCGGGTTTGCTCGGCGTTGATTCTGGTATCAACCTCTTGAATAGGCTGGGCTTGTAGGCAGGGGCAATGGTCACTGAGCACGCAAGCTCCACCATGGTCTTATGATCCTCTGTGTGGGAAGGTTAACAACGCAATCATCCCGGTTTTCGGGAAGGGCGTACCTGCGAAGTTGAGTGTAGCTTGCATCGCCATCTCGTCTGGGATGCATACACTCCTCACACCCCCCTTTCTGTCGAGTGCTTTTCGTACAACGGCAGCGGAAGGCGAAGATGCTCCGAGGGACGTCGCCTTCGAGGTGAGTGTCGACAAGTGAGCTACCGTCACGTTGTGCTCCGCAGACCGCTCCGGCCGGGTACCCTCTGGCACCGGTCTCGATGCGACGTCGCCCACGAACGGCCCGTTGTTGAGAGACAACGACTGGTAGAAACAGTTGGACCCGTGCGTTTCAACGGTCACAAGCGGTACTGCGTGCAGATTGCAGGTGTAAGTGTTCTGGAGCTGCATAGATCAGTTATTGCTATACCCACCGTTATCCCACCCGACAGCTTTGCAGCCCTCCATGATGCCGCCGGCGAGGCCGCCTCCGCCTACGCTGCAGAAGATCGCGTCTGGCTTGATTCCGTTGGGCAGCTGCTGTCGGATCTCGTAGATCAAACTGGAATGGCCCTCCCAAACCACAGGGTCGTCGTAGGCCGGAACCATCACACTGTCGTGCGAATCCCGGTGAGCTTCGTTAGTAGCAACAGCTCTTGAGGTCCGGCACCTACGCGTTGGGTTCCTCCCGGACGGCCTTCCCTGCCGCCTGCAGGGCTTCTTGGTAAACGTTGCCCGCGATGGCGACCTTCGCACCCTCTTTGCGCAGGAAGTCGATCGTAGCCTGGTTGACTCCATGGGGGAGATACACCGTGCAGCGCACTTTGAGCGCTTTAGCAGCACTTGCGGCCGCTAGGCCTGCGTTTCCACCAGACGCGATGACGAGATGTACGCCGGGACCGTGTTTCCGGAAAGCGTGTTGGGCGAAGTGGGAGATGCCTCGCTGTTTGAAGGACTGGCAGGGCTGAAGGCTCTGCAGAATAGGGTATGTCAGTGGGTGAGTCCGTAGTGACTTTACCGATGCTGACCACTCACGTCCAGCTTCAGGAAGACGTTACACTGGAGCAACGACGAGATGTGCGTCGAGCGAATGAGCGGCGTCTCGAGCCATAGCTTGTCGCGAAACAGCGCCTCGTGAGTGGGACTCATCTCAACTATACTCCAGTCAGTACGCGCGCAATTGCTTCTTCTCTATATACACCGAATAAGCTGCTGATTGAGCGGGCGTCAGCTTACTCAGATGGATCAACTCAACCTCGTACCCCGTAGCCGATTGTTACTCCCGAAGTCCTGGGCGCGGAGTCACAATGCTTGGGCGTCCTCAGAGAGGGGTGTGGCCCGGACCGCCAATGCCGTTAGAGCGTAAGCGCCCGTGCTTCGCAGTCTCCGCTAACCAGTGTCCACTGAGTAGTAGTGACGCTTCAGCCGCCGTACCATGTTCTCGAATAATTGCCTTTCTACTCAAAGGCGTGGGTATCCAAGGGCCTTGATCGGTTCACGGCTCCTACTGTTTTGAAGTTGCAAAGGTCTCGCCGTTACATGCGATCATCCAGTCCCCCTCTGCTACGGCGTCTTCGACAACTACACGCTTGTACTCCTCTAGTTCGTCCAACGATATCTTGAAGCCCCCACAGAGAACCAGGACGATACAGGCCGATCGTGTCGACACCGACTCAGGCACAACCCTCATGAAGAGAGAGAGAGAGAGAGAGATAAGGGCTTGGGTCCATTGACTCGGGTGTACGATACAGCCGTCCCTACGCTAGCTAAGTGTACACATCGAGCACAGACCGGGGATCCACCTTAGATACTACCAATAGGGTTGTACACTTCACCTCATCGTGCGATACGCTCTACTGCTACCCGCCCACACTACAGACCTAGTCTCTCTCTGGCTCGTCGGCAGGCTGCATACGGAAACCCCTTGTCATGCGGAAGACGTTCGGGTGGTATGCGGGTGCGATGGTCACGGCGCACGCGAGTTCTACCAAGGTCTTGTGGTCCTCTGAAATGAGTTTAGGGTAGTACGTTGTCGTGCATGATCAATATGATCGCACTAATACCTGCGAAGTTGAGCGCGGCTTGCATCGCCATCGCGTCCGGGATACACAGGCTTCTCACTCCGCCCGTCCGGTCCAATGCTTTCCTGACTATCGCTGCTGAAGGTGAGGATGCCCCGAGAGACGTCGCCTTTGACAATAGCTCGGAAAGATGTGCGACCTTCACGTTGTGTTCGGCGTTGAACTGCTGCGTGGTGCCTTCAGTAATAGGCCGAGAGCCGACGTCTCCTGCGAATGGTCCCTCGTTCAAGCAGAGGGATTGGTAGAAGCAGTTAGAACCGTGCGTTTCGACGGTAACTAGCGGCACTTCAATCCAAGATCGTAAGAACAAAGGTGGTACAAGAAGTGAACCGCCGCTTACCGTCATCCCATCCCACGGTTTTGCAGCCTTCAATGATACCTCCCGCCAGCCCGCCTCTGCCCAGGCTACAGAAGATGGCATCCGGTTTGGTATCCTGGGGTAGCTGACGCTTAATCTCGTGGACCATGCTTGCATGCCCTTCCCACAAGATAGGGTCGTCGTAGCCTGGTACCAACACTCTACTGTTTGACGTGAGCATCGATGCAAAGACCGTCATATACGACTGACGCTTCTGGATTTGCGCCGACCATCTCCTTGGCACGTTGTAGCGCTTGCTTGTAGTAGGTGCCCTCTGTCACAACAACTTCGGCACCTTCCCTGCGCATGAAGTCGACGGTGGGTTGGCTGACTGCCTGGGGTAGGAAGACGGTGCAGCGGAGTTTCAGCACTCGCGCAACGCGCACGCGTCGGGCATGCTGCACGTAGTGGGAGATGCCACGGTACTTGAAGGATTGCGAAGGCTGCAACGTCTGCGAAAGTTCTTAGATCCCTTGCTTATAGACGGGACGCACAACGAGTATTCAAATTGAAAAGCCCGAGTCATACCTCAAGCTTCAGGTATACGTTGCATTGCAGCAATGACGAGAGGTGCACAGAGCGTATAAGAGGCGTTTCGAGCCACAGCGTACCGTCTTCTTGGCTCATCCTGGCAGTCCGTTGCCGAGCGTCGGAAGGCAGGTACTACGGCTTGCATGCCCCTCTGTTCCCTCGAACCAATGCGCCCATCGTGCTATAGTCGATCAGCCAGACTGAGTCAAGTCGGGGCGGGAGTGGGGACCGGGCGTGCCGGTCGGAGTAGTACCTTGTGCCATGCCGTGCCTGAAGCCCGCGCCTTGCTTCTCGCCCTCAAGCTGGACAGCGTTCATCGCGAAGGGCTGGCGGAGGTCGGCTTCACATGCTCTGCCCCTCGTTTCATCTGAACGAGTACGAGATTGGTCGCGGCACGCGTCATGTGCGAAGGCTAATCAGCCTCAATCGCCCTGTGCCGCCCGCAGATGTTGCTCTGGAACCCGGATCCTGGTAAACCTCGATAATTCTCCGTGCCGCTGAGGCGGTAGGACGCGGCCCGCTTTGCGTCGTTCGCCGGAAGCTTGGCCCAGGAGCGGTATAAAGGTCGCCATAGGAGCCCTGCAGCGATGCGCCAGGCGGAACCCCAGACATCATGCGCTTCAACGACGGCTTCTGGCTCTTGAAAAGCGGCGTCAAGCCCTACTTCGGACTACAGGTCGTCCAAGCCGTGGAAGATGGTGACGGCTATAACCTGCAAGTCTCGACCAAACCAATCCGCCACCGCGGTGACACTCTTGCCGGTACGTCATGCTCACCTATCTTGTTCCCGGGAATGGTAGTACTCACGAAGAGCTTCCAGGACCCGTGCTGAGCGTGCGTGTACACTCGCCCACAGAAGGCGTCGTCGGCGTGAAGATCGAGCACTTCAAGCACATTGACCCCACGCCCAACATCGCGCTCTTCCCGGACGATCCTCCCGTCCCGTCCGCCTCGCTATCCAAGACCGACGCAACCTGGACAGTCGCCACCGGCGGCCTCTCGGCAGAGATCACTCAGAACCCGTACACCATCACATTCAAATCTCCTACACGCACGCTCACTGCTGCTGGGTACAAGCACCAGGCGGTGTATGACGTGCCATACAAGTGGACGCTGCGAAGCGCGTCGAACAGCTCCTGCCTTGCGACGGATGTTAGCTCGAACCCGCGCCCGGAGGTCCCTCCGGAAACCGTGCGCTATATACACTCGGAGCTGAACCTCTCTCCAGGGGAGCTCATTTACGGCCTGGGGGAGCAGTTTGGCCCGTTTGTGAAGAATGGTATTGACTTGCCTCGGCCATCCCTACTCGTCGTGCACCCGCTGACGTGCATTCGCAGGCCAATCTGTGAGCATCTGGAACCAGGACGGCGGGACGTCGAGCGAGCAGGCATACAAGTGTGTCCCGTTCTACATCACCAACCGCAACTACGGCGTATTCGTGAACCATCCTGGAGAGGTGGAGTTCGAGGTGGGAAGCGAGAAGGTCAGCCGCGTCGGCGCGAGCGTCGCCGGTGAGAGCTTGGAGTATTTCATCATCTACGGCCCAAGCCCTCTCGAGGTAAGCCCAAGGTGACGACTGTAAGCGCGACATACACCCGACGCGCCCCTGTCTCCCATAGATCCTTGAGCGGTACACCCGCATCACCGGTCGCCCTGCGTGAGTTGCCCTGTCGTGAGGATGGGGACATATGTTACTCACAATTGTGACGCAGGCTGCTTCCTTCCTGGACGTTCGGCCTATGGCTCTCCACTTCTTTCCTGACGTCGTATGATGAAAAGACGGTCTCCGGCTTCCTCCAGGGGATGCAGACCAGGAACTGTTCCGTCCGCGTGTTCCACTTGGACTGCTTTTGGATGAAGCAATACGAATGGTAAGCTCCCTGCCAACAGTTCGGCGGTGAGTATAAAACATTCCTCCTTCCAGGTGTTCGTTCACGTTCGACCCGGACAACTTCCCCGACCCCAAAGCCTATCTCTCCGAGATCAAGCAGAAATACGGTGTGAAAGTTTGCGTGTGGAGTACGTGGACCTCCCCGAGCCTGGCGGCAGCCTTCTGACAGCCGCGCAGTCAACCCGTACATCTCCCAGCTTTCTCCCATCTTCCAGGAGGCCGTACGTGGAGGGTACCTGATCAAAAGGAAGGATGGGACGCCGTGGCAGTATGTGTTGACTTCGCCGTGTTGCCAAAACCCCTGCTCTGACCCAAGATGAAGGTGGGATCTCTGGCAGCCGGGCTTGGGCGTCGTCGATGTGACCAACCCGGAGGCGAGGCAGTGGTACGAAGCCAAACTGGACGCCCTGGTGGATCTTGGCGTAGACACTTTCAAGGTAGGTGTACAGGGCAATGATACCGCGGAACAGCTTGCTTATTCCCATCGATAGACCGACTTCGGCGAGCGCATCCCGCACGCAAACGTTGTGTTCCATGACGGATCGGACCCTATGCGAGCGCATAACGCGTTCTCCGTTATCTACAACGAGATGGTGTTCCGCTTACTAGAGCGTCGTTTTGGAAAAGGCGAGGCTGTCGTCTTTGCGCGTTCCGCAGCCGCTGGCGGTCAAAGGTGAGTAGCTTATGAACACCTTGCCTTGGGAAGAGGTTGATGATTAACCAGCTGCACATCCACAGGTTCCCAGTAGTAAGCTATGGCGTCCATCACCTCGTGCTCATAGCTGATCTCATGGCATTGTGCCGTAGCACTGGGGAGGAGACTGTGAGTCGACGTTTGAGGCGATGGCGGAGACGCTTCGTGGCAGCCTCAGCCTGACATCCTCTGGGTTCGCATTCGCGTCCCATGACATCGGTGGTTTCGAGGTAAGGCGCCCTTCCTTCGATGCTCCCAGCCAATTGAGACGCTTTTCCTATTGTAGGGCCACCCTCCGCCTGAGATTTACCACCGTTGGGTGGCATACGGGCTATTTTCGTCGCACTCGCGCCTGCATGGTTCCATGTCGTACAGGGTGCCTTGGCAGTACGGCGAAGCCGCGGCAACCTACATGGCCAAGTTCCTCGACGCAAAACACAGGCTGATGCCGTACCTCTACCAACTGGTACGTTTTATCCCGCTCCCGCATATAGGAATCCGCTCACCCAGTTCCACAAGTCTATTCAAGGCCACACAAAAGGCCATCCTATGCAGCGCGCCATGTTTCTCGAGTTCCTCGACGACCGCACCACGCACTACCTCGACCGGCAGTACATGCTCGGCCCCAACCTCCTCGTCGCGCCCGTCTTCGTCCCCGAGGGCGAGGAGTCCGAGTATTACCTCCCCGCCGGGCGCTGGACGTCATTCTTCCATCCCACGCGCACGCTCACGGGCCCCCGCTGGGTGAAGGAAGTCGTGCCGATCGACGAGATCCCCGTGTGGGTCCGCCAGGGGAGCGTCTTGTGCCTCGGCCCCAGCCAGATTGGCCGCCCGGACTACGACTTTGCGAAGGACGTGGAGGTGCAGGTTTACGAGCTCGACGAGGGCGAGGTCGTGGAGGCCGTGGTGCCGACGGGTAAGGGAGCGACCACAGCGGGTATGGTGACGGCGACGCTGCAAAATGGGGAGGTGCGGGTGCGGGTGACGCGAGGTGAAGTCGGACTGCGGTCGGTGACCTACTTCGCGGGAGGACAGCAGAAGGCGAGCCAGGTCGAGCAAGGTAAGAACGAGATATCTTTCGCGGTATAGACCGGGATACGCCCCACAACGAGTGGTGTACGTTATGTAGTCGACACATGTGTATGATCGCTACCTGGCCTTTGGGTGAGAGTTTCGCAGCTCTGTATGCTGTCAGAGTACTGTGCTTGGGTTTGGAGCCTCCTCCGTAAAGGGGTAGGATGGAGAAAGGATGTTTACGAACAATGCACATAGCAGAGACGACATGAACAAGAGCGGAGAGGAGGGGATCTTACTATAGTCTACAGTACTTGCTTGGTAGTGTGGATAATCTGTAGCTTCCGTGCCAGGGACGTGGGCCGGTTTGTGGGAAGTGTAGTGCCCGATTGCGACAGGGGCATGGTACCTGTAGGCCGGAACGAGCCCTTACAGGTGGACGTAGGCATGCGCATGCTCTCATTCACCAAGTAGAGGCAAAACAGAGTCCACTGGGACTCAGTCGTCGTGAAGCTCCTTCCAGGCCTGTTCGGTCTTGGCCCGACGAGCCTTCGCTTCCTCACGATTCTTGGTGGTGCGGTCGATGCGCTGCGGAATTTGGGCTGAATGCGGTGTGTATGAGCGAGGGACGACGGCTACAGACGTACCTCCTTCCTGAGGCACATATTCAGGTCGTGCTTGGCTTGATTACAAGCCCCAGTCCAGCGCGACCATCCGTTCGCGTGACATGCGTCTAGTGCCTGGATGAACTCCAAGCAGACTATGAGAATGCGATGAGTCAGTGTCACGGAGGGATACCGTGTATGGGATGTGCGGCAACACGGTCGGAGGAGGATGCGAACCTAGCTTCTTCTCCGTCAGCTGGGGGTGCATGCTGTGAGGCGGTAGTGTAGGTTATGTAGGATGTCCTGAGACGTAGCGACCGGGTCGTGGACGTCGACAGCGGAAGGACTTGCCTGGGAGAGCGGCGATGGACGGCGAGGAGGACGGGCTGGGCTGGACGGTGGTCGTAGGCAGGAGTAGTGTGGCCGCAATGTAAAGGTGTCGTGAAGCAAGGCGTACCTTGCCTTGAGCGGCATCTCGGCAGATCCGTTCAAGGTAGGTCCAAGGGCGCCTTGCAGCCGTGCAATTCAAGGTGGCTCAAGGCAGAAACATCCGCCAGCGTGCAAGCGAGCCACTCACGTGACCTGGCGCGACGCGGCGGATTGACGCGCCCGACGTCTGCACCTTGTCTGCAACGCTGCACAGCGATGGAGAAAGCACGAATTCGACGGGTGGCCATCTTTGATCAGCGTGGCTTTTCATCCCCTAAGTGTATATACAGGCCTCATAGTACACTATCCAACATCTGGCATCGCACCGCTCGTGCGACCTCTCTGAAGGATTTGTCACGTGCAGACTCCAAGGTCACCTTGCCTCGCCTCGGAGCGGTGCAAGATATCAACTCCGACGCCTTGGTATCACCTTCACCTTGCATTGCGGCCACACTAGGCAGGAGAGAGAGTGCCGGACCGAGACCGGGCAGGGGAGGGCGACGGGCGCCTGGGGTGGATGCCCGATTAGATATCAGCGGAGGAGAGGGCGTGACCCCAGCGTATATAGCGGAGGGGTTTCTAAGCCACGCTCCCCACTCTTTCTCTCCATCCCACCATGTCCAAGTTCACTGCCCACTCCGCGGACGACATCGCCATCGCGACCATTCGTGCGCTCGCCGCCGATGTCGTGGGCAAGGCCAATTCCGGCCACCCCGGTGCGTACTTCCGAGTGCGCGTTCCGGACGCGACGGACTGAACGACGCACAGGTGCTCCGATGGGCATGGCCCCCGTCGCTCACGTCCTCTTCACCCGGTATGTATCCTGGGATGGAAGCGGAGGCACCCCGCTCACCCCGAGGATAGTTTCTTCAACGCTAACCCCAAGAACTCCAAGTGGTTTAACCGCGACCGCTTCGTCCTCTCCAACGGGTATGTCTCGAGCTATCGCATGCGCATTCCGTGATCTGATGAAGCGCGTCGTCACACAGTCATGCGTGAGTATCCCTCGGGGAATATATGCACTCCGTCGTGCTCAACTACGCGTGCTTCCTAGTTGCGCACTGCAGTACATTCTGCTCCACCTCCTCGGCTACAAGCTGTCGCTGGACGACCTCAAGCAATTCCGTCAGATTGACTCCTTGACGCCCGGTCACCCCGAGGCAGGCCACACCGACGGTATCGAGGTCACGACTGGCCCCCTTGGCCAAGGTTTCGCGAACGGTGTCGGCCTTGCGATCGCGCAGGCTCACCTAGGCGCGACCTTCAACAAGGATGGCTTCGATCTCATCAACAACTACACTTACGGTGCGTCCCTTGTGGTTGCGACATATAGCAGCGTTATTGACCGGTTTGTAGTGTTCACTGGTGACGGCTGTCTCATGGAGGGTGTTGCGAGTGAAGCCGCATCGCTCGCTGGTCACCTCCAGCTCGGCAACCTGATCGCCGTGAGTATCACAACCAACGAAAACGATAATGGCATGTACTGATTGCATTGCGTAGATCTATGATGACAACCGTGAGTACCGTTGTATTCCGCTCGCGGTGCCAAGAGCGGGATAGCTGACTTCTGTCAGATATCTCCATCGATGGTGACACTGCGGTCGCGTTCACCGAGGATGTCGAGAAGCGTTTCCAGGCATATGGCTGGCAGACGCTCCATGTCGACAACGGTGACAGGTGATTCCGCTTGGACACCTGCTGTTTGAAGCTTACTGATCACCCCGCTAGCGATCTTGAGGGTATCTACAACGCTATTGCTGAGGCCCGTAAGGAGAAGAACAAGCCCACACTCATCCGCCTTCGGACCACCATCGGTTTCGGCTCCAAGCAGCAGGGCACCCACGGTGTTCACGGATCTCGTATGTAGTATTTCCTCTAGGCCCTGTAATAATGAGCTAACTCTGTATGTGCAGCCTTGAAGGCCGACGATATTCAGGCCCTCAAGAGCAAGTTTGGCCTCCCCGCTGACCAGACCTTCTACATTCCCAAGGAGACCTACGACGCATACCACGAGGTTGCCGCTCGCGGTGCTAAGCTCGAGGCCGCTTGGAACGACCTCCTCTCCTCTTATGCACAGAAGTACCCTGCTGAGCACGCCGAGCTCACGCGCCGCATTGCCGGCAAGCTTCCTGACGGTTGGGAGAAGTCCCTCCCCGTCTACAAGCCTTCCGATGCTGCTCAGGCTTCCCGCAAGCTCTCTGAGATTGTCCTTAGCGCCATTGTGCCCAAGCTCCCCGAGCTTGTTGGTGGTTCTGCGGATTTGACCGGCAGCAACCTTACGAGGACGAAGACGATGATCGACTTCCAGCCTGAGAGCACCGGCCTCGGCAGCTACAAGGGCACTTACATCCGCTTTGGTGTCCGCGAACACGGCATGGGTGCCATCGCGAACGGCTTGCACGCATATGGCGGTATCATCCCCTTCGTTGCGACGTTCCTGGTATGTTACGTCCTTTCAACACACCCTACCTCGTGTAGCCTAACTGACGAATCGTAGAACTTTGTGTCATATGCTGCGGGCGCCGTCCGCCTCTCGGCTCTCAGCAAGCACCAGGTCATCTGGGTCGGTTAGTGCCCTTCTCCGCCTGCATGTGCAGGCAGAGATGCTCATCCACATCGATAGCTACCCACGACTCCATTGGTCTCGGTGAGGACGGCCCCACGCACCAGCCTATCGAGACGGCGGTGCACTTCCGCGCCATCCCCAACCTCGACTTCTGGCGCCCCGCCGACGGCAACGAGACGTCCGCCGCGTACTACTCCGCGCTCACCCGGCGGCACACGCCCTCGATCCTCTCGCTCTCGCGGCAGAACCTGCCAAACCTCGAGGGCTCGACGATCGAGAAGGCGCTCAAGGGCGGCTACGTCGTGCACGAGGTCCAGGGCGAGGACCTGACGATCGTCAGCACGGGCAGCGAGGTGTCGATCGCGCTGGAGGCCGCGCAGGTGCTCAACGCGGAGGGCATCAAGACCCGCATCGTCAGCCTGCCGTGCTGGTCCATCTTCGACCTCCAGCCGGCCGAGTACAAGCTCAGTGTGCTCCGGAGCGGCGCACCCATCCTCGCCGTCGAGGCCCTCTCGGTACGTCCTTGCGATCCTCGGGTCGTAGTACACGTTTCGGGGAGAATGGTTGCTCACGCCTATTGATGCAGACTCTGGGATGGCAGAAGTACAGCCACGAGGTGCGTGTTTTACGTCTTGCTCTTGTAGTCCTCTATCGATGCTGATCATTGTTTTCTCGTAGGCGTTCGGTCTCACTGGCTGGGGTGCGTCCGGCCCGTACAAGAAGGTCTACGAGAAGTTCGGCCTTACTGGTCCCAGTACGTGACAATCTCCCTGGAAGGGTTGATCCGGGGCCCTAGACTGATGCGGTCTCTTCACAGACATCGCGGCGGTCGGCAAGAAGGTCGTCAACTTCTACAAGAAGAAGGGCGGCGAGGTCGTCTCGCCTCTGCTCAAGGCCATCGAGTCGATCGGCGGCGAGCACCTCTGATCGCGGACTGGTCGTGCTGCACACATAGGGGTCATTAGCGGATTAATGGGTGATACGATAGAACGCAGCAGTCTGTTCGCTTGTACTACTTCAACTCTATAGAATGGTCTATAACGCTCAGTTTGACGTATTCGTCGGAAGCCTGAAAGCTCAGCAGTGAAGATATTACCAGTAGTAGGAGCGGCGAAAAGCAGTACGCCGACGTTTGCATACCGACTTGCTACAGTTGGCTCGTGATATAGCAGGCTCCTCATTGGCTGGCGAGGGCTACGCGAAGATTCGGACGGGAACCGAAGGTGACGGAGAACGAGTTGCATTAGGCGACAAGACGGATGCTCGTCTGCTATAGTGGTGGCCTAGAGTATGCAGGATATCTATCTCCTCCGCTCGACCTCGATGGTGTCCCACTTGCGACGCTCGAGATCCTCGCGCTCGACGTCCTCGACGTGGGGCTTGAGGTAGCGGACATCCTAGAGTGTTCTAGATGAGAAACTGAACTGTAGTTTCGTGTGGGTCTGACTGCGCACCTCTTCGGGCTTGGTCCACTGGTCCTTGGGGAGGACGTCGTGGAGAACACCGCACTGGGAGGCGCGCTTGAAGCGGAAAGCACGGTCGTACTGCTGACGGGGAGTCAAGCGCTCCACAGCCTGTATACACGGTCAATATCATAGTGAACACATTTGAGAAAGCGTGCACGTACCCGTTCGACATCAGGCCTCTCCTCGATGACTACAAACCCGTCCATTCACAACTCTGCGCAAACCAGAAGGTTGGAAAATGACGTACGGAGGTCGTCGTACTTCAAGCCGAGTTTTCTGTAGCCCGAGACGTTGGCATACCAGTCCGAGACGGGCTTGAACCACTGGTAGAGGGTTCTGTTCCGGCGGATGAGGGGGGCGAGGGAGGGACCGAGGGGGCCAGCGATGGTCATCGTCGTCAATGTCTATGCAGCGTCCGCCGTTGGCGCCGGCGTCTCGAGACCCGCCGACGCACCGGCTGGGTCCGCGGCTCTCCCCGAGGGCTGCTTGCGCGTGTTTGGCTGCGGTGGCGGAGGACGCAGGGCTAGCTGCCCGATTTGGCAGCGATTAACAGAGGCTGCTAAAGATCGAGGGCGAGATGTGCTATAAAACATCGCTCGTCCTCGTCGTCCTCCTCCATCTCCTCATCTTCTTCCACCTCCCACACCCCACGCCTACCGTCGCCATGTCTGTCAACGAGCGCACCTACATCATGGTCAAGGTGCGTCCGACGCGTCCGGCGGCGCGCCCGCTGCCTCCTCCTGCCCGGAGCGCGCGCGAGAACGGTCACGGTACTGACGGGACGCGTCGAATGTGCAGCCCGACGGCGTCCAGCGCGGCATCGTCGGCAACATCATCAGCCGCTTCGAGCAGCGCGGCTTCAAGCTGACCGCCCTCAAGCTCGTCCACGCCACCCCCGAGCACCTCGAGAAGCGTCAGTCCGCCCCGAACTGTGTTCTCTCCGCCGTAGACTGACCGGTGCAACGCATACACAGACTACGCTGACCTCAAGGGCAAGCCCTTCTTCCCTGGCCTCATCCAGTACATGGCCTCCGGCCCCGTCGTCGCGATGGTCTGGGAGGGTCTCGATGCCGTCAAGACCGGCCGTGCCATGCTCGGTGCTACCAACCCCCTTGCGTCCGCCCCTGGTACGTCTGCTTCGTCACCACCTGTCGCCCATATATTGATCTATGCTTCGTAGGCACCATCCGTGGTGACTTTGCGCTCGCTGTCGGCCGCAACATCTGCCACGGTTCCGACTCTGTCGAGAACGCGGAGAAGGAGATCAAGCTGTGCGTATCCGTCTTCGCCCATGGATAGAGTATTGGCTAACGCCCTTGATCACAGCTGGTTCCCCGAGGGTACCGTCCAGTACACTCACGACCAGGCCAAGTGGATCTTCGAGTAGATGTGTGATCATGGAAGAAGTCGAGCACAACCACCTGTATAAAACCTGGCTCAGCATGTAGTCTTAGACCTCACACGCAAGTCGTTGATTTCACCATCGTCGTCCGAATGACCCCAGTACCTGAAGGGTGGAGGATTTCGAGGTTCTTGCTGCTATCGATCGCGGCTATACTCCCATGCGGCGAGAACGTGCCCTCCCTTCTCGCTTCAGTGACAATCTCGTGGCGATATCACCGTCGTCAAAATCGGCAAAGGTGGAACGTGCGCATGGTGTGCAGCGTAGATCGCGATGGGACGACCCTCCCGGTAACACATACGTCAAGATACCCTCGCAGGCACATAGTTTGGGTCATGTTACCCTCTTCAGCGCGGCCAGCAGCATTAGGTGGTCGACCAAATGTTGAGCGTAGTCAGCTCCGGCATCTGCGTGTGCGGCAATTATACATCACCATGTGAGTGTGGAGTATCATAGTATTCTAGCGAGCGCAAACTCTCACTTGCGCTCCTTGCACAGCGGATCCTCGGGACATCAAGGGTTTTTCTACATCCGTGTGGATACCTTCTTGTTAGTCTCACTGGGAAAGCCTACGTCCCTATCGCGACCGCAGCCGACAACACCGCAGGACAAATACGGACGAACGTGAGGCCTTATTCTCGTCTTACCGTATGCCACTAGTGCCCCACCACAAGGCAAAGCGGCCATAGCATTGCCAATCCCGAGCGCCATGACGGAGTCCGAGGATATGCTATGCACACCCAACATGGCACACAAGCTCTGCACAGCGCACAGTCGCGTACCTGATCACCCTGGACGCCCGTCGGCTTCTCATACTCGCCTGTGGTTCCCCGAGGAGCGGCCCGCCATGAGCACATAGGACTCGCTCTCGTTCGAGTGTCCGACGCCACCATCCGCGGGATGCCGACATAGCGTTAACAACTCTCCAGCACTACGTGGACGGATGCCGGTTATGTCTGAGCACCCGTGGACGCTACCTCCAACTACTCGGTGCGCCGACGCTAGCTGTCAATGACTGTGCGTCTCAGCTCGCCCAAGCCGCGTCGGGCTGCGACTTGCACTGGCGGGAGGAGCGCGAACGGCCGCCGAGGGTGCGGAAGCTCGGCCATTCCTCCGCCCGCTGCCTTTGCCTGAAGCATGTATGCTTCGGGGTTACTTCCTCACTCCGAACGCCTTATGCATGGGCGTGCCGAGGCTCTGCTCATACCCCCGTAGGCGCGCCTACATACCCGCGTCGGTGACAATCCCTCGGCGTCGGCATTCCTCTTAGAGCCCGGCAAGAGGCAAGAAGGTCGGGCGTGGAGGAGCCTGAAAGAGAGACTCAGCAGCTCGTTCGCTTCTCGAAACCTCTCAAAGTCATGGGTGGAAATTGACCCTTCGGGCCTCATGGTGGGTCCTCCGCACGATTTCTCAGAATAGACACGCGGGGTACCAATTGCTATCCTATCTCAAACTGCGTTCCGCCATCGACCGCGACCGCAGTGCGAGTTTGTCCCGGCCAAGCGGTACAGTCGCTCAGCCCGGGTGCGTACCACCCTGACGCGATACTGCGAGGCCGGCACGGGTCTGTCGTCCACTCCTGCCTGCCGCCAGATGATCGGCCCCCCACAATTCAATTGCGCATGACGATCAGCGCGCCGTAAGTCCGACCGCTACTTGATGTGTTTGGAGGGGTCAATACCGAGGATGGTCGAGTGTAGGCTAGCCTGAGTGGGTTGCGGTGCAGCGGTAAGTGTCCGCTACCGCCGTCGTGCCTAATCTCTGATGACTGTCTCTTGCGCGCGTTCCCTACAAACGGGCCGCCATGTGGAGCACGAGCCCCGGGCGAACGCGGTGGCGTAGCGACGGGAGCAGCCTCAGGCTTGAACGCCAATAGCGTCGGGCACAGCGGGGGCCGTGGCCTGTTTCCGTCGTCCCGCTACGCGTTATGGTACAAGAGGGCCTGTGAAGACGCCGAATCCAGTCCGAAATCGCGGAGAATATTATACACGCGCGCTGACACGGCGGGCCTCGGCCTGCCTGCGCTCGGCGACTCACCAGTGCACCGCAAGGTACCGACCTGGGAAGGGTGACGTATACCAATGTTCTTGTGGAGTACCGAGGGGCGGATCTCCCGCTCACAACGCGTTTCAGCCGCTACATTGCGGAACAGGATATTCTCTCAGGGTGATCAGTGTGCGTATACCTTGGCAATGGCATATATTCAGCAGTGAACATTGGTGAGAACCCAGGCTTCGCCAACCCGGAATCTAGCCAGCAGTCGAGGGAGAAAATGATATATTTGGTTGCAGCCCAGTTCGCGAGACTATGTTTGACGTCCGACAAGTATTCCCATAATTTGTTATAAGTAGAGCTATTAGCAGCACAGCATCAAGATTCGAACAGGGCTTCCTGTCACGGACAACAGCGGACAAGATATTCCACTTGGTGCTGCGCACGTAGTGATGATTGCCAACCGCTGGTCTCGGGGAGACCAGCGAAGAGTTGTGCGTTTCTAGGCATTGAAATAGATACGCTATGGCAGGCAAGTGACAAGGAGACCCGCTCTGCGTGCGGGATAGTAATACATTGTGTATCCTAAGGCGGCGTTCTGACATGAAGCATGCGGGCACCGTTTTGGTAAAGTACAACAGGGTAGTGGAAGGTGGCTAGTGGGACGGTAGCACCGGTATGGATCGAGACTCGTCTGGTCAGGGCGTCGAGGCTGTCCTAAACGCGATCGAGGTATGGAGACAACGGCGGAGCATCGAGCAACCTGACCGTCTCTCGACTAAAGGCGGGAGGAGGTAAGGGTGATAGACGCGAGTGTGGTCGTGCATGGTCATTCGTGTTGAGGAAGTGTTCTACTAATAGTCGGTGCCGAGTCAATGCCAGGGGCGACGCCAAGAAATGGACAAAAGGACTAACACATGTCTTGTACACAATAAGTTACGGTAGCTGAACTCTACGGGTAGTCACCCGCGGAGCAGCTGATCTAATGTCAGGACATGTGGCCTGGAGGTGTAGACCTGGAAGGCTGGGAAGCTGTCAGTGTCCCAGTGGCGCAGGCGCACTCTGTAGCACCACGTACTTGTGCTGCAGTCATCCCAGAGTAGAAGACATGACGCGCCAAGGATGAAGACAGCCCCCGCGATGGCGAGGATTAGGACGAAGCAAATCGTGGAGAGTAGCGTGATGTCTTCGGGCTCAGCCTTGAGCTCCGGGTGCTCGTACAGCTTCAAAGAGCGCATGGTGATTCGTTACTGTAGACAAGGAAGCTGTGGTGGTGTGGACGGGAGGGATGTGGCAAAGGCACCGTGCAGCCACATCTTGGGCTATATACCTGCGCGCCGGCGCTGACTAGAAGGATGAGATCTGGAGAAGCCGCCAACAGAGCGCTGAGGCCCAGGAGACGCCTTTCGGCGGGAGAGAAGCTGGTGCCAAATACGGTCTGTCCGGGGGATGGAACGAATCCCAGACGCCGCAGGGGGAAACGCCGACGAGAGGCGCAGAAACGATTGTAAGCCTGGCTGCGATGGACCCGAGCCCGTCATCGTTCTCGTCGTCCTCCCCGATCGGCGGCTTACCTTTCTAAGCACCGTGCTCCCGGGCTGGAAAATGCTGGCGGTACCCTCCGGCGCGCCCGGACGAACTGTCAACGCCAGCCGGCGGGTTCGTGATGCCTTTCGCCGGTCGACTGCCGCCTCTAGAAACTTTGTCCGCAGTCCGGACACAGAGGGGAGCGGGAACGCTGCAGGAGCATGACCCCCAGGGAGACGGGAGGCACCGGTAGGATCCAACACCACTGCATCTTCGACGACGGCGCAGCCGCCGTACTTGTAGCGCTGGCTCGGAAGCGGCACCGCGTGCAGATCGGCGTCCGTGCACAAATACGGTGCGGACCAGCCGAGAACCATAGCATCTATTGAAAGCCACGATCATAGTGTCGTGACGTCGAGATTCGCAGACGCCCGGAGGTATTTGAAGCAGCGTCGAAATGTCCAGGGCGCCACGCTCAACGTTCATGGAGCAATTGACCCAGGGCGAGCTACAAAATTGGTGCGCCAGAAGACGCGATGGTCCAGAGGCAACCATAGTAGTCGCATATAGGAGCCGGGTATCACTCACAGCAACATAAGTCCTAGACTTGGCGATGACGGCGTAGGGCAGCAGAGGAAAGCCTACGGAGTGGTTTGAGTTGGGTGAGGAAACAGTAGAAGGACTCTGCTCTTACGAAGGGATGAGGTCAAGTCTGTAGGGAAGAGGGCCAGAGCAGCCACGCCGTAGGTATCTATGGAGCACCGACGGCCGCCGCGTATTGTACTATGTTTCCTGTAGTACGTCGGCCACTGTACACGGCGCCCACCCCTTGTCGTGTCGGAGTTGTCGGAGGTCCAGATAGGGAAGTTCGGCGATGCTCCGCTTCGAGGGGAAAGTCCAGTTATGATGGGGCCCGGCTCCTGTTGTCGAAATGTCCAAGGGGATAGTGTTACCCCGCCCGATTCATGGCGCCCGGTACCATAGAATTGTACGCTCGTCTCCGCACTGGAGAAGGAGGATCGACGATGATGCTACCGGGAAGCGTGCCCTTTGGTAACACTGACGGGTCCCGAGAGACAGCAAAACTGGAAGCGTCGCGCGAGAAGGTGTTCTCTTTACGAACCCGTTGCATTTCTGGCCATCTACATGCATGGACGGGTCAGAAGACTGCCACGCGTTCTGGTCATCAGGCACGTACTCTTCGGTCAAATTTATTCGTAGAGGCGGGAGGCGAGACCTGTGTGCGGTTCTATCCGCAACAAAGGCGACTCCGGTCGGAGCAGAGTCTTGCTCGCGCCTTTGAGGGGGCGTCCCACTGGCTGCGGGATGATGAACGACCAAGGCCATGTGTATTCTTGACGCTTGCTGGGACTTTGTGGTACCCCGGATGCTGATGCACAGCCCGAGCCATCGTAGAGCGCGCGATTTGGGTAGGGCGCACCACAGGCCGAGAGGGTTGCAAGGCGCGAATCGCGTGCTTCATCGTAATGAGCTAGGCCAAAACCAGTTTGTACGGTGCGCACGCCGTCGGGAGTCGGGCGCAGCGCTCTGCCACAAGAAAATACTCACAATCAGTACGTGCGGGACGTCGCGCGTCCGGGCACGCCACAGTGGCCAGAATAAACCGCCAGCGGCCGCTCGCATTAAGGCTTTTTTTCAGGGATGACGAGAGGTACATGTTCCGCCAAGAAGGATATGTAGAGGACAGAACGGCCGTTTCACAGAGTCACCACCGGGATGGCGAAGAATATCACCCGGGCTAGTTGATTCTATCCGCCCACCCAGAACATCGGCTTCCGATGGTGGATTGACGCGCGAAGCGATCATCTGCTGGGTCAAAGCCATGTGTTATGACTAGTACATGTTGCGCGAGCGCATCACTATATGATGACGAGCGTTGAGTGGCCCCGAGATAGGGAAGGGCGGCATTCTACTGCGCAAGATTCTCGCATGGTACTCACATATATGTAAACGCCGCTCCACGTCGCCGTCTACTCCTTACTTTCCATGGGAGGATGATCGTGGCGGCGGCGGCAGGGACCAACGGACGACTCTTGTACTCTGAAACAGCGAAAAGCTGGGCGATAGCCTTTCTGCTTATGTGTCGGGCGAAGGCGTTCGTCGGGGAGAGGGACGATGCCAAGACTGCGCCGGCTGTTGGTGGACGAACGCGATATCAGTTACACTGGCAGGGCGATGCGACCAATCGAGGATGAAGCTCTTGTACTTGCGAATTGTACATGGCGTGACCAGGAGTCCAAATGTTAGTGGAGATCCTGGTGGTATTCGAATCATCATTCGAGACCGCTCTAGTAGTGAAGATGCCCTAGGACGTACCAGACCCCGGCGGCGGCGAAGGAACACCGTATAACTTGGACGCCAGTCGAGACGTCGAGACTCGTGCACTGCTGGTCGTTTGGGCGTATCTAGGTGAACATATAATGCCGGTCTTGCTGCCCGAATACGACGCCATCCAGTGACTGAATCATCGGGGGAGGTTCAGAACACCGGCGCGGCGGCCGTCAACGCTCGCCAGTCTGCTCCAAATTCTTCAACAGTAGCTGTCGAACCACCCCACGGATCCCCAGATAATTGCGCTCTCGCGTCGAGGCCACACCAGTCTGCACGAGCCCGGTATCGCGTCTCCGTGTCTCCCCGAAGCCAACGGACTGACTGCAAAGGCAACCCGCTCGGTAGAAGTGCTGCGAATGACAGTGTTTCATGTATCCGTGTACATCTTCCCCATTCTAAGTGAACCAAGTCTCATATAGACCGGCGTGGCGACTCACCAGCACAGTACACGGTCCATAGTAGATACGTAGCTTCAGAGACAACCGTAGGTGCGTATCATCGAGACGTCGATCATGGCTGTAGTCGGCAAGACGTGCTGGCCAGTGGCTTCGACTTACGCACAGCTTCCGGCTCCTGGCACCTCTCAGTCACGACAAACCCACGCGTGGCAAACATCCACTCGAAAGTCGCGGTATATCAGTTTCGATGTATTCCGTACGTACGGCCGGGCTCGCGACTGAGTGAGTACTAGGGATGATGCTGATACAGAGGAACGTAGGAAATAAGGAACGTTATGTAGTTGCGGTGGTGCGGTGCGGCGGTGCGGTGCGGTGTGGTGTGTATGTACGTACGGTGGCGGTACCTATGACAACAGACAAATCGAGAGAGTCGGGGCGCAGACGAGGCGGGAGAGATCAAAAGGAGGCTCGGGCAGCGGGACGCGGACGGAGGATGAGGATGAGGACGAGGACGAGAGGGTATGAGCCAAGGGGTACTACCATGCGACGAGTACGGCGGGAGATATGCTTTGCGGGATAGACGATGCAACAGACGGGAACGAACCGAATAAATAGTCCGGAATATGGATAAGAGAGCGGAGGGTCGGGCGGGGTGCGAGGCAAAGAGAGGATAGCGGGCGTGGTACGGAAAAGGGGTGGTGGGAGGGCGCTGTGAGCGCCCCGCCGACGCCCATCAACGATAGACGTCGGCGACGCAGACCCAACCGGGGCAGCGCTCTCGCCGTGCGTCCCCAGGCGACGTAGGCTGCACGGCAGGCGTGCGAGTCCTCGTCGTCAGTCCGGGAGCACCGGAGCATAACGTCGCGTACGAGGCGGCTATCGAGTCGGTAAGCGAGGACGCCATAGGTATAATGCAGGAGGGGATATCGACAAGGGCTGGACGCTGAGAGTGTATGCACGAGGTAGCGCTAGTTCGCAAGGGACAACCCGTCAGCCCGAGGGGCATTACCTGCCCGCAGCGAGGATGAACGCGAGTTCTTGCTCGTTGGCGGCATACAACTGGCGCGAACGCGCTTTCAGACGCACTACAAAATATGGTTAGCTCCACTGATACAACGAGCAGACGCCGAGAATACTCACGCATGCGGTCGAAGCTGAGAAGCGCGACCTTGGCCGCGTTCGTCGTGTCGTTCGCCGAGGACGCGTCAGCCCTGAGGAGCGCAGAGCGGTCGACCCAGTGCTCGTCTTGCCACAGCGCGGCGCGCAGGATAAGATCGTCCATGTTGCGCTCGCGCGCACCGCTGGAGAAGTCAATCTCCTCCGTCCGGACGTTGAGGTTCGAAAGATAGTTGCCGCGCGAGGTCTGCACCTTGAGCGACGTCGAGTGCGAACGGACGTGCGAGGAGACGTAGGCAAGCGCCGCGCCGGCGGCCTGACCAAGAGGGGTCGAGTTCGTCGACTGGCTGTCGAGCTCCATGACGACGGGAAGGGGAACCACGACGGTCCACTTGCCGCATTCAACCAGTGCAGAGAACTCGGCGAGCGAAGAGAGGAGGACGTTGGTATCGACGACAAGGACCGTGTAGCCGGCGACCATCCGCAAAGACTGGCGCACGACCTCGGCTTTCCGGGGTGACCCACGCGAGCGGCGACTGGGCGAGCCCACATTGCCGTGCTGGCCCGACTGAAGCAGTGACTGGAGATACCTCCGGCGAGCCTAAGAAGAACGCATACGTTAGCACTGTATAGCACAAAACCCACGGCAGGCAGGCTTACCTTGAGCCTCCGGATCTCCTCCGAATCCTCCTCGCAGTCCTCAGCGTCCTCGCTCAAGTCGTCGTCAACGGCGGCGCCGTCATCATCGACCTCCATCGAATCGTCATCCCACCTCGTCCCCCGCATACGCATCTCCTCCGCCTCTCGCTCACGCCGCTCCTCCTCGCGCCACCGCGCGACCTTCTCCGCGAGCGAGCCCTCGACGCGCCAGCAGGGCCGGCCGTCCTCGGGCGACGCCACCATGAACTTGAAACCGTGCACGTCGCGCGCGATGCGGAGGCCCGCGCGGGTGAGACGCACCCAGCGCCGCTTGTCGGGCACGTTATCGTGCGCGCCCGCGCCATCGCGCTCGTCCGTCTCGTCCTCGACGACACCGTCCACCGCGTGCTCGGCCGTCTCGACGCGGTCGAGCACCTCGATCTCGATGTTGCGCTCCTCCCCGGCCGTGTCCGCGTCCTTCGTCCAGAACCCGCGCTCGAACACCTTCTTGCCGCCCCAGCCCATGCCGCGGATGCACCAGTCCTCGGGAAGGGGCTTGCAGCCGCTCGTGAGCAGCAGGCCGCTCTCGGCGCTCACCTTTTGGTGTTCGCGGAGGACGTCCCGGCGGGGAATGCTGCTCGTGAGGAAGGACGCGAGGTCTTCCCAGGGGATCGCGCGCTCGAGCGCGGACCGGGCGGTCTGGTCCCGGAGAACGGTGGCAAGGAATGTGAGGATGATGGTGTTGTACGGGTTCAGGGTGTCTGCGGTGTACTCGCTTGTCCTGCGCAGTGGGTGCCGGAGGGTGTGCGAAAGCATCGTGAACGTAAGTTCCATGGCGAGCTTAAGCGCCGCAGGAAGCTCGGGCTCTGTAGACACCGGCGAAGGTGCCTCGCCTACGCCAAGAGCCGACCTGTCGACGTCGACGTCCTCGTCGTCGACCTCCATCTTCGAGTGGTCGCCGTCGAGGCGCTTCGCCATGAGCACCTTGATCTTGCCTGCCGTCGCGCCATTCGCGAGTACTGGGCTCGCGCCAGGAGCGCCCGGTGTGCGCGACTCGATGCCAGCGACGCGGCGCAGGACTGCAGTAGGCCGCCCATACTCGAAGAGAGAACCGATGTTTATGAGCGCCATCATGATCCATTCTCTCTCTTCGACCTGTTCGCCGTCTGCCAGAGAAAAGTTAGCGCCCTTTCGGTAGACCAGCACATTAGGCGCCTATACCACCGCAAGACGTACCTCCGATCTGGAGCTTCTCCCGGAAGCGCTCCAGAACGCGCTTGAAGTCGTCGAGTTGGATGTTGGTGAACAGCATGCCGTGCAGGCACACGAAAAGTTCCGTGAGACGCGCATCAGGCGCTTGACGGCGCGCTTGCGCGGTCGGTGACCACATCGCGAGGACGGACTCGCGCGCCGTGGAGAAAGGATGGAAAGCGACCATACTGTGCAGATAGAAGTGTTAGCCGGGCCGACTACCGCGCAGCGAGCAGACCCGCGGACGCTCACCTCTTGACGAAATGATACACGCCGCGCAGCTCCTCATCTGTCCCGTCCTTGTCGCGGCAGAGCAGCCCAAGGTGGTGCTGCAGCTTTCCCGAGTTGGGCGTGATGGCCAATCCTCGCGCGAACCAATCCTTTGCGACCTGTCTCCAACGCTCCTTGTCTGGGTCTAGTTCCATGAGCCGCGCCGCCTCTTGACCAACGCTTGGGATATTCTGCATGTGCGCAGCACCACCGGCTATCGCGTCCGCTCCGACCGGCATCTCGGCTTCCGAAGATTGCGGGCTGTCGTCGATGCGTGCGGGGGTCGGAGAGACCACGTTGGAGGGGACGTCTGGGGCGTCGGTCGGTACGTTCGGCGTCGACGACCGTGGTGTGTGCGAGACCAGCAAGTTGTTCTTGGCCACGGCGGATGTCGTGAGGGAGTTACCGGAGGTATGCGTGCCCTCGACCAGGGCACTCACGGCCATCCAATACCTTGATAGGTCGCCTAGGGCCTCGAGGAACGATCCGCGGTATTGCGCGAAGTTACGCTCTTCGAAAAGACCGCCGTAAAACACATACGCGTAGTTAAGGAATTGCTAGAAATGAACCGCAGTCAGTGGCTGAAGCCACAGCATCGGTTACTCCCACTCACCTGCAGGTATTCTAGCGCAACCGGAGAGGTAGTCGGGGGTCGCGCCGCATGTCGGAGGGACTCCAGGAGGTGGTAGAATGCATGCGACCAGAGGCGAATGATCAGGTTGTACTTCTGGGGGATATTCTTGAGCGACGCGGGAACGGTGGGCGCTAGCGTGAGCGCGAGCATCTCACGGATGCTTTCCGCCAGTCTGGGTGGGGACAGCGTTATCAGTCTATTCCAGAGGAACGAAACGGCCACACTCACGCTCGATGGTCAGCTACCAACTTGCGCCATCGTTCTGATTCTTCTTCCTCGCTCGCGCCAGACCGCGGTACGCTTGAGCTTGCAGGACGGCCTTTGATCAGGACGCCTGGCCTTTGAGCACGCTCGTTATCATCGCCGCGGTCACGCTCGCGATCGTTCCCAAGGAGTCTGCTCTCAAGCCCGCTAATGGTGCGATATACCTCCTTGAGCTTGCGCGAAAACGCATTTGCACTAGAGGCGCTATCTTCCGATTTTGGTCTCGGATTTGCCGAATCGAATAGCGCGGAGGAGGCAGAAGAAGAGTCGGTGGTGGCGGAAGAGAGGGTGAAATTAGATGAGATTGTAGAGTGCGCATACGAGACCGAAGATGTTGAAGAAGCGGAGACCCAGTCTCCTGACGATTTCGGTGTCGGTGTCGGCCGACCGACGCTCGGAGAACCGTTAGGAGGAGCAACCGCGCCATGTTGGCGATGCTGGGAGGAAAACAGGACGGCGTCATGTTTTCGTGGGTCGAAGAGTTGACGATGGGCGTCAGGAACACCACGCGAGGGCTGGTTAGGTGGGATGCGTGCTGGGATTGCACGAGGGGAATGGGAGCTTGACGCGCCGTCCGACATAGCCTCGGGCTCAGAAGTCATGGCCGGTCTCCGTATTGGGTCGGTGTTCGGGTTGTAGAGCTTACCGGGGCTCCCGTTCGCGGCCGGGCGTGCATGCGAGGCTCTTGGCGAGCCGTAGGAGGAGATCTTGAGACGGCGCGAGAAATCGTCTGGGTCAGCGTCCATATGAGAGGGGGAGGCTTCGGAGACGACGATGTTCGGGTTGGGGACGGGTGGGGCATGTAATCTTCGCGGCGAGGATGGGCGCGTGGTTGTGGGTCTGGACGAGGTTGAGGGTTGTGCCCTGTCGGGCCGTTCGCGTGGTACGGCTATCCTGTATGGCACGGCGGGGTGTTATGCAACATCAGCAGGGTTCTGGAGAGACACGTACGCTGCTTGTTTTCGCCTGAGGGCGATGATCTTGTCGGCGATGTCAGGCTCCCTCTCCTTGCCCTTCCTTGACTGAGTAGTGGTTTTGGTGTGGGTGGGCTCCTGCATGACGGGGGTGAGGAGGGTGTGGGGTGCGCGTCGACGCGCTGAAAGAGACGGAGTGGACGGAGAGGAAGAGAAGGACGAGGGCGGAGAGAAAGAGAGGGCGTGCTGCGATGCGCAGTGAGGGGAGGAATGCTAGCGGGATCTGCCCCTCAGCCAATTGCGAAGTCACTGGCCTGCGCACTCCGCAGTCGCCACCGCTGCGCATTCAGATCTCGATCGATCCTCTCCTGTCACGCTCCCCCGCACAACCCCCTCGCAGTCACGCGGGGTCACACACGGTCACCCGCCGTCACACGGCTGCGGCACCGCACGGCTGTCCGCGATCGGGGGCGTTCACGCGCCGTCGCGCCTTGCCTCCCGCCTCCTCCTCGTCCCGCTCGCCCCCGCCGCAGACGGGCGCAGGTCGTCCGACCAGCCCTGTCCACCGCACGCCTGCGTACTTCTTGCTGGCTGGATTACCTATCCGTCTTATCCGTAGCTACGTAACGCTTTCAGTCGCGCACCCACTGTGCCTTGCGCTCACGACATCAGCATGCCATCGTGTCCATCCGTCTGTCCGTCTGGCAATTCCTACTGGCTCCCAAGCTCCCTTCTCTCCTCGGTGCCTCCTCGGTGCACACCCTCCGGTCCCATTTTGGTCAGCGTCTCTGTGATATTGGCATCTATTCTCACCCAGCGTCTCGCGCTGGCCACCTGTCCAGCCCGGTGGCTTTTGCTCGACTCTCGCGCTCGTTCCCTATCCTACCGCTCTCAGGGCTATATATGATCGCAGATTTTTCCGTTGACCTGCTAGCGTCCAAGAGGCTCCGCCCGCCCTCTCAGTGTCCCTTCCCATGCTCGTGCCCTACGTAGCCTCCCTCACTAGCCTCGCGGCACTTTATCTCGACTCCTACACCCAATAAGCGCGTATCTAGTTACGTGCCACCCTATGCAGTGGTGAGTCTCAACACGACATCGTTACGGGAACTTTACAAGGAAACGATGCGATTGCTACGGTCGTGTATCAACCTGGCAGCCTCGATCCTTCATGGTGGATGATTGTCAGCGCGTGAAGCAGCAGTACGGTCCAAGTCCGCGCTGTTGTAGGACCGGTTAAGTCGCGCAAAGCAAAATAGTGTGGAAGAGTCGGAAGGACACTCAAAGCACGAGAGTAACGCAAAAGATATAGGGAATACCTACGGCTGCTACAAATACCGTACAATCACACCCCACCTGGAGTCGTCTACAATATGATCATGCCGTGGGGTGGTCATCGAGATCATCTACTCGACATCGCTTGAACCTGTCGACCGTGGCATACACGGAAACCTCAAGAGGTGCGAGCAACTCTCGTTTCCGACTCGAACTCAGACGAGATGGGCTGACTTGCGTCTTCCCTATAGTATGTAACAGGAAGGCTCCTGTCTCTGTCGCATATGATAAAAGTGGACGTAACAACGTCCGCCCACCAGCTATAGTACATTTGTGCAAGTTTCGCCCGCCACACGACAAAGGCACTCCTCGAACCGTTCGCCGCTTCGAGAATGCGCGTACAGGGACGTCACGTCACCACGCATGATGGCCGCCGCTCACGAGAATGCTGCGGTGAACGCCACGGACGCCGTCAGCACACGGCCCACGCGGCGGAACGCAGAGAGGGGTACGTACTCGCTTCCCGTGCAGAATGTGCTCGCGTCGCTCGCGAGCCAGGTTACGACCCCGCGAAGTTCGTCCGGTCGCCCGATCCGCCCGAGCGGGTTCAGGCTCGCCCACTTGTCGAGCAGGTGCGGCTGCGTGTCGAGGTACGCTGCGGTCATGCTATATTACATGCGTCACATCAGTCCGTGCGCCGTGCTGTATGCATCCGGACGGGCGTGACAGCTCCAATTTGACGTCTCCCGAGGACAGTGGGCTGATGGCGCAGGGAACCCGGCGTCTTCTCAGCCAGGACGTATGTATGTGCTTCCGGAAGCCCTGAGACTCCCGGGCACACACGCACACGAAGCGGCGCGCGGGTCCCACTGCCGCAGCAGCCCACCATCCGGACGTCCATCTGCAGCCACACGACAGAGCTCGACGGGAATGGACCGTACTCACTTTGTGTAGATGTGGCCCGGGCTGAGCGTGTTCACCCTGATGCCCCTCGGACCGAGCTCGCAGGCCATGCTGCGGCCCATCTGGATGACGGCGGACTTGGACGTGTTGTACGATACCCACGCGTGGTCCTGTACGACGTCGCGAGTCAATATGAGCACCGAGAACGCGCGCATACGTTCCCTCCGCCGCAGTACGCGCTCGGATCTTGGGCGACACTCTTGGAGCTTGCGCCCGCAGCAGACCGCCGCCCGCAGGCGGGAGTCGCCCGGAGCGAAGAGACGCGTACGCACCTTGTTGGTGATGCTGCCGCTCATGCTCGCAATGAGGATGATGCTCCCGCCCTTCCCGAAACGCGCCATCTGGCGGCCGGCAGCCTGTGCGGTGAACAAGACTCCGTTCACGTTGACGTCGAGGACCTGTGGATTGACGCGTCAGCCGTTGCGTATGTCTTGCGGAACAAGCCCGCGGCGCATGCGAAGGTGTGGACTAGGCCTTCGCCTACTACGACGGCGCAGGCGTACCGGGTGCGCAACAGCTACGCCGCCTGTGGACGAACTCAAACCGCATACGCCGCACCGCCACACATTCGCATACACACTACGCCGCTTGTCGCGAACCCAGTACGAAGTACTGCAGCAAACCGAGCTACGCACATCTTGAAACTGCTTCGCCGGGTACTCCAGGCAGTCGGTGTGGCTCTTCAGCACGCCTGCCGCGGCAATGCCCACGTCCAGCCTGCTTTCGTTGTCGCCGATCGTCTCGCCGATCTTCCACATCGCCTGCTGGTCGCGCACGTCCGCGCTGAGGTACTCGAGCCGCCCGTAGGTCCCCTCGAGCCGCGCGGCGTAGTCGCGCACCGCGATCCACTCCGTGCTGGGGTGCGCGGGGAGGTCGACGCAGTACACGACGCGCGCGCCGGCTTCGATGAGGGCGAGCGCCATCTCGAGCCCGAGCCCGCGGTTGCCGCCCGAAACGAGGGCGACGCGGTCGGACAAGGAGAACTCGTTTGCGAATAGCGTTGGCACTGCCGCTATCGATGGAGAGGGTCACCGTATGTCAGTGTTCGTGAATGCCGTCATATACTTAGAAGCGTACGTGTGTCCTGGCTTTCCAGAGCTCGTGCTACGCCAACCGGTCCGTACGGGGGGATGTTTCCTGTCTTCTTCCAGGCGTTGGAGGCGGCATCGCGCAGGCGTGCGGTGCTGGAGAATCCCGCGCGCCAGAGTTGGGTTGCTGCGAACCGTCTTTGGTGGGTCAGAGCAACGAATGCCCTCCGCGTAGCGAGCAGTGTGGTCATTGCGACTGGTCAGGCCCTGGCTAAGCGCGTGGGTGGGGTGAGTCCGTCGATTGTGGGACCGCTGCTGGGTGAACGAGACGAGGAACGTGTTAGCGGTACCATTCCCGCCAACCTTGTACATATAGACCGTGCCGCCGGGCGCGACCATAGCTTCGACGATGTACATAAGAGAAGAGATACGGAAGAGATCATGGGATCATCATGAGACTCCCTAGCCTGCGCAATTGGAGTACCAGATGGAGGGGGTGACAGTGCGGTCGGTGCTCTGCGTGGTCAATGCGCCTGATAGGTTGGCGGGAAGAAGCCTGGCAAAAACCTTCAAGCAAGCAAAAAGTCCCGCGAAGGAGGTCAGCTGGGTCATTGCTTGGCAGGTCAGTGACGGGGCGCTCATAGACCGCGTTCCACGCCATGACTTCGGTAAATGGGCTGGAAGAGCAGGCGGGCGGATTTGTAGTGCGCTTGTACGCGGTGAGTACCTTAATTCGACCACACCCCGCCACCCAACTGTTCTAGGAACTGCTGTGACACCGCAGGATGAACGAGAATCGGAACGCGCCGAACGGGTACAATGGGCGTCGGGAACGTGCGATTCCGAAGGAACGGCTCGAAAGTGATCCAGGAGAGGTAAGAATAGGTGTCAAGATAGGAGAAGCAGCCGTCGGCCCTACTGCTTGGGAACGCGAGTGGTCCAGGCGATGATCTTTGCGAACAGTCTTCGGAACCATGCCATGCCCCATCGTGTCGAGACCTCCTCTCCATTCCATTGGTCGATCAGTTGGACGATCTTCATGTCGTCGTCCAGGTCCACGAAAACGACCGACTTGATCTCCTGTAAAGCAGTAGACTGTGAGTCCCAAAGACAGGAGAAGGATAGGAACGTGCAGACCCTCCGTATCCCGAAGAGACGTAGATGATAAATGTATGTTTGCGTATACACCAGTCTGTTAGGGGCCAAACCGGCAGACAATATGCGTGTGGAGACGTGCTCTATCGTCCTCGCTAAACGTGGCTGCACAAACGTCTCGTTAGCTCGCAAAATCATCCATACATGTGGGAGACGAAACTCACAATCGCGAAAAGGACGGCGTCGATCTCGCGGAGACCTTTGCACTTGAACAGAGGGTGCTCAAGAGACGCGTCCGTGCGCCAACGCCGCCGAATGACCTCCAAGCTCGGCCTCCCCGCATATAGCTGTGGGTTGCGCGATATGAGCGAAAGTGCTCATCTAGTTCTGCGCTATGGCGAAACCAACCTGCTCCAAGTCGCTGATGACATCCTGGAACGCGAGCTCTACGCTGGGGTCTTCGGTGCTCCGAGTCATGCTACGTCTCCGCCATGCCTGCGGGTGCAGAGGGGGCTCCTCCGAGTGACGCTGTGGCAACGCGCCAGAGTAGTGCGCTCCGCCCGTAATCGAGCTAAGGATGTCGTTGGCGCGGACAGGGGAAAGGTGGGCAGAGCGATGGCGCGTAATTGTAGGCGATGGCGAGAGAGAACGCGCGGCGTGGGGGCTGTTTTGCGAGCTCATGACGATGAACGAGCTTTACACTGAGAAACAGACGCGGTGGAGCTGAGGATGGTTCAGAGACGATACTCCGTTCAACAAGGTTACGGTTCAGGAGGAAGGCTGGACCGCACCATCACTGGCCTCCTGCATGTGAATTAGGTCTAGCGGATGCGGGGATCTTCCGAAACTCGGAGCTGGCACATACTGAATTATTGGAATGATCGAAGAGGCCCGACGCGTCGATCTTGGTCTGGACTGTTAGGCTCTGCTACGCTCGGGTGGCAATATCTGAGCGGCCTATGGTCGAGTAATCACGTGGAGTCATATCTCATACAGGATGTATGTACGATACACCGAGGCTCTGTTCGTGACCACAAGTGCAGGAGGTAGCAGAACACCTCGACAGGCTCGCAGGCTGGTTACGGCGGGGCAATATGGCAGACTTGTGCCTGATCGGCAGCTTGGCCCGAGACCCGGCATATCCCGGGAGTTTGACAACATGTATCTCAACACAGGCCTATCAAGTACCGGTACCCACATCGCAACCTATGTGCGCGGACGTAATGTCATGCCTTGTCGAGTTGGCCGTCATATCTGACGATTTACGAAATCTCGAAGCAACTCAGAAGAATATCAATAACCCGCGAGAGGGCGCTACCGTCGAGGAACACGGCAAGTCTGCATCCGCCTTGAATCAGCGAAGCACCCTTGCTGCTTCTCCCGTACGCGTGTTGTTCATCGCCACGCTTGCCGCGCGTGTCCGGTTCCAGGGCTCCTTGACATCCGTTGATAGCTGGGACTAGTCTACGACCACCATCTCGGCTGTGTGTTTAGAGCTGTGACCTGGCCTGAGCGGCGTGCCGGGCGGCAACCATGAACGCGTCGTCAAGTGTCGCGGTATTCTGGGACTACGGTAAGTTCAGCCTATTGAAGCAGCTCTATGGAGGCGAGTACGAGTCTGATTACTTATACATCTGCCGCTCATCTTGCAGAGAATTGCGCCCTACCAGCCAACGAACCACCGTATGCGATAGTGAACAAGATACGTCGCTTAGCGCATCAATATGGCAGTGTGAAGACGTTCAAGGCATATCTGGAGTACGCGGAGCAGACGTCGCCGAAGCTAGTTTCACTTCGGTCCGAGCTGCAGTCGTGCGGGGTGTCCCTCATAGACTGTCCCCACATCGGGCGCAAAGATGTCGCCGACAAAATGATGATGGGTATGTTCGTCAAGGCTAGCACCAACGTCGCCATATTAAAGCTCTTATTCTTCGCAGTGGATATGATGGCCCATGCTATGGACAACCCTGCGCCGGCGACGATAATCCTAATCTCAGGAGATCGGGACTTCCTCTATGTTGTATCCACCCTCAGCCTGCGACAGTACAGGATTGTGCTCCTTGCGCCAAAGAGTGCGTACGGAGGACTGAAAGGCCAAGCCGACGCCGTCTACAACTGGCCGGACGACTTCCTCCCTGACTTGCCCATCAGTTCCCTCTGGCACATGTCTCCTGCACCGAGCATTCAGGAGCGTAAGATGCTCAAGGCCGCCTTCCTAGTGCCTCAAGAGCAACACCAGTCCCATTCACTCTCCCTGTCCCCGTTCTCCCCTCAGTACCAGGTGGCTTCTCAGTCCCATCCCTTCTCTCGTCCTAAGCCGATCGATCAGCCCCAGCCGCCTTCCAAGTATGAAATGGGCTCTTCAACTGACACTGCCTTAGAGGAGGGACACGGGCGTGCAGTTGTCGTAGAAGATGACTCTGCTGATGGCGCGCCTCCAAGTCCTGTTGATACCCAGCTTAACCTCGATCTGGTATATCCTCCTGAGGATGTCTTGACCGAACAGGCTGCCCAGCCAGCGCTTCAGCTCGACCCGAGCAAGGAGATAGCCAGCGACGTTGTCTCTACTGCCACGGTATGTCTTCTAGGTGTGATTCTGACCGCCACGCGCGCACGAATCTGATGTCTTGGTTCTGCAGCAGACGCAGGACGATGGAAGTATCGATGCTGCCGCCATCGAGGAGGGCGAGATCGCGCCTGAAGCTAGCACGCAGGGTACCCCGACCTCAAGCAGCAGTGAACAGGTTGGAGCCTCGCACGCAGATCGTATTTCAAGCCTGCTCGCTCCCCATGGACCGGCGTCCCTCCCGTCCCCTCCCCCTGACTTCCCGCCTATCCCTCCGATGGGTGTGGCGATGCCTACCATCTTCTCCTTCGTGCCTACGAGCGCCCCCTCCTACGCCAACACAGCATCCTGGCTCACGGGTGCGAACACTATTGCGCTAGCCGGGCCGTCGACTGTGCCCGCTCGCCCCCCAGGCTTCGGCCACGCCCTCCCCGAGCGACCATGGATTTTCCCGGGCACGGGAGGGGGCAGCACTACCGGCAGGAAGGAGGCGTCTCCACAACCATCCAAGAAGGAGCAGGCGAAGGAGAAGAAGGCGAAGAAGAAACAAGCAAAGAAAGCGCCCTCCCAGGCGTTCCAGCCGCTCGTGCAGGTGCTCAGGAGGGAGCATGCGTCCGGCAAGGCGCGCGTCGAGTTCTCGCTGCTCGGCCAGCTCCTCTCCAGCGCAAACGACGCCGCGCTCAACCATGTGTACCGAAGCGCGGGCGTCGGCTGCCTCAAGAAGTACGTCGCGCTTGCGGTCAAGCGCAACATCGTCACTATATGCCGCGAGTGCAAGGATGCGCGCGAATATGTCGCGCTGTGTAAGCCTTATCGCAAGTAGCCAGCGGGACAGTGCTGCCCTTGTCCTTGGGGATGGCAGCACCTTGACAGCCGTGGGATTGCTGTGCGGAGTGTAAGAAGTAGATGTAGACACAGTCTGACAGCGGAGCTCCTGATTCTCTTGTGTATGGGAACGAAGAGCGTAGTCGGCGTGCCGACATGGACATATGTACTCATTGCATCTTGTGTTGGGTTCGGTGAACAAGGTTCCCTTGCGAAGACCCGCGTAATTAGCACACTGGTCGAAGAACCAATACATATCATCATGACAGCGTATGAGCGCGACAGCATTCTTAGTACAGACACCATGTTACTAACAAAGCCTGCGCCCTGACCTCCGACGCGAGAGAAACCGGACATGCGTTACCTACAGTGGAATAAGGGGGGACGATGTGCATTATAGTAGTGCATTATGTCCGAGCCGATGCGATGTTGTGGGGAAAGTCTACTTTCAGCCGCCGTTGGCGGGGACGCCCTGCCACAGTCCGTAGCTCTTCCCTGGGGTCGTCTGCCAGAGCCGGATGGTGCCGTCCTCTGCGGAAGGGGATCACAGATCCGACGTCAATATGGAGAACACGACGAGCGTGAGGGTGAAAAGACGGCAACGCACCACTTCCGCTCGCGAACATCTCGCCATCCGGGCTGTATTCGACGCAGTGGACGGGGCCGTGGTGGCCCTTGAGCACCTCCCGCTCCTCGCCCGTCACGTCGTGCACGCGCACCCACTCGTCGCTCGTGCTGCCCGTGACGAAGCGGTCCTGCAAGATGGGATGAATAGACGCTGATGACGGCGCGTAGGGGAGGGTCAGGCTGTGAGTCGGCGAGCCGTTCAGGAGAGCGGGGATGAAGGAGACCGTCTTCCCGGATGTGACCACGATCCTGTTGGTCTGCGCCGACAGTTCCATTGACGTAATCGGGCCCGGGAAGGTAAGGCTGGTCGACAATTTCCGTGTCCTCAGGTCCCACCATCTGTCGGGGAAGAGTGCGTTTAGCACGAATGCAGGCGACGAGCGGTCTTCATTATCGGAAGCTCACTTGATCAGGCCATCCTCTCCCGCTGTTACGCCGGTATGATCACCGACCCAGACTACGCTTTTGACCGTGCCTTCGTGAGACAGCGGGCTCGCGGAGTCGAGCAAGAAGTCTGGCTCCGCGTCGGGACGACCGAGGTCGAACATCCTCACTTTCTTCTCCTGCCCACCGGTGAGGAGATGCGACGAAGTCGGAGAAATCGCGACACTTCGGACGATGTGGTTGTGCGGGAACGAGTGGAGACACTCGCCGGAGTACGTGTCCCAGATCTTGCTAATCGGGTCGGAGAACGCAGACGAACGGTTGGCTTCCGTATCCGACGGTAATTAAGGGTGAGAAGGGCACTCACGCTGTGAAATCCGCGCTGCCAGACGCCGCGCGCGACGTGTCTGGGGAAAGCTTGCTGCTCCATACTGCCCCCTTGTGTCCGATGAACGTTCCAATCCAATCGCCGGTCCATTCGCGGAGCATGGGGTTGCCATCTTTACAGCTAGAGATGAGAACGTACGTCCCGTCGTCCTGAAGTGGGGAGAACGAGAGGTGGGTGACGGGTCGCGTGTGTCCTGGCGCGACGAGCGGAGTGGCTTTGTAGGGGAGGGCCATAATTGGGTCGTATGCTAGGGTATGGCGGTCGTAGAGGTCGTTACGCAGGCGCACTGCGCACTGTCGGGTCTAGAGATGGAAGTCGGCTGGCGAGAAAGAGAGATGGACGTGTTGGACGATGCAGAGGGAGGGGATGGTGATGTGCTCGCACCCGACGACTCGTTTGTTGTTCCTCGCTCCGCCTCCGCCATGAGTCTGCCACGTGGCTCCCAGGGCACCCTCCTCGCCGGCCCGCGCCTGCAGCTCCGTCCAGGGACCCATAAGCGTTCGCTTCTCTCCTCCGTCTGTGATCCAGTCGCTGTCTCCGCCCGGTCTTTTACCGTGACGGCCGCTATAACGAGGAGCAATGCAGTCGCATGTGATCGGTTAACGGCTGGAAGAGAAGCGACCGTTCCTGCAATGATGGCTTCACGTCTGTACACTTGTTCAGCAACCGACATGGACTCTTAAGAGGAGAATACGGCTACGCCCATTCGCTCGCTCGCCTCGTTTCTCACTATATAGGCCCCTACTAAATGTACTACCAATGGGGCTTGATATTTTACCGTGCGCACCTAACTCGCCAAGCAATACGACGCTCTGAAGTCACACACCTCACATGCCTGTGCCATACAGTTCGCACGGAGGGCCGGGAATATCCCTCGGCCCACCCTGGTGACGAGACATGAAGCTAAGACCATATATGTATTAGCATGTTGGTCCATAGACCGAGATCAGCCTAACCGGGTCTGCTTCGACATTTCCCTAGATGGAGGTGCCACTTTTCCCTCCTTACCGCCACCGCGCACGGAATCACGCCCCCGCAATGTGCACAAATCGTCCCTAGCCTCGGGGCGGCGAATGGTGCATTCCTACTGTATCGGGCTCGAGTTGCCCACCGACAGAGGCTGAACGAGCTCGCAATTATGCCATCGAGGCGACTCCCAGGAACGCAGTGGATACCGACGTCTGTCTGGCAAGCATCCGCCTCTGGACAACGTTCCTCCGCTGGCTGGACCGGCGCCGATCGACGGTCGACGCGGAGTCATTCAAGTGTCGGACTTGCAAAAGATGCCCAGTGCCCGAGTCTATGCCGGACGGTGATGCCCAGAAGGATTGGCAGTCTGCAGCCCAGCGCAAGGCTCGCCAGCCCTCCTAGAAGACGATGAAGGTCGCACGTCGCAAGGAGGAGTGTCGGGAGCACTCCCGAAGGGACGGTGGTCGGTGCTTCGCGGACCCGGCGTCGCGGCTCGGGCGCGAAGGGCGCGACACGGCCCGATATGGTAACGTAGTTCCACCTCCAGTCACGTGAGTTTGCGCAAACTGGAGGGACGATGGCGTGCTTGTGAGCCGAAATGTCTCCATACATGACGCTGACGGTACAGATGAATAAACACGGCCAGAAAACCGTACTTGAGCATCCCCGCCGACGTCCAGCACGACGCACGCCCACCCGCGACGAAGCACACACACTACTACGCCTGGAGGAAGCTCATCTGGCCTCGAAACCGCGTCCACGCCCGTCCCACACTAACCGCGCCCGGGGCTTCTGCTCTGCCGTAAGATCGTGCTAGCGGCGCTGCGTCTACTCATACTTCAGGGCCGTTGCGACATCCGCTATCATCTGGATCTCGTGCCTGGCTTTCGTTTTCCCTCCGCCCGCCCCGCGCCACGCCCGGCGGTATATAGTCCTCTCTCGCGACCGTCAAACACTTGCCACACTCCCTTCCTCCCCGTCCTCTGCCACCATGGCCTCGCTGGTAGCAAGAGCGAAGAACCTTGGAAAGCGTGTCATCGGCCAGCCCGAGGACCCCGTCCCCGTCGTCAGCGTCAAGGACTGGGTCAGCAACATCTCCTCGAACCCGAAGCGAGATGTGCGTGACTCCGCCTACTATCTCCGACGAAGGCGCAATTAATTGACTTGCCTCGTTCCAGGCGCTGAGATACGTTGAAAGCCTGTTCCCCATCGTTGGTTGGATCACGCGATACAGTGGGTCCATGGTTTCACCTTCTTCTATGGATCCACCTTACTGACCCCGCATAGACTTTGGGTGGCTGTACGGTGATGTGGTCGCCGGCCTCACCGTCGGCATCGTCGTTGTGCCGCAAAGCATGTCCTATGCTCAGGTATGTCCATCGTAGTCGGTAAGCCTAGGAGCGCCTACTGAGCCTGCTGCGCACGTCTTCAGATTGCGACTCTGCCCACACAATACGGTCTCTACTCTGCTTTCGTCGGCGTCTTGATCTACTGCGTACGTATGAATCTGTTATGTGTCGCACTCGTATGCTGACGACGGTGAGCAGCTGTTCGCTACATCCAAGGATGTGTCCATTGGTCCTGTCGCTGTCATGTCTCTCACGGTCTCTCGAATCATCGCCCACGTCAACGAGCATCATCCGGATGTATGGCCCGGACCTCAGATCGCGACCACAGTAGCGTTCATCTGCGGTTTCATCGTCCTTTGCATTGGCCTCTTGCGACTCGGGTGGCTAGTGGAGTTCATCCCTGCTCCCGCCGTCAGTGGCTTCATGACTGGCTCCGCTATCAACATCGTCGCAGGTCAGGTACCAGGACTTCTGGGCGAAACTGGCTTCGAGTACGTTCACGCTTGTTCGTCACAATGTTACAGCCGCTGACCCTTTCCGCAGTACTCGTGCGGCGACGTACAAGGTCATCATCAACTGCTTCAAGTTCCTCCCGGTCACGAAGCTCGACGCCGCTTTCGGTATCACCGGCCTGGTCTCCCTGTACCTTATCCGCATAGTATGCGACCAATTGTCGAAGCGCTACCCCCGGAGACGTAAGCCCGCAATTTACACAGGGTGCTGACGGGATCTAACCGCTATATTTTTAGAACGTCTATTCTTCTTCCTCTCGGTGTTCCGCAACGCCTTCGTCATCGTGGTCCTCACGATTGCATCCTGGCTGTACTGCAGGCATCGTAGGAGCAAGTCTGGCAAGTACCCAATCAAGATCCTCCAGACCGTCCCCCGAGGCTTCCAGCACGTCGGCCCTCCGGTAATCGACAGCGAGCTCATCTCGGCTATGGCCGGCGAACTTCCGGTCGCGACCATCATCCTGCTTCTGGAGCACATTGCGATCTCGAAGTGTAAGTGCTGTAATGATAGCCCCCCGAACAATTCACTGACGTTCGCATACAGCCTTCGGTCGCCTGAACGGCTACAAGATCAATCCCAATCAGGAGCTCATCGCCATTGGTGTGACCAACACTGTCGGCACGGTGTTCGGTGCTTACCCGGCCACTGGCTCCTTCTCGCGCTCTGCACTCAAGTCGAAGTCCGGCGTACGCACCCCTGCCGCGGGTATCCTCACTGCGATTGTGGTCATCGTCGCCCTCTACGGCCTCACCCCGGCCTTCTTCTGGATCCCCAGTGCCGGCCTGTCCGCCGTGGTCATCCACGCCGTCGCCGACCTCGTCGCCTCGCCCCGGCAGGTGTACGCGTTCTGGCGCGTGTCGCCGCTGGAGTTCATCATCTGGCTCGCTGCGGTCCTCGTCACCGTGTTCACGACGATTGAGAACGGCATCTACACGTCGATCTGCGCGTCACTCGCCCTGCTCCTGGTCCGCATTGCGCACCCTCGTGGCTACTTCCTGGGCAAGGTCACCCTCCATGCCGAGAAGGACTCTGCTGTGCGCGAAGTCTTTGTGCCTCTTGTCCAGCGGCCGGGCGTCCTCCACCCTTCGGTCAAGGTCGAGCCGCCTTCCCCTGGTGTCATTGTCTACCGGTTTGAGGAAAGCGCGCTCTACCCGAACATCTCCCTGCTCAACGACGCGCTTGTCGACTATGTCAAGACGCACATGCGTCGCGGGAAGGACATGACTCAGGTCCGAATGAGCGACCGCCCTTGGAACGACCCTGGCCCCAAGCCTGGTCGGGATGAGAACGCTGAAAACCTGGCTAAGCCTGTTCTGCATGCCATCGTACTGGACTTCTCTGGAGTGTAAGTGTTGATCTGCGACATTTAGTCGAATCTCGACTTACTGTTCTTCTAGTTCGCATGTCGATACCACTGCCGTACAAGCACTCATTGACACCCGCAACGAGGTCGAGAGATGGGCTGACAAGGCGGTCGAGGTACGTTCTGCTCAACCGAGTAGGCGAGAGTATATGCTGACTTGAGCTTAGTTCCATTTCGCGACTATCCTCTCCCCTTGGATCCGTCGCGCACTCATCGCCGGTGGCTTCGGCACCGGCGCGCCCTCCTCACACGCTCCCACCGAGATCGCCCTCGTCGTCCCCTACCGCGGCGGCCGCACGCTGCCCGAAAAGAAGAAGGTGGCCGATGTCGAGGCGATCGAGGAGATCACGGAGGAGTCGGAGGGCCCGATCGTGCCCGAAGACACGCCCTTCTTCCACTTCGACCTCGTCTCCGCCGTGCGCGCCGCCGAGGCGGGCCTGTCCCAGAACGGCTCCGAGAGGTCCTCGCGGTCGAGTCTGCAGAAGGGCCACCCCGTCACGTCGGAGACCACCGACGTCGTCGCGCAATAGTGCAAGCTGCGGTTACCTCCTCCTTATTCCCCTTCCCTTCCCCTCCCTTCCCTCAGTGCGTGCTTATGACCCCATCCACCCTCCATCCTACTCCTACCACCCATGATTCCCTCCCCTCCCCGTCACCCACATTCCACTCGCCCTCCGTTCCTCCACACCGTCCCGGACTTTGTTGTTGTCAACGGACGGCCGAAAATAATAAGCCGCGCGTGTGTGACTATCGCTGCCATGCCCCGCTAGACGACCTCTACTGTGTTGCGTGTAATACTACAATGTGTACTACCATATCACGATACCTGCAATGTTACGATGCTATTCCTTGGGTTAGAATCGTCGATTCGCGAAGCGTGCGGAGTGTGTTACTGTTGGGCCTGTGCACGGGATAAAATGCATATAAACAGCCAAGTTTAGGGGGTAGGTTAGGGTTACCGGCAGACGGGACGGAAAGTTGGTAGACGCCCGTTGGATTGCACCTCTCATATGAACGCTCTTCGCCTTGCCCGCCGTCTACCGCGACCGACTCCTCTCGCCCACCGCGCATTCCACGGTTCACCATCATGTCTAGCAGGTCATAACAAGGTACGGAGAGCTGTTCCAGCTGCCCGAGGCCCGGTCTAGGGTGCCAACTCCGTATTGCAGTGGTCAAAGATCGAGAAGCGGAAGGGTGCCAACGATATCAAGAAGGGTCTGTTGTACAGCAGAACGTACAGGGTGCGTATCTTACGTTTGGCCGCAAGGGATCTCATATTGATATAGGGGGACCGCAGGAAATTGCCCTTGCTGTACGCAGTACGCATGAGGTCGTGCCGTGGTATCCTTAGAGGTGCTGAAGGTGTGTCTTTCTTGCAGGTGGCGGTAGCGCAGACCCCGACCAGAACAATGCCCTCGCTGCTGTTATCAAGCGCGCGAAGACGCAAGGCGTCCCTAAGGAGAACATCGAGAACGCGCTGAAGAAGGTACGTTTGACTGCCTTGCTTGCTAGCGTAGTGCGGCCCTGAGCGATGGTAGGTCTCCGGCGAGAATGGCAAGGGAGATACCCACCTCATTTTCGAAGTGATGGGCCCAGGGTCTGTGGGGCTTATTGTGTGAGTGTATGTCCTGCGAGGAACCACCGATGTAGCCTCTGACCTCCTGAAGAGAATGCCTGTCGGATAACCCGAACCGCACAGTCAAGTTCCTGAGCACATTGCTGAAGGACCACGGGTCAGTCTGTAGTTAAACTCACATGCTCCTTCCATACTGACACCGCTCAGAGCGCGAATGGCGGACGTCAAATTCCTGTTCCGGCGAGAAGGGCGTGTCAAGGTCGCCCTCGAAGCAGGGGACGACATCGAAGCGCGCCTAGAAAAGCTGGTAGAAGTCGCGCTTGACGCGGACGCAGAGGACTTCGAATCCGAAGACCAGCCCGATGGCAGTCGTACTGTGGAGGTATGCTCGCGCGCGCATGCGTGATCAGAACGGGTTCTGACATCTCTGCTACTCAGTTCAAATGCCCGCATACGTCGCTGCACAAACTCACGTCCGCGGTGACTGCACCTGGGGTATGTCGGGAGCTGCTCAGCAGTGAGCTTGTCTATGCGCCTTTAGAACCTCTAGAGGAACTGGACGACGACACCGCCGAGGGCCTCGACAAGCTCGTAGAAGCCATCGAGGATCTCGACGACACCCTTCGCGTATGGACGACGGCCGACTCATAGAGTGCCGTACTGGCTTGACTTCCGCGCGTATTCTACGAGCCAGCCCTCTGACTCGTTGGGTCCGATACATAGGTCTAGCAACATTACATTGGCGTACATGGTCGTAATACTACATCTATTTCACATGCATACCTCCTCTCCTCTTCTCCCCCAACGCTCAATCCTTGCCACTTTCCATTATAGACGAAGCCCGGGTGACTCCGCCCTCCGCCGCGCGTACGGCGGTCGCGACATCGAGGTGGAAGAAAGGCGTCGACGGGAGCATCATCGGGGCACCGGGGTCGCTCTCGACCGAACGCACCGTACCCTCTGACGAAGACCTCACACTAATCGGAGAAGCGTTGACATTGGCCAAGGCCTCGGGGTCGTCCTCGCGCTCGGGCGCGCCCTTGGACGGGTCAGCGTGCTGAGGGTCGGCGATGTACTGGTCGTGGTAGCGGGTGACCGGGGCAATCTCCTCGTGCATCTGGGTCGAGAGAGTCCCGACGCCGAAGCCACCAGCCACGAGCGCGCGCCGGATCCAGGGCGAGAGGATGGTGGCGAAGTGGAACTGTTTCGCCGATGGTCAGCCATGTCAGGTGCATAGAGGGACTGGTGCCTTACCTCGACAGGATGGTCCGCCCACCGCTCTACCTCCGTCCGGGTATCGATCAGAGCCTGGACGCCTGTAGTGTCGAGATGGGAACTACAAGATGGATGAGTTGGGATAATGCATGAGAGCACGTAAATGGCCGAACTTACACTGCGGAGAAGTCCAATACGACCGCATGCAGCAGCGGCTTGTTCGCCGCGTCCTCTGCTTCGTTGCTCTTGCCGGGGTCGTTCCACGGTCTGTCGCCGGACTTGATCCCGGTCATGTCGCGCCCGCGACGAGTGTGTTCCTTGACGTAGTCCACGATCGCGTCGTTCACGAGGGACGAGTTCGGGTACAAGAAGCTCTCCTCGAAGCGGTACACGACCACGCCCGGCGAGGGCGGGTACACCTTCACGTGCGGGTTCATCAGGTGCCTGTCCGGGTTGAGCGGGATGTACACGTCGCGCGAGCTCGCCTCGCTCGTGCTCTGGAGCGTGACGCGCCCGAGGAAGTGCCCGCGCGGGCGCGCGAGGCGGATGAGGAGCAGCGCGAGCGACGCGGCGATGGACGTGTAGATGCCGTCCTCGATCGTCGCGAAGACGGTGACGAGCACGGAGGCGACCCAGATCACGAACTCGATCGGTGAGACGCGCCAGAAGGAGTAGACCTGCCGGGGCGAGGCGACGAGGTCTGCGACGGCGTGGACGATGACGGCGGAGAGCGCGGCGGTGGGGATCCAGAAGAAGGCGGGCGTGAGGCCGTAGAGGGCGACGATGACGACCACGGCGCTGAACAGGCCAGAGGCTGGGGATCGTACACCGGATTTGGACTGCAATGCAGAGCGGGAGAAGGAGCCTGTCGCCGGGTATGCACCGAAGAGCGTGCCAATGGTATTCGTGACACCGATGGCGATCAGCTCTTGATTGGGATCGATCTTGTACCCATTCACTCTGCCGAACGCTGTACTGCCATGGTCAGATCAAGGAACATATGAACTATACGGAGCTACTGACATTTCGAGATGGCGATGTGCTCCAGGAACAGAATGATTGTCGCCACGGGGAGCTCTCCTGCGAGTGCCTTCACGAGTTCCGTGTCGACGTGCGGCTGGCCGAGGTGCTTGAAGCCCCTCGGCACATCCTGGAGGATTTTGATGGGATACTTCCCGTTCGAGCCCTTCCGATGGCGAGTGTACAGCCAGGAAGCGATGGTGAGGACAACGATGACGAAAGCGTTCCGGAAGACCGACATGAAGAAGAACCACCGCGCTGTGGATGTGTTAACGGCGGCAATCATCTCTAGGAGTATAGGCGCGACTAACCTCTGGTAGGGTAGCGCTTGGACAACCGGTCACAAGCCCAGCGGATGGCATACAGCGAAACAAGCCCGGTAATACCGAACGCGGCGTCGAGCCTGGTCCGCGGTAGCCCCTTCAAGGTATTAATGAACACCTTGTACGTCGCAGCTCGAGTACTGTAGGACGGTTGAATGAGGCAGGCGCGCAGATGATTTACGCTTTCGTCACTCACTCGAAGCCGCTGATGCCCATCAGGCCTGGGAGCTGGCTAGACACGATATTGAGCGCTGATCCTGTCATGAAACCGCTGACCGCAGGCGCAGGGATGAACTCGACGAGCCACCCGAGGCGAAGGAGGCCGATGCCCAGGACGATGAATCCGCAGATGAACGCGACCGTGGTCGCGATCTGCGGCCCTGCCCACACGTCCGGATGCGCCTCGTTCACGTGTTTGATGATCTGCGCGACGGTGAGCGACATGACGGCGACGGGCCCGATGGAGACGTCCTTCGATGTCGCGAAGAACTGGCAAAGTCCGAAATGAGCGCCAATGTCATGGGAGAAGTCCTCGAGGAAAGCGGAGATGAGGCATACGCAGTAGACGAGGACTCCGACGAACGATGAGTAGAGGCCGTATTCGGGGGGCAGCGTCGCGATCTGCGGTGGTCAGTCAATACTGATGGTGGATAGTAGGAATCGGATGCATACCTGGGCGTAGGACATGCTCTGGGGTACAAGAACAATACCAACAGTCAACCCCGCGATGACGTCGCCGCTCGCCCATCCAAGGTCTAGTCGATGAAGCGGTCAAATGGCATCCACACAAACGAGGGGAATGATGCGCACTGTAGCGGGTGACCCAGCTAAAAATCGGGAAGAGGCTTGTCACATAATCGATCGCCTATGGAAGAGAGGTTGAGCGGCACTGCGTGCAGAAACAGAGGAAGGAGTCGTGACGGACCCGTCGTGCGGGGTCATGGGTGAGCTTCTCAGCCCATTCTCGCGGCGAGATGACGGGGATATCCTCGTCCGGGTACCCAATGATACGCCTGCATGTCTTTCTGATATGAGAGAGCATGGCTGCGCGGAGGGGGGAGAACGGATGGGATCAGGCTTCCCTGTCGCATTGCTAGGACCTTTTAACTAAAGCGCGGGGAGGATCGGCGTAATGTGAGCGTTACGAGAGGGGACCGAGCATCAACGCAGAGCGCACCACGCGCACGCACTGGATATGCCCCTGCCAGATTGTGCGGGGGCCATGCGAAAGAAGGGGCCGCGTATCGTGGGCGGAGGCCAGGCCCCAAACGAGTGAGGAGGCTGCGAATGCGGATACGCGGAGTGCGCGGAGGCGAGTGTGAGAACGGCAGTTAGCGCGACCGGGATCTGACAAACATACGCATCGCCCGCTGGCGCACCCCGCCGCGGTGAATTGTCAGTGATGGGGTCGGCCAAGCCTGAGCGGGGTTTGCCAGAGCGAATAACTGGCGAGCCATTCCAGTTTGTGTCCAAATAAGGCATGCGCTGTTGTTCTGGCAGTGCCACCGAGCAGACGCCCGAGGTCAGACCTGCTCGCGTACGACGGCCGCTGACCACCGCCCAGCACCGGCCCCGGCTTTCGACTCAAGAGCGGGACGTGGAAGAGGTACAGGCTCCGATCCATATCTTCTCGAACGTGTCGTAATTTTGGCGTCGGGTGGTGCCTCCATCACAGACCTGCCCATGATATCCAGACAGCAAATCCCTGCGCATGGCTCAGTCGAGGATGAACATATACGCGGGCAGCTACCGACCACTCACCTGAGCGGCGTTGAGGACCTGTACACACGGTATACTCTAGAGCCCACAAAAAAGGGCGTAGGGCGGGCTCGGCACGTCATATAGCACCTCGCCGTGCAGTATGACAGACCATCAGTGTTCCGGAGTAAACAACAGACAGGGCGATATATCATCTCCAGAACCATCGCACCAATAATGATACACAGAATACCACAGCAGCAACCCACGAACTGGCCTCGACCCGACCCGCTCATCCCGCTCGATATTGACACGGATCAAGCCGCGCAGTCAGGGCCCTCGACGCGCAGGCAGGGCAGCGAAGCGGTGAGATTGGAGGGGCGTTTAGACGCCACTATCCGCTCTCGTCGTAGTCCGGACTGAGTGTAACCCATTCTTTGCCGTTCGCGCCTCCCATTATAACTACCCTGTCGCGCTCTGCGGCGGCCGTATACTGCTTGAACGACTTGAAGCCCGAGGTGGTGTATATCTTGGGCGCAAGCTCCCTGATTCGCATGCCAACCTGCGACCGTATGGGCCACTCGTTGCCGCGGGCCTTCGACTCCTTGAGGACTCGTACGAGGACGCTGTACTTCGGTGGAGTCGGCAAAGCAGTCTTCTTCGGTGTATTAGGATGGTCCGGAACGGTAGTCGTAATCGGTGATGGCGAAGGAGGATCCATATCCTTCTGTCCGGAGCTGCTACCATCAGGACCTCCTGAGCTCGTAGCAACCGCGCTATACGCATGTTGGGGCAGTTCAACCGTACAGAGCACCGGAGGGATGTCTTGGGTCACGCAGCGCTCCTTGGGCGCATCCGGCTCGATCACGACGCCAATGATAGACGGTGTAGGGACCTGAGCGGGTTCGCACTGGAGAGATATCGGCGGGGTAGGTTCAGCTGATGCAGCGCGGGGCAGCCTCGCTGAGGATACCGCAGTGGCAGGGTGTAGAATTGGGGACGGGATTCCCGAGGCCGGGAACGGTTCGGGCCGGGGTGTTTTGAGGGCCGCTTGAGGGGACGGGAGCGACGCAACATCTGGGCCTCCGCCATCGTCGGATGACGCTACAGTGGTACTCGCTAGGGTGGAGGGAGGCACTGGCGGCGGTGTAGGCGCGCACTGGTAGAGATAGAAGCTGCGATGAGCACCCAATGTGCTTGTGGGTAGGCACGAATTGGCAATAAAACTTACGCTTCCTGCGGGGTCTGGTGTCGCAGAAGTCGCCGCTTGGAACGGCGCCAACATGGCGGCCACAGGCACATCCAACTGAATCAACGCGACAGTGGGAACAAGGGATGGAATATAGCGTACGCGATAGGGCGACTTCATCAGATATCATGCGGGACTAATGGTCGCATGTCGTACGTACCTGTTCCATGGCAGGGGTGCCTCGTCTCGTCCTCTCCTGCAAATCTCCCATCACGTCGACAATGTCAGGTATCGGGGGTTCGTTCAGAGCCACATCTTCGTCTTCGCTCTCGCCGTCGTCGTCTCCGATCACTGGTGGCACAGTCATTTGGCATGCGATGCCACGGGTATATACACGGTCTGCATAATTCGGGGCGTCGTAACGAAGGACGCCTTCGACCGAAGCGGTAGAGATGTTCCTCTGATGCCGCGCCTGCACGGACGGTCCGCCCGGCGTCCCGTAACCCCCGTCCGGAGCTGCCGAAGCGGTGGCGGCAGCTCTGAAGGACGAACGGCGGTTGATCTTCGGGGTGACCGGCGGCAGCGTTCCTCCAAACGCCAGCGACGGACGTGTGGGAGAGCGGTGCAGGATGTCATCCGGAACGGGCGCCTGATGGACTGCCTCGGGCGCCATCATCGACCGCGCGGTCGTCCTCCGCATGATGTCCGTGTCCCAGTCAAGGACGGTGGATGCTTGGGACTTCAGGCTTGTGTGTGCAGAGTAAGGGGCGACTACCACCACGCGGTACCTGCGCAGGCGTAGCACAGACACAGCGTAGACAAAGTCCCGGTCGCCCGAAATGAGGACAACGGTGGCCGGGGCGGGGTTGTCGATGGCATAGGTAAGCATGTCAACTGCCAGTGCTCTTAGTATGAGCCTGGGTAGGGCAAAGGAATTAGGCCTTCCAATACGTACCGATCATCATCTTGTCCGCAACATCCTTCCGGCCGTTGTGCGGACAGTCCGTGAGGGACACCCCGCACGACTGCAACTCCGAGCGCAGACCGAGGGACTTGGATGATGACTGCTCCGACAGCTCCAGGTAGGCTTTGAACAGCTTGACAGTGCCGTACTGGTGCGCGACCTGACGGATGTTGTTGACGACGTCGTATCCCGGCACCGTACAAGGCGGGGCACAATTCTCTACCCACCCATGTTAAACGGTTGTCAAGCGCGGTCCGCGGTTGTCATGTAAGTTGAAGCGCACCATAGTCCCAGAAAATGGCCACAGGCTCGTCGAAGACTCCCCTCATCGTAGCAGCCCGTACGGGTAGTGAGCAGCGGATGTCAGAGGGTGTGTGAGAGGCCTAGCTCTCCCCACTCATCCGGATTACCTGTAGACTGGCGCTACACGTCTACAGCATGTGCGGTGCGCCGGAGTGCCGAATACCCAGGGTGCTGACAGGACCGTATACGGATTTTGAAACCCCCTGCGAACTTCGACGCTATATCGGGAACATCAGGCAGTCATGCTCTCGCCGAACTCGTCCAGCATATACGGAGCAGCGAGGTACATCTTGCACACCCTGTAGAGCGAGGACATGAGGGTGTGAGGGGAAACTTAGAAGAGGAGAGAGCCGCAGAGCTGCAAGCGCAGGCGTTCAAACGTGCGACGCTGCGGCAAGGTCGGACGATAAGAGTAGCTTTGTATATCGGGTCCGATTAGATTAGATCGTTCGGAAGCCTTACATGCGACGATGCATGAGCGGCTCGATACAATGTCCACGAAGGTTAGAACCTGTACAGATAAATGTGAAGGACACGAGACAGTAGAAGGTAGAAATCATAGAGACATCTACGAACCACTACCGTTACCGCTGCAATACTGTGGCTTCAGCGAAATGCAAGCAGTCCCTAAATATCCTCCTAGGGTGACGATGCCCGCTCGCTCTGCAGCCAAGGAGTATTCCTTGAACGATGCCGTGCCTGCTTGGGCGTATATCTCCCGAGATGCCTGCAGCAGCCGAACGGCAACCGTGGTGCGCAGCGGAGCGTCTGCCCCGCTCCTTCGCAATTCTTCCAGGATGTCGACGAGGTGTCGGAATTGCTCGGGCACGGCGGGAGGTGCGACGGGATTCTCCACGGCGACGGGCACGGTAGGAGACGGGGAGCTGGTGGGTCCTTTCACCGGATTGTCCAACATGACGCGTTGGCTGCCCGTGAGCGAAGATGATGGAACTAAGGGCTCAGCGAGGAGGGTCGCTTCCGGCGAGGCTGACTGGTCCGTCAAAGGACAGATGGTATCGGTTATCGCCGGCTCTACCAGACGATTGAGTCTGCGTATAGTTCCTCGATACTATCGATTTTGCTCACCTACTGGCGGGGATGCGAATAGTTCTGGGGAGTTGGGGCCGTCCGGAACCCATCGCGAACCCTGTGTATTAGGCCGAGAATCGCGTGTTCCCAAATCAGGTGGTGCGGCCATTGAGGACGTTCCGGACGCGGCAGGGCTGAAAGGTCTCGGGCTTCCTGTAAGTTTTGCGAAGAACCCCATTGCCTTCGCAGAGCGGCTTGCTGGAGGGAGAGAAGGCATGGCGGGGGCGTTGACATCATCCTAAGCGAGACGCCATGTAACTAGACTCTCCACATCTCTATGCAGGTGTACACTCACGTCCTCAGTGATTGACGAACTAGCCGATAGGGATGATTGCGGAGGGCTAACATCCGGAGACACGCTGGGGATCTCGGGCTATATCGCACCCATGAAGGAATATCGGAGGTTCGGGGAGAGCTAGCCGTCAGACACGGGCGAGGAGAATGGCTGTGTTATGCACTTACCTTGCCTGCCACACCACCCCCTAGGCTCAGCCTAACCTGCATGTCCTCCATAACGTCGGAAATATCAGGGATAGGCTGCCGATCCAGCATCCCATAGTCATCTACATCCTCGGTTCCCACCCCCGACGGTAGAATAACCTGCCGCGAAACGCTGCAGGACAACGAGCGGTCCGGGGCTTTCAGGACATGATCGTACTGCGAAGCACCTTCTGCCACGGCCATGGACGCAGAGGTTTGACTCCGCCTGTGCGATAACAGCCCTCCCGAAGTGTCGCCGCCGCCGCCCGGAGCGGCCGCAGCAGTAGCAGCAGCCCTGAAGGACGGACGGCGGTTGAACTTCTGGGTGACCGGCGGTAGCGCACCCACGAACGCTAACGACGGTCGTCTGGGGGAACGGTGCGAGACGTCATCCGCGGGTGCCTGATAATAAGCCTCAGGGACAGGCGGCCGCACCGTCGTCCTTCGCATTATATCTGCTTCCCAGTCGAGGACGACTGAGGCTTGGGATTTGAGACTTCCGTGGGCAGCGAAGGGGGCGACGACGACGACGCGGTACTTGCGCAGACGTAGCACTGATACGGCGTACACAAAGTCCCGGTCGCCTGAAATCAGTACGATGGTCGCAGGAGCAGGGTTGTCGATGGCGTAGGTGAGCATGTCGACTATTTGCATTATGAGCATGAGCGGGCCGGGGATGCGGAGCCTCGACACACCTATCATCATCTTGTCCGCGACGTCCTTCCTGCCGTTGTGCGGACAGTCCGTTAGAGAGACCCCACATGACTGCAACTCCGACCGTAGACCGATGGATTTGGATGATGATTGCTCGGAGAGCTCCAAGTAAGCCTTGAATAACTTGACGCTACCGTATTGATGCGCAACCTGGCGTATGTTGTTCACGACGTCGTAACCCGGTACAGTACAGGCCGGAGTGCAGTTCTCTACAAACGGCTGAGCGCCTGTCGGAACTCGACGGATGTTATGGGAAGCGGAACGCACCGTAGTCCCAAAAGATGGCGACATGCTCGTCGTAAACGCCTCTCATGGTGAATATATATGGGTCTCAAAGGAACAGTAGTCAAGGCTGGAGAGGTCTGGCCGTTCCAGCTCCCGCAAACACACAGTATGCTTTTGTACTGCATGTCAAGGGCATGGGCGGTACGCCGATGTGCCGAATACCCAGGATTGTCTTGACTTTGATCCAAGCAGCGAACCTTGAGCTTATTCTGTAATTTCGGAATATCTGGACAGTGGGGCACAACATGACGCCTTGCCAATTGTGCGTGTCGGGAGCACACTCGACAAAAAGCATGCGTCACAGGCAATGTCAGCTTGAGAGAGCTGGCGGGAGAGGCTGCGAAAGTGGCAGACCGTCCCCGCACGGCTAGATAAGATTAGATTGTAGACGAGTGCCACGTCCGATCATTCTCACCCGCGTACTGCTGTACTTACTACCAACGGCTCCGCACTGCACTCCTCTTGGCTCGCTGGCCCACGCCTCGTCTCTCTGACTAGCTACCGACGTTGTTCTGGATCGTCCAGACTGTGTCGCAACATGAGGCTGCTATGGCTCTTGCTGCCTCTCGCGCCTGCCGTCTTCGCACATCCGGCCAATGATTCAGAGTCGCTCATATGGGGCGCGTACCGGCCCAACCTATACTTCGGATTGCGTCCCAGAATACCCCAGTCAGTCATGACCGGTCTTGCATGGTTTGGCACGCAAGACTTCCAGTCGATCACGCGTCAGTCCGTCGTACGCGCGTTATACGCCATGTTAACACGACGGAACCCGTAGGCATCCGGCACGCGTGTGACCAAGGTGATGGGCTCGGAGGCTACTCCTGGACGGAGTATGACGCGCGCGAAGGAGGAGAGCAGGTCATTAAGGACGGCCCGAACAACGTGAAAATCACGACCCAGTTCCTCAAGGTACCGGGCGGAGAACACGGTGGCAGCTGGGCGGCGAGGATCAAGGGGGAGCCCATCAACCCCAGTAAGCCAACCGTATACCGCGTTGTGACCAAGGCAGCTGAAGTCGGCGTGCAGCATTGCCGTCACGCGTATCACCTATATTCTATGTCGGATTGGAGGGGTTGGGTGGAATTGAGATGGAAACTGAGGAGGACGAGAATGTTTGTCTTCTGCGGCGTCGCGCGTGTGCTTCGCTCATGTCCTTGCCCAGGGAATCAAAGGAGACGTCAGTTTCACGGGCTCGACACCTGAACTGGACGACTTCACCATCCGGGTCGTTGAGGGTAAGCGAACGTGATGCTCACTTCTGGGATCACTCTATAGACGTTTCAGTATAGGACCCCACAATACCCTCATAAAGGATGGCCCGCACGCCAGTGCGTTTGAGCACAAACTCGGCAGGACGCACTATCTCGGTGCTCGCGTCCCTGCGGGCTCAGTATGGCAGGCAAAGGGTCAGCACTCTCGCGTCAATGATACATACGCCAGCGCTCACAGAGACGACTGTGCGGCAGAGTTCATCCAGGGAGCTATCGTGCGCTCCGCCCAAGAAGCGGCCGCGCCGTACAAGGACACGGGCAAGGGCTTCCCCGACCCCGCGTTCCTCCTGCAGCTACCGGATGAAGTCTACACGGGCAGCAACCTGTTCGCCGTGCAGAAGCACTACGACGGGCCGTTCCAGTTTGACGTGTTTTTCGACAGTGCTAGTGCCAAACAGAAGCTGAGCGGTGAGCCCGTTGAGCGTCGCGTGTATGACAATACTGAACACGCTCGCTAGCGTCCGTCTTGGATGAGGGCATGACCACGCTCTCGGCTGCGTATAACGACCGTTTCGACACCGTTTTCCCGATCCCCTCGAGCTACGAGACTTCCAACCCCGAGTCGCTCAGGACGTTTTCCAAGGCGATCACGTCCAACCTAATTGGCGGCATTGGCTACTTCTACGGTCCGTCTATTGTAGACAGGTCGTTTGCGTACGAGTGGGACCAAGACGAAGACAGCGACGATTCGGGAGAGAAGAAGGGACCAACGTTGGCACCCCCGAAGGCGCTTCTCACGGCGACCCCTAGTCGCAGTTTCTTCCCTCGCGGTTTCTATTGGTACATCGGGTTCATTGCGCTATCTATCCTATATCTGAACACACTGTCCATAGGGACGAGGGTTTCCACCTTCTCCACATCGGCGAGTGGGATAATGACTTGAGGTATGTACCATAGCGTCTAGCTCAATGCGTTCCACTCACAGACCTCAATATAGCCTCGAGATCCTCAAGGACTGGATCAACCTCATCGACGAAGACGGCTGGGTCGCGCGTGAGCAGATCCTCGGCGAAGAAGCGCGCAGTCGCGTCCCGCCCGAGTTCCAGACGCAAGTACCGACCTACGCCAACCCGCCGACGCTGACCATGGCCGTCACGGCGTTCATCAACCGGCTGCGCGCCCAAAAGGGGCCGAGCGAGCAGGACCTCGGGCTCGACATGGGCGTGTCGCAGGTGCCGCTCGCGGCGGCGGACGCGCCCGTCACCGCGGGGCGGCGGTTCCTCGACGAGCCCGAGCTCGCGCTGGGGTACCTGAAGTCGATCTACGGCCCGCTGAAGCGGCACTACGAGTGGTTCCGGCGCACGCAGCGCGGGCAGATCAAGCAGTACGGCCGCAAGGCGCGCTCGCGCACGGAGGCGTACCGCTGGCGGGGGCGCTCGCAGCAGCATGTGCTGACGAGCGGGATGGACGACTACCCGCGGGGGCCGCCGAGCGCGGGGGAGCTGCATCTGGACCTGATCTCGTGGATGGCGTTCTTCGCGCAGACGATGCGGGACATTGCGGAGTTCGTGGGTGAGGTCGACGATGCGATCGCGTTTGAGGAGATTGCGAAGGCGACGATCGAGAACATTGATGGTACGGTGCTGGGTTGTGGCTCGAAGGCGAAATCGCGGCTGACGTGCATCACGTAGACCTTCACTGGAACGAAGAGAACCAGATGTACTGCGACGTCGGCGTGAACGACGAAGGTCCGTCCCCTTGCCCACGCATCCCTCGCAACCCTTTCGCCACAACTGACCCTGGGCCCTGACACGCTTCCAGACGAGTCCTACCACGTCTGCCACAAGGGCTACCTCTCGCTCTTCCCGTTCCTGCTCTCGCTCCTCCCCCCAGACTCCCCGCACCTCGGCGCGATCCTCGACCTGCTCCGCGACCCGGACCATCTCTGGTCCCCGTACGGCCTCCGGAGCCTGTCCGCGTCCCACCCCGAGTTTGGCCAGGGCGAGAACTACTGGAAGGGCCCGATCTGGATCCAGATGAACTACCTCGCGCTCAGCGCGCTGCACAAGGTGCGTCCGTCGCCCCAGACGCAGTCCGTGGCGTTGGGGGTTTGTGTAGGACGGAGCTGAGCTGACCCCGAAACGCCCCTCCTCATTGCGTTGCCGTTCGGTGATGCTGCTGCTGCAGACGTACGCGGCGCAGGAGGGCCCGTACCAGGAACGCGCGCGAGAGATCTACGCCGAGCTGCGGCGGAACGTCGTCGAGAACGTGCACAAGGTGCGTCCCCGTCCCGCATCCTGCGTGTGCTAGCCTAACGCAGCCTCTTCTCTTCTCCTCTCCTCTCCTCTCCTCTCCCCTCTTCCTGTAGGAGTACGTCCGCACGGGGTACGTGTGGGAGCAGTACGACGCCCTCACGGGCGAGGGCCGCAGGAGGTCAGTCAACTACTCCGATCTGCCGCCGTTCCCCGTTCCCCGTTCCCCGTTCCCCGTTCCTAGTCCCCTTCCTGCCTGTCGAGGAGGACGCTGTACTGACGTTGTTGTTTGCAGCCATCCCTTCACGGGCTGGACGTCGCTCGTCACGCTCAGTGAGTTCCGCTCCTTCTTCTCTCAGCCCGTTCGGAGCTCGGACTCTGACGCTATATGCTCCTCCCCCTTCCCCTGCGCGCAGTCATCTCGGAGAAGTACTACTAAGTTCGGTACTTGCATCTCTACGTACGCCCGCTGGGGACTACGTCGCCGCGTTCTCGTACGCGGCGGTCCGCGGGCGCATTAATTTATCTCTGTTCGCTTCCCTTTTTGGCGTGCCGCGCGCTGTGTTCGACGTGTTATATGGGTAGAGTGGTGAGCCGATGCGCAGCGCACACTCAGTGTATGATCCCTACGAGGAGTCGACATCATGCAATATGTGCAAATTAAGAGGGAGGGAGACCAGTTGAGGCACCACTGTGATTTCAATGACGATGACGATGAGACACGGGGTAGACGGCACGGCCGTATGGACGATGTGCAGGACAACCGGGGTCGTAGAGACAGAGACACGGAGACTGGATTCGTCGTGATATCTGTCAGTCGAGAAACGAAGGGATGGGCGAGGGAGGAACTACCTGACTACCTGAGTGAGCGATACGAGCAGAATGAGATAGAGACACGGGGTGAGAGCAGATGCGCGAAGGAATTCGAAAGCATGGACAGGTCGTGAAGGGTATGATGCGTATACATGTACGTGCCGAACGTGAACGGGGCGAACCGAGCCAGAGGAACTTGGAAACATGCGAGGCGAGAGGGGACGGGTGGATATGGGCGCATGTGTGCGAGGAATGTGCGTGCGTGTGGTGGGTAAGCGGTTGTGCTAGGTGTAGGTAGGTGAAAGGGAGGGTCGAGGCGACTAGCTACTTCGTACAGACCGTCCGTCGAGAAGTGGATCCATCCGGGGATATATAATCAAAGGGCGCAGTCGCGGCGGGCAGGGTCGGTTCTGGCGGAACGTCTCAAAGCGAGGTCAAGCTCATGATCTCGTCCGGGTCAAAGTGCAGCGAGTCGAAATGCAGCGAGTCGAGGCGCATCTCCAGATCCGCGTCCGCGTCCGCGGCACCATCGTCGTCTGCATCCATGACGTTGCCAGCGTCCGTTCCTGACTTGGGAGCAGATCCAGCGGAGCGCTGTGAGCTGTAAGACGGTCGAGAGGACATCTGTCCGAGCGACGCGGTAGATGTCCGTGAGGCGGACGAGGCTGAGGAGAGGATACCGGCGGAATCCATCGAGAGTGGCCGTCCGCGCGCTCGGGCCTGAGAGTGTGTCGCGCTCGTCGGCGAGAACAGGTCCTCTTCCATGTCTTGCGTTGGTTCAGGTGTTGATGGCTTCATGGCCTGCTGCTAAAGATCAGGCAGTCAGCATGGCCGTGTGCTAAACCCGCAACGGCTAGATGAATGCGGAACGGGCGACGTACGAGATCTGCAGCATGCGAATTTGACGAGCCACCGCCGGTGCCGATAGAGAAAAGCTTCTGGAGCTCGAGCACGGATAACCTGCGGCGGAATGACTTCCGTTTCGATAGGGTAGGTTTCGACGCGTCCTCCTCGTCACCATCGCCTTTACTGTTCAGAGCTGGGCTGAGCGATCGACTGGGCAACGAGCGCGTCGGCGTGGCCATGCAGTCCTCCAGGGACGGCGACGGCCGTAACCGCTCGGCGTGAGAATCCGCGACATCTGTAGGAGACATGGGCCGCGCAGAATTCGGTGGAACGTCATACACCGTGGGCGTAGGCGATAATGGCGGCTCCTCCGGAGCGAGGGGCGATGCGGGTCTGCTGCTGCTCCCTGCACGCTGGTTTTCCTTTGAGCTCTCCTTGAACGCGAACATCTGCGAGAGGGTGAGGGACCGCCGCCGGCTCATCGTCGGGGACTTTGCTTTCGCCGGCGTCGCGGCTGCGTCCTGGTACGAGTGCCGTGTAGGAAGCGTTTCCGCCACCGCATGCGGTTGACCGTGCACCGTTGCGGGCGTTGGTACGGATACGGGAACAGGCTTTGGTTTGGATTCACTGGCGGAAGCTCGCCGCGCGCCCTTGCCAACGTTCTTGATCGAGCGCAGGGCCTGGGACGCTCGTACGCGGAACGTACTCGACTTCTTGAGCTTGAGTGTACGGTCCCCAACGTCTGCCATGCCTTCGTTCCGGCGGACCTTGACAACCTCAACGACGTCTTCGTCGTACGTACGGTGCCTCCCTGAGCCGGTCGTCTCGCTCCTACTCCTACTCCGGATATCCGTCTGGCCGTCCTCCATAGCGAGGTCAACCTCGTTCAGGCGTGGAAGAGTCGAGCCGCGGAGGGGCATCACGACCGTCTCCTGGGACGAGTTCGGGTGGTGGCGGCCAAACGAGGGCGCGCGGTTGTCGAGCTGCTGGCAGAGGCCGAGGGCGACGTCGAGCGTGTCGATGTCCGGGTCCGTCGCGAGCGCGTGCGCCGGCACCGCCGCGGCGTCGAAGTAGCACCACGGCGGGTTGTGCTCCTGCTCCTCTTCGGGCGGGATGACAAACACGTGCGGGACCTGGTGCATGGCGAAGTCCTGGGACGGGGGCGGGGCGTCGGGTGAGTGGGCGAGAAGCGGGTCGGACGGTGGGGGCAAAGCGAGGGTGGATGCCATGGCGTGGCGGACGTCGGTGGGTGCAAGGAAGGGAAGGGCTGTCCTAGGGCTAGAGAGCAGACAGACTGGGCTGAGAGAGGGTGGAGTGGGTGGAGAGAGAGAGAGAGACTGAGACTCGGACGCCAGCCTGGACGTCGCCTGCGTTGCACAGACCCACAGCGTTTCACTCTGCCTGAGCCGTGTTCGTTCGCTTCCCCACCACCGGGCGCCTACGACGCGTCCGCCCGCTCGTGACCGCGCCTCGGCGTCTGCACTGCGCAAAATGCATCGCAAAGACTCGTCTATTTCGTGGCGCCGTGTAATCCTCGTAACTAATCTACAGCTTTCTCAGATGATACCGAGCCCCCCTTTTTGTCTGACACGCTTTCTACCGCGCGCGGAGGGGCCGCCATCGGCTTGGCTTCGTCATGCAGCGCGTACTTCGACCGACTTCGGACCCACGAACCATATCGCTAAAACACACGCGACCGGTCAGACACATATACAATCCAAATAGAGAAGAAAACTGGACGCACGAAAAAGAGGAATGGTACTGGCGTGCACGCGAGCGCGAGGAACGCGAACACGCTGCACGCCCACGCGTCGCCCAGGTTCCCGTACAGCGCGGGACTGATCAGAGGGAAGATGAACGCGACGACGGAGCGCGTCACCACCGTCGACGCGATTGCGCTCGCGCAGTATATCGAGTACGTGTCCATGAGGTATTGCGTCAGGCCCTGCATGATCACCGCGCACGACATCCCAAATGGCGTTCCGGCAAGTACGGGCACGATCCAGTGGACTGGCGGATCACTTGTCCTGTTGGAACAGTTCAGGAAGACGAGGATAGACAGAAACATAGAACAAAACACTACGCACCAGGCAAACCAGAACAGACTTATAGGGAGTATGATACCTCCAAGCATGGGCAGGTACAACCTCCTGCAATTCGTCGGCCGTGTGAGCAGCGCATAGACATCAGCAATACACAACTCACGCTTCAGGCACGGTCCTACCCCCGTTCCGGTCCATCGCCCTCCAGTACAACCTATTTTGTGCAGGAGCCAGCGATAGACCAATGATACACCCAAGTCCGATGCCCAGGAATGCGAGCCCTCCCTCCCCGGCTGAGAAATGCCGATGTCGCTGGAACACGATCGGGTATGCGGCAAAGAACGCATACAGTGTCGCGTACGCGATGGCGATGTAGATGGCCATGAGCAGCACGATGGGCTCAGTGGCAAGGAAATCTACGGATGTGTGGGTTAGGTCTGTATGGATACTTCCCCAGGCGCAGCTTCAGTAGAGACTCACAGAACGGTCGTCCCATATCCCGTCTGAGAATATGGCTTATCGACTGCGACCTCCCAACGTCGTGCTTGGATATATACACTACCGCGCCGCCCGAGGCCTTCGTGAGCCTCTTCGCTCTGCGGCGCAGAAGCACAGGTCCGAACTACCGTTGAAGCCAGTCAGCTAGGCGCCTCGCACGATTCGTATGTATCGACGGGGGAAGGAAGACGCACGGTTTCGGGCGTGACGAGGATGCACGCGATCGCGTTCAGCGCGGACACGATGAACATGATCCAGAACGCGAACCGCCAGCCGAGGCTGGTCTCGGATATCCAGCCGCCTACGATGGGTCCCAGCACTGTTCGCGCAGAGCACCGTGAACATCGCATGCGTGAGGGTCGGGGAGGAGGATATCAACATACCAGGGCCCATCCATGGTGCAGTTCCGTAGAGCGAAGACGCGATCCCGCGTTCGCGGGGGATCCACATGTCGCTCAGGGCCCCTCCGGCGTTGGTGAGTGCTGCACAATTGTGACACCGGTGATTTTCTGAATTCATGGGTCATAGAGGCAAGATATGGTAAGTGCACGCACGCGCTGAGCCAAATATCCCGGCAAGGGCGCGGGTGACCAGGATGGTCGTGGCGTTGTGTCCTAATGCGCCGCCCAGGTGGAAGAGCGTGAAGACACTCCCGGTGACGATGAACACTATCCGCTGCACCATTGTTAGCATACTCCCGCATTGACATGGACCGGCCCTCTTACCCGCCCGTATAGCTCGCCCAACGGAGCAAAGACCAGAGGCCTACGAACGCAGTTAGGGCGGGAACGCGGCGTCCCTAGAGCACGGCCGATGCGCACCCTAATCCGAAGCCGAGCACGTAGAGGGAGACGCCGAGGATGCCCACGATCTGCGTTAGGTGCAGTTCCCGGTCCATGGACGCCATGCCGCCCGAATAACAGCTACTGCAAAACGCCATCGTGAACGTCGACGTCGCCAGCTAACATCAAACAACAACCTCGCGTCAGCATCATGTTCTCCTCGCTCCTACTGGCCATCCCCAAATGAGAGCCAAAGTCATGCTCAAGATCCTACCTGAAACGTGATCCCCCATTTTCTACGGCGCGTCCAGTTGAACGGGTTCTCGGGGTCGCCCAGGTCCCAGTCGACGACGTATGGGTCCGTGTGGGTCCCCGCGCCCGGATATCTCTTCTGCGCCAAGGCCTGGCATGTCTGTTCCGCCCCACGGCGTCTTGGCGCAGCATCCCCGCGAGGGCATGGCACGTGGCCGGCCTCCTCGTCCGTGTCCGCGGCGTGCAGCGTCGTCTGCTGCGACATCGGAACGGTCATAGCGAACGTTAGCGTTCGGGGCCTCGAGGTGTGTACGCTTGGTGGAGTCGACGGCGATGTCTACAGAATTCGCAACCGAAGTCGGACGGTCCTCCGCTGCAGAGGTGCGATAGGCGAGCTGCTGGTACTGTGAGCGATACACGCGAGGGTTTACGAGCCTAGGGATTCAGCGGTGCGCTCGAGTCGTCGTAGCCGGCCCAAGAGTTCTGGCTCTGGCTCTGGCCTCCAGCGGGCGCAGCGGAGGGATCGACTCGGGAACGGAGACATTGGTCGCCGCCTCGGCCGGGGTATATATAGGCTGTGTACGCGCGACGGAAAAAGGAACGAGATGACGGACGGTCGGCAGCGGATGGGGTGCGCTCGGCATGGTGGGAGAGCGTGTGCCGGACGAGCCGCCCACGGGAGGGCCTCATGATGCACTCGAATCACTCGAATCCGGTCGTGATTGCATTGCACGCGCGCGCGCGCGCGCGAGGGGCCGAGGCGTGTAGCTCTGGCGGATTGCCGCAGAATGTCGAGTCGGAACTTGGTGCTATTACGTGCTTTGCCGCAGTCGACCGTCGACGTGTCCTAGACGTACTAGCGTACGCACGCGCAGGTGGCGGATATAATGCGAACGCAGCTCGAGGTCGTGGTGGTCGAGCGAGAAGTGTACTGTTCGCCGATCGGCGACCTTGGCGCCTGCAGAGTTTGCCCATCCGGCTTGTGACGGCTTCTCCGTCTCCCTCTTCTTGAAGTTGCAACGGCCTCAGCTTGATTGCTCCGTAGGCCACCGCATGCCCTTGCAAGTCGTGTCAACAATATTAGATGGTATTCACTCAGAGGGGAGCCTACATTAATAGTGGACTTTGTCGCAATCTATACCGCCATACTGTCAATGCATATGGCACGCAGCCGACCGCATTACTGCTGGTGACTACCCAACTCAAGCTACTACGAACACAGTGACTCAGCCTTCTATCTGCAGGCTTCTTATTGGCAGAGGTGTGCGCGCGACTGATGTCACCGGGGGTCAAGCCGTGGGAACTTCTCTCTCACTCCACCGAATGTTATGAGGACACGCAGGCATCGTAGAACGCCTGGAATCCAGAAGGCTGATATAGATTTAAAGAGCAATTGAGGATAATGAAGGTGCAAGTCACCGCTGCCGATTCTCGGGGTCCCGGGGTCAGCACATCTCTGCTTATTGGCACTGTGTCCTATTTCCACGAGCGTAGCTTCTACGGGATCCATCGGGTCCGTCAAAGCCGAATCCCGATGCTATTAACGTGCCACAGGGACAAGCACCCACACAAACGCCTAATCATCCTGTCATGAGGACGCTGGGCTACATCTCTCTGGTAGAGGCGAAACAAGATTAGTGCACCTTCTGCGGGCGGGGCCTCAGGAATCCCGCTTTGCGCTCGCTATGTCACGCTTTCCACCCTCTGCGAGCGTCTCACAAGGCTGGGTCGCCGCCTCATCTCCCCCCCAAGGTTCTCCGCCAGCCCCTCTATCGATATGTATGTAGCAGAGGCCACTGGTATACGACGGAGTAATCAATCATATTACCCTTCGTCGGGGGCAGGGCAAGGAGTCTTTCTCGCATCCTTTCAAGGATCCTTGATACTCGAACGTTCCCTCTCAACAGTACTAGTTCGCCCGTTGATGCCAGAATTGAAGGCCATGCTCGCACGTCGGTGCCTTCATGAAACCATGTGTTGCGAACCGCGGTAGTTGTCCGATTGTAAGAAGCACTGGGGCCTTGTGCTCTTGGGCTGAGATTGTTCGTAGCATGGCGGTTGGCTGCCTTTTCAATGAGCCGTCAGCCATTTGCGGTACCTCGTTCAGAGTGGATACCAATATGAAGACGTTGCTCATGTACATACAACTATGGTCAGAGAGGTATAAATGCTACCTATGCATTGCAACAATATTTGCCAGTACACCAATTAACCCGCGTTCAACCGGAGTCAGCATCCCAAAAAAAAATATCGAGTTATGGAATGCATTAAGGGGGAATCGAACCCCCGGCGGGTCGATGGCAACGACCCAGGTTACCACTACCCCATTAATGCGATGCACTGAACGGTTTGATTTGGCCTGTCCCGTGCTACTTTTTTGGCTACGGTACTCCAGCACCCTACTACTCGGGTACTAGTACTGAAGCTTTGACGTACTCGAGGCTCAATGAACGTGTACGGATAAACACAGTCCGATGCAGAACCCTCTAGCATGTATCCTTACACAAGGTCTATCATAGAACGCCTCCACCTGGAGGTCATCTCGTCCACCTTCAGCACCACAGCAGCAGCAGCGCGACTCAGCCGTGCCTCCTGGGCACCCCCACCACCGAGCACTTTGATACCTTCCTCGATACTCTCGAACACCTTCCCCGCCCACTCCCCTGTGCCCAGCAGCAGCACGGTGTGCTCGAGCCCGAGCGACTTCCCGCCGTCGACGTCGAGGCACCCGTCGAGGACGATGAGCGCGAGTTCCAGCGCGGCGGTGAGCAGCGCAGCCTCCTTGCTCTGCTTCGGCTCCCCGGGTGGCCCCGCCTCGTCGTCGTCCGCGCTCTCCCCGCGGGAAAGCGGGCGCGTGCCGACCGTGACCGCGAGCTCGAGCGTGTCGGGGGCGATCACGGCGAGCCACTCCCGCGCGTTGCGTGAAGCGTGCACGAGGACGGCGAGCGTCTCCAGCAGGCGGCCGAGGACGAGCGCGCTGAGGACTAGGCCGGTGCCTGCGCTGCGGTATTGGTGGAGCATGGGCTGGTGCGCGGTGCGCGCCTCACGCGTCTGCTCGTCACGGAGGAACAACCAGAAGCGGTTGACGAGCGGGCAGATGAAGTATTCGGCGGCGACCTCGGTGAACGTTGTGCGTTTGGGGTGTTGGGGTCCCGCGAGCTGGCGCATGAGGGCGGCGCGGCGGGATGGGGCGTCGCTGGGGACCTCGGAGATTTTGGATGATGGACGGACGCGGAGGTTGCGTTCGCGAACAAGCTCTGGTACCCTGTCCGCCGTCGCTTCTCTTCCCTTGTCGATGGCCTGCTGGCTGATGCCCTCCAGGAGGAAATGCACTGGATCATTTGTTCTAGACTGATCGCCGGCTGTGATGTACTTCTTGTGTTGCGCCGGAGGCAACCGCTTGCTAGGAAATGCCACTTTCTCGCTGGGAAGCGCTGGCCGACCGGGTAGTTCGGGTACGGGGAGTGACGCGAGCTCTCGAGCACCGAGAGCTAACGCGTTCAGCATCACGAACCGCTGGTCAGTAGAATACTGGTTCCTGAAGAACTCTTCGATGATGGCGCTGTAGAAGGACATGAGCCTGGCTCTTGTTTGGTAAGGGGAAAGACTGCGTACGGTGCCGCCTTTCGCGGGCAACAGGCTACCAGGGCATTCAGAGCCGCCTGTCGCTTCTGGTCGAACCCATCGAGCTCATAGTTGTCCTGCAGCCCTACTAGTCCGTGGACGAGATTCACAGCATTTTCCTCTGTAGCGATGGTCAGGAGCGCCGTGGTAGGAACTCGAGTGTACTCACCGAGCTCGGTGCCGTAGCCGCTCTTTCGCCTGATTAGCTCTTCAGCGACCTCAAGTGCGACCTCCACCTTCGTGGCTTGCAGTTGCTCATCGCCACTCTGCAGGCCGCCTGTGGGCCGGAGCATCTCCCCAAGTTGTGCGAGGTACACAGGTCGCGGCACTTTCTTGGCCCCCACACGGATGGTAGGGTCCCGCTCGATTTCTTCGAGCTCGGAGGGCGTGGGCGAAGCGGAACGTGACGAGGCAGGGGAGGCGTAACCCGTGAGAGAGTCATCCGAGTCGTACCCGGAGGACGGAACTCCCACCGTCACCTTTGCCTTCGTGGGCTCTGGTGCGTCTGATGGCAACGGCTGCGAGGTTGGTTGTTCAACATCGGCCTCAAGCGGCTCTGCCACTTCCGCATCCGCGTCGACGTCACATTCCTTGAGGAGCTCTCGGAGCTGCCTGCACCAGGGCTTGCCTTGTTCATCTCCAGCCCAATCACCGAAGTCCAGTGTCTTTCCAGCTGCCCGAGCAACTTCTTCGGCTACGAGCATCCCGCATCGCCGTATTGATGGGTCCAAGTGGGATATATATGTAGATATGGACTTGACAAAGGACGGGGAGAGCGCCAAGTCATGGGCGGGACTAGGCGAAGGCGAATATCTCAAGGTGGCGAGCAACAACAACGTGAGATCTGCGATTGCCATCAGCTTGTGAATATGAGGACTTGAGCAGGATACACTAACATCTGTGATGCGACAATAAGGAATGTCGGATGTGATCTGCATCCGTCCATACATCGAGGACTTTCCTACGGAGGATATCCAGACCTGTTGTGAGGAATGAGCAATTGTGAGTGTGAGCGTATGGAGAGGGCCAGGTTGCACCTTCGCGGTCGCGGCTATCTTTCTGCGCGCCAGCAGCCCAACATGCAAAAATTCTTGCACGACCTTCGTCCCAATTCCGTATTAGGGCGACAGCGGTGAAACAGTCCACCAGCTCAGAATTGTCCTTGGTAAATGGACCAAGAAGGTCGTGAACCAGTGATGCCTCTCTTGCAACGAGGCCCCGAGTCCGGGATGACCCGTCAAGCCCGGAGGGTACGGGGGCAAGATGCACGAACAGCGATGTGAGAATAGACCTCAGATTGCCCGCAGAGGGCAACGATGCGAGTAACCTCTTCCAAAATCTAGAGTAGTCCCCCCTGTCGCCATCCTCCGCGAGGCGCAAACGGATCGTTGGTAGGGTAGCTTGGAAGAAGGAGGGTTGGGCAGGGGAGGCGGGTATGGACGACGGGAATGCTCCAACATTGATGAGTTTCCCGAGTAAGAATGCTATTGATGACACTTGATCTACAAAGGTTCCTATATATCACTCCCCATCGATGTTCCTGTAGATATGTTACTGACCTTGCGAGCGTTCAGTTCTGCGTCGGTAAACCAAGTGTTCTGTGCGCACACTCACGTCTGCGATGTACACGCCGTGTTCCAGCACTGGCGGTGCGTCACCACCCTCGGCCATGAAGTTTGCTACCTTCATTGAGACGGTGAGAACATCTCGCACGCAGTCTTCCCAAATGATCGCATGCCTTCCAGAGTCATTGGCTTGACCTGAGTCGGAGAGTATGGCGTCATGTAGAATATCGATCGGGTAAGCCTTGGTGAGATTTGCGAGCAGCTGACTGATATCATTTCGCAAAGGGAAAGATAGGATGGTGGAGTAAGCTTGTAGAGCGAGTTGTCTTGCTGCAGGGGATGCGAACGACCTGGGATTCGGGTAGAAGTACTGTTCGACTAGCTCGTAATCGCCCGCGTGCCGAAGGGTGGTCCCAAGCTTCGGTATGACATTTTGCAGAATCGCCCTCTGCATCAAAGACGCATGTCGCCCGATGACAAAGGTACCCTCTGGAATCGGCGAGATATTCTCCTCGTTGAAGCGCGGCGGCAGCAATCCGACGGAGGCTAGCGGGGCAACGAGGAGGGCGATCGTAGTGGAATAGTCCAGGCGAGGCGATTGCAGGCGCGAGACGATATCGCGCATCTGGGCATCCGCCGAATCCTCATTCTTTGCAGACATGGCGGCGATTCGCCTGATCTGAACGCGCGATGGTGGTGGAACAAGGGCAGGGGCTCGCGCTGGGCCCCGGGCCCACGCTATCTACTGTATTTATCCAATTGAGCGCGGTCCGTGTTCCTGGCAATGACGCGTGACGCGCGCCTATGTACAGTACTTGCCGCGCGAGCGAGTGCCTCCCGCGCCCAGGACCCAACCAGGACCTCATCTTGTTTCTCGACTCCTTCTACCACCCTCGTGAGCCCTCGTCATGTCAGACAACTTTGCCGTTGCCGCAACACCTCAAGCGCACGCCGCAGACATTGAGTTCTTCGTGCGCAGGGGCATGACCAAAGGCTACCAGCTGCTATCTCTCCTGACACCGCCTCTCTACACTGTCTTCGCGCTCACTCGGTATGGTCGCTCGCACATAAACGTCAATCGCTTGCTACGCGCCACGTGGATAGGAGGATCGGTCGGTATGTAAAGCGATGAACTGCGGCATTGCATGCCCTTACACTCGTTCTCAGGTATCGCGGGCGGAGGCGCCTTTGAGTATGCCCGTTCGGCATATTCCAACCCTGAGAAGGTCAGGATTCGCAGACTACACGCGACATACGACGTGCGTTACACCTGCCACTCATTGTACATCATGCGCTTCGCTCACCGCGGCTTTCCCAGACCTCGTCCATCCGAGCCGATGACCACTCTACCATAGGGGGGATACTGTTCGCAGTCATCACTCCTGCCCTATTCTGGAAACGGGCGACGAGCTTGAACTGTGAGATCGTCCCCCAGACCGCGAAATGCTCGCTGCTAATACTTCTTCAGTAATCCTCGGAGGAGCAGGCATTGGGTCTGCCGTCGGCTTGATCGCGCACTATGCCCGGACAGTGACCGGCGACCCTGCCCCTACTGTCCCTGTACCAGAAATCCCGCCAGTAGCACCGCACTAGTCCCTTTTCGAAGCGGGGCTGCGCTGCCAGCCAATTGCTTTGTCTGCCGACTCTACCATTGTATCATACTCACACAGGGCATAATTACGCACGCACAGAGCTCCAACACTTCCGGGGTACTGCTCTGCTATTCGCTCCCAACGTACATTCCATACGACAATAGGTCAAATTGCTCATCTCGTCTTCTGCATGCTTCGTCAAGACTTTCTCGTCTTCACTTTCTACCCTCGTCCTTCAGCCTTCCATCGACAAGCGGGTGGATCACGACCAGGTCCTCCTCAGCCCCGCTGAGTTCCTCGATCTCCTGGTCCTTGGACTGCTTCGCCTTCTCATCCTGGAAGTCCCCCTTGCGCATCCGATCACCGTCGAAGCAATCGACGTCGCTCATATGTTCGCGCCCGGTCACCCTCAGGTGGTCGCGGTAATGCCCGCGCGACCACCGCAGCGCGATCCCTGCGACACGCCTCCACATGTCCCCGATGCGCCCTGCGGGGCTCTTCGCGCGCGGTATGGGGCTCGACCCGCGCTGTGTCGGGCTGAGCGCGCGTTGCGTGGGGCTGAGCGCGCGTTGCGTGGGGCTGAGCGCGCGGGGCGTCTTCTCTCCTTTGCTCGAGCTGAGGGATCGGATGGCGGAGAGGCGGTCGCGGGACTTGGAGCGTGAGCGGCGGGAGGCGTGCGCTTGCCGCGCTTTCTCGCGCGAGACGACGTTGGAAGTCTCGGGGTCGAGGAGGTTGACGTGGTTCATGCTTGCCATGCGCGAGAGCCGGTTGACGAAACGACATCCTATTCGTCTGTGATTGGTGCTACTCCAGCGAGTGTGCAGGATGAGGGCCGCTTACCGAGGAGATACTTGCGCACGATTGAGCTCATCATCTGTCCACTCTCGTCGTCTACGAGGTATTTCTTGCCCTTCAGCGGCAGGAAACCGTCATGACCCTGAGCCATATACTCTCTCGTAACAATCCGGTACATCCTCCCACCCTTGGTGCGGGGAATGGGCTCCCCGTCGACAAGCTCCATAGCGGGTTGGGACATCGCGGTCATAGTGGACTGCAAGAGGCTCGACATAGAAGAGGCTGCAGAGCCCGTCTGCATCACAGGCGAAGCGGTCCCGCTGTGGGAGGGGGTGGGGTTCGTGCTGCTGCCGACGGGTTCTTGTAATAGCCACACACCGAGGACTCGTTGGCCCGGTGGCTTACGGGAATCCCAAGACACACGGAACCCGGAGATGACTGGGAAACGGCTGTATCGCAAGCAATAAGCACATTACTTAAAGATTCATGTTACGTGGTCCGCACGATTGCACTTACCCTTCTTGCGCAGGCCACGTTTCGAGGGATGCCTCGAGTGCTGCCCAGATGGTTTCACCGTCTAGCTCAAGGACGACGATGGGGTCCTCAAACGGCAGAATCTCCAGGATATCGCCCAGTGTAACGAGGCCTGTATAAGGTGTTGGATATCCCGCGATACCTCCCGCAATATCGAGCCACGCACCCGGCCCATATATCGAGTCGCCACGCAGTGTTCCTGCGCAGATGAAAACGCCGTCGGACCCGCCTCCTGTTTGCAAGCATAGAGCGTCATCGTACGCGTGACGCAGCACGTCCGCGAACCAATTGGCAGCGGCTGTCTGTACACAACGTTAAATACCGGACGGTCCCGGTCGTTCGCGAGAGGGACTCGGTTGGGACGTACCTCTTGCACTCGTATTATTGATGATCGGAGGTCGAGCTCGACCTCCGTCTTGCATACGGGGGCCTTCAGCGCGGAAGACACGGAAGATAAGAGGTTCTCGAGCAGCTTTGCGACTCGCTCGCTCTTCTTCGACCCAGGCTTCGTCTCGTGGTGTTTGCCTGGACCGTCTCGTGTAAGCGCTGCCCATAGCGCATTGGGATTCTAGGTACCTCTGATGGTTTTGATCACCTTCCTCCTGACGCTGCCTTCTGGTGTATCGGCGAGCTCCAGTGTGATTTCGCTCAAATCCCTGAAGTCCGTGCCGCTCTTGACAATAAGAACGTCTCCGTGGTCTTCCTCTCCCCCGAGAATGTCCTGGTTTAGGTCGTAATTCTCCCAAGAAGTCACGCCGCGGGAGATGTAATAGAGGTGGTCATGACCGCCGAAGATGATGTCAGCACCGTGAAGATTGTGGATAGGTTTACTCTCTTGAGCAGAGGGAGACGACGCGTTGATGCTCTTCGCGAGCTTTATGTCCTGTAGTGATCGAACGGTTGAGTGACCTGCACTCATAGAATACAAGACACCCCCTGACATTGGGTACTCTGTGTGCGGCGATGTGAGCTATCTCTGGTCAGCACCGCGCACAGCACACATACCTAGCGTGGGTCAATGCGATGATGATGTCGCATCTATGCTCTCCGGCAGGGTCTCGGAGGCGTTTACTCAAGTCTAGGGCGACTTCAGCCATGTCTTTGTATACGAAATGCGATGGCCATGTCGAGACCGTTCCTATCCACTCTCTGGCACGGGTCAGGTCACACTCGAACAGATGCGAAATTCAGCAATAGTTACTTTTCAACGAGACCGATAACCCCGATACGAACGCCTGAACGCTCGAATACGTAGTACTCGAGTAGATGTTCTGGAACGCGGCCTCTTTCGGTGTCAATGATGTTACTCAGAATCCACGGCTGAGTATAGAGTCCCATAAGCACGAGATATCCCGGTACGCATATGCACTTACAAAGTTCGTATCCTGTATCAGCTTCGACAGATGCGGATAGCCTGTGAACCACGGAGGTCCGACATGTTAACGCACGGTTCCCGAGAGCGGGTTGATGGTGTTACCGAAGTCGAAGTCGTGGTTTCCTACAGAAGCACTTAGCATTGACTTGATACACAATGGCCAGGGGGGTCCGAACGTACCCGTGAGCGAGATGTCTGGTCCGATGGCGTTCATGACTGGGACCATATGGCTTCCTCGTGTGACCGAGCTTTCTACGGAGGGACTGAATACATCTCCCGAGAAGAGCACCAGACCATCTCGTTTCCCGTCAGGTCTGAGCGGCCATTGGTCGCGAATATCGTCCAGCATCGCGGTCCATTGGGTGACATCTATTGTCTCCGGCGACTTCGGGTTCAGCTTGAACGGCTGAACGCGATAGACGTCGTTGAAGTGCAGGAGGTTGAGCGTAGTTGTCATCGTGAGGCAAGCTTTGATCTCTACCCGCCAGGCCGACAGTCACCAGAGCGAGTGATAGAACGGAGAGAAATGCAGAACGACAACAAATATATCTCGGTGCACATGGATGGAGGGCCGGGGCTGCCGTCCTGCGCGTCTTCTTGGCGTCTTCCCCTTGACGCGACGGGATGTGGGCGCCTACGGCCATGCTGTTTCCCTCCCAATCGGGCAGGCGCTCTCTTCCAGCTCTCTCCTCCGTTCACCCGGCGCTGGACGGGGACCTCGACTTCGAACCTCTACCTCGATCCCCTCGGCGGCACTTGCAGTCCAGCCATCTTTGAGAGTGAAGATGGCTTCCGTGGCTGCTCGCTTCAAGGCGACCTCTGGCCGTGTCCACCTTTTTAACCTTTCGCCAGCGACCGGCTCGCAGTCCACCGTACGTGTTTGCTCTGTCATGTCTTCCCTCATTCTCTGAGGTTGCATTAGCAAAAACGTCTTGGTCGTGGTCGGAGTTCCGGTTTGGGAAAGACGTCGGGTAGGGGTCACAAGGGTCAGAAGGCGCGTGCGGGTAATGGCAAGCCGAAAGCGGGCTTCGAGGGTGGACAGACACCTATCGTCAAGCTTTTCCCCAAGAGGGGTTTCGTGAACCAGTACGTGCGAGCCAATGCGTGCACTTTGCCTATATGGACCTCGAACGTGTGTACAGGAACGCCAAGGTCTACGCACCTGTGAACCTGGACCGTATCCAGCACTGGATAGACCAGGGTCGCCTGACGTCGTCTCCCGAGAAGCCTATCACCGCAAGGGAACTGCTTTTGAGTGGTTGCATACACAACGTCCACGATGGAATCAAGCTTCTGGGCAACGTGAGTTTGTCAATCCATCGGTCGTAATTGGTAGCCTGACAAGCCTACCTGCCTAGGGCGCCGAGCACCTGAAGACCCCCATACACATTGTCTCCGCCCGCGCATCTCAGAGTGCCATCCGCGCGGTTGAGAAGAAGGGTGGCTCGGTATTCTGCAAGTACTACAACGACCTTGCACTCCGCGACTGCGTGAAGGGGAGGACGGATAGGACAGAGGCGGCACCAACGCGGAAAACCGATATTCGTGCGCCCTTCCCTTCTCTAAGAAGCTCTGCTAGTCAACTAACATGACATGTCAGTGTGGTATACGTCCTGGCGGAACCGGGGATACCTGTCCCCTACGGCACTGTCGAAGATGCCTATCGTTGAGGACCGGTGGCGGGAGCTTTCGAAGCAGCTTCTTACGTTCAAGACACAGGAGTATGAGAAGGCCAAGTAGACACCGTGCACCCACTACATACATATCCTTGCCCTAATTCTAATCTCCTTGCTCGCGGACACAATGTCCCGCTCACGCTGTCCGATGACACGGCTTTATACGGGCGCAGGTAGGCCGTTTGCATTCCGTTCCTGTTCTACCCGTCTGTATCACCATGTCTCGATCCCCGACTTCGGCTCCGCCATTAGTATGTCCTGCATAACGCCGCACGAGATCGTCCGGACGCGGATGTACCAGGAGGCTAGCCTCTCCGGCGTCCAGAACCCGTAGTATTGCATCACACCTCCCTCATAGTTATATATGGATCACACCGCTAGCCACTTCGACCTCTGGACCATACGTTCAATCCTCCCTCCACGACCGTGACAGTATGTCTGCGCCTTTACTCAAGATTGCAGCGCGCCAAGGTTCGCGACGCGCGGGTTCGTCGCGCGTATGGCGCAACGGATCGTCTCGACATGCATCCACCACCAGCGCCGGACCACCCTCCCATACGTCCCCAGGCGAACGCCTCGCCGGACGCCTACAGAATGCCACTCTCGGCGCAACAGCCCTAACAGCTGCGTCCGTGCTCTACTACCACCTCTCGCGCCCCGTCGTCCACCTCGACGGCGAGGCGGCCATGCCCGGCGGCCCACAGCCGAAGCGCGCGACGAAGGCGACGGTGCAGCACGACGTCCCGAAGAGCGCGCTCGGCGCGCAGTACGGCTCGAAGGAGGACGTGCAGAGGGCGATCGCGGAGCTCCGGGCGGCGCTCCCGCGCGAGGGCGCGGTGAACACGGACCCGCATGTGCTCGAGTTCTACGGGTCCTCGGACAAGTCGTACCACCCCGCGTCCCCGCACTCGGTCGTGGTTCATCCGGTGAGCACGGAGGAGGTCGTGGAGGTCGTTAATGTCGCGCGCAAGCATAGGGTGCCGATCGTGCCGTACAGCGGGGCGACGAGCCTCGAGGGGCACTTCTCTGGGGTGAGTGCTTCGCGAGTCTGTAGGGTAAATGCGGGCTTATGTGTAACGGCCATGACTAGTACCCGTCGGGAAGCATCTGTATAGACATCTCCGGGATGAACAAGATTCTCGAAATTCATGGTGTGCAGAACCAACCTGCAGTCGCGGAGGTTTCTAACAGATCGTGCCGCAGAGGGAGATAGCGACCTCGTATGTCAAGCAGGTGCGCGTTGGGAAGACATCAACGAGACCCTCAAAGAGAAGGGCATCCCGCTGTTCTTTCCAGTGGGTGTTATATAGCAATAGGCGTAATTCACGGCCCTTACACCTAAATCATATCAGCTGGATCCCGGTCCCGGTGCGGTAAGCCGCTCATTTCAGCATGTGCTGCCGCCATAGATGTGAACACTACAAATAGACCATTGGCGGTATGATTGGCACCGGGTGCTCAGGAAGTAAGCAGAGTCTGCTATAGCATAGAGTTCGATGATACTAAAGACATAGCTCTATAGCGAATGCCGTACGGTATGGTACCGCTCGCGGCGAATGGTTCTTGAATGTCGTCCGTACCCTCTATTTGTAACGAAGTGTCGTCAGCTCCTAACGAACCGCCTCATAGACCGTGGTCCTACCTAACGGTAAGGTTGTCAAGACCCGCCGCCGTGCCCGCAAATCCTCAGCAGGGATCGACATGACGAAGCTCTTCATCGGCGCTGAGGGCACCCTTGGCATCGTTACGGAGGGTATGCTCGTCTCCAGGCCGCACTCGTATTAGTGACTCACGTCCTACACTCGATTACAGCTACGCTACGATTAGCACCGGTCATCCCCACGAAGGTTGCGATGGCACAATTCCCGGATGTGGAACATGCCGTCTCGGCGGTACAAGAAATTCTGAACACCCCTGCAGGCCCTCATATACGTGAGTATATGCTGCATGGTCGCGATACCCAATGACTGACACAGGACCTGCAGAATGTGTCGAGCTCCTAGACGATCACAGTGCGTTTCATGATCCGCATACGAGCGCATTATGCTCGGGTACTTATTGCACCTACCGCCTACAGTGATGAAAGCGATCGCTGACGCAGGTCTCGTCTCGGAGACGTACCCAACGCGCGACACGCTATTCTTCAAGATCCAGGGCGACCCGACCGCGATCGACTCTACGGCCCGCACTGTGCAGGACATCGTCGCGAAGCACAGCTCGGCGTACTTCAAGTTCGCGAACACGGAGGACGAGGCGGAGGAACTCTGGGAGAGCCGCAAGTACGCGCTCATGAGCACCATCGAGAGCGAGGAGGGCGCGCGGTGCTGGACGACGGATGTTTGGTATGTTGTTTTTGACAAGAGAGCGCTGTGGTGGGGGTTACTAACTGGGTATTTGGTACAGCGTCCCGGTGTCGAGGCTACCTGAGCTCGTTTACGAGACGAAGAAGGATCTTGAGGAGTCGAAGCTGCACTCTACGATCGTGGGCCACGTTGGGGACGGTACGTTCCCTTTACCTCGGAGTCATCGGTGGTTGGCTCGACAATGGCTATAACACCGTCCCGGGACAGGCAATTTCCATGCGTTCATCTTGTTCAAGAAGGACAGCGAGTTGCAGGCTGTCAGCGATGCTGTGCACCGGCTTGTCCACCGGGCTATCGCTTTGGACGGCACATGTGAGTAACATCGTGTACTCGCACGAGGCGGTCCCTGATGAACCCGGCGCCAGGCACTGGAGAGCATGGTGTCGGTGTCGGGAAGCGAGAGTACCTCGCTGAGGAGCTGGGCCCTGACACCGTCGAGCTAATGTGGACCATCAAGCGGGCCATCGACCCACTGGATATCATGAACCCAGGCAAGGTGTGCATATTTTCCCGTATGCTCAGCGTAGCAGCGAACTGATGTGGTACTGTGCCACCCAGTTGTACCCCGACGTACCGGAGAATGACAAGAAGTCAGGCGCATGAGAACCACCGAGCGGGGAAGCTGTCATGAACCGTGCATGCCCATGAAATCAGGACACCTGTGCTGTCCCTGGAATTGAGGCGTCAGCATATTTCCGTCGTCCTGCTCGGTCGATCTCAGCGACGGCTAGCAACGCGGACACGGAACGTTACAGCAATATAACGAAATTGTTCCTGTCTCCCTGACGGAAAACGGTCTTCTTCTGGTACAATAGGTGGACCTGGTAGGTAGTCGACGCCGGCGAGGGCGCCTTGCGGAAGAGCCAATAAGCCATCTTGCCGCCTTCCCTCCAGCGGGTACGTATCTGCTCGAACCCCACCGCCGCCATGAGGCCTTGGAAGTGCTCCGGGGTGAGATAACGCGAGTTCAGGATACACGGGAGCGGGAGCTGTTAATAATACCCGCGCGCTCAGTGTGAAGCTCTAGTCGAGTAGGATTGTGAGCGGAGACGTACAGCGACGAAGAGCAGCCCTTCTGGTCGGAGCATTGTGTGCGCCAGGCGGAGCATTCGTCCTAACCGTCACGTCAGTTTGGCCGTGGGCATATAAAAGAGCATATTTGTGTTACCCACCTCGGTCCTTGGCGTCTGGGACGAAGTTTAAGACGAGGCTGAGGCTTATTGCGTCCCAGCGCTCTCGGTACTCGTCGGGGTCCATGAGCAAAAAATCCTGCTCCCGAATCGACGGATGGCGCGAATGGAGGTCTATGGGCGTCACGTCCACCCACGAGGTGCAGGCGGCATAATTGTCGGGCTTCAGAGCGCCGACCTCCAACAGCCTGTGTGGAAAATGGTATCACTGTCAGCGCTATCGAACATGACCTGTGGAAAGGTCCACGCTTACCGCAGCCTCGAGTTATTCGCCTTGTGGGTTTGGGGTACCTCCAGTTCGCGTAGCCAGCCGATAAAGATCTTCTCGCTTCCGCCGCCTCGATCGTTGCTCTGCCCTATGGAGGACATGCGTTGGTAAGCTTCTAGCCCGCCAAGCTCCTCTATCTCGCGCTGTATGGCGTCGAGCTCCGTCTGCAAGGCGGCCGCATCGCGTCTCTTGCTCTGGAGGGCGTTCTGCAGTTGTGTCTGCCGTTTGATAAGGACGTGGAACCGACGGATGACGGTCCTCGTAGCCTGGGGATGGCTGGAGCCAGAAGGACCGGAGGAGCTTGGCGCGGAAGTCGACCGGTCAGAAGGCGCGGCGGCGACGGTGACGGGAACCTTGCGTTTGTTCTTGCGTGCCTTGGGCATTGAATATATGTGCTACATGTACCGTGTATTTTTTCATGGATCACCAAGCGTGCAGGGCGGACATGGTCCGCGGGGCTGCAGGGAATTGAGGAGTCGGCGGCGAGAAAGTTGTTGAACTGTTCTTGCAGGATCGCCGGGCGCCACAACGTCTTCGGCTTATGGCCACGGAGCGCCCGTCGGTCGCATATCCGCCTTCGACCCGCCACCTGCCATGGCTCCAGTCGACGGCTGCACCCGCTGCAACGGCCCAATCTCCGTCCTTTGTCCACCTGATCAGCGATTTGTCACAATGTGCACACGATGATCGCTGTGTCTCTTTAACGGCCAAGAGAAAGCTGCTCATCAGGTCCGCCATTTGTGTGCCCAACATACTTTCTGACCGGGGACTCTGGCATGCTAAGTGATTCCGTATACCTGCAAGGCGGATCGTGCCATGCTAGGTTCGCGCCCGGAGATTCCAGGACGAACCTAAACCGCGGGGACGCTCAGCAGGCGTAATGATAACTCAATCGTCGCAATGTGGATCCAGAAGAACGACTTTCAATTTCACCTGCCCCTCCGTGCCTTTCTCAGGCTCAGTGGCCGAACGAGGCTAGTAGGTGCCGGTAGAGCGTATGATGGACACCGGCTTCCGTCATGGACCCTATCGCACCCAGCTTATAAGACACGAGTGGATAGAGATTCGTGCCCCAGTCTGATGGCGCTGCAATCTGTTGACCTCCTTGTTGTCTGCTCTTGTGCCGTACTGTCTCTTCTCCTGTGGAAGAGGGGTAGCAGGCGCGACCGAGGGCCTCAACCACCTGGTCCCCCCGGGTTACCTCTCATAGGGAATCTGCTCGACGTACCTGACGCCAAGGGTTTTCCTTGGGACGCATACTTGAATTGGTCCAGGCAATATGGTGAGCATAGCAAGCAACCGTCACCATGTCGTTCTTGGACCGCTGATATGTCCCATGCATAGCTTCCGATATCATTCGACTGAATGCGCTGGGCATGAATATCGTGGTCGCTAATTCGCTCGAGGTAGCCAGCGACCTCTTGGAGAAACGCTCAGCAATATACTCCGACAGGTGAACTTTATTTCACCGTACGCGTTGTTTGGAGCTTGCCTTACACCTTCCTAGACCTCGGATGGTCATGCTAGGCGAACTGTGAGTAACGTCCCCGACCTACTCATAATTTGACCGTGCTCACGTTGCCTCCATAGGTGTGGATTCGGAACGGGCCTGGCATTCTTGCCCTATGGGAACTATTGGAAAGACTCGCGGCGAATGGCTGGACAAAGCTTCCACGCGACATCGGTCAAACGGTTTAGACCCATTGAAGTCAAATCCACTCATCGCTTCCTGCGAGATCTGCAGGAAAGACCGAGCGACTTTATGCTCCATCTTCGGCAGTACGTTTCACTCACATATGCCTCTGTCATTTCAGGCTGATACGGTGCTGCCCCAGCCTGGCAGGGGCGACCATCATGTCCATCGCCTATGACATCGAAGTTCAGTCCCACGATGACCCCTATATCCAGACAGCGGAGGAAGCGGTCGAGTCCATAGCAGAAACCACCAACGCCGGGTCTTACGTGGTAGACATACTACCCTTCCGTGCGTATGCCCACCGCCGTTTTTGCGGTTTTTTCAGGCGGTTAATCTGATTACTCTCAGTGAGGTTCCTGCCGGAGTGGTTTCCAGGCGCGACGTTCAAGAAGCAGGCCAGGATGTGGCATGATGCAGTGGATAGGCTCTACAATGTGCCGTACAGCCTAAGCCAGAAGCGCCTGGTGAGTGTGACTCATTCTATTGTTAGGCAACAGGATAACATATGCCTTCAGGCGACCGGTGACCTGGGTGATTGCGCGGCAAGGTCCATGATCGAAACATTTGGCAAGGACGCCAAAGACTCGGCGTACATCACCGAGGTTATGAAGACCACTCTCGGTTCCTTGTATGTCGGTACGTGCTCGTTACCTAGAGCAGTACATCGACAAAAGGAAGTTGAATATGCCAACTCTGGGCGCAACCTACAGGTGGAGCTGATACTGTACGTTCTAGCGGCGCGTCGAGATATGTGGGGGAGCTCATAGTGTACTAGACCGTCTCTGCCCTGGGTACGTTCTTCTTGGCGATGACTCTCAACCCCGACGTCCAAGAGAAGGCGCGCAAGCAGCTGGATCAAGTCGTTGGGACACATCGGCTTCCGACTTTCAATGACCAGCCAGCGCTGCCGTACATCGACGCCATCGTCAAGGAGGCCCTTCGATGGCGTCCTGTCGTTCCTTTAGGTCCGTTTTCCGTGATATGCCTCCTCAAAGTTCCCCGTCAAGCGCGCGGGCTGACATTTATGGGCGTATGTAGACGTTCCACATCGGCTAATGGAGGATGACTTCTACGAAGGCTACTACTTGCCGAAGGGTTCCCTCGTCGTTGCGAACATCTGGTACGTAACGCCCGCACTGTCGGTTTCTGCTTCTCCCGCCTCCTTCCAATGATATCGGCTGCGCCTCGCCTTCTTCTTCTTTCAACGCCTATCCAAACATCTCCTACGTACACACTTAAACTGTCCAATGAACTCACGAGATATTCGCCAACTCATATGCCGCATTGCACAGGGCCGTCCTGCACGACGCACAAGCATACCCCGATCCATCGCGATTCAACCCGGACCGATTCCTCAAGCCCGACGGCACGCTCGACCCCGCAGTGCGCGATCCGACCGTAGCGGCGTTCGGGTTTGGGCGGCGGATCTGCCCAGGGCGGTTCATGGCGCTCGACGCAATGTGGATCGCCGTGGCGTGCGTGCTCACGTTGTTCGAGATCAAGAAGGCCGTGGATGAAGATGGACGGGAGATCACGCCCGATGGGGAGTATGAACGCGGCTTCTTGTGGTACGTGCTTCGTTCGTGTGGAGTGTTTGTTGCGGCGTTGTAGGAGGCTGACGAATGGTGCGAAGTCACCCGAAGCCTTTCCCGTGCGTTATCAAGCTGCGGTCGAAGGAGCACGAGCAGCTACTGAACGCGCTGACGAACCAAGATTTGTAGTGGTCCATCGGTCCGGAGAAGGCCCCGCCGTATATGTGATTCTATCAGTGCTGTATACCCTGTACTGTACTAAAGAGACCAACGACTCGTTACGACTTCACCCACACCTCGCTGACGACCTCCCACTCCTTCAACGTCCGCGGCTCGGTCGCATACTGCCCCAGAATAACGCCCTCGTTCGCATCCTCCTCGTCTGCGAGGCGATCCTCGACGAGCAGCACGCGCAGGCCGCCCACCGCCGCGAAGCCCGTCCGGAGGGGCATATACGACAGCTCGAACTCCTGCGCGGCGGTCACCTTGGCGCGGTCGGGCACCCCAGCCGCGTCGTCCGCGTCGCTCTCCGCCGAGCTGTCCGTGCTGTCGGAGATATTGCGCGAGTGGCTCGCAGGGCCGCCGGGGGAGGGCGGGGGCGGCGCGTCCGGGATGGGCAGGCGGAGCGCGGGGAGGAAGAGCGCGGACGTCCCGAGGTAGGTGACGTTGCTGGAAGACGCGAGCTTGGTGTCTGCGCCTGCGCCTGGCGGAGGCTGTAGTTCAGGTGGAGGCAGGTCGATGACGCGTCCGGCGGAGTGCATAGACGGCCCCGGGGTCTCGCCGCCGTCGGTACCCGCGTCCGACTCCGTATCAGCATGCATGCGGCGGGGAGAGGCTACGAGCAGCCGCTGTGCAAGTGTATCGGTAAAGTCGCCGCGATAGGGGGTAGCATACGGAGAAGGCGTAGAGAAGCCTGATGAGGGGAGTCGAGGACTCCATGCAGCCTGTGGAGGACCTGTGGAAGTGGCTACCGCGGAAGCGACGGCCGCTGCGACGTTGAACTGTTTCGCTGGTTGTGCGTGCTGCACGACGAGCGAGACGACACGTTGCCTGCGGGGCTCATTAGGCCGTGCGAACGGCACTGGTGCTTGTACGGTGAGCCTAAATCCGATGGTGAAAGGCTTGTCTACAACAATCGAGTCCCGGGGTACGGAGGTCACGACGAGGTCAACCTCAACGTCCTGGAGGACTTGCGGGACAGACGGGGCAAAGGTTGTGACTAGCCCTGGAGATTGTGGCCGTGCAGGAGGGCCCGCACTCATCGGTCGATTGCGGAAGGGAGAGCCTGGCCGGTATGGTGCCGGACCTGGGTTGACTGGAGGGCTCCCCGGTCGTTGCTGTATCTGAGGAGATTGAGGTCGAGATGGGGTGCCGCCGATGGTGTTGCTTCGTTGTAAGTGTAGGGGAATGGCGGATGGTGGCTGTTTGATGGCTGGCAGCTGGCCAGGTGGCGGCGTCTGGGATTGCGAGGGTGCTTGGATCAGAGGGATGCGGCGAGACAATGTCTGTATGGTTAGGTTGGGTGAGAGAACTGTGGACGAAGGAGCAAGGGATAACGGACAGATGTAAGCAGACGGCCAGGTTCGCCGTAGCATGATCTCCATGAAATATCAAGTCTACCGAGTGGTAGGATGGTGCCCGGGACGTGGGATATGGGGAATGCGGGCAAGACCTTGGGAGAGAGGATGTAGATATATTGTCGCAGATCCTGGGGTTGCATGAGTGCGGTGGATCCGGAGAAGAGGTATTCTTTGGAACCGGTGGCTGCGTGTTCTAGGATATTTGCGTCTTGCACCTGCCAACCCTCGATGCATTCGAATTGCATGCGTTCGAGCCACATAGCATCCTGCGTGAGGTTTTGTATGTGCACCTCAAGAAACACTTTTTCCCGCTCCTGGGCAGAGAGTAGAGCGGTGGGTGATCGAGGCAGGTGGACCTTCGTCTTAACCGAAAGCGGATTGGTAACCTACGCGTCGTACTGGCTGAGTATCGCATCCCAATCCTAGCAGTGCGTACTCACGGCAAACTTGTAGAACTTACGGAATGTATGCACACCTGGATCCTGAGGGTCGCCGGCTTGTGGGGGTGGTTGTCGCACTCCAGGAGGTACGCGGTACGAAACGGTACATCCGAGAACATGCTGCCCCAACTCCTTGATCTCATGGCTCACTATCTTCTCCAATGTTTCACCAACAGCGAGACGATGGCTGGGCCCACCAAACTCAGCCAGTAATGCCTTCGATGAGGCCGTCTGCATCTCCACCCTAACTGTAACGCCATCCACGTCTATATTGGCGTCGTTGTTGATGGAGAGGCAGCTAGAAAACGTCTCCCCAAGCTGTATAGCACCAAATGCCGCAGGGAGAGTCAAGAGTTCCGTGATGTGCGTGAGGTCGCGCAGGGTCTTGGGGTGTCCCGGAAGCGGCGTTTTCCCTTGCAGCGAAGAAATGGACGCGGTGGAATGGGCAGAAAAGGATGGGGAGCTGGAGTAGAAGGGCTCCCAGGCGCTGGCCAATGAGGGCCGCTGGCAGCGATCGTGAGCACAGGCAATGGTATATAATCCTGGCATGGTGAACGCACGGAGACCCGCATGACCTTAAGCGACAACAGCTGAGCCCCTCCATCCATGGTTTGGTCGGACAGATGTCTATAGCAGCAGAGATAAATCCAGTTGTTGACTTCTCTTTACCTCAGGATGATAATCCCAGTATATGACGCCGATTCATGCGGTGGACGAGCCAGGCGAGCGTGTGGCGGTTGTTTACGTGTGTTAGAATCCAAAGCCCCCGCCTTCCCGGTTTGGATTTGACGTCATGAATGGCAGCGGCAGCGGAACGCGTCCAGTCGCGGCGCGGGGTCGTGTCGCGTCTCCGTCCTCATCTTCCTCTCTCTCGTCCCTATAACTGCGGGACAACATGTACCAATCACGACAGCTAGTCAGAACTCTTGCAAGCTCTTCTTCATCTCACAGGCTCTTCGCTGCTAGGTCTATCGCCGCATCCGCTGGTCGCCGTAGGCATTATGCGGACAGTGTAGCTGTCGACGCCGTTGCCACGGAGAACGAGGCTAAGGAGGAAGTGGCACTGGTATGTAACGCTACCCTTATGAAGCGCGTTATCTAACTATTCTAGGCTAAGGAAGGGTGGCTGTGGGTCGACTCGGTCTTTCCTGTGAGATTGGGCAGTTGGGAGTTAGTGTCAGCCCTATGACTTGCCGAGGAGGAATACTGACCTCGGAACAGTCTGCGCTCGTACATCGGATATGCGCGCGAGGAAACACTACTCCAACGACTCCGCTCACTACTGTCACGAGTCAAGACTCACGACTTCCAAGTGCTCTCTGTGGAACCCCACGGTAAAGACGGCGGCGTCTTCGTGAAATTCAAGTATAGCGCGAAAGATGAGGACAGCGCGTTGCAAACCATTCTCCAGAACTTGCGGGAGAACGTTCACGCGCATGGAGGGGTACCCTCATGGATCGGGCTGCCCTCTGGAGAGGTCTGGCTGGTGAAGGGTACCCCTTGGCGGGAGGTATGTTGCAAATGGGGACCACTGCTGGTAGCACTGCTAAACACTCTCCCAGGATCTCAACAGGTACGCTACCCCGATGTTGAAGGTTTCCTTCGACGGCCCGGATGTCCCGGAAGAGACGTTGTATGGGCTTTTGAGGGTACGCTCGTTCGCTGTCGTCGTAGCCTGTCGACAAATCATGTTCACATGGTATCATAGCCATACGGGGTCATTAGCGACATTACACCTCCTTCCCCTGCGCCCGCTGGGACTCTTCGATCAGCAACAGTATACTACCTACATCTACGCTCCGCGACTACCGCCCGGAATACCATCCATTCCGCAAGGGTGCCTTCTTCGCCATCAGGACAGACGTTAACAACCCTGCGAACGTCGTATCAGAAACCTATAGCGGCCCACGCCGTGAGGGACTACGTAGCCAGCCATCCTAAGCTATTCCTGCCTGTGCTATTCTTCCTGATAGGCACGGTCACCTACACGGTACGGTTCGCTTGACAGGTTGCTGTGTCCTATGGCCTACACTTGATGATAGGTTTTCGACCCGATACGCGTGCTCATGGTCGAAGGAAAAATGGAGGATTGGTTCGATTACAAGGGTACACCGTTTCTTACTCGTCTATCACTTGCAGTGTGCTGAATACGTACGTCACCTAGAATTCGCGGTCTACAAATGGCTGAAGGCGAATACGGTGGAGAGGTTCTCCTTCGCCTCATCCGACTCCGAGGGATCGTCGCTAGCGTCCCAGGGAGTTTGGAAGGAACGACAAGAAGCGGAAGATGCGTTGCAGAAATATCTCACTGACGTTCCCAGTGCGTGTTCTCCCAAACAACTTGGCTATATGCTTTCTGACGCTGGAGAAAGGCACAATATGCTTCGTCCATGGTCCTCAGGGGAGTGGAAAAACCCGTATGCTCAACGGTATCCTCAAGGAGAGCGGTCGGTTAGTGCCCAACTCACCTACCTCTATACCGCCTGATGTTCACATATACCATGTTCAACAGGAAAGCCATGGTCATCGATGTTGGAGTATTATCAAAAGCCGGCTCTGATGCGGCGTTGGTATCTGGGCTCGCCGCTCAGACAGGCTACTGGCCCGTATTCTCGTTCCTTAACTCGGTCAACAGCCTCGTCGACTTGGCCAGCGTTGGGCTGATCGGCCAGAAAGGTACGCACGCAGCCCGGGAAGCGCATGCACCACCATCGCTCACATCATGGCGCAGCTGGTCTGAGCTCCTCGTTGAACGATCAACTCAAGCAAGTCCTGGATGTCGTCGGCAGGGGTTTGTCACGAGTCAATGTCACGCATCGTAATCAACGCCAGCGACAAGCTAAGCAGGCTCAGCTCAAGGAGTCCAGGGAGAAGGAGAACGAGGTCATCCGAGAGAAGATCGAAGAGGGCCTATGGCATGACGGCCGTCTCGATGCGCTTTGTGGTAACGGAGTCATCAGCGAACTCGGGGTAGGCATCGAGCGCTTCACAGAGGCTGATGCCGACCGGCTCCCACCCGCCACTGCGGAGTGCGAGATAATCAACGAGAAGGGAGAGAAGCCGTCGAATGGCGAGAAGCAGCCCGATGAGGTGAAGCAGAAGCAGCAACACGCCGAAGAGCTGCAAAGCGTCGAATCCATGCCGGTGGTGATCATCAAGAACTTCGACTCGAAAGGCGGAGGCGCTCGTAAAGAGGAGCTGCTCAACGTCTTGTCGCAATGGGCTGCCTCCCTCGCGGAGGGTCAGGTACGTGCCTAAGGATTGCCGGCGGCAGGTCGCGTTTCTGACTATCTGCGTAGATCGCGCATGTTATTGTCGTCAGCGACAACCGCGAGAACATCAAGCGGCTTGCCAAAGGTAGTGGCTGTCTATCAATCAATTCCTGCGGCGAATGCTGACGGTTGGGCAGCTCTCCCTTCGAAGCCGCTGAACCAGATATCGCTGTCAGATGCTGACAACGCGAGTGCCATGTCTTTCGTGAAGCAGAAGCTGCACGAGAGTGGTGTGGACATCAACTTCACCCAGCAGCAGCTCGCCTACATCGATCGTCTTGGTGGTCGCGCAAGCGACCTAGAGAGCGTACGTACCCAGCTCTAGGAAGTAACACCACTGAGACTGACGCATATGATAGTTGGTGCACAAGGTCCGCAGCGGTCTCACCGTTGAGGAGGCTGTCGACGACCTCGTCATCCGTGGAGTCAGCGAGCTGCGCAAGAACGCGTTCGGAGACGACATCGAAGACGCGAAGAGCCTCCCATGGACGCGCGAGCAAGCGTGGATACTAATGAAACAGCTCTCCAAGCAACCCCAGGCGAGTTTTATCGTGACTGCCCATTGCGGCGAAGTGGCCCTTATCTGACCGACGGGTGCTTGTCCTGGCAGATCTCCTACCATGAAGTGTTGATGGACTTCCCCTTCAAGGGCGATGAGACGCCGTTGCGCAACATGGAGCATGCCGAGCTGATCAGCATCGGCACCGTCAACGGTACGTGCGCTCCTCACTCCGGCAGCACTGAATTGTTGACGTCCGTGGGCCTGTAGGACGGCCGTCAACAATCCGCCCCGGCAAGCCTGTATACAAATACGTCTTCGAGCGTCTCGTACACGGTAATCCATCCTACATGACACCTGCTTCCTCGTAGTCTCAGTGACATGACCGACTTTATTGCAGACCCGACGTTCCAGGCGACGCAGGACATTGCGTTCAACGAGAAGGTGATCGCGTCCGCGGAGAGCACGGTGCGCGCGTGCGAGGACGAGCTGCTCACGCTCAAGGACGTCGACGCGGGCACCGCGAGCTGGTGGGGCTCGAAGCGTGCCGTCGAGATGCGCGCGAACCATCTGCTGAGGAAGATGCGCGCCGCGCAGGACAAGATCGAGGCCCTCGAGCGGCAGAACGCTCAGCTCAAGAAGGTGCTCGCCAAGACCAAGGTGTAAGCCCCCGTGAGCGAATTGACGCGACGCTCGTCGCTGTGGCACGGGGCTGCGAACCTCCGTGCGAGCTGGGAGAGCGGAAGAGCGGAGGATGACACAGGATTTCCTGGACCTGGACGGCGACGGCGAGCGCGGACGCTGCCGACCATACCTTACATAGCCCGCCGCAAATTCCACATTACAACACATTTACTACACACCCACCCATCCACCCATCGCTCCTTCCGGATCCCTTATTCTCTGTGCTGATGCAGATGTATTATGGAACACGCCACTCGAATCCACGATGATGACAAGACCACCCCCCGCCGTGATTGCATTGCTATACTCCCGGACTTCCAGCTCACAGTCTGTCAGCATTGCTACCACACCTCTGATCGAACCACCTGCAGGCCCCGGGACGGGTACCAAACAATGCCTGCCACTCTCAGATACTCCATCACCCCGCGAGAAGAGATGCAATCCGCGATACGCACATGCGCAGCGGCGACGAACTTGCGGTTGGTGCCTTGTACATACTTACTGTACATCCTCTGCGCAGCGTCCCGCAGTGCTGGTAGTACATAGCTACCCCGCGTCCCCACACTGCGCTCAGTGTCTAGACCTCAAGCCTCTTCAGGCCTGGGTACGACGACCCACGGGCTCTAATAATCTCGCGAACATCGCAAGGACGCGGTAACCAGCCTGAGCTAGCTACGGCGACGCGCTCGATGTGCGCATGGGCTGGCTACCCACGGCCGTCGCTGATTGCGCGAATGCGTGCACACCCGACGGTACTGTAGCAAGACACCGTCAGACCGGAGTGTCACACGGCGCACGGCCGCGACGAGGGGTAAGATACCGGGCCCGGCAGTAACTGCCATCGCCCAGCAGTTTTTTGAGAGCCCACATGTACATCCGGTGCTTCCCTCCGATGGAAGGAAGTTGAGTTAGAGCACCGCATTACGGACGTCCGACACACGCCTTCCGACCGCGACGAAACGCGTACCATCACATCTCAAACCACCTTGGTATGCCTCATCTAGCTCCCGGTCTTAGAGAGAGCGGATCCGGGCATTGTTCCTAATCCCCTTTATTCTCCTACTGACCGCAAGTGGGCGGGGTGGGTGTAGGGAGCGTTACAAGTACATCGAGCGACTCGCACAACGTGCCACGACCGTGCTGCTAGCTTCTGGCCGGCGGTACGCACGGTGGCCAGTACGTACGCGGAGGGAGCCGGAGAGGGCGGGATGGATGGATGGGAGGGTGGGGAGGAGGGAGCAGCGGTGACGATGGTGAAGTGCGGGAAAAGGGAGGGAGGGGACGCATCTGTGCAATACGGTGGGGGGAGTGTGGCAGTAGAAACATCTAGCTATAGCGTGTGTGCGTGTACGCGGGTGGAACGGGGGTCGAGAACAGCGGTGCGTGCGCGGGCGCGGGCGCGAACATACATTGTAAGCTATTCGTGGGATAGTGTGTGTGTGCGTGCGCTGGCGAGAACGGAGGAAGGCGATGATTAGGACGAAGGAGCAAAGGAAAAAACAAGAAGAAAAAATCGAGCATGTACACACGCGCGGGCGAGGGGCACCGAGGGGGCGCACACCCTTACCCACGAGCGACAGCGGGGCAGAACGGAGGGGACTAAGTCCTAAATCGGGGGAGATGGTGCAGGGAGACACGAGACTGGTGAGAGAGAAACCGAGAACCGGAAACCGAGGAGAGGGTGAGAAACCTGGTGTAGCGGTGCGTTGGTGGTGTTGGTGTGGGACGCGTCGGCGTTCGCGGGGAGGGGGGGAGCACGGCGACAGCCCATACAGACTGCCCCCGCGCGCGTCCTCCCACATATGCGTGCCGCGCGTCGCGCTCTCGAGCGTGCTCCCGGATTAGACGAAGCCCCGTCCGCCGCGCTTGGCGTCGATCTTCTTGAATCGCTCCTCCTCCTGGCGCTGTACAGAGTCCGGTGCGAGACGTGAGCACAAATCGGGACGCGGGTGGGAACGCGCGGGGCGGAAGTGGGAGTGCAGACGTACCCGCTTGATGACACACATCGAGGCCAGGAATAGCGCGATCACGATGGCCATGAAGCCGTACATCTGGTGCGCGCACGACGAACAGCGGTCAGTATCATGCAGGATGGGATGCCGAAAATAGCATCAGAGCGCAGCACAGGCCTGCAGCCACTGTGCGATCGCACGGTCGATGGAGACGGGTACTCACAGTCCTGTGGGAGCAGAGCAACGGGTTGCGTCAGTTCGGTCAATCAATATCGGCACATGCGGGACGCAACGCACGTGAAGATGTTGTTCAGCGTGAAGTCCGTGAACTTCGTGAGCGGCGCGACGCAGCGGTGCGTGTCTGTGTTGTTCGGGTCCACGAGCGTGTCGACGAACGTCTGGTTCGCGCAGAAGGACCCGCCAATCTCGACAGTGTCGTTCTGGGTGAAGTAACCGCAGCAGGAGAACTATGCGCGGAACAGGTTGTTTCAGCACTTCTGTGTCGTGATGCGGATCGGCCCCGCGCCCTGCCACACCGGCACATCCATGCGCGGACACGACTTAACGCCCCAGGCGAGGCAGGGCAGTGGGGAATGGAGGCGGGCGCACCTTGTCCTGGATCTCGATGCGCGTGTCGCGCGAGAGCGAGTTGAAGACCCCAAAGTAGTGTACACGTTCCTGGAGGGTGAAGAACCAGACGATGGTGCCGGCGACGATCACGACGAGGGCATCAAAGACGAGCATCCAGTTAAGGAGGACGAAGCCCATCGTGACGTGGTTTTTCTGGACGACGGCGCCGACGGAGAGGACGAAGGTCAGGATGAAGAATATGCCCATGACCAATCCGCCTGTGGGTGTATGTGGATTCAGTGTACGCGCGTGGACGGCGCCGTGCGGACGCACCGGTGAGCATCTCATTGCTGAGGGTGAAGTTGAACATGAGGTTTGGCATGCGCCAAATCTCGGAAAAGACAATGAGAATGACACCCGCCGCGAGCAGACAGAAGTCCGCAAAGGCGAAGGCACCCATGAGTCGCTTGGACGGCATCTTGGAGAGCTAGATGATGTACGGCGAGAGCGTATAGACTTGGAGCGGGTCAGCGAGAGGGCAATCGGGGGTTGCTGGGCGGGAGGGGCGCACCAGAGCGGTATGCTACGGCCTTGCGAGCAGAGTACGAGTCAACTCGGTAAGAGAAAAGCGGCCTTGGACACTCGTCTTCCAGAGAGAGCGGACGCGACAGAGGTGGCTGCAGCACCGAAGAAGGAGGGAAAGAGACGTTCTACGCCTGAAGGGGGCGCGGTCAGCGAAGAACGAAAGGGAGAAGGGGAGGAAGGAGAAGGTGAGGAGGAAGGGAGGACGGACCTGGGCGGGGAGGTATATGCTCGGCTCGCGAGGTGCAGGGCAACAGGCAGAGGCAGGGGACGGTGGCAGCGACGACACAAGACAGGCGTCCGTCGCCGGCCATAAATGATCGTTGGCCCATCCCGTCGCCATGGCCACTTTCTCATTCCAGCCCCGTCGAGCCCCCCGCAGCACACGCCTCCGCCCCCGCCCCGTCCTCTTCATCGCACACCGCGTCCTTGCTCCCGGCGCACGCACACACACACCTCTATTCCTGCGCAAACGGGCCCTGTCTGCGCTCTCCCAGTCCACACCCGCAGCCCCGGCCCCGGACCACCCGGCGCCTACCCCCCGGCGACGGCCCGGCACACGCGATCGTCGGCCCCGGCCAGCGGCGCGGCGATCAATTCGGTCCCCCGGCGCTGCCCTTCAAGTTTCTGATCAAACGACGCGCTCAGTCGTCGTACTTACCTCCGCGCCATGCCTCCCGACCTCGCATCCCTCCATGGAGGCTCCCTCCTCCTCGCATGGCAGCTCAAGGACAAGCACGTCCTCATCGTCGGCAGCGGTGACGTCGCCTCCGGCCGCATCGAGTCCGTCCTCGTCGCCGACGCACGCATAACCCTTGTCGCGCCCCGCGCCGGCCTCAACCCGCTCACGCAGTGGTTCATCGACCACTCCGACCGCATCACCTATCATGATCGCCTCTTCTCTGGCCCAGAAGATCTCGCGGGCGTCGACATGGTCCTCACAGCCATCGACGACGTCGAGGCGTCGCGCAAAATATGCGCACTCTGCAGGGAGCGCAAGATCCCGGTCAATGTCGCGGACATACCCCCCTCTTGCGACTTCTACTTTGGCTCCCAGATCCGCTCGGGGCCGCTGCAGATCATGATCTCGACGAACGGACGGAGCCCAAAGCTTGCGAACATCATCCGGCGCAAAATCGAGGAGTGCATCCCCGAGCACGCGGGCGAGGCTATCGAGAAGGTCGGCGAGCTCAGGTCTAAGCTCAAGGTGCGCGCACCCGGCGTGGGCGGAGACGTCGGTCGTCGCCGCATGCGCTGGATGGTGGACATTTGCTCGTCTTGGGACATGGAGGAGCTCGCGCTGCTGGACGACAAGATGATGGCGCGCCTGCTCGATGAAGGCTGGGAGAAGAACCAAGTCCCGAAGCTCGAGGACATCGGTGGACACGCGAAGAAGTCTGCAAGTCATACTCTGGAGAACGGAGGACCGCTCGTCCCCACTGCGCTCGGCTTCGTCGCGGGCGTGGCCGCGGCCGCGCTCTTCGTCCTCGTACGCCGTCCCTGAAGACCCGACTCAACACTCACGAAACTCTTCACGAACGCTCAAAACTCGCGCACGCGCGCGCGGCAGGATCATGGAATAGACGATAGAGTTACCCTCCGGTTCGGAATACAGCACGTCCCTAATCCGCAATGTACCATATTCGCAATCGCATCTACTGCTCGGTGTCTCTCCGCTACCCTTGCGCGAGCTTCCGAGGTTGAGACCGTTGCCGTCGTCGAGAGTGCTTGCACCCGCGTAGGTGAGTTGCACAAACGTAAACAGTGACTTCTCTTCTGGAAGCTTCGCGCGCTTTCGCTCTACCACGGGCGGTGCAAGCGATGTTCCGAGCGTCCGAGCAGTCAGCGAGAGTCAGAGTTGTGCCGTCGAGGATGAGTGAGCGACGTCGGGGGCGAACCTGGGCGGGGCAAGTCGAGTCCACCCCGGATGTACACGACTGCAGCTTGCGAACCTACGACGCGTCCGCGGGACAGACGTACATGCGCGGACGCGCGTAAGTAGAGAGATGACTCAGTAGCGCCGGGGCGATCGAGCGCCCGTGATATAAAGCGGCGGCGACGTCGACGCGCCCTTCCCCCACATCATTCGTCGCCCTCCCCGCACTCTCACTCGCTCGCCCCCTGTCGGCTTCACGCATCCCTAGAACAACCCCCGCGTTCACATTTTCACGAACGAAAGAAACTATCATCATCATGAGCAGCGTCGACTGGGACAGCAAACTCGTCATCGGCCAGAAGGCCAAGGCCCCGAAGGTCACCCGCAACACCTCGGATCTGAACGGTACGTGGCACCTTTTTCTCTCTCTGCGCCGCGGTTCCGCAGAATGCTCATGTTTCGCGTTTTTGTGGGTTTGCAGCTGTGCGTATGATCTCTCTTTGAGCTATGAGGGAAACCGTGTGAGGTGGCCGGCGTGCTAATTGGGCGCTTTGTTTGCGCGCGTAGGCCCGGAGGGCAGGTGCCGTCGTCGGGACGGACAAGAAGATCACCGCGGGCTCGAACAAGGCTCACCAAGGTGCGTCTTGGCGACTGTGTGGCGGAAATGGGATCGCCGGGATGCTTACTGGGGTGTTTGTGTGTAGGAACGGACCACCAGAAGATCGCTAAGCTTGACCGCGAGAACGAGGTCGCGCCCCCACCCAAGATCGCTCCCTCTGTCGGCAAGGTACGTTCCCCCAAGAAGAACCTTTATGCGACTAGAAGAGAAGGCTCATGCCATCCCGCCACAGGCCATCCAGCAAGGCCGCATGGACAAGGGCCTGTCGCAGAAGGACTGCGCGCAGAAGATCAACGAGAAGCCGAGCGTGCTGCAGGACTACGAGTCGGGCAGGGCGATCCCGAACCCGCAGATCCTCGCCAAGCTCGAGCGCGTCCTCGGCGTGAAGCTCCGCGGCGCAGACATTGGGAAGAAGCTGGAGGGACCGAAGAAGTCGTAGGTCGGTCCCTCCGCGCTCGCTCCTCCTACGACGGACTAGAATTACTTCCTTTCCCCCCACGTCTCCCGCTTCGCTGGTTTAGCTAGCTCGTGATGTGCTTTACGGTCATCATATGCGCCTGCGTCCCGCCTCCCCGCCCGATCACATGTCGTCGTCGTCTTGTGTTTGTAGTTTTCGTCGCACTTTTACCTAATCGCATGCATGTCTGTGTACGTCGTCGTCTGGTTGTGCCATCTCGTACATCCAGCCTCCTTGCCGGAATGCCACCATCTTGTGCGGCCTTTGTGCTATCCTATGGTGTGTTTCGCCGGTCTTGCGGTGATTGAGTGATGAGAGACTTGCGCTGCCTCCAGCTATACTGTGATCAACCAAAGCTGATCTTAGCCTCTCGTGTATTGTTGTCGAGTTATGGGGCTGTAGTATTGGCCAGGAGGATCATTGATATTCGACCTGCGATCTGCAGGGGACAGCCTGGCAGGACGTCGTCTTTCGTGTCATGCGTTGATGGCCATACTACTGTATAAATTTCTGTAGTCGCAGTGTGAGGAGGGATCAGAGATCAGAGCTGCGAACGTATGGATGTACAGGTGTTGCCCCGAGCTCGAGCCCGAGTTGCGGCTTGCATTTGTACTTTGGCAACACAGCTGGGATGGAAGTGATGTATGTATATCGGGAGCACTGATTGTATGCTGGGCAGACAAGACAAGATGTACCCGTCTCGGTATCATCCACCTCTACCCCGGAAGACTCGCCGCCACGACCGGCCGTACCCCGACCGTGCTCGGCGCATTCGGGGGTGGTACGGAGCGAAAGTATCGGTTCACGCCGGTGGGGCGCCGGTGGATATCCCTGAGAAAGTCGCAAACGGTTCAAGAAGCGCAAGTACAACACGCCGCGGGAGAGTGGTGTGCACGCCCACAGTCGCACGCTAGAATACAAGAAGCAACGGCGCACTCTTCCCTCCCTATCGTATACCGCATTTGACACACACGAATCTCCTGCTTCGCCGGACCAAGGGGCCACGGTGACACGTCCGACGAGGCGTCATACCGCTCTCGGAGGCACTAGCGGCTCCGCAGCGACCCAACGCACCAGCTCGCCGCACCGTATACCGCGTCGCTGGGCGGCGGGGCGGGAGCGTGCCATAGCGACGGGCGACGGGCGTGGCGTCACGCCGCTGCGTCGGACTCGCCTGCGCCCTGCACGGCGTGTGCACGAACGTCGCAAGATGGGGCGCGTCGAGGATCCGCGGGAACAGCGGGGGGCGTGGGGCGTGTCGCATGTCGCATGTCGAGCACGTCAGTAAGCGGTGCGTGATTTGTGGGGAGTGGGGAGAGGGGGGCCGAGACGCACGTAGGTGATGTATTCTGCGCTCTCGCACGCTTTGTACTCTTTGAGCAGCTCTTCGGCGGTTGCGCTGGACGTGTGGAGGGAGGAAGGGGGAGGCGTGGTGTGGCGTGCGTGAGTAGGTGCTCGGTGGATGGGTGGTGCGGAGGAAGAGAAGCGGAAGCGAGGGTACGGTGTGGAGGACATGAGGCCGGCCTATCCGACAAACGTCGGATAGGCGTTGCGACGGCCGGGGCTCCGATAGCACCATCGGAGCGGGCGATACGATGGGAACGGTAGAGCGAAAGGGGAGGGAGGGGGTGTGTCGGAAAGAGGATAGGACGTACCGTGCATCGTCGAACTCCTCGAGCCCGTTCTCGAACATCTTCTCTTTCTTGTACTGCTCGACGAAGGCGTTTCTCCGTCGGAGACGGTCGAATTGGTCAATCATCCGCTTGAACAGCTGTGACATATCTCGCATAAGTCTCGTCAATCAGATGTCGCTGTAAGGGAGCATACCGAAGCAACGCTGGTGTGATTTGCAAGCATGAGCCCGCTAACTCGGTGATTTGTCTGCACGTAGGGCGATCGCCGGGTCAGCGCGACCTGAATCGACGCTGGGCCCCATGGAATGAAGTTCGCGAGTTGACGCTCGCGGATACGTAGGAGAGATTGATGGACCTAAGCCGAACCAAAATGAACCACCATTCAACCTGCCCACAAACTTTGTGGGCACATACGTCTGTCGGGTCAACATCACCCTGGATGATATTGAGGATGGAGATGTAGCAAGCTGTCTTGCTGGGGGATGTTGACACCATGCAGTTCTTGGGCTGCAGCAGGCGACGCATCACATCGAGCACTGTTGTCCGTCGGATGGGTTTTGCCTGCATCCAGGTGAGTGAGGGCTGTGTTATCCGGTATACGGACGTTCTCCGACCTTGTCTATCTGGTCACTGGTGAACGGTGTATAGGAAGTCATGAGGAAGTGACATCTTGGAGTGGGTATCAGTGAGGCGATGATTCCAACGAGGTCGTTGTTCATGTAGCCTGGGTATCGCAAGGTCTGGGTGCTTGCAGCCATCACGGTGGATACCTGGATATACCTTCTTAGCGCCGCGTTCTCGATATATCTGCTCATCACTTGCCAGCTGGTTCGTTTGGTCAAAGCTTGGAGTTTGGACGTGTAGCCGGTCTGCGGATATCCGCGTCAAGGCACCATTATCCAGTACCACGACCGAGTCGGCGTGGTTCGTCAGGCGCTTCAAGGTGAGCATCGCGTTGTATGGTTGTACGACGACGTCTCCTTCCTGTGCATTGGGAAACACGGAGTATGTCTGAATCAGCTTCTTCGGGAACTTGTCGTTCAGTCGCTCGAGCAAGAAGGAACCAAGACCCGATCCGGTGCCGCCTGCTATTGAATGCATGAGCATGAAGCCCTAGAGTGGAGTCAGACTCTGGCAGCAATTCGAGGCGTTGTCCTGACCTCCAGGGAATCGCTCCCCTCGGCCTCTCGGTCGACCATCTCCATGACTTCTTCGTATATCCGCTCGCCGGCCGAGTAGCCCTGCGCCCAGTTGTTTCCTGCACCGCCGCCATCTTTGGAGACGAAGATATTCTCGGGGTTGTATAGGTTGGCATAAGGAGAGGTTAGGATGCCGTTGATGACCTTTGCGCAGATATGTCAGAAGGGGTGGACCAATCGGAGGAGATGTAGCGCACTCGAGGCTCGAGGTCGACCAGGATGGCTCGAGGAATGTAGTGCTCGTCGTCGGCTTGGTAGAAGAAGACATCCTTGCGGTCGCCGCCTTCTGTGGCCCACTCCTCTAGGATGCCCTCCTTGTTGATGCCGTGCTCAGCGCAGAGCCTCTGCCAGAACACGGAACCCACTTGAGACGCCTGTTAGCGCGTGCAGCCGTGCCGGATCGGGTGGATTGCGCACTCTGGTTGCCGCACTGGCCGAGCTGCACGGTTACTATTTCGCGAGGCATGGTGCTGCTGTGAGCGCGGTAGAGAGAGGACTACAAGTACAACGCGGGGAGAGACAAGGGCAGTGGCATATCAACGCGAGCGTCCCCTGCCCGCGCGCGGAGAGCACAACGCGTCGAGAACGCGTGTGTCACGGGCGTGATGGTGTGACTGGAACGTGACTGGCGGGGCAGAGAGCGGAGCCGCGGGCGCCTGTGTGGTTTGGCCACTTGCGCTCAGTCGAGTCGACCGTGACCGAGTCTCGAGTCTCGGGTGCCGCGCTGCCGGGGCACGCTTGTCTTCCACCGCCTGCTGCTCATCGCCTCCCGCCACCCGCCCAATGCCCTCGTCGCTCTCGTCCAGAGACCCGCCCAGGACCCGCCATGCTCGTCGTCGCTCGCCGCGCGGCCAGATCGCCCGCCAGAGCTCTCTTCTCGGCACCATCAAAAGCATAGTCACCGCTCCTCTCACCTGGTTCTCCTCCCAGCCGGAGTACTTGGACAACGCGGGAAAACGAGGACGCCATCCAGATGCTCCAGAGCACGACGAGGATGCGCGAGACGACGATCGCCCCAGTGCAAAGCGCAAGAGGGTCGATAGCCCCGACGCCGAGGACATGCCCTCGCAAAGTCGGCTGCAGCAACCTCCGCGTACCACCCAGGGCTACCTCGACGTCCCGGAGGGCCTTATATCCAAGCAGCCGGCCCCTCGTCAACGCCAGACGGCACCCTTGAACACCGTCCGCTCGTCGTCTTTTGCGCCGTCGATATCGGTTCCCTCGATGCACGACGCGCAGCTCGCCCGCCGGACAGCCTCGCCCACCATCAGCGCGTCATTTTCTCAGCCCGCCGCGATCCAGCGCACTCAATCCATGGATCCACCCGCCTATCGCGCCATATCGCTCTCTCGCGATGTCTCGATGGAGGGAGGTCTCTCAGGTTCCGGCGCGCGTGATGTCACCATGTCCCCTTCCCGCCAGACCCCCTTCCAGCTGCGCCCAAGGAACTCGCTGACCCCACAGCCGACTGGACAGACCTTTGGACCAGCTCTTCAGCGCAAGGAGAGGGACGGGTCGGAGCCCCCGCCTCTGGCGTCACTGATGTCTAACCCGGTCTTCGTGAAGCCACCTCCACAGCTTCCGCAGACACGATTGGACCAACCAATCACCACTCTCGGCTCTCTCGCCGAGTCGAAGGGACACACGGTAAGTCTTTCATCATTGTCAGCTTGCTAGCGTCCTACAATCCGGGGGAAACATAAGGCGATTTCTGGAGTCGTAAGGTCTGCAGTATGAAAAAAAATCCACCGGGGCCTATATGTCGAGGGTGCAAATGAAAGCCCAGGCCGCTCAGAGAACATGCTGAAAACATCCTGAGTGTCGCGTGGTCGTAGCATGTTTCCTATGCTCTCCCGATCTGGCTTCCCCGAAGACATGCCGATTACGTCCAAGACAATGAAAACAACATAGTACCCCTGTGTTTCTCGCCGGATTGTTTTGTTTCGCTGGATTGTTTTAACTTCTTCCCCTCGCCCAAGTGATTGACTATATGCTAATGCACCGCCCCAGAGTCGGTCTCCCCTTCGCCAGCACAGCAGCCTGTTCCTTGGCGCTCGCGCTGGCTCTGTTGCAGAAAGCGGCTCCACACGTGAGTTTTGACACGTAGATACTGTAGTAGATTACCCAAGCTCACGCACTTGTAGCTTACCTGACCCCAGTCAATGCTGCAGAGAAGGCGCTGCATGACCTCGATGTCTACAAGACACCCCTCCTCCCGTCGAGGCTTCGCGGCTCGCAGACCATTCCCGAGATGTTCAAGCCGAAGAAAACTCACGCGCCGGTCCTCATGCGTTCTGACCGTGAGCGCAAGCCCCGACTCGGTACTTCTGAGACGCTGGAAGAAGAGCAGCCGGTTGCCTCTAAGCCGTACGCAGGTCGCGGTGGCATGAAGAAGATGCTGGCCAAGCGTAAGCTGGAGGAAGAAGAGGAGCGCGAGCGTGAACGTGCTAGTGCTATCGAGACCGATCAAGACGAGGAAGTGGATGGGCCGCACAAGGCCCCGGCCAAGCGGGCTGAGGAAGCACATGAGAAGGCTCAGAAGGTGCCCGATGTCACGCTCCCTCCTCCTGAGCCTGCAGCACCGGTACGTCCCATTGGCGGTCGCGAGCAATCTTCCCTCCGTGTGGGTCGCACGCGCACTTCCCGTAACCATATCGCCCGCCCGATCGCGAAGGCTCGCAACCGGTTCTCTGCTGCGTTCGATGAGGATGAGGGTGATGATAGTATGTTGGAAGAAAGTCGTGAGCAGGCTGCTGCCGAAGAACCGAAGAAATTGCCGACGCTCTTCGAGAGCCCCAAGGGCTTCACGTTTGCTGCAGAGGTGAGTAACCGTGGCTCCTTGCCGGAATGTCGTTTCGGCGTGCTGACACGACACGAACATTCTTTGAAGAAAGCGCCCGTGGTTCAAGACACTGGCAAAGCGAAAGAGCCCCCCATTGCTGCATTGCCATTCTCACTCACGAAGCCAAGCGCTGCGCCGTCAGCACCATCAGCCCCATCGAGTCAGCCTTTCTTCTTCGGTGAACCACCCAAGGTTACGCAGCCTGCTCCATCGTCTCCCAAGAAGACAGAGGCCGCCGCTACGCCCGCACCGGCCGCGCCGTCCACACCTCTTTTCCCGGCTGTGCCTTCGATTTCCTTGATCCCTCCGAGTCCCCTGCCGCCTAAGCCCGAGTCGTCGGCGCCCGCAACAACTAGCTCAACGTCTTCGATTCCCAACTTCTTCGCTAACTCGTCGATCTTCTCAAAACCGGGTGTCAACATCGCCCCGCCAGCTCCTGCGTCTACGCCTGGTAGCACATTGGAGAATGCGGACAAGAAGGAGGATACCCTTGCACAACCTACACAGCCAAGCGCCCCTGCAACGCCGTTCTCATTCGGCGGCTCTGGCGCCCCTTCGCTCTTCGGCGCAAGTAGCCAGCAGGCTACAGCCAAGCAAAACGAGTCCGCAAAGGAGGAGGCCCCGAAGCCTGCGACATCCTCCCTGTTCAGTACCGGTGCTCCGTCCACTCCGTTCTCCTTTGGAAACAATGCAGCGACATCTGCGCCAAGCACTAGTGTGCCTTCATTCTTCGGATCTTCCTCGTCGGCGCCGAAAGAGACTGCTACGACTCCGGCGGCGAGTTCGTTCTTCGCTAATACGCCCGCTTCGGCGGAGGCGCCCAAGACTGCTCCAGAGGCCCCTGCCCCTGCTGCGCCCTCGCCGGCGCCGGCGAGCACGCCATTCTCCTTTGGTGCACCTGCGAAGCCTGTCGAGGCACCTGCGCCTTCCACTAGTCCATTCAGCTTTGGGACTCCGTCCACGAACACCACGGTGGCACCGGCAACATCTCCGGCGCCCTTCTCGTTCGGCGCCCCCAAGGCAGAAGCTGCCAAGGAGCCTGAGCTCAAGCCACTGTTCGGTGCAAGCGACCCCGCGAAGCCAGCGCCGCTGTTCGGAGCTCCTGCACCTAGTCCGTCGCCGTTCGGTGGGAGCCAACCGGCTAGTGCGACCTCGGACTCCGCGCCCAAGAGTCCCTTCACGTTTGGGCAGCCCACCCAGAGTTCGACGTCTGCAACCACCATCGAGGCACCGAAGCCCCTGTTCCCGTCTACCTCGTCCGGGGGTTCGGGTGGATTCAGCTTTGGTGCGCCGGCTTCTGCGCCGAGCCCCGCTACACCGGCGAAGTCGCCCTTCTCGTTCGGAGCATCCCCCGCTACTCCTCCCGTGACCACTGCTGAAAATAAGCCTACGTTCTCGTTTGGCGCGCCGTCTCCGGCCCCTCAAGTTTCGGCGCCGTCGACTCTCTTCGGCGGGCCGTCCTCGGGCAGCAATGGTGCAGACGTCTCGAGCAAGCCGTTCTCATTCGGTGCTCCTGCGCGTTCCGCTACGCCCCCTAGGGAGGAGCACGAGATGAACATGGAGGAAAGCCCGACTCGTGGGGGTGGCATGGACATGAATGGTGGTCAACAGCAACAAACGAAGCCATCAGGAGCATTCTCGTTTGGCGCGCCCAGTGGCTCATCCGGCGCCTCGCCGTTCGGGCAGCCCACCCAACCGGCAGCATCCCCGTTCTCGTTCGGCTCCAAGACGGAAACCAAGACGGAGACCAAGCCTGCCGCACCGTTCTCCTTTGGACAGAGCACATCAACTGGTGGCGGATTTGGGTTTGGCCAGAAGCCGGCGGAGAGCACGCAGTCTCCCATCTCCCCAGCTCCGTTCGGATCGTCCACGCCTTTCGGTCAGGGTTCGGGCACACCCACGACGTCCACGTCGGCATTCTCGTTCGGCGCTTCCAGCGCCCCGTCCACGGGCTTTGGCCAAGCAACGTCATCGACGCCCGCGAGCCCGTCGACCTTCGCTCAGCCGACGCCGTTCGCGTTTGGGACCCCCACGTCCACGACCGCCCCGTCGAACCCCTTCGCGTTTGGAAGCCAGCCCGCGTCGCCTGCTACGGGCAATACTGGGTTGCCGCAGCCCCCAGGGTCGTCGGGGGGCACCGGTTTCACTTTCGGACAACCGAGCCCTGCGACGTCTCAGCCTCCGGCTTCGCCGTTCGGAGCCGCTCCCCCCGCTCCTGCTGGCGGAGTGTCGTTCACGATCGGGTCCGCAGCACCCCAGCCTCAGGCGTCCGGTGCGCGCGCAATCAAGAAACTGCCTACCCGCAGGGGTGGGCGTGCACGGTGATCTCCTGCTGAATCGTGCTGTTCCTTCCGCTTCGAGCTCCGTTGTCCTTTCTCTTCCTTTCTCTCTATACGTTATTCTCTCGATCGCCTCCTCCAACAAAGAACTGTCCACATGCATAACACCACACACATACATCATATACACTATACATAGTCTGACTCTCCTTTCTGTGCCTTCCTAGTCTCGCCAACTCATCGTCCCGCCCCGCGTTACCCTGTCGTCTGACCCGTTGCCAGTCATCTGTCTTGTCCGCTCCTCCGAAGCTGTCCCGTCTTTCTTTCTCTTTTTCTTGTTTGTTCATTGCCCGTTCTGCCTGCTCACATCTCATCGGGACAGTCCCGCTCATTCGACTCACCACATGGCTGAAGGCCAACATCGCACGTAGCATCGCATTGCATCGCATTCCATTCATAGTAGCTAGTCAGTAGGTAGGTAGGTAAGTACAGGGTAGATAGCTAGTCTCCTCGTCCGCACGCGCATTCTCGAGCTGAAGGCTCACCGTCATCTGCATGCATCGCGTAGTAGTATATTTCTCGCACGTACGTCGTCGCGCGCGCGTACATAGTGTACATATTCTGGCGCGGTTTGGTCAGAATGTATTTCCCTTCCGCGCTCCCCGACATCCAACGATGTCAGACGCCTGCGTCGGCTCGCTCGCCCCTCGGCGCGCACTATTATGGTGGGTTTCGCAAGCACGCGTGAGATCTGGACGGTGTGGTTCACGTCAGCATCGCTTGTCCTGTCTAGCGTGCGTGTACACGAAACAGGGCCGGGGTGGATATCTCCCTCTGACGCCTCGGCGGCCTCGCTGCATGTTTTCCTCGGTAAGCCGCATGTTACGCTTCCGCGAGGCTGATATGTTCCCGAGCTCTGACACAAGGGTTGCTGTACAAAGGACGCCGACGGGGTCCGCGCGTGTCGGGGAACCGCAAGGGTCCGCGGCGAGAACCACACCGCCGGGAATCGTTCCTACGACCGCGTCGACGATCGCAGGACTCAGCCCGGCTCCAGCGAGCCCAGAACTGCGCCTAGTGGGCTCGCAGCACATGGTTCTGGCGCATTGCGGCGGAGGATGCTGTCAGCCCCCCAAGATCGTCGCCACGCCGCACGCCCGGTCGCCGCGTTCGGGCGGGGGAATAAAGCCTTCCTTGGACGACTCGTCTGGGTGCACGATCTATGCTGTATGCGGATGGCCTGCGATAACCCGGGCGCTGGCGGACAAGTCGCCATCGATGCAGGCTAGAGGGCTGCGATGACGCCCTTCCGTCCGTCCGTTCACGTAAAGACTCACCGGCACGCCGCCACGAGGGGCCACGGATCCCGACAGGGCGTGCCACGGCAACGCACCCCGCGCTAGTGCGCCAGGCTTGGCCGGGAAAGCGAGGGCGGAATGTGACCTCGCCCACCGCCCGTCCATCAACACACGACCTGCGACGTGCGTTGCTCGTTCGCTTGCGCGCACGGCACCGCGAACCTGGCCGTCGGGCGGTGTGGAGCAGGCGCGAGTATGGGAATCGGAGGTAAGGGATCGACGATCCGTGACGATGCTGAGTAGCAATGACGGTTTAGAATTCATTCATAAGGGAACGAGCGTAGACGGCGAGCGCGAGCTAACCGTGATGGGCAAGTTCGCATCGCTCGGTCGTCGTTGGACCTGAAGCTAGCCGGGCGGTTCTTCAAACAATGGGAGGTGCATTCCTGCCTGCGGACAAGTGTAGCGCGAGACTATGCCGGATTCAGGATGCATTCTGGATGGATAGTGGACCCACAACGGATAAAATGGTCCGTTATCCGGCCGCAGGCTTCCGATGGGTCCTGCGTGCCTTTCTATCTTCCGGCATCCACAACCCAAATACCCGTTTCTGCACAAGCACGCGTCCACCCTCCCGTCGGCTGTGCGGCCAGCCCCCTGGCCTGTAGAAGACGAGGGTTTTGATGCTTCGACGCTTGACCTTTCGCGGAACCAGCACGCAAGCTAATACAGATCGGCCGTGGCCTCGCGTCCTGGGCCGCCTCGCCGTCTCTGTTGCGCCGAAATCGCAGATCCCGGTTACTCACGTTTACGAGATGGTCGGCGCGGGGCACGATACTCGGGCTGGTCAGGGTCCTCTGGCTTGCCGCTATAAAGCGATGTCGGAGATGGGGGGTCCGTGGGCAAGATGGGCGTACTCCGAGCCGACATGCCTTCCCTTCCTACCCTCTCTGCGTTCCTTGCGTTCAACATCGCGCTCGTCATCTTCTTCGTCAGTTGGCAGGTGAAGAAACGGCGCAGGAATGCCCATCTTCCCCCAAGCCCTCCGTCCGACCCTATCATCGGTCATTACCGCATCTTTCCCCGTTCGTACCAGGCGGAGGTGTTCTTCAAGTGGTCCAAGACATACGGTGAGTTATCCGTAATTTACGGAGGAAAGTGCGTCTATTGACCGCGCCGCAGGCGACATCTTTTACCTGGAGATCCTCGGCCGGAAAATTGTCATCGTTAACAGTTACGAAATTGCGAACGAGCTCATGGACAAGCGCAGCGCGAACTATAGCGACCGGCCCGTTTTCCCTTTGTTCATGAAGTAAGGCGCTACAACATTATCTCTCCCGTTACCAAGCCGGCTTAACGGACATCTACTAGCCTCGGGTGGGGCGTCAGCGTTACGTTCCTAAAGTATGGCCCGCAGTTCTTCAAGCAACGGCGTATTCTGCAGCAGTACCTGGCCAAGCAGGAGGTTCCTCGCTTCCGTCCCATCCACACCGAAGAGGCACACAAGATGCTGAAGAACATGCTCGATCGCCCGAAGGACTTCGATTGGCTCATCCGACGGTACGTCCTCTAGCTGCCGCTAACACGTAACGATCTCGTCCTTAACACCGCGAGCGCTCCAGATTCGGCGCCGCCGTGATCATGAAGATTGCCTATGGGCACCAGATCGAGTCTGACAGCGATGAGTACATCAAGCTGACTGAGAACGTCTCGCTCGCCCACGTCGACGCCGGCGACCCGGGTACTGCGCCTGTCGACTTCTTCCCGTTCTGTAGGTACCCCTGCCTGTGTGTGGTGTCAACGGTGCTGACCCTCTGACGAAGTGCAATATTTGCCGTGGTGGTTCCCGGGATGCTGGTTCAATCGGGTCGTTCACAGTACGTACCCCGTCACATTCACATCTTGCCAAGCATTGAACGCAGACGTCCCGGCATGACCAGACTGGAGCTGGGCTATCCGGAAGTTCCACGACTATCCGTTTGAGCAGGTACAACGTCAGATGGTAGGCTACCCGTTCCGCCTCGCACCTTGCTGTGCCTACTCATGAGTTCTAGGTGGAGGGCCACGCCCCACCCTCGTTCCTGCTCACCTACTTGGAAGAATTCTCGAAGCCGGACTACAAAGGAGAACACAGCTTGGACGACCTGAAGCACGCCACGGGTGCTATCTACGCCGGCGGCGCGGAGACGGTGCGTGAGCTCTTCTTACATCTGCGCTCGCGTCTCTCGTCCTCCGCTCCGCTCTCTGACCGCGGCCTCTCCAGACGTACTCGACAATCAACACGTTCCTGCTCGCGATGCTCCTCCATCCGCACGTGCTCAAGAAGGCGCAGGAAGAAATCGACAGGGTCGTCGGCCCCAAGCGGCTGCCCGACTTTGACGACCGCGAGAGCCTGCCGTACATTGAGGCCATCTTCCAGGAAGTGCTCAGGTACGTCACGCCCCCCATCCTAGTGCCTGCATGCCGATATGAAGTCCCCTTACTCAACGCTGCGTGCCTCATTCTCCGTCCTTCGGTCAGATGGCGCCCCGTCGTGCCCCTCGGTAAGCACCCATCCCGGCATCCTGCACGGCTGGATCGCGATCCCGACTGACCCGACATCCCCTTTCTCCCCCGCCCACCCACGATGCGGCAGGCATCCCACACAGCACGATGGAGGACGACACGTTCAACGGCATGTTCATCCCGAAGGGCACGATGGTCTTCGCTAACGCGTGGTACGTCATCCGCCCTTCCGGCGTTGCTATGTACGCTCGGCAGTCAGCGCTGACCACCCCGCTCCCGCGCTGCGCCCTCCGCGTACGTGACGTCCACAGGAGCATGGCGATGGACGAGCGCGTGTACCACGACCCGGAGACGTTCAAGCCCGAGCGGTTCCTCCCTGGCCCGCACGGCGGCCCCGAGCAGTTCCCGCACGCGTCCTTTGGGTTCGGCCGTCGGTAAGCACCCACGTTCATTCTGAGGCCCCAGCGCGCACGGATCGCTCACAGGCCGCGCAGCATCTGCCCCGGACGTTTCCTGGGCATGAACAGCGTGTGGATGGCGATCGCCTCGCTGTGCGCGACGATGGACATCCGCAAGCCAATCGGGCCCGACGGGAAGGAGATCACGCCCTCGGGCGAGTACACCTCCGGCTTGTCGTGCTGGCCCAAGCCTTTCAAGGCCGACATCTACCCGCGCTCCGAGGAGGCGCGCCGCCTCATTCTGAGCCTCTGAGGAGCAGAACGACTCACCACGACGATACGGATGATGACGGACTACCTCTCGGTAAACGTTTGCACACGAACATTATACGCTGAAACCACAACCACATTCACGATTCACGACTCGACGTTTCCTTTCCCAATGACTGCCGGTAGGAACAGCCGCTCCCCCGGTAGATGAGATACGACTTGTACATGCTGTACCACCACCCTCATCCGATGTGTTGTACTATATCGTCCTCGCTGTCGCTATCGTACACGCACCGCTTTGTTTCCTTGCTACTTCTCGTTTCTGTGCCAATACACATGCTTTCTTGTATTCTACCCAAGATGAACGGAACCTACCCTGAGGGTAGTGCAGGAGGATGGGTATGTTAAGTTTGATGATTTGATGTTACATGGATATGTAACGTCTCGTCAGGCGTACTCGCGTCATACGCAGAAGTCTTGCGGCAACCCGTCTCTCAGTGGTTCACGAAATAAGCTGAAAAGCGTCCATGTTCCATGCTATCGAAATCTTACACAGCAGCCCAGGGATGGCTCACGAGCCGCTGGACCGAGATGAGTGCCTGGTATCGTACGTCGGGATTCGGGTGGGACATCAGCTCCATAACGCGCGTCTTCCCCCCGAGGTCTGTCAAAATCCTGCAGGGGAGATACCGTCAGGATCGCCATCGTTATCCACAGAGAGAGGGAGAGTAACGCACTTCTTGCCACGCTCGTAGTGCTTGACGTATTGGCCGATGTCGTGCGCCGCGACGGCGAGCACCGTCGGGTCGTTGGACTCGTTCAGCAACCTAATCAAGATCCTGCGACAGCGGTGATCAGCACAGATTCTTGGGGCCAACTCGCGATTGTGGCTTACTTGAGCAGCTCGTAATCTTTGTCGTTGAGCTTCGTAGCATTCTCCTTCCAGAACAGGTCCGATTCGTGTACTGGTGTCCATGACAGATGTCCAGACAGAAGCTCTGACCGGTACTCGTCGTACGTCCTGCAACAGTTGTTAGGTACGCCTGAATAGTATGCATGTCGCGAACGACGCACGTAAGACTCTCGAATCGAGCACTGAGCTCATCGCGAAGGAACTGGATGTCCTCGACAATGTCTTCGTCTGTCCACTTCCGGCTTGAGAGGTTCTTTGCGAAGGGGAGTAAGTGAGCTACGAGCATCGCGGGGAGGTTGGCTTGTGGTGCCTTCGACACGAGGTTCTGGTCGAAAGACATCAGTATGTATGCACATAAATGAGAGTCGCGATTCGTACCCGGAAGGTGGCGACGATGACTCGGATGACTTTCTCCTTTGCAGCACCTTGGGCAACGTCGACGAGAAGGGGTATAATGTCGAAGCGCCTGGTAAGTATGTGAGTGCCAGTACGAGGGACGTAGAGCCCGTGTACCATGCTTACTTCTGGATCTGCTCTGCCACTTCCTGCTCGAACGTCAGGAGCCAGAGGCAAAACCCAACTTGATAACTCATCTGCGGCGTGGGGTTGTGCCGCAAGATGTCAACCAGCCTAGAGGTTAGACGTTACTCATCTTGCCCTCAAACGCGCATTGCAGCATGACTTACCCTGAAACGAGGGAGGCATTTGCCCAAACTGCCTTCCGGCACTCCGGACGGGAGAGCGTCGCTTCCAAGCATTGTACAGCGATGTCACGCTTGTTAGTTGATGGGTTAACGACAAAGAGGGCAAGCGTGTTCAAGAACGGGTGGAGCTGCTGAGGCTGCAGAGGAGATTTCTCTGAGCTATGGGATTGTTTAGGAACCTATCAAGCCGATGCTTAGAGCCGAAGCATGTACGTACCTGAGGAGTACCGTCAGAATTTGGGTGGCTTTCAGCTGCACGAAGTCATCCTGAGAGTCTAGTATTCTGAATTACGTCAATATATCAGCTCCTCAGGCGAGACATGGCCTGCGGGCTACCTTAGTAGAGGGCCATAGGGAAGCTCTGGATCGGTTTCGGAGGCGTTCGTGAACCAGGGTATCCGCTCCTCATGGTCTAGGAACAGAATCTCCCTTAGACAAAATTCAATAGTACTAAGCGGAAGAACGCACCGGTCAACGCGTCTGCAATAAGGACGAGGATGAAGGACTGCGTATCGATCCTCTGGAGCTTCTTGAGCAGACGGAGATACAAGAGCGCATATGTTTGGCCGTCCGAGGCGAGCAGGGATTCAATCTTCGACCGCGGCTGTCTCTCAACCTTCTTAATTAGGGCGAGCTCCTCGGGTGTGACGAGGCCAGCGCGTTGGTATCCCTGTAATGCGCAGGGCTCCGGATGAGCAGCCGCCTATAGATGGTGGCTGAGGCGCGTACCTCCCATGGCACGGGCTTCGCGCGGATCTTCGCCGAGTTCTCTTCAAGGTAAGAGTTGGAGACGAGTGTTATAGACATGGTGTATAACTCCAGATGCGCCGGTGGCCCAGACGGCGAGGGAGAGGACGAGGGCAGGGGATTGGGCGTGAAGCGCGAATGCGGACGACGGTGACCTCAGAGCTCGCACAAGCGCCCGGTTCCCACGCATCCGCTTTGGGCAGGGCAGCTCTGGCAGCTTAACTTTCTTAAAATCGGCGACCTTGTGCTGTCCGCTGCTGCTCGTCTGATGTGGTCCAGGAATGTCGCCGCCGTCTGCAGACAGCGCACGCGGGGTATGTCCAGACAGTCTACTGTGTGTTCCCTAGCTAACAAACCGCGTTCGCAGCGTGTCTGCACGCCCCGTCACGCTCATTAGCCTCCGTCGCCGACGCCCCCGCCGCATCCTCCTCCACGTCTACACCCCCTCCCGACGCCAGCGCACCCAAGGTCGTGCTCAATGCCGCCGTCATCCTCAACCGCTCGCCCATCCTGACCCGCACGCCTACGCTGTTCGAGCGCGCGTACTACGCCTACCAGTCGCGCATCCGCCGCGCGCTCTTCAACCCGTTCCCGACCGACTTCTACTTCAAGACGGGCTCGCTGCTCGAGCGCAAGTTCGCCAAGGAGGAGAAGCTGCGCGAGCGCGAGGCGTTCGGCGGCCCGTGGACGCTCAAGCGCAGGAAGCAGGGCCCCGCGGAGCTCGACGAGGACGGCGTGCTCGTCGCCTCGGCCGACCAGGCGGAGAACATGGGCGAGGAGCCCGTCGACCCGCCCGCGCCGAGGATACACGAGGCGGACAGGATGGGGGACGTGAAGAGTCTGGATAGGAAGGGCGAGCGGAACTTGTACCTGCTCGTTAGAGGGAAGGACCACACGGGCAAGGAGGTGTGGAGGTTCCCTCAGGGTGGACTGCAGGAGGGAGAGCTGTTGCACCAGGTGAGTAGCATAGTTCCCCCTCATTGGTCACAGGTGTTCACAGTTGTCTAGGCTGCACAGCGTGACCTGGAGGCAGAGTGCGGTGTCAACATGGACACCTGGATTGTGGGCAAGAAGCCCATTGCCGTTCACCAGCCCTCATTACCCGAGAGTACCAAGAAGGCCCTTGGCGGAGAGGTTAGTCTGTGCGCAGTGACTATGATTCTCGCTGACACTAACGGTCCTGCATCGGAACAGCTCTACATGTTCTTCCTCAAGGCGCACATTCTCGCCGGCCAGGTCCGGCCAGACGGCAAGAACGTCACCGACTTTGCGTGGCTCACAAAAGAGGAGATCGAGCCCCGGGTGGCGAAGGACTACTGGGCGAGCGTGCAGGGTATTCTATCTGACTTCTAATATACACACCTTAATGTGCTCCGGACCACACGCCCACTCAGTATTAGACGGTTTACTTTACACGGGACGCCAAGATTGTGCGCCTCGGGAACTATCCTAGGGTTCGACTACCAGGGGGATTAAAGGCGAAGGTGAGGAGGTATGTGCGGCCGGTTACTTAGGTCCGGAGATGGCCTTGCGGTCGCTACGCTTCACGGCGTCGTCAAACCTGCGCACGATGACCTCGCATTTGGTCGTCTTGCAGATGTGTTTCGCCTGGGCCTTCACAGCGTCGGAGAACAGCGTCAAGCCGGCAGCGCGCTCGACCGCCTCGACTATAGATATCCCGTATGTCAGAGCGCATGGACAAATCATGAGAATTATGCAGGCTTACTGGGCACGACGAAGCTCTCGAGCTTCGCCTCGTCGGGGATGATCGCGTTGGGGAGGACAAACGCGCCGGTTGATATCTCCGGAATGTCTGGGGTAGATGGCGAAGACGGTTTCGACGCAAGTACAACCTTCGCGAAGTGCGTAGGCACTGAGACGTTAGGCGGAGAGCCGATAACTTCATGTGACTGTGATTGGTGTATACAGTCAGTGCATGATATCGCGGACACTTCTGGCGTACGCACCACACGCCATTTGCCATCCGTGTCGAGCTTGGGGAGGTACAGGGGGACGGTGAAGACGTAAACGTCGGCGAAGGCCGAGGTGAGGCGTCTACACCAATCCTCGACGTATGCCCAGTCTATGAAGTGCAATGAGCCCTCTGGCAAGGTACCTGGCCCGTACAAGAACTTACAGTGACGGTTAAAGCCGGCACCGACTTGAGGGGCGATGTTCGTCAACAAGAACGTCTCGTCCATAGCGGCCTACGGGGTACACAAATGAGTCCTTCGATAGCCCATGCGCGTGTAGAAGGGGGTACTGCGGGTGAACTGACCTGCGAGATCTTCGCGTCCGCTGCAGGGACCCTGTAACATACTGTGTGAGCGCTCGTATGCGATATGGAGATCCTCGAAGGGCACATACATATGCCCGCGGTCATAGCCGCTACGGAAATAGTCCTGCAGCTTCGCGCGGAACATAGCGGGGATAGACGTGTCCTCCGCGAACTGCGAGTTCGACCGGTCGCCCGCCTCGTCAAGGTTGCGCGGCTCGAGCGCGGACTTTCCGAGGGACGCGAGGGTCAAATGCTCGGCCGTCTGAATCATCAAATGAGCCTTCTGTGTATGCGAGGGTGTGGACGTCCACAACGTACCCATGCCGGGTGCCTCAGCCGCCGGTCATATCCCGCAACATACGCTCGCCTCACGAGCACGTCAGAGATAGGTCCTGCACCACATATCACAGTGAACGTTAGAACAGGTACCACACGACCTCGCCGGGCCACGCACCTGGGTTCCCGTACTTGAGCACCGCAGTGTCCACCTGCATCATCGTCCCCGGCGCGGTCTTCATCTGCGTGCCCTGGCCCGGCTTCACGTCCACCACCGGCGGCGGGGGCGCGGTCTGTGTCTGCGCGGGGACGGGCGCGGGCGGGCTGAGCATGTCCCGCCGGTTGCGCGCGGACACGGCGGTGGCGACGCCCCCGCCGACGAGTGCGCCGACGGCGAAGACCGCGGCGTGTACGACCGTCGAGCTCGGCATGTTTGCTAGTGTGCGCGAGGAGGACCGAGAGCTGACGCAAGAATCAGGAGGTCGACGGAGGAGAAAGGTCGGCGGTCGAGGCTGCCGCGGTACTGTGCGCAAGGACGCGATCGACCTCCGCTGCAGCGTCCACTTTTCGACGTAGCCGGGCCGCCCTTTCCGCGGCGCATGTTTATGGGCGCCTGCCAATCCATTCCCCGCTCAGTGTGACGTCGGCTTTTCGGACATAGTACTTCTGAATGCCCTCTACTCGAGGTTCCCAAGATCCCGAGGGCCAGTGGGTGCGAGCGAGTATGTGGCGAACACGAGAGGTACTTATGCGCAGTCCATCCAATATATACATTCATCTCGCTTACTCTAATTTGCGCTATCGATCAATCATACAACCAAAGGGCGGCGGCACCGGCACTAACAGAGGAGGAGGGGTGAAAGGGGGGAGGCAGGGCAGAAAAAGGAGCAACGGAGCATGAATGCATGGCCGGGACGTGGGTGGACTATATGATACGTGGGGGGTGGGGTCGGCGGGGTTGCGATACGGTTGGTTTGAGTCGATGGGTAAGTAACTGGCATGCAAGAAATGACGGAAGACACGAGCAGAGAGAAGTAGGAGAGAGAAACGCAATGCATAGGATTTTACGTAGGAACGGTACGGAGGGGGACGCCGGCGCGCCCGCTTGCGCTGCAGAGGCTTGCCGGGGGACGATTAATGGGAACTGGGGAGAAGGCGTACGCGGAGCGTTCTTGGAACAGAAAACACACAGGATTTCGGTGGAAAGAACATACGACCGCAAACATGGAAGAGCAAGCAGCGTAGGATTGGAAAGGATTCGGAGAACACCATCATGAAAGCGCGAGAATGACTGGGGGAAAGGAGCAGGGGCTGGCAGGAAACGAGGGTGGCGAGTCTGGTTCACGAACGGAATGTAGCATGTAGAGAGTCCGTCGTGACTATTCCCCCCCAGAGCCCGCAGGCCGCACGCTTGTGCAGACAATTACCCCCTTTAGATCTCCAACGGCTCGTGGGAACGCGCCTCGAAGCCACCACGGTTGGTCTGGCTCTCACGACGCTCACGCCGGGACTCGAAGCCACCCGCGCCAGGGCCGCGGGGCTGACGCACGACTCCAGTAGGGCTGTCCATACCGCCACCGTTCAGGCCGGAGACGCTGGAAGGGAGGGTGGGCACCGGGGGGATGCCGTTGTTGCCGAAAGCACCACCGTTGCCAAAGAGAGAGGCAAAGCCCGGGGACCGACGCGAAGGAGACGCGATGGTGGCATAGCCCTCGCGAATGTTGCCGTTGGAGGCGCGGGTGGTGAGGCGAGGCGCTTGAGCCTGGAGACTCTTCATGTCCGGCATGGACTTCTTGACGCGCAGAGACGAAGCGGTCATGGGCGCCGACGCGGAGAGGTACGACGCCGGAGCGCGAGAGAGAGTCTGGCGGGCACCAGGACCGGCACCGTTCTACGAGCAATAGCTTAGTTACGCAGCGTCAGCATCGGTCACTCAATCAACTTACAGCGTTGGGATCGAAACGAGTAACCACTGCGTAACGCTCATCGCCCTCTCCGACGGAGTAGTGGTAGACACCAAGCTTCTGGGCTACGAGGTGGACCACACGGCGCTGCTTAGCGGTCAGCGTGCGCGAGAAGGCAAGCTCATCGCGCATGGGATCATCCTTGAAGAGAAGGATGCGCGAGTAGATCTCAAGCGTGGACGGGTCGTTGAGGTCCAAATCGTTGGAGGGCGACTTCAGCCCTGCACCAGGAGAGACCGAAGGCAGGGGAGGAGACGCCACAGGGAAGGAGTGGGACGTAGGCAGCGGCGGCATCTGCGGAGGCGAATATTGCGACGGGAATCCGTTCGAGGAGTACGACCGCTGCGGCGTGAAGGGCGCCGACAGGACGGTGCCGAACTCGTCGTAGCCCTGCTGTTGCTGTTGCATCGCCTGTTGCTCCTTCTCGAGCTGCATGGAACGCATGCGCCGGATGGCCTTCTCTCGCTCGATCCGTTCCTTCTCCCCGGCTTGGAGCACCTTTTTGTACTCGACTCGGAGTTTGCGGCCCTGGACGTCGAAGCCGTTGAGCGCTGCCACGACAGCGTCCGCATCGGCGGCTTGGCGGAAGTTAGCAAATGCCAACCCGCGGAATTGGCCGGACTGGTCAAGATGGTAGTTGAATGCGTAAGGAGTCGGAATAGACAGCGAGGCCTTCGATGGGTTGTCAGTACGGCCCTGAACGGCATGGCAGGTGGGACAGGTCTTACAATGATGTCAAGCAGAGTCTCACGTTTAACGTTGAATGGGATGTTCTTTATGACGATCGCGGTGGGTATGACTTCGTCGTCGCCCGCTGGTGTTCCCGGGGTCATAGGCGGGGCATGCATGTGACTCATGGGAGGGGACCCTCCGGAGGAAGACAGATCGGAGTTGTTAGGCGGCGACAGAGAGCGATTGTCAGGTATACCGGCCGTGTTGTCGAGCCATTGCTGGATGCGGCGATGAAGAGTAAGTCATCCGGCGATCTTTAAGCAGAACACGCTGCAGAGAAGACATACGGTGGGGAGGCCGGCGCGGGAGGGCTTGTTCTTGAGTGGAGACTGATTCATGCCGAGGGGTTATACTGAGACTGGGCGGGGATAGGAGGGGATGTAGAGTAGTGGTATGGACTTCTACCGTTGCCGCCTGCGTTGCCTTCGTAATCGTAAGTATCATGAAGACGTTGCTGGGAGGGCTGCGAGCCGAGGGTGAGGGTTGCGACTTGCGAGGCGAGGTCCGGGGTGGAGGAGGAGCTGGTCATGATGTCGATTCCGGGGGATGCCTGCGAGTGATTAGAGGAGGATGATACAAAGCCGTTCGTGAAGATGACTCGTTAGATGGAAATAATGGAGAGGTTAGCGAAGATGAGGGAGTGGACAATGCCCCAGACAGCGAAGATGGTCGTTGATGGAAAAAGTACGCCCGCAAGACAGACGCTCGGCGGTGTGAACTCCCTTGAGCCATTCTTGTGCACATCCACCACGAGGCTCAGCCCGGGCGTTCGCAACAGCCCGCATTCCATCCTTTCTTCTGTTCGTCGCCGAGCATCACCCCGGGCTCGTTGCAGACGTCGTGCAGTGCCTGATAGTCTGTGCTGTCGCCGTGTCTCACTGCGGCGGGTCGTGCGCCGTCCGCCTTCGCATTCAGAGCTACAGTATATTGCCATTGCCGGCCAACAGTCCGTAGATGACCGCACGCCGTGAGGGCTAAGCTTGGGCTAAGCCGTGGTTCCCGCGGTCGTAGTGCGCAATGGGCCCGCCCGCAGCAGCTATAAGTCTGCCGCTGCGGGGCAGAGGCACAGGGACGATGCTGTGCGGTCTGTGGAGACCCGACCACTGAGTTCATCGCGCCCGTCGTTGTCGTGGACGTCGAGGACGAGCATCCAGCCATCGGCATCTTTGCGATCATCTTTAGCCATGCCTCTCCGGCGCCGTTCGTCCGCCTATCCTCCGGGAAACCTGTGCAGTAACGCGAGGCAATCGTGGGCGGGGCCAGGGTCTTATCCCCATTACAGTCAGCACTGTAAGTCCATCATCCCCGCTATTACCACACTCGCCGCCATATCGGTTACATGCTATTGTACACTGGCCGGCGACCGCACACAACCCCTTCATGATACTCTTACCCTCAGACGGCCCGCCCCCTTTGCCCCATTCGCCGCCCTTCCCGCCGCCCGCCACACAGCCCGCCGCGTCGGCTTCCCGGACGCCCATCATCTCTCCCGAGGACGACATCCAGCGGCTCTTCAATGTCTGCAAGGTCGGCCGCGGCAATGCAGAACTCCTCCAGGAGGTGCTGGTGTACGCGAAGCCGCACGAGCTCAGGAATGACATAACCAAGGTACTGCTGCATCCTCCATACACGGCATGTCTGACACACAACCGCGGGATGCGTGTGGTAATAGGAGCTCCTCGGCCGCGCGCGGGCGTCGCAAGACCTCATCGGTTCGCAGATTGCGTGGGCGACCACGGAGGCGGAGAAGTCGCGCCGCACGGCGCAGACGGCAGCGGAGACCACGGAAGAGCAACTTCTCGCCGCGCTGCTCGCCGCCCATGAGCAGCTGACGGAATGCCTGAAGATGTACGAGGACTTGGAGCGGATTGCCATAGAGCAGGAAGCTGAGGAACGACTGAAGACGGAACGTCTGGTGCGTCCATCCCTTTTCCTTCGCGGGAAGAGAGGTTAAGCTTATACATATATGTGCATTGTAGATCCAAGCGTTGACGGCCATCGCCGAGTTCAGCCCCACACCAGAGGAGGATTCCCTCGTCCATTGGGTCATGTCTATAGGAGATCCCGAGGAGACAGGCAAGATCAATCCGCAGACAGCGACCAGGATATTCAGTGCCTCGAGCCTATCCCCCGATGCGTTGGCCAGGATATGGGAAATTGCGAGCGTGGACAGCAAAGACGGGCTCCTCGACAGGCAAGGGGTGGGAGTTGCCCTCCGTTTGATTGGCCATGCGCAGAAGGGAGAGACCGTGACGGAGGCTTTGGTCAACCGACGTGAGATACTAGCATTACCTGAGTGGGAGGTTTGGCCCTCATCTAATGCTATGCTGGTCCCAGCGGGTCCCATTGCTATAATCGACAGCCCTTCGTCACCCCTCGCAAACGAGGCCGTGGCGGGGCCATCCTCGGGAGCGGTACCCAATACGCTACCTCCATTGACCTCACATGATAAGGCGAAATTCCGCAAGATATTCAAGAGCTCGGGTGCGCAAAATGGTTACCTGGACGGTGAGTGTGTCGCGTCGTGCCGCGCATGTGGAGACTAAGCTGTCCGCAGGTAACCGGGCAAGAGAGGTTTTCATGAAGTCTCAATTACCATGGAATACGCTTTCGCAGATCTGGTACGCAAATCCTCCTGTATGATCGACCTGCATATACGAACGCTCCTGGATCTCCATCAGGAACCTGGCTGACGTGCAACGTCGTGGATATCTGGATGTCACCGATTTCACAGTGGCCATGTACCTCATTCAAGCCCTAATGACTGGGAGGCTGTCTTCATTACCTCACGCCTTGCCGCCACAACTTTATCAGGATGCTGCGCGGCATCCACACACTCCATCGCCATCTCCCCGACATACCCCTCCGCCCGTTCATCGTCCATCCGTGTCGCCCCACCATCTACCACCGCCACCACCCAGCCACCCTTCCAGAACCCCTTCGTCACAGGCGCAGCCGTTGCCCCCTCTGACGGCGTCACCCTTCTCAGGCGCGCCGCCACCTCGTCATCCAAGTAGAGGGCCCTCACAGCCTCCTAGTCCACGATGGGAGATCACGCCAGCCATCAGGGTACAGGCGGAGCATATCTTTTCGTCGCTAGACCCGCGAAATCGGGGACGCGTGAAGGGCGAGGCGGCACATGCGTACCTCCGTCAAGCTGGCCTCTCGTCCAACGCTTCCAATCGAATACTGTACGTCGAGTCGTACGTGTTTGTGCCGCTCGATGCTGAACATCATGTGACATGCAGGGACCTGACCGACGTGGGTCGGAAGGGATTCCTAAACCGGGATGAGTTCTGCGTAGCAATGCTATTCATGAAGATCAGGAAGGACGGACATCACATACCTTCCACCCTTCCACCCGGACTTCTCCCTGACGCCCTGCCGGCGCCCGAAGACGAAGCATACGACGGTATCATCGCTGATCGTTCTGTACGTCCACCTGATACATTCGTGTCAATCCCGTATCGTTGCTAACACGGTGCAGCATCACGATACTCGGGTTGGGCCGCCTCGACCGCCTCCCTTACACATCGCCTCTCACAGCGAGAGCACTTCAAGGTCTGGCGAGCATCTGCCAGGGTCATCCAACATCCGTGCTTCCCAAAGCACACCTCAACTGAGGCCTAGTGCAACACTCAATGCGCCCGTTTCGCCGTTTGCTACCGCCCCATCCACACCTTTCCCGTCGCCACTCCCGGGCGCGGCGGGTTATACCCCGTTACAGGCGGCCAATCCATCTGACCTGGGTATTACGCATGAAGAACGGGCACGCTATGATAGGTTCTTTGAGCAGCTGGATGTGCAGAGGAAAGGGTACTTGCTGTCGGATGTTGCAGTCCCCTTCTTTGCGCGAGCAAAATTGCCCAACGACGTAATGGCCACAATATGGTGCGTGTACTATGACCTCCTGGGTTTCATCGTATCATACTCATTTTTGATGCTTCTAGGGATCTCGCAGACTCGGAGCACGACGGGCGTTTGACCAAGGACGACTTCGCCGTCGCCATGCATCTCATTCGACAAAAGCTCGCAGGGAAGGAACTGCCTACCACCCTGCACGCCTCCTCTCCGCCACCACCAGTTTCAAGGTCGGAGAGTTCCCCACAGACGCCGCAGAGGCAGGATTCCCGGCCTGCCTCGCAAGAGGCGCCTCCGCCCCCACCTCCGCCGCCGCCGCCGCCCCGGCGGGCTTCTGACGTGCAGACTGAAGCTGCTATGACACCCCTTCCTGACGACCTGGATGACGACCTGCCACGTTCGGATACACCACCCCCGCCTTACGAGCTCATAGCTTCGAATGCGGTGTAGACAGTTCGCGCTACCGCGGATGGATCGGACCTGTACCTAGTATTTGCATGTTGTCGAGCTTTCCATGTATCTATACACCTTGTGCGACAGCTACCCTTTTCTCAGGGTCATCTGGCCTGGTGCTGATCAGAACGTGCGCGACAGCGGGGAGGCTTTACGTAACTGGAGTAGATTTGAGAGAAACGAGGCGGGCGTCGCGTCGCTGGCGGAAAGGGATATTGTGCGCGGGGCCCAGAACGCTGCTCACTGCTGCCTACGACGCAGACGACGACGTGAGAGACCGAGCGGCCGACGAACGAGCGAGGCAGAGCGTCGGCGAGGGAGCCGGGAGCGTTGTTTGTGCCAAACAGGCGAGGATGATCAACGGCGCCGCGCTGCGAATCAACTCGAAACCACCTCCTCCGCAAAACTCGATCCACCACAACGCCATCCAACTCCCCATGCTGGGCTCCCTCGCAGGTCCCAACAAGCTCCCGCCCGGCCAGCAACAGCAACAGCAGCCCCAGGCCCCCCAGCAGCAGCAGGGCCCCCAGTCGTCCGAGCTCCAGCAGCAGATCCCACAGAGCGGCCAGGACTTCACCCTCTCCAGCGTCCTCCACTACCTCCAGACCGAATGGCGCCGCTACGAACGCGACAGAAATGAGTGGGAGATCGAGCGGGCGGAGATGAGGGTGAGTGTTCTCCTCTGCGTCCGTCACAGCGTCCGTCGCGTCCAGGGCCCTCATTGTTGTGCGACAATGTGCGCGTCCGCCCCCCGCCCAGGCCCGCATCGCGCTGCTCGAAGGTGAACGCCGTTCGTTCGACAATGTGAAGCTCGACCTCATGCGTCGCATCAAGATGCTCGAGTACGCCCTGCGAGTCGAACGGTACGCGCTCTCACCCTGCTCACCGTCGCCCGCGCCGCCGCCGGCGTGCCCCCGCGCACGAGATTGACGTGTCGCGTCGCAGCTCCAAGCAGCTCACGCAGCCCGCCGCGCAATCCGTCCCCCCGGCGAAGCTCGCCTCGTTGCAGTCTCAGGTCGCCCTCGCGTCACAAAAAGACGACGCGAGCAGCGGGAGCTCCCCGCGCAGCGAAGGTGTGTGATGGAGTGCTGTCGTGCGACCCGCGCAAGACGTTCATTAACCACACCGGCTCCTAGATTCACCACTGCCCCCCGATCGTATGTCGACCGGCTCGGTACCTAACGGTGCTGCCTCAGGAGGCCCCCCCAGCCGTACTCAGACGTGGGTCGGCCAGACGGCGTGGTCTGGCGTCAACCCGAACGCCGCTACGGTAGGCACCATGGGCAGACCTGCACCCGGGCGCGACCCGAAGAGCAGGGCTCGGAGTCGAGATTTCTTGAAGCAGTATGTCCACCTGGGATTCTTCCCAAGTCGCACTCTATTGACGCGGCCGCAGATGCCTTCAGGAAGTGTCGTATCTCACGTCCCCCCAGGCGATGAACCCTCTCCCGAACCGGCCGCTTCTGGCTACGTCTACAATGCCCCCGCAGCTCCCTAACGTTCCCTCGTTCGAGCAAATTGGCTACAACGGTCGGCTGAAGAAAACTATGCCCGATGTTGCGAAGGACTTTTCCACCATGAATGGCATGCCCTCCGGCCCGTCCAGCGCCCCTGCAGCAAGCGGCCCGCAGGTCAACCCGTTTGACCGCCCCGGAATGGCCGCCCCCAATATGTTCGGACAGCCTCAGATGCAAATCCCTTCCGGGCTCCCTCCACAAGGGCAGCAGATGCAACAGCAATACCAGCAACAGCAGAACCAGGCACCACAGCAACAATATCAGGGCGAGAGCAAAGACCGCGAGGAACCTGAACAGCCCATGTCGGATGATGCTGGCGACTGGAAGGAGAGGTTCCGGCAATCACAGGAGGGCTCGGAGCAAACACGCCATCAGCTCAACAACAGCATCAGTGGTGCAGGGGCATGGGAGCGACGCGGCCGGGAAGAGGAGGAGGGAAAGGAGGAAGAAGAAGAAGAAGAGGAGGAGGATTCTAGCGTGATGGGCGAGGGCGAGAGCACCAAGGTGTGGAAGGCGAAGAGGACCCTCAGGAAGTCAGTCTCGTGACCTTTTTGGAACGCAACCTCGTTCGGTTCTTGGTTTTCGAAAGCTAACGTATCCCTCAGTCACCTCGACGCGGTCCGCGCGATTGCGTTCCACCCAACGGAGCTCTGCCTCGCGAGCGCGGGCGACGACAGCACCGTAAAGGTCTGGCGGGTGGACCTCGCCAGTGTGACCGCTCCTGCGTGCGTACCGCCTTGCGTAGCCCCACCGCGTTCTTTCATGGACTAAGCTCAATCACAGGTCAAGAGTCCCCCCGGACATCGAGCCGCAACTGACGCTTCGCGGGCACTCGGCGGCCATCACCTGCCTGGTGCACTCCCCCTCAAAAGGGCTGCTCTACTCCGCGTCGATGGATTCGTCGATCCGCGTATGGGCCCTGCCTCCCCCGTCGCATACGACGTACGCGCCGTATGACGCGACCCGGGCACGCGGCGAGCTTATCGGCCACACGGACGCGGTGTGGGACTTGGCCCTCGCCCGGGACGAGAGCACGCTCATCAGCTGTGGGGCGGAGGGCCTCGTCAAGGTCTGGGACGTCTCGGGCCCGTCCGGCGGCGGCTCGCTGAAGCTGTCGTGGTCGTACGAGGGCCTGGAGACCGCGGGCGACTTGAGCCCCGAGGGCGACCTGCCTGGCGCGTCCGCGGTGGAGGCGATCAAGAGCGACCTCAAGAAGGTCGCTGTGGCGTACCAGAACTCGGTCATCAAGGTGTTCGAGATCGAGACCGGAAAGGAGCTCATGAAGCTGCAGGTTGATCCGGTGGAAGGAGGTGGGTGCTTGTTGTGTGCGGCCGTAATGAGTCGGAAAGGGGTACTGACCGTGCTTGCTTGCAGACGATTCCGTGTCCGCGCAGGCCAACGCCATTGTCTCGCATCCTACCATGCCTCTGCTCATTACGGGCCATGAGGACAAGCATATACGCATATTCGACATCAACACCGGTGCGTACTCACTCGGCCTGGCACTAGCATTGGTTGCTCATCGTTGACCAACTGGAATACAGGCCAGTGCACGCACTCGATGCTTGCGCATTTAGACGCGGTTACGTCATTGTCTCTCGATGCTGCGGGGTTCCTTCTCGTCTCGGGCAGCCACGACTGCTCGGTACGCTACTGGGAGATCCTCGGCTCCAAGGCATGCAAGCAGGAGAGCACAAGCCACCGAGAGAAGGCACGCGAGGGAGTCCTCGACGTCGAGTTCCACCCGTCGCTGCCTGTGATGGCAAGTGCGGGCGCGGACGGCGTGATCAAGCTCTACGCGACATCGACGTCATGAGATCCCGCCCTGTCTCTCGTTGTGCATAGCTCACTCTCCGGATCGTTCATGTTGTCATCCTTCTCCTGCATTGCATGTATTGAGGTTGCGTGGACTTCGTCGATGGCCGGGACCTGCAGGTGCGTGCGGGACACTGCTCGCGAGCTCGCGCGGTGCTTCCGGTGCGTACCTTCGGTGTCTCTGGTCCGTTCCTGCTTTCCTGTACATTCATATATACCTCGCTACGACCTTTACGACCGCGATAATAGTATTGTTATGGAGCGCGCATGGCCGCGGAGAGCGGCACTGAGTGCTTTACATCGGAGACTTCTAGGACAGGGACTGGAGTTGAGACAAGATACGGATACAGTGGCTATGGCTACAATTGGCGTCGGGCGTCAGGTCAGTCGGTTCGAACCACATCTATGATACATTTAAGAGCATTGTCGTATCCTTTGCGCGCTTCATCAAATAGCTGTATGTCCTGTCAGTGGCTGCACAGCCGGTGCGATATATGAGTGTGAACGGGGGGCAACGGCGACGTACAGATCAGCATGCCTTGCTCCACGGCGACGATTTCCGCGCCCAGCTCGCGCTCTTCGACGAGCTCGCGGACCTGCCCCGCGATGACCTCGTGTATCGGCCGGTCGTACTCGTGGTGCAGGTCGTCCTTGCAGTGCGTGATGAACACCCGGAGCCCGTCGAGCGCGCCCCGCAGGTCGACGTCGGGGTCCGACACCCGCTTCCGCCTGCGCTTCCGCGGCTGATCCTCTTCGTCCGACTCCTCCGTGTCGAGGTCGCCGCCGCCGCCGCTCGCGCGTGCGCGCTCCCGGGACGCGACGACCTCGCGCGCGAGCACGGTCAGCTCGTCGACGAGGTGCGGCGGGCTGAGGTGCCCGTAGAGCACGCTTTCGGCGCGCCCGGCGGGCCAGGAGCATTCGATGAAGATGCCAGCGAGCGCGTGCGGGATCTTCGGGGCGGCTGCGCGCCAGAGCTCGGCGTTCTGCGGGTGGGCGGACACGCTGTCGGGCTCGACGTCGCCGAGGAAGAGGAGTTCGCGTGCGGTGGGGACGTGCCGGAGCGCGAACGCGCTGCTTGCGTAGAGAGGCGAGCCGGGGGGTGCACCGTGGCTGAGCGGGAACGTGCGGACGTCGATGTCGTCTGTGAGGGAGACGTACTCGTCGAGGGTCAATCTATGGTTATATGTTTGGTGAGTGAGTGACAAGAACGTGTACCCGGCGGCGTGGCTCACGGCGAGAGGATGTATGCAGCGTTGGGCTTTAGGACCCAACTAGCGAGAGCAGGCCAAACCTTCCCAGAGAAGACGTCGGCGATGACCTCCAGGGTCTCTCGTGTGCCGCGTACAGTCTTAGGCGGACCCTTGGTGGATCCAGCAGAGAGAACAAGGCCGTTTATGTGATCTAGGTGCGGGTGCGTTATGAGATAGCATCTGCATAGAAAGCAACGTGAGCAGGTACGTCCACGGTGCGGTTCGTCTGTGCGCTTCTGAAACATACTGGATCCAAGCATATACATCTGCTGCGGTGGGAATGGCTACGGGGCTATCGTCGTTGTCGTCCTCTTCAGGCCCACGGGGCATAAAGACGTCCGGATGCGCGGCGAGCAATCTATTCAGAGCACCGAGGCCGGAACCTACAAGGTATTGGTCAGTGAGTATACAGTGCTACCGACTTGGAATGTCCAATCCCACCTGCTTCAAGCGCCACGATTCCATCTTGCCATCGCGAGCCGCTCATTTTCAACAGGTAACTGCGAGCGTCGGTCAGCTCGTGCTCTGAGCAGCGGCGTGAGTACCATTGGAGCGGCTCACCTCGAGAGATTGTCCTCATAAGGACCACCACCTGAGACAGTGGCGGCGTCAGTAAGAACCACACGAGCGACAGTCACGCGAGCCAGTGGCATACCTGCGCCTACGACAAAGACGTCGAACGTCATCGTGAAATACGCGAATAGGGAGGTGTCTGCGCGCACACGATCGCGGACGTCCACACAGAGCTCGTGTTCTGCGGCTGAATTCCGAGACGGCCGCGGTATATAAACCGTGACGCGAGCGGCGGCGACGGGCGGAACGGCCTCCGCAGACAGCTGCTGGCACTAGCGCAGATCAACGGGTGCGCGCGGGCTGTGAAGCGGACGACCGTAGCGACCAGCGAGCTAGCTTGGCTGAGGTGCTCGCGCCCTGGAATCGGATCCTGAGCACGGTACCGGTCTCAACGGCTCGGGCAGGCTGGGGCGGTGGTGGCGGCGGAGGGCGACTGGGCTGCGAGACGTGCACGGTGCGCGCGGCGGGGGAATTTATGTATGGGCGCGCGGAATGCCCTGGGAGGACGCTGATTGTGGAACAATCGCCTAGCTGTGCGCGGGCGGGAACCGCTGTTTGCTGCTCTTTGGGGAACGCCCTCCGAGTCCAACTCCGCGTCCTCCCCGAGGCGGTGCTGCAGGCGGGTCACATCGACATATTCGAAGCGTGCTATCAGCTGGCGGTTCGCGAAGACAGCCTAGGCGTAGTACAATGTCCAGTTGTCCTCCGGTGGCTGCGCGCGTCCCCCCGCGCGCCGCTCGCATTGTCTGTCGCATCGCCTGCGAAAGCCTCAAATGTGCCTTGGGAACGCCGCCCGACCTCGAGCGGCGCGACGCCAGTCCGACGTACGTACCTCACCGTCCACGTTCATCTAGTCTACAAGGGCAGAAGCGGAGGCCCGTGCCAGGGGAGCACAGCCAGCTATCCATCCAGCCACGCATCATGAAGGTCGACGGACAAGACGACAAGGGATCGATTGGCAGACGTCGGAAGCCTGTGCGTAGTACGTACGGGTACGAAATCCGGATCGTTGTGGCAGGTTGTACACATTTGACATGTCACCCGCCTCACGGCTGGCGTGCAACTTGGACGCGCACTGCAGTGCCCACGGGGCCCGTGCGAGAGGGGGAGGGAACGCGAGTGGCGAAACAAGGAGCGTCCATTCGGGAGAATAGGGGAATTACTTAGTCTTGGTCTCGGAACAACGCTACGTACGGCAGAGAGAAAGAATAAGGAAGGCGTCATCATAAGGCTATCCAAACGAGGGTGGCGCGAGCACGGGGGTTGGGGGGAGAGAGGGGAGAGAGAGATTCGAAACGAGCGGCGAGTACAGCTGGGGGTGTGCCCTTGGTCATAGGAATGGAGTCATTCACATCCGTCAAAAGAGATGAACAGGCGCAGAAATAAAGGGGAATCAACGCAGAGGATGAAGGGAGAAACTGTCCGGCCTGGTCTCAAACGCATTATTGTGTACCTGCAAGAGGAACAACGCGCCACGGTCAGACATCGCTGGGGGGGCGGCGGGAGAGGCACATCGTCGACCGCGACGTACCTAGTAAGCTATTCAGGGCCCTCTGGACGTCGTACCCGTGCTCCTCGAGCGCGGTCACGGCCTGCGTCCGGCTGAAGCCCATCCCGCAGAGCGTCTTCACCGCCTCCACGTCGTCCTCGACAGCGGGCGTCGGGTCCTCAACGATCTGCTGCTGCGCGAGCGGCGGCACCGGCGGTGCATCGTGGTGCTTTTTCTTCCGGCCAAACGGCAGGCGGATCTGCGAGAGCGGCGTCAGTCACATCGCATCGCACGTAGAACGCCGCACGCATGGCAACTTACGCTCAGTCTGTTGTGCCGCGTGGCGGCGGCCTTCTCCTTCGTCGAGTCGCCCGTCGACGGACGCGGCTTGGGCGAGGAATGGCGGGGCGGTGGCGAGGCGTGGCGTGGTGTAGGGGACGACACACGCGGTGCGGAAGGCGAAGACGACCTTCTCCCGCTAGGCTGAGTCGAGCTGGAACCTCGTGGAGAAGATGCTGCAGACGACGTCGGGAACGGCGTTGGGCCTGCCCCTACCCCTCCTGACCTGCCCGGGGGTGGGCCGGGAGGAGGCTGGAAGGACGACGTCTGGCTAGTGAAAGACGTGTTCAGGTCGAGCGAAGGCTCCTCGCCGCCGAAGGCGTTGTCGAACGAGAAACCACCATTGCTACGGGTGGAGGTGCTGGCGTTGAGGTTAGGTGCTGCGGCGCTGCTAGCCCCGTTCGAGGAGCCAAAGGCATCCTCAAACGAGAACTGCGTGATCGGCGGCTGGGTGTTGGACGACGCAGGGGTGGGGAACACGGGTATCGACTGCGTCGGAGCAGGGGCAGTTGCAGTGGCTTGTGCGGGCGCAGAACTAGCGGAAGTACCGAAGACATCGTCAAAACTGCTACCCTGGCGAGGGCTAGCGGTGTGAGTCGCGGCGGGTGGAGGAGGGAAAGCCGCCGCGCCCGCTCCGGAGTCGTTAGAAGCGCCGTTAGTCGTCGTAGTGGGCTGAGCGGCGGAGGCAGCCGCAAAGTCGAAATTGTCGTCGAACGCAGAGTCGAAGGTGACGTTCGTGAACTGGGACGAGGTCGCGCTGTTCTCCAGACTGGGGAGCTTGCCCAGGGCTTGGTCAAAGTCGCTGACACCTGCTGCACTGGGCGCGAACGCAGTCCCATTCGGCTTCGCGCTCTCGGCAACAGCAGGAATCGGCGCGGACGGGGGCGGCTCCCTCGACACGGCCGGCGTCTCAAACATGCTGGCGAAGTCGTTCACCGCGCCAGAGGCCTGCGCAGGACCAGACTCGGCAGGACCCGAGCTGGTGGTGGCGGGCCCGGCAGAGGTAGAGGCTTGCGCAGGTTGAGCCGTGCTGGAGATCCCGAAGGAATCGTCAAAAGCAGACGCAGTATTTCCAGCGGAAGCCACCCCATTAGCATGTTTCGTCGGGTCCTCGATAAGCTTCGCTTTGACGGCGGTGAGCGGCTCGTTGTCCTCGTCGTCGCTGCTGTCGCTGTCGGACTCCTCCGGCTCGATCTCCTTCAGCTGGTGAGAGAGGTCGGTGTCCTCCGCACCCGGCTGCGGGCTGTGCGGCGCGGCAGTCGGCGTAGGCGCGCTTTCGTCCGTCGTGTTGTCGTCAAGCGCAGGGAAGTGCGAAGCAGCAGGCTCCTCGGGCTGAGGGGCGATCACATGCTCGTTCGCAGTGGCGGTGGTCGGAGGGGTGGAGAACATGTCCGTGTCGGCAGGAGAGACGATCTCCTGTTGCTTCGGAGAGCCGATAGTCAAGGGAGCGGGAGACGCAGAGGGCTTCGGTGTCTCGGGCTCCGACGGGGCCTGAGCCTGAGCCTCCTCTGGAGTGAACGCCTTGAACCCGAAGGGATCTTCGGCGCTCTCCTCCTGGGTATCTGCGGGGCCGGCGGTGGTAGGCGTGGGCAGCACTGACGATGCGGCGAAGGGCAGGAAAGGCGACTCCGGACGAGGACTCGCGGACCTCGCCAGACGCTCGAATGGGTTGGTGCTCTTGCCCGCAACAGAGGCGGGTGGCGAGACCTCAGGAGACGTTGGCAGAGGCTGCGAAGCCGCAAACATCAAGGACGGGTCGGGGCTGGGCGCCGTAGGGGGAGGAGAGACGTGCCCATTGGCGAGCTGAGCGCGGGGCTCATCCACCTTGCTGAGCTGCGCCTCGGCGTCCTCGCGCTCCTTCGTGGCCTCCTGTAGCTCCGCCTTTGCGTCCTCGAGCTCCTTGTCGACCTTTGCCTTCTCCGCCTCACGAGTGGCAAGCTGCTTCTTAGCAATGGCAAGGAGGCCCTTCTGCTGCTTGGCGTCCTTCTTGAGCTTCTCGACCTCTGCCTTGGTCGCCTCGATCTGCGTGCCGACCTCGGACATCTTCTTGTGCAGGTCCCGGACCTCCTCCTTATCGCGCAACAACGCGCCCTCGACCTCGGCCTTCTCGACCTTCGTCGCGCTCAGGTCGCTCTCGGCGCGGATGAGCTCCTCGCGCGTCTTCTGAATCTCGGCCGTCTGGGCTGCGTAGCGGTCCTTGAGCGTGCTCAGGAGGCGCGTCTCGGTGTCATACGCAGCCTTCGCAGACGACAGCTGAGTCTGCAGGCTAGCCAGCAACGCCGCCTGTTCCGTCAACTGACGCTCCAGGGTGGCACGCTCGTTCTTCGCGGTCTCCAAAGACCGGTTCGTAGAGCTGAGCTGGTTCTTGACGTTTCCAATCTCGGCGGATTGGTCGTGCAAAGGAGGCGAGCTGGCCTGGGGTTCGTCATCGTCACCCAAGAGATCCTTGTGGGATGCAGGTGCAACTGCTGCAATGTACCCGTCAGAAATATCGACGGTTTGTGCTCGAGTAACAGATCTTACGAGGGGCGTTGAATCCGCCAAACGGTCCGGCGAAGGGATCCGAGACAGGAGTAGGCGTGCTCTGCTGCGGAGGAGGCGACAGGGTAGGCGTAGGACGCGACAGAGTTCCAGTAGACTGAGGCTGCAGGAACGACTGAGAGTGCGTAGGAGCAGTCGCAGAGGCCGGCGGAGAGTCGTCCCAGAGAAGGTCCTTGATAGCCTCAGGCACCGCGGGCTGCGAAGGCCCGGCGAGGGCCGAACCTGAGCCGCGCATTGCAGGGGGAACGAGCGAAAGCGGAAGAGAAGTGGGAATGTCCTTCCCTGCTAGCTTGCCCTGGATAAGGTGCATGGCGACCGCGAAGCCATCTCGTGTCAGACGGCCGTCGTTGTTGAGGTCCGAGAGGTCCCTGTATCTACTGTTAGCAACGCCCAAGATTCCACTTCACTTGCACGGGAGCCTTACCAGACTTGTGCAAGGACGTCTTCGGGAAGCTTGGACTGCAGCATGAACGGGACTGCCACATCGCCCTCGATGTAGCCCTTCTTCTGCGTGTCGAGGCTGTCGAATATCCGGTCGGAATTCGCCTTCTCCTGCGGAGTGACGTCCCACTGGGGAGTAGCGCCCGTAGACTGCTGCTGGAGGAAGGGAAACGCGGGGCTGGACGCCGTGGGCGCTGCTGATCGCGCAGGCAAAGGGGGCGCAGCAGGTGTTGACCTCATTGGGCCTGTCATCTGTGGCTGAATCGAGGAAAAGGTTTGCCCTGTCATCTGAGGCTGGATGGATGACAGTGTTTGCCCGGTGTACTGAGCTTGTATGGGCCGACTGGGGAACCCTCCAGTGAGCGATGGGCTGATGTGTCCGCTATCCCCAGTTGCTTGAGGGACGACGCCGTGCGTGGCTTGTTCGTAGATGTAAGGGGGGAGGGTAGCGGGTAGGGTCTGCAGCTGCCCAGACATGGACGCCTGAATGAGATACATAGCGATGGTGAAGTCTGTCGCGTCCAAAGAGCCGCGGTTCTTCGTGTCCGCAAGGTTCCTACGAGGCATCGGTCAGCACGTCCGAAGGGTACCAATCACGGGCGGCACGCACCATATCTGTGAGAGCTTGTCGACGGGAAGTTTGGACTTCACGAACACGTCGCGAGCCTTGTCCCCTGGTCGTGGGATGGGTATCCGGGGCGCGGCATGTCTCTCAATGAAGATGACGTACCGCTTAATAGTCCGTTGACGGGGTGGCAGCCCAGGAATAGCTTCAAGAACTTGGCCTTATCCTGGGGCGTAAGCGGCGGCAGGCCGGGTGGTGGGGACTTTGCTGGTGGGATGCCGCTTCCTGACGGTGTGGGCAGTGGTGGGAGGCCCTCAATGGTTGGTATGGGTCCGGCTGTGGGGAGGGGTTGGCTTGATTACGCGCGCTCGCGATCACACACGGGCCAACGCTACTCACGTTTGCTCACCAGGGCCTCCGAGACCCGCTCGCCGCGCTGGGCGTGTCCTAGGAGGCGGACGGCGATGCCGACACCCTTGCGGGTGAGCACGCCGTTGTTGTCCTCGTCCGCGAGATTCCAGACCTCGGCGAGCACGGAGGGTGGCAGCTTGGAGCCGCTGAAGATCTTGACGGCCGCATCGCCGGTGACGACGCCGAGCTTCTGCGTGTCGGCCTGGGCGAAGATCTGGTTGACGAGGGCGAGTTCTTGCGGGGTGGGGGTGAACTTGGACATGGCCTGCGTTGGCCTGAGCTTGCGAGTCGCAACTGACGTTCCGCCGGCGCCTCTGCACCCGGCTCCCCTTCCCCCGTGGGAATCGCCACCAAGCGCCCACGGTCCGGTCGTAGTTCCCGAGTGTGGACAGTCTGAGTATGCTCAACTCGTGTTCATCCGCAACTGTACTCTATAGGTCTACAGCAGTCCCGATCGTCGACTGCGCCTGCTTCTCCCTCTCCCGCGCAAGCCGCCCCTTCCCCCTCGCCCGCTCGACCTTCAACCACATCTCCTGCGCCTCGTCCCACAAGCCCAGCTCCTCGTCGTACCGCTCCTCGAACCGCGCAATCTCCCGCGCGAGCTCGGCCTCGGGATCGGGGCGGGCGAGGACCGAGCGGATCCCGGCGAGGAAGGCGGAGAACACGGCGATATTGTGCATCGCGAGCAGCGCGTGCGCCGACATCTCGTGCGTGTGCAGGAGGTGGTGCACGTATGCGCGCGTGAACGGCGGCCGCAGGGTGTTCGGCGACGTCGGGCAGGCCGGGTTCTGCCACGCCTGCGGGTCGACTGTGCTGTGGAGGAGGCGCGTCGGAGGGGATAGCGGTGAACATGCGCCGCATTTGCAGACCGGATCGTTTGAGATCGCCTCCGACTCGGCTGCGGACTGGCCGTCGAGGAAGGACGCAGCTAGGCGTGCGTGGTCGTGGACATAAGAAGAGTCGAAGAGGTTGTGCCCGAGATCTGACTTGCCACTCTCCCTCTTTCGAGGCGGGGCACAAGCGGAGGAGGTAGCTTCCGCCGATTCTTCTGGGACGGGGAAACGGAAGTCCAGGGCAATGCCCATGTCGGCCGCGCGTTGCGCCCAGAACGAGTCGACAAGGTCTACCCCAACGTCCCTTACTAGCCTTAGGACCTCGTGCGGGGACGCAGGCGAGTTGAGGATGCGCGGTTTCTCTGGCGGAAGGACCTGCAGGGAGGACTGTAGCAGTTTCGCGAGTCGACCAGAGAAATACGGCGAGGAACGGTGTCGGTCGCTGACACGGACGAGTCCACCGGCCAGGGCTCCTTCGTCCACTGGGGTGCGCAATTCTGCCGTCATAGCGGCCCGCAAGGGTAGCAGATCGAAGACATAACCGGCCACGCCTTCATCCAGAGTATTGAAAGGCGCAAGCCGCGCCGCGTCTCTATGGTCCACAGGGTCCGTCAGGCGTTCTGCAAACTCGGTACGAGCCTGTAGGTTTGCGCCTCCCGCCAGGTGTAGTAGGACGTATCGCGGTCGGGTCGCGGGAGCAGCGCCAGGAATGACGGCATCAAACTTCAGTATGCCCGAGAGCCATGCCAGCGACCGCTCGATGCTTTTGGTGAGTCGCTTCTGGGAATTGGGATGGAGCGCGAATGGCGTGTCAGAAAGGGCGACGACCATGTCAGGTTTGCACTGCTGCACGAAAGCGTTCCATGCCGTCGCCGTGACCTAGCTCAGCTCAAGTCAATATAATGTGAGAACCCAGAAATACGCATATATAATCGTATACATGCGGGCTGTGCGGCGACATACCCTACGAACACCTCTAATGCAATGAGCACAAACAGAGTCATTGCTATTTGGAGGCATCTTTCTCCCATCCGATGGATCGCGAAGGGTCATGATGATGGTGTGGCGTTCCGGAGAGTAGCCTAGAAAGGAGTGCAGGGGATGAGCACCGCCAACGAGGGTCGGAACAGGTGGGCTCCTGTCAACGCTGGATAGTCGCGGGTTGAATGTCAGAGGGTAGCGCGAGATGGACAGGCCTCCGTGCAGGGCGAGCGACTACAAGGAAAACTCACAAGGACTCGAACGGCAGCTGGACATATTGGATGTCCTGCGCAAGATGAAGATGATCGCGTGAGAAGTGCGGTACAATCCCGCGCGAGGTCGCGGTAAGTAGTGCAGGAGTATCCGTCTGCTGGGGCGGGCTATCGTCGCGTTGGAAGGTGAGTGTCCCTGCGCGCGGGCCAAATTTATTGCCAGAGACGGGTAGCGTGGGCGCGAAGAGGGGTTGAGATGCCATCGTAGAGTGTCTACGCCCCGGCAGGCTCAGAAGGAGCGCTGTGCGAGTGCGCGCACACGAAGCGACGCTGATTGGGTTCAGATTGGCTACTGCGCGAGGGGCAGACCGAGAAGTGACGAAGGTCGAGTGCGTGGAACTGGCAGAAGCTGAGAAGCCAAGGAAGCAGCAAGTGTATGGGCGCCTACACGCGCGCGCGCGACGCGACGCGACTCGGCACGGCGAAATGATGTCCGTCATACTCGGAGACGCAGTCGATCGCTTCACCGCCGTGCACCCGTCCACCCGCAATCCTGCGCAGTGCCTCGCGCACTCCACATCCAAACTCTCCTTCCTCCTCTCTATCGCATGTCTTCTTGCTAGTCTACGCGTGCACGCGTCCTGGTTGCCTACATAGAACGATATAGCTTGCACGGTCACGACCGCTTACGAATAGTGCACCTCGTCCTACCAGCAAACAACATGGCTCACGCACGGGATGCACTCGTACGTACTCCCAGGGGTTCCGTTGGGCAGAACCTAATGCGTGCGCACGTTCTAGTGGGAGTCGGGCTTTGACGAGTCGGTGGAAGTCAACCAGCGCGCACTCATTGACAAGGTGCTCGCCAGGTACTCCGGCGAGTTCACGGGTGAGTGTGCAGTGCTATCACTGAAAGCCTAGAGTTGACGATACGCAGTCTTCCGCGAGCTGCTGCAGAACTCAGATGATGCAAGCGCAACTGCTGTAGAAATACACTTTCAGACCAAGGAATACTTGGAGAGGCTGAATAATAAGGTAGAGGACCAGACGGAGACTGCCGCATCTCCTTCGGAGCATGAGCTACCCGACCTGAAAACGGCAGTGGTACGTGACTACCGTCCTTGTTAATGGCATAGTTGCCTCATTACACATAATAGGTGCATCAATGGACTTTCAAGAATAACGGTATCGTCTTCCGGGACGAGGATTGGAGTCGTCTCAAGAAGATTGGTGTGTGCAGCCAGTGGCCGGCCTCTGAATACGCCTCTCTGACGTTGTGCCTACAGCTGAGGGCAACCCGGACGAGGAGAAGATTGGCGCGTTCGGTGTTGGTACGTGGTCGGGGATTATAATGTGTCGCATTTCCCTAGTAACTGTGAGACACCTGCGTAGGATTCTACAGCTTGTTCTCCGTGACCGAGGAGCCATTCGTCACGTCCGGAGGTAGGGTTACCGCCTTCCAATCGCTGCCTGGAAATATAATAACAATATACGCAGGTCAATGGATGGGATTCTACTGGAAGGACAAGAAGGACCAGGTAAGTCGCTAAGCAACGTAAGATGCATGGGACTATGCTTACCATGATATGCATAGTTGTTTGCACGCCGAGGCAAGCTACCAGATTCCGCCGAGAGTCCCTGGACATCGTTCGAAATGGGCTTGCGCGAGCCAGCACCTATTCCCCCGCCCTTCGACTTCACTCGCTTCCTGGCTTCTTCTATTACATTTATGCGACACCTGCTGGACGTCAGCGTCTTCCTGGACGACAAGCGGCTTTCTCGCCTCACCAAAGCACCGGGAGCCCCCAAAGTAGCTAGCATCCCCAAGGGCCTGAAGCCATCGAGTCCTCTGAACACCATGCAAGTGAACGGTCTTCAGGTCACCCGTACGTATCGTGCAGCTATTCTCATCCGGTATATGTGCTGAAGTTGCTCGGTAACAGCGCTCTCGATCAAAGCTGAGGTTATGAAATGGGTGTACTCTGCGGGCACGGAGAAACCCCAGCCAAAGAAGGAACCACCACAGCCAGCCGCAGGCGGGGGCGGGGGCGGGTTCTTCTCCTCACTGTTCTCGTCGCTCACAGCGTCCGCCAACCCTTCTCGCGTCGCCACTCCTGCACCGCCGCCTACGCCTCCGCCCAAAGTCGACCTTACGGCGCTCGTGGAGTCCAATGTCATGTTGTCTATTTTTGCGGCGGATATCGCGGTGAAGCTGGACGCTAAGATGATCGCGGAGCTGAACCGGTCTACGAAGAAGAATCCGCCGACGAGGATGAAGTATGAGCTGATCTTCGTACGTTGCAACCGTGTCAGCTACTGCAGGGTATATACCGAGACACTCACCCGCCTGATAGACGGGCAAAGCAGAGTATGATGCTAGCAAGAGTGAAGACGAGAAGCACGGCGCGTCGACTGGCAGTGTCTTCCAAGGTCTACGTGCAGATATTGACGGGTAGGCATCCTTCAAAGATATTCACCAAGAAGTCGTGTTAATACTGTACCGTGAAGCATGGGGCAAGCCAAGGTCTTTATAGTAAGTCGGATTGCTTGAAGTAAATGAAGGGCGACAATATGCTCACCGACTCTGGTAGGGTCACGCAACTGCACAAACAACGGGTATCGGTGGCCATATGTCTGCTCGGTTCATTCCGACTGTCGAGCGGGAGTCTATCGATTTGGTGTAAGTGATTCGCAGGTGTACTGCACAGAAGCTAACTTAGTCCCCCCTTCCAGTGACCGCAACGTTGCGGGTAAGTTCGAAGCTCTCTCCATAGAATTCCCGTCTCACCGTCCGCAGTATGGAACAAGGAGCTGCTCTACGTTGGCGGTTTTCTCGCACGCTCAGCGTACGAGATCGAGATGGAGCACGTCCAGCAACTCTGGCAGGCCGCGTCTGCGGCGACCAGTCCGGGAGCTGGCATTGACCCGCAGCTGCAAGCTTCGCTACGGGCCCGCGCCATTCATGCACTCAAATTTTTCACATTTCACCCTTCTACTCCATCCGACCTCGTGTCCGCTGCGCTCGAGGAGGCGTTCTTCTCATGCACGACAACGCCTCGCTTCTCCATGTTGTCCAGCCGTAAAGGTTTTCCCATCATTTCTACAGCCGGCGTGCGGGATGCGGCCGAGGTGCGCTACCCCGACCCCGCATTCTCAGGGTTCGTGAAGGACCTCGCTGTAGTCCCGGAAGAAGTCCTGAAGGGCGCGCAGCTCATGGTAGACGCCCTCCGGGCCCGCGGCATGATCAAGGAGATCACCTTCTCGGACGTCCTGAAGGAGCTTCGTAACCGTCCGCTGACAGAAGAAGAGATGGTCGCTTGCTTCAAGTGGTGGATTGACCTGTGCAACAGGCGAGATGCCGAGGACCTCGCCTACGGGCGCACAGAGCTCCTCGAGGCGGCCGTGCTCTCTCTCGAAGGGAAGGACGGTGGTGTAGGGCAGATCATTCCGCTCTCTGTCGTCGAGAGCGTCCTCAGCCGGTCGGGCAACTCTGGCGCACTCATCCCCACTGACGGACCACTCCCGCCACACCTGCTGCCTGTGGCGATCTCGCGGAACTTCAACTCGCAAGCGCTCCAGGACGTATTCGGCTGGCGCGAGCTCACGATCGTCGAGTGGCTGAAATATCTTACCAGTCCACCAACACCGCACGACGTGAAGTACGATATCGAGAAGTCCGCGCCGTGGGCGGAGCGTGTCTTGCAGGTCCTAGCGCGGGCGTGGCCGTCCATGTCCCAGGCGCAGCGTGGCGAAGTCGGGACGGTGCTGAGGGCGCGCGCGTGTGTGCCGACGTCTATGGGCCTGCAGAAACCTGCGGAGGCGTATTTCCAGAGCGCGCACCTCTTCAATGACTTGCCCGTGGTTACGCTGCCGTCAGGCGCGCATGTCAAGGGTCTTCTGGAGAAGTTCCTGCAAGACATCGGTGTGCGCAAGCACGTCAACTTGCAGATCATATTCGACAGGTCAAATGCTCCTCTTGATGTTATGCGAGGATATACGCTCACCTGGGATGTAACAGGATGATCAAGACGGGCGACTGGACCATCGCGCAGCTGATCAAGTACCTAGTCGAGGTTCAGTCCACGCTCAACGCCGTCGAGCTGGAGCGGCTGCAGATGACCTCAGCGTTCCCTCGCGAGCTACGGCCAAACGAGAAGTTGCCGGAGAACGGGAGGCCGCCGCGGCACCGCGCCGAGGAGCTGTATGAGCCACTCGACGTCCTCAGGGAGCTGAACCTCCCGGTGATCGACTGGGGCACACACCCGAAGTGGAGGAGCAACTCAGAAGAGGGTATATGTCTTTTCTCCTAATAATTCAGTGGGCTTAATTGCTCACATGGACGGTAGCGAAATTCTTGTTCAAGCTGGGGTTACGCCGCTACCCGCCCCTGCCGGATCTCATTGGACTTGCGGCGAGCCGGGATGAGAAGATCCGGGCCGCTGCGTTAAAGTACCTGCTTGATAACTTCATGACCCGTTACGCAGATTACGACCCTAACGCCTTTTCCAACGTCCCCTTCATCCCCGCCGTGAAGGGCGGGACGCGATGCCTCGCCAGGTATCATGAGGTGACACTCGCACTATCAGACTCAACCTCCGAGAATCGAGGCTGATGTACCGCTTGCAGGTGTATCATGCTCCCGAATGGGCCACACTTGGGTTGATGGTCACCGACCCTTGGCTCAAAGGCGAGGCTCTCGTACGCTTAAAGATTCAAGAACATCCGCCGGGGCCTCGACTTGTCAACCTCCTGCAGACGTCCCCACCACCAACGGAGGAGGTCGGGAAGCAGTGGTTCGCGGCACTCGCAGGCCGGGTTACGTGTACGCGATACCGTCAAGCACCTCCCATGGCGTTGCCACTCACGCGTTCTCCTAGCGTTCTCTTCGACGGAGTTGAGGACGCTCTCGCAGATGAACTTTGTCCCGGTCAAGGGCGCCAACGGAGCGATCCGCCACTTGCCCCCAACGCAGTGCTACTTCAAGGGCGACTCTCAAGCCCAGGTCCACTCCAAGCTGTTCACGTTTGTCGACTTTGGCCCCACGGCCAACGCTTTCCTGAGCGCATGCGGCGTCAAGCACGAGCCGTCCGTAGAAGAGGTGGTGAAGATCTTGCTCGACAACCCTCGCCGGTTCTACGACCTCGCCGAAGGCAGAGAGAAGTGAGCGACTGGGCGCTGTATGTTTGGACGTATAATTCTGATCATCCTGTGCTATAGCTATCTCACCGAGCTGCGCAACATCGCGGTGAATGTACGGCTGGTTTCGTCTGGGACCATGGCCAGGTTGAAGCGTGCGGCCGTTCTCCTGGGCTCGCGGCGCGTACGGAAGGGGAAGCCCGCGAGCGACAAGAAGACGGGTGCCGACGCGCCAGTGGAGTTGGAGGAAGAGGACTGGGAGTACCAGTGGGATCTGTTGACACCGGACAAGGTGGTCATTGCGGACGACACTAACGCGTACCAACTCTTCGGCGATGTTGTTTTCTCAGCGCCCCAGGAAGACTTGTTGGAAGGTGAGCCATAGACTCCGATGGGTAATCTAGGACTCGTGCTAAACACAGCCCTACCAGCATTCTACCTCGAACTTGGGTGTAGACGGTTAGGTAGCCTCGTCCGAGAGGAGTACCAGAATCGCAACGAAGTAGTCGGCTCTCGTAAGGCGGCAGAGACGCGCGCCCTCATTCTGGAGCGCTTACCGCTGTTCCTGCACGAGCACACGCACACGCAGACGAAGGTGTCGTACACGTGGCTCAACAACGAGAAGAACTTCATCGTGAAGACGTACGGGAAGCTCACCGTCACGAAGACGCTGCAGTTTGGCGATAAGCGCCTGTCGAAGAGCCAGGATGCGTCTGCGGTCGCCAGGAGGATCGGGCGTGGGCCGATCGAGTTGTGGCTCGCGGGGCACGACGCTGTCGATATGTATGAGTGCGTATCCTGTCTTCACGGAAACTTTGTTTGTTGCATTCTGACGTGTCCGATGTTCAACAGAGTGTCGACCTCCATGTGTCGTCTCTTGTTTGACGCGCCGAAGGTGAATGATGCCTTGTTGTTCATGACCATCCTTTCGACCGATCTGCGTGCTCTGAGGCGCAGAGGATACAACGGTACGTTTGCTCCGTGATGTTTGTCTGTGCGATGCTGACGGTTTGACCAGTCGATCGTATCCTGCGCCAGCAGAAGGCCGACAGGCAGGCCGCGGAAGACGCAGCGAAGGCCAAGCAGGCCGCTACTCTGGCGAGCCTTGGCGCAGCCAACTCGTCGTCGGACACCCTAGTGTCCTCCATGTCAAGGCCAGATAGCACACGGCCGGGGTCGCCCCTCTCGCACGAGAAGGAGTCGCATGCCCTTCCTCCGATCCCCGCTGCTGGTTCGAGCGGTAGATCGGGCGAACAGGGAAAGCATAGCTCGCGTCCCATGACTATAGTCCGCCAATCGCTTGATGCTGTGAAGAGGCATCTTCAGAAGGAAGGCGCGGGAACGTCCAGTGACGAGGATGGGTCAGACAAACAGTTGCCACTGCTGCCACCCCGCCCAAGTCAGCCCCTTCCTCCTCAGCCTCACGTCACTCCCCGTAGCAACATTGGTGGGTCTTGATGTTCTTTCGCTAGATCGCTTCCAAGATGCTTATAGCGTGTGCTTAGCGTCGAACATCGATCTCGCTGTTAGGGCGTGCAAGGGCGAGCGTGGCGAGGTGCTCAAGAACAGGAGGCAGATGCGAATGGTGAAGGAATCCCTCAACGAAGGATACTGCGATATCTCTGGGCATCCTTCAGATATGAGCCACGTCGGTACGTTGCGGTTCGATGTCTCCGCACAGTGCCGTGGTTGACCGTTTCCAAAGGGGATATGGATGGTATCAAGTTCTTCGTGACGAAAGGTCAGTCGCTGCCCTTCGATGTTTTGCTCATCCCTCATTGACTACCTGTCAGACTTCCCGAACGGCAAAGAGTTGATGCGCGCCAAGAGAGACGTCCTTGCACGCTTCATATACACCATCCGACCGCTCCAGGATGTATACACACTTCCTCCTAGCAGCTTGCACATCTTCTACGACAGTGCGGGCGACACGATCGCGTTCAACCGCAACGCGAGTCTGTTCCTGAACCTCCGTTACTTCGAGCAGTGGCGTAAGTAGCATGACTAAGTGCTATCTTCTTGCCGGATGCTCATGCTTTCCCAGACGACGCTGAGGTGGCTGCGGGTAATCGCACCAACGCCTATATCTCCTGGTACGCGACGCTCTCCTTGCTGACAGTTGAAGGACATCATAACAATTTGCCACCCTCAGGTACTTTACGCTCGCTCACGAAATCGCGCATAACCTCGTACAACCGCACAATTCCGAACACGAATTCTACTTCTCCTCTATTTGCGAGCAATACCTCCCTGCTTTCACGAAGCTCATCGCCGGCAAGTAAACTTGGCCACTGCTTTGCGGACTATCTAGACGGATCTTGGGACTGTACCATACATACCCATTCCTTGTAGTACCTATATAGCCTGTTTTATATCACCTCTCCTTCCGGCGCTGTATGGTGCCTGATGGTGTTGCTTTGGGCTATGTTCTTCCGTATTAGCGCCCATTGTATCGGACACGCACGTGACGTATGTTCGAGACGCGTTCAAAAACGCGCCGCCTGCGGCAGGCCACTCAACTCAGCTCACGACCACCAACGCGTTCCGGACTCAGTCGTCTCACTATCCCGCTGTCCTTCCAGCTCTCAAGCCTCCTGCGAATCTGTAATGGATCAGATCATGTCGTCGCTTGCTCCCCGTACTGGTGCCTCTACCAAGCCCGCTGCAGGAGGTTCCGGGGCGGAGTCTGGGGGCAGCGTCACGAAACGGTATGTGGCTACTTTGTAGTACGCGGTGAATCGTACTCTGGGCTGACTTGTATAGTCTACGGAACGAGTTGATGACCCTTATGGTGAGCGCCACCCCCTTGTGCCCTCTAACAGCACGATCTGACCGAGACGGTAGATGTCCGCATCCCCTGGTATCGTGAGTGTTCGCCAGGGATAATATCCTCTGGTGTGCTGACAGAGTGTCTAGTCTGCGTTCCCGAGGTCGGACGCTAACCTATATGACTGGGTCGGGACTATTGAGGGGCCTGCGGGCACGGTGAGTATCGCGACTGGGACCCTCATAATATCCACCGTGATTGACACGACCTGCGGCGCAGGTGTATGCCGGCTTGAAGTTCAAGATCTCAATCACCTTCCCCCCAACATACCCTATGTCTCCGCCCACTATCAAGTTTGATTCGCCATGCTTCCACCCGAACGTTGACATCAACGGCGGTGGAATCTGTCTGGATATCCTACAGGTATGACCTTCCTCTGCTCAAGGTGGCGTATCGGTAGTGATCTCGACGCTCGCATTTAGGACAAATGGTCTGCTGTTTACAGCGTACAGACGATCCTCCTCTCGCTGCAGTCGCTACTTGGAGGTATGTGCACGGTCACAACATCCACACGGCACAATCATTGAACGAGAACTCCACAGAACCGAACAACGCGTCCCCGCTCAACCCGGACGCGGCCGCCATCTGGGATTCTCCTGAACGTACGTCAATCACTTTTACAACGTGTTTGCCTCGTGGGGACTTATCTCCGGTCAACATTCACAGAGTTCAAGGCACAGCTTATGAAGTATTACCGCCCTATCGTCGACGATGCCGAATAGTCGCACAACCGTGGCAGTCGTTCGCATCCATGTCTCCTCCCACTTGTATCACATATCGTCGTGTCATCGCATCTTTCGCTGTTCACCTGTGCTGGACTATGCATCCCTGGAACCATCTCGCCATGTCCAACACCCTTGTATTAGAACCAGGCTCGTAGGCCTACCAACTATGTATGTAAGCTTCTCCAGGTGGCTCCCGAGCTCAACGGCCATACGTCCGCCTTCGCCCCCGCTTCCCAGCCCACCTCCCCTTTGGCATCGAACAAGGCTCAAGCTGGTCTATGTTTGTACCTGCGCTTGAATGCCGCGCTCATCTACTACAAATATTATGTACTGTGGCCATACTCGGCAATCTAGGAACGCAGCCCTGATGGGATGAGAGTTGCTGGGCGCCGGGAAATACGGTCGTCACGACACACAGACTTCGTTCGTCCCTTTCCTCCATCGTCCTGCCACCAAGTCTTCCCGGTCGAGCCGTCTGTTCTTCTCGCGAACCTCCCCATTCCCTAGGTGAGTGCGCCGATTCCTAGGCAATGCTGTGAGGTGTTACGGTCGCGTGCCGACGCGCTCAGTGCCGCGAGAGGGCGAGAGGGCGCGCGGACGGGCGCCTCCCCGGATGCGGATGCGCGATCAAAATGCTTTCGCGATCGGTGGTCGCGGTATCCAGCAACTCGACCTGGGCAGGCCGGCTTCGTAGCAGGTTGCTCTTGACTTCACGCACACTCTGTCGCTCGCTCGCGGTCCTTCGTGCTTTGCCTTCTTCTATCTGCTCGCGACTTATATAGCACCCTTCGTGATCTGCAGGCGGACCAGACTCGGTTGACCCGACTGCTTCTGTCGTTTCCGGCTCGCGCGTTCGCTTTGCAGGCCTTTTCTCCGGCCAGCGCGACGTTGCGTTTACTTTTGCCTTTGCCTTTCCTTTGGCCGTAGAACGAGTGTCTGGTGCACATTGTACGTCGTCCTTGTTCGCTTGGCTGTCGCTCACAAAGCTAACACGAAGTGCGTTGTCGCATAGCTGCGTCGCCCATTGACCACATAATACCCCTCGTTCGTTCATACCACCCGCCCACACGCAACACGCACCTTTCAGCTCGACCTAGGCCCCACGTACCACTCCTTCAATCGCACACAACTACATCACTATGCCCCGCCGTTCGCCGCCTACACCTCTCCGCCTGCACAACGGCCCGCTGCCCGCGCGCGGCAAGCCGAAACACACCCTCCCCGAGCTCCCGCGTCCGGCCTTCCAGGGGCCAGTGCCGTCGTTCACCACCGGGCCCGTGCCGCGCACGCGCATGGTGCACACCGAGCTCCCGCCGCTCGTCATCCCGGACCCGACGCTCGGGCTCGCGGGCGGCCTCCCCGGGCTCTTCGCCACCGCGCTGGACAGCGGGAGCGGGCCGAGCTCGCCCACGTCGAGCGCGAGCAGCCGGACGTCTGGGGAGGGCAGGGGCGGAGGGTTGGGCGGGAGGAAGAAGAGCAAGGAGTATATTAGGGGGCCGTGGGACCATTCGGGCGCGATCCATGTGCCGTTCGACGTCGGTGCGGTGTTGCCCCCGCCGAGGCCTGCTGCACTCAACTTGCGGTAACGCAGGGCTCGCTGTGGAGTAGTGCGGAGGTGGGACGGTGCTGCGCGGATACCTGTTAGCAAGTTATGGAGCTACCTTGTTCGTCTAGATTTGTTTGGAGCGTGATGTGTGAGAGATCAGACGGTCGTTCTATTGCCCCAAGGAAGATGGTAGTGGTACAGCCCATGAGCGGCGGACAACAACAGAACACTTCAGCGCGGATGGAGCAGATCGGGATGGTGATACAGAGAGACGATGGCCACGTCGGGCGCGACGGATGCACCGGAGAGCAGCTGTGGATGCGGCGGCCCTTATGCAGCTTACTTCTTGCCAGACCTGGCGAACTGTCAGAAGGAATGGCAGATACGCCTGAAGGACCGTACGTACTTCTTGATCCCGCCACCGGGAGCACCTCCTGCGTTCCCATGGACAAGTCAATGCCGCCAAGCTCATCGATCGTATCATCGAGCTTTTGCTTACCCTTGGCAGCTGAGGAGAAAACAAACGAATAAGGATAGTTTGACACTGCGAGAAACGATCTACGGTACCCTTGTCGCGCGCAGCCTTCAAGGCAGCCTCCTCCTGCTTCTTCTTCTCCTTGAAGGCGATCTCGTCCTCATCCATGTCCTTTTTGTCCTTCTTAGGAGCCTGGTATGGAGTATTTAGGCGCGACACGATATGTGCTCCGGAGACAAACTGACCTTGAGAGGCTTGAGCTTGCCACCCTGTCTGCTAGCCATGGTAGTGAGAGATACGAGGATATGGGCGCCTGCCACGCGCGGGAGAGGCACGAAAACCGAGCGGCTCGATCGCGAGAGCACGCGAAAAGCCGGGCCGGGCTCGAACATCCGGCTCGAGGGAAGCCAGGGGTGACATCATTACCTCAGGCCGGGTCCCTTCACACTTCGGCAGCCTCGCGAGGCTCGAGCCTTCTCGGACGCCGTCGGCGAACACACGGACACGCAAATCCTGCCAATCGCCAATAGCGCTATGCGGCTCGAAGGTGTGCGCTGGCACGAACCGAAGGTAGGAAAAGTTCCGTCGCGGCTCGCCGACGCGCGCGTGCCAAGGAGGACGCTAGCCAAGCTCATGGTCTCCCGGCGGGCGTGAGCACGCGGAAGACCCGAGTTTGAATATTTTCGAGGTTGTTGCACCGAAAGAGGTGTGTTTCAGGCGTCACCCGACCGGAGACCAGGAACGAATGGACTTTCGGTAACGGCCGGCACGGCTGATCCGGACGAACCCAAGGAAAAAAGATGGGTCGGACGGCGACGACGACCGCCATGGGCGAGGAGGGCAGGTGCGGAGGAGCTGGCGTTCGGGGATGCATGGAGGGAGCTCGCGCAGACGACAGAGAGGAGTCGTCCCCGGATCGCGAGGTTTAGCGTTGCTGGCGTCTGTGTGGGGCAGGGCAGGTGGCGGGTGGCAGTGAGAGGGCTCACGTCCCGGAAAGGCAGCTGGCGGAGGGACGATCAGGTTGGTTGCAGTCTGTCACCCGCCGCCCGGCCGCGGCCTTCTCAGAATTCCTGGTGTCCGCGCCGCGACTTTGACTGCCCCGGCCCAATCACATATTATCATTCCTAACTTATTCGCCCGCTCCCACCCCGGCCAGCCACCTCCTTGGACTTCCCCCGCCTCCGCCTCTCTCTCTCCGTCCTTCATCTCCAGGCGCAACTCAGTCCTCCACGAGCTCCCCGCGAGTTTACTCCGAGCTCTCTCCTCGATACCCTCAGCGCCGGCTGAGCCCACCTTCGTTTTCCCCTACCCGCTCTTTCCAGCCTGGACTGACCGTTGCATGCCCTGAAACATACCCCGCCTGGAGCTACTCATCATGCAACACCTTCTAAACCTCCTCCTTGCACTCTCCCTCCTCACCACAGCCTACGCTGCTACCGCGGAGGACTGGCGCAAGCGGTCTATTTACCAGTGAGTTTTATCCCGCCGACCCCCATTAATGCAGAGCAAACCGCCCGCGCAGGATCATCACAGACCGCTTTGCCCTCCCCGAAGGCGCCGACCTCACCGCGTGCGACCCCGCGAAGCAATCATTCTGTGGCGGAACGTGGAACACGATCAAGGACAACCTGGACTACATCCAGAACGCAGGGTTCACTGCCAGTGCGTCCTGACCATACTCGCACTTATACCCGCCTCGAATATGTGTGCGTCTCCATCTTGCAGTCTGGATCAGCCCGGTCTCCCAGAACTATGAAGGCCCTCGTACTCCCTATGGCGACCCCTACCACGGCTACTGGATTGCGGACGCGACGAAGCTCAACTCCCGCTTTGGCACGGCTGAGGACTTGAAGGCGCTCTCCGACGAATTGCATCGCCGTGGCATGTGCGTCGCGTGTTCCCTCCACGGTGTCAAATCATCTGACGTGCGGACAGGTACTTGATGATTGACGTTGTGGTCAACAATGTCATGGCCTTGGATACCGACCCCGACTACTCGAAGTACATGTTCAAAGACAAGGTCTGTTCGGTCCCACGATGCTATTTGACCGAAGCCTAACCTTCTTGGACTACCGCAGTCGCAATACCACCCGTACTGCCCGATACAATGGGGTGATACGACCAGCGAACAGAACTGCTGGCTTGGAGACACCAACGTGACCCTACCCGACGTTAACACCCAGGACCCCACCGTTGTCTCCGCCTACACGCAGTGGATCAAGGCCCTTGTCGAGCAGTTCAACATCGACGGCCTGCGTATCGATGGTGAGTTCCCACGTCATGCTTCTTGAACGGAGGCGTGGCAGCATACTGAATTGCACCTGTCTTCCCTCGCGTAGCGGCGAAGTAAGTGGTCATGTTGTGCGGCCCTAAAGATAGACGGAAGGTTTAACGGCTTGATGCAGGCATGTCAACATGGATTTCTGGCCCAAGTTCTGCGAAGCTGCGGGCGTTTACTGTATTGGTGAAGTCTTCGACGCCGATGCTGGGTGAGTATTCGCATGATCCTGCGGCCGTAGACGTGCGCTCATCGGCCCACAGCAAAGCCCTCCAATGGCAGGGCGAGAAGGCGCTCGATGCGATCCTCAACTACCCGATGTACAACGCTCTGGTCGAGGCTTTCACCATTCCTGGCCCGCAAAACATGAGTGCCGTCACGGAAATGATCAAGCAGATTAAGCAGAAGTCTACGGTATGTACGCTTTGCCTTTGGGGCGAGGGAGGTATCGATGCCATGACCGTGCCTCACAGGACCCCACCTTGCTGGGCAACTTCCTTGAGGACCACGATGTTCCTCGTTGGGCCAGCCTCTCGGTGGATCCGCAGAGTCTGTGGAACGCCATGATCTTCAACTTCATGTCCGACGGGTACGCTGACGAGTCACGACATAGAACCTATCGCGCTGACCATACTGACATCATTCATAGCATCCCGATCGTGTACTATGGCCAGGAGCAGGGCTTCAACGGTAACGCCGATCCTGTTAGTGATCCCACATTGACCACCCGACTGCGAATGAAAATTTGACCTCACGGATTGCTTCTAGATGAACCGTGAGCCTCTGTGGCCGTCCAAGTACGCGAACACAACCACCTACCAGCTCATCACGAAGCTGAACCAGGTATTTGCGTTTGAAATGTGCACTACCGTATACAACTCAACACTTCGCCCATCAGCTCCGCAACTTCCTGATCAATTCTACGGACGAGTGGGTCACAAGTCAGGTCCAGGTCCTTAGCCAGACCGACCACGCCATCGCGTTCATGAAGGGAGATGTTGTCACCGTCTTGACCAACATTGGCTCTCCTGTAAGTGCTCCCGCATTCGTACCATCCTCTGGGACTCATCGCCGCGATTCTACCTCAGCCCCAGAACGTCACTATGTCAGCGCACACCCCCTTCTCTAACAGCATGTCGACCACAGAGTAAGTTTCGCGTTCGTTAGATCACCAAATGACAGGAAGCTGAACCCACCGCTTTAGCATCATCACCTGCAGGCAATACGCGATTGGCAGCAACGGTACCATCGAAGTCGAGTACTCTAAGGGTGGCGTGCCGGTCATCCTGGTGCCCGACACCAAGCTCGACAATTCTGGGCTCTGCGGACACGTCGCCGCCGTTGTAACCGAGAAGGGCGCCCAGACCAACCTCAACGCGAACAGCGCGTTCGGTCAGCCGGCCGCCTCCCCTCTCGCATTCGCCGTCGGGCTTCTCACGGCCGCTGCGGCCCTCCTGGTCGGAGCGCTGTGAGCGCCCCTTCCCCCCTCCCACTCCTCCCGTCTTCCGCTCGTCGACGTGGAATGAGACGACGCACCCAACTTCACGTGTTACGCCTGCACGCGCCCCACGAGCTTCGCGACGCCCCCTTTCCCGACGAGACGCCTTTCACTCCTTCCTTTCCGCCTTGGGTCTGCCTTCCGTGTTCGGTGTTCAGTGTTCCTTCTCTTGGATGCCCGCCGTGCGTAGCGCGGCGCGGCTTAATGTCTGCCACGGCCTCCCTGCCACCCTTCTCCCGCGCTTGGCGCACGGAGAGGGGAGGGAGGGAGCCGCTTCGTGTCTGTACGCATACTAACTTCGCCGGTCGGTCTTTACGTGTCGAGGTACTTGCTCTTTCTCCCTTCGTGGTGTAGTGATTGTGTTTGTGTAGGGCGGAGGTCCAAATGGATAATCGTGTACGAGTAGCCCAGACATTCGCGCTCGCCCGCGACAACTTGAGACGCTTCCGAGATGCGGGCCTCGGGGGGCTTGAGAGGGTATGGGCGCCTCGAACAGCTTCGGGGTTTGTGGGTCCTTGTGGGGATCATGTAGGAATGGCCGCGGGTTCGTGTCGCGCGGATCTACAGTAGTCTTCTTCGCGATCATCCGCCGGGTGCAAGATAAGTGCGGCATCCACGTATGGTACCTCGTGAACCGTATCGGTACCTCCCTGTTATTGTCCTCATTCCGGGATGGTGATCAATATACTCGTGAACGCCGACTCTATCATATGCCAAGACAACGGCCATGAACCATGTCGGGGTTACAGCACCCAGAAGTCTTCTGGGTGTACCTCAGGGATTGTGTACGGTACTCGCCCTGTGCGTTCACATTCATAAGTAGCCGGTGTCGCTACACGGTCCGCGAGGCTGACAGGTCCGCGCCTATAGTACCATGGTGCCTGAAGGTCTGACAGGGGGCTCCGCACGCTGGCTGACATGTTCCTGGCCGTTGGGCATGTTAGTTACCGGCTTCAAGTGCGCCCTCGGGATCTATTAGGCAGTGGCGGTACTGTACCAAGTGCGCTGCAGATGACTCTGCGAGACCTGCTCAGGCCTATGAGCTCGCGGTGATACTATAGTGAATAGATCGGTGTGTATTATACCCCAGCTTTCTACGATAGTGGAGGTTTCCGTCTACCAGAATGTCTGGCGGGTTCCACCTGTCGTTGCAGCAACTCTTCGTATGATCGAGTATGATACGCAGAAGTACAATGTAGTTCACAGACAAAGGGCTTTTTAGCTGCTCAGCACATAGGGGAAGAGAAAGCGTATGGGACGGGAGAATTGCCATGGATGTTCACCGTCATGGCGTATATCCAATCCCATCGCATTCTATGATGGAATGAGTTTCCGTCTCCTCGATCCGGAACTTTGCAGCCGTGAGCTGTTCTGCGACCCATATGGCCGTTCTACATATGTGGTGTTGATCACCAACTGTAGAGAAGCAAATTGTGAAGGACCTACCTCGTATGCAAAGTCAATGGCCCTGCTTTTACCCTAGATGTCCCTTGTGCAAGGGCTAGAAGGATGATCATCTGGTCCTATGCACATCATCAGCCATTGGCCCGATATCAGACGAAGTCTACGATATAGCGGCATACCTGCATATATTCGTCAACGCAACCCCCGTGGGCGATGTTCTCTACAAGCTCCTTGGCAGCTGTGCTCCCGACGTGCGCCGGGTCGACTTTCTTGCGACCGAGCGCGCTACCGCCAATGACACAGCCGTCCTCCGTGTCCGCCCAGAGCACGATGCCGGAGCCGCTGCCGACGGCGTCAGAGGGTGTCTCTCGCACGGCGTCTATGTGGATGATGTCTTCTGGTAAGCCGCTCTCTGTGAGCACCGTGATGGCCGCATTGCGCATCGACTCTGCGAGGCTCTTGGGGAGACCGGCTACATACGACTTTCCGTGCACAGCCTTCACGGGCCCACGTTTGGTGAGCGTGACGGCAGGGAGGGGACCGCTGACGGGCGGGATGGAGACGTGGACCTCTCCGCCGCCCCTCGGGTAGTACCCGCGTTTCACGACGTTGAGGGAAGGCTGCAGACCGAGATGCCGGCGGAGAAAAGGGAGAAAGACGTGTTCTGTGTAGTCGACCTGGGGAGCATGAGAAGCGTTCGTGCCTCCGCGAAGTATGAGCTCTGATGGAGGACCGGCGGGGGCGGATGAGAATAGCAGACACGGCAGCGAGACTTGGAATAAGAGCGCGATCGACCCTGCGGTGCCAGGATCGGCCGTGTAAGATTTCGAAGTCTGGGGTTTGACAAAGGGGTAGAATACGATGGACTTGGAACCTGGATTGCATCCTTCCAGCCGTGCCGAGCAGATCTCAGCGACAAGCCGTAATCCTGTAGCACAGTCAGTGTCATGACTAGTTAGGCTACATGTGCATGCCAAACCAACCTGCAGCGTGCTGAAGCTTCAGACCCGGTGGGGTGCGATTCCCTCGGATGTTGTCGATGGCAATAGGCTTGGAGAGCAGTGCGGAGAGGGCAACGGCGATGCGGAGGAGCTGACCGCCCCCTTCGAGCGTACTTCCGTCGAGTTTAACCGGTTCTTGGACCTCGCTAGTCATTTTCGCGCCACGTAGATCCAGTCCGTACTCGCGCTGTTGTAGTTATCGATAGAGGGGTACTATATAGAACACGAGCGTTTTCAGCCATGATGGAGCTCGAGGAAGATGACTTGGGCGGAGAAATTGGCGCGCTGTGCTGAGCGCGTCGGTGCGGGGACCGGCACGCGTCGCCGCCGGCAACTTCAAGCAAGTATACTTACAGCTTGCGCACTGCTTGATTGGCTTGACTGCTACGCTCACCACCTCCTTGCCGGGCGCATTCCCGCGCATACTCATAGACATTTAGCTGCTGTATACCTTGTCTGCATATACCCACCTGGCTTGAACTGATCATCGCACTCGGACCTCGAACATGTCTGTCGACTCGCAGAAGAAGGAGCTCAATGCCTTCCTCGCCTTCTTCGCCACCTTCGACCTCTCGCGACCGGTCACTACCATAGCGGACCTCGCAGATGGCGCGGCGCTGCTTGAGATTCTGACCCTTGTGTGAGCACGGTAGATGCCCCTATGCCGCGCCGGTCCTGATTCTCGTTCGCGCCCTTAGCGACGCGGACTACTTCCGCCAGGCCACCCGGCCCTCCGCGCAGCCCTCGGACAACTGGGTCCTCCGCTTCAGCACGCTCAAGCGGCTGTACAGGCTCATGACACAGTACTTCTCAGAGGTCCTGCACCAGCCCACGGGAGCTCTGGACGTACCGGACCTGCAGGCCATCGCGAAGGACTATAACGTCAACGCCACGCTCATCATGTGTCGATTCACCATCGCGATTGCCGTGCAATGCGAGAACAACAAGGACGTCATCGAGCGAATACAAAAGTTGTCCGAGTCGGAGCAGCATACGCTCATGCGGGTCATTGAGCAGGTACGGATACTCTATATTCACGCGGACGTCACTCTCGAATGTGCTATGACAGGTTATGGCCAAGGCGAGGAGTTCTGCGGACGCTGGAATGGAAGTCAGCATCACGGAGTACGTATCCCTGCCCGAATACTGCCAGTACGCCGCAGGCGAAGCTCACATCCGTTGGCAGGGATGACCACTATTACCAAATTCAGTCAGAACGGAGCCGGATACTGTCTGAGAAGGAGACCCTGGAGAAAGTGTACCAAACCCTTCTAGAAGAACACAGGGCCCTGCAAACAAACTATGATGATGTCGTTTCTGAAAAGGACGATGCGCTCGCCCAGTTGCGCCAGGCACAGCGCGAAGCGGATAGTCGGCGGGTCGACTCAAGAGGGGACGCCATGTTCCGCGCAGAAATTGACCGCCTCCGTACCGACCTGTGAGCATGCGCGTGCGCCCCTCGCGAAGGTGGTACAGCTGATGCGAGAGGAGACTTATAGCCAGAAGAGTGAAGACAATCTCGCCATGGCAGAATCGGAGCTGGATAAGCAAACGGTCATCGTCACGGACCTCACGCGCAAAGTCGACGAGCTGCAGGCTCGGGCAGACGAGGCCACGCGACTGAAGGACCAGCTCGACGAGTACGTGCCATGAAACATGCGTAGCGGGACATCGCTAAGGCTCCCTGACAGATACCGTCATGCGGCTGACAAACTCCAAAAGACGGAGAACGTCATGGAGAAATACAAGAAGAAGCTGCAAGAGGCCGCGGACATGCGACAGCAAGTCAAGGTAGCATACTCGCTCGAAACGTGTTAGCAGATACTGAATATCCTGTAGGCTCTAGAGAAGCAGAATGCCGACCTGGTCGACAAGAACGCCGCCCTGGAAGAGGAGTACCGCAAGGTCGCGGCGTTCAAGCCGCTCATGGAGTCGTACAAGTCGCAGATCGCCGAGCTCGAGACGAAGGCGTCCGCGCGGAGCAAGGAGATCGACGCAATCAAGTTCGAGCTCGAGCAGACGAAGACGAAGCTGAAGCTGACGATGGAGGAGCGCGCGAAGGACTCGGAGACGCTCGAGCTCTACCAGGAGCGCGTACGCGAGCTCGAGCTGTCCTCCCAGCGCCCGGTCGCAGCCTCGCGTGCGCGGCCACAGCAGCAGCAGAATGGTGACGCTGAGGGGAACACGACGGAGTTCACGGAGGCGGAGCTTCTTGGGAATGACTCGGCGCCGCAGGACGTCGACGTCGACGCCGACGCGGATATTGCGGGACTCGGCGAGGAGCTGGACACCGCGATTACGGGTACGACCATGACGGACCTGAAGTTGCAGGTGCGCAAGCTTCAGCGCGAGCTCGAAGCTGTGCGCAAGAACGAGGCAGACGCTAGTCGCGTGCTTGTGCTGGAGAACCTGCTTGAGGACGCGAACAGGATGAAGGCTCGGTATGAGGCGGATTACCTCGCTGCGCATCGAGAGAAGCTTGTCCTGCAGAATGATCTCGAGGAGATCAGGAGCGGCAAGTCGATGGGCGATGGGTGCGTGATAGCGGTTGTCTACGGGTTCGAGGGTACTGACTTCAATCGCAGAGCGGAAGCGGCCATCGCCCTTCGCCAGCGTCTCAACGAGACGGTCGACGAGCTCGACAAGCTGCGGAAGGAGCACGCGGAACTCGAAGTGAAGTTCGACGCGATGTCCAAGGAGCTGACCATCGCGAAGTCTGACTGTATGTCCTCCCTCCGTCTCTTCTTCTATCACGGGACGCTGACCCTACTGCTCTACTACAGTGACGCTCGTCAACAAGGACCAGCTCGACATCCTCGCAACGCTGCGCGAGTCCGTTAACGAGGACAAGGCAGAGCTCGAGGCCGAGGTCGAGCGGCTCCGGAACCAGATCAAGGAGCTCGCGGACAAGAACAAGATGCAGCTCGAGCAGATCAACGGCCTCCTGCTCGAGAAGGTCAACCTCCAGAGCGAGGGCATCGACCAGCGCGACCGCATGCTCCAGCGCGAGCGGGCGATTGGGTGCGTTCCGCTTTCATTTTATGTTCGGAGGAAGCGATTTTGACGGGTTTGCGAAGCGACTTGCGGGCGTCGATGTCGGGCAAGGACTTGCCGGAGGACATCAAGCAGCGCATGCTCGCGCTGCACGAGGAGAACATCAGCCTCAGGGAGCAGTACAAGACCGCGCAGGAGAAGCTTGTCAAGGCCAAGGCTGTGCGTATCCAGACGATATTCCTTTGAACACCAACAGCTGACACTCGTGTGTACAGTTCATCAAGCAGCAGGACAAGCTCTTCAAGGAGGAGCATGCCAAGAGCGTCAGCGGCGTTCCCTCGGTGCGTCCACCGCTCACACAATATCCACTGCCCGTATATACTGACCATGTTGTCAGGGCGCGTTCGAGGAGGCAGAGAACAGCTACCGCTCACAAATCAAGATCCTCGAAGAGGACGTCGCACGCCAAAAGGTCCGTCTCACCGACCCCTCCCCCTCCCTTGTCGATCGACGGTCACTGACGTACCGGCTCGTTGTCATTGTACGTACGCAGAGGCTACTGGCGGACGCCACGAACCGCTACCGGCGCGAGCAGACGCTCATGCTCAGCGTCATCCACGACATGGGCATGCGCACCGTGCGGCAGCAGCTCGGGAGCGCGAAGCAGCAGAGCAGGCCGGAGCCGACGAGCTGGCTCAAGCAGCAACGACAGAACGTGCGTTTCTCTTCTGTTGTATCCTCTCGATACTGGCCTCGATGCTCACTCATCCTGTATGTAATTGTTGCAGTTGGGCCCTATGCTCCGGCGATGAGGTGTTGTGCGCTTTCTTGTTTCTGCGACTGTCTCTCTTGTTTCTTTCTATCAGTTGGACACCCTCGTTTCCCTCTTTGCACGCCTGCACGCCCATGTGGCCCGTATTTCCTCACTCCTTGCTTGGTTCGCATCGCATGTACCTACCTACACCATCCGGATCCCGGAGCGCTCGCCTCCACATACACAGACACATTCACATTCGCACTCGCACCCAGTCTCACGACGTCCTCGCCGTTCTCTCAGGTGGCGTGCCGAACAGACTGTAAGCTCTGTTGGACAGGGCAACTGAAGGTAAGGGGAAAGGGATGTAGTTCTAATACAGCATGACATGAGATACGACGACACTCCATTACGATGACGACGACGCGCAGGGTGGGCGGGAAGGGTTCTGGCTGGCTCCGACTCCGACTCCGGCTCGGGCAGCCGCGGGTCGGGGACGGCTGGTACATGTAGTCCGGAGATACGGAAATAAATACACGAAGGCAATGACGGGGGTAGGTAGGTAGGTAGGTAGGTAAATGGGGAAGAAGGGGATGGGGAAGGGCATGGCATGGGGCACGGACATGAGGGGGCAACGCCTGATCGAGATCACCGGTTGAACGACAGCAACGACATGTCTCCCAGTTTTCTGCGGGCGTCAGGACGTCAGAGCGGTTCATGTATTGGTGGAATATGAAGGATGGAGACTGACCTTGGCTTGACGAGATGCCGGATGGTGCCGAGGATACCGAGCAGGACGAGGAGACTGGCGGCGGCGACGTACGCCCAGCCGAGGAACGGGTTCTTGCCGCCCATCCAGGACACGGTCGAGATGACGATCGACTTCGTGCCCGAGAACGAGCGCACGGGGAAGTCTGTCCGCGCGCAATACCGTCGTCAGTCCGCCGCACACACCTCCGCAAAACGCCACCTAGGAGCAGCCACGACGCGGATGAAAATGGCGAGTGAGACACGCACTGAGGTTGACGACGATCTGGTAGCGGCCCTTTGTCAGCTTCGTGTTGTCGTTCCGGCCAAACAGCTTCGTGAACGTCGGGAGGCCGGCCGTGCGCATCCAGTTCTGGAAGTGCTCGTCCTCCTTCAAGTTCGGCGGCTGGTTAGTTTCCGTGTACCCGTCCGGGTATCGCCGCGCCCAGTTCGGGGGCGGGGTGATCTGCGCGAGCTCGTAGCCGGGCGTCGCCGCGTACTTCTTCGCCTCGCCCGGCCAGGCGATGCCCTTCTCGGAGAAGTTGTACGTCGTCGTCGATTCCGTGGTCGACGTGAGGCCCGAGAAGCTGTCTGTTCGCACGGGGGCACACCGCCGCAGCGTCAGCGCAAGTCCCAGACAACGCCTCTTGTGCGCCCGCGCACGGCGCTGCGGCTACGGAGACACAGCGCCATGGGGATGGAGGAGACGGGACGTACCGTTGAAGAGCGAGTTGGCGATGAGCCCACAGGGGTAGACGGCCTTGCCGTCGATCTCGCCGAGGGGCTTGCAGTCCCCGCTCTTGAGCTTGTCCGCGCTGACAAAGTCGCCGCGGAGCTGGTTCTGGTCGAGGCTCTTCACGTACCGGCGGTGGTTCTGGTAGAAGTTCGTGAGCTTGTAGTACAGCAGCACGGGCGGGTCCATGTCCGCGGGCACGTCGAAGTCGACGACGCACTGCCGCTCGGTGCCGACGCGCACGTCCGCGGCGCCGGTGCGGTCGACGAAGGCGTATTTGGGCGGCGTGTACGGCGCGTTCGCGTCCGCCGCGCGCAGCTTGTAGGCGTACTTGGACGACGGGATCTCGGAGAAGGCGGAGGCGTCCGGTGTGGTCGTGTTGCTCGACTGGAGCAGCTCGCAGTCGGTATAGTCGATGCTGATCTCGCTCACCTGGGCACGAACGAGCAAGATGAGCCGCTAAGTATGGATGTCAGGGCGGAGGGAGAGGACGTACGAGGCCGCTACCCCAGACCAGGAGCGCTCCGATGGGTGCGAAGATGACGCCGATGATGAAGAGCGTCGGGAGGACGGTGCGGGGAGTGAGGATCGGCTGCCATGCCTTCAGCCGCTGCTGCTTGAAGGCAGTGTCTATGGAGTCGGGGTCGCACATTCAGACACATTTCAGACAGGCAGACAGAAAGCACGCACTCGCAGGCCTCCGCCAACTGCCCTTCTCCTTCTTCGGCGCCCCATCGTCACCGCCCTTCTTGCGGTTGAACAGACCCATAGGATCGAGCGGCTGCCTGAGCAAGAGAGTGGTACCGGCCAAGTAAGGAAGGAGACAGAGACGAGGAGCGGGCCTGGCGGGAGGAGGGGAGGGCGGACGGAGAGTGGAGAAGGAGAGGGAGAGGTGTCTGTGCTGAGAGCGCTGTCGGCCGGTCCAAGGCGTCGCCCGTCTCAGCCTTCCGCAGTAGGCGCCCGTTCCTGATCAGGTTGTGGGCGCGCATGTCACCAAACTCCCGTAAGCGCGCCCCGCGGGGGATGTCTACGATTGTCATCACAGCGATGTACCAGAATAAATTTATACTACACAGCAGTGTCCGAGCAGCAGTGTTACGTGTCCCAGACCGTACTCATACCATCTAACCTCGATACAGACCAAAGAGCATGAACGTAAAGAACGAGAGCAAGGCAGCAAAGACGTAGAAAACACGGCCTTCCTTATCCACGTCTCCGCCGGAGAGGAAGTCCCGTAAAGGCAGAAAGACCAGACCCACGAGGAAATTCGCGATCCCTACGGAGGCACGCAGTATCAGCTTTACATTGCAGTAGGGTTTGGACGGTAGACTCACAGTTGAGGGAGAGACCAACAGAGGAGAGCGCAGATACGGCCTATCCTCCCGGTGAGTACGTTCCACTGAAGACAGTTGGACATGCAACGCGCCTGTGGCGGAGACACCTCCGGTATCATCACGAACGGCACCGGGCCTATACCAATAGCGAACGACCTGCACGGCCATTCGTTTCAGTGTATACGATGCGACACGAACGCAGGGTACGCACGCTATGAAGGTGATGATGGCTGTGCTGGCGAGCACTACCTCGGCGCTGTCCAAGCCGAATCCGACCGCGAGTAAGGAGACGATGGCGCCCGTCGCCGAGAGCGACAAGAGCTTCTTACGACCCAGGCGCTATAGCGAACGTTGTCAGTCGGAGTACCGAGGGCAGCAGCGAGTGAATACGAACGTCAATAAGGAAGATAGGCGCGGCCGTCATGAAGAAGTTAACGATAGTAATCCCGAGAGAGACGTATGGGCCCAGGTCGGGGAGGGCCTTGGAGAGAATGTTGTTGCTGTAGTATAAGACTACGTCCAATGTAAGCATGAGCTCGATAACAATTGGTTAGAACCCTACCAGCATTGACGCCTGGTCGCAGACGGGGTGCGAGGTTAGCGACACACGAGTAGAGTGGATAGCATCACGTATCCTACCGGACAGCTGCTGGCAGAGCATAGAGAAACAAACGATCGCCAACGGTTTGCGGAACTCTCTACGAAGGAGAACTTGAGGCACGTTGGCCGCTGCCTCATGCGCCTCTGCGCGGGGGTTGGGGTTCAGCGACCTGCTCTCTTCGTCAGTCCCAAGAAGGGGATCCTCTGCGTCCTCGCTAGAGACTATTGTTCATATATATCAGCTTTACGGTGGGGAGATATGGCCAAGAACAAACCATCTGGGCTGTGGACAACGTGGCTGCCCTTCCAGAGCCTACGTGCGCTCGCGTCCTTGTCGCGCAAAAGACCGTGTCTGTTGAGCCAGACGGGAGACTCCACAATGATGGGGCCAGAGAGCAGCTGAGTGAGCGACAGCGCGGAGGAGAAGAGTAGGACAAGTCTCCATGTACGCGGGGTCGCGAGTTGCAGACCCATCGCTTGGGTTATCATGATACCAACGACGATGGCGAACTGTGTAAGCACGCCTGTATGGAAGCCGTCAATTTTGGTACGTTTCTCGTGCAGTGCTATGCGAGTAGCACCGACCCACAGCGCCCTTTATCTTGACTGGGGCAATCTCAGATATGTATATGGGTCCGACGCAGAGACCCAGACCAGCAGCGATACCAGTAAGAAGTCTGGGGAGTAGGAACAGCCAGATGACCACCCAAAAGTTACTCCGCGGCCTGACACCACTCACCTGCCGATAATGAGGGGCGAGAGGGATGCAGCAACACCCATGAAGCCCGCTCCGACGGCCATAACAAACGCACTAGCAAGGCATGCTCCTTTGCGACCCCAGCGGTCCATAACAACGTTCGCACCAAGGCTGCCTAGAAGGCCGCCAACGGTATATATGGACGTGAGCACGGAGAACTTGGCGTCGTCCATGGCTATGCATGTTGGTAGACCGTAGTAGGTCGGGGGCAAGCCAGGCTCGGTCTTGTGACAGGTGAGGACACCTGATATCTGGTTGAGACTCGAGATGTGGAAGCCATACTGTATGTATTTAGCATATAGCATGACGCGCGGGTCCTCGCGGTGAGCCTAGGGACGGACATGGGCTAGGGGAGCTGACACCTGCCTGGAAGGAGACGATGAGAACCCAGACGCAGACTATCCAGCCGTAGAGGGTGAACGCCTCGGGATCTCCAACGGCCATGGCGTGGTCGCGTTGCAGCAAGGCACGGGCGTCCGGCGTTCAGCGTAGTGAGTAAGGGAAGAGGGTAGAATTCAAGACGGAGGAGATGAACGCGTCGCTGCGCCTCCGGATCCGTCGAGACTGGAGCGGGCGGGCAGCGCGCCTGGGACCGCCTTCGACGTGGGGAAGGCGCCTATTACGCAAGCACTGCATAAGGCAAGCGGCATGCCATATTGGGCCCGTCGCGCGGGAAACGATGGGCCCAGCCAATGGGAGGAGGGGAAAGGAGAGACATTGATCGGAGGAAGGCTTGTGCAGGGATGCGCTTCGACGCGCAACACCGTCCCTCGCGGCCTCTGGCCTGGACCAGCTCGCGCAGGGCGGGCGAGGGCGCGCGGTTGCGAGCGATGCAGAACCGTCATAAGCGTCGGATATCCGCCCAGAACAGAACATCCCGACGCTCACCGCTCCCACTCAGCCACTTAATCCCCATCCTCGTCCTCCCCGCGCTACTAGTACCTCTCCTCTTCGCCTCCTGGAACGTATGCACGCTGCTGCTCGCCACCGGAGCTGTCTGCCTTGACGCAGCGCAGGTCGTCTCAGGCACCGTAGCGTGCACACGTCCCGGACTCTTTCGCGCAATCGTATAACTATCGACCAAGTAGTGGCCCCCGCAAGTACTGTGCTATCACGGTTCTCGGTCGCTCGATCGTACCCTCTCAGCCCTACGCATGGTGAATTGGCAAGACCCCGCCGTTGTCGCGTTCTGTGCCTACTTGTACAACCAAGATGCCGTCTTCCTTCTCGGCTTCTTCGGGTCCGTATGAGCTGCTCAAAACATCCCGCTTCAATATGGGCTATGTACGGCGGCAAGTGCGCTAACGCTATGTGCTAACACTACAGGTATCATTTTGTTACGCGCATGACCATCGAGTGGTCTCTGCTCAAACGGAAACGCCGCTTCAGTTCTGCCTTGGTGAGCAGCTTCTTAGAATTTAGCCGCGTTTATGGACGACCTAAGGTCACCTTCTTAGATCCCGTACCTCTTCGGGCGTTATGCTATCCTTGCTACTTTGCTGTTCTTGTGAGTACCAAAACACGTCTACTATGTGTCTCACGTGTTAACGTTCTTGGGACAGTGTCATTTCGAACCGCTTCAAGCACAAAATCTCTTGTGATGGTAAGTCGTATAGCGACGCTTCACAGGCCACATGTCAATAACCTTGTATGGTCCAGTTGCGTACAAGATTCTGGCTGTAAGTGCTCACAGCGACACCCACCACCCCGCCTGGTGCTATGTGCTCAACCAATGCGCGTGCAGCTCTTAGGCAGCTCCGCCTCCTTCTGTTCCACACTCAACCTCGGCCTCAGAAGGTAAGCTCACCTCCTGTGTTCCTAGGTGCCCCGGCGGTGACTCACGGGTCGCGGCAGCTATATCATATGGCGGGACATGAACAGGATCGTGGTCTGGGTGCTCTCCTTCGCATGCGTCGGGCACGCAGCTCTGGTCGTCGTCCGTGCGTAACATCCAATGCTCCCCACAGCTCGACGTATCTTTGAGCCTTTCGCCGTGTAGAGGGCGCGCAGAGCGTTTCCTCCCAATGGGACCCGTTCACAGAGTCCTGCATCGTCGTTCGCTCGAGCAACATCTCGATGTTCATATTCTACCTGTACAGTCAGTCCGGCCTTATATCCTATCCTCAGCCGCTGGGGTAACTGACGGAGGCTCGTCGCAGCGACCCTTATGGACCTCGCTGTGCTCATACTTACCGTCTGTGGGTTATGGCGGAAGGCGGCCTTGAGGAGCAATATTGGGACGTCGCTGTCGGAGCAGTGCCTCTGGTATTGCGTCGCCACGTTCTTGGTTAACATACCCGCAGCGGTGCGTGCGTGTGTTGTCAGCCATGTATGGGTCTAGTGTGCGTGAATATGATCGCTCACTACGGGTTCATGTTGTAGGTTTTCCCTATCCTCAACTTGAACGGTAAGACGGTTCAGTTTGATGCGAGGATGACATCGCTTGCTCATATAGCGCATCATCCTTAGTGATTATGAACGTCATCATATCTATGCCAGGTAGGAATGGTCTCCTCCGAGTAATAGGCTCTGTTCGTGCTAACCGTCTCACCACCCACCAGCAACCACGGTCAGGTACTGTCACCCCCGTAGAGATACTCCGCCTGTTGCTCACCCAATGCACGCACGCTCCAGCGTCATCATGTCGTCCGCCGCTGTCCTCTCGCTCGAGCCGGAAGAATACTATGGCTCGCCCTCGTACGTCTTTCTTTTCATACGCTACCCTCGCCCGATCTCACCACGCCCGCGGTGTTGCCTACACACCGCAGGGACGCCATGCGCGAACGCGGCAGGCATCGCAACACGCTCAGCGTCGACGTGCACGGCACGCGTCCCCGCCGCGTCACGCTCACGACGAACATCGTGCTCACGTCGTGCGTCCTCCGCTCCCTCGGCGTCGTGAGCCCGTGGTCGCGTCTTGCTCACATTTGACGCTATACCTCGTCGTTCTGAGCAGGCAAATCGACTCGGGTCTCGTCGACGACCCGTTCGAGGCGGGCGTGCCTCCCCGGAAGAGCACGGAGACGGCGCCGGACGCGGCTGCGGCGGTGTAGTCCGCTGTGCCGTCGTCTCGCAAACACGCACTATGGCGGCGGTACAGTGCGCCTCCGCGCCCGTCCCGTCGCCGATCGCGGTCATCCATCGCAGTATATTCAGGCAGTGAGGCCTTGTTGAGTAGTTTACAGAGAGGTATTTCTTGTGGCCTGTTTGGATTCACGGTCTTTGTGGGTTGTCGTTCGTTTGTGTCATTCGTTTGTGTACATATGCCATTTGGTCATCGGAGCACTTCAGGTTGTATCCAGCATCGAGCCTCATCCTACGTGTATCCTATAATTCCAGCACCTCCGCTCTCTCTCGAACACACTCCCCCGCCGCGCTAACCATACGCCAAAGGTCAAACAACACTCTCCCCGCCATACATCGCCCGCCGTTTATGAGTCAGATACTGCGCGCGTGCGACCTCCATGAGGACGCCCCACGCCTGGCCCTCCGCGGCCGTCCCCGGACGGTCGAACCCCGGGCTCCCGCACACATCGCGCACGAACCCCCAGCGGTCCGTCATTCCCACCGCCGCCTCGCGCATCGCCCCCGCGCGCGCCACCCACGCCTCGACCTGCCCCGCGCGCGCCGGCGGGAGGCCGAGCGCCCCGGGGAAGCGCGGGGCGCAGTCCTGGTGCTGGTGCTGGTGCTGGTGCAGGTCCGCGAGGCGGAAGAGCGAGTAGGCGAGCATCTGCGGGAGGTTCGTCTCTGGGAAGGACGCGCGGCCGTCCGAATCGTCGAGCACGTCGCGGAAGAGGTGCGAGGGGAGCTCGTGCGCGAGCGTCGCGTCGAGGGTGCGGAGGAGGATCGCGTAGACGTCTTGCAGGAGGGGCGTGTGCGCGCCGTCGGTGGCCGGGTCGAGGCCCAGCGCGGCGAGGGAGGGGGAGGGGAGGGAAACGAGCGTGCAGAGGACGCGCATGATACCGCAGCAGACCCAGCCGTTGCCGACGCCCCAGAGCGCGGCGCGTTTGAACGCGCCCGTGCCATGGTCGTAGATGTGCGCCCATGCGCCCGAGGGCGTCTGCAGGTATTTGGCGGCGAGCTTTATCTGCTGTAAGGCCATTCGGAGTAGCGTTCGAGGCGCTGGTGGGGGCGGAAGGTCTTTGGAAAGGGGGTGGGTGAGCGGCAGTGCATGGTAGACAGCTGCGGAGACGAGGAAGGGCGGTAGCATGTACACCGAGTCGGACCAGATCTGCACCGAGTCTGTGCGATGCGAGAGCAGTAGGTGCTCCTCGGGGGAACCCACATCTACGGGTGCACGCGGGCATGTGTGCATGATGTAGTCAAGCATCTTCCCGACGCCGTCCAGGAGTGATCCGCAGACGGCCCCGCAAGGGGATGGGAAGAGCGGCAGAGATTGAGCCTCCAGGGTGCAGAGATAGTATAGGGTGTCTCCGATGCACGCCGCATCTAACGCTCCAGTGTCAGACGTGCCGTCCCCGTTGAGTAGCGCTGCGAGTCGTCCGTCTGAAGCTTGGCGTACGAGGGCATCGTGGGCGAGAGCGTATAGCCACTGGACGAAGTCGTATGGCAAGGAAAGTGACTCCGGGGTGATCGCGGTCTCGGACAGGAAGCGATGGCATTCTAGCATCGCCTGGGCGCATATGCCTTGCTCCCATGAGGATCGCTGCGTAGACAGGAGGGGTGGGAGGAGTAGTCGTAGCCTTTTGGCGAGGACGTCGAGCTCTGGGGCGAGCGTATCTGCCATGGTGGCGGCACCGTGCGTTGGCTAAGGACAAGGTGCAAGCTGGCTGGATATGGACGACGTCCGGAGTCAAGTGAGAGCCTGAGGCCTGGGATTGCCATAGTTGAAGCTGCTTACCGGGTGCTATCCGGCATCGTGACCGAGACGACCATATTGTTGCAATGGCTACTGGCGGCACCCTTAACGCAGTATATGGTGATGGTACAGTACGTAGTAGTAAGTAGTATACGACGGACACACCCGATCGTGTTCCCAACCTAGGTAGGTTTGGTACAGCCACCGCGGCAGTACATCCCTTATCGTTCTCTCTTCCTCTGAACGACCCCACACCCACAACGAGCTGAATAAGCTTGCCTCCACGTCTTGTGGCAACGCTTCATGTGGACTGCGGGTTTCTGATCCACAGTGCGCGACGAGATTGCACCACATCATGCACGTCGCTCGCATGCCCGAGGCATTACTCATCAGCTGCCTCTCGACCTGTATATTGCGGGCCGCTCTTGCCACAGCCCCGCCTGGGAACCTTGCTGACGACGCGCAGACTTACCTTGCATATACATCTGGGATGAGTGCCGACGGCTGGAGAGTATCGATCTCTCAGGAGTGGGATGTAGGTGGTTGTGGTTGTGAACAACGAGTGATGTTAACCCTGACATTGTTTGAACCAGGTTCTTGGCCCGTTCCCCATCCACGCCCGAGAGCAGCACTTTCTCTCGCCCTCGTTTCCGATAGATCGTGACTATACTGTCTTGCATTGCAAACCGAGTGCAGCGCTGAATACGCTTGTCTAGCCACGCGCGCCATTGACTTCAATGCTACGTATCCTTCTTCGTACGCCGACGGTGGACACGTTGGCTGGACGAAGGCCAGCGCCCGAGACGACGGGCTCCTCGAGGTGTCCTTTCCGAGTGTTAGGTTTGTATGCGATACTCTGCGTGCCGTGTTGTGCGGGCTGACGCGCTGTATGCAGATGGGAATCGCTGCGTGCGACCGAGGGCTGGGCGGCCCTGCAGCACCATAACGTTTTACGCTCTGCTCTCACTGTGCATCCACCCTCAAAACCGAGCGCGCTGACGAGAGATACTCCACGAATTCTGGTCAACCTATCGCAGGGGTCGTTCTTCACGATAGTACCTGAACGCACCGGGAAGTCCCAAGACGACCCAACCGTACCCGAGTGGCATGCAGGCAATATCTATGCCATGGGACAGTCGCCTCCGAATATCGTCTCCTTGCCTATACCCCCCTCCGTCACGGAACCTACGGAGTACGCTATCTTCGTGAGCGGAGACTACGAGGTGCGGATTGCGTGATATCTGCGGCGGGACATGATTGAGGCTTACAGTCCCGCGGAAACACAGATTCGCCTCTTCGGGGACCCTCGCCATGGCAGCACAGAGGTACCGAAGCTTTCGATCACACTGACCGTCGAAGTCGAAAAGGAGACGCGCTCGGTCGCTCGGGACGCGTCGCAGGACGTGTATCCCGACTTCGTCGAAGGCTGGGCTTTCGGTGAAGCACTCGGTGTCGGCCTGAAGAGCGTAGACGCCTGGTGGACTGTGGAGAATGCCACCGCGCCCGCGAACTTGGCTGAAGTAAGTAATCTGTCGTAGTCTCATTGGAACGATGCTGAGAGAATCCGGACCAGTTCGTCCGAGTAGACTTACTAGAGAAAATACGCCTAGCTCCCCGACAGCATCGCATCGTACCCCTCCGACTTACGCAAACCCGGCCGCTCGACGTGGTGCAGCTCGACTTCCAGCTTGAGGTTTCGTCAGACTCCGGGTTGATTGATGCGATTGAAGTATCGATACCGGTGAAGAATCGAGAACACTGGTGTAAAGGAGGCGATCAGGCCTCTGGGATCACAGCGTCTTATTTCTTCGCGTCCTCGAACCCGACGGCGTTCTTGGTGAAGCCCCCAGAGAAGCCGAACGATGGCCCTGCTTACCCTCCTGTCCTCGCTACACGTAAGTGGTTCTCACACACTCCCGTGCATCTGATAACATCTTGCTGAACCGTGTCAATGTAGATGGAGCTGGGGTGGATATATTCGAGTCCGACTTCTGGATCAAGGCTCTCCCCCGCCAGCAGCGCAGCTGGGTCATAGCGCCTACCGGACGTACGGCATGGGTTCGTCTCTAGCCACGCATCCACGCATAGTTGAGCTGATGTTTTGATACCTAACAGGGTCTAGACTGGCACGGTCCAAGTGCACGGGATGCATGGGCCACTGTAAGTGCTTTGAGTAGAATCCTGAATTTGCGAAGCGAGTGGCAAGGGTGGGCTTTCGCTCCGGACACTCGAGTCCTGCTGATGGGCCACTCGAACGGCGGCCAAGGTGCTTGGTATCTTGCTGCCAGATACCCTGACAGAGTAGTAGGCGGTAATATCACCTTCAACCCATTACAATTATCCTGGGATTGACCGTTTGGCGCGTACAGCCGTACCTGCTGCAGGATACCTCAAGTCTCAATCATATGTCTCGTGGGTTCAGTCGAGGCGAGTGATTCTTGGTCGTATCCTCCCTCAAGTAATCGCTGACGCGCCGATGCCCGACTCAGGTCTGCCCATTACGTCGACCCTGCATTACGAGCCGTCTTGGACTCGTCTCTGACACCAGACGATAACGACCTCTTCCTGTCCAACCTCGTTGACACCCCAATTCTGGCGATCCATGGGTGCGTGCGCCATGTGACCGTATTGAGCTGTTGCTGACGTTGTCGATGCGCCCTTGGGAGGCAGGGGTGACGACGACAATGTCCCGGTGTGGCACACGCGCGAGGCTGTCGCGGTACTGAACACGTGGAACCCCGACGCGAACGTCACGTACGTACCCCTGCAAGCCGCCAGCAACTTCCCCCGTGATCAAAGGACACTTTCAGGTATCGGGAGGATCCAGGGGAGCCACATTGGTACCCTTCAATATTCGCCAACGACGAAGTACGATCATTCGTCTCTTCGACTATTGAGAACTCGGTCAAAGAGAGTCCATCGATTTCGCGATCGTTCACTTTGACGGTAGCCATTCCAAGTGACTCTGGCTCTCTGCACGGCTGGTCGATCCATCAGGTCGAAGTGCCCGGCAGGTACGCCGCACCCCGTCCGACGCGAACGTCCTTCTTATTTGACCTACTCGCGATAGGCTGGGTAGGCTGCAGGTGGAGCTGGAGAAGGATGCTATCCGGGTGCGCACCACGAACGTGAAGGCGTTCTCTATCCATATTGGCACGCTCCCAGACCACGTACGCGATGCGCCCTTCGTGCTGGACGGCCAGAAGATCGAGTTGGACGACGGTACCTGGGACGCGTCCGAGTTCAAGCTCGCGCTCTCGCGAGAAAATGGGATTTGGACGGTACGTTGTTGCGCTCTCAACGTCCGCATGAACGAGACAGCCCACTGGCCGCATTCCTTCCCAGCCGTACTCTCTGGATGAGATCAACGCCCCGTCTCCCCATGGGCGAATTGCTAGCGTACTGAACACCGACGGGCCGCTGACTCTTGTCATACCGAAGAGACAGCAAAGCCCAGAGCTATCTGCGGCGCTACGCATCGCCCACAACCTGAACGTCTACCACAAGCTCAACGCCGAGATCATCGACGCCGAGGAGGCCCTGCAGAGGCTCGACACGTCGTCTCTCGGCCCAGGCAACGTGGTCGTGCTCGACCAAGGGTCCCCGAACACGTTCGCGAAGCGCATCCTGGCTCAGGGCAGGATGCCGTTCCGGCTGCGGGACGACACCCTCCAGCTGCGCGGGCGTCCTTTGAACGAGCCAAACTCGGCGACGCTCTTCTTGCACCCGCATCCTACACGCGCGGCGTCATCAGTGCTTTTCGTATATGGCAGCGACCACGCAGGCTTGGAGAGAGCGCTGCGCCTCTTCCCCATTCGGACGGGAGTCACCGTACCAGACTGGATTGTCGTCGGACCGCAGGCGGACGAGCGGGGCTCTGGGGGCGTCTCGGGTGCTGGGTGAGGGGTGATAACATCCTGAACAAGACACTTCGTATTGACACGGCTTTGCGTACACAGGGTCTGGGGTAACGACTGGAGCTGGAACGAAGCCATGTCCGCATTCTAGGATTACGACAAGAGGTATGTATGGGTGATACATCACTACGGAATATACATGTCACATTTAGAGTAGGTCGTGGAAGAGCGTGGTGGATTCGTCAGGGCCGACCGTAAGCAAAGTTCAAGCCGTCACGTATGCCTTTTGTAACAGTGCGAGAGGGGAGAAATCTTGTTACAATACAGTGCAATGAGAACACAGCCCAAAAGGAGAAAGGGAGGACGAGCGGGATATATATCACAGATAGCGACAGCGACAGCAAAATGTGGGACCGGTGTCTCGGCGGGTGATCGTCATGAAGGGGAGCGCTCTACGGGTTGAAGATGGACCTCGCGACCTATCCGTCATAGGTCTGTCAGCGACGGTGTTGGTGGGATCAGGAGCGCACGCACGTTGTCGAGGAGAAGGGTGACCTCGGGGGCGACGTTGACAAACTCCTGCTGCCTGAACTGGTACTTCGGGTTCCGCAGAAGCTCGATGAACGTCACCAACGCTCCCCACGGGTGCGGGCGGTGAACCAGGAACCGCTCGAGCAAGACCCTGGTCATGACCTCCCTGAAGCTGTCGGTGTCGATCTCGTGGAAGAGGTACAGCATCAGCGAGCTGAACCAGTGCGTGTGGGCGTTCGGGTAACGCAGATGAAGGACCATCGCGCTCAGCAAGTGGTATTGGCCTGGTGGAAGGTCAATAGATTGTTTCGACAGCATCGTATAAGCACACATACCTTCCACGTCGAGATTGGTCGCCAAGTAGTGCAGAGCGACAACGCCGGGGTCCGTAGGGGAGAACGGCGGACCAGCACTGCGCGCCCTGGCTTGCGCCACCGAGGACACACCTATGTACATGACCACCGAGTTGATGAGAGAGAGGTTGTAGGTCTCGGCGGCACCATCCTGCGCCGGGAGTCTGAGCCGATCCTTCAGGGACGGGAGCAGGTTGGGCTGAGGGCTCCTGTTCAACAGGTATTGGTCGAGGTACAGTCTGAGATCACCCGTGCGGAGGCCTGCTGCGAAGTCGGAGAGGATGTGGGGGATAGGGCCCATCTCCGGGATGGACTCGAAGTCGATGTCCGGAAGATGAGGGTCGGGTAGGATGATGTTCGGGGGGTAGGCGCTGAGTATGATGTTGCGGAGCTGAATGCAACGTGGGGGGATGACGTCGCAAAGTGAGAAGTAGTATTCTGCGAGGAACTCGGGGAAGTCGTGGAGGAGGACGAGGAGAAGGCGGAGAGTGCCCCTGTACAGGTCTCGCCCGGCCGACTGGAGATCGGCCGTCTTGAGGAACGGAGCTAAGAACTTGAAGAGTGAAAGTAGCAGCTTGTAGAAAGCGGACCAGCCCTTCATCGAAGCGCGCACATTAGTTTCAAGTGCTGAACGACTGTCATTCTAGCTTACCTCGCGGTTGTCGGATAAGAGGAGTTTTGGCATGAAGAGGCGGTGGGAGATCAGGCTCATCCACGAGAAGGCGAAGCCGGGGAAGTAGGTCGGCTGCAGAGAGCTGAAGGTATCCCTGTATCGAGCGTCAGAGAAGCACGTTCAGTCACGAGGGTGTGGAGACACTCACCCGATGGCCAACAACAGCTGGAAGTATGCGGTACCGAGGCTGCTCTCGATGGAGTGGAGGTCGTTGAGCAGGCTAGAGAAGAAGCGGAAGAAAGGCTTCTGCTGGAAGTGGGGCCCCTGCTCCTCGTGCATGTTGGCGAGAACGAGGACGAAGATGGAGAGGATCTTCGTGAGGTAGTGCACCTTGGCCTGGTCATTGTTAACCCCGGACGCATCTCCGTGGTACTTGATGATGTACACGATCAACCGCGACATGGCATCCAGGGCTTGGAAGGCGAACCCGAACTCCCCAGCATTGACGTGCTTGATATAGCTGTTGACGCTCGACTCTGCGCAGACACGGAAGAAGAACGAGGACGTATCCTCGGCCTTCAGGATACCCTGACGAGTAAGTTGCGTGATATACGGCACGAACGACTTCTCCGGGGAGTGCGACCGCTGGTAGATGCTGACCCATTGCTGGAACCAGATGAACAGCTTCTCACGCAAAGTCTCCGTCTCTGGCCGGACGGAGGGCTGGCGGATAGGCTGGCTCTCTGCGGCCGTCTGAGCGGGCCGACGGACACCGCGCAGATCATCGAGGAGGCGGAGGACCCTGGCAACCTGTTGTTAGTGTCCAGCCAGTCTGATAGTCAAGACCAGACTTACTCCTCGTTAGCCCTGTTCGACTGCGCTAGCTGGGTGAGTATCTCCAGCGATAGAGGGAACTGGGCCTGAGTGGCAAGCGGGGGGTCTGCCGCAAGACACTCGCGAATGAGGCCGGCGGCGAAGTTCTGCAAGCTCGCCTTGGGGTCGGTGTAAAGCTGCTTTGCCAGCTGGGTGTCCTCCTGACCAATAGTGACGAGCCCGCTGCGCAGCAAGGTGACCGTCACCGGGATGTTGAACTTGCGCTACAGATGATTGTTAGAGCGTTCACTGTACACGCATGACGGACAAGCGACTCACCTCGTCCTCGGCGTAGACCAACCAGGTAATCGCCTCCCTTGCGACCTCCTCGAAAGAGTGACAGAGCTGATCCAGGAGAGCAACATAGATCTCGCGACCCAGTTGGGAGGGCGTCTTGTACAACAGTTGTACGATCTTCTGCGACATGAGAAGAGGCGTACGCGTGCGATCGAGGGAGTCGACAGCGAGGAACAGAATCTGGCGGACGAGGTGGCGAACTTCGTGGGTCGGGGGTAGCGCGGCGAGGGAAGTAACAGGAAGTTGTAGCAAGACAGCTTCGAGATCCCTGACGAGAACCTGTACAGAGTGTGAGCTCATGGAAGAACGATTGACGCGTTCGGCAACGTACATTGAAGCGCTCCATGGCCTCCTGTGGCCGGACGATGTTCTGGGCCGGTTGCTGCTCCGGCATAGGGGACGGGCTGTAGAGCGAGGCAAGCTGGTCGTTGCGCGAGTACGAAGCCGTAGAATTGGGACGGCTGGTGAATCCGCGCCGCGGCTCTGCTGAATAGGGTGAGTCACGCGAGACCGTCATATCCAGGGTAGGACTCACCATAGTCCTTGAACTCCTCGTAGACTCTGAACTGGCCGGCTTGGATACCGCCTGGCTTGATGCGCAGGGGATCGGGCAGCGAAGTAACAATTGGCGACTGCGGAGTGGTAGAGTCCCAGAATGGGTGGCCGGGACGTTGCTGGTAGGAAGTTGGGTAATCTGCTCCACGCTGCGTGTGACAATAACTACACACCTCCCGGTGCCGCCTGCGAACCTCGTACGCAGTTGCGAAGCCCTCGTCAACGTCGATCACGGCGCGATCCATGGCAGCCTTCTCGATCGCACTGCACGCGAGCTCGATGTTGTCCTGAACAAGTAGCAGAATAACTTGGTCCGGGACCATTTGCTACTCCGCGGTTAGTACGGTTAGGGATACACACCCCTTGGCTACTCACCTCGGTGAAGCCGAATTCAGTGAGGAAGTGACGGATGTGGCTGCCGAGGTTCCCTTTCAATGGCTCCTTGCAAGTGACAAGTGCAAGGCTGCCAGCCAACTTCTGAGCCATAAGGTGTCCGGCGCGGCGCATCTTGTCCTCGCTCGCCTCGGTTACGAAGTCCTTCGCCACGAGCTCACGGGTAGAGATCCCGGCAATAGTGACCGACCGTTCAACGACAGGGAGGATGATCTATTCCAAGCAATCAATCACGATTGCACGCAAGAACTCAGGATGGACTGACCTCTCTGACGGCGCGATCAATCGCCATGTGCACTGCGCGCTTGAAGGAGGGGTTCGTGTTCAGGGGTGCGAGCTGGGGACTGAAGGTAACCTGAGGAAGCACACTGGAGAGGATGTTCTCGATGTGGGCACCGAGCGCGCGCTGCGTATCCGAGGGACTGGACGGGCCTAGAGGTAACACCTGAGCATCTGCGGGGGTCTGCGCGGTAGGGTCGTACCCACCCATAGGCAGGGAGTCTATGTCGCCGACATAGTCGGGGAGAGGGGGTCCGGAGAGAGGGTCGGTAAGGGGGCGGTTGCGAAGGATAGTGGTAGCATGCATGACGTCCAGATCGACATCGAGCGCCTTGCAGAGCATCTCAATCTCGAACTTCAAGTTCAGCTTGAGCTCGGCGAAATGGTACAGCTCGGTGAGAAGACTGATGACGGCCATGAGCCAAGGGTTGGGCGGCCTGAAGACCTTGGACCGTGCAGCAGGCTCCAGGGTCTTGCACACGAAGGGGATGGCCACGATCAACCGTCCATTGTCGTAGCCCTCGATGAGCAGGTCCTTGAACGACAAGTTCTTGTGTTTGATCGGCCGGTCCCGCGCCAAGGTGATGCTTCCGAGCCAGGAGCCCACATTCTTGAGGATCGCCCGATCCGCACTCTGCTGCACGGTCTTCTCCGAGTTCAGCAACGCTGCGGACTTGACCAAGGTCTCATGCAAGATGAAGCGGAACAACGACTGCACGTTCAGTGCGTCGAGGAACCGGAGATAGAGCTGGTGGTTATTGGGCTCCGTGCTCACGCGCTGGTCAACGAGGTAGTTGGCGAACCACCTGCAATACTGTTCCTGGAAGTGTCCCTTCATCTCCGACAGCTTGGCATCGAAGTTCGACGGCGCAAGGTTGTTGACGATGAATAGGATCTTGTCCGAGACTTCCTCCGGAGGCTTCTCAGGCTCACCCTCGAGCTTGTCAGGCTGGATCGCCGTGAAGACGGGTGGCGGTTCCGGGATGGGAGCGGCCTGAAGCGTGCGGAGGTCGGCGGTGGTGCTAGATCCGTCTCCGTTCACCAGAGCCCGCCGAATGACGACCACCAAATCAGGCCGCGCTTCGAGGAGGTGCGGGATCTTGAGCAGTGCTTGGCACAGCGGCTGCCATTCAGCCAGTCGAGACTCAAAGCGTGACAGAGCCTGTAGACCGAACTTGAAGAGGTTGGTCTCGGGTGGGCACCCAAGAGCGTCCAAGACGTAGCGGATGGCGATACCGAGAGGAATGAAGTCGACAAGCTGATACTGGATCAACGACCCAAAGAGATAGCCTGTCATAGCCAGTTCGCGAGGAGGGTAACAGTGCTGGAAGAACTTGTACTCGTCGAACAGGAAGTGCAGCATGCAGGAGAAAATCTCGTGATCGCGGGGGTTGTTGGAGGTCTTGTTGCGCTGGAGCAGCTTGATGACGTCGTCAATGGTTATCTGCTCGTCGTACATCTGCTTGTATATGCCGTCAACCTCTGTTTCGATCTCAGCGGAGTAGCTGACGACGGTGAATCCAGGCTCCGTATCCGAACCGGGGATGAGGTTCATCAAGCGGGGATGGATTTGCAGACAAGCATTGCGGACTTCGAGGCAGTAGTCGACGTCGCTCTCTCGCATGATAGCAGAGCTACATCGAACGTCAGTACGAGGCCTCAGTGTGAGTACTTCAGTACGGACCTGTTACGCAAGACGCGCAGGAAGATAGTGATCGTCTGCGGGGACAGCTGCATGGTACGGGGATCGACAGGAGGATCGGAAACCCGTTGGGCCTTCTCGCTCTCCATCTTCAAATCCAGGAACTCGATGACCGCATGCAGGAATTCCGCGCCGTGAGTGGTGACGTTGTCTGCGAGCCACTTGTCCAGGTTCAGGTACTCGCGTCGGGATGCCAGAGCCGCGACATCAAGAGCAAAAGTAAACGGTCGCACTTCCAGTAAAGAGTCCAGGATCTATGCAACATCATGAGCGGAAGGTAAATTGGCAAGATAGAGACTCAAAGATATACCTTCAAATCTTGAGCTACATCTAGTATCCTCGTGATGTTCAGCGGGCTCTCCTGGTAGAAGTCGCGGAACGCATCTGTGAGATACCCCGGCTGAATTTGCCAGATTCGCATGAAGACAAGCTGATGGTTGGGATGGCCCGCGAGGAACATCGCCAGGAGGCGCTGTGTATACTCCCGGCGGATGTCGTTCCAGGGCATTTGCTGGAAACCCGTGAGGCTGTAGAATATATGGCTATGAAGAAGTAGCTTACCGGCAGTACTTGGAGCAACCCCATGTGAACAAGTTCGGCGCTGATCTTCACTGCCTTGTCGAGCATCTCGCGGACCACGTTCTCCACCTCCGGATTCTTCAAGTCGGCCGCTTGCACGAGGACCTCGAACAAGTCCAACGAATTCCAGGTGTGGCCTTGCACGTTCGCCGCGAGCGACTTGATCGTAGGACTGGCTCCAGCTACATCGTCTACTGTGACGATCTTCCTTCCGGGAAGATTCACGAAATTGAACGTATCCGCCGGGAGAGAAAGCAGCGCATCAAGTAAACGCAATTGGTAGAGTGTGTTTGACCACAGCTGCCAGAACCCCGTCACTGCGTGCGGCTTCTCGTCGCGAGGGGCGTTCATGAGAATGGCAATCAACAACTTCAACGTCGCCGTATCGACACCTTGGCGATCAGGCATGTCGAATGCCTTTATTGCAGCTGGCCAATTGAGGTCCTCGTTCTTGAGTTCCTCGCAAGTCAGTGCTGTTGACGCTGTCGCTAAGCTTATGGGGACTTACCAAGCTGCTCAAGGCTCGCACGACAGAGCCAACATCAGGCAGAGGGGCCCCTTCCGACGCCAACCTCGCAAGCGCCGTCGTGATCTCGACAAGCTGAGCATCCGTCGGAGGGTTGCTTTCCGTGAGACCGTATCTCACGAAAAGCGCACGAACGACGTCAGGATCCCCCGTAACTTCGGACCCTAGCTGCACCAAGGCCTGAACAAGAGACGTCCCGGGCGGGAGGCTGAATGATCATATCCATGAGCGGGTTTCGCGCGGTAGTGCAATTCACCCTGACACGTACCTCAACTTTGGCAGGATGCGCTGCAGGATGGGTGACACGATCTCGGTGCCGTATTTGGTTTGCGCAGCCAGGATTAGGGCAGACCGTTGCGTCGTATCCAGCACGGGTGCGTCAAGGGGCGCTTCCGCTAACAAGTTGGAGAGTAGCTTTGCCACCTGATTTGGGCTCAGATCGGCATGGTCGAACGACGGATGTTGACACAAGGCGAGGGCCGCGTTCTCAAAATCCACCCGGATGACCGTCGCCGCCTGGGCCGCAAGTTCTTTACGCGTGGGAGCGGCGAGGATAGACGACGCCAGGATGAGCCTCTCCAGCGGTCGAAGCCCAATACGGTCGGCAAACTTGATGAAGTCGAAGTTGCGGAAGACGTCCCCCTCGCCACGATCGATGCCATCTCGAAACCTGTCGGCAAGGAAGGGGTCGCGTGCGAGACGCTGGGTCTCTTGCACTAGGAGACGGAAGGTGAGCGCGGCTGATTGGTCGAACGCGGCAGGAGAGGCAGTGGAAGTGAGTCTGCTGTGGGAATGAACGATGAGGCGGCGGATGAAGTGGAGGTACGTGTCAATGCCATGTTGCTCCGACAGCTGCATACGCGCAAATCAAACATGGATGAAGATGTGAGCGAGCTGCACTCGTTCGAGGAGGACGCGCATATACGCACCGACCGGATCTCCACCTGATTCCTCTCAAAGTTATCCTCCGTGAGCGTGGAGAGAAGAAAGACGATCTGGGCTTTGACGATGGTGTGTATGTTGGGACTGGCGGTGCCGTCCATGGCTGGAGTGCGCGCCCTGGCTGAGGCCTCCGTCATCCGTCGACCGGCGGGGCCACTGCCAGAAGCCGTTTTGGTGGGTTTGGGGAGGGGAGAAGGCGAATTGAGGGACAAGACAGACCGAGGTCGCCTTGAACAGCGAGCAGAGTGTCCTTACAGAAGCAGACCGACAGTGAGCACGCGTCCCACACTTCAAGCTCCGCTTCAATTTCTGTGGCGGCAACTCCTTCTCCCGTCCCGGTCTCAACGCCTCCAACCATCGAATGCATCTTGCAAGCTTTGCGATGTTCTTTTCTACCCATTCAAGGCCCATGGCTTATGGCGGGACCTCGACCGGCCTATCGTGACTCTCCGATAATCGTTGTTTGAGCGGTGGCAACTCGTAAGCGCGCATTGTACGCGTGCAACGTGAGTGCCGCGCGAGAGGCCTGAGGCTCGCGTCCGAGGAATTGCTCGCGTCACCTCGTGGATGTACGCGATCGCCCGTGGACATGGCTCTGCAACCTCTGTCTCAACTTAGCTAGCGGCCACCCGCCTCGTAACGGGAAGTCGTAGTCTTGTGCCAGGAACTGCTAGGTTTCGGGCATCGGATCCAGCTAAGACGACGTGAGTAACATCCATAACGTCGCTCGACGCTCGATGAAGGACTCACAACAGCATGGTCACGCGCGGTGTATACGTCGATCCTACAGAAACCATGGAATCCCCATCAACGGATAGTAGTAGCCTGGCCAGGGATACTTACACAGGTGCTTCAACCAGCGTCGAGGTCCGTGGATATCACTAGGTTGATGGTTGTACCGTCCTCATGCTCCTTAGATTGACTGCCCTGCGGACGTTATCGGTGTGGAGAGAATCATGTTGGTTGCCCAAGGGGACTTGCAACGCTTACTCAGGTATTTGGGACTCATCCACTGCTCAGACTGCTATACGTCTTGAACTAGACACGCACTCCATCAGTGCCTTCTTTGGCAGAACCATCAACATCGAGTGTGTTCGCTCTGACACCGGCCCGCGGGGCACGGGTGCGTCCCCACGAAACCCCATCAAACAAACCCGCCAAGTCCACCTCAAATGCGGTACGCATGTCTTATGCGTCGCGACGTCTTCGGTCACGGTCACCTCGCCCGAGTGCGAAAGGCTTCTGCTCGACGAACGTTTCGCTCTTGGGCAAATATTCAGGCACCTCCGACGCTACCCGGACTTCTCCCTTCTCAATGTTGGTGCCCAGATAGTGGACGGCAAGCGCGAGCTTTCGAGAACGTATACGCTCGAGACAGAGGGTATTAAGTGCGAGATTCTCGAGGTGTTTCCAGACCGCGACATGTTCTCCAGAGGGGCAGCGTGGTTAGACAAATGTACCTAACCTCAGGTGTCAGTCTACATATGACGGACAAGCCCAGACGAACTAGTCCTGCTCGCGCTTGGCTGGATTCCTTGGAAACGCCTTCGCCGCCTTGACGTCCTCGTACGTTTCGTCACTAGTCGCGCCCCAGATGTACATAGACCAGGATCGACCTCGACAAAACGACTTTACGGCCGAATACCTGCTCACGCTAGAAGAATGCCTTGAGCTTGGAAACTGGGCGACGCGGCACGCCAACCCTCACGTACTCGGTACACCCACTTGATGTCCACGTGCGTGCGACTGTCCTTCGCACCTTGATAAATGCGCTGACGGGTGGTCGTCCAGACGCTATCACAGTAGACTACCAGATGTCGGCCAGTCAACCGCTTCTACTACTTCATGACTACGTCTCCGGAGGGAGATCAACGACTCTTTTCTGCCCGGCATTCTCTGCAGCACCATGCCGAAAGTGTCGTAAGCGACTTTCCTATACGGCATGGACCGAAACCCTGCTCAGTTACGACATCACGGATGGATGTCCGCTGATGCCAAGTACACCACGCCACGACGGCGACGACCCCGCCGCCGAGAAGCAATTTGCCTCCTTCAAAGCTGTGCAAAAGCTGTTTGATGCGCCCAAAGACACTACGGCCAATTCCTCGGCCTGCGCCATCATTGCACGAAAGTAGGCCTATGGCCAGTGCCAGCGGGTTCGTAGGCGTCGATCGTAGAACAGAGCGCTGACAGGCCCCATCAGCGCAGTGCACAGATGCGGGGAGGACGTGCCCGCGCGATGCGGGACGGGGCCAGTCGTTCAGCGCCCCTTCCCCGCCCATGAGCCGCCGCTACGCTGAGACGAGGGCATTTAGCGGATCCGAGCACCCTCGGCAACCCTTGCACAGGCTCTCACGGTTCGAACGCATTTCGCGCGAACGTCGCAAAGCCTACGGCGAGGCTTGCATCGTCCGTCCGGCTCGACGTCGGTGTACACCAACGACCATCCTTCCCGTTGTCTAGACGGGACGAGTCAACCCGCAACCCGGCCGGAGCAGTGCGCAACGGGCACGGCTAGGGCTCGGCTGCTATACGGTCGGGATGTTTGACTGCCTCTGCAACGCGTTGACGCGAATGCAGTTCTGTCCTCGGCTCGGCACGAAAGTCGACGCACGCTATAAAGGCGAGGCATCGAAAGCGGAGTGGATCATCACGTTCAGCCCTCTGCTCGGATCCTCAGCAGCTCATTCCTTCAGGTCCGACACCTCTCTGCCCGTTCACCTTCTTCGCATTTTTGCCTCTTCTCTCTTCTATTTTCTTCCGTTTTTCTTCCAAGGGTAGAACAGGCACACGATGACAGGCCTGCGTCTTCTTCCTTCTTTCGCCTCGCTGGCTGTTGCGGTCTCCCTTGCGCTCAACGTGTTGGCCGCTATTGGTCCCGTGACCGACCTTACCATCACCGATGCCAGTGTCGCTCCGGACGGCTTCCAGCGGGAAGCGGTTGTGGTCAATGGCGGCGCCCCTGGCCCCCTCATTGCGGGGAAGAAGGGCGACCGTTTCCAAATCAACGTGAAGAACCAGATGTCCAACCACACCATGCTGAAGTCGACCAGTATCGTGAGTGCTCCATCTGGGTTGATAGCGAGGACGCTGCGCTGACGCGAACTCGCGTGTACTTGCTAGCACTGGCACGGCTTCTTCCAGAAGGGATCCAACTGGGCGGACGGTCCCGCGTTCGTGAACCAGTGCCCCATTGCGACTGGACACTCGTTCCTTTACGACTTCCAGGTCCCCGACCAGGCCGGTATGTTGGCCCCCGATTCTCCCGGGAACGCTGGTTTGACATGTTTGTCTAGGCACGTTCTGGTACCACAGCCACTTGTCCACTCAGTACTGTGATGGCCTGAGGGGGCCGATGGTCGTGTACGACCCGAACGACCCCCACGCTAGTCTCTACGATGTCGACAACGGTCAGTCACGGTGTGTTCAGATCGTCTGACAGTCCGCTAATGCCGGTGATAGATGACACTGTGATCACCTTGGCCGACTGGTACCACCTGGCGGCCAAAGTCGGTCCCGCGGTGCCGTGAGTGTGCAGAACTAACGGCCTTTGTTCGGTTTATGCTGATGTTTAATTCAGCTTCGGCGCAGACGCTACGTTGATCAACGGACGTGGTCGTTCTACTGACACCTCTAACGCCGACCTCGCGGTCATCAAGGTCACTCAGGGCAAGAAGTAAGATACCCTCTCCTTGCCCACCACCTCTTAGTGATACTCACGCGTCATCGAAAAGATACCGCTTCCGTCTTGTGTCGATGTCGTGTGATCCCTCGTACACGTTCAGCGTCGACGGCCACTCGATGACCATCATCGAGGCTGATGCGGTCAGCACGCAGCCCCTCGAGGTGGACTCGCTCCAGATCTACGCCGGCCAGCGTTACTCCTTCGTTCTGGACGCCAGCCAGCCTGTCGACAACTACTGGATCCGTGCTGCTCCCCCTACCGGTACGACTGGTTTTGCCAACGGTATCAACTCCGCCATCCTCCGGTACGACGGTGCTGCGCCGGTGGAGCCGACCACCGAGCAGGGTACTTCGAAGAAGCCCTTGAAGGAGACCGACCTCCGCCCGTTGACCTCGATGCCTGTGGTGAGTAGAACCAGCCGACGTCGAGTTATACGACATTCTGACTGTTGTCTCAGCCTGGTAACCCGGTCGCCGGCGGCGTCGACAAGGCGATCAACTTCGCGATGAGCTTCGTACGTATTGCACTGATCTGGGGGCTGTAGCCAGTTGCTGAGTTCTCCAACAGAACGGCACCAACTTCTTCATGAACGGCGCAACTTTCGTTCCTCCCACTACCCCTGTTCTCCTGCAGATCATGAGCGGCGCACAGGACGCGAAGGATCTCCTCCCGTCCGGTGACGTCTACGTCTTGCCCTCGGACGCGACGATCGAGCTCTCGTTCCCGGCGTCGCCCAACGCTCCTGGTGCTCCTCATCCCTTCCACCTGCACGGTGTGAGTGTCTTTTACCCGTACATGCCCCGCAAAGAAGCTCACAATCCTATGCAGCACACCTTCGCTGTGGTGCGTAGCGCGGGCAGCACGGAGTACAACTACGAGAACCCTATCTGGCGCGATGTGGTCAGCACCGGTACTGCCGCTGCCGGTGACAACGTCACCATTCGCTTCAGGGTGAGTGGTTTCCTGTGTTTACTGGCCTATATAATAGTCTGACGTTTCCTCCCTCAGACTGACAACCCCGGCCCGTGGTTCCTCCACTGCCACATCGACTTCCACTTGGAGGCCGGCTTTGCTGTCGTTATGGCAGAGGATACTCCCGACACCAAGGCCGCTAACCCCGTCCCTCGTAAGTGTCTCCATAAATGCACGTTCGTGGTCTCTGTGACAATATGTGCTTGCAGAGGCGTGGTCGGACCTCTGCCCCATTTACGATGCCCTGGACCCCAGCGACCAGTGAAGACGCCTTTCGCCCTAGCATGCCGTTGACGTCCCTTCTCCTACCCATGGAATTTACGAGTAGCTAATTCTGACGCACTATCATTCCTCCCCGCTCTTGCATCGCACATCGGTCTTTTCGTGAACATGGACTTCTGCAATGGACTTTGGATGGACTGTAGATAGTTTACAGCCTGTATAGTAACTTGGATACAATGCTTAATGCCGGTATGGCTATAACTTGACGACCGCCCAACGCTCTGTGTGTGGCTGATGACTCCGAGGCAACAAGGACTTGCGTGGCCACGGTACCAGGCGGAAAGACGATCTACGTGACGGGCACGACGCGTGAATGTGACTGATCGCGTTCCATTACTGAGACGCGTCAGCTTGGGTGCCCTGTCTTTCTCTCGCCCACCACCACCTCCGTCCTATCTCATCTTGTCAGACCGCGTCTCCGGAAATGACCGCAGACTACAGACTACAGGCTCTTGAAGATCCCACTGCGGTGATCAGAGAGCTCTATCGCGCACATTCTTCGGACAACTTCCCTCGCTTCGTCGCCGAGCACTTCCAAAAGCTCTTTGAGTCTCCAAACGCGTTCAAGAGGGTATGCGTGGTCTGGCACCCAACAGGATGGGCGACGTGACTGACAGGACTCGAGATACCTACCCTAGATGTTCGGCGCCCTCCGCGAACCCACAAAGACCGCGCGCTCGTCCGCTTCCGTGCGATGGTCCAGGACACTTCTCTGTCCACAGAGATGTACCTCTCTCAGTTCTCAGATGGTAGCTGTGGCGGGTGGGGCATGTATGAGACCGAAGGCAGCTCTCGCTCTTCCGAGGTGGACTACACCAACTTGCGGGAATGTAGCACGCTCTGGGCAACCAGTGTCCCTGGGGAGTCTGAATGGAGTGCGCAGGAATTGGACGGATTCATGCACGGTGAGCATCGGTATACGTTGGTTGCCATGCCGATGGTTAAACGAATCTATGATATTAGATCCTTCGTCTACCTCTCAGCTTGTGCTTACAACCGAACGAGCCTACAAGTATCCCCACCCAGACTCAGACCATGTGGGCGTTCAAGTCAAGGTGCGAGCTCCTGCTGATCTTGTGCTTTATGTTTTACTAATGACGCCGAACTCCAGCTATACGATAGAGACGGCCTGGAGTCCTTCAAGTCTACCGAGGTTGTCACCTTCGTCGGTATCTTGTCGTCAGAACCGTGCGCGAGCTTACCAAAGTCACTCCGCTTCGCACTAACATATGTCATCTTCAGGTGTAACTTGGATCAAACGAGTGCATCTCCAGCAGACACACCCACACTCCATGTTCTCTTCTCCCAGCCACATGTACCCACCGTCCTTGAGCGATCATTTCCTCGGATAGAACGTCTTCCTCACCGGGAAGGGCATATCGCCAGTGCGGATTCAAGAGGCCCATCACGCGCGGCACAGGACAATGCTCAAGTTCGGGATGAACTCATCTCGTGGATCGCCGATGAGGCTCTCTGTGGTGACCGCGTCGCTGCCGAGTGGGTGCTTCTCGTTTGCATCGCCAGGGTGTAGGTGGTTCCATACATATCAAGGGCCATACATTGACGCAGTATGCACATAGACAATCTCGCCATCCACCTCTGCATCCGCCTACCCTCACTATCTCCAGGTTTCCTCCACCTCCTCCGATACCGAGTACCCTACCATCCGCCTCCCTGCCTCTACCCGCGTTGTCGGCGGTTCTGCAGCTATTGCTTCCGCTCGCCCATACTCTTCCACTTTCCCTAGACACCCTGAACAAGAGCCAGTTCGTGCCGGAGAGCAAGGACGAAGACTTGCATGCAGGTGTACTGCAGCTGCCTCAGGGAACAGTGCTACTCGTGACAGAAGGAGGGGTGCGAGAAGGCCAGCTTCTGGAGCGAGGTGCGTTTTGAATTCCTCAGTATCCTGTCGATGCACCCACTCAGCTGGCTTCCAGGGGTGTTCAATGTCCGCGCACTGCAAGACGTGATGGACGCGCAGACATTATCATATGTCTTCCCTTACAGCCAGTTTTCCTTCCCCACCGACATCACTTGCATTGTTTTGAGTGAAGGCCGCAAGAGTACCTTCTTCCGGACCGACTTGAACGTACCCTTGAAAGCTCCAACGACACCCGCTGCTATCGCGTCCTTATATAAGCCCGCTGAGGAGGTGACGCTCCCTTCGGCAGACAAGCTCGCGGCATTCAGAGATCTGGTGGTAGGCGCACGAAGTGGAAAGGTACAGGTCCCAGAGGACACGTCTGAGGTGCGCGATCTTCGCATGGAGACAACTTCGTGATTTCGGGATCTGATCAAACTTCCAGTACATCCAAACCGGGTTCGTACGAGAACGGCAAAACGACCGGGCGTTGGCCGCCGACGACCTCATCCGCCAGATGACCATCGCAAAGTATGTCTCTTCGCCCCGTCTGGGTACCGGATGCTGATACGATGGTATAGACTGTATGCATTGTCGTTGCACGAGCCGTCTCTGAGTGTCGATATCTGGCGACGAGCAAAAGAGCTCGATGACCAACGCAAAGCGTCGGTTGCGTGAAGGAGTTGAATACGCCGTGTGTATTCTTTTAGGGATCAAGTATATCTGCGTTGCCTTGTATCCGTGCTTCTTGTTTGTATCTCCGACTACATACATATTCATTGTACCACATGGCCGACCATCTAGGGCTTACCCAGACCGTTCTTGTCCGCCTCCATCCAGTCGTCTGACAGCTCCTGGACGACCTTGCGCAATAGTTCGCCGACAGCGCTTGCATCCTTGCCGCTGCCCTCCAAGTAGTACTTGATCTATACCAATTTACTGTCAGCGGCATATACACCTCATACGATTTGACCGGCATACCTTTGGCTCCGTTCCGCTCGTCCTGTTGACGCAGCGCCGTCAGCGATCCAACTTGAGCCCCCCAACGTAGTGATCCCTCAGTACTCACCTTGTCGTCAGCGTGATCTTCGTCCCGTCCGCTACATTCTCCGCCCTGAATTGGATCATATGTCCCGACGAGAGCGGCAGCTCCGGCTTGTAGCTCGGCGCGTTACCGCTGTCGTACCCCACGGTGAGGTCGCGCACGCGCGTTACCGCAAGGCCAGCAAGCGTCTGCGGGTAGTGTGGCGTGCCTCTGGGCGCAGCCTTGCCGTCGTAGTTGCGGAGGCGCGCGAAGATGGCGTCGATGGTGCGCGGCTCCGTGCAGATAAAGTACGAGTTGCTCGTCTGATGTATGTGATGGTTAGCAGGGTACACACGACAGCTCATGCCAGTGAAAAATGTACCATACCTGGAAATAGCCGTAGCTATTCGTTGGGTAGCATCGTTAGTACTCGCACGTCGGAAGGAAGTGTGATCCATACCGCTCGTAGAGTTCCTTGAGATGAGTGCTGGCGGTCTTGCCTGCCTTCTGGAGCGTGACGGCCAGCTCGGCGAACATCACCTAGTGCCGTGCGTGGACGTAGTCATTCGATCAAAGAAGGTATGGGAGCAGGAGGAGGCTTACCGACGCCGCGACTCCGTCCTTGTCACGCAGTTGGGAGCCGAACATGAAACCTATCGCCTCCTCATAGCCGAACGGCACCTCGTAACCCTCTTTCTCCAGGCTCAGCGCAGTGTTGCCGATGTATTTGAAGCCTGGTCGATGTTAGTCTCGTCTCGGCGTGCTGGAGATTATCCCATAGGCTGATACTCACCAGTCAGACATTCCGCAAACTTGAACCCCTCCGCGTGGGCTATCGCCTCAATCATCTTCGAGCTGACCGTAGAGGCAACCATGGCCAGTTTGGCTGCGGCATGGAGAAAGTGAGTGGACGATTGGCCCATGGTGGTTCGCACGCTTACACAACGGATTCCCGGAGGCTTTGTACTTGTCCAGGCATGCGCTGGCAAAGAGAGTGCCAAGTTGGTCGCCGGTGAACTGGATCCACTTCCCGTCCGGCCTGCGGGCGTAGGGTGAGCGCTGTTCTATACACTCAAGAGGATGTTGGCGCACCCCCTCTCTGCGGCGGCGAAGCGATCGGAATCGGGATCCTGGGCCAGGATGTAGTCGGCCCCTACCTCTTTGGCGGTTGCAATAGCCAGGTCCTGCCACAAATCAGTAGCACCCTCACGGGACGGTATAGCCCACACGTACCAATGCGCCTAAGGACCATCGATAAGATAGAATGTTCAAATCCGGAGAAGCAGGGACTACATGCCTTTCTCTTCTGGGTTCGGGAACTTCACCGTCGGGAATTCAGGGTCGGGTTTCTGTTGTGCGACTACTGGGATGTATTTTGGGAGTCCGAAGAGCTCAAACGCTTTGGACATCGCTGGGTCACTGACTCCATGCATAGATGTGTTCACAAACTTGAGCGGAGTCGCGGCGTTCAGGGACCTGGCTCATCGTCAGCGTACATGCTGATGATTATGTCGGGAGGCACGTTACCGGTAGTGGCACAGAGATCCGATGTATTCGAAGTAGGCCGCCTCATCAAATTTGCAGAGAAGCGGGGAGTTGGCTAAGTTCTCTATGTTTAGAGGACGCGGTTCTAGGTGCTCGCGAATCGACGCCGAGATCCCTTTGTCGTGAGGCTCAATAATCTGGCTCCTGGTGAGCACTGTAATCGAGCCCCATGAAGTGTGTTTAACGTTTACCTGGACTGCGTTTTCCCAATAAACCTAATTGCACCGTTCCGGTCGCTCAGCGCATACGTATCATGTTGATGGACTGAGTCGTACCTTGTAACCGTTGTCTTGCTGAGAGAAATCTTAGTGGGTGAGCTCCTGTAAGGATAAAGACTTATAATACCTTAGGGTTATGGCTCGCTATACCCTGCGAATCAAGTCGTGTGCCTATACACAACATGAGAGGACTGACCGGTGATCATGACGCCGCAAGCAGCATTCTTGGCCTTGACAGTAAAGGGGACACTGCGAACATGAGTACCGATGACCAGCCCATATCGGCAGTTGGCACCTACATGGGGGTGTGTACTACGCCGTCGTGGAAGTACACAGGCACTCCTTGGGCGATGAACGCTGCCGCCGTTAGTTTAGCCCATTTCTCGGAATGATGACGGTGGTCATGTCCCACAACGACGCCTCTTGAGTGCGCGTCGTTGACATGCTTGACCACGTATGCGCATAGGCCCTGTTAGAAGAGGTTAATGGAGTTGTTCGGATAATCTGCAGATGCTCGGGTGCGTACTTGAGACGCTTGGATGATGATCAGGTCATTCATACGCGACCAGCCCGCTTCCATCCTCCCCCTGAGCCCTAATAACATTTCGATTAGTTGTCACAGGTTTCGAGTAGTAGTAATCGTACCGGCTGTTCCGAACTCGATCCTGGGGCTTGAGGGAAGCATATGAGCCACATGCTAAGCACTGGTACTGATCTGCGGTCCAATCATACCTCATGCGTTTCTCAAGCTCGGTGATGTTTCCAGCTTCCACTAGCCGTTGTATCTCAAGTTTCGTCTGCTCATTCTATATGCACAGAGAGCGTAAGATGACAAAGTATACTTCAAACACAAGTCGGGGGACCCACAGGATCCAGACGAAGCCATTGATCGACAAGGTTCTTCAGTTCGGTATTCATATTGTGCTATGTATCTTGTTGCGCGTCGAAGTAGGTCTTTCGTTAGAACGGATGGGCGTGAGGAGGACAGTATTGGCAGAAACTCTCGCGGCATTCTGTAACAAGATTGGACTTCCATATTGAGTTGCACGAGCCTCCTAAGCGCCAAACGGTCTAGGCCCGCGGCCACTAAGCATACGCGCTATCACGGCCAACAATCCGCCATAGCATTCTATACAACATGTGAAAACGATGTCGAAATCCGTACATCTCCCTACTGGAACACCCTACTCGCTCGCTGGGGGAGGATCGCTGCTGGCCACAGGAATGAGGTTGTACGGAAACTCGGGAGCACACAGATCAGCTTCTATTGCATCGACTACGTCGCGTCTGATATTCCTCGAGATGGCGAAGAAGACATCCCATGAGTCTTCGCTCGTCATCGCCGCGTTCGTACCGATATCTGGTTGCCGCGCCCGATCCCGAGGTCGAGCCGGATTTGACCGGAATACCCTCACATAACGGTCGTTGGTTCCGGAGGTATAGAAGCGCACAATAAGGGGGTGACCAAAGTGGGCAGCTCGCCAATCGATCCTGCATACGAGCGAAGGATCACGAGGTGAGCGGGTACTGCGGTGGACACCGTACCGGGGACGGTAAAACTCACGATGTGTTTGATTTTACAGAAACGAGCCCTGGGGGCGCGGAGAACATCCAAGTACAATCGTGGTTGACGGCCGACAGCATCAAGCTGCTTGCGACTGCCATATATTCTTCCACGATGGTGGGACTTCTCCACCTGGAGATACTGTGGGGTACTGGCAGGGCTATCTCTGGGATACGAAGTTCGGCGTTCGGGAGAACGGTTCGAATCTGGCATCTGATAGATGACACAAATGTCCTGAGGTATGAAAGAACGACACGCACGATGTAGATGGCGTTCCCGGCGACATTTGAGCGATATACGACGTCCGGCACGTCTCGGTACTAACCAGGATGATGAGTCCTCCGGAGACAGATGGCCATGAACGTAAACTTACGCTAGCTGCGTTGTTGATAGCGGTAATGGGGCTGTCTAGGAAGCGATTCAAGACGCTTATGATATAGGCAGTCAGAACGTCCTGCGAAGATAGGGCAGCGTCTGTATGACTCAGAGCTGCTTGCGCCTGCTCTTTGAGTTGTTGTAGCTGTGTATTAGAGATTTTGAACTGGACAGGCGCGACATCGTTTGTTTTCATATCGGCATAACGCTGAGCGAGTTCCGACGTGGGGCAAGTGTCGAGCAAGTGAGGCATTTCCACGGAGTAGCGTTCCACTAGATCCGGAGTGGGCGACGGGAAGGGCCGCTTGGCGAATGTCGGAACGAGGTCGCCGATGTCCTCAGCTTGGTAGCATCGAGAGAGGCACTGCATGAACCTGTTGAGCGTGATAGCGTCCCCTGGGCGAGCGAAACAGTTCTAGTCACATCATCCGCACAAGAGGCCGTAGTACCTAGGGTGTGGTGCCATGAAACACCGATGGCTGTCTCCTCCCTGGCGATAGTCACCTTGAGTAACAGTAGGCGAGATTCACGAGCCCCGAGCTCAGGTTCTGGGACTGGCGATTGTCCGGCAGGTCTGTTGGATGCCAAGAACCGGCGGAGGTTTTGCTGTATCACCCATTCGGGGTCGGCCACCTCCACCGAAGTGGTCTCTACCTCTGATACCTCGATCGGTACAGCAGGGTTGGTCAATGCGATCTGTATGATGTGTGAAGATCCCGCACTCTGCATGGTTGTGTTACCGACGGGTCGCGGCGACTTACCTCCCAATCGTCGCCATGTCTGGAGAGCTGACCCGCCGCATGCGGATAAATGCGCAGCGCCTCTGATAACGCAGCGGTGAACAATGCGAGGTCGATGCGTGTCGGAATGACTGTGACGTTCTCTATCTGCATCGACGAACCGATTAGCTTCGTCATAGAAACCCAATGAAACAGGCACAAACGCTCTCACGTAGGTCATCCATAACTCAAAACCCGGCAACTTAACGGAGCATTGATCCTGTAGGATGCTAGGTAGTGTCGGCTTGACAAGAAGACGGGTAGGCATTGATGCATGGGTGGTGGTCAAGAGATAGCGTCAGCCAAACTGAGGTCTGTACTCCAGAGCGGACTACCAATCGACCGGCAAGGGGGAACCGCTCGTCGCGGATACGGACGGTCACTCGGCGTGAGTAGTTACAAGATCTATTGTATTGAAAGGATTGCGGAGGGCTTGATGCTCAAAGATACCAACAATGGAACGGGACGGACTGTAATACATTGCCTTACACTATGGGAGAGCGAGACACGAAGGATAACGATAGACGGTCTGTCGTGCACGGGGTCAGCGAAAGGAGTGGACTAGAATGACTCGATGGGACTCGTGGATAGTCCGGACTCGTTGACTCGCGAGGCCGCTCCCGCGTCGCTCGTCGTCGCCGAGTTCAGGGAGGCGGGGATCGATGTCTGCCTCCTGAGAGAGCGGCGAGGGCGGGAGGAGGCGGCGGTGGCGGCGGTGGCCTTGGAGGGGGAAACCTTGGTGGGCGAGGCCTTCGGAGGGGGGTCTGCGGCGGGAGCCTGCGATAGGAAGGAAGGCGAATTCAACGCGCTCAGCCGCGGAAGGCGAATCTTCAGAGTGGGGGTAGCCTCGGCTTTGCGTTCGCCGGCCGCCGTAGGTGCGGCCTGGCCCTTCGCCGTCGGGGGAGTGACGGGTTTAGCGGGAACACGCGCGTTCGAAGAACCACTTTCGACCGCGCCATTGACCTTCTTCCTGCCATGGTGTGTTACTTTAGGAGGAGGTAGGGTCGATGGTTCGCGCTTGGCCTGGCTATGACTGCCATGCTCTTGTTCTGCGCTGGCGGCGTCATCACGAACCGCTGCGACAGCAGGAGACGATTGTCTCCTAGAATGACGATTCCGCTTAGCCCGAGATGGAGCTAAGGCAGAGGGTGGCTCCGTTGGCGCCGAGTCTACATCCACAGCCGGCTTCGCATCAACACTAGTGGGGAGCGCTTCGGTACTTGTGCCAGAACTCGTTGCTTCGGAAGCCTCTGGAGGTCTAGCAGCCTTCCGTCGCGCATCCGGTCGCTTCCCCGAGAAGATGACAAGTTCAGGTAAGTCGACGTCCATCGGCGTCTCGTCCGTTGATTTCCCAGACCGTCTCGTGGCTCTCGACTTGGTGCGCGCGGGGGCGGGGGCGGGAGCAGGCGTGCGAGAGGGCATATTACGACGGGGTTTGGAGGGGCCTGATGTCGAGCCTGCCTGGGCCACATCACTTGAGCTACTGTGGTTCGTACGCCCCGGAACCTCCTACGCGTGATTTGAGAATGGAGCGAAGAGAATATGCAGTTTGTATGACTCACCTCCTGCGTGCCGTTTGGTTGCTTAAGCGTGTCCTGCGGTGTGACACTGCTCCCATGCGGGATCTCCCGGAGGAGACTACTGGAGCTGCTGCCACTGCGCCCCTCACTGGCGGTAGAAGGCCCTTGTAATCGAAGGCCGCACAATAGCTATCGCGCATTCTCATTGAGATATATGATGCTTCGTATTATGGGAACAAGCTCACCTGAGCGAATCTCACGTCGTCCAAAGTGTACAATGAGGGTTCCATAGACAAGGGTGGCACACTCTCGCCGCCATCCAGCGAGCTCAACGACGTCAACGGGGAAGACATTCTACTTGAATCGTCGATGTCTTGACTGCAGGGAGCGTCAGATGTTGAGTAAACCGAAATCGCAGATTACTCACGCTTCGCTGTAGCCGCCTCGCCCCTTGTTTACCTTATCCCAGAAGTCTAATGTGATTATCCTTTCCGGTACGCGATATCGGCGACCGTTGATGAGAACCTCATCAACGTTGAGCTTGGGCGGCGTGACGACTGGGGGTGGGGCAGCGTCCGCGTTCATGACCTCGATGATGCCGTTGTTCCACTGGTGGGGCTTCGTTATCTCGATAGGGGTCACGTTCGCACGGGGGATGCGACGCTTAGGCTGCTGTTCAGAGTGTCAATAAGGAGGGACACGGACATAAGTGCAAGATAACTGACGAGTATCCGTTCTGCGTGGTTTGGGCACATCCACTTCTTGTTCCAGGGCGGCATGAACACCAGTGGCGGATCAAGACAGTCGAGATGCCAGTGGAGATGGCAGTAGTCGCAGGAAATGATGGCCCTGCCGGTATTGTAGTTACTACCGTTGCTAGACGTCGCCCGCCGCGCCCGCTTCACGGTGGGTGAGTCGGCCGCCAGATCCGGAGGCAACGCAGAAGTGCCACAGCGAAAGCAAAGGACCGGCTCGCCATTCCGGTCTTTGAGCCTATAAGGGTCGCGGTCTTCCAGCTGACCATGGCGGCTAGAGAGAGCATCAGAAAAGGCCCATCGGGGGTACGATGGTCATCGCTCACTTTAGGCGGGCCTGTTTGACTTCGGACGTGTCCAGGTATGTGCCTCTGGCACTGCTGCCCACTATATGCGTGTTGAGAGGGGTGAAAAGGGTATCCAATGAGGGCTGACGCACCATCCTTGAAAAAAGTCCGGATATCCTGCGGCAATTGGTACTCTGAGGGTATCTTCGAGTTCAACTCGTGAAGCAGAGGGCCCATGAACTTGAGTGAGGCAGGCGGCTTGGGTGGCGGTCGCTATCCGGCCTCACTAAATCACCACGATACGGATGATGACAAGTGATCTCTCACCTGTTCATGGGCGCAAGCCGGGCAGAACCACCGTTCGCCCTCAGGGAGGTCCGCTGATTCCATCGGGGGATCGAGACACCAGAGATGAAAGGCTCTGGGACAGCCGTCGCAGTAGACCAGCGAGCCAAAAGAGCGACATGCGGAGCAGTGGTCTTCGTTGGACTATATGGCAGTTGGGAACGCGTGAGAGCAGGGGGCACTTCGACACTCACCAACGAGGGGACGACTTCGTTACCCAGCGACACCATGCTGGGCTCCTCCTTCACCTTGACCCCAGCATCCCGTTCCCGTTCCTTCCCCTTTCCATTCTCCTTCGTTGAGCGACCCCGAGCGCGCTTCGCGGACGGCGCGGATTCCGGAGGAGAATCCTCGGCATGGGCAGTTGTCGCTCGAGACATTATCGCGTCGTCGGAGTCCAGAGGCAAAGACAGAGGGTCGTAGTCCGGAGCAAGTTGCGATGACGAGGCCGCCACTTCTGGCGCCGCGATTGGATCTGACAACGGGCCTGCGATTGAGAGGTTGCGTGCCGATGCACGTTGAGACCTATTCCGCTCGCCACTGCTGACGTGGACGGGAGAGAATGCGCACGGGTGCCAGGAGAATAGAGGTGCAAGGGTTCGGGGTGTGGGTGATTATGTGCAAGTCTTGGGTGAGCACGCCTATACAGACATGAAAATTGTTCAGGACGCACCCTTTGTCCAAGCGGGCACGCTTCCGCCGAGCCCCGTCCATGTCGGTAGACGCAGCAGGGAGAGCACTTGCAAAATGGCTCGAATAAGTCGTTCCGGGATCGGAAGCGGGCAGATATGAGTACGCGATAGTTGCTTTTTTGTGGTCCTTCCTGGGAAGACCAGCCTGCTGAATAGAACCGAGAGGTGGTGGTCCTGGTAGGATCTCTGTAGCCAACGACGGGTCGCCCTCCAGGTGGGGCGGTTGCGAGACTGAGACTCCCTGATGCAGGTATGCAGGCACACTCTCCACGGACGCCATCCCCGCGCAGGCTGAGCACAGACACGAGGGACAAGATGAAAGAGCGAGATGCGCGAAGAGATAGCCGCACTTCTGTCCGAGAAGTACAACTTCAAGGGACTGGCTGCAACACGGTTGGTGGCGATGATGGATGTAAGCGACAAAGTCCGTCCGCCCATTTTCCTCCAGCTATGCACCACTACCGTAGCCATATGTAATTTATGTACCTGCAGTACACATACCGACCCCCAAGTCGGACTCTTCCTGTGTGTGAAACATATACATTGGCCAAATCAACGGCGTCCACTGCTTTACTGGACACGACTCGGATTCCTATAGAACCCGGCAACACAGGAGCGGTACAGCTCCAGGTTATGCGCCGTCTGCGCTTCTCCAATTCCACGATAGGGCGGCTCTGTGTGCTGGATACAACGCGGTAAGTCACCTCCGACCTCCGGTACTCAGTATTTGTTCACAAGACGAACCTGATCATTCACTACGAGGCATTGTGACTTGCAGCTCTGACGACAAGCGTGCCTGCGATCCCACCGTATGAGAAGATGTTTCTTTCGGCCACAGATGCAACCGGTTTCTCCATGTCGATGCGCACAATGGTGAATGAACATGTCAGCAGACGCGACACTCTATGTTGAGCAGCGATAGTCGTCTGGCTATCATAGAGGTCCCGGCTGTGGCGGCTTCGCTCAGATCAGATGCACATGGGCAATCAATGTGAACTGGTGCAGTTTCTGTGAGCGACATACGAGGTAGGATATCGCAGAGTACGCACTTGGTTCAAATGGTTGAGGACAAGGTCTGGGGAATCAGGTCGGTTCGTGTCAGGAACCGTCGTACGGGAATTCACGCCATATGTATGTTGAGCAAGATTGAGCAGATGTCAATATTATAACCTCGGACATTCGCGTCGGGTGAGCTGTATGTGCAAAGGCAGAGAGAAACGGGGCCTTCGAACGAACGTAGCTCAGGCTGCGACCTGCATGGAGAAGTCATGAGAGACACGTGCTTCCCAAGTTTCTCCTCCTGCTCGATGGGCGTCAACACAACTTGAACGACGCTTGGCAATCGACTTCCACCGCGTACGCTGGCGCAGCAATAAGCATGCGCACTCGCATCCGATCCTCAAATAGAGAATATACCCAGTACTTTTCAGGGACGGACGGGCAGTCCGACATATCCACCGAAGGGATTGCGACGTGAACTTTGCACAAACGGCCACTGGCCTAGGGTCATCAATCCTAGGTTCCTACCTGCGGCCACAAGGGATGGACATGACATCGGTCGGCACACATTCCAAGCTGAGACGTCTTGACACTGCATGGGCCGCTCATATCTATGATGTTCCTGTGGCGCTAGGAGCAAATCGCACATGTCTGCACGGCTCACCTTAAGCTCACTTCATAGTCGACGTTGCCACCGTACGAATACCACGAATACCCAAAGCTGTCTCAACCTGCGAGTTATTTTTGCTTTCAGCCATTACGATAAGTTCTCGTAATGCAGCCTCTGAACTCTAGGACGCCCGGGGGGCTCAGGTTGCAGTCCTACCTCACTGGACGCAGAGTATGAACGCGAGACTGACTTCGGCTTCCGTTACCATCCCAGGGCTGTCACGATGATGCTCAGCTAGGACGCAGCCGTGCTCTCCCATCAGCACGGTCGTCTGCCATTGCTCGCGTCATTCGCAATACCAGCCCGGCTATCGGCGTCCGACGAGCACGCTCTTCAGGATGCACAAACGTGCGTGCCATCCATGGCACTCATTCGTTGGCTTTCCATAGGGCGCCCGCTGCCGCCTCCATCAAGTAATATGTGGCTGGGAAAGTCGCTACGAGTTCTGGACGGCCCACCGACGTATAAAGCAGACCTACAGTCCGAAAGCTTTGGCGTCGCAGCGGTTCATCCTCGCCCATCGCCTCCTCGTCCGCTAGAGTGCCATCATGTGGAAGAGCATTGCAACCCTGTTCCCCCTCTTGTCGTGCTCCGTTGCCCTCAACGTGCTGCTCACAAACGATGACAGCTGGGCTTCCGCCAACATACGGTATGTGGACACCGTAGGGTGCGTGCTCATCCAGCAGAGTGACCCACACTATCGCTTAGGGCTACGTATACCGCTCTGAAAGCGGATGGACACAATGTTCTGCTAGTTGGGTACGTCACACGACTATTTGACGCGAACGTTGGCTCAGCGCTCCATTGCGTAGACCGGCCGTTCAACAGTCTGGCAAGGGTGGCACCTTCGTCCTCCCTACGACTAATATCACTGCGCCTGGAGGAGAGTTCGCCTCCATCCCAGTCGGTGCACCGTTCTTCGGCCAAGACTCCCAAAATGCGGATCTATGTGAGCCTTTTGCTGCCGTCCACGTACATGCTATGGTCAGGTGCTGACAAGGACGTCCAAGTTTACTTCAATGGCACTCCTTCGGCGACGGTAATAGTTCTCCCCTTCCCCTCGCAAGCTGTCCATCTGATAAGATCCTGTCGGGTGACCTAGGTCGTGTTCGGTATTGACATCGTCGCTCCCAAGCACTTCGGGAGTGCCCCCATCGACTTGGTCGTGTCGGGTCCGAACGAGGGCCAGAACAACGGGCCTTTCTTGTACACCTTGAGCGGCACAATCGGCGCTACCTATACCGCCGTGGAACGCGGAGTGAGTGCTATTATTGTACGTATGGCAGACGACGCTGAATGATGTTCATACTATAGATTCCTGCCATCGCCTTCTCCGCAGGCAACTCCACCCATCGCTCTTTCACCACTAACACGGGCGATGCCAATGACCCCGCCAACTTGGCCGCCAAGGTATAGTTCGCCCCCCGGTTCCACTGAGTCAGATGCTCACGAAACGCCTAGGTTGTGGCGGACCTTGTACGTGCGCTGTCCGACAAAGTGAATGTAACACAGGAGCGCCTCTTGCCGCTAGGAATCGGCTTGACGTTGGTATCAGACAATGCTTTCAGCAGGCATCCTCTGATCAAGTATTGCAGTGTCAACATCCCCACTTTCGGTCCTGGCAACAACTGCACGGCTGTACGTACCGTAGTGTGCAGCGCGGATGTTGGTACCAAGCTGACCGCCGTTGCGTCCAGCCCCCATTCACTTTCACGCGACTCACAGGTGGTGCGACCGTGAACCAAATCACTCTGGACCCTACGACTGGCTTCCCTGTCTCCAAAGACCTGTAAGAGCTCCCGGAAATGGTCTACCAGGTTATGCTTCAGCTGACATACAATTCGTTCAGCGAGGCGCGCGGTATCAACGCGAACATCAACGGCATCCGCGAGGATCCCGGTATGTTTACACTTGTCCTTGCGAAAATGTGTGTAGACGCTGAGGAGCGACGTTGTAGGCGAGACCCCCACCAGCGCGGAGTGCGAGACGGCAGTCAGCGTCTTCGCAGTGGACTACGACGCTCCCGAGGGCATCGCTAAGCCCATCCAGAAGCGCATCCGGCACAATATCCGGGCCAATAATCTGCTTTGAGGGCGGAACGCGTTGGTCAGATTGTGCTGGTAGAACAGAGTGCATCCTATGCTACATCGTAGTCTCCGCATTTTGTTGTGACACCAATGGCAGACGATCGATGATGCCTGAGGTCTTGATTCTTAGGAGCATGGGCGATGGTTGACCTTGTACTTTGTCGGCCGCACCAAAAAATCAGTCATCTCCTGTTACTACTCCCGCCGGGATTCGAACCCGGAACCCCCAGATCATAGCCAAGAATCATCTTAACGGGCTATAGGAATCTGATATCATAGCCATTAGACGACGAGAGCATACTCGTGATTCCCCGCAGTCCGGGACCCACCGACGTTCCCTAGCTAGGTTACCGTGTCCGTACCACAGCTCAACAACTAAATAGAGCTCTTGTGAGGCTCTTCCCTCTGATTATGGACGTGCGTACGATAGTATCAATCATCATCGAATGTGATTCGCCGCGCGGCGTTGAGTAGTAGTACTCCTGACCGCCTGCCAATTTGGGCCAAGCTAAGGGTGAGCGCGATCCGACAAACAGCGGTAAACAACGCGTTCGACATGGCCAACACCACCGTACGCGGCGCGACCGCCATCCACGGCCAGAACCCTCAGGTACGCACCTCGCCACCGTGTGGACGGAAGACATTCATAGCTGAATGGGCAGTATCTAGTCGAATCTGTCATCCGGAACCGCATCTATGAGTCGGCCTATTGGAAGGAGCATTGTTTCGCGCTGACTGGTACGTTTGCTACACCCCGCGCTCGAGGTCTGCATGCTGACTTCGCCCTGATGTACAGCGGAGACAATCATTGACAAGGCCATTGAGCTGAAGGCTATTGGCGGCGTGTATGGCAACCAGAAGCCCACGGAGTTCCTATGCCTGCTCCTTAAGCTCTTGCAAATCCAGCCGGAAAAGGAGATTCTACTAGAGTACTTACAGGCGGATGAGTTCAAGTACGTATCAACATTGGCAGTCCGTTGGGTGAGAAACTGAAGGAGAATTTCAGATATCTACGCGCGTTGGCGGCGATGTATATCCGCATGACGTTCAGACCCGTAGACGTCTACGAGGTATTGGAACCTTTGCTAAAGGATTATCGAAAACTACGATATCGAGGCATGGGTGAGTATCGCCTTGTCGGTTCTCTACGTTTTCATCAGCTCATGATCACGCAGGCGGGTACTCCATTATACACATGGACGAATTCGTGGACCAGCTTCTTACGGAGGAGCGTGTCTGTGACCTCATCCTACCCCGCATCACAAAACGCGACGTGCTCGAAGACCTGGAAGAGATAGGCCCAAGAAAGAGCCGGCTACTCGATGCCATGGAGGGCAAAAGCGAACATGGCAGCGAGAAAAGCCGTAGTAGGAGCCGGAGCAGTGACAGGAGCGGACGTTCGCGGAGCCCAGCGAGTGCACGGAGCCGCTCTCGCTCAAGAAGTTCGAGCAGGGGCCGGAGTCTCAGCCGAGGGAGCAAGGCGCCCTCGTCGCCGGGTTCTCGATACGTCTCTCGCAGCCGTAGCCGTTCTCGTTCAGGGTCCGTGTATCGCTCGCGCAGCCGCAGTATCTCTCCCGACCGGCTTGATGGGTCTGCAAATGGCTCGCCGCCGCGGTTCCGCTCTCGTAGCCGCAGCATCTCTCCCGATCGTATGGACACTACCGGGTGACTGTCGTATCGTCGCACTGTGCCCTTGTATTCTATGGTCTTTCGATTGTAGCTGCTATGTCTGAAGCCTTCCGCTCGTGAGCAAGTCCTCGTGATGTGTTCCTACGAAACATGTTTCGGGGTATAATGATGACTACAGTTTAGTGATGCGAATCTAGTACATGAACGTACCCGTTTGCTATACTACAGTACCGTTGTAGAAGCGCAATCCCAACGAAAGGTTCCCGACGTCATCTTGAGTAAGCGCCATGATTCTCAATGGAGGGGATGGGCGGCAATTGCCGCCTGCTACCACCCAGGGACTGTCCGAGTACCGAAGTTCGGAGTACTTACGAGCGGATGAACTTCAGGGTAAGTGCACTAGTACTGAACATCCTCAACGCATTGAAAATACTGACAGTCCGACTTTGCCCTATAGCCGCGTCCGATAAGCAGGCTGTTCCGCAGACCTTTCGTAACGATGTCTAAGCCGGTGCTGGTAATATGCGGGACCACAGGAGTGGGGAAGTCTAAGCTCAGCATCGAGTTGGCCCTTTCCTTGTCCAAGGGAAGTGACAAGCACCCATACCGCGGGGCGAGGATCATCAACGCCGATTCGATGCAAGTATATACTGGCATGGACGTCATTACCAACAAAGTCCCGGTCGAAGAGCGTTGCGGCGTTGAGCATCTCCTGATGGACTACAAGCAACCAGGCGAACAGTTGACTGGTCCAGAATGGATTAAAGATGCGATACACGCGGTATGCGTGCACCCCACTGTGGAAGGTACTGCTAAGTTATTCATTGGCCGTAGATCGACGAAACCCATAGTCGGAACCAAATTCCCATCGTGGTCGGCGGGACTTCGTATTGGATCCAACACCTCATCTTCCCCGAACGTATGGCATCTCTCGACAAGTCTGAGAGCGATGCGCAGCCAGCCGACAGTCCTCCTCCGCCTTCGGAGGCCTTCGCCAGTGCCCTCGCTGCGCTTCCGCCCGAGTTGCTCGATCTTTTCAATAACCTGCCCGACCAGGCGCCCATAGCTGACGACGACCCCTCGACCGCACACAAATTACACGACCTGTTGTCCGCACTCGACCCGCTGGTGGCACAGCGGTGGCACTGGAGGGATGCGCGGAGAGTCCTCACGTCCCTCCGCGTGATTCAGGAGAACCGTCGACTTGCGAGCGAGGTCATTAAAGACCAATCCAGTATAGTGCCAAAGCCGAGGTATTCTCTGACGTGCTCTTCCGAGGGGCAGGTTAACCGAAGTCCTCGACGACAGGTACCGCACACTATGTTTCTGGTTGTATGCGGAACCGAAGGTGCTCAAACCCCGGCTTGACGCCCGAGTCGACCAAATGATTGAGGTACGATTCATCTGTTAGAAGGCAGTGACGAGCATAAACTCAAGCATAACGGCACAGTAGCAAGGTCTCTTAGACGAGATTCGGACCTTGAGGCGCATCGCTTCCGCAGCGAACGAATCCGACTCGCAGCCGCAGTCTACAGAGGGGCGGCGCATGGACTACACGCTTGGCATATACCAGGCTATCGGTAAGCCGTCCGTTTGGAGGCCATAGGACTGCCGTCTCATGAGAATCTATACAGGGTACAAGGAATTTCATGACTATCTCGGCGCACCCGAACCTTCCGAGGCGGCGTTCAGGCAAGCAGTGGAACAGATGAAGCTCGGCACAAGGCGATATGCAAAGCGGCAGGTGACATGGCTCCGCAACAAACTACTGCCCGCTGTGAACATCGCAAACGCCGTCAGCCTTGCCGAAGATGGACGCCCGATCGTCCCAACATACCTGCTGGATGCGACAGGTAAGTCGCGCAGCTCACGACCGAGCAACGATCAGTGACCGGCAGTGTCTAGAGCTGGGAGATGCGTGGAAAACGAACGTCATGGACGTCGCCGAGCGTATAACAACGGGTGTGTTTTGCGCCTCTCTCGCGAGTCCTTCGTCTGATATATCCCCCGCAAAGGCTTCTTGGAAGATAAGCCGCTGCCAGACCCATTGACGCTTTCTCCAAGAGCGTCGGAGATGCTCTCGGTGCGCGAGAAGCCCACGGAGTATGTCCCATCTTGGCTCGTGTGCTGGACGTTGTCTGACTGATTGGCTACGCAGTCCCGTTGCAGTGCTCACTGCGAATCAGCGGAGGGTATGCGAGGTCTGCACGGTCGACCCCGAGCAACCAGTCATGGTCGATGGAGGCGCTTGGGAGACGCATGTGCGGAGTCGTGGTCATCGCTACATGACGGGGAAAGGTCAAAAACGCCGTGAAGCCTCTCCTGGAGGACACCCTACCACGGACAACTCGACTACTGAGCCTGAGGCTCTCGCATCATGACCTACAGCCCATCCAGTACTTTCGGCACGCTGACTGTTGGGTTACATTGCCAAGAAAGGCTTTCAATCATTCGATGTACGAGTTACAAGCATAAGGCACTTCTGTTAACGGTGTGGTGTTTTGTGAATGTGAGGATAATCGGCGGTTTCCGAGACTGAGCGTTCGTGAGTACGACAGAGAAAGTGTGTTTCAAGTGGGGGGACTGCGGTGAGTAATCATAGTAGCTGCAGCTCACTCCTCGTCGGCCCAACGGATCAGCCAATCCTCCCAGCCCTCCCACTCTGCCTCCGGATCCTCCGAGTCGGCGGACTCGAAGAGCGGGGGGTGCTCGTCGCCCGGAGGCGCGCCCGGGGGAACGTGTCCCGGCTTTCGGAGCGGGTTCAATAGCCTGTCGACGATGTGCAGCACACCGTTGCGCGTCGGGATGTCGGAAAGGACGACCGGCACGCCGTGCGCGTGCGTCACCGTCTGGTAGAAGGTGCGGGCGAACGGCCCGTGGCCGAAGGTGATCTCGTGCTGGGCGACGTGCACGTTCACGGGGTGGTCCGCGAAGAGGGTCGGGATGGTGATGTTCCGGCTGTAGACGACCTTGTGTCCGGGCCATTCGTGTGGCGGACCATGAGGACCATCTCCAGGGGGCGGGGGCGGGAGCGGGGCGTGTTGAGGAGGATGAGGACCATGCTCGAACGGCGGGTGTCCGGGAGGCGGCGGCGGAGGGAAATGAGGCCCATGGGGAGGGAAGTGAGGCCCATGGGGAGGGAAGTGAGGACCCTCATGCTCTGGGAAATGAGGGCCATCGCCGGGGAAGTGGGGAGGGAAAGGAGGGGGGTGATGAGGTCCTTCATGCCCGTGATGGGGAGGAGGGGGCGAAAAGTGGTAGTGGTAGTGGATTTGCGGCGGAGGCGGAGGAGGGAGGTGCGGGAAGTGCGGTCCATCCCCATGACGGGGGTAGTGGGGAGGAGGCGGGGGCGGGGGCGGGGGTGGAACAGGGCCAGGGTGATGTGGGCCAGGAGCGGGGAAGTGGGGCGGAGGCCCTTGCTGATACTGGGGTTGAGGTTGTGGTCCACTGTGCTGCACCCGTGAACACGCGCCATGGCCACGAGGGACAGGCTCGGCGCCCCTCAGCGGGGGAGGAGAGGTTATGGCACCTTCGAAGTGGGCCAAAACTTCGCTGTTGCTCTGCATTGCGTTCCAGGACATATCGCCTTCCCATACGCGGCGCTTGTGTGCGGCGTCAGACTCGGAAGCGTTGTGCAGGTAGTCTGCAGAGAGCGTCAATGATAGACTTCCGGTGCGGCCGCTCGCGGGTACTGACCAGCATGAAGAACCACCTCGGGGACGACATGAAATTGCAACAGCTTCTTCAACACCTTCTCACCCAGAGGGGAGAACAGGAAGAACTTGAGTCTCTTCGGCAGCCGTGCGAACGCCTTGTTCGTCGGCGCAAAGAACGTGACGGCGGGAGAGCCGTCCACGGTGTGCTTTCCATCGGCGTTGGGCACCTCGCGCCATTCAATGTCACCTGTCAGACCTACACGTTGGAGAGCGGAGGTCTTCGTGATACTGAGTTAAGGCGTTGACTTGGGGAGGATGACAGGGACGTACCAGAACAGAGAACTGCTCCGTGAAGAAGAACCCGAGCTGGAAGCTAGACGGCGGGGGAAGGACGGGGTGGTTGACGACGTGGATCAAACCTACGGCGTAGTGCAAGGTCAGCCAGAACGAAACCAGACTGTGCGCCGCAGCTCACCATTCTTAGTCTTGATGTCGCCCCACACGACCCGGGACACGACGTTCACGTCCACGTTCACGGGCGAACGCAAGCCGGGGCGTGCTCCGACGCGAACACGAAGCGGTTCGCCATCGAGCGATCCATCGGGCAGCGTCAACGAGGTCGCGTATGTCACGTTCTTTCCGAGTTCGACAACGGGCAAGGCCTTCGGCAAGGTCTCGTACTTGAGAATAGCCTTGAGAATAGCTTTGAAGATCGCCTTCCTGTCCTTGTCGTCATGACTGTCAACCTGGGCGAGGCCCTCGGCGGCAGCGAGCGTGTCGAGATAATCACTGTCGAAGGCGTACTCGGCGTCATCATCGCCGCGGCGCGGGTCACGCTTAGGGGGCTGGGGCAGGGCCCAGTCGGGAGTAGCGAAGAAGGTGAGGCTATAGACGAGAATGAGCGTCCAACTTCATATCGCTATTCCGGAGAACGTACTTGGCAGAAGTGTCATTGAGAAGGCCGGTGATGTCGTCAGTATAGTTGATAACCTTCAACAAGCGAGAGAACCTGCCCAGTCGTCAGTTCGGGCATGCACATACATATGCACTCAGGCAAAAGACTCACTCCTTGTGGCTTTCCAGGAACTGGTAGATCGTCAGGTTCGACCAATCCGGAGGCGGATGGTGCGGATGTCCCTGTGGGTCCTCCGGGTGGCCCGGCTTCGGCGGACGAGGATCCGGGGGCACGCCGGGCCAGTTGGGATGACCTCCGGGCGGGCCAGGGAAGGCTCCCCAGCGATGGCCAGGCCTAGGTGCCTCGGGCTCATCGGGCGGCGGCGGGACGGGGTGTTGCGGTCCCCCATGGTGCTCGGTGCCCGAAGACTCGAAGTGGACGTCCATGACTGTCTGGGGCGCGCCAGGGACCCACTCCCAAGCACCGCTTCGGTGGCGGAGTGGGTTCGGGCTCGCTTCGACGAAGTCGTCTTGAGCGTATACATTACGTCCTCCGGTCGGGTCGACGGCGTCCGCGTACGCCTCCGCGTGGTCCCATTCCGGGACGCGCGCAGAGGCCAGCAGACCGCCGTACACGACCGCAAGCACGGTGTGCGTGAGCAGCATGTTGGTGGTCGAGAAGAGACAGGGGACCCGGGCGTGGGATGCGGAGCGGCTCCCAATCACCCACCGCGCAGGTATATGTACTTGCGCGCAGGGTCTACGAGCGTGCTAGGCCTGTGATGAGCCGATGACATTATCAGGAGCCTTCAGAGTGGCTCATTTCCGTTGCGGACCCGCAGTCTCTGCGCTCAGACCGCAGCCAGGGGCGGAGTCCTGACGCGGCACAGCGGCGCGCCCGAGCCAGTGAGAAGTTCGCAGGTCGACCCGAGCCTCGGCCGCGAGCTGTATTCGATCGCCATCCGCAGCAGACTGGCGAGCAATGTGCAATACCTCAAGCCACTGACGGACTGGGTCGCGCTCTTGAACATATCATCAAGTGGCTCATGCTCGCGATCCTCGCGATCCACCACCGGAAGCATTCTCGAACCAGGGCGGAGAGGAAAGGAAACCGAGAGAGGAGGTTTGAGGACGGCGTGATGCAGACATCATCCAAGCAAGTCGCTCAATAGCGGTGAGTTCGAACACAAGCTCTCGAGCAGCGCGTGAAGAGATGAAGAGGAAGGAGACTATGCGACATACAAAACGTGAATGGTTGGGTATCAGTCCGTCCTTTACTCTACTAGCTGCCGGAACTTCTCCTGGATCTCGTTGTACAATGCGTCCATCTTCTGCTTGATGGGCTCCTTTCCTTGCGATGGCGACTGCAGAGACAGCTCGTGAGTACACTAGCAGAGCAGTGAAATGAGTTGATGCACCGACCTCAAACTTCATCTGGGAGAGCTTGAACATCAGGTCGCTCGCAGAGTCCCGGATCTTCGCGAACGTAACGTCGCCCTGCGCGACTGCGCGCTGGGCGGCATCGTGGAACGCAACGAAGTTGCGCAGCATCGCGCTCGTCTTGTAGAACGGGCAGAAGCGGTCGTACTCGCTCATGCCGTTCTGCTGCAGGAAGTCATCCTTGAGCATGCGCGCGACCTCGAGCGTGATCTTGTCGTTCTCGCCGAGCGCGCTCTTGCCGACGAGCTGGACGATCTCGGCGAGGTCCTCCTCTTTCTGCAGGATCTCCTTCGTCTTCGTCCGCAGCTCGACGAATCCGGGCTCCGTCGTCTCGTAGTGCGGTTCGAGCACCTTCGTGTACTTCGAGTACGAGAGCGACCAGTTGACGGAGGGGAAGTGCTTCCGCTGCGCGAGCTTCTTGTCGAGACCCCAGAACACTTGCACGATGCTGAGCGTCGCCGCAGTGACCGGGTCTGAGAAGTCACCACCGGGGGGAGAAACGCTAGATGCACTATTAGCTCACAGCTCGGGCCGACTTGACTCAGGGTCACTTACGCCCCAACGATCGAGACAGTCCCCTGACGGACGGGGTTACCGATACAGGTGACCTTACCGGCACGCTCGTAGAAGCCAGCCAACTTAGTTCCGAGGTATGCGGGGTAACCGGAGTCGGCGGGCATCTCAGCCAGACGACCAGAGATTTCACGGAGAGCCTCAGCCCAACGTGACGTCGAGTCCGCCATCATGGAGACGTTGTTACCCTGGTCACGGAAGTACTCCGCAAGCGTGATACCAGTGTAGATGGACGCTTCACGGGCGGCGACGGGCATGTTAGAAGTGTTCGCGACGAGAGTAGTGCGCTTCATGATGGGTTCTTGACGGTCGCCGACCTCCATGGTGAGCTCGGGGAACTGGGATGACGTCAATATGCGCAGCCTGAAGTGGCATGAAGAGAGAGGGTCTTACATCCATGAGTACCTCGGCCATCTATATGATTCTCAAATGAGCTTTCCGCCTTCGCGAGTATTCGGCCGTCGGTAGACATACCTCGTTACCGCGCTCACCGCAACCGACGTAAATGATGATGTCGCTGTTCGAATACTTAGACAAGGCTTGCGAAATGACCGTCTTGCCGCAACCGAAAGCACCAGGGATGGCCGTGGTACCACCCTGCACGCAGCTGTATGACATGCTCAGCGCGCGCATAGGATATCAATCTCAGGCTCACTTACGGGAAGAGGGCATCCAAGATACGCTGACCGGTAAGTAGAGGGTAGTCCGCGGTGTGCTTCTCCGTGACTGGCCGGGGTGCACGGACGGGCCACACCTGCATCATAGTGTGTTTGGTGACCTTGCCCTCGAACTCGGTCTCCAGCACGACATCCTGGATGCGAGTTACGCATGAGCGATCCGGCTATTCGGATGGTTGCTTGCAACACTCACATCCACCGCATAGCTGCCCTTGTCAGCGATATGCGTGATGGTACCGAGCCCGCGGGGACCGAGCATGATCTTGTGGTTGTCAACGAGGGAGTTTTCGTACACGCGCCCGAAGATGTCACCTCCAGAGATGTGGTCCCCGACCTGTGCGAGATGTGTTCAGAATGCACGGCAAGCGGGCCTCTTTCTCGGTGCTCCGTACCTTGAAGTTAACGGGGTTGAAGTCCCATTTCAGTGTCCGGTCGAGTGCCTCGGTGTTGATACCTCTGGGGATGTAGATCGACTTCGAGAGCTCTTGAATGGACTGCAGGGATATGTTAGGATCCTATCAGTAGTATCTCGGAGCATGACATACTCGGAGTGGCCGCTGGATACCGTCGACGATGTTACCCATAAGACCTGCGCGGATAATCAGCGGATGCCATGCAGCACGCTGTATGCACACATACCAGGTCCGAGCTCTACACTGAGCGGCTTGCCCGTGCGCAGGACGGGATCACCGACGGTGACGCCGGAGGTCTCCTCGTAGACCTGGATCGTCGCCTTGTCCGCGTCGATACGAATGACCTCTGCCCCCCGTATTGATTTGGTGTATATTACAATATATTTGACGCGGGCACGTACCACCTACAAGCTCGTCATGGCCGACACGGACGAGCTCGTACATGGCGGAGCCGGTCATGTTCTCCGCGATGACGACAGGACCGGACACGCCGAAAACCTGACCGAAGCGCGACTCGCGGTGCTCATCTCTGATCTTGGGAAGGTCTCTCTTCGCGTTGTCGAGGGCGCCGGCCATCGTGTCAAAGGTATGGAGGAGAGGTGCAGTGAAGAAGGGCGCAACGCTCGCGGTGCGCAAGGACTCGCAGGCGCCCAGGGCCGACTGACGACAGTGCACCAAGTCCGGTAACCTCCCGGCGACTGGCCCCGAGTCTGGATTGCCCCGGAAAGGTAGGAGGAACAGACAGACGCCCGTGTATGGGCGCCAACGCGCGTGAATGAGAGTGACGCGTCCTCTGGCGAGCACAGGTGCGCCTCTGACCAAGCGTGTCTGCACATCCGTCCTCTACCACCATCGTTCACCACCACATCATACACAATGCCGCCGAAAGCGTGAGTTGCATACAACGCTTGCTATATACCCCGCTAATGTTGCTATTCCAGTGATTGGGAGAAGTGTATGTCTCCATGTATGCACGGGGACGTAATACGGTACTGACTAGCGTGCAGGGGAGAAGAAGGCTGACGACAAGGAGGAAAAGGAGATCAAGCGTGAGTCCCTCCGTTGCTTTGCGGTGCTTGCGCTGACCCACAATGCAGCTCTCGACGACAGTGACATTCAAATCCTGAAGACATACGTACGTCCCTCTGTTCTCGTGCGCCTACCAGTGCCTCACCTGTTGTGTAGGGCCAAGGACCATATGCTGCTCGTCTGAAGAAGCTTGACCAAGATATCAAGGAGGTACAGAAACGCATAAACGAGAAGCTTGGTGCGTGCAGGAACGTTCGTGACTCCGTTCACCGTTCTCATATGGCTGCAGGTGTCAAGGAGTCGGACACTGGTCTCGCGTCGCCCAACCTCTGGGACTTGCCCGCGGACAGGCAACGGATGGGCGAGGAACACCCCCTCCAAGTCGCGCGGTGTACCAAGATCATCCCCATGGACCCCGAAGCCGCAGAACGCGCTCGCGCCGTCAATCCCGAAGGTGCTGTACAAGGCCAAAAGGGTGCCGACGAGCAGGACAAGTATGTCATCAACATCAAGCAGATTGCCAAGTTTGTTGTTGGTCTGGGAGAGCGTGTCGCGCCCACGGATATCGAGGAAGGAATGCGGGTTGGGTACGCGTACCAGTATGCACATTCGCGCTCGTACTGATTGCCTGGGCAATAGCGTGGACCGGAACAAGTACCAGATCCAAATCCCTCTTCCCCCGAAGATTGACGCGTCCGTGACGATGATGCAAGTCGAGGAGAAGCCCGACGTGACTTACTCCGACGTTGGTGGTTGCAAGGAGCAGATTGAGAAGCTGCGCGAAGTTGTCGAGACCCCTCTGCTTTCGGTATGTAACACACAATTACTCGCACTCTACATATCTAACCTCTGCACAGCCCGAACGTTTCGTCAACCTCGGCATTGACCCGCCGAAAGGTGTCCTACTCTTTGGCCCACCTGGAACTGGCAAGACGCTCTGCGCGCGTGCAGTAGCAAACCGAACAGATGCCACCTTCATCCGTGTCATTGGTTCCGAGCTCGTGCAGAAGTACGTCGGTGAGGGTGCGCGTATGGTTCGGGAGTTGTTTGAGATGGCGCGGAGTAAGAAGGCGTGCATCATCTTCTTCGACGAAGTCGACGCTATCGGTGGTGCGCGGTTCGACGATGGCGCGGGTGGTGATAACGAGGTTCAGCGGACGATGCTGGAACTCATCAACCAGCTCGACGGTTTCGATCCTAGAGGAAACATCAAAGTCCTCATGGCCACTAACCGGTACGTCTGAACCCCCGAGGCTCCTGCAATGGTGTCAGCTAACGTTGCCTACCAGTCCGGATACGCTCGACCCCGCGCTCCTACGTCCTGGTCGTTTGGATCGTCGCGTAGAGTTCTCATTACCCGACGTTGAAGGTCGCGCCCACATTCTGCGTATCCATGCACGAAGGTCAGTCACCATTGCGATGCTCTCGAGCGAACGGTATGCCTGACCTTGCTAAACAGCATGAGCGTTGAGCGCAACATCCGCTTCGACCTGATTGCTCGTCTATGCCCGAACACGACCGGTGCCGAGCTGCGGTCAGTGGCGACAGAGGCGGGAATGTTCGCTATCCGTGCACGGCGGAAGGTCGCCACAGAGCGCGATTTCCTGGACGCGGTCGAGAAGGTCGTCCGCCAAGGCACGAAGTTCTCCAGCACGTAAGTCTCTGCCAGTTCCCACTAGTCAGAGTATACGCTGACCAGGATCACTGTACAGACCCCTGTACCAAGTGTATAACTAGATTAGTAGTACCCTCCCATGTCTTTCATACGCTGTTTTGTTATCGGACAATAATGCTGGTTTGTCTCCTACATTCTAAGAACGCGTGCATAGTTGAGATCCGGACGTGAGTGTCCCCATATTGAGCATGGCGGCATGTGCGAGCGCTGTGGGGGTGGGCGCGCGTCATATGAGTCCGTCGCGCGACGCGTCTGAGCCCAAGCTCCGTCTGTACAAAGCCCGCCTGACATGTCTTCCGCACCACCCACACTCTCCTGGTCCCTGCCCACGCACGCACCCCGGACTTCGCGAGCTCACAACCAGACTACACGATGAGAAGGGTGACGGCAGTCGCCAACATCGCCCGGCGGAAGCAGCCAACTCTCCGTCTCGGAACGAGTAGCCGACGACCAGAGACCTGCTTCTCCCATCCCCGCCAATTCCATAGCAGTACCAGACGACATGACTTCCACTTTCACGCCGAGCCGTCGCAGGAGAACGCCCTCCCTGCAGCAGAGCTATCGCGCCTCATAGAAGAACACGCGAAGCAGCCGCCCCGGCCCCTCACTCTGCGCACACTCCTTTCTCTCGCACGTCCGCTCACGCCCGAGTCGGTGCTCAAGTCCGTCGAGTATGTCTTCGCGGAGATCCCGAGGCGGTTGGCGATGCGAGCCCGCTCGCTGGAGTACCTGCCGTTCATAGTGGGGATGAACCCATTCATCGCGCGGACGCTGCAGGCGCACCGGAGGGCGTTCGAGTTCCTCATCAAGCACCCGCCCGTGACGACGCTGGAGGACAATGCGCGGTTCATCGAGCAGCTATCTGAGCTCGTGCAGAGCCATGCGAACGACATCCCGGCGATGGCTAAGGGGTGAGTGTTTACCACAGCTGGAGTATGCAGGCTGGTATGCTGACCATGCGGTATGGGATTGGTTTCGTAGCTTCCAAGAATGCGCGAGGTACCTGACCCCTGAGCAGATCAGCGAGTTCCTGGATAGCACGATTCGTAACCGGATAGCCGTCCGCCTCATTGCGGAGCAGCACATTGCTATCTCGCGAGACCTTGCGCGCGGGGACAGCGAGGGAAACCACCTCGGCGTGGTCGACCTGAAGTGTTCCCCGAAGGAGATGATTGGTGTATGTGGCTCCTTCGTGAGCGACCTGTGTGAGGCAACGCTGGGTGCGAGCCCGCAGATTGTCATTGACGGAGATGTGGACGCTACGTTCGCGTGAGTACCTCGGAAACGTGGAGAGTGCACACCGAAACACGAGAACTAACGTCCCCCGGCGCAGATACGTGCCCGTGCACCTCGAGTACATCCTCACCGAGATCCTCAAGAACTCCTTCCGCGCGACAGTCGAGTGGCACCAAAGGCAACACTCCTACTCCTCCACCGCGCCCATCCCGCCCGTCGTGATCACCATCGCCGCCCCTCCGCCGCCCAGCACGCCCGCGCACGCCTCCGCGCCCTCGCTCCTCCCCGCGCCGCGCCCGCGCTACCTCTCGATGCGCGTGCGCGACCAGGGCGGCGGCGTCCCGCCCGCGAACATGTCCCGCATCTTCTCGTACTCGTTCACCACCGCTGGCCGGGGCGCCGCCGCGGCGGGAGCGGCGGGGTCGTCGTGGGACGACGAGGGCCTGGGCGGCGGGCCGTATGCTGCGCAGCATATCGGCGGGAGCGCGGCGCTCGACCATGCGCCTGGCTCGGGCGGGCATGGCGAGAGCTTGTTTGCGGAGATCGCAGGGCGCGGGGTGCAGATGGGCATGGGCACCATTGCTGGGTTGGGGTATGGGTTGCCGATGAGCAGGCTCTATGCAAGGTAAGGCAGCGCGATGCGGTGCGAGGAGTTTGTGCTGACTTGTGAGTAGGTATTTCGGCGGATCGTTGGATTTCAAGTCTTTGGATGGTTGGGGTGCGTCCACTGATACTTTTATATACCCGCTGATCGACTGAACCGCACGCTTACAGGTAGCGATGTGTTCATCAAGCTGCGTTGCTTGGATGATGGTGGGGATATTGAGATATAGACCTACCCTATGTACTTGTACGAGGTTGGCACACATGCACAGCACTACCGTCTTGCATTCGCGCACTCGAAGGCTACAAGCATCAAGCTCGGTCGATTGGAACCTCAAGCATCGTACCACAACAGCTTTGTGCGAGAGAAGGTGCACCCGAGTGCCATCTGATTATTGCGGAAGAGAGCCGATGATGCGACGGGAAATAATGGGGGTAACAGGCAGAAGACAAATAACAACAGCGGGTCGACTTGCGGATGGAGAGTAGAGAGAGAGGGCAAACGTGGATGGCGGGGGCGATGCGTCAGGGAATAAAGTACAGGGAACCGAATGGGGTATTGGATAGCAAGGACCAACTAGAACAGACCAGCTCGGGAAGTCGTCAGCATACGATAGTAGAGATCATGTGTAGTTTGCGGGGGGTCGATTAGGGTAGCGGCGGTGGTCCGTGTGATCAAGGTATCCCGGTCATGGAAATCATCTTGCGGTGGTCTGAGGCGCAGATCAGCGTCCTGTCCTGGCCGCTGTCATTGAACTGAAACTCACCATGGTACGGCTGGAGTGGTATGATGACATGGATTGTGCTTGGGACGACCTGTACGACCTCGAAGTCGAGCCTAGGGTATTCGTTGACGTACTCGGCGTGGTCGGCACCCCCGAGGTGCGGGCACTGCGCGCAGTGAGGGGCGTCGGCGCACTGATCATCGACTTCTTCGGGGTCTCTGTAACCTTGGTGTTGCGGCTTCCGAGGTTCGACGACGCGGATTGCAACAACGCCTTCGCCGTGCTGGGCGAGGGGTTCGAAGCCTTTGATCGTCGACCTGCAGTGATGTACGGGTGCCGCAAGGCCGCCTGAGGCTTCAGGCGACGCTCGGGATCCCACACCAGGCACTTCGAGATGAAGTCAACGAAGAGATCGTCGGAGGGGTTCTTGAGCGCCTGCGCCAGGGTTTTGGTGCCAGGACGTCGTCTCTTGCCCTTCGAGTTGACAACAGGTCGGGGGGCCCCTGTCGTGTCTGCTACTATGGTCAGAACTGGAACTGGACGATCATCTCTTAAAGTAGCATACCGAAGAAGAGCCTCTTGCGGGAGCTCCGGTTGATGAAGTCCTTGTCTGGCACCCCGAGTACTTCCATGATGCAAGCAAGCTGTTCTTGCTCGTTCTCACCAGGGAAGATCGGGAAACCGGTGTACAGCTCCGCCATGATACAGCCCAAGCTCCACATGTCGATAGCCATATGATAGTTCATGCCGAGAATGACTTCGGGTGACCGGTAGAAACGACTCTGGATGTATGTGTAGACTAACGCAAGGCGTCAGCATCGAGCTCCGCGGTAGGCCCGCGGGTTAAGCTTACTTTTCTCGTGTTCGAAACAGCTGCTACCGAAATCAATAACCTTGATGGCACTCTTGGCGGGATGACGGAGGAGGACGTTCTGAAAGAGAATGTAAGCCAGTGGACGCGTACTTGTAGCATTGAAACGTACCTCGGGCTTCAGATCACAGTGCACGATGCGATGGTGGCGCATGAGGGACAACGACTGCAACATCTGGCTCGTGAAGCGGCGGATGAGAGCAGTCGTGAACCCGTGGAAGTTGTTCGCCTTGATCAGCTCGTAGAGGTTGATGCTCAGGAGCTCCATCGCAATGCACAAGTGACCGCGGAAGTAGAAATGCTCCGTCATCTTGATGACATGGTGCTTCTCCTCAGCGTCCTGGACGATTGTCAATATACTGGGCGAGAGGGTGGCAACAGCTGCGACAGCTCACCCATTTCCGCAGGTTCTCGAGGATCTTGATCTCGACAAGGGCCTGGTGGTGGAAGCGCTTCTTGTTCCGGATGATCTTGATAGCGACGGATTCCCCGGTGCCATGGTCCCGACACTGCAGCACTTGACCAAACGAACCCTTGCCGAGCGTGTCGATGACCTCGTAGCGGTAAGCCAGGTGGTCGTGGTTGACCACCTGGTAGTCACCCCGCTCGTCGTCGTAACCGTAGTTGTTGGTCGAGTTGTCCGGGGTAGCCATCTTCTTGTCACTCCGCGCGCCGATGTAGTAGACCGCCTCGAAGTCCAAGATCTCCTTGCACTCGTACTCGGACAGCCAACGCGCCTGGTCGCTCTTCAGGACGGCTATATTGAACGGGTTAACGAACATACACACCCAGAGAACGGGTCAAGCGCATACCTTGTGGCGGGAGTGCGGGTGCGGGCGGAATAGGCTCGGGGAAGCGAAGTAGCGCCTCAAGATCCTCCAGCTTGGAGCCCGTCTGAATCTTCTTGGCCTGTTGTCTCCGGATGTACTGCATCATCTCCTCGTCACCCAGCAGCTCCTCCTCATCCACCGAGCTGGGTGCCGGCGACGGCGTGGAGAGCGACTGTCGACTTGCAGATGGTGATCCGATCGTCTGCTGGATGCTCGGAGTAGACGAAGAATTGGATGACCGGGCAGTAGGGAGAGACATCTTCGGGCTGAGAAGCTTGAGGCCCTTCGAGGGCGACAGAGCGGAGAAGCGATGGTGAGAGTGGCTTTGCTGAGGCTGGTCATGGTGTGCGATAGAGGAAGTGGAAGCGACTGAGCTCGTCGAAGACTTGCGGAGGCCGAAAGACATGGATTCCCGGTTCTTGCGAGGGATGGTCGTGCCATTGGTCGTAGAGTTCGTGGACACCTGCCGAGGGACGCGGGATGATGTCGTGGTCGATGGAGAGGCCCTGACAGAGTGACGTTGCGTGGAAGGTGTCGCCTTCGTGTTCGAGATCTGTCCGTTCTCCAACACCCCGAACTCGTTCATCGTGTCGTTCCCGGCGGTCGGAGACGCTCCACGGGAAGGCACAAGTCCGCTGGACGATCCCACGATCATGCTCGCACGCCGGCTTCCGCCGTTCGCCTTGAGCGTCGGCGAGTTTGCGGCAGACGACCGGCTCGAGATCCTGGGAATCTTGGTCGGAGTCTCCTTCGAAAGAGCACCAGAGGTGTTCAACGCGGAGATGGGAGGGGCCTCCTTGGCGTCACGGACGACAGGCTGCAGTCCTCCAACCGAAGGGGAGCCGGCAATCGTGGGGAGCGGTTGGTGGCGGCGGAGGGACGTGTCGGACTGCTTCTGCATAGAGCTCACCGTCTGGGATGTAGCCCGAGAGCCCGCCCTCGCGCCACTACCGTTCTGGGAACCCAATGACGACGACGACGAAGTCTTGAGATTAGCCACACGTTGAGCCGTTGACGGCGGCAGGGCCGAAATCTGCATCGGGGGCATTGCCACAGGTTCTGTCTTCTTGGGCGTTGTCTGAGCTGAGGATAGGGTCTGCGCAAGAATGTACCTCAGTCCCTGGAATGGAGGCGCACGAAGAGGAATGTTACTGACCTTTCCCCTCTTCCTTCCCATCAACACAGAGATCCTGCTCTCGCTCCGATCCTTATCGTCCTTCTTGTGCCTTTCCCTGTCCGATGACGACGCGGCGGTATCTCGGCTGCTCTTTGCGTCGCTCTTCTCCTTGTCCGAGTGCAAGCTTCGCCTCGAGCTTGAACCCTTCAGCAACGACGGCAATCCCAGGCTCAAAACAGACGACTTCTTCGCCGAACCAGGGACGGTAGGAGAGGAGAGGCTCGCCTCCTTTGTGGGTGAGAGCGCGCTTGGCGCACGGAGGTACGTGGCCGAAGCTGGTCCGGACGAAAGCGTGGGCGAAACTGACGTAGGCGGCACGCTCGGGGGCGGAACTTGCATCGACTGAGACGACGACCGCCGGAAGAAAGGGATCGACGATGGCGTGAGCCGCTTCGTCGACGGATTGCGGCGGACGGAACCCGACGACGGGCTGAGGGGTGCGTTCTGCGGCAGGGGCGGAACGTTCGTGCTCGCGCTGGATGCCGACTCGGTGCGGCTCGCCACCAGGCGATCCGGCGTCTTGGAGGTGGTGATAGACGGCGGAACAGAGGCACTGGGGGAGACAGGTGCGTGGGCAGAGCCGATCGAGGACAAAGAGGCCAAAGAGGTGGCCGAGGCCATTGCGTCTGAATGGACAGGTGACCAGCCGTCGGTAGAGGACTTCGGGGCTGGCGACGACAAAGGCTTCTCCTTGGACATTGATTTCCGGATCTGCTGCCCGAACGACATTGTCCGTGGGCTCACGGGCATACCGGGCGACTTGGGCGCAGCAGCATCCCGCATCGACGACGTGGAGGGCGTGGAGGACAGTTTCTTGCCCAGCGCAGACGAGAAGCTCCATTTCTTCGACGGGGTCTTGTGGACGTTCGTCGGCGTCGTCGACTTGGGCACCTGGAGGGAGCTGTGTTTGGACGGAGTCGTTGGAAACGAGGGCACGTCGAGAGTGGAGGGGAAAGTCACGTCGTTGAAGGTTTCCCTCCTGCTCCTGTCCGGGATCGCTTCGCCATGTTCGACAGGCGGGACAAGGCCGGGAGAGGCGAGAGGAGACTTGAACGTTGAGAGCTCCTTGGGGAGCGGCGGGACTGGCGGGACGTAGCTTTCCTCTCCAGAGTCGACAGTGGCTGCAAGCGAGGCAGCACGGTCACGGATAGACGTCCCTTCGCTAGAATGCCCCACAGAGATATCACTGCCTGCACTGTTCCTCCTGGCCTTCCCAGAAGACTGACGGCCGGAGGCTGCGGAGACGGAGGTGACACTCGTGGCCGCTGACAACGAGGCCGAGTCGCGTGAACTGGTCGTGGGGGTGCTGGCATATGTACCCGAGGATGCGGAGCCCCGCTTGGGCGTGAAACTCGACCGAGCACTGGCCGTACCTGCTTTCTTCGCCGACTTGTCTGGCACAGGAGAGCCGTGCTGGACATCCTCACCACTAGCGACGACGTGGTCGGAATCGACGACGCCGTCTGTCGCGAGACCGAGCCCAATGGTTTGCCGGTGAGCACTATCCCGCGACTTCTCCTTCCCGCTGAGCGACGCATGCATGCTGGACCGCTTGCTGCTCCGCCCGCCTTCGACACCTTCCCACTGCGTAGTCGTGGTGGTTTTGGCGGGAGTGCCTGGGCGGCTGGAACTGCCGACCCTGCTGTGACCGCCGATGCTAGAGCGGGCACGTGCCGTCTTGCTGGACAGCCCATCCAGCTTCCTGAGCGCCTCCATGGTCGTTTGATCGTCCAGATCCGACCAACCCTCCTGCGTGCCCCGCAGAAGGGAATGCGCGACGTTGGACGCCAAATGCGGGTGCGTGTTGAGAGGAGACGACGCGGAGCTGCTGGTGTTGCCGCCCTGCTTGAGGAACTGTTGGATAGAAGAGGATGACGGGGAAGGTGGCAGGTGAGAAAAATCGGAGTTGTGCATGCGGCGGGAGTGAAGGGTCTCGCCATGGCTTGATGACGACGAACCGCCCGAGGTCTGACGCGAATGCCGCACACTGAGAGACAGCGTGTCTCTCCTGCGATCCTTGACTTTCTCCTTCGGAGTGGCCGGTGCAGGCATCCCGACACCGAGACTTCTATGCCTGCGCACCCTGTCCTTGTCCTTCGCAGTGCTAGGAGTCGCACCGGAATGCTTCGAAACGAGCGCTCCCGAGTTGTCCAGCTCAAACTCCTCCGAGGTACGCTTCCTTGCACGATGCGCTGGCGTTGTGAAGGCACTCGGTGGTGAGGTGTTATCCGAGGAGGAGTCCAGCGCGGCAGCCGCTAGGGCCTCGTTAGGATGTGTAGACGGCCTAGGAGGTGCTGGCGTATCCTCAGCGTGAAATTGGGGATGGCGGGGATAGAGAATCTCCTCGCCACCGCTTTCGTCTGCTACCGAGCGTTGACTGCGTAGAGGACGAGTGATAGGCTTCACTTCCATGAGCTGAGAACGCTACAGTTGAGTGGACTATCAAAGCCACGACGGAACTTACACTGACCTCGTCCTTTTCATCCTGCTCTCCGTCAACAGCTTCAATCGTCCACGGGCTATCAGGATGATCCTGCTCTTGCTCCTCTTCTTGCCTCTCCTCCTCTCCTCCCTCGTCCTCGTTGACCTCTTCTACACGTTCCTGAGCCACGAATTCGAATTCGTCGTTGCGAGCTCCCCGCGCCCAGCGAGGGGTAGCAAGCTCTCCGACCCCGACCAATGTACGCCTGTCGATGGCGGCAGGGTCCCTCCCAGGCGTCACCGGGTCGCGGTGCAGATACGAGTGCATCTCGGGTGTCTTGGGCAGGCTAGGCACGGGAGGGATTGGCGACTCCGATGGGCTGTGCACTCCGAAGTAGTAGGGGTCGAGAGAGGACGTGGCCGAGGCAGGGCGTGGACCGTCTGTTTCAGCATCGGTCTGCTGCTCTTCAGCAGCGACGACTTGCAGGAAAGGTTGCTGTTGGACAGCGGTGAGTGGGATCAGCGAGAAGACAACAGAGGTAAACTGGGGCCACCTTTCGCGAATCTTTCGCGGCATCGCGCTCGTATCGTACATCCCCGTCCGAGCCCGCCTTCGGATCTGCAATGTCGAGCGCAGGAGGCCTTTCTCTCCTCTTCGTGCGTCCTTTTTCATGAGCCACTTGACCGATGGTGGGGGAGGGCGGGGCAGACATGAGAGAGAGGATAACGAGCGAAGGAAAGAAAGGAAAGACAAGAAGAGAATCAGAGAATCGAGAGCGGAGAGAGTATCGAGTACAGAGTGGGTGGAACGACGCTCAGGACCAGCGAGAGGCTGGATACCGACTGGCCGCTGGGCTCGACGATGCCAGTGTGCTGGAGTATGTCGCTCTCAATCGTCTCCTCGTCCACAAACGCCTCGTGTTATTTGGCCCTATTTGCACTGTGGCGGCCCAGCCCATTGTCGCCCAATTCGGCAATGGAGGCGCCCGTGCTGCCTGAGTGCCTGAGAGGACGTGCAAGCGCTGCTACATACTACTACGTAGGAGAGGACTGCTTATATGCACCCAGCGCCGCCACCTGTATGTATGCGCTAGCACTGTTCCGTCGTGATCATCTTACCCCGTGGGGGACCGCTGTCATTGCGACGTGCACCACAACATGCCATGTTGATTGACTTTCGCTGCAAAGTAACTCTAGCGACGCTAGATCACGTTGGCCCGTTGGCTTTCCACGGTGCACCTTCGTTTACACGCCCGTTTCCTCACATCAGCGTTCAGATATCGCCAGAACATCGGATGGGGGGCCGCATTGCGCCGGCTGAGGGACGATGTGGGCATGGTTTGCGGCTCGCCCGAACGGATCTGTCATTGTCGACGCAAGCTCAGGCGACGAGCGTGCCTCGGCCTGGGTGACGCTCGGCAAGCAGACTCTGGTGACAGACGTCTCGCACACTCGGACCATCGGCGTTCGGCCGTGTGGTGAGGGCGCTGCGAAGAGGGACGACGGGAGTGCAGGCGACGTGATTTACGATAGGCGCAATGCGAGAATGGCAGGAACTCGTCGGCGGTGGGCAGGCTAGGGGTGCTTCTGTCGACGACGGATGATGGGAGAGGGAGGACGCAAGGGGCGTCCGTTCAGATTTTGCGTGACCGCAACCTCAAAAAGTGCGGAGCAGGACCTCGGACACCGATTCACCACCACCACCACTTTGCCGAGACGAGATTAGATAGGGAAGTCATCGCTACTGGGAAGGTGCATGGGTCGATGAGTAGCTGGGGTACGTTGGTCTGCGGCATGGTATCTTCAAATTGTCGCTGGCAATGCGGATAGGTTAGAGGGATAGATAGCGGCCGTGTCTTGGAGGCGGGAGCGCAGGAAATTGTCCTGTGATAACTGGCACAGACCTCCCCTTTGCCTCTACAAAAGCCGCACGGCTCAGGTCGCAACTATGACATGATAGATAACATGATAGGTCAACTCTATAGACATATCTTCTTACGTTGATTCGTGCACATTATTGCTAGTGTTCAGGTCATCATTGGGGTGAGGGGGGCCACGTAAAGACAATGGAGAGAGACGGGTCAGTCGTGCATCTCCCTCGCAGATAAGACACACGGATTAGATCAGATATTGCAACGAGATTATGGGATACGTTCGCACGAGCCAGGGCGCTTCGGTAAAACGGGTTTTCGTGCTCGCACTTTGACCACTCCCTGTGGACCATATCCCATGTTATGGGGTTGAAATGGTAGCTGTACACCAGAACAAGCCACTCAAGAACAGAGGTGCTGATATTCGAGGATTTGCGGGAGCAGGACAACTTTGAGCGCAAACAGGTCCAAAAAGTGAAAAGCAGGACCCTGGACACCAGTTGAAGGCCACCACCACCGGGGTTGGAGTCAGCGCTACCCGTATTGGATGCCCCTTGGGAGGACGTGCCGGCAAAGAGCTAAATTGCTGGCGCGGAGCTGCGGAGGATGTGAGATGGGGTATCGCGGGGTGTGGTTTATGGCGGTGAGCGTGCACGTCCGGGTGTAGTCAGGGAAGCTCAAGGTTTGGGACGGCACGGAACCCTGTCGGGGAAGTTACAGGAGGCTGAGGATGTCGCGCTGCGCTGCACTCATACATACATACTATGACCGGTCGCGAGCAGGCAGCGATCGCATGTGCGCGGCATTGCAGCGCAGGGTCGCGACCGAAGCGGCTGCCGAGTGAGGCAGCGACGACGCCGAATAGCGGAGCGCGATCGGAGAAGAGAAGGACGGGGGAGGCAGGGCCGCGGAGAATGGCGGAGTCTGTACTGTAATGGGGGGCTAATGGTTACGTACAGGGCAAGTCTAATCCGGGCACGCGTGAGATAAGTCGAAAGGGCTTGAAGCGAAGAGGGTCAGTCGCGACGATAAAGACCGGCGGGCCATCCGCGCTGCCTTTCAATTTCTCCCTGGCCCCTCCCCGCCACCGCCTCTGCCTCCGCCTCCGCCTCCGCTTTGAGTCGGAGACGCCCCCGAGCCCCCGAGCTCAGCGAGTCCGCGACAAGTACACGCCCCCGAGCCGGTATGTTTTCTCCTCCTGGCTCTCTCCTCGAGCTCGTCGTCCGCCATGGCACTCACTCCTCCCCCTCCAGCCCCTCTCCGCCTGCTCGAGGGTCCTCCCAGCTCTCCTGCCGCCCGGCCCCCTTCGGTGAGGCTTCTCGACACGTGTGTCTCTTAACAGTGCCAAAGCTCGCGCTCGCTTCCCAGCCTCCTGCCTCTCCCGCCGTCTATATCAGGCCGCCCTTATCCCCCTTCCACCTCCCACTCCCCCCTCCCCTTCGCCGCGATGGGTGATTCCAACCCCGAGCCGGAAGCTCAGCAGCAGCCCCAGCAGCAGCACGACTCCCCGCCCCCCTCTCAGCCCTCTCCGCCCGCCCCCGCGGACTCCGTCCAGCCCCAGATGACGATGCATCCCATCACCTACTCGGCCACCATGCCGATGCACATGTACCCCTTCCCCCCGGGCATGTCTCCCGCCCAGCCGACCCGCACCAAGCGTCGCCAGGTCAAGAACGCCTGCACCAACTGCCAGAAGGCCTGCAAGAAGTGCGACGACGCTCGGCCCTGCCTCCGCTGCGTGCGGTACGGCATTGCCGACGACTGCGTCGACTCCCAGCGCAAGGAGCGCCAGAAGGGAATCAAGCGTGGGCCTTACAAGAAGCGCGATGGAAAAAGTGAGTTCCATCCTCCACCCTCGTCGCGCCCGTGCCACCATTCCGGCCAGTGGCGGACGCGGTGATGTCTCTCGGAGACTAACAGATTATGCAGCCGCCAACGTCGACCAGCAGCAGGTCGACGTTGCTGTGCAACCGGGTATGGTCATACCCCCCGCCGTGGCGGCCGCCGTCCCCGCCCCAGCGCCCCCCATGCCCTATGTTGCACCGGTTTCTTACGCGCCGGGGATCTATCCTCAATACCCCCCTCCCGCTGCTGGCAAACCGGGGGAGACTCCGATGTATTACCCCCCGCCGATCTTCTACGCGCCCATCCCGCCGCCGCCGCACGCCACTGGCCAGGACGGCGAGCCGGTAGGGTACCCGACCCACCAGCCTTTTATCCCGACCTTCTACTACCCGCCGCCACCGTACCATGCGGGTCCGTACATGGTCCGCCCCGACGCGCAGATCCAGCTCGCACCCGCCCATCACTACGCCCCGTACCCGCCGCCGTACGCGAAGCCGCCGTCGCGCGGCCCCGGCGAGGCTCCGCCGCCGCACATGGTCGACCCGCGCCGCGAGCACGCTCGCATGCCCGAGGTAGTCGCAGGCGCCCATGCCAAGTAGAGGGTGAGTAGCCTCTTCCGCTCGCGCGAGGCCCCCCTGGACGTGTGGGTGCGTGCGATGCGTTTCTTGGAATTGTACGAACGATATATCTGTCTCTCGATCTATGCCTTCCTCTCTTCTCCTCTTGCCTATATGCTCTCCTCGTCTTGTCTTGCTCCCTAAACCCCCTCTCTAAACCCCAACTTGTGATACTCTGCTTCTGCTTTCCGTGTTGTGTCGTCGGATGTGTGTCCGTGTATATTACTGTCGCCCCGTTGTCGGTCCGTTTGTCGTGTGTCGTGTGTAAAGTCGCTTCGAGTTGTCTGTGGAATGTGCATCTGTCGGTCCTTGTGACCCCTATAGCTTCGCTTTGGCGCCATCTTTGGCATTGCAGTGCGTGTAATCCATAAGTAAACGATGTATTGGCCGTTCCATTGGCAAATAAAAGTACATCAAGAACCTCCTCGCGGACGTGCTCAGAACCCCGCGAACGAGATGAACCGAGTGAAAGAGGGCGCGCGGGACGATCGAGTCGCAGTCGCGCCACCGGTGTTGTGGACCTTCGTAGGGCCCAGTACTTAGCGGTCGGCGACGAGCGTGACGCATGCCCCCAGGTGATCGCGCGAATGTGATCGCCAGAGTCCGGGGCCGGGGACGCACGCGCATCACCGCGACACAGGCGAGATGCGACGATGGATGGGTGGATGGATGGGAGAGCCGGGGGTGCGGGAGTGCGGCCGTCACGCACGGTGGCGGGGTTAGGCCTCAGGCGGCGGGGTTGGCGGGGCAGGCGAGAGGGTTCGCTGCGTTTCGAGTCCTGCTGGTCTTTGCGCCGCGCGAATCGACGCCCCGCGCGGGGTTGGGAAAGGCGTATACTGTACGTACTGTACTTGTGGTGCGAGGCGGGTGACCTGCGACGTCAGGCCGTCAGGTGGGTACTTGCGAGGATCCCACAGTGCCAGTGCCAGTCCCATGGCATGTGCTCCTCCTCATAGGCAGGCAGCGTGAGTTCCGGAAGAGCGTAGGAGCCTGGACGCAGTCGAGGGTCGGGCGACGCTCTCGAGCCCGGAGCCCGAGCGGTGGGCCGCTGGGCGAGCTGGAGCGACGGCGATGTTGTAGCCTGTTGGACGTGCTGTGCAGATGGGCTCCCGCGCGCCTTCGACGCGGTGGCGGCTCGCTCGCTCGCTCGCTTGCTAGTCGGGTCGGGTGTCGGGTGTAGACGGCAGTTCGTTCGCCTGCGGCGCGCGCTAGCGGTAAGTAGGTCGGACTCGGATTCCAGGCTGGGGCAGGAAGTGGCGAGTGCTGCGCTTGGCAAACGAGGGACGTGGGGCATTCGATCCAGACAGAGAGCTCCGCGGATATGTAGGATGCGCGCGACGCGTTCTTGCCTCAGGAGTCGTTCGCGCGCGGCTTCGTGACGCGCGGTTCGTATACGGACTGGGGGTGGACGATCGTGGGCCGCATGACGCCCCTTGGACTTCCCGGTGTTCGCAGCCGGGTGGGTGCTCGCCCGTGGTCCGTACGATCTTCGCGGGGCCCGACCTGGCCGGAGCTGGTAAACTGTAAGTATTTATGTGTGTCACGGGCGTCGTCGTCCAACAGGCGCTTCGTGAACTCAGCCAAGACGCCAGCGACGGCGTCGCTGAAGACGTGCGGAGCATGGGGGCCTGTCCGGGTCAATGGCCAGACCCCGCGATGGAGCCAAATTGGCAGTGGCAGGCTACGGGAGTGCCGAACGCGGTCGCACAGCTGGCCGGGGTGCCGGTGGCATCGCGCCCTGCGCGGTACGTTCGTTGCACACTTCGTGGGCATCGTTTTCACTTCCGTCCTGGCAGATCATGGGCGCGGGGACCCGCGGATCTCCGCGCCCGTGGTTAAGCAGCGGTCCTGGGATTTGTCACAGAAGGTGGAAGAGAGAGGAGCAGCGCGGCGCGCGCCGTACGCTTCGCGCCGTATCGTCGACTCGGACGCAGTACAGTAGGTGCAGGTTCATGTTCGTCGTATTTTCGTCGCGGCCAATGGGCGCGGCTTGCACTGGGTTCCGGCGGTGTGGCCATAGCCCGTAGGGAGTATGGCTGCATTCCGGCGCGCAGCTGGCGGCCCAAGCTGGCGGAGATCCCTGCCGCTGCGTGTGCACGGCGCGCCCGCCGATGACGCTGATGAGGCGAGCACGACCCTAGTCGACGTGGGCGATGAGTGGAGGCGAATAATCTCCGCCACCGCGCTACTGAGTTCATTTGACACAGAGCTCGGAGCAGCAACGGTTCAACCTCCTGTACCCTACGTACCTCCGTCAGCGAGCTCTATCGCAAGAACTCCGTCCCAGGCGCACGCTTCGCGGAAGGGACTTACCACATTGCGGCTCCCTTCTTCGTCTTCGGCATTCTCGCAAACCGGCATTACAGCCCCTGCTTGTGCACCCGACGAACTCTCCCGGCTCTCGAGCTGTTCGCGGTCTCGCCCAGACGACACGAGCGTGGCCGCGTGAAAAGGTGGATTCGTAGCACCATCATGAGGCACGCAAGGCGCTCTGGCGGAAGGCTCTCGCAGATAAAGAGGACGTGCCTCCCGCGGGCTAGCCGCCCCGGCATGGGCCGGCGAGCCCACCGAAGCATCGAGAGTGGCAGCTGGTCCTGGTGGTTTTCACGGGGCGTCGGCACAAGCCGCGCGTTTACTGGGCAGTGACGGTACGTACGAAACAATGTCGTGCTCGCACTTACACGGTGATAGGGACAGCCTAGGTTCTAGGGCTCTTCACACTCATTCCGTTACGGAGGGGCGCAAGACGCCGAGCGAGGGGGTAGCGTTATTAGGTGGGTGTGGGCACCGTGGCCGCATGGTCCTGGTGGACAACGTAACAGTTGACAGTGGGGTGCTACTGCAAGATCGACCTGGTGAATGGCGAGAAGTCGTCGGTACGTTCGACTCCGGCAGCACGGCGCTCTGCGCCGCTTTCTCCAGCATAGCCGTTCCCCTACGCACCCATCAGCGCCATCTGTCAATGCACCCACCTCCTAAGACATGGATGGGATCGCCTAGCGTGGGGGAAGGGGGCCGGGATGTCGATGGTGGGAATGTGAACTGACCGGCGGGATTGGCATGACAAACCCGCAGGCCCTTCCTGCACCACCCGCGCCGTCGTTGTTCGGTTCTCCGCATGATTCGGATAAGGGTGGCGCACCGATGAGAAGAGAGCGGACGGACAGGATGCTTACGACGGCTCAGGACACCATCCTCATGGAGGCAGAGCTATTGCGCCTAGAGGCGCGAGGAGCCAGGTGCGTACCAGTTGATCGACGCGCTGACGTCTTTCGCAGGTCTCATAGAGTGCAGCGGCCAGGGCGAGCGGCGAGAGCAGCTGCCAAGGTATGCGGTGAACGAGGCAAAGGCGTAAGAGAGGTGATGGCCGCGAGAGCGAGGTCGAACCGGTGATTTCCAGACGGTGCAGGCGGCGGCTGAAGACGACTTGTTGACGAGGTCCTAGCGTGGGTCTCAAGATCCCAAGCGCGCCGTCATGGACGCGGTTAGGTCGCGGTGATGACTGTACCCCTCCTTGCTCCCTCCACCCCTCTGCTAGGCAGTCCGCGGTCTACCCTCTCCTCTAGCGGTGATATGCTGCGCGCGGCGTAGTCCGAACCCCGGTCAGGCTCAAAGTAGGATGCCCAAATACTGACGTTGAACACGTTCTGGGGTTATTCGGTTCCGCGAATTTGTATATGGTCGCCTGCGCCACCAACTCCGACTGATTCATATGAAGAAGCACAGGGAAGCGTCACAACGCGGGGAAGTGGAGGAGTCGACGGAGTTGCCACTGGCGAGAGGAAGCCCTGCAGTTTCAGGCGCGCCTCCCAACTGCCTTTTGAGGATAACGAGGCTCGAAGGCGTGGGTAGCGCGTCAAGTGAGTTAGCAGTACGGAGGTCTTCGAGCCACAACGTTGACGCAGCCAGGAGTTTTGCGTCGGTGCTGCGCGTTGTACGTACCCGCCCTGCGCATCTGACCCCTTTCGCCCAGGTGTTCACCCGACAATGTGATTTTATAGTCAGTCGCACCAGCACGGCTCTGCAGGGATATCACGCATCAATCCACAGTACAGTCGGCACGTTCACCCTCCAACAAGCACCGATGCATGATCAATATACGTGCGTATGTATTACCCACCGCTGATGTATATCGCTGTGAGAGAGAGACGGCTTGTTCAACGCTTGATTTTTGATGGCGGGGACTTGAGCCTGTAAACGTACCGCTCGTCAACGACTCCCAGCCGGGATCCTCTGAGACTGAGTCATCGATCCAGTTGCGACGGATCGCAACAGAGGGCTCCGAGTCCTACACCGTGACTTACAAGGCGAATCAGGCGAACAGTAATTCTTCTTGGACGCGAACGCACGCGCGAGCATGCGCTCCCGTATGTCCGACCGCGGCGTATATGCCGAGCCTTATGTTCGCACCAAGGTAGTCACAATGCAAGAGACTAAGAGTATCGTACCATGGAAGGCGAATCGATGATGTGAACACGGCCGAGATGTCCGGACGATTGTTATACGGCGGCGAATGTTTGCAAGATAACCTTACTCTGTCTCTCACTTGAAGCTCACTTGAAGAGAGTCAATCAGCCAGTCTTGCGTTGGCCCCTGATTTGCGTATCGACGAGTCATTGAATTAGGGAATTGAATGCCTTCGGATGCACTCGGCCGCTCGGAACGCGCCCTTCGCAATTGCTATGGAAGATTCGGCGCGGGCATCCGAGGTATGTAACGAGGCCTGGGTTTAGGTTGCCGGCCTTTGCAGACATGAACATAGGATGCGGTGCCGTGGAAGTGCGCAAGACGGTAGACAGGATGGTGAAGCGAATGGCGATCCTGAGGGAAGCGCCTGCAGATCGTTTGGCCGGCCAAACAAATGACCGAGGGAGTGCGGGGGGAGCCAATGGGACGCCGGCGGAAGGAGGGGCGGTCATCCGGACCAAACGGAGCTCAGACTGGCCTCTGGCGTCTGCACGGGCACCAGGCTCTCCTCGAGCTCCTCCTGCTCACACGCCGTCCCCTGCGCGCTATGTTCCTTCCGTCTGCTCACCACCACGCTCCCCGATCCGTCTGCCCATGAAGGAATCCGTTTCCTCAGACTCTCGTCGGACATGTAGCGTCTTCGACCCCATCCTCTCCGTCGCCAGGGTTTACCTCGCAAGACGCCCTCTCGCACGCATACTCTCCACATTCCTATGCTCCGTGATCGTCGTCATTCGGCCCTTCTCTCGCCTCGGAGGACAGTACGCGTTCCTCGTCCTTGCCCTCAAGGAGCTCGTCTTCGGCGTTCAAGAGAATCTGGCACAGCAACTTGAGCTTACCGTCCTCAACATTCTCGGTGCACTTGCCGGCATTGGCCTCTCGACCTTCGCGAAGTACATCGCTTCACTCGCCGGCTATGATACCATCGGCGCGCGAGCTACGTGCGCCGTCTTCCTCATATTGATCAGCTTCCTCGGTGAGCTCCTCCGTTCTCCCATGGTCCGAATCGAATGACTCACATACTACAGCCGGTATCGTCAAAAGCAGACTCGTTCGGTTGCAGCTATCCATGCGCATATCATGCTTCATTTCTGTATGGGTGTTGACAAATGACATTGGCCAACCAGGGGTATGCACGTTTTCCGCTCACTCGTCGCGGCAACAAACTCACCTTTGCGTGTAGCGTGTCCTTGAAGGGTCAGGCAACTTTCTGTGGATCACTCTCTCCGCCGCCATACTGTGCCTGGTATCTCTCCTCATCATGATGATTGTATACCCGGGTTCGACCACAAACTTTGAAACCGAGACGGTAGCAACGTTTGCGTTGCTTGAGCAATGTCTTTCCTCAAGTCTCTACCGTGTGGGCGCTCGAGAGACCAAAATGCCCTATACTCACTATCGCCAGCTTCATAGCCAGCTGCTGCAACAGTCTATCAAGCTGAACGAATCGTATTCGCAAGCGGCCTTCGAGCTGCGCATCGGTCGTCTCGGTCGTGAGTATCCCACCATCCCGTTATATGCATAGAGCGGCACATCTGACATCGCCTGTAGTGCAGTCTATACATCCCTTCATCGGGATCGTCGAGCATCTGCGCCGAGAGCTTGCGTGGGGTATGGCCCCGCTGAAGCCCGCGCCGAGCATGCCTGGCACCCCTCATCATTCACCTCTCCACTCTCCTCGTAGCATGCCGGGGACTCCGTACTCCCCGCGTAGCGGTGCGCCCAGCTTGTACGAACACCAGCCGGTCATACAGCTCGATAGTGCTTTCGTGACCACGATTGAGCCGCCTGCGCTTGTGTTGGCTCACGCCATTTTGGACGCCATGAAGACCGTCGAGCACCTCATCTTTGTGACCTTCCACCAGCGTTCGAAGGGTGTCAACCCGCAGGTGGTTCAGTCTGTGTCCGGCTCCCAGAAAGCCGCTGTACACGCGGCGGAGCGTCACTTGAAGGTCGCGAGGGACCAGATGCGAGAGGTACTGAGGCATGTCTTCGACCAGGTGGACATGCAACAGCGGGCGGAGGGGAGGCACGCGCATCTACCTAGAGAAATCTTCGACTGCAGTGTAGCGGCTATAGCGCTGCTTCAGGTTGGCAAACCGCATCCCGACCGAAGTATTGTTCGACTAACGCAATCCGAGTACAGATGGCACAGGAGATGGGCCACGCGCTCCGGGTAGCAGAGAACGTCGCTACGCGCTACGAAGAGTCGCATAGTCGTTTGTGGTACCCGCATGTATCCCTGCAGTGGCTCGGCGTCCCGCCGGGCCCGTTCATCTCGGACGACAACGGCGACGTCGTCTTCGCGTCCGGGGCCGTGGCCGACGAGGAGACGGCCGATATCGGGGCAGACGAACGGCTGACGTTCATGGAAGCCCGCCAGGGCCTCGCCGAGCGCTCCTTCTCGTTCACGCTCGTCAAGGGCCGCGCGCTGCCCGTCGGCGGCCTCGCGTCGCGGTACAAGACGTACGCTGCTTCGGCGAGCAGGATGAGCCTCAAGCTGGCAGACGCGAAGCCGTGGTCGTGGTCGTATTGGAGCGGGTTCATTGGCATGCTGTGGTCGACGGAGAGGATGCTGCGGTTCAGGGTGTGGCTCTCGAAGCGGTACCGAACCGTCCAGCATTCTAGTCACTGGCGGCATGGGCTGAAGAATGCGCTGGGTGTCGCGGTGCTCACCTTCCCCGCGTTCATGCCGGAGGGTTCTGAGGGTACGCCCGAGTTGATCACCGTAAGTTCAAGGGGGCGATACTAAGTTCGCATAGGTCGAAGATGGTTTCAATCGTACCGTGGCCAGTGGATGACGATCAGGTGCGCGAGGCGTTTCCTTCGGCATGTCGTACACTCTCTGACACGATCGCCAGCTACCTCTGGGTATTAGAAACGAATACGGGCGCGACATGGAGAACAGGTTATCTCCGATTGGTGAGCAGATATCCGCAAACAGCGTGCGCCGTACGTACTGAGATGGATCACAGTTTGGCACGCTACTCGGCGCAGTCTACTCTTATGTGGTTCGTCCGACCTCGGCGTATGTGTATACTTCCGGACCTTGCTGACGGCTCGTGCACAGGCCTCGATCATCGTCGGCACCAATCCATATGGGCTAGTGGCTATGGTGACGGTATGTCAATAACTCCGACTCGTGTTTTGCACCCCCATTCACTGTCACCATGACAGGCGTTCGACATACCCATCACCTGGATCATATTGAAGACATCTGTGACACCGCTGGCAGTACCTGCGTGAGTTCCAGCCCCGTTCGGGTTTCGCATGGGCGTAGCGGCTCATGCGGCACGTTGTTTGCAGCTCCGTCGCGCTCCCTCCCATTCTACTCGCACCATACATACACCCCGATACCGACCATACCATCCTTGGTAAGCTTCTTATCTCTGTATCACCCGCGGGGTGCCGTTTACGTTCTCCTTCCCTATTAGAATTGGCGAGCATACGTGCTCTTATGATCGCTGCCGGCATCGTCGCAGCGCTTCTCATGAATAGCTTGTTATACCCGCGACATTGCCGGGTGAGTACACGAACGTCCGGGGCGTGTTTACTCTATCGGTATTAATCATCCGCCCCCGCCGCAGGTCCTGTTTCTGTCAGACACGAGCCGGACCCTGGGGCTGCTTAGTAGCCTTTACCTCACCCTGAGCCAGTGCGTTACATCGCGCCGTCGGCCTCTGACATGTCGCTTGGCTCTGACTGTGTGGGTATTGTACAGCGACATGTTCCGCGTCCACCGAACGCGCTTGCACGAGGAGCGGCGCAAGACCCTGAAGCTAGAACTCCAGATCCGCAGTGCATTGTATAGGCTCTCGGCCCTCGTGAAGACCATGCACGACGAGCTCAGCCTTCTCCCGGTAAGTGACTTGCTGCGTCCGTTCATGCTACTGTTCTCGCTCACTCACTGGGTCGTCTGCTCTGCGTCTTTTACGCACGGCCGCTCGTCCGATCGTAGAAACCGCTCCGGCACTACCGCCAGGTGATCATAACGATGCAGAAGCTGCTCGACGTGATGACCGGCCTGCGCAAGATCAGGGAGAACATCCCCCGGAAGGAGACGGTCTCGAACGTGTTCAAAGAGCGCCGGGAGTTCGTGAGTCCCTCCCCTTCCCTCCACCCATCCGCTCCCGCCTCGGTATACGAACTGACCGACGCGGGGCGGCGCGAACAGATGTCCTGCGTGTGCATCACGCTCTTCGCGTGCCAGCACGCGTTCCACGCGCGCGAGCCGCTCCCGCAGTTCCTGCCCTCGGCGCGGCACGCGTTCGCGAACCTGGAGGCGCACGTGCAGGAGTGCATCCACCGCGCGCGCGAGGCGGACCCGCACGCGCTCGGGCTCTCGCTCGTGTACGCGTTCGCGGAGCAGGAGGTGATGCAGAACCTCGTCGACACCCTCGAGGAGCTGCTCGACGTCACGGGCCGGCTGTTTGGGACGAACGCGTGGCTGACGCACGAGACGCATTTCTCGCGGACGAGCACGGTGGAGGAGGGCGACCATGGGTGGTATAGCACGTTCAAGTGGGAGGAGGATTAAGAGGGTGGGGCGAGGTGTCTGGGTGTGGAGAAAAGGGTTGCCATGCCCGTTGGATGCGGAGTGAAGGGTATGCATGATATGTTACATTGGATGATGGCAAGGCAAGGAGTGGCCTGCAGATTACCCCCAAATGAAGCGTACACTATTACCTGTTGTATCATACACTGTACAGAGACAAGAAAGCGTCCGAACAGAAACCTGCTGCCCGAATCAATCCAAGGAGGTGCTACCGACGCATGTGGTATCGTGTGCATATATCGAGGATCTTGAGGCTGTACGGCTTGACCAGATCGAAGGACACGCCGACGTCATGGAGGATGTTGCGCAGGGAGTCGATGTCTGCGTGTCGGAGGATGATGTACGTTGGTGAGAGGTGCTCGACAGCGTGTGGGAAGAGAATGTACTCACCGTTCGGGAGCAGCAAAGCGAGCATACTGATGGCCTCGTCCGAGAGAAGCTCCGACAGACCGCCCTCGTCGCCCTGAGAAAGCTAACACATCCTCCATCAGGCCCGTGTCTGCAACGGAGTCCACAATGGGAATAGACGCACCTGTGCACGGAGTGCATTCAGCTCTCGGTGACATTGCACGAAGATGTCGTCCGAGTCCCCGACCTCGAGATCGTCCTTCTCGATCAGGGTGACGCGGTACGGAGCGTCGATCTCCTCGATCTCCGAGTCGTACCCGTCCGCCATCGACTGCGACGCGGACGGCATCCCGCGCGTGCCCATGCGCCGCGGCGGGGGCGGTGGGCTCGACACGTCCTCAATCTCGTCCTCGCAAAACTCGATCTCGTCCTCCTCGGGGTCGTCGTCGCGGTACAGGCTCCGCTCTTCTTCGATGAGAGGCGGGGGAGGAGGGAGGGGCGCGGCCGCCGCCCTCCTAGAGCGCGATGAGGAGGCGCCGCCGTCGCTAGACGTAGATGGGCCTGCCGAAGGTACGGTCGATGGTGAGGGACCCGCGTTGGGAAGATTGTACGCATACTCGCGCACGGCATGTGCTGCCTTGCTTCGTGGTTTCTCTGCCGCAGCCTTGACGCGGAGGGTGAGTTCAACCCTCCGCTGTCCGGCGAGGAGAGCACGGGCCCCGGAGTCGAGCTGCCACGGTGATGTGAGCTGAAAGCTCGGAATAAGGGCAAGGGAGTGTACCCCAACTCCCCAACTTATACTTACCTCGAGGTATGCAATGGACCAACCGTTCCTGTTCTGCTCGCTCCTGGACGTGAGGATCCCAGTGTAAGACATCTCGGCGATCAGGCGGTCGAGCACATGTGCTTGTACGCCACGACACGCTCCGAAGGAAGGAAGGGATGCGATGTTCTTTTCCTTGATCTCCTTCGACATACTCCCCCGGAGTGCGGCAGCAAGTTGCCCTGTCGTCAGACTAGAGGAGATCCGGTCGGCAGCCTCCAATAGCCTAACAGCGTGCTTCGCGTTCTCTGTGTGGTCCTCGACCGAGAACGGCGTCGCATTGCGACAGTTGTTGCAGAGCTTCTTGCAGTCCGCAGGGTCGAACTCGTCGCCGAAGTAGTTGAGCACCTGCTGTCGCCGGCAGCGCACGTCGTCGCTGCAATAGCTCATGACCTTGCGCAAGTCGTCTTCTTGCCATTTGCCGAGTTCCTGTTGTTGCTTCTTCTCCCGGACTTCTCTCCAGATCCGATCCCGCCGCTTGTAGAAGTCTGCCGGACTGTAATCTGTGGTGGTATGAGTAATGATCGTATCAGCGGATGCGGGACACGTGAGGCGGCCTACATAGAATGCAATGGGCCAGCTTTCCATCTCGTCCTGCGCGCCCTGTTTCCTGATAGTATCTAGAACAGGCGTCAGCCTACTGTGCAAAGACTAATCGGGGTATTCTGTCGTGAAACGTACGCCTGGAGGGAGCTCGGTAATTCGTCATGCAGTACGTAGCGCACTTGTGGACAGTCAGCGACCGAGGAATTATGGTCGACCATATGCGCTCACCGTCCGGCTTGTCGACGCCTAACCCGAAAGCGATCTGCACTGCCGTCAACCATCACATACAAACCGCCGGTAAAACTGAGTGTACCGTTGCGACAATGATTGGGACGACCCCGCGGCTCCACTCCTCCTGCACCCGCTTCTTGTCGTGCTCGTTCATATTTGCGTGGTAATGTCTTGCGACCAACTTGTGTCCGTCACGCAATGCCTTCGCGAGTTCCTCGCAGCGGGCACGAGAAGAGCAGTAGATGATCCCCGTGTCGCGAGGGTGGTGCTCCAGGATGAACGATGCCATCTCGTTCACAGCCGACTTGCCCTTCTTCTTGGGACGCACTTCATAGTCAAGGTTGGGCCGATTGAAGGACAGCTTGAGCGGCCGGGCGATGGACAAGCTCAACTTCGAGATGATGTCGTGCCGGATCGCCGCATTGGCGGTGGCGGTCAGTGCCGTGATTGGCACATCGGGATACAACTCTTTCAGTTGACTGAGGTGTTTGTACTGCTCAAACGCGCGTCAGCGACGATTACGATGTTTCGCCTGAGGAACGCGCACCGAGTCGCGAAAGGTTCGGCCCCAGTCCGTGATCAGATGGGCCTCATCGATGACGAATCGCCGTAGCTTGTTCTGTCTCTGGAGGTCTGTGAGCACTCTCTGCATCTTCCCGCTCATCTGCAGCATCTCTGGGGTAAGATAGAGCAGTTTCGGGGGTCGTCCGCTTGACAGGCGTTGCCATACGCCTCCGGACTCCCCTTGGAGCTGCTCGACGTCGATACCACGCTTCTTGAGCGCATCGTATTGATTCGTCATGAGCGATATGAGCGGGCACACGACGACAGTCATGCCATCCTGACAGACCGCCGGAAGCTGGAACGTCAAACTCTTCCCACTTCCGGTCGGGAAGAGCACAAACGAGTCCCGGCCGTCCATGACTTCACATATGGCCTCGAGCTGTAGCTTGCGGAAGGACTGTAGGCCGAAAACGTCCGTCAACGTTTTCTTGACCTTCTGGTAGTACGGTTTCGCTTCCAATGCCGGGGTGACGGCAGCAGATACGTTCGTGGCTGCGGGTGCACGGGAGGCTGGTGCGGGAGGACGAACTTGTGTCGCTGGAGGGGTCGCCGGGGTGAGGACAGCGGGAAGAGGACCATCGCCTGGAATATCAATGGGCACGTCGTCGACATCATCCCAGTATTCGTCCTCTACGTCAATGTTCTCTTCATGGGACTTCCGCAGGGCCGGCACAGGAGTCGCGCGGGCGGACCCGCGTTGACCAGCAACATTTACTGGAGGGAGGATCAGCGCACTGTTCGTAGGCGTTACTAATGGGGTGCCATTCGCGGCGCTAGTGATCCCTCCTGCAGACCTCTCTCCGCGCTGGATAGCTTTGAGGAGAGCGCGTGCAGTAGTCAGCCTCCTCTCCAAGTAGTCGCTGATAACATGGGTCGGTAACAGCGAACGAAGGTCTGGCATGAGCCCTACCTGAGCAAGTTGCAGAGGCCGACGTCTCTAGGATCACCTGCGTCGGCACGGGCAGTGCCGACTTGCTTGTCGCAAAACTCGATGAATTCCTGCGCGGTGGTCAAGACTCCACGGAGGTCTTCTTCGGATTTCTGGGGTACACATGGGTGGCCGAGTCGTGAGGAGATAAAGAACAGAAGATGGGCACATTACGTACCTCCTCCAAGTCGGCATCGCAGGTCAAGGACTCGAACGACGCGCGCAGCTTCGCCGCACCGGAGCTCGTGCTTCCGGGGTGCGGTCGTGCTTCCCTAGCTCTGGCTTTGCCTTTACCGGGAGGGTCGGGACGAAAATGATTCTCCTTGTCGGGAGCGTGGGTGGTCTTCGGTCGCTTAGGAGAGCTTCGCGAGGCGATGTCTTCAGGTGGGCCAAAAGAGAGACGCTTGGCGGGAATGCTGGAAGTGGAGATGTCCAGCGCAGTCGAGTCTGTGGAAGATATGCTGACAATGGACAGGCTCTTATCAGCGGCTAAGGTGGAGGCGACAGAGGTAGGTAGGGGCTCGAATGCCGGGGTAGAGGCAGGCGGCGGTTTCCGGACTGCAAGGCAATCAGCCGAGTGCGGGAACTTGTCGAGGGAAAGGGCTGACCGGTAACGTGTGTGGTAGCGGGTGTCGAGGTCGCGATCGACCTGGTGGGCTTGAACTTGGACTAAGAAGAGAGTATTGGAGTGAGCAAAAAGGCAAAGAGAAGCAACCAGACGGCGGACCTTGCTGCCTGTCGCCAGAGGCGTGGAGGGAGTGTGCTTGAGGGGGGCCGGGGTCAGCGGGAGGCGGCGGAGGACCTCGTCCTTGTTGGTCTTTGTACGTGCAGCCATGGCGGAGGAAGAAGAAGAGGGCGGGGGAGAGCGCAGGGGGGAGGCGGGAGAAGAGAGGATGGCCGAGGACGGGATGGGGGTGATTGAGGACGGCTGCGAGCGAGTGGCCCAAAACGCGCGACGCGTTCCGGTCAGGTGATCGCCCCGCGCCAGTCAACGGCCCGCGTCGGTGGCTGCGAACGCCCTCTCTCGTGAACCATGTCGAGCAAGTTCTGGTTTCCATCCCTGCCCGTCTCCGAGGTCGTCGAAGCCTTCACCGGCTGGGGGTACTCTGTCAGCCCCGAGCAGGTCGCACGCCCGACCTCCGACTTTGTCCTGGGCGTATACAGCGCCTGTCTCGAGCAGCTCACCGGCGTAACTCTCGAAACGCTTCAAGAACCCATGGAGCAGGCACTCGCAACAACAGAGAATCCTGTGCGTGTTTGTAGCTTCCCGCACGCGTTTTACGGAGGCCCATACCCGCATAGGACATGTATTCGCAAGCACTCGCCCATAACCTCCTCCTGTACCATATGTACGCGTCCGTCAACTTTTCGCGCGACCTCGTTTCTCATTTGGGTTCCAGTCAGCGACTAGCCCATGCTGCCAAGATTGAGGACTTTAGTGCAAGGGACCTCTACTTCCCCGACCCCGACCGCACCCGCGCCGTCTTTTCCGCCTTCATAAACTTCATCAAATTCACAGAGCAGAGCGAGGAGTTTATTACCCGCCTCCGCAACCAGTCCGCCGCCGTCATCAAAGAGCGCCAGGCCGTCCTTGAGGAGACCGCCGAGTTGGAGCAGCGGATGAACCAGTTCAAGTGAGTGACGCCCATGTTCCTTCCGACCTACCTTCTGACGCGCCGGGAGGTAGGGTCAAACGTGCAGAGGACGAGCCAAAGTGCGAAGCACTACGACAGGAGAACGCGGCGCTCATGGAGGAGGTCATCTCATACAAGGACCGCCAGATGGGCTTCCTGCAAGAGGTCGAGGGGCTCAAGCAAGAAAGGGCCGCGCTTGTCGCCGAGAAGGTCCGCGAGCTTCTAGTCTTATTCTCCGGGCACTTGCTGACAGATTCGTGTAGGAGAAAGTGGCCAGCGAGATGGCGGCGTCAACGGAGAACATCAACCGCACACGCTCGCGCATTGTGCAGTCGCCGGAACGTATCAAGCGCAATATCTCTACCATGGGTCACACCGCGGCGGAGGAGAAGCGTGCGATCGCCGCGAACGAAGCCAAGACGCGCGACCTCCAGACGAAGATCGCTGCGCTTCTCAACATCGAGAAGGTCAGCGTACCGACCGTGTTGTGAGCGTCTCGAGCATGTTTGACATTAGTATGCGCACAGGATGTCCGTTCCTGCGTAGAGCAGCTGCAAGTCATCGAGAAGGAGATGCGCACCCTCGATGCTGCCCAGAAAGAACTCGCGGACCTGAAGGACTCCCTTGACCGCAAGAAGGGAGAGCGCGCCGAGCTTGTCATGCGTCGCGAAGTAATACGCCCCTCACTCCTTTGTCTTCGCATATATTGAGCTCTCAACCTCCGTAGCGTGTACACAAACAATTCTCGAACGCCCAGGAGAAGCTCGAGCGTGCCCAACGGCACGCCGAGGACAAGCGCCTCGCGAGCCAGCAGACTCTCGAACGGTTGCAGCGCGAGTACGAGGAGATGTCCGTCGAGCGGCGAGATAACGACCGGCAGGTCGAAGAGCTCCGAGCGGAGGCAGACGAGATCGAGCGCCAGGTACACTATGATCGTGGAACAGCAGGAAGCCGGGATACTGACGTTACTTGCACAGATGGCTGAGCACATGAAGACAAGCCACGCGGAACTCAACGAGCTCCTTGCGCAGTACTGGGAGTTGCGCCATGAGACAGGTGGGTGGTGCTCTTGACTGGGGTATCTGCATGTGCTGACAGAGGTTGAGCAGAGGTATACATGGAGACCCTCGCGAACAAGCTGGGGATGCAGGTTCGGAGTACATGAGTGTGAGCAAGCGCTGCTCATGCATGCTTCATTCTATCGCGCTCTCTTTCGTCCGATACCGTCGCCCTTACGCGCCGTTCACTGACCATTATACTCTTGCTGTGACCATTACATTGTTGTAGATTATACACCATACCCGCGTTGTACATGTACTGAGTATACCATGAGACAAGATATGAGGCCGACTCCCATTGAAGCGAAAGCGTAGCATATGGAACTGGACGGATAATGATAGCGTGGCGTAGAAGAACGAGAGTCATCGCCTTCTGCGTGACTTCGACCGCTTGCGTAGGGCAGCGCATTCGCGGCAATACCAGTTGCCCTTGGGTATCTTCGTGAGGCCGACGCAGCCGATGTGGAACTGTATGGGACGTCAGCGAAAGCCCGATTTCCGTGGGATGTGAGGTACTGACCCATTCGCGAGTGCATGTGGGGTTGTCACACGCGATCATCTGGGAAAGTCGGGAGCAGATAAATTAGCATAAGCTTTAGGTATATGCACGAGGAAACATACGTCGCCGAAAGACACTTGGTTGCAGAAGCAGTACCGAGGTTCGTTCGGATCGGGCGGCATGTCGTCCAATATGGCCACCGGTGCTTGTGGGATCGCCTGCGCAGGGATCCGGAGGGTGAGCGGGGCCTGGGGCTCTTCCTGTGGCACTACGACGTCTTCGGTCGGTTGAAGCACGGTATCGGCAGCAGCCTCCGGAGCGGCGTGAGTGGTCCGACGACGGTTGGTGCTGCTCTTCTTCCGCTTTTTGCCTTTCTTCTTCTCCCTCGGGGCGGCAGTTGCGGCGGGTGCACCGGATTCCCAAGGTGCATCGGGCGCAGCGGCCTCGTCAAGCTCTTCGGGTGCAGTGGGCTCTTCCGATACTTCTTCGCCAGTAGCCTGTGGCCCGGGTATCGATCCCTCGGCGGCTGGCTCTTCGGCCATCGGCACATCGGGAGCCTCCTCGATGGCTGGCTCGGGTTCGGGTTCGTCGAGCACTTCGATGACCTCCACCTCAGGCGCGCGGGCAGAATGTGGTGCTAACGCTGGTGCTGGGACAGAAGAAGCGATTGAGATAGGGGGAGGAGACGCCACTACACGACCCCGGCTGCTTTGGGGAGGTACGACCTCGGGGAGAATGATCGAGGCCGGGTGGGTCCCCGGACGGAGGCCAAGCGAGATGGAGGCTTCTTGCTCTTTGATTGCACGGTCGAGGTCGCGGATGTAGCGGTCCACCTAACACACGGTGTATTCAGCATATACCGATCCTGGATGCGGTAGGCACGATGCTTGAGACGGGTACACACGAGGTCATAAGCGTGCTGGGCGAGATACACCTTCTCAGCGCAAGCCCTAGTCACCTCTTCGGACGACTGAGCGATGTGTATGAGCAGCTCCCGGGTGGACGTAGAATTCTGTACCGCCGAAGCTAAGGACTTTGAGGTCGACGTTGGGGTGGGTCTGTTTGTGGATGGCCCCGGTGTTGTCGCGGCGACCGAGGATGGCACCGATTTGGCAGTCTTCCCGTTGGTAGCTGGCGTTTCGTCGGCACCTTCCATCTGCTCGTCCGCCACCCCGTTCGGTAGGTGGGTATCATGAGTGTTGGGCGCGGAAGTGGCGGATGCAGTGGCAGCGGCCAAAGCCTTGCGTAGGGAGACATACTTGAGGACCGCGGGGGCGATGTGAATGATATTTTCTAGTACATATCATGAGACAGACCCCGCGCCGAGTGAACGGCTAAGCTGACCTTGCGCCTGCTGATCCAACTCGTGGATGAGCGTGAATGCCCGGTGGAGCGACAGCGGGAGCTGCTCTAGGACTAAGTCGCAGATGTATAAGGCGTGAGTAGGGTATGGTGATGAGAGAACATACGCTCGTAGTGTTCCTCTCTGAACGCGTCCCAGACCTCTCGCTCCTTCGCAGACGCCTCGGCATCTCCCTCGACTCCGGGCGGAGGCTGCTCCTGCTCGACCTGCGATGGCTCGGGCTTGTTCGCGGTCGATTCGGGCATTTGTTTCCGTATAGATGCCTCGGTGTCGTCAAAGAGGAGCTGATCATCGGTGTCGAGTCGCCGACGTTTGTGCTTGCGGGTAGACATGGTGTGCAGGAGTCGAGGACAAGTCCAGGCAGCGGTCGGACGGGCGCTTCATGACGCGACGCGACGAAATGAGAGAGCGTGACGGACCGTCACTCAACGCGTCCTGCTAAGCGCGTCTACAGCCTCAGGAGGCTCGAGCTTAGGCGGTGGTACATACGTTCATACGCAGGAGGAAGACGCAAAAACAGCAGTCTATTCATAACGTGTCGTGAATGTAGGCTTATATCCAAGGGGGTTGCAAAAGCTAGTGGTGTATACGATACTCCTTCCATAGCGAGCATGAGTTCTGTGAGAGTATGTGGGGTGGGGTAGGGGTACAGGAGGGATGTATTCCGTTAGATGATTTGAACGTGAGCCGATGTCATGGGGAGCAGCGCTTCCTACGGGTGGGTGTGGAAGCGTGTACAACAAAGCACAGCAGAGCATGAGCCATGAAAAGCGAGAGAGCAACCGGAGTCTGTCAAAGATGAGTTCTCTATCATCAGATAGTGAGTAAGGTGTCTAGGTGTCTACTCACGACCAGAGATACATCAGAAGGACGGTTTTGACTAGAAAGTGCGCGGAACAAGACGTTAGGGGCATTCGAGGACAGGGAGCGGCCGCTCTCTTCCGACATTGAGGTACAAGCGACCTTTTCATACACAGACGGTACCACAACTCGATGGCCTGGATGGACTACACATCTCCGTCAGTATATTATGGTATAGCGTCGAATGGGCTCACTCGTAGAACCAATTGAAGGCGGAGTCCGCGTCGTCATAGAGGGTATTCAGGAGTCGAACATCTGACTCGTTCAGACTATGGGTGGTCGGGACGACGAAGCGCGATGTCCCTGCATTTCGAGGAGCCTCTGCGGTATGTTTATCGCTACAGACTTTCTTGACCACGTCCTCCTTCCAGATCTGCCAGACGGGGGTCTCGTTCGGCAAGAGATCGTCCAAGATCTTCCTCAGCGCGCGTGGCTCGGCAGGTGAGAGCTCGAGGAGGACGTAGACGGCCATCGCGGTTCTCGTCCCAAATTCGTACTTCCGCAAGTCATGTTCTTTGATATCGAGGACCTGATCCATGAGGATTCGCCTCTGGAAGCTCTCCCTGTCCAGAGAAGACAAATACGAGTTGTACATCCATGAGACCGCAAGGGAGGTGAGGAACATGATCTGGCCAAAGATCTCTCCTTGGGGGACGAGGAGGAGCTGAGCCAAGAACTGGGTAGTCAGCAACATGGAGCATGCACCGATGTTGTGGTATTCAGGCTCGCTCGAGAACTTGAGCGAGAACCGTCCCCGAGTGATGGGCGTTACGGCGCCCTCCGGACCCTTGAGGACGACGACCTCGCCCTCGCCCTCAGGGAGCAGGATGCCATCGCCGCCCGGGGCGCCTTCTGCGTGTTTGGGATGGGCGAAGGTGAACAGACCTGTACCAATGACGTAGCACGAAAGCCCGGAGGTGAACATGCCGAGGAGGATCATGGCAAAACAGATCCAGTCGCGGAAGAAAGCGCAGGCGATAGAGGTGGCGATGGAGGCTGAGATGGGAATGCTTGCAAGCGGGGTGGTCGCGTTCCGAAACAGACGGGGGTGCTCCTCAGTGCCAGGCGTCTTGCTGAGCTCGGCGACAGTGACGGCGATCGGGGTAGTCCGTCGCTTTTGTGGGACCGTGCGGATCAGCGAACGAGGAATGTCCTTGCACTCTTGCAGGAACAGGTAAGCGAGGTGGCCGGTCCTGGGCATGATGGTACCAGACTGTACGCCACGGTACTTCGGACCCTGCATGCCGTCGAGCTCGAAGAGGACGGCGGGATCGACGTTGATGCCAGGGTAGAGACCGTCCCAGAAGCGTGTACGCCCAAGCTGACCGTACTTTTTCGCGATCTCGTAACTCCCGGGCGAGTTGTACCACCCCAGCCACTTCCTCCCCTGATAGATGTGGACCGTGGCCATGGCGGTGACCGCGACGTCGCCGCCGAAGAAACCGGCAACCCCGGAGATGTCGAGGTTGACCTGCGATTCCTGTAGAGGTATGGTGGGTAGCATCGTCCGCGAACAGCCCGCTCAAGGGCGCAATGGGAAGGCGTGGAAGGGGATGGGCTCACGGCGGCGAGGGCCAAAGGAGATGGCGAGCCTGAGGACGGCGAGGCGATGTAGATATGTGGATGGGATGCATGAGATGGCGCTGGGCAGGCAGCCTCATGGTGGTCAGTTGCGATCGCGCCAAAGGAGATGGGCGTTTCGCTTGTCAGACGTGCTCGCACCGTGGGAGCAGTGTGCCCAGGCCAGTCCCTGTCCTACCCACAGCCACGTCTTGGCGCCATAGCATTTACATATACACGAATGTGTGTCGGTACGCCAAGATAGGATACACAAGTTACAGTCGGAGTCAACAACTAGAAACATACGTGCACAGACATACACGGTGACGGGCCTAGATCTCGGAGTGAACGGCACTGCCGTACTCCTCAAGTCGCGGCCATACCAGATCATGCTCTGATGCTCAAGGTGGTCCCATTGGAGCGTCACTCGACGACTATGGGTGCGCGGGTCCGGGTCCCTACAGCGCGTTAGCGCATACCCCAAACCGAACAGCTTCCTTGTTGAAATGTTCGCGTTCTTCTGGCGTCGAGCGCTGAGCGCTGTGTGAGAGCCGGTGGAAGGAAATCAAATCACACGCGCGAACGCCCACCCGTCGTCGCTTCACTGGGATTGGTATGGGTATCCTCGCCGACAGCCCTCGGCCACATTGCTGGCAGCCCCTTCAAACTTTCGTCTACCACATACACCCCGTCTTCACATTGACCTAAAAGTCGGCGCACCCGAGCGGCAGCCGCGGCCGCCGTCCATCGAGACAGTGGTGATCACGCAACAAAGGTGGTTTTGAATACGGTGACTTGAATACGGTGACTTCGAACGTACATGCAATCAAACGCGAGGAGACGAAAGAAGAACGCTACATACGGTACTATGCGAATGACCATTAGAACATTGGAGGGCCGACGCACATGGCGTCCTCTAGTACTGCACTGGCTTCGGGCCATATGCGAGGGCTTCCGTAGAGTCTGCAGCACTGACCAACGAGTAGCTAACGCTGCCCAAGGGCGCCTTCTGGCTGGGGCGAGGCCACGTAGAATGCGTGCTCGCGCTGACGCTAGCTTCACCTGACAGACTGGTAGATACACGTCCTCTGAAAGGGGAGTATAAATGCGGGAAAGCGTCAGTGCAGCGTCGGGGAGATGTTCACAGCTATGACTTACCTTCCGAGTCGGTAAATCGCATACATCGCAGACGCGGCTCGCGCGTCGCCACGCAAAATCGCCAGGAGATCGAGTTTCTTCCTGTCTTGAACCCAGCTGAGGTCGGACGGTGGGTCCGAAAACGTGAATGTGAAGCCTTGCGGCGCGCCTTCGCGGAAGCCGACGTCGATGTTCTGGAGGACTTCTTCCTTCCACAACTTCCACACGTCGGTGTTGTTGGGGAGCAGATCGTTGAGCACCCGCCTCAGAGCGTCGCCATCGGCAGGCGCGAGGAGCAGCAAGGCAAACGTCACCATCGCCGTCCGAGTTCCGAGCTCGTACTTCTCGAGCTGGCCGGGCTTGATACGGAGGACCTGATCACGGACGATAGCCCTTTGGATGTTCTCCCTGTCGAGAGAAGAGAGATAGGAGTTGTACGCCCACGAACAAGCGAGAGTAGCGAGGAAGAAGAGTTGTCCATGAAGCGTGCTCTGAGGGATGAGGAGGAGTTGGGCGACGAATTGGAGGGTGAGAAGCGTCGAGCATATGCCGATATTGCGATATTCGGGCTTGCTGGCGTAGTCGAGAGTGAACTGGCCCCTCGTAACGGCGTTAACCGCGGCCTCCTTGCCTTTCATGATGATCAGGTTGGTACCATCGCTCTCCAGTACTCCGTCTCCATCCGGGGCTCCGTTGGCAGGAGGAGGGTGGCTGAACTTGAGGACGCCCATGCCGATCACGAAGCACGAAAGGCCGCTGCTGAAGATACCCAACAGGATGCTCGCGAAACAGTACCAGTCGCGGATGATCGCGCACCCAACGCATGCACCGACGGAGGTGAGGATTGGTACACTGGCGAGAATGCTAGTGAGGTCGCGGTCTTGACGTGGTGTCTCTTCGGGGAGAGGTTCGTGGCGTAGGTTAGCGATCGTGACGCACCCGGGGGTCGACACTCGCACTGCAGGGTCGTTGCGGGGGACTGGGACATCGATCGGTAGGTCCTTGCATTCCTCCGCAAAGAGACGAGCGACGTGGCCGGTCTTAGGCAAGACCGTCCCGGACTGCGAAGCGGTGAACTTCGGCCCTTCCGTCCCGTCGAATTCGAAGAGGACCGCCGGGTCGACATTGACTCCGGGATAGAGCGCGTCCCAGAAGCGCGAACGGCTGAGCTGACCGTAACGCTTTGCGATCTCATAGCTGCCGGGTTGGTTGTACCACCCTAGCCATTTTCGTCCTTCGTAGACGTGAACGGTCGCCATCGCGGATACGGAAACGTCGCCACCAAAGAATCCGGCGACACCGGAGATATCGAGGTCAAATGTTTTTTGCGAGGAGTCGGACATCATAGAGGTAGGGTTCGTCTTTGAGAGCAGTTGGGTGGGGGAGATAATATCATCAAGGGACTGCAGTTTTATCGACTTGCCTTCGTGAGCGTAGCTAGGGTTTCCTGCGCAGTACGTACTCACCGCAACCACCTGCCCGCCCGTGCGCACAGGCCGTGCAGTGGAACGATCTGCGCCAGTGATTCCACCCTTGGGCAGCGTTGAACACGGCGGCTTATTGCCACCCTCGGAAGCTGGGAAGGGGCATCTCGCTCTCCACCCCTCTAGCGGCAAGAAATGTCAATACTCTCGCCTATAGAGTCACTGTCGGTACCCGAGGTACTCCTGTGTGCTGTGTAGGAGAGACGTCAAAGTTGCCCCGGATGGGAGCTTACGATGAAGGTGCATTCCCCGTGGTGGCTTGCACGCAGAGACCGCATGGTACGTACCTTTCTCCCTCCCGGAGGCGACGTGGTGGACAGGAGCATCGAGGTCTGAGAACACGGTGATGAAGAGCACCTAAAACGATACCGTATACTGTCATGGCCCCAAATTCGTGCCACCACGCTTATCGCGCGCGGAAGTGACCGCACAGTACTGCAATCTGCGCCAAGGAGGTTGAGGAGTTGCCACACTGAACTTGAGCCCGGGTATGGCACTAGTACAGAGTGATTGTAATGCGTATGTTGGATCGCGTGTGGCACTGAGCATGCCCGGCGCCGGCGAATGCCGACGTTGGAGGCGAACCGCCTCGTGTCACGACGACAGTGCCGGTAAGCGTCGAACGGAGTTCAATTCGTACCGGTACTACATAGGGTTGTTGCGATGCAAGTTACTCTGTTGTCGGCAGACTATGGATTCGAGAGGCACTGGATCTTCTCTAACGGCGAACCTATGAGTTTCCACTGCATCCATCTGCCCGAGCCCCTGGAGCCCTCAGTGACTTTTGTGGCAGCCTCTTACGCAGACTTACTTTTTTTTTTGACCATCCGATCGAAGGATCCGCAGTCATCTATGTCAGTGGACAGGGTATATACTTCGAGCGAAGATACTGGAGTTTTTACATGCAAGTAAGTAGTACTCGAGCGGAGCGATATGGGCTGCAGGAGATCTGACTACGAGTCAACATTGAGATTGGATGCACGTCGGCGTGAAGATTTGTTGGGCTACAAAGACAAGGTCTGAACTGGAGAGGGGGTGCGACGATACAAGATACAAAAATGGACCTTGGGAGTGAGGTAACACACGAGGCATCAAGGCTTGGAGGAGCTACTGCTTCACAACTTCTGCGCGGGAAGGGTATCGCCTAAGAGCGGAACTCACGGATACAATGTGAGAATCAGAGACGAGCACGACCAGCGTCATAGACGTTGACGGCAGCCTGGGCGTCGCCGAGGAGGGTATGCATCAGGATGGATTCCTCTGTGGTGAAGCCTGCGGCCTCGGCGGGCGGGGGACCGTCGAAGGAGGGCTTCTCATCTTGCAACCTACGAGCGACGGTCTTCCTCCAGGCCTGCCAGACGCGGGTGTTGTTGGGGATCAGGATAGAAAGCTGCTCCTCGATGTTCGTCGGCTTCAGGACTTGCATCAAGAACACCGCCATGGCGGAGCGGGTCCCAAGGCTGAAGCGCGTTGTCGTCGGGGCCTCGAGCAGGTCCTCCAGCACGACCTTGGCCTTAGCCTTCTTCTCGACGGAAGACAGGAGGGAGTGGTAGAGCCAGGCCGTGGCGATAGAGAACAGGAAACAGGACTGTCCGAGGACGGTGCCTTGCGGCACAACGATAAGCTGCGCCAAGCACTGGATGGTGGACAGGGTAGCCGCAGTCGCGAGGCGTCCCAGTGCCTTCTCGTTCTTGAAGCGGAGAGAGAAGTGCCCGCGGGTGACAGTGCTGACAGCGTCCTCCGAGCCCCTGAGCACGACGATTTCATTTCCGGCCTCGAGGAAACCGTCACCGGCAGGAGAGCCGGGGGTCGAAGCGGGGCGGGTAAAGGTGAGGTCGCCTGACCGGAGGACGCTTGAGGTCGTGGCATTGCATATCATGCCGAGAACAATCATCGAGAAAGTGGGCCAGTCCCCGATGACGGCACACCCGGCAGACGCGCCGATGCTGGCGAGGATGGGCAGGAAGGGTGCGGCCACCTTGAGCGTGGGGTGCACTTCGCTGGCTGAGGCACGGTGGATGTCAGCAACGGTCACAGCGAAAGGGGTGGTGACGCGGCCCTCGGCGACGCCATCGAGGGGCTGCTTCTTGCAGTGGTCAACGAGGACCTGGGCGACTTCGCCGGTGTTGGCGACAGTGGTACCGGAGATGGAGGCAACAAACTTGGGTCCGACAGCGGGAGGCGTGGTCTGCGTGAGTGCATTCGGGTCAGCGCTGGTCCCACTGTGGAGGCCATCCCAGAACTGCGACCGGACAACCACGGCGAGGCGCCTCGCAACCTCGAAGCTTCCCGGGGTGTTGTATAGGCTCGGTACGTTGCGACGACCATAAAGGTAGGTAGCAGCGTGCGCGGAGGCTGCTGCGTCTCCGCCGACGAAGCCAGAGAAGGCGGCAGTCAGGAGAGGGGTGTTCAGCGGCTGTTGTTGATAGTTCATATCGAATGTGAGAGGCTTGGCTTTGGGTGCTAAGTGAGTATGGACACCAGATACTGAGAATCGACATACTCACTGAATAGAGGGTATTGGCTGTCTGGGTAGGAGAACAGAGGAGTGAGCGAAGAAGCGGATGCAGGATCGCTCGGACTTTTCGTCACTTATACTCGTTGGAAGGCAGCGTTGTGTGTTTGCCGGTACTGGCGGATGACCACAGAGGACAAACACCCTGACAGCGAGGCGGTGGGTCGCCGACTAGCCCAGCCTTGCGGTATGGACCTAGAGTTCTGCCTAGCCATACCGAGGTCACCTGTGGGAACCAAGTAAGCACATCCCGCAAACTCTAAAGCACAGCGTCATATTCCAATGGAAGGTTGCGAACATACCGGCGGGGTCATATACAGTATGTACATGTGTAGGTTTGTACGTGATACATGGGCAACGTCTAGACCCGGACGAGGCATCCCTGTCGAATACAGTCCACAAGGCGATGATATGTATATGAGAGTCAGCAGGGATTCGGGCGAGGCGGGTCCGTCTTGGACAGATGCCTGCTGTACGCCGTGTATGCAACCTCGGCGTCCGTGAGAAGCTGTCGGAACAAAGCACTCTCATCGGGAGTCGGCAGCCCGCCTGTTAGCTTCTGCCACTCCCAGTCACACTCCTCGAACCGCAAGGGGAGTCCGTGCAAAATCTTCTGCGCCACCGTACGCCGCCAGAGGGTCCATACGGACGTATCGTTAGGCAGGAGCTCCCCAAGTCGTGCCTCGATGTCCACGCCGATATCATGTCTGAGCGCGAGCGCAGCGAAGACGGCTGCAGAGGTCCTATTTCCGAAGCGGTACTTCTGGAGTTCTGGTCCGCCGAGGATGTCCCCCATTAGGACGCGCCGTTCTACAGTTTCCTTGCCACATGCGAGGACGAGGCGGTGGTAGAACCAGGACGCGACGACGGATGCGATGAACATCGTCTGCCCGAAGAGGGTGCCTTGGGGCATAAGGAGGAGCTGGACGAGGAATTGTATCCCGAGAAGGATGGAGCACAGCCTGACGATGCGGTGCTCTTTAGCTCCGTTGAATGAGAGAGAGAAGCGGCCGCGCGTAATGGGCGCGATGGCGTTCTCGGTGCCGTGGAGGACGGCGAAGAGTTCGTGAGCCTCGAGCCACCCGGACGCTAGGCTGGCCGTCTGGGGAGGAATGCGGTGTTGGTATGTGAAGCGGGCGTTCCCCATGACTAGGCAAGCGACGCCATGGCTGAGGGCGCTGAAGAAGATGACACCCGCCGAATAGTGGTCGCGATAGACGCCGCAGAGAAGGCCAGTAACGATGGTTGCTGCGATGGGGAAGAGCGCCAGACTCTGCGAAAGCGTCCGCGGAACCCTAGGATACTCCAGCTCATCAGGTTCCCGCTCAAATCGCGCGATCGCCACTGCCGTTGTGCCCGACTGTCGCCCCTCCACCTCGACCGCCGCCACTGCATCGCACTCCTCTAGGAATACCGTGGCGAGGGGGCTGGTATGCTGTATGGAGGCGCCCGAACCAGCACAGACGAATCGAGGGCCAGATGCACCCATTAGTTCGCTGTCGAGTTCTCGTGGCACGGAGGAGGCGCGGTACGAGGGGCTCCAGAACCTGAACCGCGCGAGTTGACCGTATCGCTTGGCGAGATAGTAGCTACCCGGACAATTGTACCATCCCCACCACTTGCGTTGTGCGTGGATGTGAGGGAGCATCATGGCAGCAAGGGCCGCATCTGCACCTAGAAAACCGGCTAATGCTGAGACGTCCAGAGAAAACGTCAGACCCGCAAGCGGAAGTTGAAGAGACATTGCGGCACTGTCGAGGGGAGGCTCGGTAGGGCGGGACCTGGTCGCAGGCGAGATATACAGCAACAGGCTATGGCCCTTGGCTAGCACATCTAGATATCAATGACGTTTTCTCAGTTGGAACCCTAGGACAGCAACGAGCGCTTACAATGGGGCAGTGACCTGCGAAGACGTTGCATGTCGTACAGCTCACCGGTTATGTCTCCACAGTCGAGCGCAGTCGATTCAGTAACACGCACAGATCGCACAAGGCTATGTCACCAGCTGCTGAATGGTGGTGTGAAGGGTGTGCTCTTCATGAGTCTTAACGTTGTGGACGCACAGCATTCGACCTAGGGACTAGAACTCACTACATCTTATACCAGCTATGCGTACCTGAGTGCTCTAAACGTCAAAGGAATCCCATCGGTATGGGACGAAATACAACAGGTGGCCGTACACATTATCGTCATGAGTGTGTAGTGGAGCATACGGTCTTTACGGCTTCGGCTGCCGAAGTCTCTCAGCAAGTTCGAAACCAGATGCCAAGTGGTCGAGCCTCGCGTCAATGACGAAGCCCTGGGGGAAGGTGAGCACAGATTTCGGGACATTTTACCGACACCAACCTTCTTTTCGTACTCTGTCAGAACGGAACAGTTAGTATGTTCAGGAGAATATGCAGTCGACAAACCTTTGAATTCGGCTCGCAGCTTTGACAATTCAACGATCCGAGCTGTGATGAATTCTCCAGGATCGAGCTTCTGAGCTGGCATTTCAAGCTTCTCCGGGAAAGGAACGTCAACAGTTACGAGCTTCATGTTGGCACTGGTCATGCCTGCGGGCCAGGACCATCAGAAATCGGAGCCTGATAAATGCACGAGGTATCGCACCAGGATCGCACACCAGAAGAGGCGAGGTCTCAATCACTCGTTGGGCCTTGAACCCCGTCTCCTCTTCCAGTTCACGAATGGCGGATTCCTCAGGCGTTTCGCCCTCATTGATCAGGCCTATCACGACGTTGGCGACTCGGCGTTCCAACTCTAAGGATACACCATACCTGCAGGAAGCTCTAGAAGCGACGATAGTCTCAAAAGATGCTTCATGGTAACGCGTGTCTCCTCGTAACTCACCTACAACATAATGCCCGACGGGCGGCCGGAATTGTTCGATAATGATAGTCGACGGGGGAAACGCATCTGATTCCGAACGGAGCAGAGCGAGGATGGCGACAGCTGTCAAATCAGGCGTTGAAGGAATAGACGACGTCTACATGAAAGGGAGCTTCAGACCATCGATGCCGGAGGATGACCGTGTGGGGCGTTCCGCGAACTCCCAAGGACGCTGTAGACGGTCGTGAGCACAGACAGATCCGGGACGACCCGTGGCCAAAGACGTCGGAAACGCGCCTCCTTCCCCGTCGGGTCCTGGTACCGACACTTTTTGAGCTTGACCCACCTGAAAGCGAAAAACACGGAGTCCCGCCGCGGTCAGGAATGCGAACCGGAAAACATGTGTCCTCGGCCGGAAACTCACTTTGCTTCCGAAGTGGCGAGCTCCTCGACTGCGACGACTTTGGGTTCAGGCATGGCCGGGGTAGCGTGATACCTTTGAGCAGTTCTTGGGCGGGGCGAAACAAGGACGCGACTGCAGCGTAGGGCGGACACCGGGGAGAGGACGAAGGGCGAGAGGAAGCGGGACATGGACGCGGAGGACCGGGGCAGCCGGCGCCTAACTCTCCTCGCGTCGATCGGGCCGGACACCCCACGGGGGTGGCAGCGATCACGTGGGCGGAGATATACTCGTGCGGGGTCCGCCAAGCTCCCGCTCCTCCAAATCTCCCTCTTCCTCCTCCTCTCCCCATCGCCCTCGCCCATCTCACCCATCGCACGCACAATGGTCAAGGCTGTAGTACTCGGCGCTGCTGGTATGTTATACAGAGTTGCATGACCGCGACGAACGCGCTCAATCAGCCTCGATCAGGCGGCATTGGCCAGCCCTTGTCTCTCCTGCTCAAGACCAACCCCCTCGTTACAGAGGTACTGCACGCCCCACTCTCCCCGGCGTACGTTGCGCTTACGCGTGTTTCCCGCAGCTGAGCCTCTACGATATTGTCAACACACCCGGTGTCGCTGCCGACCTCTCCCACATCTCGACCCCCGCCAAGGTCACTGGTTACCTCCCTCCCGACGACGGCCTCAAGAAGGCTCTCACTGGCGCCGACATCGTCATCATTCCTGCGGGTGTCCCCAGGAAGCCTGGAGTAAGTCCTCTCTGCTGTCGCTACCCTGACCGTTGCTTATTCGTTTGGCCTAGATGACGCGGTTCGTGACTCTCGTACTGATCAATCGCGCCTGTGCCGGTTTACTCATGGTCGCGCTATCTATGCAGCGATGATCTATTCAAGGTACGTTGTTCGACTCATTGACGCGAGGGCATCACTCATAGTCGCGTAGATCAACGCTGGGATTGTTCGTGATCTTGCCACAGGGATCGCGACTTCTGCCCCTAAGGCATTCGTCCTGGTTATCTCCAACCCTGTGAACTCCACAGTCCCCATCGTCGCAGAGGTTTTCAAGAAGCACGGCGTGTTCGACCCGAAGAAGTATGTATCGCGCAATCTGCTGCATTCCGCACCCTCATATTGGACCGCAGGATCTTCGGCGTTACCACCCTGGACGTCGTTCGCGCGTCGACCTTCGTTTCTGAGATTCTCGGCGACCTCTCGCTTGCGTCCACGGTCGTCGTCCCCGTTGTCGGTGGTCACAGTGGCGTCACGGTGCGTTGCTTCGATCGACCAATAGCGACGCAGATATTTAACTTGCAATGTTCCTAGATTGTTCCCCTTCTCTCGCAGTCGTCCCACCCACTCCCGTCTGGCTTTGCCCAGGCCGACCTCGACAAGCTCACGAACCGCATTCAGTTCGGTGGTGATGAGGTCGTGAAGGCCAAGGATGGAGCTGGCTCTGCGACGCTGTCGATGGCTTACGCCGGTGCAGAGTTCGCTTACAAGGTCATCCGTGCGGCCAAGGGCGAGAAGGGCATCGTCGCGCCCACGTTCGTGAACCTTGCCGCGGACAAGGAAGGCGGTGACGCGCTCAAGAAGGAGATCGGCAAGGACCTCGACTACTTCTCCGCCCCTGTCGAGCTCGGGGTAAGTGATACACAGTGGTATGTTGTGCCTATTTGCTGACAAGCTACGGGGTATAGCCCGAGGGTGTCGTCAAGATCAATGGTCTCGGCAATATTACTGAGTACGAGGCCAACCTTGTCAAGGCGGCGGTACCAGAGCTTGCCACCAACATCGAGAAGGTATGTCAACAAAGTAGAAGATGTTTGTGGGGTTCGAGGTCCTCATCTCCTGGTTCTGATAGGGCGTTTCCTTCATCGAGTCGTCCAAGCTCTAAGCCTTTATCATTATCTCATTATGTCGCTGGAAGGAAGAAGGCAAGGAGAAGTCGTGGAAACGCTGTATTCTCGATAACCTGTACACGTAAAGGAATCCAACTCCGTCGGTGCTGCTCCACTTGACCTGGGTTCATACCTGGCTTTTGATGAAACACGCTGAGATAACAAGACAATCTCGTTCCCGAACCAGTACAAGCGTACATCGGCATACCATGGCACCGAACTAGTATCCTCCTCTGTCGTCGGAGATCCGGTGGGAAGCCATCTGCCTCCGCTGTGTATCCTCCAGCTTGGGGCAGTTCGAGATCCCGTGGCCCAAGCCACCACATACCGGGCAGCCCTTGAGCGACCCACCTTGGGCCGCACGCGGATCCTCGATGCTCAGCAGGAACGGCGGAACCCTATTGCACAGCAAGTCAGCATACAATCGTTCGTGCGTTCATTCGCGCGCACAGCCCGGGGCCAGCTGACGCCCGGAGATGAGCAATGACTGGGAGACTTACTTCTGGCCGGCCTCCATGAGGAGGTACTTGAGGTCGAGCAGGGTCTGCTCGGGCGTGTTCATGTTCACGAACGTGGTCGCGATACCGGTCTTGCCGCTACGGCCCGTACGGCCGATCTGGTGCACGTAGTCCTCGATCTCCTTGGGCATGGAGAAGATGATGACGTGCTGGATGTCGTTGAAGTCGAGACCTTTGGAGGCGACGCCGGACGCGACCATCACGTCTTTTGCGCCGGACTTGAACGCCTTGATGGCGTATTGACGTTCCTCCTGGGCTATATGCGGGTGTTAGTCTGGTATCCGAGCTATGATAGAGGATTGGGGCGTACTCTTCGATCCGTGGATAGCGACGGCCTCCACGCCCTTCAAAAGGAGGTACTCCTGGATATCTACATATAGATGAGCCTACTGGACACCTCCGGGTATCGTCTACACTTACCGTCGACTTCGTTCTTGTTCTCGCTGAAGATAATGACAGGTGGCGGGGTCTTCTGCAAGCACTCCAAGAGGTAAACCATCTTCGCTTCTTGCTTGACGTACTCGACGACTTGCAAGACATCCAAATTCGCTGCACCAGCACGTCCGACGTTCACCAGTACAGGTTTGACCAGCGACTGTTGAGCAAAATCCTGGATCTTCCGCGGCATTGTCGCCGAGAAGAGCAGTGTTTGCCTTTGCCGCTGCGGAGGATGTTCAGCACGACTCGCAGACTGCTCTAGCAGAACGACATACCTTGAAGAAGCTCATGATATTCCGTACGTCCTCTTCGAAGCCTAAGTCGATCATACGATCGGCTTCGTCCATGCAGAGGTACTTGCAATTGTCGAAGGTGAACCGCTTCTTCTCCAGCATATCGATTAGTCGACCAGGCGTAGCGACCACGATGTGCAGACCCTTGCTCAAGACATGGCTTTGCTCGCTCATGGAGATACCGCCGATGCACAGCAGTGTGTTGAGTTGGGGGTATCGACCATCCTTGGCGAGCGCGTCGGTCCAGGTGAGGATGTTCTCATAGGTCTGAGTGGCCAATTCTCGCGAGGGACAGAGGATGACGCCAACGGGACCTTCGCCCCGCACGAATGGCAGGCGGGCTTCCTCCTCGAGTGCGAACATGATGAGAGGCAAGCAGAATGCAAGAGTCTTCCCTGAACCGGTGAACGCGATACCTATCATGTCGCGGCCGGAGAAACTAAAGGCACGGTCAGTATAACTGCAATTCGACTTGATACTGGGCTCTTACGCAGTCGGTATGCCTTGCAATTGGATGGGTGTGGGCTTCAATATTCGCTTCGACTTGAGGAATTTCACGAGCGGATCGGGCACCTTCATGTCCTAGTCCAAAGTATGAGACAGCAGTAACAGAATGTCCACGCAGTACATACCGTGAAGTTGTCGATTGGTGGCGGAAGGTCCTCCCCCTCGACTATGATGTGATGTTGTTCCCGGATCCTCCTGTGCTCTTCTTCCGACCTTTCACGCACGAACTTGGGTGGTCGCCATCTGCATTGATGCGCGTCAGGAAAAATGTCAAATGTGTGCAGCATGGTGACGCACGATGTCTTCAGAGGTTCTGTATATTGCACACCCTTGGCGAGTTCAAGGTCTGATGCGAGCTTCCTGCGTGCAGCGATGGCAGCAAGGATCTCAGCATCCTGTTCTTCCGCCTTTTCTGCCTCGGTCTTCTTCGCGTCTGCAAGCTGCAATGAACAACGGCTCTTCTCCGAGAAGTTACAGAGCGTGATTGACGTACCCTCAGCAGCCTTCCTGTTGTGTACTTCCTGGGCCTCCATCAGGAGAGTCCGCTCCTTACGAGCCTTCTCCCTGCGCCGCTCCTCCTCGCGTTCCTCGTCATCCTTTTCCTCCTGCTCTTCCTGAAGCCGCTTTGCCTTGTCCTTTTCCGCATTTGCGCCCCAAGACGTCAGTTTTGCGAGTTTGGCCTGACGTCTTTGAGCGACGGGAACATACGGTTCATAGGAGTCATCTTCGTCGTCTAGTTTGTACACGGGAGAGGGAGAGCGCTGGACGCGGGGTCGTTTGTGAACGGGACCGTCAGACATGGCGCGGCGGTGGCGAGTGCGAGTGCGAATGCGAGCGTGAGTGGATGCTGCGAGTGAAGCAGACGACGGGCGCCCGTTGGTCGGGCGGGCGGGGCGGACGGGCCGCGCTGGGCTGATGGGAATGAGGTCACCTCGGGCGGCAAGGACGGGCAGCAAGATTCTGCCCGCGACGAGCACCGTCCATATGCCCGACAAATCTCAGGCATCGCGCAAATCATCGATAACACGCCTTGCCTCCGACGACCACGACCATGGCTGACATCCAGTTCGACCCTTCCACCCACCCCCACCGCCGCCGTACGTCCCGCTTCTGAACCCGGAACTGACCACGGTCGACTGAACATCTTCCACCAGTCAACCCTCTCACCGGCGAGCACGTCCTCGTCTCTCCCCATCGTACTAAAAGGCCGTGGTTGGGACAGACCGAGCCGCCCCAGCAGTCCAACCTTCCCCAGTACGACCCTCAGTGCTATTTATGCCCCGGAAACACTCGCGCCGGTGGTCAGCAGAATGAAAAGTACGAGCACACCATGGTCTTCGAGAATGATTACGCTGCGGTGCTACCGCCTCCCGGCCCTGCCGCACCGCCTGCACCTCACCCTCTTCTCACTACGGAGCCTGTGCAGGGCGGTTGCGATGTGATCTGCTTCCACCCTCGCCATGACCTTACTCTCGCACGGCTCCCCCGAAAGGACATTGAACGCATCATCGACGCATGGTCCGCCATCTACAAGAGGCGTGGCGCGCAGGAAGGAATCAAATACGTCCAGATATTTGAGGTATATGCAAACGCTCCTAGCTGCGCCAACGCTGCATACTGACTGCGCTCTTAGAACAAGGGAGCCATGATGGGTTGTTCGAACCCTCACCCTCACGGCCAAGTTTGGTCTCTCTCGGCCGTGCCCACACTTCCTGCAACAGAGCTGTCCAACTTGAAGAAGTATGCGTCATCAACACCACCCTCGGATGCCCCGCGCGGTCCGCTCGGCCGTGCCTGCCTCCTTTGTGACTACGTGCATTTCGAAGTCAGCGTAGCCCAGAGCGAGGGTCGTGTTGTCCTCAAGAATGAACACTGGGTTGCCCTTGTCCCGTGGTGGGCCATTTGGCCTTTCGAAATTATGCGTGAGTTTCCAGCCGGTTATCTCCTGTCTAGATGACGATGGCTCAGACCTCCGTACAGTGCTCCCCTATAAGCGGCATGTCCCGTCGATTGTACACCTCACCGCGGAGGAAAAAGCTGCCTTTGCGGACATTCTTTCCCAGGTTACCGTCCGCTACGACAACCTCTTCTCGTGTTCCTTTGCCTACTCTATGGGAATCCACCAACGGCCTGTGCCGCCCCAGTCGGATGCCATTCCAGAGGACCAGGACGAGGAAAATGTAGCTCATCTGCACCTGCACTTCGCCCCACCACTGCTGCGCAGCGCATCTGTCCGCAAATTCTTGGTCGGGTAGGTGCCCATGGTTCTGCTCCGACAATGCAGATGCTTACGATTGTACGCGCAGCTTCGAGCTCATGGCGGAGCCTCAACGCGACCTCACGCCCGAGCAAGCTGCACAACGCCTGCGGGGTTTGTCCGACGTACACTACCTGAACGTGGCCGATAACGCGGACAATGTCTCGGCGACACGGGGGGTAGACCCGACTAACAGTTAACCAATCGACCAATGCGACGTGAGATGTAACACCAGATATAATACTGTAGCACCATCGACATGAAATGCAACACACCCACAACTCGTTATATAAGAGCTCGGGTGTTAGTGATGAGCCTTCTTTGCTCTGTCGATATGAGCGCGGAGCTTCTGCTGCTTCTGCCTCAACGACGCCTTCTTCTTGCCCTTCACCGCACCGCTGGCGAGGATCATCATGATTGGCTTGTTGCGCGCCTTCTCGCGGTTCGTCGAGCTGCTCGGCGCCGCCTTGTTCTTCTTGCCCTTAAGCGAGCCGTACTTCTCGCGGCCCTCGCGGCCCTTCTCGATCGAGGCGATGCGCTCGGCGTAGTCCGCCTTGGCCTTCTTGCGGGGCCCGAGAATGTCGTCCTCGGAGATGAAGGTGTCTGCGATCGTGCCATCGCCGGAGGCGAGGAGCGTCTTGCGCTGCGACTCGAGCGCTGCGAGCTTGCGTTTGGTACCGGAGCCGCCACCGCGCTCGACGGCTTCGGACGCGGCTTTGATGCGGAGGTCGTTGAGCAGCGCGAAGTCGGCGGGCGTGAGAATCTAACACCGTGGAATCAGTATAGTTCACGGCAGGGGGCTGGGTCGGAATACACATACCTTCGTAGTTGCAAGCGAAGATATCCGCTGCGCGGCTTCCGCAGCCGTTTCCTCCTTCTCAGCCTCTTTCTCTTCATCGCTGTCCTCTTCCTCAGCGGCTTTGCCCTTGCCCTTCTTCTTCTTGCGCTTGTCGTCCTCATCTTCACTGTCGCTGATCTCGAGGTCGTTGTCGCTGTCGGAGGCGACACTGATCCAGCCGTCCGAGGACTCGTCAGAGTCAGACTCGACGTCCCAGCCTTCCCATGCGGCCTCATCGTCTTCGTCTTCTGCGCCTGACGCGGCGCCGTCCTCCTCGCGAAGTTTCTTGAGGTGATCCTCCAGGAGCTGCAGAATCGCTTAGTACCATTGGCTGGAGGGAGTTTTGGCTCAACTTACCACAAGGCCTTCGATGTCGACAGCAGCCTGGGCGCTGTGGCCGAAAGGCAGCGGTTGGCTGCCTTTTGCCATGCCCATCGCTGCCTCCTTACCCCGTTCTCTCCGCTTGAGCATTCCGGGGTTGACCTCACGGAAGAGCTGGAGCAGGCCACGCGCCGCGGCGGTGACAGCCTTGTCTCGGCTCTTCCTGTACTCGATGAGGTCCCCGAGGAGGTCTTCCTCCATCGACCACGGCTGCCGGCGGCACACTTCACGAATTGCGTTGATACCGGCGGCGATGACCTCGCTCCCGACACCCGGGTGCACAAACTCCTGCGCGAGCTTGCGCACGACAGGTGTAAGTGCGTCGGGCGGGGTGAAGTCGTGCACGGACTGCGCGAGGGCGACGAGGATGGCGGGGATGCGGAGCTGGTGGTAAGTGAGGTACTTCATGATGTAGGTGTAGAAGCCGAGCACGCAGAGCTTGTGCCCGCCCATGACACGCGAAAGGAGCTGCATGACCAGGATCTTGTGGTCGAGCGAGAAGCGCTTGTCGTACTTGTTGAGCATGTCGTAGAGCTTCTCGCCGAATGTCTGTGGGTCGTTCAGCAGCTGGATGGCGGGGAAGTTGGCGGTTGTGTTTTCTGCCCGCTTCTTCTTTTTCTGCAGAGAGCGTCAGGACGAGGTAGGTGCATGCTATAGGAGTAACGAACGGATTTGACGGCTTTCTGCAACTTCTGCAGCTTCTTCTCGCCGCTGCGAGTCTTCTTGTTGACTTCGCGGCGGTGCTGAAGAGCCTTAACATCTGGAAGCTAGAGATGGGTTGTCAGGACTTCGCGGTACGGCGGATTATGAGAGGGTACGAACGTCCTCTTCCTCATCGTCACTATCCTCTTTCTCTTCGTCGCTTCCCAAGAAGAAATGCAAGGAGGCACTCTGCACCTTCGTAACAGGATGGAAACAGCCTAGCGCGATGATGGACACCGTCTTCGCGTCGTTCCTGAGTCAAAGTCTTATAAAGAGGTCGATGGACTCGCGTAGACCTTGGATGCGCACCAGATGCCCTTTCGCCATAGCTCCTTGGTCAACACGACGGCCCACATGGCTTCCTCGCCGTTGTTCCCGGGACCAGCGGTGGCCTTTAGCTTGCCCTTATCTCCGACCACCTCGGCGTCCATCCCACGTTCTACCATTCCGAAAAGCATGGCTTGTACGGCGCGGTTGAGCTTGTGATTCTTCGTGCGGAGGTTGGCGGTGCGAATGTCGGACAAGATGGTTTTACGGATGAAGGCACGGAGGGCGGAAGAGGTGGTCTTGGGAAGCAAAGGGAAGAGTGTTTGCAACAACCTGGAGCACTGTTACGACAGCAAAATACAGTGAGGAAGGAGAAACATACGTGATAGATGTAATCACATCCTTATTTCGCAGCATGACCAGGTTTTGGACCAACGATCTCCTCGTGTCTGGAGAGAGTGTCCCATAGCTTTCGAGCAAGAGACTGGAGATTTGAGAGGGAAAGTCCGCCGTTTCCTTCGGGTAGCATTGCGAAACCTGGTATGCCTGGTGAGATGCTGCCTCTTGGGTTGTATGCGCTGTTTCGCACCTGCGCAATGAAAGAGACCAGCTCCCTGAAGTGTTGCGCGTTTTCGTCTGGGTTGATCTGGAATATTTGGCGGATGCTGTTATAGTGGTTCCATTGCTGGAGAAATTCCTCCTTATATGCTGCTGGGTCGCGCTTGATAAGGTTTTGCAGCTGAGGCAGGTTGGAGGTGAGGAGAACGCCGCGACCCATGACAAGCTCTCGACTAGCAACGCTGAGGAGGGGAGTGAGAGCTGAGCTGCTCGACTGCAGTCTGCCTGAGGATGCAATGCGGTTCACGGGCGCCTACGAAAATCCCTCTGGACGAATTGCCATATGCGGACAGTGTGATCGAGAGAAGAGACGCCCATTACATAGCGCCCTCATGGAGGAACTTGGGGCAGTCTGGGGGTAAAGTGCGCATGGCACGGGTGCCTGTAGCTCGGTGCAAGAGATCGTGCATTAACATGGGTGATATACAAGCAGACGGATATGGGGGTTGTACAGGGGTATCGTTCTTCATAGCCACTTGGCAGCCTCCTCAGCAGCAGCAGCGTCCGCGTCCGCGTCCGCCCCCGTCTCAGTCCAACTCGCAGCCGGAACACTCGCAGCCTCCACCTCTGTCTGCTTGGCTGGAGGAGAGGTCACGCTGCCTCCCCGACCTCGCCCACGGCCGCCACCACGGCCGTTTCCTCGGCCGCCACCGCGGACAGCACCACGAATACCGATGGTTTGCGCCGGTTTCTTCTCGCCATCGTCCGCGCCCTCTTCTTTCTTGGGCTTCCCCTGATCACGCGAAGGCTTGCCAGAGTCCCACTCGCGGCTTTGGATCTGCAAGGGGGGTAAATCTCAAGGTTCATTTTCTGGACAGTAAAGTTCGCGTACCTTGTCCATCTTACGGCGAGCGTTCTGCTCGCGGGCCTTGTCGATGTTCTCCTGCACCTTCTTCTGCTTAGCCAGCTTGGCGCGCTCTGCGGCCTGCATCTTCTTGTACTCGTCCTCATCGGCTTGCACGTCCTGCATGACCAAATGAGTCCAGGCTCAAGAACAGCCCCAATCAACATGTCCGAACCAGGCGTCTCTGCTTGATCTTCTCATTCTGCTCCCGGATACGAGCCATCCGTTCCGCAAGCTCCTCCTCACTCAGTTTGTCCTGCATTCACGTCAGAGACAGCTCGGCGACGAGACGTTGTGCAGACACGCACGCGCTGTGCACCTCCGGTCTTGACGCGATCTGGATTTACATACGGCTTCTTCTTTTCCTTGGATTCCTTCTTGCCATCGCCTGCGTCGGCTTGTGCTTGCTCCGAGCCCCCTTGCGCTACCTCGGAGGAGCCATCTGTGGCCTTCTTAGTTGAGTCTTCGGCCGGAGCGGGATCCTTTGTATCTGCGGAAGGTTTGGTTTCGGACGCGTCTGGGCTGTCCTTGATCTTGAGGGCAGCAAGGTCAAGGCCGAGGGAGTTCGAGGCGGCCTGGTCAGCCTGGTTGTCAGACATGGGTGGGAGAGATGAAGCCCCCCGCGCTGGGAGAGACTAGAGTTGCCGAGACACAGAGGGACGGGGCCGGAGGAGATGGGATTGGGCGAGAGCTCAGAGAGCGATGGGAGATGCCGAGTCCCAGTCGTGACTTCATCGCTATCGACCAACAGACGCGCGCGGACATATAAGCCCAGCCCGCATCCACCCCTCTCTCTCCTCATCGATCCCCATCGTCCGCCATGTCCATCGCCAACAAGCTCTCCATCACCGACCTCGACCTCAAGGGCAAGCGTGTCCTCATCCGCGTCGACTTCAATGTCCCCATGCAGGATGGCAAGGTCACCAACCCCGCAGTGCGTCCCATCTCAGATCTCCCTGCAATCTACCCGACGTGACTGACGCCCTGTCTGTAGCGTATCGTAGCTGCACTCCCCACCATCAAGTACGCCATTGAGAATGGTATGTATTCAGACTGTGATCATATGATTACCACTCAACGTGAGCGCAGGCGCGTCCAAGATCGTCCTGATGTCCCACCTTGGCCGTCCGGATGGCAAGCCCAACCCCAAGTATTCTCTGGAGCCCGTCTCTAAGGAGCTCGAGAAACACCTCGGAAAGCCCGTCACCTTCGTTCCCGAATGCGTCGGCCCCGAGGTCGAAAAGGCCGTGAACGAGGTCCCCGAGGGCACCGTCATCCTCCTCGAGAACCTCCGCTTCCACATTGAGGAGGAGGGCTCCAGCAAGGACAAGGACGGCAAGAAGACCAAGGCCGACCCCGCCAAGGTCCAGGAGTTCCGCGAGGGCCTCACCCGCCTCGGCGACGTCTACGTCAACGACGCGTTCGGCACCGCGCATCGCGCCCACTCCAGTATGGTCGGCGTTAAGCTCCAGCAGCGTGCGGCCGGCTTCCTCATGAAGAAGGAGCTCGACTACTTCGCCAAGGCTCTCGAGCACCCCGAGCGTCCGTTCCTCGCTATCCTCGGTGGTGCCAAGGTCTCCGACAAGATTCAGCTCATTGAGAACATGCTGGACAAGGTCGACTCGCTCATCATTTGCGGTGGTATGGCCTTCACCTTCAAGAAGACCCTGTACAACGTCAAGGTTAGTCTAGTCTATGCGCTCATTGCAGGCAAGGAAAAGCTGACCTAAGAATCACAGATTGGCAAGTCGCTGTTCGACGCAGCCGGATCGGAGAAGGTGGCCTCTTTGATCGAGAAGGCTAAGCAGCGCAACATCAAAATCGTGTTCCCCGTCGACTACGTCACCGCTGACAAGTTCGACAAGGACGCTAAGGTATGTACGATTGCATAGAATCGTTACGCGGCTTACTGACTCGTGCCTAGACCGGACACGCTACCGACGAGGAGGGTATCCCCGACGAGTGGCAAGGTCTTGACGCCGGCCCGAAGAGCCGTGAGCTGTTCCGCCAGACTGTCCTGGAGGCGAAGACCATCCTCTGGAACGGGTGAGTATGGTACCAGCCAGTGTGAAGCATTGTTGACTGAGATATCGTCAGTCCCCCGGGCGTGTTCGAGTTTGAGGCGTTCTCTGCGTCCTCGAAGGCGCTCCTTGATGCTACCATCGAGGCCGCTCAAAAGGGTGCTACGGTCATCGTCGGCGGCGGCGATACTGCGACCGTCGTCGCGAAGTACGGCGCTGAGGACAAGCTCAGCCACGTCAGCACGGGCGGCGGTGCCAGTCTCGAGCTTCTCGAGGGCAAGGTATGTGGAGAATTGCAAGATGCAAGACGCGTGACTGACCGATGTTGCGTAGACCCTTCCTGGTGTTGCCGAGCTGAGCGAGAAGCAGTGAGTGGACGAAGCGAAGTCTGCAGATCATGCAAGAAGTCAATCTGTTGTATTCGTAATAGGACTTGGACAGTCAGGTTGTAATTGCTAGATAGAAGTCAGTGCCAACGTGTGGAATAGACAAACACATACCTATCGCCATGGACCTACATACATGGCGGGAGGAAGGCGGACGTGAGTGCTGTCGCGGAAGGGGAACGCGGCGGGCACGTGACCGAGGCAGCGCGTCTCGAACGTCCAACGTCTGTTAGCACTCGTTCACTCTGCGCTCTCCTCCACCCCGCGATAACCATCCTCGTCGGCCCCATTTCCCTCTCCCCGTCTGCTCGTGCTGTACCATACCTTTGACTGCGATCTTAACTCTGTTGCGCTCATCTTGCCACTCGCTCGCCACCAGCTGCCTTCCACCGTACCCCAGCGGTCTGGACTCGCACCCATAACCCTCCAACTAGCTACTACGAGCACACGCGATGGCTACTCCATACAACCCTGGTGAATCATCAGGACCTCCGCGCAGACCAGACGTTAAGCGCAAACTCGTGGTCGTTGGTGACGGTGCGCGCACAAACCATAAGCTACCCCTCCCCGCATCTGAATCCAGTTGCGCGCCCCCGTAGGTGGATGCGGCAAGACATGTTTGCTCATCGTCTACGCCGAGAATCGCTTCCCAGAGGTACGCGTGCCTCATTGACTAATCGTGGGTACTGACACTGATGTACGCGTTTCGCACCCACGCAACAAAGGCGTACATCCCGACCGTGTTCGAGAACTATGTCACGCTCGTGAACTTTGACGGCAAGCTCGTCGAGCTCGCGCTCTGGGATACGGCGGGGCAGGAGGAATACGACCGCCTCCGGCCGCTGAGCTACCCAGAAAGCGACGTGATATTGATCGTCTTCTCCGTCGACTTCCCCGTTTCTCTCGCGAACGTCCAGGATAAGGTATGTGTGCACCTTCCATATACGACATGATCCCGGCATACAGTCCCTTTCTAACACTTTTAACGAACCGTGCTCGTCTACATCTCGTAGTGGTATCCCGAAGTGGCACATTTCTGCGAAGGCGTTCCCTTGATCCTTGTCGCTACCAAGACGGATCTTCGAAGAGACGAGCAAACACGACGGATGCTCAGCGCGCAGGGTCAGGTACCCGTAACGACGGAGCAGGGCGCAATGGTCGCGCGGGAGATCGGCGCGAAGTATATCGAATGCTCGGCGAAGACGGGCGACAACGTACGAGAGGTGTTCAACCTGGCGCTAAAGGAGAGTATGAGGGGACGGTGGGGGAAGATAGTAAAGCAACGACGGTGCGTTATCACATGATGGAGGAGTCGCTTCGAAGGCAGGGAGGAGTGGGGGAGGACGGTCCTTCGAGTGGGAATGGACTTCCGTCGAGGCTGCAGGTCGATGCCTGCCCGCGCAAACCCCGACCGCACATTGCATCGCGCCGGCCACGCCTGCCATACACCACGACATGACGACTGTCACGCGCACCATCCGGACGTTGGTTCCGATCTACATACATCAGCACCACAGTAGACCTGTCCGCTGCCATACTGTACTGACATTGCTCCTTGCTGCTCTTGGTTGATATCAATCCGTTTTCGTGGACGATTTGGCGTACAGTCTCTGGGCGGTCCGGACGGACGCGTGGAGCAAGTAGAAAAACATGGCGAGCATGACGGTAGCAGTGCCGATGTCGACCCAAGCCAGGTCGTCGAGTACGCCCACAGGGATTGTGACACCGAGAGTCTCAGCAGCGGACGCGTCAGGGATGAGATGTATTGAGGTTGGCCATCCACTAAGGGCAGTATATGGACGCAATGCCTCTGGCACCTCCGCAACACCTATGCAACGGTTCAGGCGCATTCTCGGGTCGAGCATATATTTAACACGTACTGTTGCTCTTTGACGCGAGGAAGCCCAGTGGGCGTTGGAGGGGAATGTGGTGAAATGCGTTCGTCGAGTCTGTGCCCGCGATTGGCCTGCCATAACGGACATGCAAAGGCACCTCGAGTGTGATATTCACAGGCCGGCTATGGTTGAGCTCTGATGTGTCTGCGGTCAAGAGGAGTACGGTTCCATTAGGATTCACCGCCGAGACCGGTTTCTCGAGGTCGGTAGTTCCCCAAAATTGGGACGTGTAGCCCGGGCGCTGCGCGAGTTCGTACTGGTCTGCGTATACATGTGGGTCCAGGTCGAAGACGACGTGCAGGGTATGTCTTTGCAAGTCCGACGCGTCTGGAACGTTGATCGTGGTGGAGACGGTGAAGTGAAAGCCCTGGGCTGAGACGGAGGAGGCGAGGGAGGCCATGGCCCGGGGGAGGAGGAGCGGGAGCAAGACGCGCTCCGTTCCGGGCACGCGCCGATCAGCCACATTGCGGAGACGCCTCCCCAGTCTCCAGACCAGAGACCCAAGACCAGATCTGCCCGTCTTGCCTCCTCCCATCTGCCACCATGTCTGCGGCAGATACACCCAAGAACGGCGGATCGCCCGTGCTGACGACCCGCGAGCTCGCCGCCGTGGATGGTGTCCTCCAGGACGTCAAGGAGGCGAACAAGAGCTCGCCAGACATCACCGTAACGCCCTCCGTAGACGTGGGCACTCCTCCCGCCGCATTCGGCGCAGGCGGCCCTATGTATGCTTACCCATCCAATCGATACACTTCGGGCTTGAGTGCTGAATTGTACCGCCAGGCTGAAGCAGTTTGACCAATCCAATGCGACTACTCGCAGCATGCTGTCCCAGGCCTCTACCCCGCGATCCGTGGTCGGGATTGGCGGCAAGGGTATGTGGCGGATCTCTCGTGGGCCGACTTCGCCGTCTCTTAACTCAGGGCGCGCACAGGCGCGAAGCCTGATTACTCCGAGGCGAAGATCGTCCTGGCTATGGTGGGATCTCAGCAACGGTGCAGAAGATCTATCTGCGATATTCACGCGCTTTTAGGTCGGGCTGCCCGCGCGGGGCAAATCATACCTAAGTAACAAGTTGATGCGGTACCTCAAGGTGCGCATAAACATCGGTAATATGCTCTGGGTATACACTAAATGCACTATACATCCAGTGGCTAGAATACGATGTGAAGGTAGGGTTGCAAGTCCTGATCACCTGGAGGGTACCCCCTAACGTTTGGCACAGGTGTTCAACGTTGGCCAGCTCCGCCGTTCTCGGGCTCGCCAAAAGGCTCAACAGTGAGCACACCGCCCAGGACAAATGAATCGACATATAATCTGAGAACGAGATCATAGGAGCGGCAAACGCGAAGACCACACCGCATCATACTTCAGCCACGATAACGTCGAGGCAACACGACTCAGGGATCAGCTTGCAAACGACAGTCTCGAAATGCTGATCCAATGGCTCAAGGAGGGTGGTAACGTCGGCATCCACGGTAGGGGCTACAAGCAGTATACATGTATGCAGAAGTGCTGACACTCTCAAGACGCTACCAACAGCACGAAAGCTCGGAGGTAGGTTGTTCTGACTGATTGAATATTTGCGGGCGATCGAATCACCCTTGCTGCAGGCAAAAGATCGTCGAACGTGTCTCTCGCGAGAAGGGTATCGTCGTGATCTTCCTCGAGTCCGTGTGCGACGACCCTGCCATCATCGCGGCGAACGTCGCGCTCAAGGTCTCGTCCGGGGATCCAGACTACAAGGACATGTCGCGCGAAGAGGCAAAGCGCGACTTCGAGCGCCGCATCCGCGAGTACGAGGCCGTGTACGAGACGATCACGGAGCCGCACCTGTCGTACCTGCGCATCAAGAACGTTGGGAGCCAGGTCACGCTGTGCCACATTCATGGATACCTCCAGAGTCGGATCGCGTTCTACCTCATGAACTTGCACCTCAAGCCCCGGAGTATATTCTTCTCTCGGGTAGGAGGTTTGGTGGAGTCGAGGCGGCTGGTGTCTGACGGAATGTCATTGTGCAGCACGGAGAGAGCCAGTACAACGTGGAAGGCAAGATCGGTGGTGATTCGCCGCTGTCCGAGCGAGGGATGCGCTATGCTCGAGCATTGCCTGCCCTCATTACGGACAACATTGGCGACGCTCCTTTAACCGTACGCCTTGCTTCCAACATATCCTCGAGACACATGTCCCAATGACCCGCTTTGGTAGGTTTGGACGTCTACGCTCCAGCGAACCATTCAGACAGCGCAATACCTCCCATACACGAAACTCACGTGGAAGTCCTTGGACGAGCTAGACGCGGGCGTCTGTGATGGCATGACATACGAAGAGATCGAGGTCGGGGTGGATCCAAATGGTGATCGCCTGCTGTGCTGACTTACCATCCAGCAAGCGTATCCCGAGGACTTTGCCAATCGTGATGAAGACAAGTTCAACTACCGCTACCGAGGCGAGTCGTACCTCTTTTTCGGCCCCCGACGTCCACTCACGCTCTTGCCTCCCTACAGGCGGCGAGTCGTACCGGGACGTGGTCGTGCGGCTCGAGCCGGTGATCATGGAGCTCGAGCGGCAGGAGAACATCCTGATCATCGGGCACCAGGCGATCCTGCGCTGCCTGTACGCGTACTTCCACGACCTTCCCCAGGCGGACCTGCCGTACATCAAGATCCCGCTGCACACGGTCATCAAGCTCACCCCGAAGGCGTACGGCTGCGACGAGGAGCGCTACACGCTCCCCATCGGCGCCGTCGACACCCACCGCCCGAAGCCGAAGGCGCCCCCGCCGCCCATCCCGCCGTCCCATACGGGGAGGGAGTATTACGCCAATGACGCGTGAGGGATGCTGATTAGAGTCTGAGGAGAGCGACTTGTCGACGGTCATACGCGATGTGATGGAAGGGAAGAGGAAAGGGAATATAGATCCGGCCAAGATGCACATTAATGTACTACATATACAATTGGGAGTCGGTGGGTAGAGAGGGGATGCGCACGCGCAGGGCTCGCTATACGTGGGCACTCGGCGAGGCGAATAAAGGAATGTATCACTAGGTCGTACAACTCTAGTCCGCGCCGACCGAGGGCGCGTTTGTTGAGGATCTCCGCGGTAGCCATTACCGGTGGCCTGCGCGAGCGTGCACTGATGTGCTCTTTTTGCTCTATGTAAATAAGGATATGGTACTGAGATCGAGCGGTATAGCCACGCGCCGGGCGTGGTGGTCAGATGTAGTGATAACCAAGAAGATATCCAGGGTGAGGCAGGGCGGGTGAGGTTAGGGAGTGGTGTGGCCATGCGCGAACTCCTCGTCTGCAAACTTGACGTCGTGCAGGACCTGCATGGTGAGCGTCGCGTTCGACTCGGGCTGGTTGAGCCAGAGCCACTTGTAGCCGACGTGGTAGCGCACGGCGGGGAGCCAGCGCTGCGCGAGGCCGTCGTTCGGGTCGGACCAGCCCGGCCAGTCGTAGTAGCGGTCGACGCCGTCTAGGCAGTTACTGCAAAATAGGACGAGCCTTTAAACACCTACAGTTGTTACCAGCAAAACGGGCCACTCACAAATGCACCATCTTCGGGAGGATAGCGCGGCCCTCCTCGGGGGTGTCATCAGTGTGCACCTGGACGCGAGTCTCGTGCGCCTCGTCCGCGTCGTCATTCCCGAGACCCTTCAAGTACATGTCCATGAGACAGCTCGAGACCTCCCAGTCGTACGAGAGGTGTTGGAAGATGTCCGGGCGGTGGCTGACGATCGCCCACCAGTAGCCCTGGTCGCCGAGCTTGACGCCGTCGTAGCGCATGCGGCCGTTTCCCGCGTCGACAGGTGCCCCGAACATGGCCTGGAACGCAGGGGGTGCGAGGGCGGGCGCGCCGCGGTCGGCGCGGTAGTAGGACGAGTCCATGAGGCGGAGGGCGCGGAGGCGGTCGAGGTCGAGGAGCATGATGCAGGAGCAGATGCGGTTCGCGTTGTGCCATTCGGGCTCGCTCTGGTCCGGGTGGGACGGCATGGAGATGGCTGTGCCCGGGCGGAGGGAGAGGAAGTGCGCCCAGAGCTGGGTGGGGTCGGAGATGAAGAACGCGTCGGTGTCGACGAAGATGGCGCGCCGGACGGTGCTGGGCAGGATCTCATGGATGAAGAGCTTCATCAGGCCGGCTGTGTGCGAGGGTAGGGAGGGTTACTATGGTCAGCATGGCCGCGGCACAAGGAGATGCGCTGGAAGTTGACTTACGGACGCCGGCCGCATGGTCAGTGTTGATTGCACCTTCTCGCTCGATGCGGGCGACCATGCTCTCGCGAGGGATGCGGTAGAAGCGGACGAGGATGTCATGCTGAGGATGCTTTAGGAGGCCCAGCCGCTTCTGAAGGTACTCCTGCGCGGTCTGGTCGCAGATGATGTGGAATTCGAGCGGGCTCGAGGAATACAAGATTATGGACTGGGTGGACGTGTGTCAGGTACGGTAAATCAACAGAGTGCCTGACAGGCCCTGAGGAGATGGAGAGAACGTAGCGGACCTTGATGAGAACGGCGCCTTCTGCGGCGGAGCCTTCTGAGAACATGATGAGAGCAAAGGTGACTGGGTCCGGTGAGGGGGCGGGAGCGGAGAGGTCTTGTGTGGTTGTAGGCGAGGGTTTTGCGTCAGAGGGGAGGGTAGTGGTGGGCTTTGAAGGTATATGGTGGCCATGGGGTATACGTGCATGTGCGTCATCAAAGGCGGGACGGTATGGTACATCAGTGTCCGCTAGCGGAGAGGGAATGTCGAGGGATTGGGCGGGAGACGCATAGGATAAGTCGCGAAAGTGGTAAAAGGCGAGGAGGGAGACTGAGATGGCGACGGTGGCAAGGATGAACGCAATCTGGCGGAACTGGAGGGGTCTGCGGCGCATGTCCTTTGCGCGGGGAAGCCAGGGGGAGGAGGACGCGTCGGGGAGGATGGGGGACGAGTCGCGGTAGGCGGGGAAGTAGGAGGAGGAGGACATGGCGGGGAAAGGAGCGGCGGCGGTCAGCGCATGGCCGCGGTTTCTGTTGGAGGATAAGTATAATCCATAATCGTTGAGTTGCAACAAACAGACGATCGACGTCCGGCGCCTAATAAACACGCGTTGTTGTCACCGCCCGCCACCGACGCGACGTCGCATTCCGTCATCGGCTTCTGCCCGATCGTCTTAGGCTGCTCATCTGCATTGCACCCGTCCTCGTCCGCGCCCTGCGTCGGTCTGCACGCCGTATGTCGAGCCCCTCTAGTTCAGCACTGGGGGTCGGGGGCAGCACAGGCGAGTGGAGTGCGCAGCTCAGATGGAAACGCGGGCGCTGACAGCCACACGCAATCAACCGCCCGCTTATCTTCCAGGCTCCACCCGGAAACGGCCCCTCCAACAGCCAGAACAAGATCCCTCCCCAGAACCAGAGTCCGGTCCATCACGGAAGGTGCAGAAACGTACAGCGCTTCCTCCGCGCTCGTCGAACATTGCTCACTGCGCCCTTCGCAGTCTTTCCGCTCTTCGAAAAGTCCAGCGCCGCCCAGCCACAGTCCTCCTTCCGCTGGATAACCCCCGCCCTCGGGCCCAGGCGGTCGTGTCTCCATGGCGTCAGCGGCCACTCAAAGTCCTCACCCAGGGTCGCCGCATTCGACCTCGACGGCTGCCTCATCCAGTCCTCCTTTCCCAAGAAGGGCACCCCGCCAAAGTTCGACTGGTGGCGTCCCACAGTCCCAAAGAAGCTCAAACAACTCAATCAGGAAGGGCACGTCTCCCTCTTCTACTCCCTCCGCCCTTCTTCCACCGCTCATCCCCCGATCCAGATATTCTATCGTCATCATAACCAACCAGGCTCTTCGCACACAGTCGCTCATCAACGACTGGAAGAAAAAGATTCCTCTCATAGCCGACGCCGTGCGCTCCATTGCTCACGTACCACAACACCCGACGACCCTGACCGCTCGCATGACATTCCTGACAGATTCCTGACGTTCCCTTCCGCCTCTTCGCCGCCACCGAAAAGGATGGCTACCGCAAGCCCATCCCCGGCATGTGGTATGAGCTCGAGCGCATCTTTGCCCAGGACAACGTCCAGATCGGTCCGCTCCTCTCTTCGCGTACTCGTTCTCACTCCATGTCCTGACCTGTCACCACAGACCTAGCCGCATCATTCTTCATCGGAGACGCCGCCGGACGTCCCAACGACCACTCCTCCACCGACCGGAAGCTCGCACTCAACATCGGCATTCCCTTTCAAACACCGGAGGTGAGGCCTCCCCTCGCCGCCCCAACGTGTCTGAACCGACGCCGTTTTTTTCGCAGGAGTTCTTCCTTGGCCTGCCAAAGGCGCAATACACCCTACCCGGGTTGAACGTCTCTTCTCTGCCAGCAGACGGTAAATCTCCGCACCCCTTCGCTTCTAGGATCGCCGGCTTCTCGTACTAACGCATTTCTGGACGCCTTTTTCTGCAGTACCCCCGATTGAACCCGCAGAGCCGCCTCTCCTGCCCGCGTCGTCCGAGCCGGAAGTGGTCGTCTTCGTGGGCTACCCGGCGCTGGGAAAGTCCTCGTTCTTCCGCGCGCACTTTGGACCGGCGGGATACGTGCATGTGAACCAGGACACGCTCAAGACGCGCGACAAGTGCGTCAAGGCCACCGAGCAGGCGCTTGCCGACGGCAAGAGCGTCGTCGTGGGTGTGTACAGGTTCACTTGGTTGGATAGGAGGTGGGGCTGACGCGGTAGGCGGTAGACAACACGAACCGAGACAAGGCGACGCGTAAGCACTACGTCGCGCTCGCGCAGAAGCACAAGGTGCCGATTCGGTGAGACATAAGACACGGTGGCGTCGCGCGGGAGCTAGCGATCGGGCGCTGACAGTAGGCGTATCTATTCGACTTTCCAGGTGCATGTACTTTACCGGCTCGCTTGAGCTCGCGTGGCACAACAATTTGTACCGCGCGTTCAACCTCCCGCCCGCACTCGCCGCATCCGAGGTGAGCGCCGCCCGTACCTGTTTCCCCCGTCTTGCCTGACTGACGGAGGCGGCGGCGTGGCAGCCGAAGCGCGATCTGGTGCCGTACAGTGCGTTCACGGGCTTCCGGGCGGATTTCGAGGAGCCGAGCGTGGACGAGGGATTTGCGGAGGTGCGCAGGGGCAACTTCGTCTTTGAGGGAGACGAGGAGGCTAGGAGGCGGTGGAGCATGTGGTTGCAGATTGACGGCAAGTAGTAGGGACGTGCTTTGCCAGCGCGCGCCGGTCAACTGCTACTCGTCGCGGATACCCTGTATATTTTAGTTGATCATGTATCATACACGCGGCGACCACTAGACCCTCGCACAACTGTCTCTTTCAGAACATTCTCGTGAAAGGCGACCGTTGCTCCATCTTTTGGGTAGGTAGTACAGCGTGCTCTACAATCAGGGTCCTCTGTCCTCGTACATCCGTTACTCTCTGCCTCGTCAAGGGGTGGTGTCATCATTCGTCCTCCACCTTCTTTAGTCCGCTCACATCTCTCGTGCCCCTGCGGAAAGATCATTGTGAGCCCAGGACGGACAGATGAGCGGGGTGGGACGTACTGGAGAGGCATGCCGAAGATGTCGATCGCGTCGATCCGCGTCTCGTCCTCGCCGCCCTGGTTCGACTTGACGAATATCTGCCCACGAGAACAACAACAGCCTCCTGTCAGCACGGATCCAACGCGCAGAATCACGCCGCAGAGGACGACGGAGTGCCCGGAATGGCAGAGCGGCGAGCGAACGCACGTGCAGCGAGTTGACGGACTGGAAGCGGACGAAGCGGAGCGGGACGCGGCGCCCCTCCCTCACGTCCTCCGCGGAGAGCTCGAGCTCCTGGAGCACGCCCCCCGCCCCGTCCTCCTCGACGTCGTCGAAGCTCAGCGCGGGCCGGTTCGTGACGAGCCTGAGCGTGCGCGGGGCCTGCGCTTCGGACGAGCTCTGAATCGCGATCGACCGGATCTTCACTGTTTGGTTGAACTGTTGGGGTTCGGAGGGTGCGATGCGGGGGAGGGAGTGGTTGAATAGGGTAAACAACACGGTCAGCGGGCATGCGAGGGCGAATGGTTTGCCGGACGTACGGGGAGGGTGATGAGGAGCTGCTCGTCTGCGTCACTGAGGACGTATGCGCTGCCCGTGTTGCGCTTTTTGTCGGCGACGATCGACTTGAGCGTGTGCTCTTGCGATTCGTTCAGGCATGTCAGCTGCGACAGGTCGAGAAATTCGAGCAGCGAAACCTACAAGGACGCGGTGTTAGCGTCCTGTGCGCGCCACAGACGCGCCCCAGGGAGATCGTGCGTAGATCTTGCATACGCACCTCTTGTTCAGACATGTCTTGTTAGTGCTACAGGAGCTTTTGTCTTGGTTAGGCGATGGACGGACGTGGGGGAAAGTAGGATATATGGTTTGGATTAAGAGAGTAGGTACAGCGTAGGACGTATGCAGTCGTAAAGCCAGACACGGGAGATTAGATAAGATCGAGACGTGCGAAACCAGAGGGAAGAGAGAAACTCGGACTCGGACTCGACTCGGTACACCAGCGAGCACGGACGTCGACGACATCGACCAGCCCGCGCCCTACTCGCAACGACATCTATCCACAGCAACGAAGACAGTCGTCCGGCCGGCCCAATAGAATATATGCCAGGCGTGCGTGCGTACCCCGCTATACAATCACGCACTCGTCCTTCGCGTCCTGACGCGTCGGCCGGGCCATGTTCGCCCGCTTGTTTCCGTTCCGCTTCATCTCGGTCAACCGGTTCATCGCCCTCTTGTTCCCTTGTGCTGTGAATAAGTGTCAGCAATTGTCGCATCATTGTAGGCATGTGATAGGGACAGACTGACCTGCGGCACGCATGTACCACCTTTTCGCGAACTCGATGTCCTGCTTCACGCCAATGCCCACTTCGGCGTAGTACCCAACTGCGTACTCGGCCTTGCTCAGACCCTTGTTCGCCGCCCTCCTTGCCCAGAGATACGCCTCCGAGTCGCTCTGCTTTAGCACGCCCTCACTGCCCGTCAGGTACCACCCGCTGAGCGCGAGCTCTGCCTCTGCATGTCCCTTCTCCGCCGCCTTCGTATACCACGCGATCGACCGACGCGGGTCGACCGGGCACGTGAGCGTGCCGTACTCGTAGCACTGTCCGAGCTTGAACTGCGAGTGCGTGTAGCCCAGATGCGCCGCGCGCGTGTACAGCTCCTTCGCGTACGCCGGGTCGTGCGGCACCACGCCAGAGTTCGGGTTCTCGTACAGCATCGCCAGCTCGTGCAGTGCGTGCGGGTTCTCCTCATCTGCTTGCTCGGCCGCACGTCGTAGCCAACCAATCGCCTCTCGAGGGTTGGGTTGCTGTTTGAGCAGGCCGCGGAGGAGGATGACGCCGAGCTTGTACATCGCCGCGGTGTCTCCGAGTGAAGCGGCCTTGCGGTAGAATGCGGCGGCGCGTTGTGGATCCGCCTTGGTGCCCGCCCCAATCTCGTTGCAGACTGCCACGCGGTAGCATGCGGCGGCGTGGTTCTGCTTCGCCGCCTGGAGATATAGGTGATACGCGCGCTCGTGGTCGACCTGCAGCCCGAGCATGCCTGTTCCGTGACAGTTGGCGAGGAAGAACTGCGCCTCGTCGTATGGCTGGCCCTGCGTTGCGAGCCTGCGGATGACCTTCAGTGACTCCGCGATGAGCGAGTCGCGGTATTTCCTGAGCCCGCGCTGTTCCTTCGCGTCCTGCCCGATCTTCTTCGCCGCATCGATCAGGTACTTTGCATACTGGAACTGTGCCTCCGGGTCGGGGTCGTCCTTGATACGCTGGCGGTACTGATCGATGTACTCCTTCGTGTAGGGCGGGGCACTGAGGTCGATCGCCTTGGTTTTCTGCGTCCGAAGGCTGACGGAGGCGGTGGTCTCCGACCTCTGCAAGCGTGGTCGATTCATCTCGAAGTCGGGCTCTTCTTGGGGCGGAGGACCCTGGAACGATGACGCGTTCGAAGGACCTCTGGTCAGGCCGCCCTGCGCACCTGGAGGATATGCACCGGGCGGTCCAGGCTGGTAAGGTCCAGGACCGAGGTAGGGGACGGACTGGCTTGCAGCCATCGGTCCTGGACCCTGCTGGTAGGGACCCGGACCATACGGACCAGGGGGAGGATAGGGTGAACCAGAAGGGCCGGGGGGAGGGTATGGGCCGCGTGATGGTCCAGGAGGAGGGTAAGGGGCACCAGACGGCCCTGGGGCATACTGGTGATTCATGGGGGGAGGAGGAGGCGCTGCGCCAGGAGGGGGACCCATACCCAACACATCTGAGGCTGCCGCATAGAGATGGTTGGATTCTCCAGTGGGCGGCAATTGATGGTGTCCAGGGCCAGGCCAGTAGATGGGCTGCATGTAGGAAGGGTTCTGCCCATAGCTAGTCTGAGAGTCGTATGAGTACACGCTGGTCCCGTCTGTCTCCACGGACGTGTCTTGCGGGGCGGAGTCGTGTCCGTCGCTGTACATGCTCGCGTAGCCGCTGTTCCCACTTCCGCCAGAGTGCACCGAGTTGGAGCGCAGAGCGTTGTCGACACGGCCAGGCGGATACCGGCGATTTTGATCTGGAGACAAGGGAAGACCGCCGCCCATGGGCGGGGCCATACGCTGCGGGGACTGCATGGACTGCATGGAGCGCATAGACATGGATGTGCCTGCGCGGGGGATGGGGTCGCCTACAGGAGGGCCCCTGGAGGGGGGCCCGCGCTGGCCGATATGCATGTTACCGAATTGGTCCGCGACGGCGTTTGGGTCATACGGAGGGGGCAATGGAGGGACGGCGTCATACTCTCCATACTGATCCTGCGAGATCTGGGTATTGATTGCGGGCACGGAACGGTTCTGGTGAAGCATGAGAGGCTGGGTGACTGCTCATGGGGGATGGGGTGATTGGGATGGGAAGCGGCTGTTAGGACGAGCCAAGGCCTGGAGAGGGTCCACGCTCACTCTGATCCTGCCCATTTTGACCGTTTGGCGGACCTTGCCAGTCTGCGTGTTCGGGGGACCCGCCTTGAACGGGAGACGGGCCCTCGGCTGAGGGAGGAGGACTGGACCACTGCTGGCCGTTGGGAAGGAGGCCTTGGCGACGGGAGAGCTTGTCTGTGGGAGGGGAAGACGGCTGTTGCTGTTCAGGCTGGTCGGACATCGCGTACACAGAGTTGTTCTAGCTGGTGCAGGGAGCGACTGGGAGACGTGTACGGAGGCCGACGCAGACAGCGGCGAGACAGAGACGGAAAGCGGCGGGGGAGACGAGGCCGAGGCGGGGGCTGGTGCAGGACGAGTGGAGGGCGGAGGAGAGGGAGGATGGGAGAAGAGCACAGCCGGCGCTGTCTCTAATATCTGTATGATCGTGCCAGAAGCCCGAGTCCGCCAGCTGAGTCGGCCTCCCTGGATCTCTCCTCCCTGTTGCTTGCCCTCCCCCAGCGTTGGATACAGATACGCCGAGCAGAGCAGAATACATACAGCCACAGCTGGGCCGGCCAATAAAGATAATAGTCAAAGTATTACGAGTAGAGTCCTCCCCGCAGCCACCAATCAATAGTCAACCACTCCCCGCGTCCTCCGCCACGTTCGACGGAGCAACAGGGGCCCTCGCGTCCTCCATCACCGTATCCTGATCCACCCGCTCGACTTTCGCTGCTTCTCGCGGCGGCGGGTCTTCCGTGGCCTGCTCCGCCTTCGAGCTCGGCGCAGAGGACGCGTTCGAGGAGGAAGTACCATCCCACGTCCATTCCTCCAGCACCCTCTCTACCCGTTGCCTCTCCAGCCCCTTCGTCGTCTTGCGCACCTTGACGATCACGTCTCGCTTCACATCGACCCGCGCCTCCGCACCATCATCCACGTCCATACCCCCGTCACCGCTCACCCATGCTTGTGCCCAATCTCGCGATTTGGTGTCTGGTCGCCGCGCCTTCGCCACCTTACTCACTCGCTCCGTAGGTAGCTCTTCCACGCGATCCCAGGATGGCCGCTTGAAGTTGCGGAAGAGTTCCATGCTGTCCTCGCTACCTTCGGTGGCTATGCGTTTGCGTTTGTTGCCGACCCCATTGGCTGCATCTCCGTTCGCTGCGCTTTTCGCCTTCCGGTGGCTTCGGCCTTCGTCGTCGCTCGAGTACCCGGCAGCAAGCCGCACACGCCAACGCAGCTCTCGGGCGAGTGCAGGTGCGTCCTTGATGCGGTCTCCTGGCACTTCTTCCTTGGCCTGGCGCTTTGCGGGTTCCGCTCCCCGTTCCATCGTCCGTGCCTCGGACACGAGGAAGTCGGCCAGAGCTTCGACCGACTCGAGCACTCGCGGTGGGAATTCTTCCTTGGCCTTGAGGTCCCGGAGGTACTTCTCGCCGGCATACCAGCACAACCTAAACCGCGGTCAACGAATGCGTGCATGTGCGTTACCAGGCACCTGACGTACTTCACGAAGAATGGGAACCTGAACTTCTTCGGGACGTGTGTTGCCAATTCGATCTCCCGTACGCGCAGCTCTATGTATGCGTTGAGTATGATCCCAGCTCCGCGGGAAACCGGGCTTACGCGTCGGGACATTGTATGAATGGAGGAAGTTTCCTCCAAAGACCAGCGTGTCAACAGGTGTATACTGCAGAACGACCGTGAGTGGACGCCTCAGCTTGAGCAGGATGCATATGGACTCACCACCGCGTGTATCCAACCGGTAGGAATGATCATCGTGTTACCTGTCTTGAGTTCGACCTTGTAAACCTCATCGCACATATCTCCCAGCCACGAATGGTTTTGAACTTCAGTTCCTGACCATTTCTCGTAAGCGGCCAAGTTCGCTGGTGTAGGTCGGATGAAGTAGAAGACCTGACGAAGCCATATGCAAGGTTACGAGAGAATACTCAGATGCCGACAAAATGCTTGCTACGTACCTTCGCCCCGTTCAATATGTGATAGTAAACCGAGGATCCTGCGAAGTCAATATGCCAGTCCTGAGACGTATGGTATTAGTGCCGCGAAGCATACGCTGACCATGGCAACTTACTGTCCACGCACCGCCGACACCCATCAGACAGTACAGTTGGACCTTGGGATAGTTGTGTCCGCGACCCTTCTTGGTGTTCGGCCAGAACTTCTCCACCCAATCCAGCTCTCGCACTATCCTAGGTGGCAGGACCTTGTCGGCAAGCGGTGTGCCCGAGATCTCAAGCGAGATGACATTGCGTATCTTGTCTCGTTTCGCGGGCTCCGTATGCCAATATTCGAGCCATTTGCCAAGCGTCCAGTTAGGAGTATTCGACTGTGTCGCGACGTCTGAATGGGCGACGAGCGATATGACGACATATGAGCATCGGTACTACGACGCGGCACGCATGTACGCGCTTGTGATGGCTGCATATATGCAGACGTACCGATGACTTCCACCGGGTGGTCCTCGCCCAGAGCCTCGACGACATCGTCCACCGTGAACCCGGCCGGAGGCATCTTCATGCCCAGGCCCTCCTCGGACTCTATCAGTACGGGCTCCTTCATGGCATTCTCGTCGTTCTCCAGCCACTCCAGCCCGACCTCACCGCCCTTCATGCGCGGGAACGGGTCCCGCTTGATCGTCTTTCCCTCCATCATGCGCAGGAAACGGGTCGGGTCTGCCTCGTTCCCTGCGTTCAGGCCCGCGTAGTCCCGCTGCGTCTTCTTCCGCGCGGACTTGCGCGCGGGGGGCTTCATGGTGATCACGCGCGCGGGGTCCTTGTCGAGGCAGGGCCGACAGAACCTGCCGCGTCAAAAATACGTATGAGGTTCCGCTACGGAGCCACTGACAAGGTAGGGCCGAACACAGGGTGAACGGAGCACTAACCATTTATCTACCGCGTCGAGGTCGCCGCCCTCTCCAACGCAGCGCCAGTGGAACCACGTCTTGCACGCGTCGCACCGGACCCATTTCTCCTTGTCGGCGGCAGACAGATCTTGCTCTTTATCGGCGGGTTCTATCTGGTCCTTGCACGCCGGGCACTTGTCGTCATCCTCGCGTCCGTCGTCCTCTCCTTCCTGCACTGGCTGAACTTGCGAATCGTCATCGGTAGCGCCCGCCGTGTCCGGTGTCTTCTGGTTCCTCCCGGAACGGCGTCGTGAGCGGGCCATGGTGGAGTGGGCTTTTTAGAACGCGTGGATGGACGCCGGGTGCACGCGGACAGAGAACTGCCGCGCTCGACGGCGGGCGTGGGCGAGGGATAGAGAGGAGGTGTGAGACCGTTCACGCCGTCTCTCCCCTGCCAGACGCCAGCAGCATACGTTTCCCGAAATGGCTCGGGACGATCTCTTCCCGGCCCGCTTTCAGGCCACAGCGGTGCAGTCAGTGTCTTCGACATTGCACATCGTCGCAGTCCCTTTGCTGTGCACATTCACTATTGCAGGTTCGTGTATCCGGTCATGATGATACCAATGTTGCGCTATAAAACAGTGTAGTGTCACATGGTCTAGCGGAGATGGCTACTAAGCGACGTAAAATACGGATGGAATGAAAAACGGTATGCAGGAGACAATGCAACAGCGATCGACAACGACGACATCCTACATCAACCCCGGCTACTCTATCACACGCGACCCAGTCCGAGCTTGTGGAGAAACTACTGGTTCGCGCACTGTACGCGTGGCTGGTCGTCGTCCTCGTCCATCGCGTCTTCGGCGGCCGCGCGCTCCCGCTGTCGCTGGTCGACCTCGTCGAGCTCGACCTCCTCCAGCGTGATGTTCCCAGGGAACTTCTCCACGGGTTGCCGAGGCGGTAACGCCTGCTCGAGCAAGGGAATGACCGCGGGGTCGATACGGTCGGGGAACTTGACCGATATCCTGACAAAGAGATCGCCGGGCTCGTGATGTCTTTGTGAAGGCATACCCTGTCCGTGGATGACCTTGAGGTCGTCTACATAATGATCGTGAGTACAATCCCAGGAGATGATTTGTAAATGTGACTGACCGTGCTTGAGGACCTCTCCAGGGGGGATGTTTACGACCAGCGCGCGGTCGTCCAAGTGCCGAATCGTGAACTGGCCACCAGCGAGTGCCGTGAGCAAGTCGACTTCTTGCTCGTAGAACAGATCGGTGTCCTGGCGCTTGAACCGGTCGTGCGGCTTCTCCTCGATGACGATGATAACATCTCCGGGAGTGACGCCGGGCGCCTGGTCGCTCTCGCCGCGGAAGGTGATCGTCTGACCGCCCTTCATGCCCTTGTCGATGTGGACCTCGAGCATCTTCTTTTCGGAGACGACCTTCTTGCCGTTGCACTGCTTGCACTTGTCCTTGTGGTTGATGATCTCGCCCGCGCCGTTGCAGTCGTCGCAAGGCTGCTGGAGCTGCTGGATCATCGGGCCCATCTGGCGGAGCGTGATCTTGACGCCACGGCCGGAGCAGGACGTGCAAGGCCGGACGGCGCCTTCCTTTCCACCCTTGCCGTTGCACTTGGAGCAGATGATGTTGCGGGTAAGGGCGAGCTTCGTCGTCTTGCCCTTGTAGAGGTCTTCGAGGGTGACATGGATGCGGTGAACGAGGTCTTTTGTCTTGCGAGGTCCAGGGGAGCGTGAGGGGCCGCCGCCGAAGAAGCCTCCTCCGCCAAAGAGCTGGCTGAAGAGATCCTGTCGAGGCGAACTGTGAGAGGGGGACGTGGGAAGGACACAAACACGTGCACACGTACCTGGGGATCCATGCCACCCATGCCACCGGCATCGCTGAGACCCGCCTCTCCTCGTGCGTCGTATAGGCTACGCTTCTGGGGGTCGGAAAGGACTTCGTATCTGTCGGATGCAAGGCGGGAAGGCAAAGTCAGTCGAGAGCGCAGATAGCGAATGACTGACGAATGAAATGACGTACGCGTGGGTGACCTCCTTGAAGAGTTCTGGGTCGCCGCCCTTGTCTGGATGGAGCCGTAGCGCCCTGTTGCGTGATGGTTAAATACGATCGAGGCTAGCGAGGGGAGGGGAGGCTGCACACACTTTTTGCGGTAGGCCTTCTTGAGCTCTGCTTCTGTTGCGTCTGGGGAGACCTCGAGGAGATCGTAGTACTTGCTGCGGCACGATGAGACTGTGGATTGAGGCGGGAGTTGGGGTGTACGTACGTTTCCTTGACCATCTCTGGCTTGCAAGGAACGGGTGGGTGAGGTGAGGGTGCAGAGAGGGAGGGTAGGACGGAGGAAAAGAGAGCAGATGAGACGGAGTGGGAGGTGGTCTGCGCGCCCTGCACAGCGATAAAAGCTCCTGCCCCGATCGAACGCCATCGAATCTCCTCGAACATTCGTCCCCTCCATCACCCGCTTTTGGCAGGCGCCCCTGCTTTGGGCACTCGTCCACATCCATCCGATCACAGCCCGCTGTTTTGTATGTCATGATATCAGCCTGCAGCTGCACACACACACACTGCCACACAGCACGTCCGCATTCCACCGAGCATCCTGTACTACGTTTACAGCCCCCTGCTCACATCCGGATACACGTCGAACCGCCGCTGCGTGGTCACCGGGATCCCCGCGCGCGCCTCCTCGAACACCTTGGGATCTGTCAGACTCTCCGTCAGCGTTCTCCGATACTTCTCGAAGCCCTCCGCACGCTTGGCCGCTCGCGACTTGCCTATGTGCGCATACACGATGTCCTCCTCGTGCTCCGTCTCCGCGATCACCTTGCCCCTACAAAGCCAGTCAGGTCCATCATCATCGGGCAAACGACTTTTGTCTCTTACATGGGATCCACGACCATCGTGTGGCCCCACTTTCAAACCCAATCAGCGTATTGTTAGACGTAGATAGTATGTTGGAATGCTTACAGCATGGTATGCCTGGTTCAGGTCCCGCGCCGGGCTACACATCGCAAAGTATACCTGGTTGTCTACCGCCCTATAATCCAAATGAGTCCTGGCTCCAGTAACTGCATTTGCAATTGTACGTACCGCGCACGCTGGAGCAACTCCCAGTGCAAAGGTCCAGTCGTCGTGTTGAAGGCAGAGGGGTAGATCAGCACTTGGCAGCCTAGTAGCTGTTAGCGTCCGTGTTCGATGCAATAACGTCTGGACTGACCTCTGCGGGCGTTGGTCATGGCCAGTTCTGGGAAGCGGACGTCATAGCAGATCCCCAGTCCAATGCGGGCGAATTCTATTGTACCACCGAGTTCAATCAGCTGTTCGATTTCGAAGTAGTACCACTGCCTTACCCGTGTCAAATTGGTTGACAGAGTTGCCCGCGCTGAGGGTTTCACTCTCCTATATCGCTGGCATGAGCAAGACGGACCGGACGGACTGGCGAACCCCTTGCCTTGAATTTGATCTTTCCGGGTATATCGATATCGAACAGATGGACTTTACGATGAATTGCGACTAGCTCGCCTACCTGGGGCTTGAGTACTGCGTAGTCCTGAAGCAAGATGGCTCGCACCTTGGGGTGAATATACCGTCGCGGTGTTATACAGCTTGCCAGTGCCTGATTCCCTCTCGGGGATAGAACCTACGATCATCAATCGGCAAGGGACACGCGATGGGTATATGTATTCCTTACCACCGATCAGCCACACGCCCTCCTCTTTGGCAGCGGCAGAGAGCATCTTGACCGATTTGCTCTCCGACGAGGCAATGTCATACGATTGCCCTGGAGTAAATCCAATCGTCTCCGCGTATACGGGAAAGTGCGTGTGGCCGTAAAGGGAATTGAAGCATTCCTAGTCACGGTGTGAGCTCATCCGTACCACTTGTAGTCGAGGAGGGGCACTTACGGGGAGGACGACGAGGTCGGGCTTGGGCTTTGCGCCGTTGCTGCCACTAGCAGCCTTCTTGATCATCTCCCTGGCATGTTTGAGGTTGACTGCGTATACATCTTGATGAGATGTGGATAGAGCTGGTCGCGAGCACGGTTACTTGCCATCCTTGTCAGGCCCGACTCCGCCGAGCTGGATGAGCGCGAGATTGAATGGCTTGAAGACGGGTGCCGAGGACATGGTGCGCGTTTGGAGGGATCGGGCGACGAAAGAGGATGAAGGCCTCGATAATAGACGAAGCATGCGTGAGGCCGTTGGTCGGGCTCTTGGAGGACTGGGTGACTCGCACTCCCACTCTCTCCAGAGGGATGGGCCAGTCTCGCGATAAGATTAGATTGCGGGGTGGGTCGAGGGGATCGTCCCTGGATCTGATCGAGGACTGTATTGACCCAGATCCATATCGGGCACACGTAATGATCTGAACATTCGGCTGCAGGCAGCAGTGTTGCATACGTACGCAGTAAAGTACTGCGATATACAATATGCCTGGGGTATGTCCTGCGTTTGCTTTGCAGTATATATCTAGCTTTTACCTGTATGTTGATTGTGTAAGGGTAGCTTACGTAGCTCCGTGCATTCGCTGGTAACATCTGGCTTCTCAGTCTGCAAAGTACGAGACTGTGCATTGCAATGGTTACTGTATGGCTCCACATCGTTATGCTGCACAAACTCTGCTTTTCCGAGAGTCAAGCGAGGAGACGAGCCTCGTGATCCCTCACTCATGTAAGTATACCATTTGGGCGGGGACTGTTGGCGGGAGGATGGTGTGTAGAGATGATTGGGATATGACGCAATGATTTGGATCGGGAGATGGGGATCTGAGCGACGGGCGTATGGGGGGTGGTGCATTCATATTCGTTCGCCATCGTCCTCGCCCGTCCACTCATCCCGAGAGCGGCTTAGCTTGCTCACCGAGTAAGTACAATATCTCCGTCTGCACCGTAGTCTTGTAGTCTAAACTCGTTCATAGCCAGAACATGCCCGTCCTTGTCATCTACAACCCCGTCTGCGGCGACCGTACCGCCAAAGCCTTCTTCGACAACCACGTCTTTCCTCTCCTCGGGCAGAACAACATCTCACCAGACAAGGTCATCGCCACCGAGAGCAGCGGACATGCTGGCAAGATCGTCGCCGACTTCCTCGCTGGCTTGGGCGACGACCACCCGCCCGTTTCGGTCGTCCTGGGCTCGGGAGACGGGACCCTGCACGAGCTGATCAACGAGCTCAATGATACACCTACAAGCAAGCCCTTGCCGCGCATACACCTCGCGCTCGTCCCGGCAGGAACCGCGAACGCGTTGTATTCTTCCCTCTTTCCGCCTTCGCCAGACGATGATCCCGTGCAGTACAAGCTCAAGTCCGTACAGGCCTTCGTCTCCGGCAACCATCGTTCCGTTCCTCTCAATCTCGCCGTTAACGTCATCTCTCCCCCACACGCTCCCCCTCCGGCCAAACCAGCCCCCAAGCAGGTCTCAATATCCGCCGTTGTCGCGTCCACAGCGCTGCATGCGTCTATCTTGTACGACTCCGAGGAGCTGCGCGCTACGGATCCAACCATCGGCCGCTTCAAGACCGCCGCGATGCAGAACATCACGCGCTGGTACTACGCCTCCCTCAAGCTCTTTCCGCGCACCGGGCCAGGTGTCGTCGAGGTCTACGACCCGGCGACTGGAAGCTTCGTACCGCACGAGGCGAGCACGGAGGACGATCCGATCGTCGACCTCGTCGGGCCGTTCGCGTACTTCCTCTCGACGGTGAACGTAGATCGCCTCGAACCTGCATTCAGGATCACCCCGAAAGCGAAGGATGTGCTCGAGGAAGGGTCTACGGCCGCTCTGGATGTCATCATCGTGCGCCCGATGCGGGATCCGGCGTATACAATGGACTCGGACGAAGCCCGCAAGGCCTTCTCGGAGAAGTCGGTTGCCGTGCTCACTGCCGCGTACCAGGACGGGGCCCACATCAGTCTACGGTACGATGAAGACGGCCGCATCGTTGCCGAAGGGGACGGTCCTACAGTGGTGGAATACGTGAGGTGTGGCGGTTGGGAGTGGGAGCCGGTAGGCTTTGTCTTGCAAAGCGGTCATATGGATTCTGACAAACGCCACAAGGACGACGTTGACGAGAGAGCGCACTTCGTATGTGCTGATGGCGACATCCTCACCATCCCACCAGGCGGGAAAGCGACTTCAACGGCTGCAACGCCTATGAACGACAAGACCGGCTTCGCGTTGTACGTTTGATGTTGGGGAGGTATCGGACGGATTTGTTCACTTGCTGTAGAAGATATACCATTGCTTGTAGGATCGTGAGGTTTAGGAGTGTTTATACACGTGTAGGAATCAATGCTGCCTTATTTCTAAGTATCGTCATGCGGGTATATGATCGTCGTTGCACCTGCCCTGCCTCATGCGGTGATGTTGCGGCCGACCTCACCAGCAAGGATCTTGGCGACAATCTCCTTGGCCTTGGTATGCACATCTTCGATCGTGGCCGTGGCGTCGATCTGGAGCAGAATACATGAGGATGTGGTGGGAGGACGTTGGTCAGCGTACAGGCTTACCGTCGCGACTTTGCCCTCCTTGCTGTAGTGTTCGATGACTGGCATGGTCTGCTCCTTGTAGACACCTGGCAAAGCGGCTGTTAGGCATGCCATATCTAAACACGACTGTGTTTGACGTACGGAAACGCTTCCGGATGCTCTCCTCGTTGTCATCCTCACGGCCACTAGTCTTCGCCCGCTCAAGGAGACGCTTCAGCATCTCTTCCTCGGTCGTGGTGAAGAACAGGACCGAAGTGGAAAGGCAAACCTATCCCTGGCGGGTCAGCCAAACACGCGCAGCCTATCTGAACAAGTACCTACATCCTCGTCGAACTTGAGCGCTTGGTCCATCTTGCGAGGGAAGCCATCAATGAGGAAGCGACCCCGGCCAGCATCCCAACCTTCGGTGTCATGAGGCTTAGAAAGCTCCTCACGCATGGCATTCTCGAGGAGCTTGATCGTGATCTCCATAGGCACAATCTGGCCCTCGCGGATGTACTTGCGGATGAGCTCTCCGTATTCAGATCCCTCACGGTTCTGCTCGGCACGCAGGAGGTCACCGGCTGCACGTTGCGAGAGACGTACTAAGTACACGGGGATCGCTGGCGTGCACGAGATGCTACGTACCAGAGAGATGGCAGAAACCGAAGTCCTTCACGAGATTGGCACATTGTGTGCCCTTGCCTGAGAGCAGCTATGTTTGTATGCAGTCTTGACGGTGTAGCGGAGACCTTACCGGCACCAGGGCCACCAAGGACGAAGAATACCTTCACCTTCTCGTGATCGAAGACGGGTGCCTTGGATTCAGCGGTGGGCGTGGAAGTAGAAGCAGATGCGTTGTCATGAGTCTCATGTTTCTTGAGGTGAAGCGCCTCGGCGATCTTGTCAATAACGGCAGGCATATCTAATCCAGATAGCTAGAGGGATCCTAGTCCTTATGACGGGGAGGAACGAGGGGGTTGTCGTGCTGGCGCGGTTGTGCAGACGCAGGATAATTGACAGATCTGTACTTCAAAATCCCGTAGAACGTGACAAATGAGAGCACGGAGAGGCCAACGAAGAGGAACGGGTTTGGGTACTGCTTCGACGGTGGCGGCATCGAAAAGGAAGGAGGCAAGGCGCGTGTTTGGGCTTGTTGTCCAAGGCCTTGCGATCCTAACAACCACAAACACCGTCCGAGAACACTGGGCACGTGCCTTGAACGCGCCCACCTCCTCGCCACTGCAGACTAGCCGAGCTCTCTCCAAAATGGACGTCCGACACTCACACGGGACGGAGGTGCACGTAGTGCGCGCTTGCTACGAGGACGACGCGGCGGACCTCATCGCTGTGGGAGGCGCGCACTCGGTCGAAGTCTTGCTCCTTGTGAGTGGCGAACGCGTCCCGGTTTGCGCGGACTGACTACCCTGTACCCGCGTAGACAGAATCATCGTGCAAAACGATTGCGAATTTCCACATTGGGTCCCGTATAACCGCGTTGGCCTGGTCTTCACGCGTGAGCTCGCCCTCGTCTACTGATGATTGGTCAATAGAGTAAGTCGGTACGCCCGGTCAACGGACGCGTCCACATGTGCTCACACTGTGTAGGCTTGCGGCTGCTGGTGCGGACTTCAGCTTGTATCTGTTGTCAAAGTCAGCGTCGGAGGAGGAAGAGATATTCCCGTTCGGTGGTGGATTGAGTGGTCATCATGGCAAGGTCAACGACATGACGTTTTGCGGTGGGCGAAGCGAGGACAGTTCACGATACGTTGCAACTGTGTCAGGTACGTATCACGATCCCACCTTCTGGAGGTATGCTGAGGTGCTCGTGCGCCCGAAGATGACAAGATCCTCATGGTGTGGGACCTTCACCCTTCCATTGACCTCACGTCTCCCCCGTCTCCCGGGTCAGAGCCGCCCTCACGCCCGCAACCTACCGCGTATGTCATCACGTTCCCGCACCCGCTGACGAGCGTGAACTCGCACCCATCGACGAGCAAGGAACTGCTCGTCTCAGACTGTCGCGGATCCATCTTCCTCACGGACTGGCGCTCCGACCCGGACGAAAACGAACAGGACAGCTGGCGAAACTCGAGCGTCGTCGAGCTCGTAGAGCCTCGCGCACTTGCTGACGCGTTCGCCGGCCCGTCTGCGAAGTGGTCCGGCTCCGTCGCATGGCGGCGAGACCCCTCTGCGGATTTGTGAGTGATCGACTTGCCCGTCTACACGCCAATCCTCCGGGCTTCCCGCGTGCTCGTGCCAAGACCCATTTGCTGACGTTTGCTCCCGCTACTCCCCCCGCCGCGTTCGCACCGACTCGGCCGCGCAAACGGACGCTGGATGATGACATTGCGTGTGCGCACGTCCGACATAGCGTGGGTGCCGCGTACGGTTCTCGCTTCACGCTGTGGGACATGGGTAACCTCTACGGGGGCAAGCCGTACAGGACGGGCACGAGCTTTGCCGAAGGGGGCAGCCAGTTCAGGTACGTCCGTCTCACGCACCCTTACCTTCGCTCGCTTCTCCCGTCGCTGGCGCGCACGGGACCTGCCTGCGGTCTCGCGCCGAGCTGCACTACCATCGCTGAGCCTCCGTCTCGGAGTATGAGCGTCGCGACCGCCAAGGGTCCGTGGAGCAGCCGTGGGCAGCACGACCCCTTGTGCTAGCTGCGACTCCCGCGACCCACCGCGCACGCAGTACTGGTATCGGGGCTGACGCTGACACACGTTCGTCTCGCGCAGGTGGTGCCCGACGTACCCCGACTACTTCGCGGTGTCGACGAGCAGCCCCGCAAAGGGCGCGGTGATCCACGTCCACAACGTCGCGTACGTGCACGCGCAGCCGACCGTGTTCCAGATCGCACCGCGCCCGCTATACGTGCGCTCGTTCGACTTCGTCGCCTGCCGCGGGATCCCGCGCATCGTCGCCGCCGTCGGACGGGAGGTGATCGTGTTCTACATCGGGGTCGATTCGTGATTGGCCGTTTCTCCCGCGAGCAGGCGGGCGGGGGCCGGGCCAGGGTCCTGTGTGCACTTGCGCTGTAGTTGGGTTTGCAATGTAACTGGTATGGGACGTGCTTATCGCGGACGCGGAGCAGAGCAGAGCCACGCTGCGAGTAGAATCACCCACCGAATCGCCGACCTTCGGGTCCGCAGTACTTCGTGTGCGGTTCGCCGTTCGAACTTTCAGACGAGTGTATGGAAAGCAAGATGCTCTATATCTGCATGGATGCGAGGACGGACAGACGTGCGCGATAACAATTCGGTACAGGCTCCTGTTGGTACATGCGGCCGACGATACGACAATACTACGCGACAATCGAGTCGAGAGGCGGTATACGTATATATGTATATAGGGGGTGATGGATGGCATGAAAGAGTGGGCCCGCAAGAGGACATCATCACGGTATGGCATGGCGACCCTGGGCGATAATGGTATGGCATGGACGGCGTGCGGGGCTAGGGTACAGCGAGGTGGCGCGTGCGAGATTACAATCCTACAAAGCGAGACGCGACGAACGAAGCTAGGGGGCAAATACGAGGGCGAAGACGAAGACGACGAGCGTACCGTCCGACCAAGAAGCGAGACTCGGCGAGAGTCCAGAGCGACAATCACAGATAGGTAGACGATAGGGCGGCAGCCTCAGCGGGAATTGTCGTACACTGCATGCCCGAACGACTGCACAGGAGGGAGGTATTGGTGGGAGGGCGCGGGTCGACTATGAGCGAGATGAGTGCCGAAGACGTGGGGGTACGGAGGCTCGCGATACTGGTTCGAGGATGGGTAGCCGAAATCCATGAGGACTGGGTTGGCGCTGTATCCGCTTGTTGGAGAGACCTCCCCGCGGGGGAAGAGCGTATGCCCAGCCTCGCTAACCTCGGTGATCATATAATTGAAGTAGGACTCGTCTGCCTCGGAAGAAGGCTGAGCAGGAGGATATGCTGTTGGAACGCGACTGTTGTGCATGACCGTGCCATTGCTGAGGTTTGAGAAACCGGGGTGGTGGCTCATCATTGACAACGGAGGCAAGGGCGCAGCCGAATGGCCATGAGCATGGCCAGGACGTGGCAATGAATATGTGTCTTGCTGCGGCTGGTGTTCGGACGATTGCGCGTTGCGGAATGGAGTCAGACCTTTACAGATTATGGTCGTTAGCACAGTGGGCCTGATATTGAGCCGCCTGAGAACCGACCTGTCCCGAACAATGGCGGCATCCCGTCCTGCCGGAAAGCGTTACGATCAAGGTGCTGTCGCGACCTTTCAATGTCGATGGCCACTAGACGGCGCAGGAAGCGGGCATGGTAGACAGCAGAGTCCGGGTCGGAGCCGGTGATATGCCCAGCGTGTTGATACGCCTCGGCCGCTTTGATGATGAAGGCGTGGGTCTGCTCGACGGCGCTTTCGGGGGGTGGGGCAGGTGCGCCTGGACGGCGAAGGAGCTGCGGAGCACGATGTTAACGAGAGAACGGACGAATCCGGCTAAACATACGCAGCACATACCTTCAAAAGGACGATAGCAGCATACGCCGTCATGACAGTGATGCTCTCTTGACAATAGGGCTGCAGCACGCGTCAGACCATACACCTATGCGGCATCAACGAGAATCACTCACGAGAACATGAAGCTTGTCAAACTCGGTGATTATCTGCAGATTCTTATGGGCACTATGCTGACACTGCTGAACAGCCTCGGGGTCCGGCAAGAGACGGGTCTGCGAATGGGTTGACATCAGAATCCGGGAGCATCACACCGATCGAGGGGAACGCATACATCGACGCTGGTGAGGTGGAGGCCGAACGTGTTCAAGAACAGGCGGACGTGGGACTGGAAGAATTGGATGAATGCGCTATGGAACTCGCTCGCCTCCGTACCTATGAAGGTTTAGAAAAAGTAAGCTGTGGAAGGGAATTGCACTCACACTGACGGATCTGCTGGTCCCAATACTCGGACCAGACGTCGAGCTTCGTGTTGTACTTGTGTAGCTCGTTGGCAAACGTGACGTTCACGGGGAAGGAGGGGGTAGGCGTATTTGCCTGCGCGTAGAAGGTATCGGTGGCTTCCGACCCGATGAGACGTAGCTGCACAAACGCGGCAACGACGACATCCTCTGGCCGGATATCACCACGCGCGCCGATGCATCCGTCCTCGTGCCAGGTGGCAGCGTTGCGAACGAACTCGTCTTCGTGCAGCATCCAGTGCTTACCGGTCTGCATGCTGAGACTACGGTCGTGAACGAAGAGGACGAGGTAGGTGCGCTCTCGGTTGCGACGCTCCAAGAAATGCAGTGGCGACTCGGTGAGCTGTCGGCGGCCGACGTATTTGTTCAGGCCGAGCTTGACGGCCATGCGACATGCCATCCCGATGTAAGACCACGTCCTACGGTCCGCGGGTTCCTTCCAGTACGTCATGCACGCGAGTGCTTGAACCGTTTCGACATTCTCGGTGCCTTCGGCGAAGGAGAATATGGACCACTCCTCTGCAAGACGGCGGACAGCGGGGTAGATGTTGGTCCGGAAGAACTTGCAGCACGCCATGAGCATGGCGGTGAACAAGAACGGGGAGCGGTCGCGGACATATTTGTGCGAGTGGAGAGAGGGGTCGAAGAGGTTTATGAAGGGGTTGAGACGGATGAAGAAGAGGTCGAAGAACGGGCCGACCTCGGATTCGTGGATGATGCCGGCGGAAACGGGATCTTTGGGGACGTGGTCAAAGAGGCTGCTGTAGGGTCTCGGCTGCGGAGAGCTGTGGGAACGCATCGGGCTCTGTGAGGCAGCCTTGGGGATGGAGTGAGAGCGTTCTGAAGAGGCACCGGAGCGTGGGCGGGCTTGCTCAGGAGTATTGGCGGCGTCGGACTCGCGGTTCATGACGACGTCGAAGAAGGATTTGTTGGAGGATCGGATGACCTTCTCGGGGTAGAGGGCTTCGTCTGGGCGGTCCTCCTCCTCGTCATCCATGTCGTCGTCGAACTGCTGCGCGGAGTGGGAGGACGAGGCCTGGAAGTTGGAAGGGCCGGCGCCTTCCTCTTGGCCGAATTGGGACGAAGGGGGAGGGGCTTGGGCGAGGGGGGAGGAGGGCTGCTTTGCCTTTGCGTTGTTGAGACCCTTTTCGAGGCGGCGGAGCATCTTGGATGCCTCGGAGAGTCTTTGGGGAACGATGAGCGAACAAAAGAGAAAGCGGTGGGAATGCGACGAACTTTGAGCCTGGCTTGCGGCCGCGGCGGTGCTTCTCAAAGACACAGCTGGGAAGGGACGTTGAGGGCTGTTGGGAGCGGGAAATGGGGTAGGATGGGCTTACTCGACGCCTGCTCTTTGGCAGCGCTGGCAGCGTTGAGTGCCGTCCTCGGCACCGACACATTTCATCTAGGGAGGAGCGGTGAGGATTGGATATCTGGAGGTGGGAGAGGTGAAGCGCCGGGTACCTTTGCCTGCCTGCAGACCATGCAGGCGCGGGCCCCTCTGTGTACGGGCGTCTTTGCGCTATAAGGGGGAGAGGTGTCATTGGGCGAGGCGGGATGAGATACGAGGATACTTGCGGAGGGTTCGGTGCGGTCGATGGGGAATCCATTATGACAGCGAGGGCGGGGTAGCGGGGACTAGAGAGAAGAGCGGGGGTGAGGCTTTGTGATGGCGGCCGGCTGCGGGGGGCGGGGGGTGCAGCACGTTGCGGGCGAGGGGGGCAGGGCGAGGCTGGCGGGAGGGGAGGGGATGGTGGTGGTAGGGGAGAGGGCGAGAGGGCGGGCGAGAGAAGAGAGGGCGAGAGAGAGCGAGAGAGGGCGTCGGAGGGCGAGGGCGAGTGGCAGAGGATATGGATATAGTATACTTACGGTAGATATCCGCCTCATCCTTCTCCCATCACCCCCCTTATTCCCCGGTTTTCACGCTCCGGCTACTTCTCCCGGCCCCCTCGCCCAATCAGCACCTCCGCTGTTCAGACTCCGCCCGTGCTCTCGGCCAATTTCATTGTGGTCCCCCTCGCCAAAAGACGCCGGAATCGACCTGATAAGGGCGGAAGAAAGACACCGGCCATCCGGTGACATCTTACGGCACCCCTCCTCCCCCTCCTTCCGTTCCAATCGCGTCCACTCCCCTTCTCCCTTCTCCCTTCCCATCGCCCCCGTCCGCCCAGCCCTTCCACGCCCACAGCGCACACTCCCAGCCAGGCGCTGTCTCCCGCAGCGGGCGATGGCTGGGCGTGTCGGGCGGGGCTTGGGTGGGGACAGGCGGGCGGCGAGCGTGCCGCGTTCGCTGTCGGACGAGCCGTGATGGAAGGCCGGCATCCTTTCCGGTCACCCACGCCTGTCCACGGCCTATTCTTTGCTCCCCGGCCCCCCTCCGCCGCCCGCTCGTCCCGCCACCCGCCCCGCCCCTGCCGCCCCCGCCGTAAGCCCCCCGCAGCCCTCCCAGCACCGTCCGACGCGTCGTGGGGACACACACGCACGGGGAGCACGCATGTTGTACGACGGGCAGCATGCGCGGTGGCAGACGGGCAGACGCCGGAAACTCTAAGAATGACAGCCGGCCTGGCGCGCGCTCCGATCTCTGTCCCCGCCATCCTTGCGCACCCGCCTCGCAGACGCCCTTCGCGTCCTCATCCGCGTCCTGCACCTGGCTAGCCGTCCACCGCTCCTCTTCTCAGCCAGAGCCGACGCAATTAATATCCGCGTTCGATGACACGCCCTGCTCTTCCTGCCCAGAGATGCCCTCGCCATCGCCCTCCACTCACGCCCGCACGCTCGGAATATCGGCCATCGACGCACGGCAGTGCACATCGCCCCCTCCGTTGCGATTGATTGCCCCCCGTAGGCCACAGGTCCGCAACGCGCATGGAAAATCCCACCCGTCCTCGACGCCGTTGCCCAATCTATCACTCAAATCCTGCCCGTCCAACAACGGCGACCCATCTTCAGCCCGGCCCATTCATCTCCTCTAGTCCGGCCATCTTCCAACGGGTCGAGATAGACGTCAGGGCGCTCGAGTGTGATATGTCCTCCGGTCTCTTCCCCCGCTTCGGACATACACCACCGGCGCCTGTCTCCCGGCGAATTACCGGCCGTTCCTGTCCAGAACACCGGGCACAGCTTCAATATCCGTCGACTATTTCCCCGCCACTTTTCATTATCGACCACCTGCCTTATCCGGCCGTTCTCCACTACGCCTAGCCGACAGTGTATCAAACGAAGCCGCACAAACGTCGCATTGGCACCCTCGCACGTGCACCCACACACACATGTACATCGGATAGCTACTGCACCGATCATGCCAACGTCCACAGCTCTTCCAGGCCGTCGCCCTCGGGCACCACGCTCAGCTCCAGTGCCGTCGCGGGCTCCTTCCGAATCTTGCGCTTCACTTCCGTCTCGAACAGCTGCAATCCGCCCTCCGTCAGCTTCCGCCCACGTCAGATTCCGTTCCCGCCCACTCACCGTCCCGTACGTGTGGTCCAGGAAATCCTCCATTGCGTAGCTCGGCCGCGTGAACGCCTCCTCGAAAATCTTCGCTAGCGTCGACACCGCCGAGTGGTAGTGCCGCCGATGGCTGTAGAGCTCCCACAGTGAGCTCTCCAGTGCGTTCGTCAGCGTCGGGTTGCTCTCCTGCGCGTTGAACCCATCTGTCATACAACGCCGCCCCGCGAACAAGGCGCTATCAGCCACCGGCCTTCATGCGGTTATCTGACAGATGCGCATGCGTACCACATTCCGCTCCGGCCACCTCCTCGGTGCGGTGGATCATGGCCATCAGGGCAGGATGCCTCCGCAGCATGTTGTAGGTAAACGGGATTAACATCACCACCGCGGCCGGCGGCGCGGCGAGCGAGAGCCTTGATAGCCGTTTCACGAACGACGCTACCAGCGTCGCGGGCAGGTGCCTGCGTGCGGCGTCCCGGGTCAGCTGCTGGCCGTCGGCGGAGACGGGCTGTCGGATAGGCACTCACGTTGAACTTAGGAAGAGCTCAGTTAGCCGGAAGAATCGCGCCCGGTGTTTCAAGTGGAGGACGTCACGATCGAGGAACCCGTACAGGCGCGTGTAGAAAGACGGGTAGTCGCTGTACAAGGTATCAGTGGTGCGCCGGGCGTGAAGACGACGGGCAAATCACGCACAGGTTGTATTCCTTCATCAGAGTGAAGAGGGCGTTCAGCGCGAGCAGGCCGACAGTTCCACCTGGTAGCGCTTGTGAAGATGAATCGCGGTGGTGCGAAGCAGAGACGTACCGTGGTCCACGGAGGAGCTTACCCAGTCCATGATCAGAATCGGACGAGTAAGATGCGGAATGACACCTCTGTGCAAGACGTTGAGTACACGCAGAGAACGCGCCTTGGTCTCCTCCACTGATCCTCTGGATAGCAGAGGGAGCAACGCGAGCCATGCCCTCGTGAACACGGCCTTGTGTGCGGCGAGCGAGTGCAGCGACTGGTGGATCGTGAGCGTATGCACGCGCGCGGTGATGCCCTTCTTCTCCGCCGACGGCTTCTGCTCGGGTTCGTCAAAGAACTTGCGCCAGTCGTCCTCCTCATCCGCGCCGTCCTGGCCTGCAGGCGCCTCGTCTTCGTCCTCGTCGGCCTCAGAAGACTTTTTGGGCTTTGGGGGCTTTGTGCCGAGCTCTTCAACCCACCACGAGTCCAGCTCGGCGGGCTTCGTGGGGAAAGTGGTCAGCCGTTCGAGGATGGAGAGCAAGTTGCCCGGGAGCTGGGGTGCTTCTGAGACCGGGTGTCTTGCAATGAGGATGCTACGCGCTGTCTGTTAGGAGCGCGCGTGAGCTGAAAGGGCAGGCGGGGCACCTACGCGGCGTCGCGGAGGAAGAACCACCGGATATCGTCATGGATGCTGAACCATGTGTTGATGAAGTGGTCGCGCACATCCGTTTCGAGAGTGCGATCGGAGTCTGCCGAGTCCTCTTCGTCTGTTTTCCGCTTCTTTGACCGGCGACCGCGCGGAGATGGAGGGCAAAGCAGAAGAGCGGACACAATCTTGCGGAAGTGGAAGACGTGGATCTGGGGATGTTTGGGGTCGCCCGCGCGGGTGAGCGCGGAGGAGAGGTGCTTCTGCAGGGAGAAGAGGATGTCAAGTGCGGAGATCTGAGCGGTGCATTAGTATAGGACCAGCTCTGGCTCAACGTTCATCGTAATACGTACCCTAAGGGAGGGCTCTTCGTCTTTTAGCAGGCCAGTAAGGATGTCAACGAATGCATGCAATCGGTCTAGGAGCCAGGTCCGGACGGCCTTGGCCTCCTCGGAGGCATCAGGCCCAGAGAGGAGACCGCGAGAGATGATGAGCACAAAGACACGGTAGAGGGCATATATCGCCTTGGACAGCTGTACAGGAGTTTCCGCGTCAAGAGCGATGTCCAGGAGGTCTGCAAGCGGATTGAGAGAAGAGCCAGAGGAGACCGCGTCGGTGAGCTGCTTCTCGAGCGTTTGGAGGGCGCGCACGGTGTCGTCTGCCGCTTGCGATTTGCGCTTTTTAGACGAGGAAGGCAAAGAAGTCTGTTTCGCAGGCATGGCGGCACCAGCAACTGAATTCCAGCCCAGAGAGAGAGAGAGAGAGAGAGAGAGAGAGAGAGCACGGCGCGGAGAGTGATCGGGCTGTAGCAGAACGCGGTCGAGTATTTTGGAGGGGGTCACGTGCGCGGCGTGGTGGCTCAATCGGGAAACGTTTAGCGCTCCCTGACGAGCAGCGAGCGCGGTTGTCTCTGACCACCACCACACCGTCTCCGCTGCCTGACTTCTGCTCTGCTCTGGGTACTCGCTTGCGTAATGGTTCGAATCATCATCAAAGGAGGTGCGTACGTTGACTTCTGCGGCCCGCACTCGCGCTCATACCACGCTATTGTCCTGCAGGCGTGTGGAAAGTGCGTTCGAACATCTACCCTTGGGACCAACAACATGCTGATGCTGTCTGCTAGAACACGGAGGATGAGGTGCTGAAGGCTGCGATAGCCAAGTACGGCAAGAACCAATGGTAAGTTCCGGGTTGTACTCCGGACTAAGCGGTGCTCCCTCATGCCTGTCGTCCGTCAGGGCTCGTATCTCGTCGCTCCTCGTCCGCAAAACGCCCAAGCAATGCAAGGCGCGATGGTATGAATGGCTGGACCCCTCCATCAAGAAGACGGAATGGTCGAAGGTACGCTCCTCGCTTGATTCATACTAACCGGTGCACTGCTCACCCCGTCGCGTAGGAGGAGGACGAGAAGCTATTGCACCTCGCCAAGCTCATGCCCACCCAGTGGCGGACAATCGCGCCCATTGTCGGCCGGACGGCGACTCAATGTTTGGAGCGCTACCAGAAACTGCTAGATGAGGCGGAGGCAAAGGAGAACGAGGAGTTGGGTCTGGCAGGTCCGGGTGGAGAGGCGGGTCCCAGTGCGGACGACGTCAGGAGGTTACGCCCGGGAGAGATCGACCCCGACCCTGAAACGAAGCCTGCTCGGCCAGACCCTATCGATATGGACGAGGATGGTACGTGAGACGGCTTATACCCTACCTTACGCATGCTCATCAACGCCACAGAGAAGGAGATGCTTTCTGAAGCGCGTGCTCGTTTGGCGAACACGCAGGGTAAGAAGGCCAAACGAAAGGCTCGTGAGCGTCAGTTGGAAGAGGCGAGGCGTCTTGCTGTGCTCCAGAAGAAGCGTGAATTGAAGGCTGCGGGTATCATGTACGCCATACATTCCTTGCTCATCTGCAAACGGGGTACTGACGCGTCGGCTACTCAGCATGCGCCACAAGACCAAGAAAAAGGGCATGGATGTAGGTATATCGTTCAGGAGACATGACGGCATGCTGATACGTTTGTACGCAGTATAACGCCGATATTCCGTTCGAGAAGAAACCCGCCCCCGGCTTCTACGACACATCGGAGGAACAAGCTCGCGCCACCACGGCCCCTGTTGGTCAGACCCTACGCCGGCTGGAGAACAAGCGCAAGCCCGAGGATGAAGAAGCCGAACGCAGGAAGCGGCAGCGCAAGGATGGCAAGGGCGAAGCCCCCCACCAGACCAAATTCGTCGCAGCCCGCGATGCACAAATCCAGAAGCTCAAGGAGGCCGAGTCGATCGGAAGGCGACGAAAGCTCGTCCTCCCCGCAGCTCAGGTCGGAGAGAAGGAGCTCGAGGACATTGTGAAGATCGGCCAGGCTGGTGAGAACGCGAAGGCCCTTGTCAGTGGCGGCACGGAGGCGAGCACGAAACTTCTTAACGACTACGAGGGTTTGGAGAAGGCCCAGATGGCGCGTACTCCGCGGACGGCCCCGCAGTGTGAGTGGTGTGCAACTCCCGAAGATTTGAGCTTTATTGATGTTTTCTTCCACCAGACGATAACGTCATGTCAGAGGCACGCAACCTTCGCAACATGACGATGGCCCAGACTCCCCTGTTGGGCGAGGAGAACACTGCAATGCATGTAGGTCCTCAAGGGGGTACTGGGTTCGAAGGTGCGACACCTCGGCACCAGGTCGCTTTTACGCCCAACCCCCTCGCGACCCCTATGCACGCGGGAGGTGTGGCACCTGGAGCTACGCCCCGAACGGATGTCTCCGCCACCCCCGGGACGTCGATGCGCACTCCGATGCGGGATGGTCTTCGCCTCAACGCAGAAGACGGGTTCCCAACTGTCGGCGACACTCCGCGGGAACAACGCCTCCGATCGTCCTCGGTGAAGAGAGCATTGAAAGCAGGCTTCATGAGCCTCCCGAAGCCGGAGAACAACTTCGAGTTGCTCGTGCCGGAGGACGAAGAAGACGAAGCGGCGGCCGGCGTCCCAGTCTCGGAGGAAGATGCCGCGGAGCGTGACGCCCGCCTGAAGCGCCTGCGAGAAGAAGAAGAACGCAAGGCGCTGGCCCGCAGGACTCAAGTCGTGCAGCGGGGACTACCAAGGCCGGCGAACATCGATGTCGCGCGCCTACTGGAGGACCTTACTGTTGACGACGATGAGTCGACCGATCTTGGTGCGGCCGCGAAGCTGGTGCACGCGGAGATCGCGGATTTGCTCCGCCACGATTCGATCGCCCATCCTATCCCCGGCACCGTTCACCCTGGAGGCACCCGCTCGGCATATCAAATCCCTCCGGATGACGCACTGTCGACCGCAAAGTCCCTTATACATGAGGAGCTCGCGCACTCCCTCGGATACCCTGGTGCGAGCGAGGATGTATTGAAACGCGGCGTGACGACGATCGCCGACCTGGACGAGGTGGACGAGTCCTCCTCTTGGGTACACATACGGGAGAAGCTCGTCTACGATCCAACGTCGAATACCTGGGTCGAGCCGAGCAGCATCACTCACGAGGCGAGGGTGGCTGGGTACATGGCACAGCTCGAGGCATACCGCGAGGCGATGTCGAAGGAGGCGAGCAAGGCGAGCAAATCCGAGAAGAAGCTGAACGTGCTTCTTGGTGGCTACCAAGCTCGCTCAGGGGCGCTCAGCAAGCGGATCGTGGACGCGTTCTCGGAGCTGGAGAAGGTGAAGGTCGAGTACGAGAGCTTCTCGAAGCTGAAGACGAACGAGACCGCGCTGGGGCCGATCAGACTGGCCGGGCTGAAGGAGGAGGTGGAGAAGCTCGAGCAGCGGGAGCGGCGACTGCAGGAGCGGTACGCGGAGCTCGACGGCGAGCGGCGGGAGGCGGTCTCGCGCGTGGCGGCGCTCGAGGAGCGGGTGATGGCGGAGGCGGAGGCGTTGAACGAGGAGGCTCTTGCGGCGATGGAGGACGGTGCGTAGGCAGTGCGGGCGGGGTGCGGGTGCGGTGGTGCCTCGGGGGCAGGGGTGTGGGACGGACCGTGTGTAGTATGTACTTGCTCCGAGGCTCGAGCGTTGTATCTGATCCTTCTCGAACTCGTTCTCTGCTCTATATGCTCAGCCTGGCCCGGCCGGCAGGCGTACCTTTGTATGAAGCACGATATGGCAAGTTTCTCCGCACGGCACAGTCGAGAGCTGATGCAGGCCGGACACGAGGCAGGGGCCACTCGCCTTCCTCTGCTTCGCCCGTAGCCTGGTCTCTCGATCGCCCCGGCCGCCTACAGTATATCTCCCTACCCCACGCGGCCGTCCCTTCGTCCCTTTTCTGCCCCGGACGCCTCTCTCCCCGCCCCATCGCCCGCCATGCCCGCGACGTCCTCCAACGCGTCCCTCAGCGCTGGTGTCCACAGCTCGCCCACCCCGAGCCCCGCGTTCACCACCGTCGACGTACAGCCCACCCACGCTGTCATTACCACCACAATTACCACCGGTGGCGCGCCTCTGCCCACCGCCGCCGCCATCTCGGAAGCAAAAGGCGCAGACATCCCGGTGGCCGCGATAGCGGGAGGCACGGTAGCGGGCGTCGTGCTCGCGTTCGCGGCCGTGATAGGCTGGACATGGTGGGGGAGGTCGATCAAGCGCAAAAAGGCAAAGGAAATCAAGGAAGCAGTACGTCCGCCACCCGCCTCTCTCGTCAACTTGTACTCATCCTCCGGCAGTTGGCGGTGCTGCAAGTCCGGGAAAACACCCGCAAGAACGCGACGACGCTCTCCCATCCTGCCTCTCAGTACAGACCTACGTTCTCTCTCCACAATCAGCAGCATCGCAAAGTCAAGTTCCTCTCCGCCGCGCCGTCTTCAAGCCAGTCTACTCTCAAAGGCATCTCGGACGCGAAACAGCCTGGAGGTGGTAAGTATGCAAGGCGTATACGAAGCAAATTACCCTCATCGTTGCTGTCCAGACTCGGAGAAGAGGCTTGCGCGAGAAACCTCTGCCCCCCGCCCACCTACGCCTTCAGCCACTCGGGCAGAGGCCCCTCGTGAACCGGAGCCAGCATTGCCCCCTCCAGTACCTCGTCGAAATCCTACGCGGTCACGCCCACCAGTCGACTCTACAGTGTCGAACGCGCCCTCTGCATTCGCGCAGCATAGGCTGGTCCACCAGCCGTCGACGGTCAGCTCCGCATCGGCATACTCGACACAGAGCGCGTTGGAGGAGAGGCAAACGCCAGGTGTGCCATCCAGTTTGCTTCTGGCTCTGGCGAACGAGGACGTCCGGAGATCGCTGCTCGCCAACTACTTGCCTTGGAACCGCTACCGGAATTCGACGGCGTCACAGAACAGGCTGTCGGAATACAGTACTGGCTCCGTGTACTCGCAGTTCGATGACCATCCTTGGGAGCCTGTTGGATATGCCGTTGGGGATGAAGAGGAGCTGGTGAGGCACTAGCGCGTCACAGTGGAGGGAGGGTTTGGGGGATTTTTTTTACGATCGGGCTCTTGGACTGCAACGGACTTCGATGAACTCACGACAACTTGTAACGTGTACTCCTACGTGCTTTGCCATGAACCGTTCGGTATAGCACTTGTTAACTTGGTCCCTTGTACTTTAGCTCACGCCAGTGTAGCGGTGGAATGTAATGACTCGACGTTTGGAAGGACTATAAAAGATGGCCGAATTCGAAGAACTACCGTAGAGAGTTGACATACCGCTGCGGGGCGGATTTAGGACAACGTCACGGGCGCAGACGGAGCATGACGCACCTGCTCTACCTGAGCTACCGAAGCCTTGAACTCCTCGACAGCCCTCCAGCAGTCAAGCGTCGTGGTAGGATGCGACCTTGTGGAATATGCTTCGTGGGTCATGGAGACGAGAGGCATAGAGTCGGCACGTACTTGTAACATGACACGACTTCCTCGCCCTTTGCCCGTACCTCCGAGAGGTCCTCCGAGCTCTGTCGCGCGTGGTACTTCTCTATCTTTTGCCGGAGCTCCTCGAGGTCGCCCATCAGTGCCGCGCTGCTCTTCACGGTGCCCGCTGTGGACGAGTCTTCTGACGCGCTCTCCTCGCCGGCCATACTGCGCTCGCGGTCGAGGTTCTCCTTCTCCAGCGCACGCTCGATCTCCTCCCTCACGCGCTCCTCCTCCTGGTGAAGACGTCCGAGCTCGGACTGGATGCGGGAGCGAATGTGTGCATCGATGGAAAGCTGGCGGTCGTGGGGAATCTCGGGCGAGGCCTGGTGGTCGACGAGCTGGTGCACAACATCTTCCGAGAACTGGCGTTGCTTGTGAGACCACGGTCTAGGCAGCAGCAGGGTGACATACGTGGAGAGAGGTGTCGGGGACGAACACCTTCTCGTCTTGTTGGGGGGTTGACTGCGAGGCACCCATCTCGACGGCAGCAGGGGGAGGGAGGAGGTCGAGTAGTAAGTACTGGTCGGGCACGGAGTACCTGACGGAACTTGGACTTGGACCGGACAAGCGCCCTCGCAATGCCAGTAGGCGCCCATCGACGTCCGCGCAACCAATGTATTCACGGTACAAGATACATCTATGTACACCATCCGCTACTGAGAAGCTACGCTGGCACCAGAATGCTTGTCGTAGTACTTGTGGCCGTGTTCCAACAACCTGTGAGGCGGATACAGATTGAGCGTCACACACAACAGCCTGCCACGGGCTACTCACCAGTCCGGCTCGATCTCAGTGAGGATACGGATCCTATGGCCAAGTATCAATCAGTGTGACATCGATGTGTCCACCGACACTCACTGTGTTTTCTTCGTCTCCTCCATCTCGTGGAAGATCACCCATCCCGACCTCGGTTTCCGCGTGAATAGCACGGAGTGAGGATGTACATGCAGAACCTGCGACGACCCTGAGCTTCAAGGTTTCCTCAGAGCCGTCAACGGGGCTTACCGTATCTCCCCTAACGGCGCGGTATGTCCCGTCGGCAGTCCAGCGTGCTACGTTGCGCCAGTAACCGGTGACAAGGCATTTCCTCAACCGCTTCGCGTCTCCCTCGCAACTTTGCAACGGCAAGTTGAATCTTTGCATGTACTTCTTCAGCTGCGACCTAATGGAGACGGCTCGCGACATTGCTCGGAAAGACAAGGCGTGCGCTTTGCACCACGACGCGGACTGGCCATACCGGGCGAAGGCGTTGTACGCTGCAGTGCATGCAAGTGAGCTAGCTTGTGTCACAGTCGTTTACTGAACTTCATATGCTCACCATTCAGGAGAGTGAGATGATCCTGAAAAGTATCCGAGTAAGCCATGCCCGATATCGATGACGGACAAGGTACTTACTCCTTCCTCGGCAGTAAACTTCCTCCGTTCAAGTTCTGCGATAGCGCCCGCGGCGCCCTCCGGGATCACGAAGACGTCCTGCATATATGTGAGATTCCGGCGGTACGTTACAGCGGTCTCAAGTACCTGGATGGCAGTCATGGCAGCAATTGCCAATATTTCCTCTCCGCATTGGTAGTCCTTGGAGGCGAAAAGCTAAACAGCATGGTTAGCCCATTGCGTCTGGGTCGGAGGGATGAAAGGCACCAACCATACGCGCGATGTTAACCTCGACAGGGCATTCGGCAACCTTCTCCCCAACCACAGTAAGCCTGCCGTCCTCCCCAACCATCCCAGCGTGCACCAACCCCTCTAGGGCTCGAAGTACACTCTCTGCTGGTGGGGATGACACCCACTCAAACTTCATCAGATCGTCTATGCCCAATGACTTCAACTGCAGTATGGGGGTGGTGAGGTCGGTCCGGGTGATCTCGGGCGGAGTAGTCGGGGATAGTTGTTCAAACGCTTGCTGTGTATACAAGCGGTAGCATACACCAGGGGCTGTACGACCGGCACGCCCTGCGCGCTGGGTCGCGGAGGCTTGCGAGATGGGGGTCGTCGTCAACGACGACATGGCAATTGTGGGATTGTAGGTGCGGATCTAAGAATTGACGTTATCCAGAGGCCTTCTCCATGGTTTGGGCGAACAAACCTTGACAAAGCCAGAATCGACTACGAATTTGATTCCATCAATCGTGACACTGGCCTGTGGGTATAAGTTCAAGGAGGAGTGTAACGATTTGTGTACCCAAGCCCACACACCTCGGCGATGTTTGTGGAAACGATGACCTTGCGTGTCCCGCGCTCTGCTGGTTCAAAGACCCGAAGCTGTTCATCTGTAGTGAGGCCCGCGTGGAGGGCAAGCAGAACCAGACGCTTCGCATTCCGAGGCAGGCTGAGCGACGTAAGCTAGATGAGCTCCTGTGGTATCACGGTCACTTACGTAGGCAACAGCTCAGCGAGTAGCTCTAGGCAACGGTCGATCTCGTCGCGACCGCTCAAGAACACTAGAATATCGCCCGGTGTTTGCTACGACGGCTCAGTGGAGTTGTCAGATTGAACTGCTCTATGAAGCGTACCTGCATGTGAATGCCCCACACGACTTCCGCAGCTTTCTGCACATAATCGGGAACGGGCTCTTGCAGGTAGGCAATTTCGACGGGGTAGGCGCGGCCCTCCAAGCTCACGATCGTGGCCTCATCGGGGCCGTTGCCAGCCGTGAAATACTCCAGAAAGGAAGTAGCATCCAGAGTCGCCGAAGAGACTACGAGCCGCAGAGAAGGCCGTTTCTTACGTATCCTTGCTATGTGCGTGAGTACGAAGTCGGACAAGAGAAACGAGAGGCATACTTCAGTATGCCGAGAAGTAGATCGGTATATATACTTCTTTCATGCGCCTCGTCAATCTTTCACCGTCAAGTTAGGGTCAGCGAGGATGACCGGGGTATACAGCGGCTACTGACCATGATCACACTATACCGACTAAGTAAAGGATCGACGAGCGTTTCGCGGAACAACATGCCGTCGGTCATGTACAGGATGCGAGTGCGCTCCTTGTCGCTCACATCCTCAAAACGAATTGTATACCCAACCTGGAGAAATTGTCAAGCCTACGGACAAGAGATAGAAGGGCGCTGCACAAACGAACCTCATCCCCCAAAGTCGTACCGACTTCGGCAGCCACTCGACTCGCGACTGATGTAGCAGCAACTCTGCGCGGTTGTGTGCAAGCGATGCAATTGCCTTCCGAGGCCCACCCGGCTTCATATAGGAACTGGGGAAGTTCTGTCATGGGTGGGCGGCCGATTGCGAGTACGACACTGAAGGGAGTGCTCACGCGTCGTTTTCCCACTGCCGGTCTGACCCACCAGGATTGTGACGCCGTGACTCTCTACCGCATAGAGAAGAGCATCCCCTGGAGCGAGCGGGATGAGTATCAAGGACGTCAGGCTACAATGAGAGGCTGACTATGCTTGAAGATCGGTAGCCGCTCCCTTGCGGCCTGGAGCGAGAGCGAGGACGAGGTGGGCGCGCTTGGAACGATGTTTTCTTCGGTCTGCGACGCTCTGTCTAGTGTGCTGCCAGGGCCCGCCGTTCCCGGTTTCCAAAACTGCAAGGATGCCATTGGTGTTGACCTGGGGCTGAACGAAGGAGGAGGAAGTGACCATTCAGTCTGTCCGGAACGCAGACATTGAACGGCTCCCGGCCCGACGGCGGTCCGGTCCCCACAAAGGCGCAGGGCGTGACCAAGCGTGCACAGCTCCCGCCCTCGCCCACACTCTTCTCACAACCACCACGACCGTCCCACTTCTCTCAACCTCGAAACATGTCCGAACGCAAAGGTCGGTTCTTTCTTCCAATAAATGTCCCGCCAGGCATGCTAATGCCGCCTTAGTTCTCAACAAGTACTTCCCCCCGGACTTCGATCCGTCGCTGATCCCGCGCAGGAGACAGCCAAAGAACTCCCAGCAGGTCGTTCGACTCATGGCGCCATTCTCTATGTGCGTTGTATTCGACCTCGTGTGTTGTTTGAGACTGACTGTCTTACAGGCGGTGCAACACGTGCGGCGAATACATCTACAAGGGGAAGAAGTTCAACGCCCGGAAGGAGACGGTGGAAGGGGAGGACTACTACGGCATCAAGATATTCCGGTTCTACATCAAATGGTGAGTATCACCAGTCGCTCGCTCACGCGCTCGTTGCTCACAGGTTCGCAGCACACTATGTTCGGCTGAGATTACCTTCAAGACCGACCCTAAGAACACCGACTACGCTGCCGAGCATGGCGCATCGCGTAACTTTGAGCCTTGGCGAGAAGAGAAAGCTGTTGAGGAGGAGGACCGGCTGGCCAAGCTTGAGGAGGAGGAGAACAACCCCATGAAAGCGCTCGAAAATCGTACCGTCGACTCGAAGCGCGAGATGGATATCCTGGACGCCCTGCAAGACATTCGCGCTCGTAATGCTCGCAATGAGCGAATAGGCCAGTCTGCCGACCTTTTGGAGCGCCTCCACATGGAGGAGATCGAGACGGAAGAGGATCTCGAGCGGAAACGGGCAGAGGAGGAAGACGAGAAGCTGGTGCGGGAGGTTTTTGCCAAGGTTCCTGCTCCGTCTACGTCTTCCACCCAAGACCCCGCCGGTCCAAGTCGGGAAGAAAGCGCCTCTCCTGCCGTCATCACCGTCAAACGAAAGGCTACAGACGAGGAACCGGAATTGACAAGTCTACTTCCTGATTCTGCTCGGGCATTGCTTGCGGTCAAGTCGTCTATTGGAGCACCACCCAAGCGGAAGAAGACTGAGGGCAAAAGTGCGCTGGGTATCAAACTGAAGGGCAGGAGTAAGGTGGTTACTTGATGTCGCAAGTTATGCCTGAAGTGCGAGTTGTGGAGGTGTTTATGCAAGAACATATTGCCTTTGTTTTATGTATTACTGTAGTTGTATCATGTGCATACAGAGGTGATCAAAGACCATTTGTCAGAATGTAATGGTATCATAGGGTAGGCTTCAAATCTATCAGGTGCAGGCATAGCACCATGATAAGCAAAGAAATAGGCATTTTTTCTTGGACACCAAAACCCATAACCCAGGTCCTCTTCTTACAAAATGTATAGTTAGTATCAGTGATTGCATTGGTCCCCAATATACAGTGACAGCCAAGAGTGATGTGCCACCCCCTTGTTGCTTTGATAATCACTGAATCACTGTAATCTATGAACACTCCATGCAAGCTCTATATGTACATGTAAAGTCACCCCATTGTGCTATATGGTGCACTCACTCCCATGGAAATTGAGTCTGATTTCTGCGTAGCAATGAGTCTACTACCACTGAAATGGGACCAGTCAATTTAACTAAAATTTACACATTGCGTGTGAAACCACAGTGATTATGGGCATAGCAGTGTTATACAATGGATGGGTCATGCATTATGTCTAATATGCTTCAGAGCTCTAGGGGATGTGATCCATGTGGAAGTTTTTATAGGTACTACATTGATTGTGGGATTGTACCAAGGATAACTGCTTTAAGCCTACTCTACCACAAATGAATGTAATTCCATTCAGTGCATTAGGAGAAGCACGTAACAGATATAACCAAGAGGGGACAGTTGCTTATGATATTGCAGAGATAAATGAGTAAACAGTGTATTTCTGGCTTATTTGGAAAAACTTGGAAGCATTTTTTACAAGGCTGGACCTGGATACCACTTGATGCCTGGTGAAAGTATGGGAACATGTGACCTAAATGACACGTCCAAAATTCAAAATTTATCAAATTGACCACCAACCGTGTGGGATATTGGAGACCCAATGGTACGGTATTGTAGTACAGTATGTACATTATTATTCCATATCTGTACGGCATCTGCTCAGCTGCAGGATGGGTATACATGTGGCATTTTATGTGAATATATGGGACTTCAATGTTTATGTCCTAGAGACAGTCCACAGCCTGATATGGATATGGAGACACATGTTACACATAGGATATGATGTAGTCTACCATACAACAGGGTTTCATGTCCATACATGTTGTTGAGCATACCAGAACCTTTTACAGGGATGGAGAATGATAATGTACAGTATAACAAAAGTTAGTAAGTCCATACATGGTAAGTAGAAAAGTCCATGCTGGCATATCGTAGATGCACAGCCACTATACACAGTCACTCCCAGTCTGACACAGCCGTAGGTCAAGAAGTTCTTCACTGACTTGCTCTAACTCATCTCTTATACATATGACTCCCCTTGACTCCTTTTGACTTACCCTGACTGTGGCACCTGCTGTGCAGGCACTTACCATACAGTATAAAACCCCAAATCCTGTTCTCCCAGACCCCAGTTTTGACCTCCTGTTTTCTTCTATATTTCATTTAGACTCTTGAGTCCACTTGTTGCCTACAACATCTGAGTGTGCTCAGACACCACTTCAGCTTGTTATTATAACATTAGGTCAAAACTCTGGATTCCTCACCTTGTAACAGTGTAAGAAGTCAACTTTGAAGGTGAGTAACCCAAGTGTTATAAGCCCCATTCTGTCTCTCTGCAGCTTGCCCACCACATTATCCCCATCTGAATCCTCCAACCATTCTGGTCCCTTTGCAACCGTAATAGTTAAAAGCAACAAAGTGGGATTTATCAATTATCCCACACCCTCCCAACTCAACATACCACCTCAGCCTTAAGCACCTGCTTGCATCCCCTATTTGGACCGGCACATCCCTAGATGTTCACTACCAAGCAGCTGCCTGTTATGGATACAACGGAGGCTCCATATTTTTCTGCTATTTTTCCCTATTATTCCTTATTTTCCATGGACACTTTACGATACAGAGCAAGAGCAGGCCTATGTCATGTCAACAGGTCCCACCCTCAATAACCCCCAAAAGAAGCAGGGATACACTCACAATGGCATAAAGTGGATCTTCTCTGCCCTCACCTTTCTCCAGAATGAAGCGACCATTTGAGCCACCCCCTACCTTGAAAAGGTGGACAGTGCAACACCTGCCGATTGTCTCAACGATAACTGGGATCAGTTCTAGGCTGCATTCAAGAAGTGCTTCAAGATGGCTAATAAAACCATTAATGCCAAGGACACGCTCCAGTCCCTTTGGTAGGGAAGCAAGACCATCCCCACGTACACCGCAAAGTTCAAGGGAGTGATGGACTGCACTGGCTACTCTACCGCCAACCTCTGAGATCGCTTCTATGAGCATCTTGCCAGCAACATCAAGGACGAGTTGGTGCACACTACCCAGCCAATCAGGACCCTCGATCAGCTCATCATGGTCACCACCGACATCAACATCCACATCCAGCAGCATAGAGCCAAAAAGGCTCACAAGCAAGTGTAGAAAATTCCAGGGAGTTGCAGGGACACAACGGCAAGCAAGCTTAGAGCAAAGCAGAATCTTCTAGTGCTAGGCAGTACACTGTCCAAACGTGTAGCGAATTAGACTGTGAGCGAGCATTTGTGTACCATATGAAAATTGAAGTTCACCCTCTGACATGCCACCCACCATCGCAGTTGCCATACCCCTAACCTCAACCTGCATCAGCAAGGCAAGCCTGCCTCACTTCCCAAGCACCCCGTCACCGCTATGGCCCCCATCACCCCTTTTGTGCCCAAGGACCCCAACATGATGGATATTGATGCCTCCGCACACACCACACACAGAACGGGAACTATGAGCACTGTCAAGCACCAAATTGGATTGGTACCAGGCCATGCGGTACATCATTACACCTGGACATCACGTCATCATAGATAATCAAACTCGGCAAGCACTGGGGGGCATGTCTAGTTACATTGACTTGTTTCCCACTATACCGGTTACTGCCAGTAATTCTAACAATATCTCCCCCTCCTCCCATATGTAGAAGGTTCCCCCTCCCCCCACTTCTGTGCTAGCAAGTCCCTTGCCCGAGTTTCCCGAGCTCCTCAGAATCTCCTGGCTCACATTCCCAGCTGCAATTCTGGCCCGTCCAGCGCTTTCTCCCTATGGCTGTGCCTTGGCAAATTCTCACTTATTCACATGGCCCCTGCCCCGGTGCTCATTGCCCCCCACTGCGTCGGCACTATCCCACACAGTGAGCGCGCTGTCCCAGCCGTTCCTCCCTCCCATCTTGTCCGTTCACTTCCATTCTTTTTACATTGTTGTATATACTATCTATCCTTATGGTGCAGCACTTGTGCAGCAGTGCTATACCCTCACTGCAGCGACCTCAGGGAGATCTATCTTATCAAAATTAGCGGCAAACACTGCTCTGGTGGACGATAACACTCTGATAATCAATTTTTGGCATCGTCAAGGGCACAGTGGCGGCCACATGTCCTGACTCACCACAATGTCATATACTTAGTGACCGTCCCTGCCTCCTCCCACCCTCTCTGCCATACAAGTTCTGGGGGCAGGGTTGGTGTTGTAATATAGGCCCACATTTTACAATTTAGAGATACTATTTCATTACCAAATACCTTTCAAGCAGAGACCGCCAGGGCGTGCTTGGGGAAAATACAACAAAACATTGTATACAATTAACTAATAGCAATGATGAAAAGCACGAGCATGCAAGGGTATACAGGGGCTGCACCACTCAGAAGGAGGGTGTGCGATGGCGGCATAATGTGGTTTCCATGCTCGTGTGGCAAAGCATGCAAGGGGCAGCACAGATCTATGCCGCTGCAGCACCAGACACCTGGAAGCCATCAATGAGAACATTGTGCGAGCTCCCAGCAGTGTTGGGAGCATCGAGCGAGGTAGGGGCAGTGCTAAGCGTGGCGGTGGTGGTGACAGCAGCAGTGGCATTAGGCACAGTGATAGTATTGCTGAGTGCGGCAGCAGCGGCATTGAGCTCGGGGATGGGGGGAGGGGGTGCAACAGTGCTGGTGGTGGAAACAATGGTGAGGGAGGCATTGTTGGTATTGAGTGAGGGAGGGGGGGCGAATGTGGGGGTGACAACGGGGGCAGCACTGGGGGCAGCACTGGACACCACAGGCATGAGGATGGTGGTGATGGCCGGAATGGTGGCAGACACAGTGGGCGCGGTGATGGGGGCAGCAGGCATCACAACAGGGGCAGTGGGCGCAGCACCCTTGCCCTTCCTCTTGTCAGCTCTTTTCTCTTATGGCTTCCCCTTGTCCAACCGCTCCTTCTGAGTGCGCTTTGGCACGGTGATTGATGCCAGCACTGTCTGCTATGGTGACAGCATGCAAGAAGATGGCAACAGGCCGCTTCTGCCCACACAAGCCATTGACAATGGTATCTGCTGTGCTGCCGGCTCATTGGTGGCAATGTCTGTTACGGCATCGGGTGCATTTATAGAAGAGGCACCATCACCTGGCTCGGTCGTAGGGTTCTCAGTGAGGGGCTCATTGTGGGCGGTTGATGTCGGGTTGTTGCCGCTGAGGGATACCTGCGCAGGGTTGTGTGAAGTGCCGCCCTGAGCTTGTGGCTGGTACATGGTGATGACCGGTAATGTAGCCTCCTCCCACTGTCGTGCTTGTCGAGGATTAAGGGTTGACAATGTAGTTGATGATGATGTTGATTATATGGAGGGGTGAGAAATCAAATCCTCTTAAACGAATAATGCCGCAAAGCATGTGGGGTTTCCTTCTTTTCCGACAGAGGCTTTGCCAAGTTCAAAGTACACACAATTACCAGGTTAGCGTGGTAATGTAGTATGCAACAATGCAATGGGACCTGAAAGTTAATAATCAGTAGTAACAAGAAAGTCTCAGCGGCCTGAGCTTCTTGCTGTCTTTTTTCAAGACTTGACTCTGACTTCAGTGACGTCTTATCGCTGGGCTCGCAGTACGTATCTGGGCAGAGTTTCCCCTTATACACGGGTTTGGGATGCGTACAGTCTTACTTTACCTGCGGATGTGAGGACACAGCCTCCTAACTGCTACGGACTTGCTGATGCTGCCTGCAATTGCCCTGCCCTTTGGCCAAAGGGGTTGCACTCGGGTAATGATGAATACACTTATTCTATCACTACAACAGCTACTGACTGCTTGCTGCTTGCCTGCTATATAGGCTACTGGGTACTCATTTCTGGATTGCTGGGAGCCTTGCTTAACCAGCTACTGGGTTGCTTGGGTGACCAGTTTGCTTGATGAACTGCCTGTTGAACTGATAGGCTGGTCCAGGACTGATTGACTGATGACAACTGATGAAACTGATGCCCCACCCTGCCTCTGCAGGTGTTAGGACCGTGCTCGGGGGCTCCAGGGGCTCGGTTAAGGCCCGAAGCACCGGAGTGAGGACTTCGGTGAAACTATTAGTAACGCACTGGGCAACCTTATCGGTTGTCCTCTATTTGCGAAGGACCAACTCAGGAGGTCAGACATGGGGCCATGAAGGGCCGAACGGGGACACGAAAGTCGGGGGGAGAAGTGGGGGAAAGTCGAGAGCGAAGTAGAAGTCAAGCAAGGGCCAGAGGTTCAGGTGTTCGGGGGTATGAAAGGTCGAGGGTTGGATCGGGGGTTCAGAGGTTCAGAGGTTGAGCAGATTATTTGTGTTAGCAAGATATCCGAACTGAGTAGCTAGTACATTCTAGTCAGTATAAATAGACAAGAGCTTATTGTATAGTCAAGATAATAACGAAGTACCGAAAGGGAAGTTCGGGGGTTAGGACCGAAGTCCGGTGGTACGAAACAATAGAGCTTATTGTAAGTAACAAGTCTTGGCGCTATGGTGCAATTTGAGACATATGAAATACAAGTCCGGGGGTACATACAGGGGTACGCGGGATCAGGGGTACGGGAGTACAGGCCGTTTGGGTGTTTGGGTGTTCGGGGTTTGGCACGGTCGTAACAGCTGGGAAAGTGCTGCACCCTGGTACCAGTTCTACAAAGGAGTTCCAGCCCAGCTCAAGGTCCAGATCTCCAAGGTCGAAAAGCTGGACTCCCTGAAGAAGCTCTGCAACCTGTTAGGACTGTGCGGACTACGGGACTCCGGAGTTCCGGACTAGGGAACGGAATACGAAAGTCCGGAAACGGAGCGGAGGTGGAGGCGGAAGTCCGGAGTTCAGAGTACGCACGAGGGAGGACTTCTGCGAGGCTATTGGCAATGCACGGGTTCACGACGAAGTGTCCTCAATTTGGAGACGGACGGAGTTCGGAGATGGAGTTAGGACTATATCTTCAGAAAGGAGAATGGGGAGGAACAGAGACGGAACAGGAGCTGAGGCCCAAGGGCAGGGATCGGAGATCAGAGATCGGAGGTCGGAGGTCGGAGGTCGGAGGTCGGACAAGGAGTTCGGGGAAGGAGAATAGATATGAGTTATGAGTTACGAGTTACAAGATATCCGAACTGAGTAGCTAGTACATTCCCAGGGTGGTATAAATAGCTACGGTCTTATTGTCTTCTATAACAATAAGGAAGTACGGAATGGGAGAGGAAAGAGAGAAGACAATAGCCCTATTGTTAAGAACGAACATGAGGCTATGGCGTGATCTGAGACATCTGATGGTCCGGAGTTGAGTCCGGAGTACGAAGGGTGGAGTACGGAGTAGGAGTCCGGGGTAAGAGTCCGGAGTACGGACCCGGAGTTGAAGTCCGGAGGTTCGGACTTCGAGTTGGAGCACGGTGCGTAACACAACCTTGCACAGTCCCTGAGCCACTGGTACTGGGAGCGTAAGGCAGAGCAAGCCTGAGAGACTGCCAGAGGCGACAAGTTGACTGGCACCTCTGTGAAGACCACCTCAGAATCCAAGTCCACTCAGTTCAAGTCCGCTGCACCTGGTGGAAGCTCCTTAGTGTCCCTCTGCCTCCTGGAACTCCTGATCTTCTGCTAAGGCTTTGGTCAAGCAGACCTCCAAGCCATTCACTGACAAGCTCAGCAAGATGGAAAGCTGACCCAAGAGGAGCAGCTGTGCTGCTTCACAAACAACCTTTGCCTCACAGCATGCTTCTGGTGCAATTTCTTTTGCGGGAGGTCATGTTGGTCAACTTCTACTTAACACCGCTTGACAAGTTGGTCTCAGCCATCCTTGGATACAGTTGGATCTCTGCATCCAATCCCTTATTGGAATGGAAGAAGCACAGCATTTAATTCCGAACTGCTCCCCTGACTCGTCCTGCATCTTCAGGCACTCTTGGACTTTTGGTTTCTCTGTCTGGACCTCCACCCATCCTGAGTGGAGATCCTCTGGCAGTCTCCTTCAGCCTCCCTCTTGTTGAACCCCTCTTCAGACACCCCCTCGGACTTCCCTTTCATACCCCAGGTTTCCCTGGTTAATGCCATTGCTTTTTCGTGTGCACGCTAGATGCCCGGGGCTGAGAGTTACACTGTCAATCTGTTGGCTGTCTCGCTGGACTCTGATAAGGCACACAGCTGGTCAATGCAGGAGGAAGTTATGGACCTCACCAGAATTCTGCTGGAATACCACAAGTTTGCGGACATCTTTAACAAGAAGAAGGCAGACACACTCCTGGAACACTGACCCTACAACCTCAAGATCACTCCTAAGGAGGGAAAGGGTCCGCCCCTTGGCCCGATATACTCACTGTCCCAGGTGGAGTTAGACACGCTGCATGAGCATATTGAGGAGAACCTCCGTTTGGGGTTCATTTGGCCTTCCAACTCACCATGCAGAGCTCTGGTCCTCTTTGTGAAGAAGAAGGACAGATCTCTCCGCCTGTATATTGACTACCAAGGGCTAAACAAGATCACTCGGAAAGACTGGTGTCTGCTTCTGCTTGTCCCGGATCTCCTTGACACTCCCCAGAAGGCCTGCATCTACACCAAAATTGACCTTTATCATGCATACAACCTCGTCCACATTGCCCCTAGTGACAAATAGAATACGGCTTTCTGGATGCAGTACAGATCTTTTGAGTGGTTAGTGATGCCCTTTCGACCTTTGAATGCTCTGCAAGCCTTCCAGTGCTTCATCAATGAAGTGTTTGTGGACCTCCTGGATGTCCTTGTCATAGTTTACATCAATGATATTCTCATCTACTCCGAGTCTTTTGAGGAACACTGCAAACACGTCAAAAGTCCTCTGAAAGCTCTGGAAGTTCAAGCTCTATGCTTGCATGGATAAGTGCAAATTCTACGCCATCGAGTACTTGTGCTACATCCTGTTGCCGGAAGGCCGGACCATGTCCAAGTCTAAGGTGAAGGTGATCCTCGATTGGCCAGAACCCTGTAAAGTGTGCAATATTCAGTCCTTTCTCAGATTCGCGAACTTCTACTGGTGGTTTATTCACAACTACTCCGAGATTGTCCTTCCTTTGACTCACTTGACGCAGAAGGGAGTTCTGTGGAACTTCAATGGGAAGTGCCAGAACTCCTTCAATGTGCTCAAAAATGTTAGAGCCAGATGCTGCTGAGAGCGAAGGCTGGGGCTCAATCTGCCAGTGAACAACTGTGGTCCAAGTTGAGCTGCTGAGGTATATACATGGAGAATGACCTGTATTTCACCCTGTGGCCCAAGTTGAGCTGCTGAGGATCACAGACGGCGAGGACTGCAGGGAGTACAAGGCATGGGCCAAATATCTACCAACAGGGTGAAAAAATGTGGGCGCCATGGAGGAAACAAAGTAGGCACTGAAAGTGCCCTGCAGTGGGCACAAGAAGGTTGAGGGTTCAATTCCAGCTGGTGCTGGCGCATTTTTAGGTGCCGGCGCCTGCCAAAATCAGAATAGAAAGAAGGCACTGCGCCTCAGCGCTGTGCAAAGTCCAAAGTCAATCACATGCAAAACAAGTGCAGAATCACTGCATTAAACATTGAGATGGGGAACTCAACAGAAAGCTGAATGCACAGTTCTTATAGACTTGCTGGACGGTGACCCTGCAATTCTGTCGCAGTTTCCAGGATCTCGTGAGGCCCTCGAGGACTCGGGCCTAGGTGGGGGGGGCACTGTTACGATCTGTGCTGGACTTCCGCTTACTTCCTTACTTAGTATTCTTTTAGCTTTCTTGTTGTTGTGGATACGATGAAGGCCCTGTATTTTCCCCGCTAATTTTCCTATTTTTCCTTATTTGACACGGACACTTTATGATACACGAGCTGGACTGAGGTAAGTAGACAACCATGTGACTCTCACCTGCAGGTAGAGCAATACTGGTGCACAGACCACCCTTTCATTTGTACATGTTGTGGCTCCATCAAAGTAGTATATAACCGACCCTGTAGCAACCCTAGCCCCCATTTTGACCTCTTGATCCTTGGGCTAGGTAAGCCGTGATTGTACCTTGACTAGTGCACACAATATAAACTTGTTGAATGTGGTGATTCTGCGCTTGTTTTGCATGCAATTGACTTTGGACTTTGCACAGCGCCTCAGCGCGGTGTCTCCTTCCCACTCTGATTTTGGCAGGCACCGGCGCCCAGAAATGCACCGGCACCAGCTGGAATTGAACCCTCGACCTTCTTGTGCCCACTGCAGGGTACTTTCAGGGTTTAGGGAGATTGTTCTCCAGCTGCAGCAAGTGCTTCCTGCCACCGTCGCCTCTGAGTTGTGCGGTGACACGATTGTGAGGGAAGGCGGTGTTCGCCTTGTCAAAAAGACATCTTGCAGTACCTTCCGCATGCATGGACGAAGCCCACGTGCCGGCAGCTGCACCGGTGAGAAGGCCACGCTGGACAATGTGGAAGCGCTTGCTGATGCGCATGCACTGCGCGGAGGAGTTGTAGCACTGCGAGCCGAGCGCAACAACAGCACGACCGGCTGCCCGGGCGCAGGGAGTGACTGAGAGAGTTGATTGATGTGGGGGATAAGGGGGTTTGGAACACCAGCCACTTGCCACTGCCCGATGGTCTTGCTGTAGAAATGAGGGTCGACGCAGCAGCATCGAGGTCCTCGCCTTCACCGAGTTCTCTGTCTTGACCGTACCAAAGGATACCAATGACAGGGTATGAGTCATACAGCTCTGTGAAGCGGTAGGACAAGGGGGCTTTGTCAAAGTAATCCTTCCATCTGTTCATAAATTTTTTGCAGAAGCACTTCAGTTTGTTGCAATCGAGCTTGAACAAGTTTCGCTCGCTGTGGCCACCAGTAAGCATGTCATGTTCCGATAATGTGCACAGGCCATACATCTGAGATCGAGGTGCGGCCGCACATCATGCTGGGTGGCCGCATGGGCTGACCCGCCCGATGCGGCCGCACATGCATGCCACGATTGACACCCTCCTCATTGGGTCACCATAGCTGTGAGGGCCGACCCGCACATACGCAACGATGCTTACCTCAGGTCACATGTTCCAGCAAAGGTGGTGTCGCTGGTGATGTCAGGATACCCCTGGACCAAGACGGCATCGCGCAGCCTGGAGAGCTCCATGACATGCAGCAAGCCTGCATAGCATGCACGAGTGAGCGAGGGGTGCATCGTCATGGACCGCTTGCCCAGCTCCACGTCGCCAATATGGGATGGGTTGTTGTAGACATGCATCGGGACCAACCCCAACCAGATGGACTCCTGCGCCATCATCTTGCCGATGTAAAGCATGCGCCCGGCCATGTCGCAGCCTAGCGCCTTGAGATCGCCGTGAAAGTGCCAGTGGCGATGCTCGAAAATGATCATCACGTTCCAGCGGTGGTCGACATGCGCAATGCGGGCATGGGGATTGGGCAGCAAAACATCCACAGTGTTTGCGCGGCTCATGATCTGCCTGATGTCAAGATAATTCTGCGAGCGCCCTGGCTGCCAGCACATCGCGCACCTCCCTTGTGACCGCGACAGTCCTGGCATCGTCACACTTCCCTATCTGGTAGGCCAGTGCCTCAGCCATTCGCACTGGTGTGACACCTTCATTGGATACACCAGGCTCTCTACTTTATCTTTGGACATAGGTATGATGCACCCACAATCATGATTGCCATATTGAGGGCAATCTAATCTAATCTACATTTGGGTGCCCGATGCGGCCGCATTTTCACAGTTTTACCTTTGCTTGTGCTTGCTAAATTGCATTAGTGATCTCTTCAGCGCAGAGATGGGAGGCCTGGGGCGGCCACGCTATCTCATTCAGTAAGGCACTGTTGAATACATATATCACTTGCGCTGACTGGGGCGGTCAGTGCGGCCATGCATCGGAATGTGCAGCCGCGTTTTCGCACAGCTATTTCTCGCCGCATCCTATCTAGTGCGGCCGTCTAGCACGATGTGTGGCTGCACATTGTGTACATCTCTAGTGCCAAGTCAGTGTTCGGTGCGGCCGCCTGGGGAGATGTGTAGCCGCGTTTACATACATGTACAGTGACTTCTCTTGTCATCCACCACGTGCGGTTGTCCAGCGAGCTGCGTGGCCGCACACCATCTGTATCGTGTGCAGTGTCGCATTGGGATGTGCGGCTGCACTCCTTCGGTCCTTTTCATGTATATTCACCTTGTGTGTGCATATTGTATAGCTCTGTATTGTTGTTATTTACTAGACATGCTGTGTTAAAATAGAGGTACATCCGAACCATGCCGTTTGCGGCCCTAACCCCAACCCCCCCTACTTTACCTTGCGTTTTGGGGGCGCATCCTCTGGCAAGGCGGCAATGCACGCCTGCAGCTTTGCGTGGTAGGACTCAAAGTCGGCCTCGGAGACAGGGGGAGGGTGGAAGTGGAGGACGTCGAGGCACCCTTTGATCAGCTCCGGATAGGACGCGATTGCCTTGAGCAACAATGCACAAGAGGGCGGGGCCAAGTCCTGGCTGTCCCTCCTGATGGCGACCGCCTGGTCCACGGTGCCGAACACATCCTCCTCCACGATATCAGTGTCGCCGTCCCAACCCTGCACAGCGGCCTCGACCAGCGCCGTGTCGTCAAGCACCAAATTGGATTGGTACCAGGACATGTGGTACATCATCACTACATCAAACAAGCAGACCACAACTATTAAACATATACCTGTATTACCCAGAACCACACTGCCTTCACACATCCTTCGTCAATCAAAGCCCCACACATTACATAATGAAGCCCTCCTCCAGCCTCATTATATTCTCCTATACCGGACAAAACCACTACACCAATTATCCCCTCCCATCTGTCTCTGCCCTCAACAGTCTGTATTATCCAAGTCCACCAAAGTCCAGACTACTCCGGAAGCTTCCAGCATCCCAGAAAGGCCTAGGCCCATGAGTTGTAGTGAGTCATTACAAGTTGTAATGACTCACAATGAGTTAGAAGGTCCAGACCTGCCTGTATGAGTCAGAATGAGTCAGGATGAGTCAGTATATAGGAACCCAGTATATCCTAATGTAGTGGTATCTTTGTACATAGTGCTTAGTCAGCACCTCTCCAGAAAGGTATAAATACCCGCCTGGAGAGACAGGGTGGGGCATCAGTCCTTGATCAGTTCCATCAGTTGTTATCAGTCAATCACCCCTGGACCAGCCTATCATTTCAACAAACAGTTCATCAAGCAAACTGGTCACCCAAGCAACCCAGAAGCTGGCTGAGCAATGTTGAATGCGGTGATTCTGCGCTTGTTTCGCATGCGATTGACTTTGGACTTTGCACAGCGCCTCAGCGCGGTGTCTCCTTCCCACTCTGATTTTGGCAGGCGCCGGCGCCTAGAAATGCGCCGGCACCAGCTGGAATTGAACCCTCGACCTTCTGGTGCCCACTGCAGGGCGCTTTCAGCGCCTACTTTGTTTCCTCCATAGCGCCCGCATTTTTTCACCCTGTTGGTAGATATTTGGCCCATGCCTCGTACTCCCTGCGGTCCTCGTCGTCTGCGATCCTCAGCAGCTCAACTTGGACCACAGGTGAGATACAGGTCGTTCTTCATGTATATACCAAGCAGCTCAACTTGGACCACAGTTGTTCACTGGCAGATTGAGCCCCAGCCTTCGCTCTCAGCAGCATCTGGCTCTAACAGGTTATGAGCCCTGCGCTCTAGCTGCCCCTCCTCGACTTCCTGCTTGCCATCCATCCTGTCTCTGCGCTCTGATCTCCCTTCAAGAGCCATCCACCCCCTCTCTGAGCTTCCCAGCCCCTGTCTGAGCAAAATTCTCATCTGGATCTCCCTCTGATCTTCCCTGATCGCTCCTCATTGCAAATCTTGTCCCCCTCGCTCGCGCTCGTGCACACCGCCCCTCCACCATGTCATCTTCCTCCACTCCCAGTTTCAAGCCGCTCTCGTCCTCCAACTACCCCCAGTGGAGCGGAGAAATGCGAGCCTGGCTCATGAAGCACGGCCTCTGGTCTCTGGTCAAGGGGACCGAGTCCATGCCCCCGGAGGACGAGAAGAAGCAGAAGGAGTGGCTCAGGCGAGAGGAGAAGGCTGCCGGTGAGATCTTCCTTGCTGTTGAGCCTGAGCAGCGAATACACTTTGCTGGCTCCGAGGACGACCCTGTCGAGATGTGGAAGAAGCTGGAGGCTGCCCACGTCGTCCGCCGCCCTGGGGCACGCTTCAATGCCTACAACGCCCTCTTCTCCATCCGCAAGAGCGAGGATGAGTCCCTCTCCTCGCTCTCCTCGCGCGTAGAGGAGGCCATGCGCTCCATCCAGAACCTTCGCCCCAAGGACTTTACTCTCAAGGACCTGGACGACGAGCTGCAGTCCATGGCGCTCATCCGAGCCCTTCCTGAGCAGTACACCTCCCTCATCGACGCTCTCCTCCTCCAGGACAAGCTCAGCAAGGCGACCATTGTCTCTGCCTTCCAGAACCACGAGATCAACCGCTCCCACACCTCTGAGACGTCCCTGGTGTCCTCAACCGCTCTCTCCGCCGCTGCTGCGCGCTCTCCCCGCCCCAGGTGCGAGTTCTGCCACCGGGAGGGCCACACCATGTCCCAGTGCTTCAAATTCGCACGCGCGCAGAAGCAGGCGCAGGAGCCGCGCAAGCCACGCCCCGAGGGCGCTCACAAGGCCCAGGACTCGTCCCCCACGGCCGCTCCTGCCCAGGAGTTCGCTGGCAGCGCAAGTCTCCGTCTCCCTCTCCCAGGGGACGCTCTATCTCCTCTCCAGCTCGATGCTGACGTCGATTGGAATGCAGACACAGGGGCCACGTCTCATATGACTCCCCATCGTCACTGGCTTCGCAACTACGAGCCTCTTCGCGTTCCAATCCGTCTCGCAGACAACCAGCTTGTCTACTCGGCTGGTGTGGGCTCGGTCGTCTTCAGGCCGCTGCTGGGGGGGAGGGAGGCCCGTGACGTCGAGTTTACGAGGGTGCTGCATGTCCCTGCGCTTAGAAACAACCTCCTGTCTGTCCTGTTCTTGACCAAACATCGCTGTTTCACCGTCTCCATCTCCTCTGTGCGCATGGACTTTGCCCTCGACGGCAGGACGCTCTTCTGCGCCCCCATCAACGAGCGCAACACCGCACTCCTTGCAGGCCCACCATCGCCACAGATCTGCCCCTAGCAGAGCTAGCTCAGCTTGCCTCGACGCTTCCCCTGGATCTTGCGCTCTGGCACCGCCGCTTCGCCCACTGCTCCCCAGACAGTGTCCGGACGCTCCTCACCAAGGGCCTCGTCACTGGCCTCGATCTCCGCTCCAAGGCCGCTCCAGATCCCATCTGCGAGCCGTGTCTTGCCGGCAAGATGCACGCCAACCCCTTTCCCTCCTCCACCCACCGTGCACCCTCCCCCGGCGCCCTCGTCCACTCGGACTTGAAGGGCCCCATGTGGAAGCAGACCCACCAGGGGTTCCGCTACTGGGTGACCTTTGTTGACGACCACTCGCGTCTCCGGGTGCTCTTCCTGCTCCGGAAGAAGTCCGACGCGTTTGGCGCCTTCAAGGCCTACTGCCAGTGGGTGCAGACGCAGACTGGCTCGCCGGTCAGGGCCCTGCGTGACGACAAGGGCGGGGAGTACATGTCGCAGGAGTTTTCGGACTTCTGTGTCGAGCACGGCATAGAGCGTCAACACTCTGTCCGCAACCGTCCCCAGCAGAACGGTGTCGCTGAGCGCATCAACCGGACGCTGTCGGACGGGGTGACAGCCATGCTGGCCGAGTCTGGCCTCCCTCAGACGTTCTGGGGAGAGGCTGTGATCTCGCTGGTCCATGTGCTCAACCGCTCGTACTCCTCTGCCTGCCCAGATGCCACCCCCTACGAGCTCTGGCACGGTCGCAAGCCGGACGTCTCCCATCTGCGCGTTTGGGGCTGCACGGCCTATGTCCACGTCCAGCGCGACAAGCGGCAGGGCCTCTCCCCTCACATGGAGAAGTGCGTCTTCATTGGCTACCCGGAGGGCTACAAGGGCTGGAAGTTCTACAACCCCACAACCAAGCGCACACTCATCAGCGAGCGCGCTGAGTTTGATGAGCGGTTCTTCCCTGGCCTGAAGCGGTCGAGCGCAGAGCCAGTTTCCATCGCTGCGCCTCCCGCTCCTGCGTACAGCCCCGGGGCCGTGCCCCCGGTCGATGCCCCGGTGGACGATCTCCCTGCGCCGCATTTGGGGGGAGAGGACGAGGCTCTGCCTCCTGTGCAAAATGCGCCCCAGGATGATCCTCCACCTGAGATTGCTCCAGACCTTGGCGACCCCGAGCCTGGCGACGACGCACCTCCGTCCCCGCCTCAGGCACCTGTTGGCCTACCAGCTGACGAAGTCGCGCCCCCTCTGCCTGCCGTTCAGGCCGCCGATCGCGTCCCTCGTCCTCGCAGCCCTGATTCATCGCCCTCTCCACCTCCTGCAAAACGCAGACGAACTCCTCGCTCCCAGGCCGGACCCAGTGCTCCCCAGCGTCGCAGCACCCGCCAGAGCCGTCCGCCCGGTGAGTGGTGGAAGGTCCCAGCCTCTCAGTCCGCTGAGCCTTCTCCTGCGCCCTCTGCGGCCCCATCTCCATCGCCTCCTCCTGTCGACCACTCTGTGCGCTCTCAGCCTCCTCCACTCGATCCCTTTCCAGAGACTCCCTCGCCACTGCGCTCGCCCCCAGACTCGCCCACCATGCCCGGCGCCCTCTGGCAGGCCCGTGAGCCGACCCCTGCAGTTGCAGAGTCTGAGGACGAGGCAGAGGACGAAGAGAAAGAGGAAGAGGAGCTGAACTACGTGTTTGCTCCCTCTGAGGCAGATGACGACGAGGAGTGCGCCCTCTTCGTTTCCGAGGCTGAGCCCCTGACGTACGAGGAGGCCATGCGCCGCCCTGACGCAGAGGAGTGGCGCAAGGCGATGGACGAAGAGCTGGAGGCGCACCGCTCCAATGGCACCTGGAAAGTCTCTGCACTTCCTCCGGGCAAGCGAGCCATTGGCTGCAAGTGGGTGTTCCGCCTCAAGCGCAAGGCAGATGGCTCCATTGAGCGCTACAAGGCCCGGCTCGTCGCCAAGGGCTTCTCCCAGCGCCCTGGCTTCGAGTACACCGAGATCTTTGCCCCCACCATCCGCATGTCCTCCATCCGCCTCATCCTCGCCCAGGCTGCGCTCCAGGACCACCACATGCGCTCCATCGACATCTCCCATGCCTTTACCAATGGCGACCTCAACGAGTAGCTGTACATGAAGCCGCCTCCGTACTTCACAGAGGCGCGCTGGGGCGAGGTCCTGCACCTGCTCAAGTCGCTCTACGGCCTCAAGCAGAGCGCTCGGATGTGGAACAAGAAGCTCCACTCTGCGCTCCAGGAGCTGGGCTTCTCCCGGGTGCGCTCTGATGCTGCCATGTACGTCTATGAGCGAGCTGGTGTGCGCATCTTCATGCCCATCTACGTCGACAACATCACCCTCGTTTCGAACTCTGAGGCTGCCATCGACGACATTGTCGCCCAGCTCTCCAGGCACTTCAAACTGCGAGACCTGGGGCCCACCTCCTTCCTCCTTGGCATCGAGATCATCCGGGACCGCCCCAACCGCTCCATTGCACTCTCCCAGCGCCAGTACATCCTCGACGTCCTCGAGCGCTTTGGCATGGCAGACTGCAATGCCGTCTCCACTCCCATGGAGCCTGGGCTCGTCCTCTCGACCTCCATGGCTCCCCAGACCGCAGAGGAGACCGCGTTCATGCGCAAGGTCCCCTACATCTCCATTGTCGGTGCTCTCATGTACCTGGCCACCTGCACTCGCCCAGACATCTCCTTCTCCGTCTCCACCCTTGCCCGGTTCAACTCGAACCCTGGGATCGCACACTGGAAGGCTGCAAAGCACCTGCTGCGCTACCTGAAGGGCACTGTCGACCTGCGCCTCACCTACCGTCCAGACCCGTCCCTCGACGCTCCCTTTGTCGCTTTCTGCGATGCAGCTCATGGGGACAACCCGGACAACGGGCGGTCGACTGGGGGCTACATGGTGCGCGTTGGCAGCGGTGCAATCAGCTGGAGCAGCAAACTGCAGCCCATTGTGACGCTTTCTTCCACGGAAGCTGAATTTGTGGCAGCAGTTGAAGCCGGCAAGGAGATCTACTGGATGCGCAACATGCTCTCCGAGTTTGGTGCCCCAGTCGAGGGTGCCTCTGCCCTGTGCATTGACAACCAGTCGGCGATCTCTGTGGCCAAGAACCCAGAGCACCACGGGCGGATGAAGCACCTCGATCTGCGCTTCTACTGGCTGCGGGATGCAGTGGAGGCTGGCAAAATTGCGCCAGATTTTGTGCCCACTGATCAGATGCCTGCGGACCTGCTCACCAAGCCGCTCTCCCGAGCAAAGGTCGAGCTGTTCCGGCGGATGATGGGCCTGGAGTGATCCAGCCATGCGAGGTTGGGGGGGAGCTGCGCTCTCTTGCATTTGCAGGAGTTGCAGACAGCTTGAATCAGGGGGGAGTGTTGAATGCGGTGATTCTGCGCTTGTTTTGCATGCGATTGACTTTGGACTTTGCACAGCGCCTCAGCGCGGTGTCTCCTTCCTACTCTGATTTTGGCAGGCGCCAGCACCAGCTGGAATTGAACCCTCGACCTTCTGGTGCCCACTGCAGGGCGCTTTCAGCGCCTACTTTGTTTCCTCCATAGCGCCCGCATTTTTTCACCCTGTTGGTAGATATTTGGCCCATGCCTCGTACTCCCTGCGGTCCTCGTCGTCTGCGATCCTCAGCAGCTCAACTTGGACCACAGGTGAGATACAGGTCGTTCTTCATGTATATACTAAGCAGCTCAACTTGGACCACAGTTGTTCACTGGCAGATTGAGCCCCAGCCTTCGCTCTCAGCAGCATCTGGCTCTAACAACCAGGACTGTGTGCTTGCTGTGGGCAGCGTGCCCTGCAACTACTGCGCAACCGTGGCCAAGCGGCCATGCCACTGGGGCAATGTCCAACTCCCGGGCGAGGTCTACAGTGAGTGTTTCTGACCCCTCTCGCACATGGTGTCGGATCTGCTGACTTTCACAGTGCGCAACTCTGGCGCGCTGTTTGCCCACTACCACTGCAGAGGATTCACCATCCTCAACAAGACACGGCAGCCCCGCCAATGGGTGGAATGCTTCAAGAACATCGAGGCCGCCACCAAGTACCTGATCCACCATGTGTTCGAGTTCCGTGGCGCAAACCTGCCGTGGAACTTGAGCAAGGCTGAACGTTTCAAGCCAATCGAGTGGCTGCCAGCAGCTATTGCAGCATTCAAGGCGCAGGGCTCGCGGTTCTACCACTGCACAAAGGAGCTGACCACAATTGTCCTCCCCCTCGTGGCTCAAACAGGCCTTGCCCCATCAGCTTCGCCCCCCATTTGGTGGCTTACTCCCGGCTTGAGATGTCCCGGAACTCGCGCACAAGCCACAGCATGAACTGCATGCCGGTGAACGAGTTTGCGTACGGCCGGCAGTGACGGAAAGCAAGACGTTGTAGGCACGGCGAACATGTCTGGCTATGCTCTGGTGTAGACAAGCCTGGTACTCCCTCTCATTGCTCGAGCGGGAGACGAATGCGAACAACATCGGATTATATTGGATAGCAAGACATCGAAGACAAGACAACTGGTTTGTTGTATTGAATAGCAGGAGGGATGAGGCATACTCAAAGCACAATGATGGGGGTTTGGGCCCAACGCAAGAGGATACAACAAGGCAAAATGGGACTACGGGGGACTGCGGCAACTCTGCAAGGGATACTCATACATCTCCGGAAGGATCTGGTGAGGTGGGTCGCTTCACAATGGTGGACCCCCACGCATTGCGTGACATCACCATTCCCACACGACACACTGCCTCCATATGTGCTGAGAGAGTGCGAGCATGCGAGGTGACAGGAAGCACCTGCGGTGTCCTCCCTCCTAGGTCAAAACAATTCGGAACTTCTCCTGGAATTGGAGGATCCGCTGTATAGTGTCTGCCTCTTCCTTAATGGGGAGGCAGAAGCATTCGTGCGACAGCCATTCAGTGCATGATTCGAGTGCCTTCTTCTCGATTGCCATCTTGACCTTTAAGACATACCAATGGCTCTTGGGATGTCTTTCAATGCTAGCCAGCACATGGTCGCGCCCCTGAGCGAAGGTGGCAGCCCCGGCTATTAGGACCCAGAATTTGGTGTGGCGCACACTAGTAGAAGTGAGACTGTCAATCTTCACACGGCAATTCTTAGGGATTGTGATGGCCTTCTCGCCTTAGGACTCTGTCTTTCTTTGACACGCGTAGCGTAGATTGCATATTCTTCGAACATGTAAACCTAGGTGTGATGCATCAGCATCCCTACCAAGGTGCAATGGAGCTAGCTGGGTACCAACCATGTCTCCCGGCTTGGCTTCAACACCCTCAGAAAGCGGAATAGCCACATCCTCGCAAAGCTTCAATCTGGTTGGCAGTACAATGAGGTTGCCGCTTTCTTTGGTATAATACAAGACCTCTTCTGTGCCTATGTATAGCTTCTGGAATTGGTATAGTGTATTGTACCATTTGCGAGGTGGCGAGTCCAACCAGTCCCCAACATCTACAGAGTGGCCTGTTAGAGCCAGATGCTGCTGAGAGCGAAGGCTAGGGCTCAATCTGCTAGTGAACAACTGTGGTCCGAGTTGAGCTGCTTAGTATATATATGAAGAGCAACAACCTGTATCTCACCTGTGGTCTAAGTTGAGCTGCTGAGGATCGCAGACGACGAGGACCGCAGGGAGTACGAGGCATGGGCCAGATATCTACCACCAAGGTGAAAAAATGCGGGCGCTATGGAGAAACAAAGTAGCCGCTGGAAGCACCCTGAACTGGGCACCAAAAGGTCGAGTGTTCGATTCCAGCTGGTTCCGGCGCCTGCCAAAATCAGAGTGGGAAGGAGACACCGCGCTGAGGCGCTGTGCAAAGTCCAAAGTCAATCACATGCAAAACAAGTGCAGAATCACCACATTAAACATTTCCTCGAGGTCGGGGAAGTTGTCAATTGGTTGGCCGCAGTTGGACATCAATAGATGCTCGTGTGCACGCCCACGAACAGCCCGTAGTAGGCCAGGATCAGGAGCATGCTGGCCACTCTTGCATTGCACGGCAACGCGAACGCGATGCAGTCCCACTCCCACATCACCTCGCGCTGTCCAATCGTCGACAGGCATCAGGTCTGTCTTGATCACAACAGAGGTCGCACTGACGGTGCCATGCCACACCAACGTGATCTTGCTGCCGTCAAGGCACTTGCCCACTTCCAGGTTGAGCATCGCGAAGACGCCCTGCCGGAGCCGCTGGAGGAGCGGGTACAGGTGCGATGAGGCCACGGGTCCGGTGAGGGCAGCCTTGCTTCGATTGTACTTGACGACACTCCCGTTCGGGTAGCGGACCTGCAGTGACCGGCTGGTTGCCAAGCACACCTCAACCCAGAGGTGCCTGAGGCCACGCATGAGCTGCGAGAAGCAGCCGAGCGGTGAGTTGGAGGGGGTGGGCAGGGTGAGCGCGGTCAATGGGACATACAAGGCCTGAAGTTGCTCAGCCAACTTCGACTTGTGATGCTGAAGTGTATCAAATGTCACCCAACGCAGCACAAATGGGAGTGTAATGGTACTCATATAAAACGCGCTTGCCAAGACCTCCATCGCGAAGCACGGGGTGAAAGGCTCGCAACCTTGGTCCACGTAGCGGTAGAGTGGGCCTTGGATGTACATGGTCGAGCCCATGGCCTGAATGATGTAGATGGTGTCATGGCCCATCAAAATGGCTGCCTCACAACCCGTTGTGTGCGCTTGAGTGAAAACCTATCGTGGCGCGCTGTCAGTTGTGGTGCACGTTTTCCAAAATGTATTCGAGAGCACGGGCTTACCTGCACAAGCATCTGCTCTGCGGGCTTGAGCTGATGCAGCAGAAGGTTGGGCATGTTGCCTGCTTCAATCCGTGCCTCGGGGTCAGCAAGTTTTGCCCGGAGCGCCCGCTTGGTCTTCGTCTCCACCAAGAGGTAGACGTAGTCGGTGGTGTCATCAGTGCCATGTTCGGATGCAGTTTGAATGTACGTGGCAATGTTGAACCCAATTCCTTTGTGGCCGCCAGTGTAGCCGCTGTAGACTGTGCGTGTCATCCAATTGGCCTCTCGGACAGACAGCGGGTAGAAGGCCATCTGGTTGTCCGGGATGCTGTTGTTCAGCACGTCCCACAACCTTCCGAGTATGACCTCGAGCTCGGACTTGAAGTGGTAGTTGTACCCCTTTGAAGCGAATATTGCCCACTGCACTGCGATGGGGGGGATGATGATATCAGTTCTATTCATGAGCTGAGCGACCTTCTCTTGATGCTTGACGAGGAAGGGGAGATTTGCGGTGCGCTCGACCCTGTTGAAAAATAGGTAGGTGTATTCTTCCTTGAGGGAAGCGGTCTTCTGGGCCGAGCTGGTTGTTGGGCGCTTGCGCATTTGCTCTCAGTTCTGTGCATCAAGCCACTGGCCGAAGATTTGTGCGGGAGCAGGAGCCTGCGTGATTATGTAGAGTGTGGAGGTGGCGAGCGGAGGATGGTGTTAGGGGTCAGGGACGAGGACGTGGCAGTATGAGACGACGGACGGCGCACGTCGGCGGTTTCAGTCTCCTTAGCGACAGGCACCAGATATAAAGTCTTGGGGGGCAGGAATTTGAAAGGCGTGTGGGCACATTGCAGGAGGCTGTGCATTTTGGTGCCGATCAGTATGAGCCGGACTAGTGGTATAGGCAAGCGGGCGTGGAACGGTATTCCATGGGGAGCGAGGGATCTACGCACTGAGGTAGAGGCTTTTCTGATCACGTTCATTACCCAATTGTGTGGAGCCAGGTGACCCATGATAGGCACATGGCAGACGATCAGCGGGCTGACGCGATTGTGTGTTCACAATTATGGGACATGTTCAGTGGTGCACCACAGTGCACATGCGCCAGTGGGCTGAGTGCATCAGCGCACACTCGCCAGTGCGCTCAGCGCTGGTGTGTTGGCGCAAGGACGGACTTGCGTGCCAGTGCACATGTAGTATTTGTATGTATGTGTTCCCGCACCAGCGCATGCGCGCTGGTGCAGTTGCAATGTCCGTATTCCGTGTGATTGAGTGCACTGGTGCATGTGCGCTGGTGCACCAAAGGAACACAATGTGTTATGCACATGTGCACTTAGGGTGAGGTTCATGGCCGCCCGGCAGACAAGCGTTTTGTGCACCTCGGAGGGGTGATATCCTTATTTCCTCATTGCTACGTACACGCACACGTACATTCCATTTTTCTACGCCCTGGGCAGGCAGTCACCCAGTGAGAATCGACAAGATCCAGGTTGATCTGGAACGATCTGTATATGTCTCCATCACAGATCATTACAGACATATCCAGACTTATTAAGTGTCCCAAGGACAGTTACTCCGCGATCTGGATGGTTTCGTGTGATGCCTGTCTCGATTCGCCTCGATCCAGATAGCTCCGTGGAAGGAACGGCATTATTAGACAGTACAGGACATTTCTAGACATACACATCTCTACGCAACGATAGGACGAATCCGGACACTCCCGACTGTCTACCCGGCGCTGGCCGCAACAGTCAGATGCCCCCGCCGTGTGGGTATCGCGTCGGATACCCGCACACCGCGCTCGGATGCTCTGCTGCAGTGAGATGAGACGTCCACACCCGTGCGGTGTCATAGGAGCTGCTTGTATGATAGATCTCAGTATATGTTTCGCGATGACGAAATACGCATGCATCAGATGCATACCTTGGACTCCGTCACCGCTCGACTGGCCGCCTGCGATCATTTGGGACGAGGTCACGGTCGGTAGGGCGAGTGGGAATAGTGTGCGGTTACAACGAGGGGGAGGGCGAGTTTGTTAAGGTGTCTAGGGGATCTTAGATGGCAGACTGAACGTCGACACCTTCGGAGAGCTCACCTCGATCAGATAAACTGGGTCTGCGGTCATCACGTTAGCGACAGTTGCGACCCGTTGAGGCCCGGTGAGGCATCGGTCGTGGCCGCACAGGGCTCCGCGGCGCCCTTGCGTGAGTACTTCTGCTCAGGTGAGAATCAGCGGGTTATCAAGCCTACAGGATGTATAGTGTACGCACAACCCGTTGAGGGTGTTTGAGAGTTTTATACCAAGCGTCGTATTCCTCCCAGGTACCCGGAATGTGCTCTTGGAGCCACATCCGGGCACACAGATTCCTTGCGGTGGACGTCCAATGAGTTTAGAATGCAGGTATTGGCTCACAGCGCACAAATACGTACTTAAGCTTCGTGGAGTCAGGCTTTGGAGGCCAGGGAGCCTGTAATGTCGCTGAGAACTCGGGCCTTCTATGGAGTTGATCACTATACCTTTCCTTTGACGTCCACCTTGGTGACAGGCGACAGTCGCAGAGCGGCCGATGGCAGGGGTACTTCCGAAGGCGTGGGCGGCGTGATCGTGGTGGGTCGCTTTTGAGTGGGGGGTGGAAGTTTTGACGTTGCTTGCATGCTCGGTGGGTCTGTCCCATTGTATGCCGCCGCTGTGGGAGAGAGCAACGTCAGCAACTGTTTAAGCCAGATGCTGCTGAGAGCGAAGGCTGGGGCTCAATCTGCCAGTGAACAACTGTGGTCCAAGTTGAGCTGCTAAGTATATACATGAAGAACGACCTGTATCTCACCTGTGGTCCAAGTTGAGCTGCTGAGGATCGCAGACGACGAGGACCGCAGGGAGTACGAGGCATGGGCCAAATATCTACCAACAGGGTGAAAAAATGCGGGCGCTATGGAGGAAACAAAGTAGGCGCTGAAAGCGCCCTGCAGTGGGCACCAGGAGGTCGAGGGTTCAATTCCAGCTGGTGCCGGCGCATTTCTAGGCGCCGGCGCCTGCCAAAATCAGAGTAGGAAGGAGACACCGCGCTGAGGCGCTGTGCAAAGTCCAAAGTCAATCGCATGCCAAACAAGCGCAGAATCACCGCATTCAACAGCAACGGCCGAGCTAAGAGCAGGGGCGTAGTGATAGAGGACTTACAGTACATCTGGGAGCTGCAGTATGCCACGCGCTGCGGCGAGTTCGGCTGTTCGAGTGCCAGTTTGCGTGCAATTCTCAGGTGCGGCTACATGTAAGGAGTTCGACGCTGCAGTGAGACGATCGCCGTTTCCACATTCAAATGTGGGCAACGGCGATGGAGGGCCCTCGCTGGCGGCACATTCCCGCTGGAAATGGGTCAGAAACAGGTACAGGGTGCATAGATAGGTCGCCTTACATTGATAGTGCTGTCTTCAAGGGGCTCCGAGGCGGGGACAGGGGTGGTCAGGATGGGGGGTGGAAAGGGCGGCAGAGCACCGGGGGATGGAGAGTGGCTCGGACACTGAAAGTCAGCAGTCCGCTTGTAAGTCGCTTGATGAGCGGCGGTAGCGGGTATGGACTCCTGGCTTGGCGTCTTGGCTACGCGGCAAGCCCGCTTGCTTCGGCCGGCTTCTACCTCACCGGATGGTTGGGCGCTGTCCGATATGGTATACTTGGCCCCGGTGAGGAACTTTGCGACATTGACAGTGTTTCGTTCATCTTCATCTTCTTCGTAAATTGTAAGCCATTAGCATATGCGCAACCTGGATACACGCACCGCTTTCATCGGACGAGTCTCGTGTATGCTTTCTGCCATTCAAGGTGGCATCCTGCAATCGTCTACGCTCGAGACGCTTCTTCAGCTTTGATCTCCATTGCGGGTAGGTTAATGTCGCGATCTTTTGGGCTTTCCAGTTGCAATCACAGAGCTGGAGTTCGACCGAGTGAGCGCGCATCCATTGATCAAATTCACCCTTGATCTTGGCGTCGGCGCCATGGGCCCATGTGTCGGGGCCCGACCTTCGTTGTGCAGGTACAAGAAGAACTCGCGTGCCCGTCTGCGGATCTCCGTGCAATCGTGGCCATTAACCGGCCGCCCGTCAGCATATGTCAACCACGGGAGGGTGCGATTAATGCCCTGCGAGACTGACGTGGCACCATGGGCCTTACGCTGACCGGGTGTTGGGGCCTTCTTTTTCTCCTCCTCACGCCATTGCGCCGCAGTCCAGTAGGGAACCTGGACCGACACCTTATCAAGGAGGTTATTATGTATATTTGTAAATGACATACCTTTTGATAGGCGTCCTGGTTGCAAGGCTTGTCTTCAATGCCCACGCTCGGTGCGAGTGATGGTTGGCTGCCTTGGTATGCCAAGGGCACTGATGGTACTGCACCGTTAGCGGCGGCAGTGTATCATGTGAGGGGGACACACCAAGCGGCATACTCTCCGATGCCATGGGAGATGTGAGGGCAACGTTCTTGGGAATGCCGGTGTGCCTGGTTTGACCACAGCAGGGGACGGGGCATGGGGGAAAGCGTGGTTGATGAGGACGATGGCAGGAGTTGCTTGTATGCGCGCATATACTCACAACGACGGGTCGCCCGAGCTATCAAAAAATTGTGGGATGCATTGCGGGAGCTCCGGATCAAATACGTACCTTAGTAGCCTCATATATTGCAGGAACATGTGCTGGGCAACGTCTGCACTGTGGACGGTGCCTGCGCCCACGGGCCCGGTTTGTGACGGGAGCATCATCCCGGCGCCGAGGTTGGGCTATTACGGAAAATGTAAGTAACCTATGATAAAGTTGTACGGGCCGCCAGATACCTGGAAATAGGCTGACAGCGCAGGGAAGGGTAACATCCCGAGCGTTCCAAGTGTGTTGTTGACAGGACTGCCGCGGAAGCTGTCCGCTTGAACGGATAGCCCTATACGACCGGAATTATGAGTCGCGGTGTTGGTGTCGTGTATATTCTGAGAGCTTTGGTCTTGTGGGAACTGGTGTGGCGACGTAGAAACACTACCATGGTCTTCATGCAGCAGTATACTAGAGCTCTCTGATGGAAAGGCAGAAACTGAACGAGATGAAGATGCAGAGTTATTTGAGCAATCTGCGGTGCTAATACTGGGAGAGAGGGCACTGAGGATCGCAGTATCTAATGGGAACATGTTGAGATGGAAGTACGAAAGCAAAAACCCCAGAGGGAGGCCCGTCGCGTTCACTTCACACGTCAGGTCACATGGTGGCACCCACCTGCCATATTGGGTGACCGTTGTCACATGCCACTGAGTAGGCGATCCTCCTACCCATCGTGCTCTTGCTCATCCTACAATCCCCTGTACCTATATATTCTGTCTGGCTCATCATGTCCGAAACTGGTCTCAGTCTACCTCCGAACAGCCAGCTCCCTGAGGATTGACAGCTCGCATGGCTTGCGATCTGAAGGAGGAGGACGGCAACGTCCCAGAAGAGGGTCTCCGGCGCGCGTACAAAGACCTCCAGCGGTACCTCCACCGCGTGGAGAATGAGTTTGCAGAGGCCCTCACTGCCTTTGAGTGTGAGCCCACGCCCGATGAAGATCATACCTCCCCCATGCCGGCTCCTGCATTCTCTGCAAAGGGACATTCCACTTGTGCTACGTCCTCAGGCGACTCTTCTACGGCTGCGGTACCTCCTGAAGCTCGTGGCTATGACCCTGTAGTCGCATCGCTCCGCTATCTGCTCTGCGACGATCTCGTGGCCCCACTCATGCAAGCACTGAAGGAACCTCTGGTGGATGCTCTCCTCTCCCCACTCACCGAGGCTCTCATCCCTCCGCTTGCCTCTGCTGTTCAGGCCCATCTCCGGGACGAGCTAAGCGACTCAGTGGCATCTGCCGTCAAATCCCGTGTATGTGATGTCTTACTCACGCCTCTCACCGCCGCTCTCCGTTTCCCCATCACTGCGTGTTAGAGCCAGATGCTGCTGAGAGCGAAGGCTGGGGCTCAATCTGCCAGTGAACAACTGTGGTCCAAGTTGAGCTGCTAAGTATATACATGAAGAACGACCTGTATCTCACCTGTGGTCCAAGTTGAGCTGCTGAGGATCGCAGACGACGAGGACCGCAGGGAGTACGAGGCATGGGCCAAATATCTACCAACAGGGTGAAAAAATGCGGGCGCTATGGAGGAAACAAAGTAGGCGCTGAAGGCGCCCTGCAGTGGGCACCAGAAGGTCGAGGGTTCAATTCCAGCTGGTGCCGGCGCATTTCTAGGCGCCGGCGCCTGCCAAAATCAGAGTAGGAAGGAGACACCGCGCTGAGGCGCTGTGCAAAGTCCAAAGTCAATCGCATGCGAAACAAGCGCAGAATCACCGCATTCAACACTGCGGAGATCCAGAGCAACGTTGTCGACACGGTCGTCACCACTGTGATCCAGCGCCTCTCGATGCCGAACAGTTCGCAGAGGTACAGCGTGCCACACGCCCTTGGGCCCCAATCCCTCTGACTCGATGGCTAACAGCGACTCGAAGTCAATGCATAGTCGGACCACGCCAGAAATTGAAGACACCTTTGATGCGAGGGCCAGGTGGCCGGACGGCTATGAGACCAGTCTGTCCGGATTCAAGCGCCCTCGGTCCCCCGGTCATAACACGCGCGCGAACACGTCAAAACAACACCGGTAGGCGTGTACGCAGCAGACGAGGGGGCGCATATATCTGTACGCGGCTCATGTACTGTTATGGGTATCCATTCAATTACACATCATTGTTATCTACACATGTAGGGCCGCGCGCTCAGCAGGGTCTACGGGTTGCCAATCGGACCGTGCGCGCGCGCGAAGGAGACAATACCCTCCGCCAAGGTCAACTGACGAGGAGGGGGGCGACTCGTCGGGAGAAAAGGCGGGAACCATTGCCTGTAGGGCGTTGATGCAGCATCGCCGGAGTGCGCGCTCGGAGACATTTGCATACGGTGTGGAGTGTTGCTTGATTTCTCGCGTAATATTGCTGATATAGTTCTCGAGCGTCCATTGCGTGTATAGAGAACCTGGTCCGAGGCGGAGAGCTTCTGGGACGATGTGAACGAGTGCGTGGACACTTTGGCGAACGAAGTGCAGGCGATCAATGTGGCGTTGGTAGTATAGGGTCTCGTACTGCTGAGCATACTCCACAAGGGCGATGTGCGCGAGACCGAGCTGATTGACAGGGATGGAGTGCTGTAGCATGATACGAACACCAAAGACCAGCTTACAAAAGTGGATATAGAACTGAGTCTGGAGCTGAAGACCACACAGCAAGCCAGGGAGGAAGCCGTAGACGTATAGGAGGTATTCCCAGGCCTTGTAACCACTGGATATCTTCTCCGCCGGGTTGCGTGGGGGCCGATCGAAGGATCCAGGGAGGTAGCGCGTGAAGTTCGCCACACGCTCCCCGTGGTTGCGCCATACACCCCTATCGGCTAGAATGGCCCAGTCCCATGTCGCGTGATCGTCCGAGGCATCGCATGGCATCGTGCCACGGAAGAGGCTGAGTACGAGGTCGGTGAGGTTTAGTGTGATTAGGTGCATGAGGTCCGCACTGAAGCACCCAGGAAGGGGAAGTGTGCACGGCAGACCCATGAAGATGCTTGGCTTCCCGATCCCCGTGGTCAGGCAGTTAGCGGCGTACACGTTGTAGCTCGAGGAGCTCACTCACTAACGTGTTGAGATTCTCGTGATACCGCTGGGATACTGCTGCTGAGGACTCCGATCCCACGGTTTGAGGATCAAAGTCAGGCTGGTGGGACCCCCTGTCGCGATGCATGGCAGGATAGTACGTGGCGGCTGATGGCTTATACCTGCTAGGGATGCCACAGTAGAGGCGACAACCTCGTGCACCCTGATGCCCGACAAGCCCACTCAGGTATGACATACCAGGACCATCAGCCGTGATCAGATAGAGGAATGGGCGCGAGAGGAACCGGCACCTCCGAGCGGCATCCCAGAGCTGCAGGCCCTCGTGCTGAAGCGCGGCGAGATGGTAGACACCAGGGAACAAGAACAAGTCGACGTTTTTCGGCTTTTTGGGGCCCCCAATTACACCACCGGGAAGCACAAACTGTTTCCTGTATCGGCATGAAGGCAGGAGATCGAAGAGGACCCATATGTAGAACCAGCAGTTGGATGCCTTGGATTGGTAGAGTTGAGCGCCATCTAAGGAGAACATGAGCAATGTATCGTCTTCGGAGATGCGACCATCAGAGACCGCCGCCAGGTAGTCGTTGCCATAGTAGATATCATCCAGCAATAGCACAGAGTTAGGGTCAGCGCGAAGTTGAGCGGAAAGCTGACGGGTGCGCTCTGCCCGGTGTCGCATCAGCTGAGCGTTCTCCGGCGATGCCCACATGGCCTGCAGTTGCGGACCAAGGGGGTATGTGTGGAACGTCCGACGCGGCATGCGTCGACCGCGACCGCGCATGGTGTCGTGTGGATCGTATCGGGCCTCCGTGCAGCGGGGACAGTTGTCCAGCTCAGAGAAAGGGCCAGTGAAGGCGACGCAGGAATTCACGCACATGTCATGGACAAGTGCGTCGATCCCTGTGAGCTCGGAGATGAGCCGCTTGACGCTCTCGTAGGACGGGATGGCATCGTCCTCCGGGTGCAGCTCTAGCACCGCCGTGCGAGTGTCTTGGTAGTTGTCCTCGGAAGCATCACCGCGTGTGAGGAAGATGCGGATACCTGCGCGCTCGTGAGCGGTCATAGACGCAACCGCACGGCGAGGCTCCCGGAGTCTAGCAACCGCAGCAGTCATCATCCCAGAGCGATCGAGCATAGCTAACTCGAGCTCCTTGATGAATTGGAGCGCCTCCCAGACTTCTCGGCGTCGAGGCTGACAAGGCACGTCGACATCTTCCGAATACCCAAAGATAGGGTCCACCTGAGGCACGTCATCCTCAGCCGGAGGAACGTCCGGGGGGTCGTCCAAAGGAGGCGGGCCGGGTATGGGTAGGCTTGGAGGGGTGGATGGATTGCCACTACCTACGTGTGGAGGCGATCCGCCGAGCTCGTTCATCACAGGAGGTTCAGAGGCCTGCCACCCTCCCTGGAATATCCATGAGGCGTTAAGTATGTACTAATAATATATGAACTTACATCGCGACTATTTGGGGTACCCGGCTGACGATTGCTCGCACCCTGAGAGCGGACATACCCCTGCATACCCTGAGGCGAGACGAGGCACAATTGTTAGCCAATACATGGATGGCAACATAGATACTCACGATTGCATCGCCTCTTGCTGCGGCCATAGACGGTACGCCAGCGTACACTGCTGTCTGTAGCATGCCACCGCAATTAGGTATTGGATGGCCTAGATTCCGAGGAGATCCTATCGAGGAATTCCCTCTGCTCGTCCCTGCCTCGCCTAGACTTGCCGGAACTTGCTGCGTGAAGAATTGCTGCAGTCCTACGCGATGGACGGCATGTCGGTTCCATGTACGACGATCCACCACCCGAGGCTTTCCGTCACAAAGTTGGAGACAGTTGCAAATGTATACATGCTCTGTAGGCTCTTGCTGCAGGGGGACCAGGCCAGGGGGCTGATAGGGCTGCATCATGGACGAGGATGGGGAACATGTTGTATATTCCAGTGCAAGTGACTGCAGGTTATATACATGGTGCAAGCGTATTTCGGGAGCACGGCACAGGCATACGGACTGCAGACAAACGGGGCTCCGAGATGTCGCAGGAGTGGGACTCTTCGTCCAAGCAGGGCGTCCGGCGCGCGGACGCGAGACTCGATGGTGTCTTGTCATTGCCATATGGAGGGTATCTAAAAGCAGTGAGCGAGCAAGTGACCAGATGGAGACTCTCTAAAGCGAGAAAGAGAAATACTGCCCGGATAGAGTGAGTGTCTATTACTGTCTTGACATGTCTTGACAGAACGCGAGAGACAATGACAAACGCTCACTCGCTCGCGATGGAGTTGGGCGTCTATTTGCCCAAATCGGGATCTTGGCACAAACGGACATCTACAGACATTTCCAGAGCGAAATGGACATTGTCGATTCTCACTGGGAGTCACCGTGCACGCACAGTACATGCACGTGGTTTTGAGCTCGGTTAGGTGGGGCGCAAGTGCGCGGGTGCACGGTGCCAGCTGCCACACGGCTGCCGTGTGTGCGTGGCCTCGCAGCGCGGGCATGCCATGCATTGGCGTCTGCACATTGGATGCGCTGGCGTTTGAGTTCTTACCACCTCGGCACTGTGCGCTGCCACTTTCCGACTTTCCGTTTCACTCTACTGAATAACTCCTGCTCGTCAACATGCCGCCCAAGGCTGATGAATCAAAGCCGAAGCCTCGCCCGGTACGTCCGCGTGGACTTGTACTCTATAGACCCTTGTTGAACTACACATACTTACAACAGAAAAATGTTGCGCGCACGCAAGCCGAACCCGCACCCAAAGTGATCGCGTCCAAGGCCAAAGTGATCGCGTCCAAGGCCAAAGCGAAAAAGGCGGCCGCAACATCTGTGAACGCGAAGGTGTGCTGTGTGTACAATGTACACGCGCATGGTTCGCTGATATTTGGAGTCTTTGCAGAAGGGCAAGGCCGGGGCGTGTGCAACACAGGATGACACGAATGGGGAGACAAAAGAGCGCGAGGAGGAGGAGGAGGAGGATATTGTGGAGGTGGATTCAGATGAGGAGGACGCAGAAAACACGTGTACACAGGTGCACAATGCAGCCGCCCGCTCACACCGACACATGCTGACCTCCCAACTGTTGTGCGCACAGAAGGGCAAGAAGAAGGCCAGGTCACGTGCAAAGACGGTGGTGGGGGACGAAGAGGGGATGGCGACCCAGGTATGTTTGCTCCTGCACGTACAATTTCGGTATGAATGGGCCTCACGCGCTGCGTCGTTTACAGAAGATGTCACGCACGCACCAGAAGACCGTGCACGACAGTGAGGAGCGTGCAGTCAAGTGCGAGCCCACCGAGGTCAAACTCGGGTTCGACGTCAAGGGCATGCAGGAGCAGGAGCAGAGGCGGAGTGTGCTCGCGCAGCGCGCGGCGAAGACGCGTCTGGGCTACGGCACCCTCAACCTCATCGACCCGACACCAGTGAAACTGCACTTTGGCAAGTGAAACAACCGGCCGATTGAGCCCCTCCGCATCAAGGAGATTGTGAAGCAGCTGCTGTTCAAGGGCATCTGGGACTGGGAGAGCCCTATCCTGATAGTGGTGCCGTGGCAGTTCATTAAGCTGGATGCGCTTCAGGCACACCGTCCGGAAGGCATGCGCGCGCCGCCGATTGTGTTCACCGACAAGGCGCGTGAGCAGATCATCGAGCTCGCTGGCGGGCACCACCGGCAGCGGGCACTGATCAAGTACCGCGTGATGTTGGACAAGTTGCGCGAGACGCTGACGTCGAAGATCGCGCAGCTGCGCAAGCACAAGGTGAGCGACGAGACAGACGAGGCGCTGGCGACGCTGCGCAAGAGGCTCGCCGAGGTCAAGGAGACCCTCGCTCAGCTGATGTTGTGGCTGACCGAGGTGTTCGCTGCGGGTGAATGGCGCGTTTGTGTGCGCGTGGTCGAGATGACGTTGTTTCTCACTGACACGATGCGACGTTGCAGAGGATGTCGACAACAAGATGGGCCAGTACCTCTCGATGAACGACGTGTTAGAGCCAGATGCTGCTGAGAGCCAAGGCTGGGGCTCAATCTGCCAGTGAACAACTGTGGTCCAAGTTGAGCTGCTTAGGTATATATATGAAGAACGACCTGTATCTCACCTCTGGTCTAAGTTGAGCTGCTGAGGATCGCAGACGACGAGGACCGCAGGGAGTACGAGGCATGGGCCAAATATCTACCAACAGGGTGAAAAAATGCGGGCGCTATGGAGGAAACAAAGTAGGCGCTGAAAGCGCCCAGGTGCGAGTTCTGCCACCAGGAGGGCCACACCATGTCCCAGTGCTTCAAATTCGCACGCGCGCAGAAGCAGGCGCAGGAGCCGCGCAAGCCACGCCCCGAGGGCGCTCACAAGGCCCAGGACTCGTCCCCCACCGCCGCTCCTGCCCAGGAGTTCGCTGGCAGCGCAAGTCTCCGTCTCCCTCTCCCAGGGGATGCTCTATCTCCTCTCCAGCTCGATGCTGACGTCGATTGGAATGCAGACACAGGGGCCACGTCTCATATGACTCCCCATCGTCACTGGCTTTGCAACTACGAGCCTCTTCGCGTTCCAATCCGTCTCGCAGACAACCAGCTTGTCTACCCGGCTGGTGTGGGCTCGGTCGTCTTCAGGCCGCTGCTGGGGGGGAGGGAGGCCCGTGACGTCGAGTTTACGAGGGTGCTGCATGTCCCTGCGCTTAGAAACAACCTCCTGTCTGTCCTGTTCTTGACCAAACATCGCTGTTTCACCGTCTCCATCTCCTCTGTGCGCATGGACTTTGCCCTCGACGGCAGGACGCTCTTCTGCGCCCCCATCAACGAGCGCAACACCGCACTCCTTGCAGGCCCACCATCGCCACAGATCTGCCCCTAGCAGAGCTAGCTCAGCTTGCCTCGACGCTTCCCCTGGATCTTGCGCTCTGGCACCGCCGCTTCGCCCACTGCTCCCCAGACAGTGTCCGGACACTCCTCACTAAGGGCCTCGTCACTGGCCTCGATCTCCGCTCCAAGGCCGCTCCAGATCCCATCTGCAAGCCGTGTCTTGCCGGCAAGATGCACGCCAACCCCTTTCCCTCCTCCACCCACTGTGCACCCTCCCCTGGCGCCCTCGTCCACTCGGACTTGAAGGGCCCCATGTGGAAGCAGACCCACCAGGGGTTCCGCTACTGGGTGACCTTTGTTGATGACCACTCGCGTCTCCGGGTGCTCTTCCTGCTCCGGAAGAAGTACAACGTGTTTGGCGCCTTCAAGGCCTACTGCCAGTGGGTGCAGACGCAGACTGGCTCGCCGGTCAGGGCCCTGTGCGACGACAAGGGTGGGGAGTACATGTCGCAGGAGTTTTCGGACTTCTGTGTCGAGCACAGCATAGAGCGTCAACACTCTGTCCGCAACCGTCCCCAGCAGAACGGTGTTGCTGAGCGCATCAACCGGACGCTCTCGGATGGGGTGACAGCCATGCTGGCCGAGTCTGGCCTCCCTCAGACGTTCTGGGGAGAGGCTGTGCTCTCGCTGGTCCATGTGCTCAACCGCTTGTACTCCTCTGCCTGCCCAGATGCCACCCCCTACGAGCTCTGGTACGGTCGCAAGCCGGACGTCTCCCACCTGCGCGTTTGGGGCTGCACGGCCTATGTCCACGTCCAGCGCGACAAGCGGCAGGGCCTCTCCCCTCACATGGAGAAGTGCGTCTTCATGGGCTACCCGGAGGGCTACAAGGGCTGGAAGTTTTGCAACCCCACAACCAAGCGCACACTCATCAGCGAGCGCGCTGAGTTTGATGAGCGGTTCTTCCCTGGCCTGAAGCGGTCGAGCGCGGAGCCAGTTTCCATCGCTGCGCCTCCCGCTCCTGCGTACAGCCCCGGGGCCATGCCCCTGGTCGATGCCCCGGTGGACGATCTCCCTGCGCCACATTTGGGGGGAGAGGACGAGGCTCTGCCTCCTGTGCAAAATGTGCCCCAGGATGATCCTCCATCTGAGATTGCCCCAGACCTTGGTGGCGCCAAGCCTGGCAATGACGCACCTCTGTCCCCGCCTCAGGCACCTGTTGGCCTTGCCTACCAGCTGACGAAGTTGCGCCCCCTCTGCCTGCCGTTCAGGCCGCCGATCGTGTCCCTCGTCCTCGCAGCCCTGATTCATCGCCCTCTCCACCTCCTGCAAAGCGCAGACAAACTCCTCGCTCCCAGGCCAAGAACCCAGAGCACCATGGGCGGATGAAGCACCTCGATCTGCACTTCTACTGGCTGCGGGATGCAGTGGAGGTTGGCAAAATTGCACCAGATTTTGTGCCCACTGATCAGATGCCTGTGGACCTGCTCACCAAGCCGCTCTCCCGAGCAAAGGTCGAGCTGTTCTGGCGGATGATGGGCCTGGAGTGATCCAGCCATGCGAGGTTGGGGGGGAGCTGCGCTCTCTTGCATTTGCAGGAGTTGCAGACAGCTTGAATCAGGGGGGAGTGTTGAATGCGGTGATTCTGTGCTTGTTTTGCGTGCGATTGACTTTGGACTTTGTACAGCGCTGAGGCGCGGTGGCTCCTTCCCACTCTGATTTTGGCAGGCGCCGGCGCCTAGAAATGCGCCGGCACCAGCTGGGATTGAACCCTCGACCTTCTGGTGCCCACTGCAGGGCGCTTTCAGCGCCTACTTTGTTTCCTCCATAGCGCCCGCATTTTTTCACCCTGTTGGTAGATATTTGGCCCATGCCTCGTACTCCCTGCGGTCCTCGTCGTCTGCGATCCTTAGCAGCTCAACTTAGACCAGAGGTGAGATACAGGTCGTTCTTCATATATATACCTAAGCAGCTCAACTTGGACCACAGTTGTTCACTGGCAGATTGAGCCCCAGCCTTCGCTCTCAGCAGCATCTGGCTCTAACAGTATATCATAAATGCTCCCCTGGACCCCCATGGGAAGTGAAGCTCCACGCTGAAGGAATGAATCGAGGGGGCTTATTAGCTGGCTGTTGAAGCACTGCACCTTGGTCACAATACCATTATATCCTAGATCAAATAAAGTACAATGGGTGACTCTCATATTGTGTTACCCAGGGTGTCAAGGCGGGGCAAGTGTGTTGTTCGCCCGCTGCGAGGAACAAGCGGAGGAGAACGTGAGCTTCCTAAAAGCTGAGGACAGATGCGGAAGTGGGCGAGCGTGCACCAGTGCCTATCGTCTTGCCTTCGCCCACTTCCACCGTACGCAGAATTTGCATATACTCGTGTAGCTCGCACAATTCTCCTCTTCAGCCATGACATCAAAGCAAAACCGACCAGCTTCAGCAAAAGGAAAAGATGTCTCGGATTTTGAGGAAATCAAGATCAACTCAAATGGGGGCAGTAATACTCAAGTAAGTAGCATACAGTCACATCAGCCGCCAGAGCCCGGGCCCTTGGGTCAGGCACAGGATCAGCAGCCATGCAGCCCCTCTTTCGGGCTTGTAGATCCCCCAAGTGGAGCCGGAGCCGGAGAACAGTCCAACGAGGAGATACCCGAGCGCAAGAACACGGGGAAGGAGGATGCCAGGCACGAGGCTCGGGGGAAGAGGAAGGAGCGGAACCCCGAGACAGCGCAGGAGCGTGCAGAAACAATACAAGCAAGCTCAAGCCTGATACAAACAGTTCATGGAGCTCCCGCCGCACATGCTGGCACGCACGCTGGACTTCATGGACGAAGCCCTCAGGGTAAGTGGGGACCGAGCACAGCAGCTAACCGGAGTCAACATCAAAGAGGAACTGCCAGCCAATGTCCGTGAGATGCTGGTGAATGAAGATGGGGAGCTCCTGGAACTGGCCGACCTCAGCTTTCCCGAGATGGCTACCCCGCACGCGGTGCCCCAGAGAGCCACTAAGACTGAGCCGGAGCTGAAGCCGTAGTGAACCAACATTCTTACCAACACCCCCGGCGGGCCCGACGACAAGGGATACAAGCACGCCGACTGCATGTGGGATCAATCCAACAACGGTGGGTCGGATCAACACGGTGCCAGGGCGAACAGGGGGGGGGGCGGCCAGCCCTTTTCCGGAGGCAGGTCGTCCACGTCTGTGGGGCCACTCTGCCTCATCTGCGCAGAATGCGGACACATGTCCAACCACTGTGGACGAATGACCATCGCCGGGAGCGGCAGGCCTGCCTTCGCCTCGTATGGTGGCAACAAGCTCATCGCTGCCTGATCTTGAGTCGAGCTCTGCATGGGCTGGAATCTTGGCAGCATCCTGCCATGCAAGTCCTGTCGCTGCCCCAATAACCCGGGCTGCCATGTCTGCTCCTTTTGTGGTGCCGCCGACCATCCCACTTCGTCTCGGAAATGCCTCTGAAGCGTCAGAACTCCGCAACCGCATCATCACACCTTACAATGTGGATGCATGGGAGTGCACACTCGGCTCCCTAGGTCTACTCGGCAAGCATCCGGATCTCACACATTATATGTGGTACGTGTTAGGACCGTGCTCAGGGGTTCTGGGGGTAAAGCTAAGGTGCAAAGCACCAGAATGAGGACTTTGGCAAAACTATTAGTAATGCACTGGGCAACCTCGTCAGTTGTCCTCTATTTGCGAAGGACCGACTTGAGGGTTTGGCATGGGGCCGTGAAGGCCTGAACGGGGACACGAGAGTCAGGGGGAGAAGTGGGGAGAAGTCGAGAGCGAAGTAGAAGTCAAGCAAGGGCCGGAGGTTCGGGTGTTCGGGGGTACAGAAGATTGTGGGTCGGATCGGGAGTTCAGAGGTTCAGAGGTTGAGCAGATTATTTGTGTTAATGACATATCCGAACTGAGTAGCTAGTACATTCCAGTTGGTATAAATAGACGAGAGCTTATTGTATAGTCGAAACAATAACGAAGTACCGAAGGGGAAGTTTGGGGGTTAGGACCGAAGTCCGGGGGTACGAAACAATAGAGGTTATTGTAAGTAACAAGTCTTGGTGTTATGGCACAATCTGAGACATATGTAATACTACTAGCACCCGGCGAAAGTATCGGAACACGTGACCTGACTAACCTGTCCAAAATCCGAAGTTCATAGAATTAACCACCAACCATGAGGGATATTGGAGACTCCATGGTACGGTATTGTAGTACAGTACATACATCATTATTCCATAGCTGTACGGCATCTGCTCAGCTGCAGGATGGGTATACATGTGGCATTTTATGTGGATAAGTGGGACTTCAATGTTCATGTCCTGGAGACAGCCCACAGCATGATATGAATATATGAAAATACCTGTTATGCAAAGGGTATACTGTACTCTACCATACATCAGGGCTACACATCTATACATGTTGTTCAGCATGAGCAATGAGCCCATCAAAGTCACTCCTGCAAGGGTTACTTTGGATTAACCATCACTATCTCCATGTTTAGCAAAGATATCAAGCCCCGCACATCATAAATGGTTGTAGTTCTTCCATGAATACCTTCTCAGATATTGGCCATTTGAACTGCAGGGTGATCAAGCTAATATCTGAAGTACACCCAAACACAGCCATTAGAGCAGTCTGACTTTGTAGGTCCACTGCTTATGCTCAGCAACACATATGGACGTGGAGCCCTGGTGTATGGTAGAGTACAATATACCCTTTGCATAACAGGTATTTTCATATTTATATCATGCTGTGGGCTGTCTCCAGGACATGAACATTGAAGTCCCACTTATCCACATAAAATGCCACATGTATACCCATCCTGCAGCTGAGCAGATGCCGTACAGCTATGGAATAATGATGTATGTACTGTACTACAATACCGTACCATGGAGTCTCCAATATCCCTCATGGTTGGTGGTTAATTCTATGAACTTCGGATTTTGGACAGGTTAGTCAGGTCATGTGTTCCCATACTTTTGCTGGGCGCTAGTAGTCCAGGGGTACATACAGGGGTACACAGGATCAGGGGTACGGGAGTACAGGCCGTTCGGGTGTTCAGGTGTTCGGGGTTTGGCACGGTCGTAACAGTACAGCTTCCCTGTCAGCGACATGCCAACGATCACACAAACTAAAATGCCAGAAAACCACAAAGATACGGAGGAGCACTGGAACTTCATTGAAGAATACATCGCCGAACAAGAACACCTGGACCGCATGTCCAACCCTCTCTCACGTGCGCAGGTCGAGGCCGCCCTGCAGTCCCACTTCATCTCATCACCGCTCTCTGTCACCGAGAAGGCCAACAAGAAGCTCCAGATGGTTCAGAACTGCTCCTTCGAGGACGAGGAGGGAATATCCATCAATGGCCGCATCGACACCAACCTGTTCCCCACATTGTGGGGCACGGCAGCACGGGTTGCAGAAATAGTGAGTACCAAGTTTGATGGTGGGGAGCGCAGCAGCGCACACCAAGGATCGATGACGGGGAGCGAGCACCGCACATCTCGAGTCCAACCAGCGGGGAGCATGAATGCACCCCTAAGATTCCGCGCAGCAGCGCTGATGGGGAGCGATATCTCACACGTCGAATAAATGCCGCATACCGCGTTCGGTGGGCGAGATATCCATGACACAGGTGACTGGAACTGCCAGAGCATGCATGCTGATGAGCATATAAGATCGCTAACGCCCCGCTGGGGACACTCATTGCCGCCCTGGACGTCGACGTGGTGTTCAGAAACATCCCTGTGCACCCATCACATAAGGCATACCTGGTTATCAAGGGCAAGGGCGACCATTCTACATTGACCATGTTGTATGCTTCGGCATTGCGTCCGGGGTGGGCTTGCAGGGTGTGGTCATGGACGCCCTGGTAGACATACTCAATGCATTAGAAATGGGGCCAAATGAGAAATGGGTCAACAACCTATTTAACTTCACGATCCCCACCGGCTCGGGTCCCGAACCGGGCTCGTACACGTACGCACACTCCACGCAGTCCATTCTGGATGTGACAACCCCCCTTGGCGTCCCTTGGCGTCCCATGGAGTGCCTCCAAATGGCCAGCGGAGGGGCACACTGAGACCGGTGTATACCTGGGGTTCCTCTGGAACATACCCCGGAAGGAGATCTCGCTCCCAGATGGGAAATGGACGAAGTACCTGGCGAAGGTCTCTGGCCTCCATGACCTATGCAACGGGTCCCGCATCGGATAGAAGGACGCCTTGAGCGTCAACGGAACCCTTTCTCACATAACCTTTGTGTACCTGCAGGGCCAATCATACCTGGCCCACCTATGCAACTTCCTTGCAGGCTTTGGGGCGCGGCCGAACAAGCATGCCATGCATGCCACCCGAGACCCCCCCCCCCCCCCCCCCCGTGTGCATGATCGAAGATCTTCGATGGTGGATCACCACACTATCAAAGCCGGGTGTAACGTGATTGCTGAAGCCACGCGGAGGCGTTCGCGACCTTGACATCTGGGTGGACACCTCGGAGAGTTGGGGGATTGGACTGGTGGTGGGCAACGGCTATGCAGCGTGGTGCTGGAAGGTGGACCGGAGTGTTTGGAAGTGTGAAGGGTGCAACATTGGATGGGCGGAAATGGTGGGTATGGAACTGGCAAGCAACTTCCTTGCCCAGGAACGATGGGAAAACGCAGACCTCCTGGTATGCGGGGATAATTCAGGTGTGATCAGCGCGATGAAAAGAGGCCGAAGCCGGAATTTCCAGGTAAACACCTCCATTTGGCAGACGACCGTGACATGCTCAGCACTAAACATCAACATCATCCCAATGTACGTGAACACGAAGGATAAGCACACTGACCCAGTATCTCGTGATATACCGGGCATGCGGTTATCGCACCTGAACGTACAATTCGAGCTCCCGCCGGAGCTAACAGACTTCCTCCTCCCCCATGCCTGAAGTCCTAAACGGTGACGTGCGCACACAAGCAAGCGCGCTATCCGGAGTGGGGACAATCCACCGTGACCTCAGCAATCACGCACTGCTGTACCCTCCGCAAACTCACGGATCGTGTCGTGGATACGACGGAGACCCTGCATTTTTCCGCTATTTTTCCCTATTTTTCCTCATTTTCTACGGACAGTTTACGATACACGAGCAGGCTGAGGCATGTAGACAGTCATGTGACCCTCACCTGCAGGTAGAGCAATACCGGCGCACAGACCGCCCTTTCATTTGTACATGTTATGGCTCCATCAAAGTAGTATATAACCGACCCTGTAGCGACCCTGGCCCGCATCTTGACCTCTTGGTCTTTAGGCTAGGTAAGCCGTTGATTGTACCTTTGATTAGCGCGAATGTTAACTTGGTCTTTGGGCTAGATTCGCCGTGAGAGTCTAAGTCAGGTGCGCGTCGACCCCGAGTCCGCCGCCCCAAGCAAGATCCTTTCTCTTCCCTTCAGCGGTAGTCGTAGACAGTAGCACGTTACCGGTCGCGTCGAGCCTAGCTCCGCAACATTAGGTCAAGATCCCCCACTGTACCGGAGGACTGCCGATCAGTCCCTCCCTTACGCGTAAGTCTATTCCGTTCGTGATCACCCCCTGTGCCGGTTGGCCCTCGCGTACACGCTTTGTCGCCCCGGAGTAACGGTCAGGACACAACCCTTGGCTTGCCAATCTTCGGATCAGGTACGATACGCGGAATCTGCTACCAAGCAGTGTAAAATCCGGTGTCGGTTATAACGGGTGCACCCTCGGGTGTAGGAGGCAAAGAAAGGCGACAAAAGGAAGCCGGGGCAGGTGACCCTTGGGCTCGTGTCCCTTGTGGTCAGAAGACGCAGCAATAGGCCAAGGAGGCTGAGCAGACAGCGTCGGGTAGCGAAACTGCGGATAACGTCCCGAGATCGGGAGTAGACACCCTGGATCTTGAGTGCCAAGGACTGATTCACGGCTACGATCGCCTCGATCTAGTCGACTGTCACTGGATCCCCGACCGCGCAAAGTGGTTTGATTGTCGTCACTTCCCGTGCCCCAACCGTCTTCTCACCCTCGAACCAAAGCCTGTCGAAGAAGGCGAGGATCTTCCCCGCTTCCTGCCCACTAGACTCGATCAGATCCGCGGACTGATCCCCGAAAGTATCCCACTCCCCGAGACCCCTGCTATTATCACACGTGCCCCCAGTCCCATACCAGCCGACGTCCCCATGGCTGATCCGAATCTCCAAGCCCTCATCAACAGCCAGGCGGCGGTCCAACAGGCGCTAGCCGCTCTCACGACGGCGGTCACCGCCCTGGCCGCCAAATCCAACAGCCGCACCCTCGACAAGGCGAGCCAGAAGCCGGCTCCCTTCAAGGGTGACTCCAGTGTGGACACCCGCCGGTTCCTCGCGGCCTTCAAGGCCTACGCCCTGTCGACCGGCCCCACGCTCAACAACCCCCGCGAAGAAGGGGGATACACTCGTGACGGTGGAAAGTGGATTTTCTCTGCCCTTACTTTCCTCCAGGACGAAGCGGCCATCTGGGCCACCCCCTATCTCGAGAAGGTTGATGGCAATACAGCCGCCGAGCGCCCCTTCAATGACGACTGGGAGGCGTTCCAGACCACGTTCAAGGAGCGCTTCGAGACAGCTAATGAGGCCGTTGATGCCAAGGACGCGCTTCGGTCCCTCTGGCAAGGGAGCAAGACCGTCCCTGAGTACGCCGCCAAATTCAAGGAGGTGATGGATCGCACCGGCTACTCTGCCGCTGATCTCCGAGATCGCTTCTACGAGCATCTCACCAGCAACATCAAGGACGAGTTGGTGCATACTGCCCGGCCAATCGAAACCCTCGATCAGCTCATCACGGTCGCCACCGACATCGACACCCGCATCCGGCAACGCAGAGCTGAAAAGGCACGCGAGCAGGGCAAGTCGGCCCCGCCCCCTAAGCACCCCATCACCGCTACGACCCCCATCGCCCCCTTTGTCACCAAAGACCCCAACGCGATGGACATCGACGTGTCCCGCACCTGCGAGGCCTTCCTCCAATCAATGACAGGGAAGTGCTTCGGCTGTGGATCCACCGCCCACAGCAAGAAGGACGGGAACCACGAGCGCGACCTCTGCTCGTGGTGCGGACGCACCGGCCACCGCGAGGTCGTGTGCCAAAGCAAGTACATGGGGCAGCCGAAGAAGGAGCGGGTGGCAGCGACCAAGGACAAGGTCCCGGACCCCGCAGCCCCCGCCCCAGAAGCAACGATCTCGGCCAGCCGCGATGACGTGATCACGCAGCTGCTCGAAGGACAACGGCAGCTAGCCGCGCAGATTGAGGCGATGAAGCAGGCTTTTTAGAACGGGTGCGTGACAAGGCTACACCACCCCCGCCCGAAGGTTTACGTACGGACTCCCCCCTCCCCTCTATTTACAACTCCATCTCGTCATGTACATTTAGCATACCGGAAATAGAGATGCCCGGTTCACACTTCTGTATCAGTGTGAACATCAAGGGAAGGAACCACAATGTAAACGCTGTAGCCATGATAGACTCCGGAGCCACGGGTCTATTCATCCACCAACGCTTCATTGACACCCATCACGTCATCACGCACCCCCTCACACGCCATATCGCCCTTCACAACGTAGACGGCTCTCGCAACCGCGCGGGCAGCATCACGCACTTTGCGCGCCTCGAGATCCACATTGGCGAGTACGTCGAGCGCACCGAGTTCCTGGTCACGGACATCGGCCCGGAGGACCTTATCCTCGGGCTCCCCTGGTTACGGAAAGTCAATCCGCACATCGATTGGAAGGACGGGCAGGAGGTCGAGGCAGGGGACCGATCGGCGGACCCTGTGGGAGACCTCCCACCATTCTAGAAAATCGCGGCTAACCGGCATCTGCGCCGCCGCATGCAGAAGCTCGGAGTCCTGGAGGAAGCCACCGAAGAACTCTGGTGTGCCACCGGGTTCACTTACTCCACCGAGTTAGCGGCGGAAGCGCAGCGCGACAAGCCGAAGCGGACCTTCGAGGAGATGGTACCTGAGGAATACCGACAGTACGCCAAGGTGTTCTCAGAGCAGGAATTGGAGTGCCTCCCGGAGCATAAGCCCTGCGATCACACCATTGATCTGAAGCCTGGAGCGCCTGAAACTATCCGGTCCAAGGTGTACCCGATGCCAGTCAACGAACAAGCCGAGCTCGACGCGTTCCTCGACGAGAACCTCCGCAAGGGGTACATCGTCCCCTCAAAATCTCCGATGGCATCACCCGTCTTCTTCGTCAAGAAGAAGGATGGGAAGCTGCGCATGGTCCAAGATTACTGTAAGCTGAACGACATCACGATCAAGAACCGGTACCCGCTTCCCCTCGCTTCCGATATCATCAATCGCCTTCGGAACTCCAAGTACTTCACAAAGTTCGACGTTCGTTGGGGCTACAACAATGTCCGGATCAAGGAGGGCGATGAATGGAAGGCGGCCTTCACCACTAATCGAGGCCTGTTTGAACCCCGGGTGATGTTCTTCGGACTTACGAACTCCCCGGCGACGTTCCAGGCCCTGATGAATTTCATCTTTGGAGACCTAATCGCAGCCAGCAAGGTGGCAGTGTACCTCGACGACATCCTCATCTTCAGTAGCGACCTCCAGACCCATCGGGAGGTCACCCATGAAGTCTTGCGACTGCTCCAGGCTCATGATCTATTCTTGCAACCAGAGAAGTGCAAGTTCGAGCGGACGGAGATCGAGTATCTTGGCATGATCATCCGGCAAGGCGAAGTTGGCATGGACCCCGTCAAAGTCCAGGCCGTACGCGAGTGGCCCACCCCACGCAACCTACGCGAAGTGCGCAGCTTCATCGGCTTTGCCAACTTCTACTGCCGGTTCATCAAGGACTTTGCCAAGATCACATGCCCCCTCCACAATCTGACTAAAAAGGACACTCTGTGGGAATGGGGTACACAGCAACGGTTGGCTTTTGAGACGCTCAAACAGGCCTTCACCACAGAACCCGTCTTGGTGACCTGGGAGCTGGATCGGCCCACCAAAGTCGAGGTGGATGCCTCCGGATATGCAACGGGGGGGAGTCCTGTTACAGAAGCTCGAGGATGGACTTTGGCATCCAGTCGCGTTCTGCTCGGAATCCATGTCGGAAGCGGAACGGAACTACGAGATCTATGATCGAGAACTCCTGGCCATCATCCACGCCCTGGAAGACTGGCAACATTTCCTGGAAGGCCTACCCGAGCCCTTCGAGATCATCACGGACCATCGGAACCTCGAGTACTGGCGAACGGCACAGCACCTCACCCGACGGCAGGCACGGTGGGCGCTATGGCTCTCGCAGTTTGACTTCCGCCTCACGCACAAGCCAGGCACCACCAACACTCAGGCGGACCCCTTATCTCGGATCTCGGACCTCCAAGTCACGGATGCAGAGGACAATCAGGATCAGATCGTCCTCCGGCCGGAACGCTTCGCAACCCTCGTGGCAACCGCCTTACGTGCAGCAAACCCGCTTGAGGAACGGATCAGGGCTAGTAGTGAGAGAGAAGCAGAGGTGTTGTGGGGTTTGGAAGCCCTGCGGAAGGACGTGCCGAGGAAGTTGACGGACGGGACATGGGAATGGGAAGAGGACAATGGGCTGGTGTACTACCGAGGGTGATTGTACATCCCACCCGAGGAGGGACTACGACAGGAGATCATACGGGGATGTCACGATGCCCCTACGGCGGGACACCCGGGCAAGCACGGAACCCTAGAACTGGTTAGTCGACTGTACTGGTGGCCGGGGATCAGCGGCTTTGTGGAAAAGTACGTACTAGGCTGCGATTGGTGCCAACAGTACAAGACGGCGACCCATCCCCGGGCCACTCTACAGCCGCACGAAGTACCGGAAGCGCCCTGGACGGTCATCGGAGTAGATCTAATCACCGGTCTACCTCCGTCGAAGGGGAAGAATGCAATCGCCACCTACGTGGACCTGTATAGTAAACAAGTCCACCTAGCAGCCACCACAGACACAGTTACGGCTGACGGCATTGGAGATCTTCACTACCAGCACATCTTCCGACTCCACGGCATCCCCCGTAAGATCGTCTCGGACCGAGGCCCGCAATTCGCAGCTCGGGTCACTCGGGCATTGTACAAGCGCCTCGGCATCAAAAGCGGCCTTACCACGGCTTACCACCCCATGGGCAATGGGCAGACAGAGCGGGCCAATCAGGAGGTAGAGCAGTACCTTCGGATCTACTGTGACAAGCGGCAGGACGACTGGGCCGAGCTCCTTCCCACCGCCGAGTTTGTACTCAACTCACGGGTTCACACGACACACGGCCAAACTCCGTTCAAGGTACTCTACGGATACCGGCCCGACTTCACTATCCCCGCCGGACGCCCGACTCCGATCCCCGCCGTAGACGCGTGGCTCAAGCAGCTCTGCAAAGCATGCAAAGAAGCCGAAGCTGCCCTTCGGATGAGTAAGGAGCAGATGAAGCACGCGTACGAAGAAGGGAAACGCAAGGCACACAAGTTCAAAGTCGGCGATAAGGTGTGGCTATCGGCTAAGAACATCCACATCCATCAGGCCACACCTAAGCTCGGACCCCGGCAACTCGGCCCCTTCAAAGTAACCGAATGTGTCGGAGATCTCGACTACCGCCTGGCGCTACCCCCGGTGCTCAAGCTCCACGACGTATTCCACGTGGACCGGCTCTCCCCGTGGTGTGGGAATGAAGTAAACGGATGTACCCCTCCCCCTCCAGATCCGATTGAAGTAGATGGTGAGGAAGAGTACGAAGTGGATTGGATCTTGGACAGCCGCCGGTACTGTAATCAATTACAGTACCTCGTGCGATGGAAAGGGTACGGGGAAGGCGAGGACAGTTGGGAACCGGCTAAGAGCCTGGACAACACCCCAGAAGCCGTGGCCGACTTCCACCGACGTAACCCAAGTGCTCCGCGGAAAATCTCGGCAGTCGACTTCAGTGCCTTACCATGGCGGCCCCGAGAAAACTTCACCAACACCGAGCCGAACGATCTGGAATGGGAGAGTGGACGGCACCCGGGAAGGGCGTCCATCAGGGACGATGGACAGTAGGAGGGGGGTAATGTCGTGGATACGACGGAGACCCTGCATTTTTCCGCTATTTTTCCCTATTTTTCCTCATTTTCTACGGACAGTTTACGATACACGAGCAGGCTGAGGCATGTAGACAGTCATGTGACCCTCACCTGCAGGTAGAGCAATACCGGCGCACAGACCGCCCTTTCATTTGTACATGTTATGGCTCCATCAAAGTAGTATATAACCGACCCTGTAGCGACCCTGGCCCGCATCTTGACCTCTTGGTCTTTAGGCTAGGTAAGCCTTTTGATTGTACCTTTGATTAGCGCGAATGTTAACTTGGTCTTTGGGCTAGATTCGTCGTGAGAGTCTAAGTCAGGCGCGCGTCAACCTCGAGTCTGCCGCCCCAAGCAAGATCCTTTCTCTTCCGTTCAGCGGTAGTCGTAGACAGTAGCACGTTACCGGTCGCGTCGAGCCTAGCTCCGCGACAGATCGCAAATCAAAAAACCCCGCCGACCGTGCCCACATAATTCGATCGCTTTCTCCCTATACCGACCTCACGTCCTCGCTGAGGACAGGCTCTTTGCTTGGACGACCCCTTTCGCAATAGAACACCAGTCCCGACTCAGCTCTTCCCTCTCCCCAGATATAATCTGACAACTCATTGAAACGATCCTTAGAGGTGTCGAACCCAGCACCCAGAAGAATTACAGTGCCGGCCTCCTATGCTTCACCCAGTTCTGCCCACAGATTTCAGAAGACCTTTGGATGCCCGCGAGCGAAACTCTCCTCGTGGTGTTCATCGCATCGTGGGTTGGCAAAGTCGCACGCACGACCATAGACAGCTAGGTCGCCGGGCTCACATTGTAACACACATCGAGAGGTGCGCCGTGGCATGGTGACTGGATCCTGAGGGCCACCTGCAAGGCTGCATCAAAACTCGAACCCACCAAGGAGGGGAAATGTCCCCCCATCACACTAGAACACATGCATGTGCTTTGCACGGGGCTCGACCTGACAGATGTGTTTGACATGTCGGTTTACGCTATTGCATGCACGGCCTTCTGGGGCTGCCAATGGTGAGACCCATGGCGGCCGTCCTCCTTGATCGAACTAACATACACAGATAGGGCGAACTCCTCGTCCAATCAGCTAACAGCTTTGACCCACAGCGGCGGGTACACGACGTTCCGGATCCTGTGGACCAAGACGATGGGGATTGTGGGTGCAACTGTCACCATAACCAACCTCAACGACGCCTGCAATCCAGTCACAGCACTACAACCCCACCTGCAAGCAAACCGCGCGGTCCCAGCTCACGCTTCTCTCTTCGCCTTTGAGACCGCACACGGATCTTGGGCGCCAATGACCTGGACCTGGTTCCTCAACTGCTGCAACGAGGTATGGAGAATTGCGAACCTCGGGCAACTCAAAGGCCCCTGTTTCTGCATCGGCGGCACCACAGAACTGCTACTCCGGGGAACCCACCCGGACATTGTCGCGACGCAGGGGGGATGGAAATCATGCGCATTTCTAGAATGCTGGCAGAAAATCGAGTCCATACTTCTTCTGTTCATTTCCCGTTCCTTTGACAAATCCCGAACCCAGCTCGCTGAACAATCAATGAAGGACTTCACAAAATGTTATGTGTTGTGACCGCACTACTTGTACTGTACATTATACATCAATTACGAGATTCCCAAGCACCGAGCTCGCCATAGGGGGGGTGGCCGGTCCCGCGCTTAGGCGAGTCCGACGTTGAGGCTCGCCGGGAGGGTGGCCGGTCCCGCGCTTAGGCGAGTCCGACGTTGAGGCTCGCCGGGAGGGTGGCTGCACTCGCCTCGCGCGCCGGAGAACAGCAACAGTGGGGCAGCTGGCCGCGCACGACCACCGGCGCCGCGCGGACGGGGCCAGGGAGAAGTCAGCTCCGGAGCGACTCATCTCCCTAGGGACCTCGGCGAACCCACTTTCCCCTTACCTCAGAGCACCCAGATCAATGGGTGGCTGGAAAGGAATTAACCACTAATTCCCAACCCTCCCCTGTAGTACGTCCTCCAGCCTAGGAAGCGTGACAAGACCCCTAGGAGCTAGCGCCGGTCTCCATAATGTCTCGCAGGCTACAAGAAGATGCAGCGTTAGTTACAGATTCTAGAGTGCTTTGCGCTGGTCAGCTATTGCTGCGACTGCCTTCTTCAATGGCATTTAGAGCGGCGTGGGAAGCGAGCTTCCGGGGCACAGATCATCTAAACCTATACTATCCCAGGAAGGGCTCGACAAAAGCTCTCAGTAAATCGGGACTCGTCGCCGCTTCTGCTGCCACTCGGACCTCATATTTGGTAGACGGGTGCATCGTCATCTTATCTACCACTGCCGAAATTCTGAGCCTGTAAGGACAAGAGGTTCGGCTGCCGGAACGAACCCGGTTTGACGAGTTGGAGAGTGCAGGGCAAGACAAAATGCGGTCACCCGATGTCACAGCGGCAGTTGTCGGCATACTTAGACTCCGACGCTGTGAAAGGCCCATCCATCTGACGCGGACCGTGCGGTGGAGCTGAAATAAGTGAGAGACGCTTACTTTGTATCACGGTCTATGTCACACATTGCAATAGAACGGTATGTTCCCATAGCGTGAGTAGCTATCGGGTTAGACAGAACGAGTCTACACAGAGTGTACAGATGTCAAACTGAAATAGACAGAGTCAGGAAGTCAGGAACAGTGGGGATCTGATGTGACGCCGGCGACCGATTAGAAAGGAGGCGTACACGCGAGAACGCTCGAGCCCAAGAGACAGGTGTACGGTCTGTCAATTGAGAACAAGAACGCTGCCTCTCTACGGTACAAAACACGACTCTTATATACTTTTGGTGAGGCCGTAAAACTTCAGGCAAGTTTTACGCCAAGGAGAGAAAATACGAGGAGTACAGTAAGCCAGGCATGAAATATTACGAATTAGGAAGGATTATGAAAGCAGTACCAATAAGGAAAGGGAGCGCGACAGGGCGCTAAAGCGCTCATTGTTACATCCGCCCTCCCGTTGCGTCCGAAACGCGTCCACCAGCGACGAGGACCAACGCGACAATTCAAGCGTCTTCTAGATAGTCGTCGGGAGAGATGTCGAAGTCGAGGGGAGCGTCTGAAGGCCCTGCTTGGGGCCCACTTGAAGTGTCGTCCTTCTGTTTCCCCTTGCCAGAGGAATTTTTCTTCGTCAAACTCTTTCCCTTCCCCCGGGTCTTCGTCGAGACCATTCGCTCGTCTACCTCCATGCCGTCCTCTCTGGCCCCACCCGGGGACGCGGTACTAGCCCCGCTCAAGGGCCCAGCAACAGAATGCGCCGGAATCGGGGTGACGCGGACAGGAGGAGGAATGGTCGGCGGCGCCTGGGGAGCAGCTGCGTCAATGGGAACAGTCGCAGCCACGGTAGGGTGGACCTGTCGGCGCGGACGTTTGCCACCATAGAGGGGGACTGCACCGTGGTTGGTGTCCGCGGACCGGCGCTTGTCTATGTGCTGCCGGTAGGCCTCTCGGCCACGCATGTCGCGTTCGAGCTGACCCCAGATCAGGTCATCGACGATAGCCTGGCGGCGTGTAGAGTAGGTTGGACCCGTTCCCAGGGCAGCGGCAGGGGCTTGTACCGGAAGACCCGCGGCACGAACGAGAGGCGCCAGTTCGTCCACCGGTAAGTGGATGCGCTCGATTGAGATCAGCCCGGCGGTGGGCTCGTAGTCAGAGAAGTGGAAAGGGCATGCGTCGTCCTGGCCCCAGAGTCGGCAGAACTCGCGGTATCCGGCAGGCAGGGCGATGTCGGTGGGGCCATTGATGGAGCCGTCGCGGATGCCGGAGTCAAAGCGCGAGTAAAGGCGTAGCTGTTCAACCGAGTAGTGGTGCCGCCTGTTAGTTGTCTGGTCTAGCATGACAACCAAGTTGTCGGGACGGCGCGTTAGGAAAGCGTGCTGATTGTAAACCATGGTGATGAGGACGATGAGGAGCAGGTGCACGAGGGTGAAGCGAGGTAGTTCGGGGGTCAGGATCCGAGCAATGTGCACGGCGGGACGAGGACGAGCAGGGGAAGGGGGAGGATCGTGTCGAGGGATGGAGCGGATAGGGAAGTGGGGCGCTGGGCGAGGAAGCGGATGGGTCGCCCCTTGTCCCTTATAAGCACGCCGTGGGGGATGGGTGCTCGCCAGCCTCAGAGCCCCAAGAAAAACTTGAGGGTCATCCGCTGGGGGTCTGCCCGTTCCAGCCCCGAGCTGACCGATGTTTTCAGCACCGGCAGCCTCCAGATACTCCGCCAGAGCTTGAGTCGACTCAATCACTCTGTACGGCACCCAGGTACGGTCTCCTGACCGCCACTCTGCCTCAAACAAGGCATCCCCCCGAGCCCCTGAATGGGAAAGGATCCGATCGATCACCCATTCATTTTCTCGGTCTTCAAATTCAGCGACCTGTGTCTCCAACCAGCCGGGAAAGAGCCGGTCATCGTTCGGTTCGTGGATCCTCAGGAGTGAAGAATGAAAAACGTCATGCACCCCGCGCCGTCGCAAATTAGCGGGCAAATCAATGCGGAACGAGTGGTTCCCAAAGTCCCGCACAATCTTGTAAGGCCCAATGTATTTTGGCGCGAGTTTGCGGGCTAATCCCTTCGGCAGCAAAATATTCTTTGTGGCGATGTAGACCAGATCACCCTCAGCGAATGGAGCCGGCCGACGACGCTTGTTTGCGTCCCGGGTTTGCTTCACCCGTGCCGCAAGAATGCTGTCATGTGCGGCCATAACTGCCTGTTTCACTCGCCGAGCATACGCACGTACACCGGGGAATTCATTTTCCTGGGCATCATCCCAGATTCCCAGATCATGGGCCGCGGCATGCGGCCGGTATTGAGAAAGAAAGGTGCGTAGCCCGTGGTGTCCGACCGGGCCAAGTTGATAGCAAACTCGATAGCTGGGAGCCGACTGACCCAGTCCTTCTCGGTCGTACCGACACACTGCCGGAGCATCTGCGTTACGGTACGATTGGCCCGTTCAGTCGACCCATCCAATTTTGGATGGTACGCGCTAGACATGCGCAGTTCAACACCCACCAAGCGGTGCAGGTGAGTCCAGAACGTGCTCGTAAAGAGCGAGTCCCGGTCACTTACGATTGCGCGTGGCATTCCATGGTGCTTGTACACTTCCGCAAACACAAGCTCGGCGACCTGTTTAGCAGTGTAGCTCGTCCAGCCGGGTACAAGGTGCACCATACCCGTAAGCAAATCAATAATGACCGCAATGGAGTCGTAAGTCCCATTTCGGTCTCTCGAGTCCGGTAGGGGTCCGACAAAGTCTATCCCTATCACTGCCCAGGGGACGGAAGGCACCGTAAGAGGATTCAGTGTACCGTAGGGCCTCTGGTTGTTAGGCTTACTCCTCTTACAGGTTTGACAGGTCTCGCAGTATTTGCGAACATCAGACGCAAGTGTCTTCCACCAGACGTGCTCCCGGAGCAAGTTCAACGTCTTGTACGGCCCCAGGTGTGCCAGAAGCGAATGTGCATGTAGTATAACTATCTCACGCACACTTCGCCCTCGTATTAGGACCTTTGGTATGCAGAGAACTTCGCGGCCGTTTTCTTGCAAGAATATAAGGCCATCTCGACATCAAACGTTTTTGAACTCCCGCGGCGCTTCCAGGATCCTTAGGAAGAACTCGTCCTCCTTGAAGCGGTCTCGGAGCTCCTTCAATAGGTCAACACCGTCTGTGCAGTCAGACAGGTGAGTTAGGAAGGTCACCTCCTTCGCCAGCTGGGCCTGATGCTCAGAATACTGATGGTCTTCCCCTGCAGCTGCCGCTTCCGGTGGTACCGTCGAGTTTTCTGCGGTGTCTATAGGTGCCCTCGCGCCCTCCTGTTGTTCTGCACGGGGCCCATGAAGAACAACACGCTGAATGCGCTTCGCAAATTCTTTGGACGTTTCTGGACAGCCGGTTTCGGCCGCTGCGGGGGACGAGCGACTGGTACGCCCTGTACCCACGTCTCCGGACTTTTGTTGGCTGATATGTGCCAGTTCGGCCGCGGCTACGCTCGCGTTCTTTGGCTGCCGCCGACGCGTCCTCGGTAGTGGGGCAACCTTTGGCAGAGGTGCAGCGACCTCCTGCATCCTCGCAGCGGGCAGCAGCTGCTCTCGTCGTGAGGTACGCGCCCTCCGCAGCGGATGCACTGCATGAGGCGGCTCATCCACTGAACTCCCAGCAGCCTGCGCTGTCCCGGTCATGCCTTCCCCTGCCACAGCTTGTGCAGCGCGGGAACGAGCTCGCGTCATGCGCGGTTCAATTGGGAGTGCCGCAGCCGCCTCAACAGCAGTGAGCACTGGGAAGGAGATTGATTGGGCGGCCAGAGAGGCCGCAAATTCATCCCCGTCATTGTACTGCACATATTCAGTGGGCGACCACACGGTACCTGGCGCATCATATGAGTACACACGCGACAACGCGTCCGCGAGGACATTATCTTCACCCAGTACGTATTCAACGTCAAAGTCAAATTCGGAGATCTTTTCTAACCACCTGGCCTGTCTCCCAGACAGGTTTCGTTGGGCAAGAAGGTGAATAAGACCTTTGTGGTCAGTGATCCAGGTGAAGTGGCATCCAAGCAAAATATCACGGTGGCGCATCATTGGTTCGACACCGGCCAGCATCTCCACTTCGTGGACAGGGTAATTCGCCTGCGCTGAAGACAGCTTCGCGGAGAAGAATGCGGCGATATAGCCTGCACGCCAGCTTGCGCCCTGCGAAATCACGCCTGCGACACCGGCCATCGATCCGTCCGTAATCAGCCATATGGGCGCCGCAGATGCGCCATAGTCTAGCGGGCGCCGACGGTGCTCCCGGTGAGTATGAATCAGCCGCTTGATCTCGTCGAAAGCGCGTTGCTCAGTTGGTCCCCATCGGAAGCTGATATCGTTCCCGGTCAGGCCAGAAAGCACCCCCATGGATACGCGGATCGTGGCCACATCATCTGCGAGATAGCCGACTGATCCAAGGAAGCCTCATAGAAGCTCCCGTGTTGTCGGCACCTTCCAATGGAGGACACAGTCAACCTTTTCAGGGTCCATGCGGATGCCGGTATCATCCACGATGCGCCCGAGGATCTTCAGCTCAGGGCAAAGGAATTTCAGCTTTGTAGCGCTGAGGTATAGTTTCTCACGACGGAGTATGTCGATTACGAGCTTACAGTGCCGTAGGTGTTCGTCAAGGCTGTCCGAGTATATGGCAATATCATCAAGATACACATTCATGAAGGTACCAATATAAGGCCCAAAGATGTGGTTCATCAGTGACTGGTAAGTCGCTACCGCATTACAGTCCCCTTGTTGCAGTACGAGGCTAACCATATTCCCATCTGGTGTGGTCATTGCGGTGCGGTCAACATGTTCCGGTTCGACGCGGATCTGCTCGTAAGCATCCTTACCATCAATAAGCGAGCGGTAGGGCTTACGAGAAACTCGTCGGAGGATACCCTCCATGTCCGGTAAAGGTGAGGTTACTTTTACCATGTTTGCATTTCGCTCCCGCAGATCGCAAACGACACGCAAACGCGGGGCGACGCCCTTGGTTCCCGTACCCGGCTTCATCAAGAGAAGCATCGGCGATGTGTTATGAGCACTGGTCATGCGCCACCGTCCCGACTTCAAGTACGCATCCCGTTTTTCAATCCACGCACCACGCAGGGCGTCCGGGCATTTCGACGGCCGCCAGGAGTAGCGTTTCGAGGGATCCTTTTTTTTTTTTTGAGTTCCTCGTTTATTGCCCTCGAGGGCAGAGCCCTATGGAAGGCAATACAAAAGCGCGTAGCTACAATACTCGAGCAAAGGGTCGGCAGACGAGAGTCGAGGGATCCTTGAGAGGAATGGTATGGTTTATTTCGCGCAACGGTGGAAACGGCGCATCACTGACTTCTCGGCAAATGGGCTCAGCATAGGACCGCAGCTGCTCCCGAGCAACATCAAGGTGATCCTCTAGTATGTCCGTTGCATGCGACTCTATCACACGGATAGGGGCATCATCCACAGGTCCCGAGTCCACGCGCCCGACAAAAACCTTCATCGGATTGAATCCCAGGGACATCTGGTGCTGACATAGAAACGGTGTACCCAAAATCAGGTCGTAATTCAGTATATTCATTACGTCGAAGTACCATTCTTCCACGATGGACTGATACTTGATCATAGCCTTGCAGCCATAGTTGATCTTTGCACGGGAGCCCTGGACAGCTAATTGCACTGGCAAGGGTTTTTCTAACTCATGCGCGCGCAGGTCAAGCTGATGCGCAAATCTAGCCGCGATGAAATCGGACAGCGAGCCAGAGTCTAGCAGGGCTTGCGCGGGCTGCTCGTTTACAAGGACAACCACGACAATAGGTTCCGGAATGACGCGTCGGAAGTCGCGTGTTGCAGCCGCATTCCGCTGGATCTTAGGCACGTCTCCATTGACCGCGACGCGAGTCTTACTCGAGCCTTTGGGAGTCGGTGCCACAGCGTGGCAATATACAGGCCCTGGAGCTTGGCCGAACAAGTACTCAAGCTCGCCCTCCAAATCCGTCAAGACAAAAGGCAAGTCATCAAAAAATCGTCGCGCAAAGCGGGTGTACCAGCCCGCTACGTCGAAGTGGGGGTTATCAAAGGCCGCGCAGTCAATTTCGGCGCTGAGGGCCAGGTAAGCATCCTCGATTAAAACTCGAGGGCCATAAGTGAAGGCCGAGAAGCGGTCCACACCCGAGCCCCGGGCCTCCTCTGCGCCAACTGGCCATGGTTCGAAGTTATTCAGAATCTCAGCCGTGAGGCTGGCTAACACATCGCCCATGGCTTCTGATCCTGAGTCGTTCACAAGATCGCAGTCGAACAGCTCCGCCAACGAGGCCTGGAACCACCGCACAAGATCAAAATCCGGGTCGCGCAAGCAATCTCATTTGTTTGTAAGCATTCCATCCTTGGTCAGGATAACTGGGGTGCGTTCGCCATCTGACGCTATTTGCACATATATGACCCCACAGCTCTCCGTGTCGAGGTTACTCACGGCAATGAATCCATCCGCAAGCGCTTCCTCAGGGAAGTAAGGTCGGTACGCATTCAAGAGAGCTGTCGCCCGTAGTGAGTATGGATCCCGGATTGCGGTGCGCTCCCGACCCTCTCGTACAGTGCGAGGCAGTTCTGACCACTGGGGGGTTGCACAATAATCGGACGTCAATACGTCGACTGCAGTGAATTCCCCCTCACGGCAAACGCCCTCCAGCCAGTTTGTATTGAAGCTGCTCGATATGCAGGAGCCCTCATCGGCTGCACCATCCCCGTCACTGCGGGCCGAGAGAGATTCCGGTCTTTGCGACTCGGCGGAGAGCAATACTGTCCACAAGCTCGGGAGGGACTCCGCATACGACATCGAGTTGTCCCGCTCCCCAGACGGAGGTGAGCCGCTGGCTTCGGAGGTCGTAACGCATAGCTCAATGTTATTAAACTCAACTTCCTCTATGTGGGCCGTCGACTCGGCTAGCACCCTCAGGTCCTCCACACGGGTGGACCCCAATTCAACGTTAAAGGATGTCATGCCAGGAGGGCGATCCCGGTGATCGCTTTTCACGTGGTCTCAAGAGGGGCAGCTGCTGGCCCGGTGACCCGCTTCTCTGCATAAGAAGCACTTTCCTGCCGCCATCAACTCATCGTGTTCCTTCTCGGACAGCTTCGGATACGAGGACCCGGACCTGCCGCGGCCTGAAGACGAAGAGCCTCCTATGCCACCTGATCGCCCGCCACGGAAGCGCGATCCCGACTGGGACTTGAGGGAGGCAGTACTACGACTGCCGGCCGACATCCTCTGGCCGACAGACGGATTACGGGCATCAGGCGCACCCGCCCGATGCGGCGCTGTGTCCCGAGCCATGTCACTGCGTAGAGCCGTCCCAAAGGAACCGTGTGTGCACCCGGAAATTCCGGGCTGGCGGGTACCGAGACGACGGCGAGCGGCCGCGCTCGCTGCTAAGGCACGCTCCGTGATCTCCGCCTCCGCCTGTACTTCTGCAAACGTGGAGACCGCCGGGTTCAGACGCGCCCGCCACAATTCACCTTGGATTTCAGGATCCAGGCCGCCCCACAAGAGCTCGACCTTGGCCTCCTCGGTGAGCGCGCCCACTACGAGCATCTTGCTTCGCAGGTCTTGAACGTACTCCCACACGGTGAGCGAGCCTTGTCTCGTATTCATGAGCTTCTCACGCTCACGCAAACGGTAATCCGTCGGGAAACAATAGTTGAATACTTCGACTAATACGTCCCGCAGCGAGAACAAATGCAGCGTAGCGGCAAACGTTGTGGCGTAGCAATCGTACGCCCTCCCGGATAGGAACTTCCCTACCACGGAGGTGTGCCGCTCAGGGGGCAATTGGTAACCGTTTATATACTCTATCATGTCTTGCATGAACTTATGATATACGATCACATTCGGAGCACCATTATAGACCTTTGGGTCCGCCGGTTTGAGTACGGGGGCCTTCAGTTTGGCCGCCAGGCGTGCGGCCTTTTCCTTACGACGCCTCTCACGCCGTTTAGCTCGTTTGAGCTTCCTCCACAGGGAGTGTTCATCTCTGGGGCGCGGTGCGGCCCAATCCAAGTCATCCGAGTCAGATGAGGAAGATGACGAGCTCGATTCTGAGGGTTCCGATGGCTCGAGCGCGCGATGCCGTGCACCTAACGAGTTGAACACCTGCCCAATGTAGCTGTCCGGCTCGATCTGAGCAGCGGGTTGGAGAGCAGCCGTACCAGATTTCGTGGTCGACTTGTCCATCGGAGGTGCCACACGGGCTTTTAGTGTGGCATTGACTAACATCTCAGCAGGCCCGAGGCCTGGTACGGAATCGAGGGGCCCCGGAGTACTTGCCGCTACCCGAGGTCCAGAGGAGAGGAAAGGAACCACTGGCGCAGAATCCCCCTGTCTATCCTCAGCCGGCGGCAGCTTAGTAGCTGGCGGATCTGAGAGTGCAGACGGAGGGGCAGCCGTTCGGACGACCGCCCGCGAGAGTCCCGGAGTGTGTTCCGGTCCCCCGTCGGAGTGGTCGCGAGGAACGGCCGCGAGGGTTTCTGGCCCGATGTCCTTCTCATTCTTAGCCTCAGGCTGACCGGCAAGAGGCGATATACAGTGACTTACAAAACTGTTTCCAGAAATGGCCGCCCGGCGCTATTTGTGCAATATCTCCATACATACTCAACGTAGAGACACGCTTTAAATTATGTTGAATAGCTATGGATTCTGGCTTTCTATCAACATATGTCTCATAAAAATCAGGCAAGAATTGCACATTCTACAAAGCATTCTTTGACCTCAACTCCTGGAAACAGTTTTGTAACGCTCTGGTAATTTGTTCACATTCAGCCAATCACTCCTTGAAAGTCATGTGATATGGTGGGAATATATTATGTAATGTTTACTGAGTACATGCCACATCATTATGGCCGCCTCCCTTCTGTACTTTGACCATCATCATGCCTCCAGCACTCCCTGAATCCACTATCGACCACATTATCCATCTCTCCAACCAGAAGCTCTCTATCTCTCTCATTCATGCCAAAACTGGGGTCAGTAGAAGCCAGATCAGCAAGATTCGCTCAGCCAACTGTTCTGGAGTCCCCAAGTCAAAAGGAGGCCGCCCATCTCTCCTTTCCCCCACTGACATTCGCCATGCGACCCGCTTAATCGAGACCGGCCAGGCTGATACGGCCACTCAGGTCCATGCCACTCTTAAGGATACCTTCCTTGGGAGTGTGTCTGTGCAGACCATCCGTCGGGCATTGAAGGTTGCGGGGATGCGGGCTGTCACGAAGAAGAAACGGCCAAGACTCACAAAGCAACACCGGGAGAAGCGGTACGCCTTCGCTTTATCCAAGAAATACTGGACGGTGGAGGACTGGAAGAGGGTGGTCTTCTCAGATGAGACCAAGATCAACAGGATAGGGTCAGATGGGAGGAAGTGGGTGTGGAAGAAGCCGAAGGAGGGCCTCACTGACAGGACGTTGGATGGGACGTGCAAGCATGGTGGTGGAAGCCTGATGTTTTGGGGTTGTTTCGGGTGGGAAGGAACAGGCCACTCTTGCAAGATCGAAGGGAAGATGAATGCCGACCTATACGTGGAGATCATCGAGGACGAGCTGCTCAATTCCCTCTACCACTGGGACTTCAACGTCGACGATGTCACCTTCCAGCAAGACAACGACCCCAAGCACACGAGCAAAAAGGCCAGAGAGGCCTTCAAAGAGAACAAGATCAATGTCATGGAGTGGCCAGCTCAGTCTCCAGACCTCAACCCCATCGAGCATCTCTGGGGTGTCCTCAAACGCAAGCTCGCTACCTACGAAAATGCGCCGACATCGATGGAGGAGCTGTGGCGGAGGGTACAGGTGGAATGGGAGGCTATCTCAGTGCAGGAGTGCCGGAAACTGGTGGAGAGCATGCCAAACAGGATCAGGGCGGTTTTGCAGGCGAAGGGAGGTTATACTAAGTACTAAAATCATGTATCCAGGCGCCACAAATAGCGCGTTACAAAACTGTTTCCAGGAGTTGAGGTCAAAGAATGCTTTTTAGAATGTGCAATTCTTGCCTGATTTTTATGAGACATATGTTGATAGAAAGCCAGAATCCATAGCTATTCAACATAATTTAAAGCGTGTCTCTACGTTGAGTATGTATGGAGATATTGCACAAATAGCGCCGGGCGGCCATTTCTGGAAACAGTTTTGTAAGTCACTGTACGCCCCGACTGCAGTTTCAACCGCGCGAGCTCAATCCGCAATTGTTCAACCTCGCGCACGAGGGCCTCGGTATCGAGGCGGGCGGAGGCCAACCCACCCGTATTGGGACCGTCTGAGCTTCCCGGGACGAGGAGCGAAACGGCTACCTCATCCTTCTCATTCGATGAGCTCTCAGAGCCTGCAACGGTCTGCGGCTCGCGCGGCGTCTTCCAGACGTGGAGCTCATGGTCCGGGACCGTCGCGGCCTGGTCGCGCAAGGGGTTATCCCCCGGTCCCGTGCTATTCTTAGGTACCTGATCTTCAACCGCTTCCAGCTTGACTGGAAGGGTGGTTCGGCCTACCGACGTCTCGGTGGCGGGGTCTTGTTTGATGTTCTGCTCATCAAATATATTTTCGGGATCATGTTCTACGAACGTCACCCGCGCTGGAGTGGCGGCGGGGATCTCCTCACGGACACGAGGTCCAGCCGAGGGAGGCCTCGAGAGTCCGCCCAGGCGCGAGGCCCGGCGCGAGACATCCTCGGAGTGTTGGGTGTCACCTTCAGCGGTGTGGGGGGAGTTGGGCAGCTCGGTGAGCGGGCTACCGAACGTGGTGTTAGCTTCGTCAGATGCACTAAGGAACTCGCCTGGTACAGTACGCGAGCTCGAGCGCGACGCGTCTGGGTCCCGGGTTGACGAGGACATCGCAAACGAGAGGGATAGTGCGAGGGTGGAAGCTAGGGGGGGTGTCTTGTTTTGAGGGTAGTCGGAAGCCGCAGGTTGATCAGACCCAGGTCACCAGACTAGGAAGACTTTTGGTATGAAGCTAGAGCGCGAGTTCGAGCGAGAGTCGAGAGTAGAGAGTCAAGCACGGAGAGAACCGTGTGCTGTCAAAAAGATGTGACGCCGGCGACCGATTAGGAAGGAGGCGTACACGCGAGAACGCTCGAGCCCAAGAGACAGGTGTACGGTCTGTCGATTGAGAACAAGAACGCTGCCTCTCTACGATACAAAACACGACTCTTATATACTTTTGGTGAGGCCGTAGAACTTCAGGCAAGTTTTACGCCAAGGAGAGAAAATACGAGGAGTACAGTAAGCCAGGCACGAAATATTACGAATTAGGAAGGATTATAAAAGCAGTACCAATAAGGAAAGGGAGCGCGACAGGGCGCTAAAGCGCTCATCGTTACATCTGACTATCAGTACTGCGACGAGCCCACTCAAGCACCCCACCGAGCGACCGTTACTCAAATATCTCTCGCAACTATACATGCATGTTCACCAAACTCATGCTCTGCACTTGTGCAGTCAACCTCTAGTTATCTTCCAAATCCTGTGCATGGCGAACCCGGGATACTGGTCAAAGTCGCGTTTTGTCTAGCGTTGCCAGTTTTGTCGACCGCTGCCAGTTTTGTCGACCGCTGCCAGTTTTGTCGACCGCTGCCAGTTTTGTCGACCGCTGCCTGGGATAGTATCTACATGAATGCCGGTGGTGGATGGAGGACTAAGGGTCGGGCCGCCCGGGCCGAGAGGGAGGCGGAGAGGCGACGGACGCGTTCAAGCGCACGGAGTGGAATGGCGGCGCCCACGACGACGACGACGACGACGACGGCGAGGACAGACCCCCGGCGGCTGGCGACCCTGCCAGACATCCTCGCCCGCCTCTCAGTCATCCAGTCCGATGAATCAGAGCTCTCTTCCGCCCTTTCGCACCTCCTGTCTGCTCACGAACCCATCGCCGCGTCCTTGAACAACCTCCAGGCTCTCGCGCCTCAGCTCGATGCACTCGCCACAGAGACTCGGCTTCTGGATCAGACCGTATCGCTCACCGCACGCACAGCTCAAGATGTCGGAGGTCGCGTGCAGTCCCTCGACGAGGAAATGCGCAGGGTACGCGAAGCCTCCGAGCGTGTCAGCCAAATCATCGAGTTGAAGGTATTACCCCCCGCCCATCCTGACCAACCAACTCACCCACCGGGACGCAGTCCTCGTTAGCTGCCTTGAATAGCTCCATTGAACAACACGACTGGGAAGCCGCAACTCGCCACTGCGCTAGAGCCATGGCCCTTCCTTTGGATGTCATATCGGGGCCATTTGCTGAGACCGCCGTCGTACGTCCGCACGCCTTTCTTCTTCCTCATACGCGAATGCTCAGCTGAACGATCACAAGCCCACCCCAGAGAGCCACCTCCCTCCCGCTCAAACGCTACAGTTGGCACGAGAGCAACTCCTCGCAGTCTTCAAGCAGGAGTTTGAGAGAGCCTCGCGAGCGCGCGACGCCACCGCCACCAGCCGATTCTTCAAGCTGTTCCCTGCCATAGGTTGGGAAGCCGAGGGTCTGCAAGCATATGCCGCCTTCGTCGTCGACCTCGTCAAGGTCCGCCCGCCGGCCTCTGCGAAGAGTACGTCAGTTAGTACCTGTAGCGCTTTGCCGCATCTCAGCACCTCACGTTCTCAGCTTCCTCGCCCCTTTACTATATCACCGCCCTGACCGCACTGTTTGAGAGTATCGCCCTTATTGTCGATCAACACCAGCCCGTGGTTGAGAAGTACTATGGCGTGGGCAAAATGGGCCTCGTCTTGGAACGGTTGTTACAAGAGGCGGATCGTGTCGTCAAAGATCTCGTTGAAGGATGGGAAGAGGAGAGGTCAATGAAACGCAAGGTCAGTCTTTGGGAACAGGTTCCACGACAGACTGTCGCTGAGAAACCATGCAAGCTGTCGGACGTCTCCTCCATCCCGTCTTCTTCCGCCTCTCGTGTGACCGTTACAGGGGACACCGTCGACGAGGACATGATCGACCCTCGTGAGATCGACAAAGTACTTTCAGAGGCCGCTGGCATGAGCGGCCGGTGGGGCTTGTTCCGCAAGTTCATGCACGACAGACTCAGAGTGGGTTTCTGCCAATGCCACTTCGTCGAGTACTTAACGGCCTTCCCAGGAAGAGTTTGATACAGAGGATGGTGAGAAAGAGGATGGGGGTAATGCCCCTTCGGGGCCACACAAAGCAGACGATTTGGCTGCAGTCAACGGCTCAGACGAAAATGTGCCCGTCGGCTTCCAGGTCGTCGAAAACTCACGTTCACATAAAACTATGGAGAAGATGCTCGCCATTTATTACACGCCCCTGGAGGTGTGGTATGCACGTTCGGTAGTTGATAAGGTACGTGGTCTCTGGCTTTGTTCATGCCTTGTAGCTTAAGGACTCTTTTCAGGCCCATCGACTTTCGACACACGACTTGTCACAGACACCGATCACAACGACCACGCCAGACGATGCATTCTACATCCTCAAGTCGGTCCTCTCGCGGATGCTGTCCACTGCATCGGTGTCCGCTGTGGAGCGAACTTCCGAGCAGCTGAGAGATATCATGGACAAGGACTATGCCCGTGTCATCAAGCAGAAACTTGACAACGTCTACAAAGGCGGTCCTGCTGGCCCCGGAGCGCGGGGAGAAAGGGCTGAACGAGAAAACAGGCAATCATTCATCGTGAGTATGACGGGCCCCGTCTGTCTTCGCAGGCGTCTCACCACCAGACAGATTCTCCTGAACGACTTGGATATCTCTTCGTCGCATATGGAGCGTCTCGTCAAGGACTTATCTCAGTCCTCCCTCATCCCCCAACATTTCCTGGAGTCGGAAATCGAGACTGTCAAGGCTAGCCTGAGCGGCTTCATGAAACTCGTGCCGAAGTTCCGCTCTATCTTGAGGGTGCGTGCCGTGCAATTCAAACAAACGACCTTTCAGCCTTGAGTTGATGTTGACTTGCATGCCAGGCTGGCGTGGAGCAACTCTTCAATCAGCTACTACGACCGAAGTTGCGGACCTTCATCCCCGATGTCTATAAGGATGTGTCGTACGTATTGGATGAGGACGGTTACGCGGCGGCCGAGCTGCAAGACCTGGTACGAAAACGCTTCATCAAGGCCTGGGAAGGCTTGATTGAAGGCTACAAGGTTACTGCGCTTTGTGCTTAGTAGCTCTTCACGAACGCTTTTTGACGCTTTTTACCAGGACACCTTCACTGAGAGCAATTACCGCCTGTTCTTTGGCCTGGCCCTTGACGTTCTCGTCCGGCCATGGGAGAAATTCGTCACCAGCCTGAAGTACAGCGAGGTACGTGTCCCCCGACATACTCTAATCACGCACGCTCAACTTAAATCTCCAGCTCGGCGCAATCCGGTTTGACCACGACCTTCGTGCTGTGGTTGCCTACCTCTCCTCTCAGACGGTCTTCGGCGACATTCGTGAGAAGTTTGTACGACTGCAGCAGATTGGAACGCTCTTGAATTTGGATTCGGTACGATTCTCATCCTGGTGACGCTACTATCATCCACTCACCCAGGACATAGGAGGAAGACGTTGACGAGTTCTACAACGGGTCGGGTATCTCGTGGCAACTGAGTCAACAGGAAGCCCGCGCCGTAGCCAACCTTCGGGTATAGGATAGTCGTACCGAGTGATGTACAATCCGTTCGCTACTCTACATACCATCAATATACATCGATACCTGCTGTATGACATCATCATGTTGTCCGTCGACCATCCGTCTACCCTCTTCTGAGTGCATCAAGCCGTGCTTGCAGAGCGTCTTCGTCAGACATGTCGGGTGCACCTCCACCCTCCACGCGACCGCCGCCACCGGAAGACGGTGCGCCGCTATGAGCACCAACCGCGACCGCCTGCCGAGGTTCGGTAAGCGGCGATGAGACGGCAAGACCACTAGGTGCATCGGACAGCTGAGCGCGACAGGTCAGCCGATCGACATTGATTGAAAGAGAGAATCACAGACCTGCTGCGAGAGGTCGACGCCAATCTCGTCCAACACTTGCTTGAGGATCTTGTCCCCTTCCTCCTCTTCATCCTCGAGGTCGTCCTCCATGACGTCGTCCACAGCATCGGACATCATCTCCTCCTTCATGTCCATTGTCGCACTCTCTCGCTCGAACTCGTTCATGATACGCTGGATCTGAGGCAGGTTCAATCCTCGGTTCATGGCGCCCATGGCCTGGGGAGCGTAGTGAGCGATCGGCATATGGACAGTTCGGTGTGGAGTACCGCATACCCTGGTTGCGCCTCGCATGGCGTCCGCCATTTGCTGGTTGCTGCGCAGGGTCTGTATACGAAGGCCTACGGCCTGAAGCTGAGTCCTCATCTGGTAGAACTTCTGGACATAGCGACGGGTGCGGACGAGGTCCTTTGCCATGACCTTGCATGCATTCTGAGGGAATAGGCTAGTGTCGATACGGGGCCTACGGGAAGGAGGTGCATGGCGCGTACCATCTGGCCCGCCTTTGCGCTCTTCTTGATGTCCATGATAAGTTTCTTCTCCTGCTGTTCGAGCTTTGTCCGCTCGCGATCGAGCTCGCGCTGCGCCTTGGCGAGCGCGCGCTGGTGCTGGCGCAGCCGCTCCGCCGGGGTCACTGTGCGGCCAAAGAGGGTTTCCTAGACATACGGAAGAATAAGCAGGCGCAAAGGCAGTCGAGTGTGAACACACGCACGATGATATTCATGGGAGTGGAAGCGGAGAGGAAGGTGGCTGCCGTCACAAGGGCAAGGAGAGACGAGGTCAGAGGCGCGCGCTTTCGCTCTCTTTCCTTGACCACGACTGCGCTCGCTGCGACCGCCGACGACGATGGCAAACACAGACTCGGGGCTCGTACACGTCGGCGCGCACTGCGCACTCGCATCGTGCAATGTCAACGACTTTCTGCCTATACGCTGCAAATGCGACCAGCTCTTCTGCAGGGACCATATCGCGCCCGACGCTCACTCCTGCTCTCTCCTCGCCCAGCACAATCAGGCCTCCGACGGACCTTCTTCATCCAAGCTACAGCGTTGTGCAGCGCAATCGTGCACGAAGCCTAGTCTGGAGTCGTACATCGCCGACGCGCAGGACACAACCAGTAGATCCCCTGCACTCTGTCCAGGATGCAAGCAAGCATTCTGCGCCGAGTACGCGTCAACCTGCCTTCGCCGTCCACGCTGCACCTCACCGTAAGAACCGACCCTCAGGCATCGAGAACCTCAGTCGCATTCGTGCGCACCGCCCGAGCCCACAGAGTCGGCGCCGCAGAAGAACGCGGCGGCAAAGGCTCTCCTCGCCAAACACTTCACCGCTCCCAACACATCCACCGGCGGCGCGTCCCGCCCCGCTCGCTCCTCCCCGAATCCCAAGAAGCTCGCACAGCAACGGCAAGTCGCCGTCATGAAGATGCGACACAAAGCCAAGCCGGTCGACCCCAAAGACGCCGCCGCGGCGGTCGCCATGAACGAGCGATTGCACGTCAAAGTACGACGGGCAGAGGAAGATCCGAGCCTGGAGCGCATCCTCTGGTTCAGAAAGGTGCCGTCACTTCCTTCACTGTACTCCTAGGAACCCGCTGGACTCGGTGAGCAGTCTGTTTGGACGGGACGAGCGCTGGACATGCTCGCATCTCAATTCCAGATGTCCATCAGTGACTCGCAAGTGGGTGTCTTCAGTTTGGCCTTACCTTGAGAGAACCTCACTCTCGCAGCCCCTGAAAATGCTATATATCAATGACGATGGTGATTCTGTCGCACTCAGAAACGACGAACCTCTTGCAGACCAAGTCCACGACGGTGCCTCTCTTGTACTCAGCAGGTGAACTCATGTAACACGCGATCCGAGAAGAAAACAGTGGATATGTTGTAAATTACCATTACATTGAATCCCATAGCACAGAGAGATATGCAGATCGAAAAGCGTATGGACATCACAGCCAAAGAGCCCGCTATGCTACCAGAGCAGCGAGCCTCCGCAGGTGGGGGACATTCAGGTATGCGGGTACGTACGTCTCCAGCCCAGAGACCTCCCGAGGGAGCGGCAGCTCGTAGGGGCCAACCTCCTCGGTCTCTGGTGCAAGGAGCAGGTGGTCGTTGCGGTCGTTTGGTGATACTCGTGAGGCCACCACGCGAAGGATCTCCGGGGAGATGGGAGTCTGATACATTTTCGTGAGCTGGGTCGCATGCTTGTTAAGAATCAGCCATAACCCACCTCGTAGTCGGCAACGTAGTAGTTCGTGCACATCCGCTGGATCTGAGTAGGCGTCAACATCCAGCAGACGTCGTAAATGATCTCGAGATCCGCGGGCGTAGACTAGACAGGACATCAGCATCAACCTACAACAGTAATTCGCATTCACATACCTTCTTGAGCTGGAGGAGCTTCGTAGCCTGCATCAAGTGCTCGAGCTGGAGAGTACCCTCCGGCATGTCGTGTGACTTGCACCACTCCTCTATACGAGTGATGTTGTACTGGATCTGCATCGCTGTAGACAACGAGTGAGCTTTGGCCCGGAAGATCATTGCAAACGAGCATCACGTACCCCGCTTCCACGACGAGAAGTTGCGCCTCATGAGGAGGTCGTTGAAGGCGGTGACGCCGATGAGCTTGAGCAGCTCCGTGATGACCTGTTGTACCACGGACTCCTCCATGTAGTAGCTCTTCAGACTCCTCCAGACCTTGTTTAGCAGGTTGAGGATGTCGTCCATGCTGTACGCAGGCTGGGAGTTCGAGTTCAGCAGACGGTTAAACAGCCGTCCTCCGCCGTCCGTCGTCGTGAAGCCCGGGAGCGACTGGCTCTCGATGAGGGCCGGAATGACCATCTTCGATAGCCGCTTCTTTGTCTCGAGCATCCAGGTGTGGTAGATGTTGTACTCGAGGCTGTCCAGGTCATGCTTGACGACCGAGACGAGGCGCTCGTAATCTGCCCACTCAAATGGACGGACGGCGTTCTCCTCCCCGGGACCAATGCCCTGGAGCATGTCGCTCTCAGCGACGCAGATGAACGAAAGCATCTCGTGGACATTTGAGAGCCAGAAGATGCCGGGTATAATTGCGTCTTCGCCAGTGAAAGACTACCACAGCCGATGAGTGAACAAGATCGCGAAAAAAACATGCACCCAAGACTTACCATGACATGCGACTGAATGGTCTGCATGACATTCGCGAGGAACCGCTCGCTCTCGGGAATGAGACCGTACTTCCACATCTCGTTCGTGATGAGCGAGATGAGGTTGGCAGGGAAGAGGATCTCCTTCACGGCAGCGGGGCTCGTCAGACTGGGCGCGGGTATCTTCAGTCCACGGATCAGGCCGTCCAGCACGTCCTCGTCCAGACGCTTTATGTCCTGCATTAACCTGATCTTTTCTTCCGCAGGATCGTCGTACAATGATGACCGGTCGAGCGCGCGGAACTGTGGCAGACCGTCCTCGCCGTTGTATGCGACCGACACGGCCCGAGGGTTCGACGTCTGGCTCCGCTTCGCCATGAACATGAGTTCGTCCGCAGAGGTGCGGTTGTCTGAGGGACTAATGGCATACACGCCAGCTGAGCTGTGCCGCCGTTGGTGACTACGCGCAGCATTGGACAAAGCCGCGCCGTTCGCTGAAGGAGCGTCGCCGAGGCGGAGAGTGGGGGCAAAGGTGGGTGATGTCGGCTCGGCGCGGGCGCCGCGCGTGAGTGCGTTGAGAGCGGTGGCACGGTTGAGCTGCTCGCGCAAGCTGCTGACCTCGCTCTTGAGGGTCTGGATGACAGAACTGTCGTCGGCATTCCTGACGGGGGTGCTGTCGATGACCTTCTGTTGCGACTCGAGCTGGGCGGCTTGCTGAGCCAGCTCCTCTTGCAGCTTCACGATAGCCAGCTCCTTCTCCGCAGCCTTTGCAAGAGCCTCCTCCAGACGTTTCTCGACATCCTCCTTCGTCTTGAGCAGGGCCTCGCGGCGAGAGAGCTCCTCCTGAGCGGCCTGAAGGTCCGTCTGCGCTTGCCGGGCACGGGCGTCCGACTCCTCGTGTCGAGACACGGCCTGAGTAAGCTGTGCCTCGAGGGCGGACACCTTGCTCTGCAGTTCCTTCTTCTCCTCGGTCCGCTTCTGCAGCGTTTGGGTAAGCTCGACGACCTTGTTCTCCAGGCGATACGAGATCTCCTTGAACTTGGACACCGAGCGCGCCTCGGCCTTGAGCGCCTTGAGCTCCTTGCGGGCCAAACGCCGACGGATGCATGATTGGATGAGGACCACCTTGTGCACATCCGAACGGTACTCCCTTCGGCGAAGCCTGCAAGAACGTGTCAGAAATAAATGCCAAACTCATGGACTGATATACGCACACTCCACGGAAGAGACTCTGCAACGTGACGACCGCATAGTTCCGCCTTGAATCCGAAAACAACCTCCGCGCAAGAGCGCCGCGGGCACCTATTCCGACGTTTCAGATGAAACCAGGAATGCAGAATATTCGTATACATACGGCTCTGGAGCCCAACGATGGATTGGCGAATCGTGAGGAACCGCTTGCGTTGGAGATACCGCCTGATGCCGCGCTGCAGACGGATCGCAGCGGCATCGCGACGGACTTTCTCCACCAGCCTGCGGGCCATGATCCCCCGCCACCATGTCTGGATCTTGACGGTCGCCGCGCGAAGGTCCCTGTACTTCTTCACCGCCATGCGCCGCCTCATGTTTTTCTGGACGATGGTGACGAGCGCGTTGAGCCTGTTCGAGCGCAGGGACTCGAGGGCCGCGAGCATGCCCGCGCGGAAGAAGATCTTCGTCAGCCCAGGCTGATACTTGTCCGGGTCGTTGATCGTCTTCTCCAAGATACGCGCACAGAGGGGCTTCAACTCCAGGTTCTTGATCATAGGCTCCCATTCCGAGGAGTGAACGAGCATGTAGTACCTGCATACAAGCGAACCGATCAGTCTCGCAACCACTGGGCGATGATGGGACGTACCGTTCAGCGAACTCCTCGTATGTCCACCGCGAAGGGTAGCCTGCACAACTGATCCGGATGGTCTCGAGAACACCACAGGCACGAAGCTGTCCAAGAACCTGTTGGGGAGTAAACTCCCAGGCACGCTTCTGCTCGTTGGGCTTAATGCAACGAATGTAGTGCACGTTCGTCACGTTGAGAGTGTCCATCAGGTTGACCAACGATGCCTTGAAGATGGATGCCTGGGTGGGCTTCTTCACCACACCGCCAGGGCGTTTGGGGCCCGACGAAGCAGCGGTGGCAGACGAGATGAGCGACTGGCGGCCAGGATCCGGAATGACAGACGCGCGGCGGTTGCCACTACTCGCGCTATCCGAGACCGTCGGCGAAGGCGGGGCAGCGTCTGGGGCCTTGGTGGCAGCGAATGCAGCGTCTAGGACCTCCTTCAGGAACGCATTCTTCGTGCTCTGGAGGAGGGTCATGTGTTCATCCGGTACCGTGTCCCTGTTCTTCTCCAAGAAGCCCTCAGCCTCGTACGTGACATCGAGCGCGTAGTGGGCAATCGTGAACGCCGAGTTCCCGAAGCGGGGCTTCTTGAAGACCTTGGCGTACTCCGGCTTGCCAAGCTGGTTGTGCAACTTCTGCAAGAAAGACTGGTCGGTACCGGAAGGGAGGCGGGACTCTTCGTCCAGGAGCGCCATGACACCAAGCTTGCCCTCGATGACATCGATACAAGGCTGGTTGTCCGAGAACTCGATGAACGTCCAGTTGATCTTCTCCCGCACGTACTCTTCTTGCTCGAGCTTGAATACGTGTTGGTTGAACTACAGAGGTTCGTGAGTACACTCTGCTCATTCATTCGGGTATGTTGTTACCTCTTGTTGCAGCTTCTCGTTGGCATAGTTGATGCTGAACTGTTCGAACGAGTTCTGGAGAGGATATGTCAACGCATGTTGATAGACCGGAAGTATAGGACACACCTTCTTAAAGTGCTCGAACCCGTAGATATCGAGCACACCAATGAACATCTCCGCCCGGCTCGCGGCCTCCCCATTCTCGCCCGCCAAGCTCTCATTCACGATCGCGACCAACCATTCGAAGAGACATGCGTATACGAACTTGGCCACACTGTCTCGTACAACGGTAGCTTGCGCGCCGTTGAGCGAAGTGACAATCTTCTCTGAGCGTGTCGTAATTTGCTTCTTGATCGTCCACTTCTTGAAGTCAGCCAGAGGGACACCCAGGAAGCGAGTAGAAAGCTGCAGCGCGGGATCCGTGTCGTCAATGAGAGCGTCATTCCGGGTTTGCGTAATCTTGATGTTGCCGAGGTGGAGGAGAGCCGAGAGCAGCTTGAATACGGCCCATTGCTTCTCGACGGAGATACCAATGGTCGACAGCGCGGTCTGAGTCTGCCTGAACTCCTCGGCGTCATCAACTCCGGGGATCGGAGTTGACGAAGGACCGCCCTGGCTGAGATACTGGAACTTGGTGACGTCCGTGTCAAGCCCAAGATCCTTGCGTTCCTTGAGAGGCGCACCCGCGCAGAGCTGGTAGAAGATGTGGTAGTTCCGCTCGGTCAGTGGTTGGAATACGACGCGTGAACGCTCAAGGAGGTACGTCCGGATACGGGCGCCGACGATCTCTTGCTTGCCGTCGAAAAGGATCTGCGCGGGAAATGAGCACGGGCGCGCGGGTCAGACTGGCGCCACGGACCTGGATGTACTTTCCGAAACGCGACGAGTTATCGTTTCGGGTCGTCTTGGCGTTACCGAAGGCTTCGAGCACGGGATTGGTCGCCAGGATCTGGCGTTCGACCTCGCTAGACTCGTCTAATGACGCCTTTGTCTTCGCGCGCGCCTTGGAGTCCGGGGGGTTCACGGAGGCAAGATAGCGCATGATGAACTTGGCCTGCCAGCGAATGAACGGCCGTCCGGGAAGTCGGGGAGTAAGGAGGGACTTACCGACTCGGTCTTTCCGGCACCACTGCGGGGGAATGAGACGGCTTGAACGCGTCTGAAGGGGGTAGAACGCACCTCTCTCCGGAAACGATGATGGTTTGGCCGGTGCCATCTCTGCTCATGGCGGTGTAGGCGTCCTCCGCGATGGCGAACAAGTGGGGCTCGAGTTCTCCTCTCCGGCGGCCATTGTAGGCTTGAATGACTTCTGGGCCGTACAAGGCGACGCGTTGGAAGGGATTGACGGCAATGAGGACGATACCGGAATATGTATAGATGCTATGTTGGGCGTAACGATTGCGGATGGTGTGAAGGACTACATGGGGACGTTCAGGGTCAGAAGCACACTACGACGTGCAGAAACGACGACACCAACCTGAGGGTTCGTTCAAATGAGAGAGCGTGGCGAGGTCATCAGCGGTTTCGAGGAGAGGCGGATTTCGTAGTGGTGGGAGGCCCTCCTTGCCGTTCTTGATGTCCTGCACCGTGGTATCTATCTTGATCTCCTACATGGCGCAAACGACGCGGGTGAGCGGGGCACTGAGGTGGCAGGAGGAGGGGAATAAGGAGACCTTGCCGCGTTCATCTACAAAGACCAGCTTGACGGTATCATCGTTGCGGGAGACGGAGGTGACCTCTGCGGATATCCAGCCAAGCTCCTTGTCGGGGAACCAGACACGGGTGCCCTTGCTGTATATGTTTTCAGCCATGGCGGGTGGACGAGGGCCGTCGTGAGTCTGATGCGGTCGTAACAAGTCGTCAGCTAACGCCCTCCCAGACAACCCACAGGCCTAAATCACTGTCACGCCTGTGATCCCCCAGTCACACGCCCCTCCCCTCCCCTCGCTCTTCCCTTTCTCCCGGCGTCCCTCAAAATTTGCGCGCAAGTGGCTCTTGCGCAGCTGTGCAGCACCCTCCCAAAATCTGTGGCATACGTGTGCCATTTCGAAGCCTCATAACCTCGCACAGAATGGGCGTGACAGCCACGTGGGAGGAACAGCAACGGGCGTCTAGGTGGTTGCGCCGGATCAGAGATGGCGTCCTGCCTGTGGCTGAAGCAGAGACAGAGGCAGAGGCAGTCTGCACCACATCGCCTTCAAGGGCCCGTACCAGTCCACCCCTCCCCCTGCGCACGGCGTCCTCTGCTCTGCGTCTGCACGCTCTCACCTGTCTAATGCACGCCGTCGCCATCTGAATTGACCGTGTCACTCTGACAACCGCGCCCGAGGCCTTGCAGGAACCTCCAAGAAGCTCACCATGCCCACCGTCTCCGTCTTCAAGTCCTCGACCGTTATGGTCAAGAGCCCCAGGGTACGCCCATTCACTGCATCCACATAGCCTGCCTCTCAACCGACACACGCGCGTACAGGGAACCAAAATCATCACCCGCCAGAAATTGCGCAAGGTGCACGCGTTATCCGTCGCAGCCACAGTCCCGTATCGCTAACCTCCGGTAATAGTACTCATGGCTCCCCGACGTGCTCAGGGTGAAAGGAAGCGTGAGTACGCCTCCCAGAACTCCTTCCCGTATGCTTAATCTCCTTTCAGGTCGTACCCCGCATCGTCGGTCCAGTCTTGACCGTCACCATCTTCGCGACCGGCGCCGCCTATGTCTGGGCTCAAGGCGTCGACATCTCTCTCACGAACTCTGTCGTCCCGCTGCTCTCCGTCGTCGTGAGTCTCCGGTTCACTAGCCTGTACTTCGACATCCGATACTGAGCCGCTCTACCAGGTCGGTTTGATCCTTGTCTTCAGGTGAGTCGTGTGATCTACTCCACCCAGCGCTTGACCAGGTCTGAACCTCAATCAGGAACGGGTGAGTTCCAGTTGTCCCCTGTCTTATATTCTGAACACTGAACATGCAAAAAGTACCTCGTATGATCGCTACTATGAAGGCCGCAAGGACTTTGGCACCATGGTCTCACACGCAAGTCGCCCCCGTACCCATTGCTTCCCTCCCCTTCCCACTTACACTCCCCCAGATCCGGAACCTCACGCGCCTCATCTGGGTCAACGTCTCTACCCCTCCGGCAGACGACATCGCCAAGGGCAAGTCCGCCGCGGCGAACCTGACCCCCGCCCAGCTCCGCCGCCGCAAGGTCGACGCGATCAAGCTCTGCCTCGCCTTCGCGTACGCGACGAAGCACTACCTCCGCGGCGAGGACGGCCTAGACTGGGAGGACTACGCCGGCATCCTCCCCGCGTCCACCGCGCGCCTAGCCCGCGGCCAGTACGTGCCCCCGAACAAGGACTACCGGTACAGCACCAAGGGCACGTCCGCGTACACGACGTACGCTGCGACCGAGTTCACTTCGCGCCGTGGTAGTGGCGATGCGTCTCCGCACACGGGATCGAGCACGCCTGGGGTCATGGGCTCGGGGACAGACCTCGAGCGTGGCCGAGAGCGCTCCCGCTCTGTGGATGCGACGAAGCGTATCCGGGTGAAGCGGAGCAAGGACCGCCTGAAGGCCCCAGGCAAGACGGCGGCAACGCCGCTCATGAGCTCGCTGCAGCACACTATTGACTTTAGCACCGACCCTGACGCACTCTCTACACCGCTGCCCATGGTGTACGCACTCTTACTACCGTTCCATCCAATGACTGACATCATGATGCAGCATCGCCCACGAGCTCTCCCGGGCGCTCTTCACCTTCCGGCGGGATGGCTACCTCGAAACCGTGGGACCCGCCGGTGTGAACGCCATGAACCAAATGTATGCCTCATCTCCTTGCCCCGCCCTCTCATAAGTTAATAATCCTACCCAGGGTGCAAGGCATGATCGACATGATGACCTGCATGGAGCGCGTCGCAAACACGCCGATCCCGCGGTCGTACAGCATCCACCTGAAGCAATGCGTCTCGCTCTACCTCTTCGTGCTCCCCTTCGTGCTCGTCAAGGAGCTCGGCTGGGGCATGGTCCCCGTCGTCACCGTCGTCGCCTTCACGCTCATGGGCATCGAGGGCATCGCGGACGAGATCGAGATGCCGTTTGGTGCGTGACCCTTCCCTTCCCTATGATATCTCGTCAGCGGACGGCGCCGACTGACGGCATGTATGCGACAGGGTTGGACAAGTCGGACCTCCCGCTGGGTAAGTTAGGGTTCACCCAAAAAATCTCGCCACCGTCTTCACCGCCCTGCTGACGCCATCGCCCCTCCCAGAACGCTACTGCGAAGACCTCAAGGAAGAAGTCGAGTAAGTTTGGGTTCCCACTCCCCGCCCCTCCAATGGCTTATCGTCTGCCCCAGGTTTATGGTTGAGAAGATGCCGGAAGGCGGGGAAGGAATGTATGGCTATGACGACGGACAAGGCGACGACTAACGAGGCACTGACCTAACGAACATTCACGAGCTTGGATACCCTACAAATACCATGTTATGCTGGAGGCGAATCAATTCCCCCGCTGTTGTCACACCCGCTCGTCCGACATAGGTCCGCATTAAACGTCGCGTCACGACATGCTAGTAGATAGTCTACGCGAACTCTGGTGTGCAGTGCTCCCCAGGACCGTACGGCTGCGCGCCAACGTCAGTCAAGTGCACTTCGCGAAACCGGGCGTAGGAACCGACCTTCTCGGTGAGCGCAGTGAGTCCGGCCGAGTTCTCGCTCGTATGGCGGCCGCTCTGGGGCCCCGGCTTGGGCTTCTCGCCCTTCTTGAACGCGTCGAGCACCTTCCGGGTCGTCTCCGCCGTCAAGTCCTCCTGTTCACACACGGACAGGGTAAGCTCACGGGAGGCGCGCATACAGGAGGCAAACGTACGTAGAAGTCGTCGCCGACGACCATCATGGGCGCGTTGGAGCATGCGCCCTGGCACTCGACCTCGATCACGGTGAACTTGCCGTCCTTGGTGGTCTGGCCGGGCTTGATACCGCCAAGGTGGCCGCAGACAGTGTCGAGGATGTCGTACGCGCCGCGGAGCATACAAGGCGTGGTTGTGCAGACCTGGACAAAGTGCTCTCCGATAGGTTCCCTGTGTATGCGGCTCAGGGTACAGTCCGGGGACGGGGGCGGGGACGGATCGGGACGCACCGGTTGAACATGGTGTAGAAGGTGGCGACCTCGTATACACGCATGGGAGGCATCTCGAGGAGTTTTGCGACATAGTTCATGACGGAGATGGAGGTCCAGCCCTTGTTCTGGCGCTGGCCGAGGTCGAGGAGGGGAATGACGGCCGCCTTCTTGTACTGGGGCGGGTAGTGGGAGATGATCTCTTGTGCACGCTTGAGGTTCTCGGGCGTGAACTCGAACGGAATCTATGCTGTGTCAGGCGCAAAAGCTCGGGTGCAAGGTTCCATACGGACCTTGGGGTTGTTGTAGGGTGTGTCCCGGTGCTGTCGGGGGAGGGTGAGTACGGTCGGGAGGGAAAGGAAGGGGAGGGATACGGACGACGAAGAGAGCGTCGGATCTGCGTGGTGCGGAGGAGGAGATTGCGCGGGCCGCAGGCCGTGTGCGGGGGACGCGGGCGTGCTTTGCGAGGGCGCGTACGGCGAACATGTCGGGCGGGGAGGGAGAGAGGACGAGGAGGGGCGAGGACGAGCGTGCTCTGACGGCGGACGGGCGCCTCTGTTGAATGGGCGCACGGGGACTGGCTGCTGCCCACGCCCACGTGGCCCTGCCGTATATGGCAGCCAGTGTAGTTGCGCACACACTCAGTCGAAAGTGGTCCCGCTCACACTGCGCTGCGCAGATGGCGAGAAGGACAGAAGTCGGAAAGAGGGCATGCATTGTTTCAAAGGCTAAATTACAGAGCGTGCCCAGGCGAGACGAGCACCACAACGGGGGCGCGTGAGCCATCGCGGGGGTCAGCTGGGGGCGATGGGCCCAGCGATAGGACGGCGGGGGCACCCCTCGGGCGATGTTGTGTGTGGGAGTGTAGTGTATGGAGAGAGGGGAAGTGTGTATGCGCGCAGACGATAAGCCGGGGGGAGGAGAAAGGAGCTGGAGCGGGGCCTTAGCCTAGCGTTGGGGGCACTGGTCCTGTGACCGCCCGTCGAAATTCCCGCGCCCTGCGAGTGCGCGGGCGTGACCGTCCGTCCGTCCGTCGTCGCCCTCGCCCTCGCCCGCCGTCTGCCGAGTCGCCTCTCTTCTCTTCCTCCTCCTCCTCTCCCTCCCCATCGCCCCCATCCCCCGCTCCCCCGCCCCTGCTCCCGCTCCTGCACCCCCGCCCCGCTGCCGTCCAGCTAACGTTTATTTCTATCACTCTCATCGCCCGCCCCGCCCTCTTTTCCTCTCTCCTCGCGCTCGTCCCCGCTCCTTCTCCTCTCCGCCCTCTGTAGCCCTACTCTCCAAACGATGGCCACCCACGGTCCCATCAACGGTGTCAAGATCTCTCGTACGTCTCCTCTTCCCTCCCCCTTTCCCCTCCTTTCCTTCCCTTCTCCCGCACAGCTTACCCCTCCCCTTCCACCTACCCACGCGCCAATTTCTCGCATCGCGTCCATCGCCCCCTCTCCCGCCCCGTTCCTCCTCCCGGAACTCTTCTCGTCTCCTTTTGCCTCTCGCTTACACCCCTTCTATCCCTGCAGCTGTCGACGATCCCCGCAAGATCGTCAAGGTCGTCGCTTCCGACGGCAAGACAGGCGACACTCGCGACCTCGTCTACACCAACTGCAAAGTCATCGGCAATGGCTCCTTCGGCATCGTCTTCCAGGCAAAGCTCCTCGAAGACAACACCCCCACCTGTGATATCGCCATCAAGAAGGTCTTGCAGGACAAGAGGTTCAAGGTCCGTCTACAGCTCCTGTCGGCCCTCCCCCGCGCGCCGTGATTGACACCCCGCACGCGTCCCTCCCATCCAGAACCGTGAATTGCAGATCATGAGACTCGTATCACATCCCAACGTCGTCGACCTTAAAGCCTTTTTCTACTCTAATGGTGACAAGGTGAGCCCCTTCGCCCGCTCCTCGCCCGCCCACACCGCATAGCATCCATTCCCTCATGGCTTGCCGCAACTGACCCAGCCGCCTTCCAACCCAAAGAAAGATGAAGTGTACCTCAACCTTGTGCTCGAATACGTCCCAGAGACCGTCTACCGCGCCAGTCGCCACTATGTCAAGCTCAAGCAGCCCATGCCCATGCTCCAAATCAAGTTGTATATGTACCAGCTCCTCCGCTCCCTCATGTACATTCACTCCATCGGCATTTGTCACCGCGACATCAAGCCCCAGAACCTCCTGCTCAACCCGGCCACGGGCGTGCTCAAGCTCTGCGACTTTGGCTCTGCCAAGATCCTCGTCGCCGGCGAGCCCAACGTCAGCTACATCTGCTCCCGCTACTACCGCGCCCCGGAGCTTATTTTCGGCGCTACGAACTACACCACCAACATCGGTGCGTCCGCCTTGCTGTGCACTCTCGTGTGGCTGTCCTGATCTAGACATGACTGACCGACCTCTTCGGCGCTTAGACATCTGGTCGACCGGTTGCGTCATGGCAGAGCTCATGCTCGGCCAGCCCCTCTTCCCTGGCGAGAGCGGGATCGACCAGCTGGTGGAGATCATCAAAGTGCTGGGCACGCCCTCCCGTGAGCAGATCAAGACGATGAACCCGAACTACATGGAGCACAAGTTCCCGCAAATCAAGCCGCACCCGTTCTCCAAGGTACAGCCGCTCCTCCCTGGGTCCAAGACGCCCGCTGAGAGGTTATCGCAGGTATTCCGGCCCCGTACGGCGCCCGAGGCGATCGACCTCGTCTCGAAGCTGCTCGAGTACACGCCCGAGGCGCGGCTGAGCGCGGTCGAGGCGATGTGTCACCCCTTCTTCGACGAACTCAGGCAGGAGGGCGCGAAGATGCCGAACGGGAAGGAGTTCCCACCGCTGTTCAACTTTACTCGGGAGGGTACGTTACCCACGATGGACCTATCTGCGCTCCTGTCCACTGACGACTGTTCTTTCGCGTGTGCAGAGTTGTCCGTACGACCGGATCTGAACCGACAGCTGGTGCCTCCGCACTGCGAGGCGGAGTTGGCGTCGCGCCAGATCCACCTGGACTCGTTCGTGCCGATACCATTGGAGCAGCTACGGATCACCCTGGACTGACGAACGAGCGCGAGAGCGGTTGCGTCCGACCGCAGCCCGAGCCTGGTGCGATGGGACTTGTAGTAGCGCGTTGTGTTCTACCCGACTCGGTTTTTTCTGCCCTGCACGTGTACCGCCCGTCGCCAGCCTGGGGCGAACCGCCTCGGACGCATCGACCGGACTTGTCACATCCCACAATCCCACCTCTCCTCCCCTCTCCTCCAGGTCTCCCTTCTTCCATCCTGCGGCGGCTCGTTTCGTCTCGTCCGAGAGCGAGCTCGGTTGTGGTGTTATATATCTTGAATCGCAAAGGCTGGGCTGTGGCTGCGCTCGCTCGTTCGCTCGTCCGTTGGACTGTGTTCGACAGGTCTCGTCCGTTCTGTCATGTGTCTCTGCCGATGTTTGTATGCACACGCGATGTTGTGAAATGTAAGCCGATGGCGTTGTATGGAACGCAAGCGAGTAGCATGTTCAGTATGCGATGCGGGCATGTCGCGATAGTCGAGTGCAGACAAGCAATAAGCCTCAGGCTGCGTGATTTGTCAGAATGGCGGACGGCTGGTGCGGAAAACATACCGGAAGGGGGACGGGCGGGTGAGTTGCGCGATGTCGCGAGCGACTCACGCGACCTGCACAACGGGCGCCTATGCCGAGGCCCGTCTTGGGACTGGCGCGGTCGCTCCTTCCTCTCTTACTTAACGCCTCCTCCTCCTCCTCCTCCGCCCGTCCTCCCCCGCCTCCCCCGCCCGCTCCATCCGACGAACGATGTCTGCGCAGCCGTTACCAGGCGGCAACAGCGCTGCCTACGTCTGCGACACCCTCCCCGCCCCCCGCCTCGCCGCGAACGGCGACAAGTCCTCCTCCCGCTCCCCCAGCCCGTGTCCGCCCTCACCGCCCTCCTCCGTCTCCGTCACCACCTTTGACGCCCCGATTATCGTGGCGGACCCCTCGCAATCCTCTCCGGAGCGTACGCCCTCGCCCTTGCAGCCTTCCGCGTCGAGCTCGCCCGCGAGCGCGACTCCCAGTGCAAATCCGGAGATGCCCGCGCAGCCCCCCGCGCGCAAGCTCTGCGTCCGCCATCAGCGCATGGCCGACGAGGGCACCAACCTGAAGCTTCAGCAGGTGAGTACTCCCTGTCTTTGCCAGTAAGGGCGGGCCTATCTCTCGCACTCCGGCGAGCCCGCGAAGGCGAGATATGATTGTGGCTGTCAGTGCACCCGCGCGGTCGTTCCGGGTCTGCCCCGATGCTCACGGTCCTTCGCTCGGTCTCGCCGCCGCTACACGTAAAGTCTGCGTTATGACTCCATACTCATTCGCTCTCCTTTTTTTCTCTCGTACAGGCTCTCGATGCACTCCCCGTCGCCGAGCGCGAGTCCATCAGCGCGATATGGTCCTCCTTTTCCTCTTCGCCCCACCCCCGGCGCGCACTCATCCTCCAGGGCCTCCTCACCATGTGCTGCTTCTCCCAACTCTCCCTCCTCACCGAGCAGCTCGCGCAGCTCATCCGCATCGATCCTTTCGCCGTCTTGCCGCGCGAAGTCTCGCTCAAGGTGCTCGGCTATCTCGACGCCACCTCTCTCTGCCGCGCCGCCCAAGTTTCCCGCCAGTGGAAGGGCCTCGCAGACGACGACATCCTCTGGCGTGGCATCTGTGAGCAGCATATCGGTCAGAAATGCCTCAAGTGTGGCTGGGGTCTCCCCATTCTCGAGAAGCGCCGCCGCACCGTGCCCCCTTCCCTCCCTCCTGCCCCATCGGCGTCCGCATCGACGTCCTCTTCGCCTGCACCCTCGCCAAGCCTTCCCGCGCCAAGTTCTTCACAGCTTAAGCGACCGCACCAGCCGGAGGCAGGACCATCTGGAGCAGATCAACCAGCAAAGAGACTCCGACTGGAGGAGCGAACACGAGCCGCCTCCCCACCCTCCGAGCCCTCCTCCCACACCGTCCCTCCGTCCGCGTACCCCTCCAACCCGCTCATCGTCCCGCCGTCCGAGGTGCCCTCGACGAACCTCAAAACACGCCCATGGAAGGACGTCTACTGCGAGCGCCTGACGATCGAGCGAAATTGGCGGCGGGGCCGATGTACAGTGCGCACTCTCAAGGGCCACACGGACGGCGTGATGTGCCTCCAGTTCTCCGAGACGCTCGCGCACCCGTCCTTCCCGGTGCTCATCACCGGCTCGTACGACCGCACCGCGCGCGTGTGGAACCTTGAGACCGGCGCGGAGGTGCACACCCTCGTCGGGCATACCCGCGCCATCCGCGCGCTGCAGTTCGATGCCGCGAAGCTCATCACAGGGAGCATGGACCATACGATGCGCGTCTGGAATTGGCGCACCGGCCAGTGCGTGAAGACGCTCGAGGGCCATACCGAGGGCGTCGTCTGCCTGAACTTCGATTCCAACGTCCTCGCCAGCGGCTCCGTCGACACCACCGTCAAAGTCTGGAACTTCCGCACGGGCGAGTGCTTCACCCTCCGTGGCCACTGTGACTGGGTGAATGCCGTCCAGTTGTGGGACTCGACTGCTTCCGCACCGTCCGGCTGCGGCAGTGGGGCGGAGAGTACTCCGCCACGAGCTATCGAGAACGGCTCGACTGCGCCTCACATTGACCCGGGCAAGATGCTCTTCTCCGCGTCGGACGATGGCACGATCCGGCTCTGGGACCTCTCCCTCCGCACGTGCGTGCGCCAGTTCAAGGGCCACGTCGGGCAAGTGCAAAGCCTCAAGCTCCTTCTCGTCGACGACGAGTCCCGCGGAGACGACACTCCCTCCTCCGACACCGAGCGCCGCGACGCATCCGCCTCGCCTCGCTCGCCCCCCGCCCGACCCTATCCCACCTCCTCCCCTCTCCTTTCGCGGCGGAGCACCGCATCGACGGGTACGCGCGACCAGGCCAGCCCTGCACCCGCCTCGCCCGTGAAGCGGCAGAAGCCGGTGCTGATCTCCGGCAGCCTCGACAACACGATCAAGGTCTGGGACATCGACACCGGCAAGGTCCAGCGCACGCTCTTTGGGCACATCGAAGGCGTCTGGGCCGTCGCGAGCGACAAGCTCCGCCTCGTGAGCGGCAGCCACGACCGCACGATCAAGGTACGTGCCATTCCTACATACACGGGGAGGTGTATCAGATGGCTGACGAATTGCGTGATAGGTCTGGTCGCGCGAGGAGGGCAACTGCACGGCGACGCTCGTCGGCCACCGGGGCGCGGTGACCTGCCTCGCCCTCGGCGAAGACAAGATCGTATCCGGGAGCGACGACGGAGACGTGCGCGTCTGGAGCTTCAGCGGTTAACGATGCCTTTCCCCTTCTTCACACAGTATCACTATCTCGCTCACTGGTGTGCGCTTGGGTGAGATGCGGAATGACGACGTGTGTACATTATTGGCCTACAGTATACCTTTACATAGTATCCCCTTCTTGCATGTTGTATCCCTTCACCCCGCACTTGTCCTTTCTTTCTCCTTTGGTCAACCTAGAATATCATCGCATCTCCTGCAATATATGGATGTATCCCCTTGGCTGGGTAGGCTTTGTGCTGACGATGAGCATGGTGCACTTGGTGGGGAAGGCGCAGGTACACAGAGGTCATAGAAGCTTGGCGACTTAGGGTGGCGTGGCCGAGTTGGTCTAAGGCGTCGGATTTAAGTACTTTCTTGATTCCCGATGGGAGCAATCCCGCGCGAGTTCGAACCTCGCCGCCACCATTTTCTTTTGCCTCCCACAAATCCCGTGTCCCGCAGGCCCCTACGAGGTGTTTGCCCCGAGTAAACAGCTATGCATATTCGCGGATACACCAGCCCAGGGAGACCAAAAAAGCACCATCTGCGGAAGAAAACTAATTTACATGACAGAATCTCGACAACGTCAATCGTGTTTTGTCTTTGTCTGGACGCGGGCCCGTTGCCCACACACCCCATGGTTCCAAGCTCCAAAACTTCGATAGCTTCAGGCCAGCCGATCAGCCAAAGAGCTGGTAAAGCATGCATTATTATGAGCAAGGGTGCAAACAGTCGGCGAAGGCGTTCACTCACCCCAGAGATGCTGTCCTTGCCGCCGGGCATCTCACGGACACTGTTGGTTTTGTTCAGGGACGCTGCACTTCTGATGGGGAAACATGGTACACATACCGACGCGTAGGCTTGAACCCGGTGTTGTTGGTGTCGGGAGCATCCCAGAGGCCTGCGACGCTCGTCGTACGCCTGCTCCTGAAGCACGGGGTCAGCGTCCTTCGATTCCCGGCCACGTTATCTGTCAACCGCGAACTCACTTTGGCTCGCTGTCGCCTGCCACAGCATCTCCCTGCGGGTCAGGGCTCGCCTGCTCCTGGGCCTACGGACGCGCCCCGCCAGTTAGTCCGCCCGTTTTCCGCTGCACGAGTATGCACTTACCACGGCAGAGGGCTTTGGGGGTGCTTTGGCAAGCGCGTCGTCGTCGGCGACGTCGCCGAAGATGTTGTGCTGACGGCCGCCAGGTGGGTCTCTCACACGGCGAGTGGGCCTGAAGTCGCTGGACGCGGAGGCGGCTGGTGCGAGGACGACGCGTAAGTATACGTTCCCTGATGCCCAGCATGTACGCTCATGCAACACATACCAGGCGGAGTGCTCTCAGTAGCCTCCGTACCAGCGGAGGACGCGTCGGTAGTGGCAGTGGCATCGGCGGACAGCTTGCCGAACTTGGCGTAACCTATGTGCACCATGTACGCGATCAACAACTTCTGCAATAGGACATAGAGTCATAGCATGATCACGCACGAGGGAGCTTCTGGATGTTGGTGAAGTTGGGGTCGACGGTGATGCCGGCGTATCTGCAAGAGGTAAGCCACTGACCACTGCCGCAGCGCGACCTTTGTCGGCGCGTGAAACACGACTTACTTGAGGAACTCAAGGAGGGAACGCTTGGTGAAGACAATGTTGGTGTTGTCCCAGTCCAGCATGCCTGACGTGCAGGTAAGTCGGCGAAAGGACGCGTGAGTGGAGCAACATACCAAGGTTCGCGGGCCAGTCGCGTTCCTTGGCCATGTCAATGACATCGGAAGGAGTGAACCTGTGCAAGAGTGAGCACTGGATACAAGGAGCAAAGCACAGATGGCCTACGTAGCAGGAGAGGCACTCATTGCTGTGAGAAGGATATACAAGCAGGCAGTGGCAGATGGTGGAAGTCAGAGTGCAGGAAGCGGTGGCCACTCCGTCCCAACCGTCTCTCGCTGGGCGTCTCCCGCGCGTCCCTGCTACGCGCCCAGAGCACGTGATGCCCATACGGGGAGAGCCGCTGCTCGTCGCGGTGCACGATGAGCTCGCACCATAAGTCATCCCTGCCCCTATCCTATCTGTCGTCGTAATACCTTGCTTTTGTCCACCATGCTTGCCCTTGCTCGTGCCTCATCCATACGGCCTCTCGTCGCCTCAGCTGTTCGTGCCCACTCCACAGCCGCCCGTCCACTCCCCTCTAATGCCTACACCGACCCGGCACACTCACGGGACCCCTCTGTACTCACCACGCCAAACGGCATTTCTCCAGCGGTGCGGGACGAGCTAGAGAGTGCGCTAAGGGTGGATCAGGCAGGAGAGCTGGCTGCAAACTGGATCTACAAGGGACAACATGACGTCCTCGGCCGGGACCCCGCCACAGGTCCGCTCATCCAGGCGAGTCGGCATGTACATACCCCTGCTCTCACCGTGGTTGACCAGCTCGATCGCACAGGACATGTGGGACCAAGAGAAGAAGCACCTCACAGTGATGAACAAGCTGCAGACCCAACACCGAGTACGCCCGACGCTGCTCTGGGAAGTCGCCCGTCTGGGCGGATACGGTCTGGGAGCAGTAACAGCACTCATGGGTCGCGAAGCTGCCATGGCCTGCACAGAGGCCGTCGAGACCGTCATTGGAGAGCACTATGACGAGTACGTATATATGTTACGGACGAGCAGAACAAACACTGACCGCTTCTTCAGCCAGCTCAAGGCGTTTGAACAGCTCCCTCCCGATCATCCCAGTGTGCCATTACTCAAGGAGGTGATAAGGGAGTTCAGAGACGACGAGCTTGAGCACCTAGATATTGCCGTAGAGAACGATTCGCAGAAGGCACCGGCACACGCCCTGCTCAGTACGGTGGTCGGGGCGGGATGCAAGGTGGCGATCGAGTTGTGCAAGAGGTTTTGAGGCGTTCTCTCCCGTGGACTTGTAGATTTCGGATACAATATACTCTAGTACTTGTAGGCACGGAATATCGCCGGAGCTCAGTCTGACGCCTCGGGTGCGGGTGCAACACGCGCGAGGGGCTCGCCCTTGCGCTTGCCTGTCCAGTCCCACCGCATCTGGAGAAAAATGAGCGGGAAACGGGAGCGAGCGAAACGAGACGCACGTCTTGGTGGTATGCGACAGCAAAGATGGCGGCAGGGAAGACGACCATGCCGAGGATAGACTGCCTTGCCGTCCTTGCATTGAAGCGGAAGTGCTTGTACACCGCCTCGCGCTGCACTCGGACTGTGCTGAGGACGGCGAGGACGAAAGGGGGTGAGGAGGAGGCGCACCATGGTGTTCCACCGCTCGACGGCGGGGTCGGTCTACCAGAGCCAACTGATGAGCATCACGTCCTGTGCACGTAGCAGTGTATGCTCACCTTCGTGTATCCTGCAACATCCCGCCATGATTCGTGAGCTGGGCAGAGAGCGGCGAGAGGGGGGATGCGCACCGTGTCCGGCCATGGTGGTGGAGGCAATCACAGAGTCGTTGGCCAGACAAGCGCCCATCCCTCTTCCGCTAACCACCACCATCTCCCGCACTCCTCCCCTCCCGCTACTCACCCTCTCTCATGGCCTACAACAGAGAATGGGACCAGGGGAAGCAGGCCGACTACGACTCATGGCAGCCTGCTCCACGCGGCAACAACCATTCGCGCGACGAGGACTACTATGGTGATAGCAAGCGCAGGAAGTACAACGACGGCGTACGCAGCAGCTCCCTCCTCTCCTTCGCGGCGGGGTCTGAGTATCACTGGCGTTTTAGGGATACGATGCATTGCAAGGATACGACAATTCCGGATACGATAACCGCCAATCTCACGACCAAGGGTACTATCAAGACGACCGCCCCGCAAGGAACGGCCCATACAACAAGAAGCGGTTCGCCCCCAGCGAGCCAAGTCCCCATGTCATCTTCCTTGGACTCGACCCCGACTTTACCGAGTCAGATGTGCGTTGCGCCACATCGCCCTCATGACTCTCCTCATTCACACCGCCCGAGTACAGATGCAGGCCTACCTGACTAGCAACAGCTGCAGCATCGAGTCGGTCACCATAATCCGAGACAGAACTACAGGCACTTGCCCCTTCGTACTTCCTATGCATTCAACAGCGCATTGACGTGTTCTTTCTCCCCGCTCGGCCCAAATCCCGCGCCCCGACCGCCGCTCGCTCAACAGGTGTCTCCAAGGGCTTCGGTTTCGCCCAGTTCACAAGCACAGAACATGCTCGCGCGTTCGTCGACCCCCTCTTCCCCTTCATCCAGATCCCTCCGCCCGCATCACACGGCGCCTCAGCCACCACGGCCTTCTACCGAGCCCTCGAGGCCGGTAGCCCAGCCCCTCCCGGCGGCCGTCGCGTCAAGATCGACTACTCCCAGAGCGCCGCGCCTGGTGAGAGGCGAGCCAAGGGGCCGTTCCAGACGAACGACGGCACCCGTGACATTGGCAACACTCAGGCACCCGTCCTGCTCTTCCGAGGCCTTGACCCGCTCTCTGGACCACAGGCCATTGCTCAGGCCATGAAGACGTCCTCAGGGCCAGGGAAGGAAGGCGCCAAGGGTATGCGGAGGATCATCCTCATCAAGGATAAGAATACGACTGCGAGCTGGGGCTTCGCGTTCGTCGAGTTCGTTGACGTGCAGGTGAGCGTCGCATCTTGTTTCCGACCAAGAGTCTCGTTCACAACCGTACGCAGTCAGCATCAGCGGTCCTTGCGGCTACTATGTCTCCGCAGCTACACCCCAACGGGTTCCGTATCTCGGACCGGCCGGTTGCAGCCTCATTTGCGCACCCATACTCCTTCCAACCACTTCCGGACTATTCTCTACGTGACGATGCATGCTTGATGTCGACGCCTAGCCTGGGCGGCACCGAGGGCGTGTGGGTCCGGTATTGGGATGAGGCATCAACCGCGGCTATACTTGAGTTCAAGGTGGAAGAGCCCGTGAAGCAGGTGGAAGCGGCCCCGGCCCCCAAAGAGAAGAAAGAGAAGAAGAAGAAAGGTTTGCCCTATATACAGTTATAATCGCCGGCTTGTGCCTCATAGCCGGTGCAGACACAGCTACGCAAGGGGCTAAGGTGGAAGCGTCAGCGCTGCCAGTCTCCGATAAGCCCGTCACCCTGAACTTCAAGGGAGGGTTCTCCATTGGCAAGCCTGGCCAGGCGAGCTCGGCCGCCGCGAAGAAGCCAGCTCCACTCACCCAGGCTTTCTCCATGGATGACGGAGCAGAGGGGGAGGCCGATGCCGCTGCGAGCGAGGCGACCACGACGGAAGATCCGAAGGGTTTGTCACGCTGCCGGGAGACAGTTGCGCGTGCGGGTTGGCTGACAGAACACGGCTGCTGTAGTTGCCGCTGCTAAGAGAGTTGCGCCCCTCATTGCGAGCAAGAAGGTCAGTCTATGCGACTGTCAAACCGCAAATGTAGTCAGCTCAAATCAAATGGACAGACCGCCAACAACATCACGAAATGGAACCAGGTTCAGGATGTTCTGCACCATGATGCCCCGCAAGAGGTGCCTGCGCCTGTTCAACCGGTCAGCGCAATTTATCCCGCAGGTTCGCTGATATTCATTTCCCTCCAGGTTGAGGCTCCCGCTCCTGTGGCTCCGGTGCCGGCGCCCGCCGCCAAAGCCGCCACGCCACCGCGAACAGAGAACGAGTTCGAGTTCTCGGACACGAATGCGTTGACATGTTTGCTCTGTGCCCGACAGTTCAAATCACTCGATCAGTTAAAGCGGCATAACAAGGAGTCCGATCTGCATAAGGTATGCTCATGCATCGTCCACCCGAATACCCGTCTGTCTGACCGTTCGTCAGAAAAACTACAAAGACGCAACACTACGTGAAGTCGCCCGCGAGAAGGCTCGAGCCGCGCGCGCAAAGGCCGAACAAGCTCAGCAGCCGAAGTACCGCGACCGCGCCTCGGAGCGACGCATCATGCACAACCAGCCTGACATCCCGCGGCCTGTGCCCGGCGAAGTGCCCGTCGTCGCGAAACGCAAGCACTCAGAGGGCCCGCCGCCTCCACCGTCACCGCCACCTCCGCCGCTCAACCCCGGCAAGGACGAGAATAACGTTGGCAACAAGTTGCTGAAGATGATGGGTTGGAAGGAGGGGCAAGGGCTCGGGACTGGTGGCGAGGGCAGAGTGGACCCTGTGTAAGTGGACACTTCCCGCCGTGTTTTCAACTGTCCTGACGCCTCTCGATCCAGACAAACGGCGATATACGCCGCGGGTGTCGGATTGGGCGCCGCTAAGGCAAAGGATATCACGAAGATAGCGAACGACTACTCTGGATACGTCAACTTGGCCAAGGATGCGGTAAGAACACTACTGCGTTCATCGGATTCCCTGGCTCACCTACATTTTAGGCCCGCGAGCGATACGGCAACTGATCTGTTCATACCACGTAGTTTGCTGTAGTTTCTATCTTATTCCGCTATTCGTACCGTTCGTGCTGTAATCTCCGCTTGCTTTCAATTGTACACCCGTCGAAACGCATCACATTCGTGCAACCCGCGTTCCGCCCTCTGGCCAATCTACAGCCCTACCCAAGTGAAACCCTGTTCCACCTCAAATTCGCCCTCGAGCACGATATCCTCACTGCTTTTTCCCACGTGCACGCCGTACTTGCCCAGCGCCGCCCGCCACTGTTGGCCCCTCGTGTCCCAGAAAGAGACCGCATACTTGTCCAAATCGAGCGTGACGCGCCTGCTCTCGCCTGGAGCGAGGTCGCGCGCCTTCGCGAACGCACGCAGCTGTAGCTTCGGCGTAGTCAACCCGATGTCGGGCAGGGACACATACACCTGCACGACCTCCGAGCCCGCACGAGACCCGGTGTTCGTCACAGTGACCTCGACCTGGACGGCGAAGTCATCTGCGGCGGCCGACCGGGCCCGAGGTGTGATGTGCAGCTCAGACAAGGCGAACGTGGTGTACGACAGCCCGAAGCTACAACCGAAAATCATACCACATCAACACAGAGACGTGAGACGGACGGAAGGAATACGCACCCGAACGGGAAGAGTGGCTTCACCCCGCGCGCCGCATACCCCTTGTACCCGACGAACAGGTCCTCGCGGTAGTGGATCTGCCCGTTCTCGCTCCGGAAGTTCGGGTACGCGGGGATGTCCTGCACGCGCACGGGCAGCGTGAGCGGGAGGCGGCCGCTCGGGTTCAGCGCGCCGAACAGGACGTCCGCGAGCGCGTTCCCGGTCTCGTTCCCCGCGTACCACGCCTGGACGATCCCGTTCACCTCGTGCACCCATGGCATCGCGACGACAGAGCCCTAGGAGGAAAGTGAGTATCGCGATGGGGACGACATGTCAGGTCTGGGAGGACTCACAGCTTGGATGACCACGACGGTGTTCGGGTTCGCTCTCGCGACCCGGGAGATGAGCTCATTCTGCCGTCCGGGCATGTCGAGCGTCGGGCGGTCGAAGCCCTCGCTCTCCCAGTCGGGAGAAAGTCCGACTACAACGATGGCGACGTCGGACGAGGCGGCCAGCTTCTCGGCCTCTACCAAGGCTTCTTCCGGATCGATCTTCTCGCATCCCCCGAGGCGCTATACAAGTGTCAGAACGGGTCTTGAGATGGAATGCATAGAGCAAGCAGTCATACCACACCGCGCATCAGGGCTGGCTGCGACCTGTCCGCCTCCGGTCCTTCCGGTGGCTTGGTGTTTGTATACTCGACGAGAATCTCAACAGGCTTCCCGGCAGTCAGAGATATAGTCCCAAGCTCCTCCACCGTGCCCTGACTGTGAGGAACAGAAAGTAAATCAGAAACGACATGGACATAACCACCGCATCTGCATACCCGTAGAAGAAATCGCCAGGCCGCTGCTTCGTCCAGTTGTCGATAGTCAACTTGCCATCAACGAAGAGTCGCGCCCGTCCCGCCACAGTCAAGCCGAGCTCGTACTCGGCCGTCTTGTCCATGGTCAGATTCCCTCGAAGCTTGATGGTCCACGTCTCCGTGAGCCCTTGGGGCAAGAAGTCGTTAAGCTTCACTCGGGTGTCCTGAAGCACAAACTCTGCAACCGGGTCTCCCGTGGGGTTGCCATCTGCATCGTGATTGTAGAACGCGCATGACCAGCCGGGCTGCCCGGACGGCGTCTTCAAATATGTCTCCAATGTCGGGGTATACTTGTACGCTACACTTCTATTCAGCGAAAGTCGAGCCCGCGATCCTTATTGTGACGCACCGTAGCAGCCCACCGTGTAATCAAAGTCAATCCCCTTCGGCGCGTTCTCCAGTATCCCCGCATACGGGGTGACGATGTAAGTGGCCTTCAGCGCAGCCGACCCACCTCCCGAGATGACTCTGTCTTTCATATTAGGGCCGATCAAGGCAACGCGCTTCACCTTCCCGTTAGCACGGACGGGCAGGACGTCCTGCTCGTTCTTCAAGACAACCATACCCTCCGCCGCGAGGCGCCTCGCGAATGCGCGACCCTCGGGGGAGTCCCGGGTGCGTTCCTGCCCATCTCCGAACACGACCTCGGGGTTGCGGCGTGCCTGACGTTGCACGAAGGAGATGATATCCTGCGCGCGCTCGTCGAGCGTAGACGGGAGGACCTTTTGGCACGAGAGCATGTGGTTCACGAGCAGCGGGGTACGCCAGCGCGGTGGTCCGGGCATCTCGAGATCCAAGCCAGCATTGATGGCGAGGTCGACGCTGTACGTGCCGAACCTGGACCAAGGAGAAAGCGTCGGCATAACGGAAGTTGCGAAGTCTACGGTAGATGCATACCAGTCACTTATGACGATTCCGTCGAAGCCCCACTCCTTACGGAGTATGTCCTTGAGCAGAGCCGGGCTCTCGGCACAGTGTACGCCGTTGATTCTTCCGTACCTATTAATGCACTTGATCAGCGGATTGCAAGGGGTTATGAGACATGATGGCCACTCACGACGTCATGAACGCCCAGGGGCGAGCTCTCTTCTGTGCGAGCATGAATCTGGCATGAACGGGCGGAGACCGGTAAATGTTCGTAAAGCACAGGGGAGGCTAGCATCAACGTGCGCACGGGTACAGGTATATTTCTCTCAGAGCACGGTCAGAGAGAACCGATTCGGCGGCTGTCCGTTCATGTTCTTGGTCGTTGCCCACGAAGTGCTTAATGGTGGAGGCGACGCCCTGAGACTGCAACCCGTTTACGTACGCCGCAGCCATAGAACCTAGACCAGGATAAGAACGAATGCGCGAGATAGGCAACGTGCGAAAGTACCGGATAGAAAAGGATCCTCTGAGAAGGACTCGAAAGCCCGCCCTCCCAGCGGGTTCCTTTGGATGTTGCAGGTTGGGGCGAGCAGGACAACTGAAGACTTGATCTTGGCTTCCTCGCCCAGAAATTCACCGACTTTGAATAGCAAGTCCGGGTCAAAAGTGGACGCCATGGACGTCGCACACTAGGAAAATAGCTCTCAAAGGTGCAATGCTCATGTGGTCGCAAGGCGTACTGGAAGGCACTGGGCGGGCGTAGAGACAAAGTGAGAAGAGCCCCTTACTCCCTACGAAGGTGTGCTGTTAGCCAGTTGAGCGGATGCTGGTGCATGACATACGTTAGGGCCGTCGCTCATTCTGACGGCGGGGATACCAAGGCGCTCGATGGCATTGGTGTTCCACCAGTTAGGTCCGCTTAGGAGCTTGATCTTCTCTTCCGTGGTCAACTGGCTGACCAGTTCAGGGATGGAGGCGTCGAGGAAACTACGAGACATAGCGGACTCCGGCCTCTGCAAGTGGGTAGCTGTTATAGCTAGATGGCAAGAGCAAAAAGTAGCCCCTTGGGTAAGTCGTGGCAGACTCGCACACGAGGGTCCTAGCGGGTTTATATGTTGAGCATCGAGACGGCGAAACCTCGGATGCGTGTACAATCACCAGGCAAGAGAAGACAAGTGACGCGCCGTGCGCTCACATCTGTGCCTCGGGTTATTAAGAGCCGCACGGATAATGTCCTCTGTGTGCCGACCATATGAACGGGAATAGACGTACCCCATTGACTTTGTATGCTTGTGTGTGATGCGAGGTACTATACTTTCTGGGAGCAAGGACATCTGCCCTCATTGCTAGCTGCCCTTATGGGGCTGTCCCCGTGCACAATTTATGGCCTGACGCTTCACGGGGTGCTTCTGGAGGAGAACAACGGTCAAGTTGCTTCGGGGAAACATACGGTGCATGGCGGGCCGTGTCGAGCGGTGTGGTTCAGCAAGCGCCCGAGGCCACACCCAGCCGGCGGATGCCGAGGGCGATTCGAGCATCGTCCTGAACGTTCACCGTCCTCGGTATCGGTCGGGCGGAATACACAGATCATATAAGAGTCCTTGCGCCCGAACGGCATCGCTGAACGAACACAACACATCGCCTACCACGCAAACCACCAGCAATGTCCACTGACGACATCTCAGACATCCCCGTCAACCTCGCCGTCCCCAAGACCGACGCCACCCTCACCGTCCGGGTGATCAAGTCTTTCGAGTACCGGACAGAGAAGAGCCTCGTCCTTCACCATCTCAACCTCGAGACGACCACTGTCGGTCAACTCAAGGAGACGGTACGACAAGGTAAACGAGTCTCACAACACATCTACTCGGGAGTCACTTACACCTGCTATCCAGCGATACAAACGCAGCCCGCATGGAAGCCGTATCGCAATACAACTCTGGGTTAGTGTACGATGAATAGAGAACTGAAGAGTACGGTCTGAACTTCATCACAGATACCATCAAGTTGTATACGAAGGCGCACGGCGCAAAGGTCAGTGCTCTTGCTCTTCTTTCGCTACTTTCTAGTACAAACAAACCTTCTGCAGACCACGAACCTCATCATCAACCTCGATCATGACGAGTGGATATTCGATGATGACTCCAAGACGCTTGCAGAGCTGGGACTCGGTAAGCTATCCTATGTCCGGCCAAGTCGTGGGAGTCAAGTATGCTGAGTGGAGGAACGCAGAGAACGAGAGCGAAGTCAGCTTCTTCAACCGTCAAGCGTATGAGGAATTCAAGAAGCATCCTGATGTAAGCCTCTTTCATGCTCATTTCCAAGTATGCCACTCCTAACATCTGTTTAGACCAAGTGGGAAAGCTAAACGAAGTGGTGTAAGTGAAGATGAAGGATATCATGACGTCAAGAAGGGTGTACTTGTACTGTACTCAAATAGCTGGGACTTTCGCCTCTGTGGTTTCGGGTTCATGTATCATATAAATTGCCGTAATCCATCGACATCGACCACTCATGCCGCCCAAACTTGGAGGGATGGCCACCCGCGCTTCATGCGAGCCCCCGCCGTGACTGACGCGTGACTGGACGCGGTAGAACGCGTCCGATGCGATGCGCGTCGCAGTCCCGCGCCTCCCAGCCTCTCTCCGCACTACCACTAACACCATGTCCGCCGACGCCCAGCGCGAAGACCTGCCCCGCATCTCCGTCGAGACGTTGGATGACTGGCGGCGCATCAAGCGCAACTACACCATCGCAGCCCTGACCGCCCTCGACGAGCAGCTCGCCGGCAACGACTCCTCAGAAGACCGCGAAGTCCTGCTCGCGCACTTGCATCGTGTGTGTCTCGCCGGTTACCTACATCTTCAGCATTCGTTGACTTGGCTTGCTCAGTTTATTGACAAGACGTTTGAGATGGCCAGACCGAACGTCCGGGTCAACGGGCAGAACCTAGAGGACATCAACGAAGATGAAGAAGGTGCGCTGCCTCGCGCCTCGCCTGTGTCGCCCTGTCTCTGAACCATAGCCGTTTCGCAGATATGGAGCCCTTCGATGAAGGCTTCGACCGCCACATATGGTCTCTCTCCGACCAAAGCCTCCGCTGGGACCTTCAAATCGCCAAGGAGCGCCGTACAAAGCCGGAGGAAATCGAGAAACAGATGCGCGAGCTACTCGCCAGTCAAGCTGAACTCGACGCGGAGGAAGCGACCGCCCTCTCTGAGATCCCTGAGGACGATGCTCCGATTCCAGAAGAGAGTATGTTCTCGCATTGTATCTCTCACGGCTCTATTCCTCACCGGCCTACCGCACCAGTACCTGCGGATGCCTACCAACGTATCGAAGATGTCGCCTCCCAGACCTTTGCCATTGTCGAGGAGCTGAAGCAGGTCAGTCATGTTAAGATTTTAAGTACCCTCTCAATGTAACGAATCTGTTCGCAGGCGGTCCCCGTGCAACAGGAGCGTTCGGAACGCGTGAAGACCGTCGCGGACGAGATCAAGGCGCTGAAGTTGTAATACGTCTATATACCCTAGCCCTGTAGCCATACCTTTTTCTTGTCTTGGAGTTGTACTATAGCAAGCCACAGCGTAGCGATGCGAGTGTTGCCGAGAGTAAGATACAGAGAAAGAGGGAAAGCAAAAGAAACAGCAGACTCGTACACCACCTACTACACTGGGGCGTCCGAGGACACTATGACCCACGGAAACCACCACGGCCACCACGACCACCGCCAAACCCACCGCCGAATCCGCCGCGTCCTCTGGGTGCGCCCCGACCGCCACCGGGAGCACCCCGTCCTCTTGGTGCACCCCGGCCTCCGCCGCGACCCCCGAAGCCTCCCCGGCCACCACGACCTGGTGCGCCGCGACCGCGACCACCGGCACCACCGCGGCCACCAGCCCCACGGGGCTTTTTCACACCTGGCAGTTTCTCATGAGCACCGCACAGCGACGTTTGCACAGAACAAACTCACCAGCCGGAGCCTTGGGCTTCGGCAAGAAGCGCTCGAGAGGGAGGAGCTTGTCGCCGCCGATGTAGACCTTGTCTCCCTTCTTGAAGCTGCTGGCGACCATGCCCTCGCCCATCTTGACGGAAAAGTAGACCTCGTTGATCGGGCCGAGGATCTCGTCCACGCGGCCGATGACGGACTTGTTTTGGAGGTAGATGGGGGCGTTGAAGTAGGGGACCTTGTCGGGCATGAGCGACTGGCAGAGCATCTCGTCTTCTACCGCGTGCAGGAAGGTGCCCATTTCTACGGTGTTTTTGTTAGGCTGTAGACATGCCTTGAATAGGCGCAGCATAGACGTACCGAGGACAGTATCAGGGGGACCTTGGTCCCTCTGCGTGAAACCACCCCGACCACCACCGCGTCCTGGCAATGTTACGCTCAATACAACGTAGAATCTACGACTGGGGCGGCATACCTCCACCACGACCACCGCCAAATCCGCGACCACCTCTGCTCATACTTCACAAGTGCCTCCCTCGACCGAGAGCGCTCAGCAATAATTCAGAGAAACCAGCAGCCTTCTCCCGGGGCCGCTGAGAGCAAGTAGACGTATGCCGGCACGCAGCAGAGAGCGGAGGGCGGGGAAAAAACACGGGCGCGGGCGATGGACGAGCGTGAAAAAGAGAGGAGCACGGGCGCCTGTCTGTCCTCCCCGCGAGATGGCCTTCTTGTTCGAGCGTCCGCCCGCCGCCCCCGCACGCCCCGCCTTCCACGACGCACCCGCACACGCCCCCGACGTCGCGCTCGTCCCGGAACACGTCTGGAATGCGCTCCTGGCACCCGCGCAGGACCGGGTCGCGCTCTCGATCGCGCGCAGTGCGCGGAACCTGCCCGAGAGCGCTCCCGGACAGCTGTCCTCTCTAACGTGCTGGGGCGTACTCGACCGGAATGTGAGTGTACGCTGCGTTCGGTCGCGCGGTGAGGTTAAACATATATTGGGGACATATAGACAACAGAACTCCTCCTTCCGAAACGCTGGCAGGCCGAATACCCCTCTATATTCCCTCCTACGCAGGCCGGCGCGGGGCCCTCAGAGCACACGCACCTCGTCAGCGTCGTCCACCCGGTCACCCTATCTGAAGCCATATTCTCAGCCCTTTCTGAGGAAGCATACACATATGTATCCTCACATACCGACGCGCTGGAAGACCATCTACTCGCGAACAATGTAGTGCTTCGCGAGGGCACGACCTACACTCTACCCCGCACTCATGATGCGGCCCCCGAATCGGCGTCCACCTCACTCGCGCCCTCACTGCAATACAGGCTGGTGATGGCCAGCCCCGTGCGACAAGGTCTCATCCAGCGCGGACATACCAAGGGGTATGTCTCCGCTCCGCCCACAGCAGACGAGGCTGGTTCCGAGGATGCCCTCCCGACCATCCCGGACGGCGACATGGACGATCACGCCTCCGAGCCTGATGCATCTGACTCAGAGGACGAGTTCGAAATCGGGGAGGACTTCTTCGCGGGCTCTGTGCTGCGCTCCGTGAACAGTCCCGGCCCTTCGTCACCGGCAGTCAACGGGACTATGTCTAACGGCGCACAGAATGGTGTCGCGAACGGAGACAGCAGCCTGCATCTTAGCCAACCGGAACGGATATACAAGGCGTATGCATTGGACCGCCAAGTTCCCCCCATCCAGGATGAGTGCGCCGTGTACGTGCGCACCTCAGAATTGAGCCGGATTGGAGTGTTGGACGGCGAATGGGTACGTACGATTCAGATCCCCCTAACCGGGTATCTGTGCTCACCGCACCATAGGCGATAGTCAGATCAAATCATGGTCACAATTTCCGCCTCGTTCGCGTCCACGCCAGAGATGACATTGCTCCAGACTCGTGAGTGAAGCCTCCGCTCGGCCTCTTGGTGTCACAGCTAATCAGGCCCCTCTAATAGTGGACTATATTTCTCCCCACAGACACTGCATAATTTACGCTCCAGCTCGGGGATAGAGCGTAAGGCCGAGGTTTGCATCCGCCCAAGCCCATTTGGTTCACGACGACCCGCCATACCCGTCGCCAAGACCGTGACCATCGCCCGTGTTGCTTCCGCCTTCTCCACCGACAGGACGTACCAACCGTTGTTCTTGAGTGCTCTGCAGGGCTACTTCAAGGACACAACGCGGCTGGTCAAGCAAGGAGACGTCATCGCTGTTGGTATCAACACAGATGATCTCCTGAGACACGCCTCCGCATCTGAGGATGAGGGTTTGGATGGGCACGCTGAAGAATCTGACGTAGAGTCAGTACAAAACGTTTTGCCACGCTGAGCTCCTCGATTGACCGTGACAAACGTAGCCTCACGACCTCCGATACCCAAGCAAACGAGGTAGTCTACTTCCTCATCACGAATGTGGAGCACAACGTGCCATCACGCCTCGGCGAGGTCTCTTCGTCAGACATGTACGTCGGTGCGACGGTAGGCGAACTCGGATGCTGGGTCGACCCGTCAGCAACTCGCATGGTACAGACTGGGATCGAACACTCCCGCGTCCCGGACGTGTTCCAGTACCTCAGCATTGGTCAGTACCAGTCTGTATACCGGTATATCACATACTGACATAGGCATCAAGGCCAGAGGATCCCTCCACCTACCGGTACGATTCCCGACCTAGACACGGCGTACGGCAAGCTGCTTGCGCTAGCATCCGCCGCCCTGAACCGTCGTGCGATTGACTACCATCTACAACTCACTATACTTCTGCAAGGCCCACGAGGGGTCGGCAAGGCTACCGCCGCAGGGTGGGTCGCACAGCGGTTAGGGATAGATGTTCTCGAGGTAGGTCCGTCACCCTCAAGTTTAGCCAACAGCAGAGCTCACGAAAACTCAGGTCGACTGCTATGACGTGATAGGCGAGACGGACGCAAAGACCGAGGGAACGCTACAGGCCCGGTTCGAGCGAGCAGCGTCATGCTCGCCCTGCATACTCCTCCTGAAACACATCGACGCGTTCTCCCAGAGTACGCAAGGACTTGAGCCTGGAAAAGGTATGCTCCATCCACATCCACCTACCCGGGTTTTATTGGAGAACCAACACTGCCTGCAGAGCCAGCCGTTGCGGAAGTCCTCCGGGACTGCATCGCAGGCTTGCAACCCTCTTGGAATCTCACGGGATTCCCTGTGTTGCTCTTCGGAACGACTGCTAGCCACGAGCGTGTTCCCCCGAAGATACTCTCCTGCTTCAAGCACGAGGTTCTCTTCGAGGTACGTGTTCGAATTCGAGTTTCTTGACATTCGGAGCACTGACGTACAATTATCCAGGCTCCCGGAGAGGCAGAACGATACGACATCTTGCTATCAGCACTTGCGGAGACTACGCTTGCACCCGACGTTTCCGTCAAGGATCTTGCCGTACAGACCGCTGCTCTTGTTGCCGCCGACCTCGTCGACCTCGTTTCCCGTGCCAAGGCCGCAGCAGTTCAGCGATCTATAGATACATCGTGAGTCGCCCGTTGTGTCTCAATAGATTTTTTGTGTGACTGTCCCACAGAAGTCGCAACGCTTTCGATGTGTTCTCCTCGGGTATCCCGCTGACGGCGGCCGATTTCGACTCTGCCCTCGGCAAAGCGAGAGCGTCATACTCGGAGAGTATCGGCGCACCCAAGATACCCTCGGTGTCGTGGGACGATGTAGGAGGACTGGCGCATGTGAAGGCAGATATCCTGGACACTATCCAACTTCCTCTCGAGCACCCAGAGCTCTTCGCCGACGGGCTGAAGCAGAGATCAGGTCCGTTTTCTTGCATCGCACGGTTCCATTGGTGTGCTGTCGCTCATTCCGCGCCCAGGTGTCCTGCTGTATGGGCCTCCCGGAACGGGCAAGACGCTCATCGCGAAAGCGGTCGCGACATCCTGCGCATTGAACTTCTTCTCCGTCAAAGGGCCCGAGCTCCTCAACATGTACATCGGCGAGTCAGAGGCGAATGTGCGCCGGGTATTCCAGCGCGCACGCGACGCCCGTCCCTGTGTCATCTTCTTTGACGAGCTAGACTCCGTCGCGCCCAAACGTGGCAACCACGGCGACTCTGGTGGCGTGATGGACCGCATCGTCAGCCAGCTGCTCGCGGAGCTCGACGGCCTGTCCGGAGGGAAGGCGGGTGCTGACGTCTTCGTCATCGGTGCCACCAACCGGCCGGACCTGCTCGATCCTGCCCTGTTGCGTCCCGGACGGTACGTTTCCCGGTACCCCTCGTCATGGCGAGCGTTGCTCTCAGCTGACGTTCTGTTTCACGCATAGGTTCGACCGGATGCTGTACCTTGGCGTCAGCACAACGCACGAGGCACAACTGAACATCCTGCAGGCGCTCACCCGCAAGTTCCGCCTCCACCCTGACCTGAAGCTGGAGCGTATCGCGGAGCAGTGCCCCTTCCACTACACCGGCGCCGACTTCTACGCGCTTTGCGCGGATGCGCTGCTGAAGGCCATGTCCCGCAAAGCGGAGGAACTGGAGGCAACCATCGGTCAGTCTGGCTTTCCTGTGCTCTCCGCAAGCAGGACTGCTCACTTTTTCTGTAGCCGAGCTGAACGCGTCGCCCCCGCCCAACTCGCCGCACCCGTTCCCGATGACGCCACAGTACTACCTGGGCGAGCTCGCCACGCCGGCTGAGACCGAGGTGCTGGTGTCGGAGGAGGACTTCAACGCCGCGCTACGGGAGCTCGTGCCGAGCGTCAGCCAGGCGGAGATGGATCACTATGCGCGCATACAGCAGCAATTCTCGAACGAGTCGCTGAGCGGAAAGGCGCGGGCGCACTGACCAAGGGATTCGTTCGCGTCATTCTGAATGTATATGTATCCGCATAGTCTAGAGTGACCAATGTCTACCCCTACAATGGAGACATCTCGCACGCATCGTCAGACTCGAGTACTGTAGTCGCGTGCCCGTGACTGTGTGCGTACTCCGAGAATGTCGGACGCGGGCTTGCGGTCCGTGGCCTCCCGTGACGCGACGCGTCGGTCGCGCAAGACTGAGAGGCTCAGGCCGAGCAGCTGCAGCATTTGTCGCTTTCCTCCGCACGGTCACTCTCCTGCGTCCCGCACTCCTGTAGCATCGCCTACCGCTCTATAAAGATGCCTGTACCTGAAGACACTGTACGTGTACGGTGCAGCGCGATCAGCTCCTCGTATAACTTGACCGATGTGCACTTCTATCACTAGCCCAGACCATCAGCCACACAGTCGCCCTCTACTCTCCCAGACTTGGCTATCGATGAGGATCCACAGAGAGTCCAAGATACTGTCCGAAAACAAGTTGAGGCGCGACGGCAGACCATACGCGAACTCTACCTCGAGATCGCCCAGCTACATCGAATCCACAACCTCCTGCCCCCTATCAATTCCCTTCCCCCGGAGCTCCTTACCATGATCTTCTCCTTCGTGGAAGCGTCGTCCGAGGAGGACTGCAAGGATCTTTTGAACATCACCCACGTCTGCAACCGCTGGCGAGCGGTCGCCATTGGCACTCCTGTCCTCTGGACCCGGATCTCTTTCACGCATTCCGGAGGAGTCGACGCTTTCCTGCAGCGTTCCAAGAACCAACCGCTGCATGTCACTGTTCACACAAGAGAACTCGTTCTTGTGAGCACGATTCGGTCGCTTACGAAGGAGATACATCGCACCCGCAGCCTGAAGGTGGCCATACCCGCCTCGTTCGCCCTCAACGTCGTCGCGAAGAAGCTCTTCGGGCATACACCCCAACTAGAGGAACTGTGTCTCGAAAGGCTACCTCAGCATGAGGAAGAGCGCCGATTCACCGTTGCGTTCCCCATGGAGCCTGCCGACTTCGACGGTGCTCCCGCCTTGCGCTCGCTGAAGCTGCGAGGGATCCCGCTGCCATATCTGCCCCGCGGGCCAAACAAGCTGACGAACGTCGACCTAGGCGGGTTCCTCCCCAGTCTCTCCATCCTGCTAGACCTCCTCGAGCGCAGCCCGCAACTCAAAAGGCTCAGCCTGCACGGCCTCTTCAACGAAGACGCAGAGGAAGACCCTCGCAAAGTCTCCCTTCCGCACCTCGAGACTCTCGAGGTCCATAGCTTCCATGCCACGGGCATCGCGTCCTTCCTCCCGAGCCTCTCACTACCCAAAAGCACCAACATCTCCCTCTTCGCGAGCCTGGATATCGGGGAGGACTTCGGCGAGATAATCCCGCCTTACGACTCCGAGACGCTGCTCGACATCGCGTGTCTCCAAGGCATGAAGCGCCTCCAACTCGCCTGGAGACACGAAGAGCTCTGGCTACAAGCTTTCCGCGGAGCCGACGACTTCCACACGCCCGCGCTACAAGTGAAGGCGAACATCTTCGACCCGCACCCCGGCCCGCGCTTCTTCGGGGACTGGCCAATCGACACCTCGCACGTCGAGGCGCTCTCGCTCTGCGGCTCGTTCACGCAGCGCCACCCGTACGACTTCCCGATCGTGTCGCCGACCTGGGCGGTGATGCTCGAGTCTCTCCCCGCGCTCAAGACGCTCCGGATCATGTCAGTCTGCAACAAGACGCTTGAGGACCTGTTGTTCGAGCTCCGGACGGGCGACGAGCTCGAAGACCTGCTCTTCTGTCCCGGGCTGGAGTCGCTCGAGTTTTTCGACGTCGGGCCTAGCGCGGCGTTTTGGACCAGCCTTGTAAATCTGGTCACGGCGCGGCAGACGTCGGGCGCGCTCAAGAGGGTCGAGCTGTTCAATGTGGGTGACATTCCACAAGGGACGCTAAGCTGTCTCTGGGGAGCGGGAGTCACAGTTGTCCTCGACGAGACCGAATTGGCTTAGGGGACATGCATAACGCCAATCGATGTGGAAGGCATGTTGAAAACATCACACTACTTCCGTGGGTATACGTTACACGATAATAATTGATACCGTAGGCGTTTTAAATGTGAAGATGCAAGCGTTCTGTAACGTCATGTTATAACCTCCCCAGTCGGTTACCGTTGTCAGCAGTGGAATGGGTGGGGAGACGTGAAAGTGCTGTTTATGGCAGGGATATCCGCCAGTCATCAAGGATAGCCAGTTGGCTCTAGCCGTGCAGTAAGAAGCGTGCCGAAGACTTGCTCTCACGCGCTGTACACGGGTGCACTACTGTGCAGAGTCCGAGCATCCAGACACAGACTCGGCGCAGGGCGCGATTCCGCACGCCTATCCTTGGTCTGTGCTCAGCGGCCGATTCGCTCCAGTCATCCGCACTAAGAACTTGAACGTATGTCTTGGCTTACGGGCCGCGTTATTGATCCACACGGTGGTTGACATACTCTCAGGTCTAGTACAAGTTAGCTTCTACTACTCTTCCATCAGTCGAACTTGCTGTTGGTGGCGTCCGCTCCATGATCGAGATGGTGTGAGTCGCCAGGAAAATCGAGGCGCGAAGGGCCCAAATACACACGCTGAACGAGGAGATCTTGCAGCTCCTGTACGAACACAACTGGGTCGCAACCGTGAACACCCTTTCCGCGGAGCTGCTAGGCATGATCCTTGAACATGTCGTCCTCACGGCGGACCCGTACGGACCGAGGGATACAATGACCCTCATGCACGTCTGCAGATACTGGCGCAACGTCGCATCCGAGACCGCATCGCGGCTCTCGTGCATCCAGCTGGAGGGCCTAAACACCTTCATTACACGCTCAAAAGTGTCACCTCTCCACATCTTGCTCTCGGCGTGGATGATCCCCGTGCTCGTCCCCGCCGCCGTACAAGCACTCATCAATCAGATAGGCCGGGTACGCGTCCTCAGGATTAATCTCCCGGAGACCGTGGACCGCGCCGGACTAGCCAGCATCGCAAGAATGCTCCATACTCCCGCCCCCCTGCTCGAGGAGGTCTCTGTCTCGAAGACCGTCGCTACTACCGCTACACTACCAGATGCATATGAGATGAAGACTGACTACGACGGGGTCCCGCGATTGCGTTCTATGGCGCTTCATAATCTACCCTTCCCTTACCTCCCGAAAGGTCCGACCGTCCTAACACGGCTCGTGCTGAGCGCGAATGTGGACACCAGATGCGAGGAACCTCTGATCATGGACCTGTTGGGACGGTGCCCACTACTCGAGTCGTTCTACTTCCGGGGCATGATCTTCAATCGTGGTAACCACATCCCGGACGGACATCATACCGTCGTCCTCCCACACCTGAAAAGCCTCGAATTCTATGCGTTCCCCGCTCGGTCTGTCCGCCGAATCATTGAGAAGCTCGCGCTTCCCCGACAGACGAGCGTGTCGCTCGTGAACATCAGGGCGTACAACGGAGACCAAATCCCGGACATAATCCCACCCTTTCACTCGCCGACGCCTCTGCGCTTCGAGTGCCTCCAGGGCCTGAAGCAGCTCGAGCTCAGCTGGCAAGATCACAACATGCAATTCTGCGCCTACCGGGAGCGCGACGACACTTGCGGCCCGGCACTCAAGATCTTTTGGCCCCGGGTGAGCGGAATTCCCAGCGAGCGATACCTCGTCAACTGGCCGATCGACGGGTCGACTATCGAGACATTCGTCGTGCGAGGGCGGGGCGACTTCCCGATCGGGCGCGGAATGTGGGGGACGATGCTGCGTTGCCTGCCGCGGCTGAAGACGCTGCGCCTGTACTCGCTCAAGTTTTCCTCGACGCTGTACTTTTTCGCAGACGAGTTTGGGAACGGGTCGAATGGGCATCCGCTGGGTTGTCCCGAGCTAGAGACGCTGGAGCTCTGCGATATGCCCTCCGAGACGAAGTTCTGGGTGGCATTGGGCGCGGCTATAGTTGGGAGCCGGTCGCCCAGGGCAGGAGGTTCCTTGCGTCGGATTGAAGTGGTCGACACTCGGAACCCCTGGGGTGGCGCGAACGTTTCGACAATCACTGCAGCGGGGTTCACCGTCGTCAGCGCTGGAGAAATTCAAGGAAGAGTGCATTGGCTCGGAGTCGGAGGACTAGGAGCACCGGTAGGCGTAACCAAGTTGTAACAACACCATGACCGGGGTGTCGGTCGGGCACCAAGGCCGACTGATCAGCCATATGCGTGCGCAGGATATTGGTGTACGATTGCTGTCCTATGTGGATGTCAGGATGTTTGTGCGCAGATAGTTGGATTGCTGACTGTGCTTGTCTGCGGGCGCGACCATGTCAGACTGCTGCTGATTATCATGCCTTAGCAATTGCCGTATAACATAAGGCCGTCTCAGGGCGCAATGGCGCAAGTGCGTTCGCCGGACGAGGGCCGGGGGCTCCGGGCAGTTCTTTATCTGTCCGGCAGCTAAGAATAGTCCCGGCATCCCAGTCCGGGGAGCCGTAAGCACCATGAAAAGGTCGGCACGGCCGGCATGGTAATAGGGACGGGGCAGAGGCGCCGAAGGCTGTGGAAGGGCGGGGGAGGGACAGGCGCCGGTGGACACGGTTAGCGAGTCCAGCCGCGTCCGAGTCCGAGTGAAGTCTCGCAGCGACCATCACCTCCTCCCCCTGCCTTCCTCCCGCCGCTTGTCCGACCCGTCTCTGTCGTACTCGTCCGTCTCGGCCGCGTAGGTGCCAGCTTCTGCTGTCATGTCGGCCTCGCAGGGTACCCCGTAAGTTCCCCGCCCCCGCTCCATTTCGCACATGTCTCACATTCCCCCCAGAAAGCGCATCAGGATTACAGGTGGGATTCTCTCCATTTGCACCTCGCGCGTCGCTCATTGTCTTTCTAGTTGTCGCCGCCGATGGCCTGTCCAAGCGCGAAGTCTTCCGCCTCCCCGATCCCTTCGCGGTCATTACCGTCGATGCGGAGCAGACCCACACCACCAGCGTCATGAAGAAGACGCTTAACCCGTACTGGAACGAGAGCTTCGACATGTACGTCCATCGCCGCGTGCAGCTGCGTGCGTTCTGACCGCCCCTCAGCACCGTCAAGGAGAACTCTGTCATCGCCGTCCAGATTTTCGACCAGCGCAAGTTCAAGAAGCGCGACCAGGGCTTCCTCGGAGTCGTCAATGTCAAAGTCAGCGATGTCATAGACCTGGAGTTGGGTGGTCATGGTACGTCCTATCTGTGCATTCAATCCTGCCCGCAGCCCAAGCTCCATGGTACCACGCGGTACTTCTCATGCCCTGCTCCATGCGTTTCGTCCCTTTCTCACCGGGATGAACTTTCCCGTCGGAGTGGTGGTCTGTAAAAGTGTCCAAAACGGCATTCGTATCACCCAATCAACGCAGTTTCTGGCCGTCTGCTTCACAGGCTCTATTTCGCTCGCGGGCGATTGGGTTAGCTCGGCCGTCTGATATGGTTCAACTAACATCGCCTCCCAGAGATGCTTACGCTGGACTTGAAGAAGTCTAACGACAACCTCGTTGTGCACGGCAAGCTCATCCTCTACCTCTCCACCAACGTCAGCCAGCCCATCAACAACCCCGGGCCGTCTCAGTCCAACACACTCACCGAGGGTATGAGCAATCTCTCCATTGCTGGCCCGTCTGCAAGCGCCAGTAGCACCAATCTCGCAGCAGGCAGTCCTCTTTCTCGCAGCTCCAGTGCTGCTGCGCACGCGACTCCCCAGGACGCTCACGTCACCATGCCCGTCCCCCAAGCGATCCCCGCTGCTTCCCAAGCCGACCAGAGCCAGCCTACAAGCCCTGCGCCCGCTCGTCCTCTGAGCACGACCAGCACGACCCCTTCCACTGCGCCCTCGGCCCCGACCCCTACCACTACCAACGCCAGCGCTACCGCCCAGACTGCCTCCAACAACAACGCCCAGACCCGCAACTTCAACCCCCACGAGGACCAATACGGCCCTCTCCCACCCGGCTGGGAGCGCCGCATCGATCCGCTCGGCCGGACGTACTACGTCGACCACAACACCCGTTCTACTACATGGCACCGTCCGTCCGCCAACCAGACCGTCAACACGCACACCCAGGATGGCGAGACGAACGCTGCCCGCAACCAGCACAACCGTCGCATTCTTGCGGACGACATGTTGGAGGCAAACAACGGCGTTGCTCGGACTGGGTCTGTTACCGGCCAAGAGCAACAAGGGGCCGTCGTGCCTGCTCAAGGTGCGACCACTGCGGGGGGACTTGGCCCTCTTCCTGCTGGATGGGAGGAGCGTCACACCCTCCAGGGCCGACCCTATTATGTTGACCACAACACCCGCACGACGACCTGGGTCGACCCCCGGCGCCAGACCGTCATCCGGGTCATGGGTCCCAACGGCCAAAACGCCGCTTTGCAGCCCCAGACCATCTCGCAGCTCGGGCCTCTGCCCTCCGGGTGGGAGATGCGTCTCACTTCTACGGCCCGTGTCTACTTCGTGGACCATAACACGAAGACGACGACGTGGGACGACCCGCGGTTGCCGTCCACACTGGATGCCAACGTGCCGCAGTACAAGCGCGACTTCCGCAGGAAGCTCATCTACTTCCGTAGCCAGCCTGCCATGCGGAACCAGCCTGGGAACTGTCAGATCAAGGTCCGGCGTAACCACATCTTCGAGGACAGCTACGCGGAGATCATGCGCCAGACGCCGAACGACCTCAAGAAGCGCCTCATGATCAAGTTTGAGGGCGAGGACGGTCTTGATTATGGAGGTCTCTCCAGGTACGATAATACTTTGGTTTTATGCGGCATACACCCTAACAGCTGCACAGGGAGTTCTTCTTCCTGTTGTCGCACGAGATGTTCAACCCGTTCTACTGTCTGTTCGAGTACTCGGCGCACGACAACTACACCCTCCAGATCAACCCCGCGTCTGGCGTCAACCCAGAGCACTTGAACTACTTCAAGTTCATCGGGCGATGCTTGGGTCTGGGCATCTTCCACCGTCGCTTCCTGGATGCATACTTCGTGACTGCGTTCTACAAGATGATCCTTCGGAAGAAGGTGACCTTGGCCGACCTTGAGAGCGTCGACGCGGAGCTGCACCGTGGTCTCACCTGGATGTTGTACGTATCGATTTCACTGACTTGCGCGGGCTATCTCTCTGACCGTGTCGCAGGGAGAACGACATCACCGACGTCATCGACGAGACGTTCACCACCACCGAGGAGCGCTTCGGTGAGATGGTCACCGTCGAGCTCAAGCCCGGCGGCGCCGACATTCCTGTCACGGAGGAGAACAAGAAGGAATACGTGAACGCGATCGTGGAGTACCGTATCTCCAAGCGCGTCAAGGAGCAGTTCGACGCGTTCATGTCCGGGTTCAGCGAGCTCATCCCCCAGGACCTCATCAACGTCTTCGATGAGCGCGAGCTCGAGCTTCTCATCGGTGGTATGTCGGAGATCGACGTGTAAGTTCACTTCACTCTGCTCGCGGATCAGTTCGCTGGTGCTGATATCCTACTGTAGCGATGACTGGATGAAGTACACGGACTACCGTGGATACGAGGTCAACGACGAGGTCGTGCAGTGGTTCTGGAAGTGCGTGCGGAGCTGGCCGCCGGAGCGCAAGTCTCGGCTGCTGCAGTTCGCGACGGGCACGTCGCGGATTCCCGTCAACGGGTTCAAGGATCTGCAGGGATCCGACGGCCCGCGTCGGTTCACGATCGAAAAGTCGGGCGACCCGAACCAGCTGCCGAAGAGCCACACCTGCTTCAACCGCATCGACCTGCCGCCGTACAAGGACTACGAGACGCTGGAGCAGAAGCTGACGTGGGCTGTAGAGTAAGTTTCGGCTCTTGTGTGGGGGATCGTCCGTGTTTGCTGACCCTCGTGCTCGCAGGGAAACGGTCGGATTCGGCCAAGAGTAGAGACTCCGCCCTCACCCGCCCCACCCAGGCTACCCCTTCCCCCCTATGCACACCTCCCCCTTGGCTCATTCTAGGCTATCGCCTACCACGCGATCGACTCGTTGTTTATCTCATGCATATCCGTTTGATCTCATGTTCGCTGTACTGTGTTATACTCGCCTTATCTCCCTGTGTTCGTACCGCCGTAGGGCTGCGATCGACGCCAATCTAATGTCGTTTGTGGTATAATGGACTGTTCCCCTCTACCGCCCTGCCCCTTTATTCCCTGTTTCATCCCTTTCCACTTCCCCCCGCACTCATGCTTCTTCGATTATCGCCCCTCGCCGAGGAGGGATATCATACTCGGTTGGCTAACGAGAGATGTACGTACACAATGACGATGATACGCTAGACCCTTGGCTCGATAAGGCCCAAGCATACACGCGATCGAAGCTGGTCATGTTACGAGTGAGTGGATCCATGGGAACATTCCGAGTGTGTACCGGCCTAGCAAACGTTCGCGGACGGCGATTGTAGATCTGTTGTTCGGACACTCGGGCTAGCCGATGCGATGAGCGGAGTGGTGGTGCGGCGATGGCCGGGGGCCGGAGATGGGACACATAGACACCTACAACTTGCCGTTTATCGTGTGCCATCCTGTCCAGCTGATCGTCCGGATGAGGTCGTCTGCCCGCGTCCTCCTTCGCTCCAGACCGCCACCTCGCCCACGCGCCCTGCTCCCCAGCCCAGCCCACCCCCCGGCGATCTCCCCGTACCACACCGCAGCGTCCGTGCACACGTCTGCTGTCACAGCCCGCGCGTCACGCCAGACCTTGAATACTGATAAAACCCCCGCGAGAAAGAGAGAGCAGCGTAGTCTAGCCCCTTTGCTCACCGTTAGGAACTGCTCCGTATCCGCCTCGCGCCCTAGTACGATGTCTGCCAGCGAATCCGCGTCCGCCCAGCAGGACTACCGCCTGCCTACGAACGTCAAGCCTACGCACTATGACCTCACCGTCTGGACCGACATCGCCAACTCCAAGTTCGAGGGCATCGTGCACATCGAGTGGGTTGCATCTACAAAAAGCGCTCTCCGATCCATCACTCACTGAGCGCACTTGACCTAAACAGCCTGACGGTGAACAAGGACACGTCCACGATCGTCCTCAACACCGCGAACCTCCAGCTCGGCGACGTCTCGCTCAAGTCCGGCGGGTCCCTCGAGAACGTGCAGACCGCGTCCGGGCAGGAGTTCGACCCCGTCAACGAGCGCGCCGTGTTCTCCTTCGCCAAGGCCCTCTCTGCGGGCACGAGCGCCCGGCTCTCCGCGACGTTCAAAGGCGACCTGACGGGCGACATGCTCGGCTACTATTACTCCACCGGCGGCAAAGACGGCGAGCTCAAGTACACGCTCACCCAATTCGAGGTATGTGGGCCTTGCAAGATCGCCGTCCTGTACGCTAGAAAATACGGAGTGCTCATTGTTATGTCGTAGCCTACGGCCGCCAGGCGCGCGTTCCCGTGCTGGGACGAGCCGCTGCTCAAGGCGACGTTCGCCGTCTCGCTCGTCTCGCGCGTGAACTCGGTCAACCTGAGCAACATGCCCGCCGTCTCCGAGGACGTTTACAAGCCCGGTAGCCCGATCTCTGAGCCTTGGATTGCCCAGAAGCTATCGAGCCTTCCTGACCCTGGTCAGTGGAAGGTCACTCGGTTCGAGACGACGCCCCCGGTAGGCAATCCGGCCTAATACCGATTCTGTGCTGAGTTGACACAATCACTGCTGCCTAGGTCTCGACGTACCTGGTTGCCTACGCGAACGGTCCGTTCGAATTCCTCGAGAGCTCGTACAAGAGCCCTCTGAGCGGGAAGGTCCGGCCGCTGCGCATCTATGGTTGGTTGGATCAGTACTTCAATGCGCCTCAGTAGGTTACTCATACGTGTGCGAACAGCTACCGCGGACGTCATCTCCCAGGCGCAGTATGCGCTCGATATCAAGCGCATGGTCCTCCCGCTCTACGAAGAAGTATTCGACATCGAATACCCGCTGCCCAAGCTGGACACTCTGGTGGTACGTGTATCCTGTACAATGTGCCGTGAAACGTGGCTCAATGATAAAACTCCGACAGGCAAGCGACTTTGACTCAGGTATGTTGTGATAAGAATAAGCAAAATGCCCACTCATGATGAACCTCCATAGGTGCTATGGAGAATTGGGTATATAATACTCATCAGCATCCCTCAAGTAGTCACTGACCAAGAGATCAGGGTCTCATCACTGGCAGGACGCAAGCCTTCCTGTTGGACCCTAAATCCTCGGATATCAAGTACAAGCAGAACGTCGCCGCGACTCAGAGCCACGAAGTAGCGCACATGTGGTCCGTATCTAGCTGAAGAAATATATCAGCATTCACCTGACGGGGTCGCGCAGGTTCGGTAACATCACGACCATGGAGTGGTGGGACAACCTCTACCTCAATGAAGGTAGGACTATCAGCCTGGTTTTAGTAGGCCCTCTACTGAATGCATTCCGGCAGGTTTCGCAACTCTGGTGGGTTTGCGCGAGACAGCCCTCTCACACAACACCACTGACAATATTGCAGATGGGCGAGAAGATCATCTTGGGTAAGTGCGTTGATTCTGAGCGCTGTGGCGCAACGCTGACAATACCTCATAGACAAGTACTGCCGCCATTCTCTCCAGAAAGAGCGGCGTCACTTACGTTTTCTTCAGGGTTTTCCCCGAGTGGAAGCTAGACGCCGACTTCCTCAGCGCTCACTTCTACCGTGCTCGGGCTTTGGACGCCAAACCTTCTTCCCACCCCATCGAAGTGGAATGTCCTGACGCGAATATGATCAACCAGGCAAGTTTTGCCGCTGTTCCGGGCTGCCCGCCGCTAAATGCTACGCATCCATTGCAGATTTTCGACCACCTGTCGTACGCGAAGGCCGCCTCCGGTTGGTGCCGTTGATTATGATGTTGTGGCATTCCAGTGACAGTTCTCAGTGCTCCGCATGTTGGCGAGCTACGTCGGAGAAGAACGCTTCATCAAGGGCGTGTCCATCTACCTGAAGAAGCACATGTACAAGAACAGCGTCACCAGGAACCTTTGGGAGGGCATCCAAGCCGCAACCGGTATAAAGCATCTCAGGCTCTGTGACTAGCAGTCCTGACAGCCGTTCTGTAGATCTCGACATCCCGAAGATGATGGACAACTGGGTTAAGAAGGTGTGTCCAAGACATCCTGCCATACCCTGCCTATAGCTGAACTATGTCGTCATAGATCGGTTATCCTGTCGTCACGGTCACCGAGAAGGACGGTGGCATCCTTGTCAGGCAGGACAGGTTCTTGGAGACCGGCCCTGCTGATCCCAAGGACAACGAGACGATCTGGTTCGTCCATCTCCATCCACGTGTCTATAATCCCACTGAAGTCGCGTAGGACTATTCCTTTGAACCTGCTGACCGTAGACGGAGAGGGCAAGCCCGTTTTGAACAAAGATATCCTCCTGGACGATCGCGAGAAGTTCATCCCTCTTGACACCAGCAAGCCGTTCAAGCTCAACGCGGACACTACTGGTTTCTGTATGCCCGATCGCTCGTTTCATAAGCCACATGCTGATACGTAGCCAGACGCTGTGAAGTACTCTGCAGACAGGCTCGCCAAGCTCGGACAGCAGGCGGCTGCGCCCAACTCTCCCTTCACGCTCTCTGACCGTATTGGCCTTGTGTGCGATGCTCTCGCGCTCTCGAGGGCAGGCTACACGACCGTCAGCAGCACGCTCGAGTTGGTCAGCCTCCTGCGTGACGAGAAGGAGTGTAAGTGGTGGTACGAGCCCGACCATGCGCTACTATGTTGACTGAGCAGCGTACCAGCTTTCGTTTGGGATGCCATCGCGACTAACCTCTCGACCATCGCTTCTACGTGGTGGGAGAACCCTGGAGTGGTGGAGCGTCTCAACGAGCTGCGCAGGGTCGGTTTCTCCCATAATGTGTGTTTCAAATTCTGACATATTCTGCAGGAACTCTTCGTCCCCATCGTCAAGCGTCTCGGACTTGAGTTTAGCGACTCTGACTCGTACGACGATGTGCAGCTGCGCACTACCGCTATCGAGCAAGCCGCTGAGGCTGGCGATCCATGGTATGTACATTGAGGTCTGAAACAATAACGTATCTAAGGCTATGTGCGCTCTAGGGTTCTGAGCGAGCTGAAGAGCCGCTTCGACCACTTCCTCAAGACCGGGGACGACTCGAAGATCCACGGAAACCTGACAACCATCATCTTCCGCATGGTGCGTGCCCAAATGTCTGACACATAGCCATACAAAGTAACTTACCCCAAACATTCCAGAGCGTCCAAGAAGGCGGACAGCCCGAGTGGGAAGCCGTCAAGCGCGTTGCGGCAAAGTCGAAGAACCCCTCCCAGAGTCTCTCCGCCATGCGGTCGCTGGGCGCGACCAAGGACCTCAACCTCGCGGAGGAGACGTTCAAGTTCATCATGACCGAGGCGCGCGACCAGGACACGTTCTTCTACGCCGGCGGCCTCATGCGCAACCCCGCCACGCGGCGCTTCCTCGCGAACAAGTTCAAGGAGAACTTCGAGGCGGTAAGCGAGCGTGTTCACACTCGGGGCGCGTATACGCGGCGCTGACAGAAATGCAACAGTTCGAGAAGCGCTACGCTAGCAACTTCACCGCCCTGATCCGCTGGGTTGAGGTGCGTTTCATCGGCCGTCCAAAAAAAGCGGCCTTCTCATCGTTGCCCTTGCATAGGCCTCCTTCGGTGGACTTTCTTCCGACAAAGACTACGAGGAGACCGCAGCCTTCTTCAAGGTAAGTTTGGTAGAGTATGGCACCCGATCGGTACTAAGTCGTTGTGTGCAGGATCGGGATACCTCGAAGTTCGACATGGCCCTCAAACAGACTCTGGACACAATCAAATCTCGTGCTGCATGGCTCAAGGTATGCAGCTCTGTCAGAGTATATCATGGAGAGTCACTGACATCCTCTGTAGCGCTCGACCGCCGAACTTACCGAGTGGTTGGAGCAGCGCGGAAACTCGAAGTTGTAGCGTCGGTCCCCGGACGCGAATAAGTAGCAATGTGCAGCGACGCCAGATCTTGTCCAAGAGTAAGAGACGGAAGGGAATACATCATGTAGGGTAAAACGAAGAGAACTAGGCAGCAATGTGGAGAGCGTAGGCTATACAGTGACACGGGTATACAACTATGCAAGCGCCGAGACGAGATGGGGATGCTTCCGGGGGGTACAGGTCAATACAGCTAACTACTACTGGGGTGCTCCTCTATCGAGTCCAACGCCGCCGCCGGGGGCGGAGATCCTGGGGTGGTATCCGAGTCTTCTCGCAACGGCCCGTCCGGCGAGGCCATGCTTTCCCCGAGCGCCGCCAGGGCAGCCACTCCCTCCGTGTCCCTCTTCCGCCGCGACCGCCGCATGCTGGTAGCCGTGGGCGTCGAGGGCGTGAGAGCATCGAATCCGTCCGCCTTGAGCTTCGCGAGCATGTCTCGTGCAATGTCGACCGTGTCGTCGCCCGACTTGGCGGTCAACAGGACGTCCGTGTTGAGCGTGAGCGGTGCAGCAGGCGTCCGAGGAGCGGTGCTCTTGCGCGTCCGCCGGGCCTTGCGGCCGACGCTGTCTCCGTTCCGCAGCTTCTCCAGCAGGTTGTCGAGTGCCGCGTTGTCCTCTTCCACCTGCTGTGGCACCTCTGCGGTCTTGAGCTTGTTGGCTCTCGCGTCTTCCGCTGCTTGCCGCCGTTTCTCTACCGCGGAACGTTCCTCCGCCATCGCGATGTTCTCGGCGCGGCATTTCTGTTGCCTGGTGAGCAAACACAGCCTAATCGAACGGGTAATAGGCATACCTTGTACGAGGTCACGAAGGTCTTGAAGATGCCGTAGAACTCTGCGGAGCCCATGCTCTTCTCATCTTCTCCGTAATACTTGACCACCTCGGAGAAGGTGGACTCGGCATGGTTCACGTCGTCCACAAGGTCCTCAAGCTGCGAAGTTGCGCGGCCTACGAACTGCCACATCTGCTTCGCGTACTTGTCGTTGAGGTCCATGTCGGAGAAGTGCTCTGTGAGTTCCTTCCGGATAGTCTTCAGGCCGGCTCGCAATTCACCCAGGCTCCGTCGGACATCCTGTAGGTTGACTATGACACGACGCGGTTCAGTGGCGGGAGGTATGGCTGCGAGATGGATGCAGCTTACCTCGATAAGCCTCAGCAGGTGCTGCAAGCTCGTCTAAGAAAGCTTCCATGTCCGGGAAATGCTTGGCAACTGTCCGTTCCAGGAAGTGAAGCAGAGTCGTGTTATGCAACGACTTCGTGTCGACCAGCTACAGAAAGTGGTACGTTGGTGGCTCGCTCGTTTCGTGAGCAGTACGCAAACGCACCTTGTTGATACTGCTGACACGGAAACCAAATGCACCGCCCTTGACACCTGTGCCGTTCATGTAGTTCCCGATCAGCAGTATGAGCTACGAAGGGTATGGTTAGCTTATGTTGGCAGACTATTTGTATTGGCTTACGCTCAGTAGCTCCTTGAACTGTTTGGCGTCAAGGAGAGCCTTGCCGGCATCGGAGAGCTTCCGTGCGCTCTGACATTCGATCAGTATGCAGGTCCAATAGCGAACGACGAAAACTACCCACTTCGTCGAGAAGCGACCAGGTCTCATCGAACATACACTTGTACAGCATCCCCTCGATACGAGGACCAAGACGGTCGATCTTGATGAGTTGTACCATGAGACGATCTGCAGGGTGTAGCCCTGCGAGCTCTTCGGGATCGGCATTGCGATACACGTTGAGCTTCCCGACCTTTCATATCGCTCAGCATGCAGTGCCAACAACATCACTACACTTGCGCAACACACCTGCTCGGGGTTGGGCAACACGGGCTTCAGCTCGCTGAGGAAGAGCTGAGTGCAGACGTCTTGGTCGAAGTCGCGGATACGAAGGGCTAGCTCCTCGGGCTGGAACCTCTTCACGGTCTGGATGAGCAGCTCTGCGCAGCCCGGGATGTCAGTCCCCATACTCGCTCTGACTATCCATTGACTTACCGACTCGCTTCTTGGTTTGCGGGTCGAGGACACTCTTCAGCTCCGCGCGCTTCTGTTTCGCTGTCTCTTACATCAGCCCCAGGCACTCCTAAGGGATACCACGACGAGGAACACACCCATCAAGTTGATCACGAGCTGCTTCGCCTTGAAGTCCTCCTCCATCTCCATCCAGACACCGTCCGACTGGAGCTTCTTCACCCACTCGTCCTCGCGGGACGGCTCCTTGAACACCGTCCGCTCTGCCTGCTGGAGCGGCAGCTTGTCCCACTGCAGCTGCTTCATCTTCGTGCTCGGCGTGATCGAGATGTCCTTGCGCGCCGCGAGCAGGTTCGAAATGTTGTTGCCCAGCATGGATGTCCGAGACGCGCCCTTTGCACCGGGCGGGGGAGGTGGAGGCGGCGGCCCGGGCGGAGGGGGAGGTGGTGGAGGGCCGCCGCCCAACTTCCCTCCGGGTGGGGGCGGAGGCGGTGGAGGCGGAGGTGGAGGTGGAGGAGGCGGAGGTGGAGGGGGCGAAGTAGGACCGGCTGAACCTGGAGGAGGCGGAGGCGGCGGTGGGGGCGGCGGAACCGGGGGAATCGCCTCCTCCGGTATAGGCGAGTTGAGCGGACTCGGTTCCGACGGCGGGCGGCCTCTTCTAGTGAGATGCCTACGGAGTTGCTCCGCGAGCGATCCGGGTTGAGCGGGAGACTCCAGCGCCGCGGGGATGATCTTCCCGTTCGCTGCCGTGTCCAATGACAGTCCGGAACTGACTGAGGTCGCTTCGGTCGTTGGGTTCGAGATGATGCTACGGGTTGAGGTAGACCGCCGCAATTCACTGTCACCGTCGAAGTCATCTGTAGTGTCGGCCAGCGATACACTACGACGGTCGCTATCGGCGGTGAAGTGCGCTATGATGACGTCAGTACACGGGCTAAGAGAGCTTGTTGCGTACTTACATCCAAGAGGTGTTCGAGGAAGATTCTTGTTACGGCGGGAGGGAGTCCGGATGCTTCTGGGGCTAGAAGACGACCCATCCCGGGTCGCGCTCTGCTACGGTACTTCAACATGCTATGCTGCGACCAGAAACGAATCGCACAAACCATGGCTCCTTCAGCAATCTGCTGCTGGATCTGCTCTTGCTCAATGTCGTCGTCGGCGTCCATGAACTGCGACATGTGTCCGTTCTGTGCCTCGGAGACCCGAGCCATACCCATCCTCGACGCTTTCCTGCCCCTCTGGGACGGCGCCCCGCGGCGGCGCAAGCTACCGCTCTTCTTCGGAGTATCCCCGTCGTCCTCTTCCTCGCCTTCGATTAGCTCCTCTCCTTCTCCGCCCTTCTCTCCCTTACGTCTCCTTCGCCCTTCAAGAATGCTAATCGTCTTGTCCCGCTGGAAGTGCTTCTCGAGTGTGTCGATGAGCGTCTTGCGGTCCATGCCGTTCGTGTTCGCGTGGTCAATGATCTTGCCCACGCCACGGCTGACCTCCTTCAGCATTCGGAAGAGCTCCATGATCTGCGCTTCAAGTTGCGCGATCTGTTCTTCGTAGCCCGCCTTCTGTGCCTCGAGCTGGCCCTGGAGCTTGTGTGTGTTCTCGCGCGAGATAGCGAGCTTCTCCTCTAGTCGCGCGACCTTGCCCTTCAGCGAACCGACGAGACCGCCCTCGCCCTGCGCGACCTCCTCTTCCAGTGCCTCTTTCTCAAGGCGGAAGCGTAGAGCGGCTGCATTCGCTTTCGCGAGCTCGTCCTCCAAGAGCTGGTGCCGGTCAGCCTCATTGAAGTGCGCAATGATACGCTCGACGGAGTGCCCAAGCCGCTGCTCTGCCCCGACGAGCTTCTTGTCGAGGACGACATCAGCGACAAGGGAATCAATGAGCTGGTAGTAGTGAGCGAGCGCGGGACCCTCCTCACGGATCAGCAGCAGGTGCTGCATAATCGACAAGAAGTGGTCTTGCGCCTTGTTGTCCGCCGTCTTCGCTCGCAGCGCGTTGTACACATCCTCCGGATTGGCGAGGTCGCGCAGAATCTCTTGGTCGACGCGCTCCTTGATCTTTGCCTCATCATCGTCGATGATTTGCTGCAAGATTTGAAGCTGCTTGTCGATGACCGCGACGCCGAAGGTCTTGCAGTGGGCGATGATACGCGGCAGACCCGCGGCGTCCATCTGCGCACGGTGGTGGACTCGGATATCCAGGTCCTCGATGTTGATCATAATCGCATTGATGAATATAATATTCGCGATCTGGAGGAACGTCAATATACGCCCAGCCTAGGCTATGCGTTGAACACCCACCGTGTACTCGTTTAGAGAGGGGTCAACACCGCCGTGACGCTTGACTTCGTCACTCGCCCCGACGAGCGTGCCCATCTTACCCCTACCAGCGAGCGCACTTTCGAGGGATTTGAACCAGTACGCGTAAGGGTTCCCTGGCTCATTATTGGCTGTACTGAGGGCCTCCAACGCGCTGATTATCAGGTTGTGACACTGGCCGTCGTTGTAGTACTCGAGGAAACATAGCAGTTCTAGCAGCAATTTCCTCGTTTGAAGACTTGGGGTATTCAGGGCTGAGGTAATTTGTGTGAGTATCATAGGATGGTTGAGCGCGTCATTGGCGGCAAACTGGATATGCTGTGAATATATGGATTTGGTGAACTGGACATGTGGTAAATACCTGGTGGTTCAGGATCTGCTTCAGACACTTCGCAATCTCGTACTCCAGGTCAATATCATCCTTGCGTCTGTTGTGGGGCGTTTAGTATACTGCCACAGATTGGATTCTATGTTTGCCGACACCGGGCCATTGACTGGAATGTCTACAAGTGTGGCCGGATACATCCTCCTTCACGCCTAGTAAGCCTCTCGCAAACTTTGCGTTACGATATCGTATTCGTTCTAAGCTATCTCACCGGGAATAGCAAGGGATGGATCAACGGCATACAAGTGCCGACTCGGTTGCAGCATAGAGCGCCGCACAAGACCTGTCTTGGCCAGACAAAACAATGGCTTGTGCGGGATCCCAGCCAATGGCACGGCGTCTCCTCCGTCTCAACGAGGGGGACGCACCTCTGGACGCCTTTCCGACTGATGCTCCGCAATGCTTGCCCCAGTACGGACGTGCCCTGCATCTCGACGAAGTGCCGGAACCAGCTGTAAACGCGTCAAATGTGCATCAATCACGCATTGCAGGGTGGTAGCCTACCTCATCTCCTTACTACGCAGAGACACCTGTAGACTGGAGGCCTGCTTGGTGGTAATTGTTCTGTCCATGAACTTCTTGATATACCACTCGGGCGTGCCTTCGATGAACGCGGCCGCCTGGCCCGTCTCGTTCTGTTTACGAGACTGTTCCTCTCTTCGACGTTCGTCTGCCCAGCGCATCTGCTCGTCATTATAGACAATGTGCCACTTCTGGTCGATAGATAGGTGGGGGATATCTTCTAGGCCTCGCATGCGCATGATGTTCTCGAACAACATCTCGATCTCCTCGTCACTCTCCGGGCGAGGAAAAGAAAAGTCATCGTTCTGTGCGTGTTTGTATAGATTGGAAAGGTGGTGGTGATGTGGGTCGAAGGGAGACATGGAAGGCACTTGGCGAGAGCTCCGAGTGGTATCGGACCGCGTAGTGGCTACCGAGGCACCAGACATGGGGCGCAGCGTACGCTCGCTGGCATCCTGGGCAACAATCGACGCCTGGCGCGGCCTGTTCTTCCGTTTGCCAAAGAGGGTGTCCATGCTAGGAGAACAGCGGGGGCGGGGAACGCGCCCGGGATGAGTGGTTGAGGACCGGACGCGTTAACGAGCTCTGCCAGGTGCGAGAATAAGGTACAGTTGTCGCGAAGGGTTGGTGGGCATCCACAGCTCGTTAGAGACGCATGAGCGGTCGTCGACGGCGAGCACGGCGAGCACGAGGGCGGGGACGGGGCAGAAGATGAGCGTCGTTAGCAGAGAACACCCAGAACGGTCGCAGTCGCCCTCGCCCAGAAAGGCAACCGCCACGCGAGCGCCGCCTGCCGTGCGCCTTGACATCACCGTCCCCTCCAGTCTCCCAAAAACATACGCTCACCCCGTCCTACCCGACACTCACGAACACAGACACGACGGCGACGACACGCTCGAGACGCGATCTCATAATGGCGGCCACCCTGGCCATCGCTAGCTCGGCCATCTCTACCCTATACCGCATTGTAGTCTACCTCTTCCTCGAAGTGGTGCGTCCTCTTCAGCAAACGCCTCTACCCGCTACTCACCGGCGCACTTGCAGGCCCCCATCTCTCACGCAAAGTACGCTATTCCTGCACTATACCTTGCCTATGTCATTGCGTCCCACTACGGCACCCCTGCCTTCTCGGAAATCATCGCGGTCAAGGAGGAGGTCGTAACGATCGAACAAGAAAAGTCCGAGAGCAACGGGGAGGTCGTGACCGACGTTGCTGTTTCGGAAACTACCACGGTAGTCCCTGTTATCGACCCCCCAACGGTGCGCGGCTTACTGCACACCCAATGTCTCGATTCTGACCCCAAGCGTTAGCTCAAGTCCGCCCTCTCCACAATCATATTCTCTGTGCCTTCCCCAGTGCGCGCTCTCCGCAGAGCCAACCTCGCCATAAACACGCTGCTTCTCCTTGCTGCTACGGAATTTGTCTTCTTCCCTTACTTTGACTCCGCAACCGACGTTGTCTATACCCGCGTCGGAGCGCTCTATCCGGATTCTGCCAAAGTCGTTGTCCGCTACCCCGCAGCCAATGCTACAGAGAACCTTGTGCGCATCGCTTGGCGGCAAGCTAATGGAAAGGCCGGCTCCGAGAGTCCCTGGCGGGAAGGCCCAATCGCGAACCTGACGTCAGAGCGCGATTGGGTTCAGACTGTTACCCTGCAGGGACTATGGCCCAACACGCAGTACGAGTGTAGGTAGGCTCGAGGCTCGATAGACACAGTGCTGATCCTGCATACACCACCAGATCGCTTCGAAGACGTCAACAACACGGTGCTTCCCTACCCTGCCACCCCGATCCGCTTCCATACAGCCCCGGATCCTCGTCTTCACAGCGGTTCTCATTTCCGTTTCATTGCTTCGTCTTGCATGACACCGAACTTCCCCTACCTTCCTCTTCAGGGCCGGAGGATTAAGGGATTCGACTTGCTTGCGGAATACCTCTGGCCTGCTCAGCTAGATTCTACTGCTCCCCCTGCTGTTGTGGTCCAGAACGCAACTGAAGCGTCGAATACATCCACCCAGGAATCAGCCATCCCAGCAAATAACACGTCTCCTGGGAATATCACCGTTGCCGCTTCCAACCTTACTGCCTCTGTGGTAGCAGAGCCTCTACCTCCTACGGAATTCATGATCTTCATGGGGGACTTCATCTATGCCGACGTCCCTGCATACTTCGGAGACGACAAGGAAGCGTATCAACGCCTGTACCGCCGCAATTACAACAGCCCGAGCTTCCGGAAGGTCTACGAGCGTCTCCGTATGTCCCTTCCCTGCAGACCAGACATCGAGGAAGCTGACATGTTTGCACCATCAGCCATCATCCACACGTACGACGATCATGAGGTAATATTTGATTGCACACTTCACATTCACGCCCCTGACATATGCTCAGATCATCAACAACTACGCCGGACAGGGTAACACCTCGCTCCCGCCCTTCCAGAACGCTACCAACGCGTTCGAGTTGTATAACGCGGAGGCGAACTACGACCCCATCGACGAGGGACAGTACTACTACGACTTCCGCTACGGAGATGCAGCATTCTTCGTGATGGACACTCGGAAGTATCGCTCCGACATCTTCTCCGACGACCCCTCAACCCACACCATGCTCGGTGACAAGCAGCTTACTGCCCTGTACAACTGGCTTGGAAAGGTCAGTCCGTCCCTGTCCCTCATTCGTCAATCACTAACGCGAGTGGCTGTGCAGGTCAACAACACCGCCGTGTTCAAGTTCGTTGTCTCCTCCGTGCCGTTCACCGCGCTCTGGACGTACGAAGGCGTGATCGACACCTGGGCCGCGTTCCCATCCGAGAAGAGCGCGCTCCTGAGCGCGTTCCAGTCCGTCCCGAACCTCATCGTCCTCTCCGGCGACCGCCACGAGTTCGCCGCGATCGAGTTCGAGAGCGGCGACGCGGGCCACAACGTGCTCGAGATCTCGACGAGCCCGATGAGCATGTTCTACGTGCCGTTCATCCGCACGCTCAAGCCCCGCAGCGAGGAGGTCGTCAACAAGACACGCGAGGAAGTCGTCGTGCTCGAGGACGGCACGCAAGAGGTCGTCAAGTACGTCGAGGAGGTCCCGCGGGAGAAGGTCATCCGCTACATCGCCGAAGGAAACTACAAGTGGTACGTTGCTTCCACACAAGCTACGCTCTCAGACGTGGTGGCTCACGGCATGTCACACAGGGCTACTCTCGAGGTCGACACAAGAGACTACAACCACCCCGTCGTGAGGGTAGAGATCATGATCGACGGCAAGCCTGCCTACCAGTACGTTCTGACAATCCATCGCGGTGGACATGCGTTGATCCATCTCGTCCAGCCTGGAGGTGCTCGGAAAGCCCGTCAAGCTGCAGTCGACGACCGCGCTGGGCTCACTCATGCCCCAGTCGTTCAAGGGGGTGCTCGACCGGATCGGCCTCAAGCCCAACAAGTGGTTCTGACCGAGGAACCCGGCAACAACGCCTGTAGATGCTCACCCCTTACATACTCCAACCTTGTCGTGTATAGGAGTAGATGTTGCACGTTAGACTGTAGCGGAACCGGACCGTTAGCTTTCGCAAGGATGTGTACTGAGGAGTGTATGTTACAGTTAGTCATAACCATTTGCTTATCCCAACATCTGCTTCCTTGAGAACCCTCGCGTGGGCGTGAGTCGTCGACCGTTATACAGTGCGTCGATGCTATATGTCACGACCAGGCAGTACAATGCATGGGGTATATGTAGGCATCGTATGACAGAGGCTCGTCCCAACACAATCAGTAGTGCGACGTCTCCGGCTGGCCCCTAGGCTTTCACCTCGTCGTCATCGATAGTGAGGTCCATCCCCAGCTGATGGTAGATCAAGGCGTTGGCCCTCAGCAAGCCCGCCAACCTCTCTCCAGCACTGAAGAGGTCCACATGCCTCAGCGCCCCGCTTTGCACCCTCCGGGTCACGAAATACCTCACGAGCTCCGCAACGCGCTCGCTCGCCGCAACGTCCAGCAACTCCAGCGTCTCCAGCCTCGCACAAAACGGCTCCTCCTCGAGAGCAACAAACACCTGCTGGAGCGTCTTGTCCCCGAGCGACATGAGCCGGAGCGTCCTCAGTGCCGGCAGGGCCGCGAACGCCTCGAACCAATGCTCCCACGCGACGGCCGTGTCGCGCCCGTACAGCCGCGAGTAGTTCCCGCAGACGACGAGGGTCTCGACGCGCGCGGTGTCAAACGCCCACTGGCCGAGGAAGCGGCGCCCGGGGCGCGGGCCCCAGTGCACGGCGCCGACCTGCAGTGCGGGCACGCAGAACTCGTCCGCGCCGCGGAACGCGCGCAGCGTCAGCTCGAGGTCGTCCCAGATGAGCTCGAGCCGGCGCAGGGAGCCCGCGAACACGTCGAGCGCGCGGGCGGGCTCGTGCGGCACGTTCGGGAACACGTCTTCGAAGTCGTCGACGATGTCGAGGTGTGCGGCGATGGTGATGCTCACGCCTTTCGATGGGGAGAGGGCAGAGAGGAGGGCGGCGATGCCTTGTGGGGGGAAGAGGCGCATGTGGACGGACTTGAGACGGGGCAGGGCGACCTGTCGCGTGCTTCGCTCTTGGTCACCATTGAACGTACCATGAATGCAAAGCATCTCCAGCTGAGGACTGCTCTCTAAGAGAGTAAGGAAGGGGTGGAGCCGAGGAAGATTATGATGCAAAGTGATGCTTCTGAGCGCGTTCGGGCCTTTGGGGATATATAGCAAAGGGACGTTGCACAAGTGCAAGGTGCGCAAAGCAGGCATTTCCTCGAACACAGTAGGCTTCGTCCGCTCGCGCGGCTGTGTGCGTTCGACCCTCCGATGTGACTGGATCTTCTCGATCGAAAGCGACACGAGATTCGGGGCGGCTAGCTTCAAGCGATGGGTCACGAACTCCAAATCAACTGGGGCGGGAACACGGATGTTGAGGCAACGTATGCGGTCGATATGTGAAGTGATGAGCTTGAGACTCGTTTTTACCGGCGTACGGAAGGTAGTCAGCGAGAGGTGAACGGGTAACGTCTTCGAACGTAGCAGGAACGTCTCGATACCGTCCGGATGGTTGAGGGCGATGCGCGTCCACAGACTCGCGGCACCCAGCGCGACACCGCGCCAGTGGGCGCACACATGGCTTATGCGGATGAGGCTCGCGTTTCCTTCCGACGCGGTGAGGACGAAGGTGAATATGGTGGTGAGCAGGTCCGCCGGAAGTCGATTGATGGAGACGACGGAGTTGTGAGCGGACTGAAGTCGAGCAATGTCCGCCATGATGTCGCGCACCCTTGTCCGGCGTTCCACGACTTGCCTCTGTACCGCGTCCATCAAGTCGCCTGTGGTCATGGTCTCGTCGACGGGTGTACCCATGAAGTGGCTGAATTGCCCCTGCGCGATGCTGAGGTCTATGTCCTGCATGCTGCGCAAGTAGGCTTGGTGAGAGGTCAAACCACTGAGCTTCCTGGCAGTCGAGGAAATATCAGGACGGTGTTGGGACGAGGACGAGGTGGTGGTGAGATCTTGAGAGGCGACCAAGACGCGAGCCGCGAGCCTTGCAATGTGCATGTGATCTCGTGAAGCGCGCTTCACGTTACCCGAGCCGGCGGCACGTCATGGACAAAATCGGTTAGGTCCCATCAACTTGGACCCACAGCCAACATCGATGGAACCTGCATGTTGCCAAGCTAGTCTAGACGGCCCTCGGTGCAAGGCGCGCGGGTATGTAGATTCATGTATAGTTGCCATCACAGAATTCAGACCATATCACCGTGGTGGGGCAATCGGGATGCTACTATATGAGAGGGTATATTGCGGAAGGAACGCGTACACACAATTGACAAACCGAGCAACCGCCGAGCACTACTGAGAAAAGCTCGAGTCAATGAGATCCAGAGTTCACCGCCGCAGAGTTCGTAACTACCACCGATGATGGAAATGCCCGACAGGCTCCTGCCTGACTGCTACGTTCCGCCTCCTGCCGAGACGCTCCCGGGGCCGAGTGCCTTCGCTGGTCCCTCCATCCGCTCGAGACCTCTAGAGATGGGAGGGACACCGGTCGCACGAGCCCGCTCAAGCGTTACCTCACGCAAAATGCCTTCGACGTGATTCACACCCAAGTTTTCGGCGATACCGCCGATCGTTGACCCTTGGTCGCAATTCCATCGCCGAGACACAAGGAGAAATATACCGAAGGGGCGCAGCCACGCAACTTCGCCTTTTGCACGATAAAGTGAAGGCGCTATGGCCACCACATGTCAACACCGAGACAATGACGCCACACGACATCTCTCTCACAAGGCTTACAGGGACCTAGACAAAGGTCGTGCACGCGCAAAGAGCCGTTCCAAGCCGTTTACACCTGGGACCGTAACAAGACTGACTATGGTGCCTGTGGGTCAATATGACATGGAGGCTGGCCTAGACGAATTGGTCTACGGCGTCAAGTTCTTGTTGTTGAAGGGAGTATGTAATAAAAGCTGGATTTACTTGTTGTCGTTGAAAGAGATGTAAATGCCTTACTGCGCTTCTTGTCGAAGCATCAGTAATTACCGCTAGCACTCACTCATCTGCACTCACCAAGCGGTCAGAGGTGGCATGTCGCACTCGCCCACCGAGTAAATGACCCAGACGCTTCGTGATGTCACAGAAGAAAGACGGCTTAGAATCGTAGTCACCTCAAATATTGGCACGTAGGCTTGCCTTCTGCTGATGTTGGTTGACGCCTCCGAAGACAGATACTTACCTCCGAGACGTCAGTGGGGAACAAATCCGCTAATTGTCCCTGAGGCACAAGGTATTCGGAGGACGGCTGGTTATTTGCCCCTCTGTATCTGACAGCCTGTCGTGTATTGACGAGTAAAACCAGGCCCAAGCGGAAGATAGAGGTTATGAGCGTTGAGTAGAGAAGACGCCGCCGACTTGTTATGTTTCACCGCCGTCGGTCCCAGCGAGCGGCAGTCGCCGAAAGGAGTAAGATGGCGATCTCGGGCCGGGGAGGCCGGGTGGGCAGGAACGATGAGCCAGAGGCCCGAGCCGGCGGATCAGGGCCACGAAGTTCGCACCATGCGCAATGATCAATCTATTCGCGTGAACGTACCTCCCTGAACTCATCCCATGCCCCCGCAAATGTCGAGGATGCAGATGCCACCGTCTTTCGCCGCACCTCCAAACTTGTATGGGCCGAGGCCAAACTTGGATACGATCATATGCGCACTGCAGACGTCTAATCATCCGCCACCCGGCCGCGGCAGTGGCTGAAAACATTGATATTGATGTGCCTCCCATGTCGAATACCCAAAGTTCCGCAGCGTTTCTCAGCGGCCATCAGGCTGGGCCATGCAACAAACATCGCCCGGCTCGAAGCGCTGCCGAGCATCGTTGCAAGATATGGTCAGTCCCAGGCCGCCGTGTCTGCTGATCACCCCTCTGCCCGGTGCTGGACTGGTACCCTCCCTTCGCGCTTTCCCTTTCTCTCGTACCTTGCCTCTGGCTCTCTGGCTCCTATCTGCCGCTGGCCTGCCACTGTATACCCAATTAGCTCGGCTGCGTCTGCCCACTCGTCGCTCCTTACCCCCTCCTCACGCCCTTCGCCTCACGACGTACATAGCTCCCCGCACACGACATCCGCATCACGTAGGGAATCTCGCCCGTTCGAAGATAGAGAAGACATATCAAGCTCAAGCTCAAGATGACCACCACGAAGCCTGCTTCGGGAACAGGATTCTACGCGCGGTTCGGTGTCGGCGCACCGTTCGACCCCAACCACGACCTCGTCACCTCCCCCGTCTTCTCCCCGCTCGTGCTCGCCATCATCCGGCTCGCACTCGGCTCCTACGCCATCTTCGTCGTCCTCTTCCACCTCATCTGGGACGGCGTCAGGGCGCATAATGCGGACTCGTGAGTGGTCGCTGATCCATGTCATCCTTTAGCAGACTGGGGAAGCCCTGCTGATCGGCGCGCTCGCGCAGCTTCTTCTCGTTCTTCACCCATCTGTCCTACATCGGGCTTGGCGCGTACTACTTGGCCGCGGGCGTACAGACCCTGTGCTATGCGCTGAGAAGAGGGGGCGGATACCCGCTGCAGCGATGGCCCCGACCGCTGCAGTTCTTACACTTGCTCCTCTATTCAACCGTGACAACATACCGTAAGCCGAGCGCAGATCCAGAGCTACGCGCGGGACTCGCTGACATGGGTGTATGCACGCTTCCAGCCCTCGTCGTTACTGTTATCTTCTGGGCGTTACTTTCGGGTCCCAACACTCTCGCCACGCGCTTCGACGGTGAGCGAACCTCCCTGCGCAGCTGAACGCGCCCGTTGATACGAGCACCCTGTAGCATGGGTGAACATGTCGGAGCACGCGCTCAACAGCGCATACGCCCTCTTCGAGATCCTCCTCACCAACATCGGTCCAAGTCCATGGTTGCACCTTCCCCTCTGTATCCTCATGCTCGCCGGCTACCTGGGGGTAGCGTACATCACCCGTGCAACCCAGGGCTTCTACAGTGCGTATCTGCCTACCTACGCTTCTCGCCAACGACACACTCGTGTGACCGCAAGCTGAGAACGGCTGCTGACCTTCGCGCACTTGTCATCTTTGCAGCGTACTCTTTCCTGGATCCGCAAAAGCAGCACGCCAAACTCGCAGCATACATCGTCGGGGTCGGCGTCGCCGAGGTTGTCGCCTTCCTGCTCGCGCGCGGCCTGACGGCGCTCCGGATACGGCTTGTGCGGCGGAGGTCATGGCGGCGGACAAGCTCTGTAGAGGCGCCGCAAGCGATGGACGAGTGGGAGGAGGTCGAGCGGCCGAAGACGCCGATGGTCCAGGTCGTATGATGTCGATGAGCACGACACTTAAGGACAGGCCATGTCTTTGGCACGACAGCTCGGACAGCGGTCGTGGCAGGATCTGCGCTCCGGGCGACGCTGCCGGTCGGCGGTGGAATTCTCCGCGAGATGGAGGCACTGTCGTGTGATACATACAAGGCATATGCCATAGTCCACGAGAGGCGTGTACCATGTACGATACGATGGTCTCTGGGCACAGACATATCGACTGCAAGGAGCACGTGTCGGAGGAGCCTATCGGCGACCCTGCGCCCCTACGGATCGCACCGAGAGGCTACTATCCCCGTTGAATGCGTCCATGCCGACCGTACGGCACGAACCCAAGTCAATTGACTGCATGATTCTTCAAAGGATCGCAGCAACAGGCGAGGACGCGCGCAGTGAGACATGCTTGACCTTGGGCGAGCAAAAGCACAGATTCCAAGTCCGAGAGCACGATCCAGCAGAGCGGAAGATCATGAGCAGTCGAGAAAGGTCTCCAAAGCAAACGGGTGCGGAATAGCAGTCGACAGGGACGGAGATGACCGGGAGAGAGATTCAGAAAGCGACGAGCGTGCCTGAAGCGCCAGACATAAATTCCCCCGAGGGCGAAACGTAAGCTCAAAGCCACCGCCAAGTGGTCGCGCAGCAACATGCATCGGTCGGGGGGCCGCCGTCGCTGGCAAGCTGGCGGCGACGGCAGACAGCGTCGGGCGGGCGCAGGCTGAGGCTCGAGGGGGAGGAGGAGGGCGAAGGCGAGGGCGGAGTGTGAGACGCGCATGCGCAATCGTGCGCACTGCAGCGCAGTGCTCAAGCCCTTTCTCGCAATCGTCCACGACCGCGCCCCTCTCCTCGTCTTCGTCCTCGTTCTTGTCTTCGCCTGCGCTGATCCTCCGCCTATCGGCGACCTCACACCACACGAACACCGCACGCGGAGAGAGTACTCGCATCCAGGGGGAACCGCGGGGAAAAATAGCGACCGCATTTTCCGTATCTGTCTGTTTTTGGTGCGCTCTACAGACGACTATAGCGACCGCGCTGTCCGAAACGGCGAACTGAGCTAAGCTCGAGCTGAGGAGGACTCCGTGACCGTCATACCGCACTGAAGCGGGGCCGCGAAAACACGAAAAAGCTAGAAAATAACAAGCGGACGCGGGTGGGATGCGATGCCGGCCTTCGACCCTGTGCGCGATGCAGTCCTCAACTCTCCCATAACGTCCTCCCTCGCCCTGCCCTCCTCCGCGCGGAGCATGCACATCGACATCGGCCCCGCAACAGAGTCGCCAGCCCCGCCCGGACACGCGTCCCAGCCCCTGTCCGCGACACCTGGCTCGGGCATGTCCATCCTCACCACCCCCTCCTCCTCTGCCTCGGCGACGACCTCCCCCTCTGAACCTAGCCCCGGGGCGGCCGCCGTGAGCCCCCTCACCCGCCGTGCGACGCACCTATCGATGCTGCTCAACTCGGACGCCCCGGCGCCGACGCCCTCGACGCCCATCGGGACCCCGCTCTTCACGCCGGTGACCCCCCGCGCCCCTGCCACGCTCTCGCACCTCCTCCTCCCCGATTCGGACGATGGGCACGACGTTGAGCAGCTTTCGCACTCGACGCCCCTCCGCCGGAGATCGTCCGCGGGGATGTATGACACCGGGTCGTTGGGCGGCGGACGAGAGGCGCGCGAGCCGACGTCGTATTTCACCCATCCTGGAAGCATCAACTCCCGTCCACCCTCCTCTGCGTCTGTATCAACGCCTTCGGCGGCGCCCGTTGGTCCCGTGCGAGCGATGGAACGCCCTGCACAGCGGGAGTTGTCTGGTCTGGCGCTGCCCGGCGGCGGCCCCATGTTCCCTTCGGCGTCCTCGGCGCTTGCGCTGCCAGGAGGCGCGGGCTCCCGGCCTTCGACCGCGAGCGCGAGCTCGGTTGCGGGAGCGAGCACGAGCACCTCCCGCCCATCGAGCTCTAGTGCATCCATGCCTCCCCCGCCACAAGCGCCACAACGCTCCCCCATTGTGTCGACGGCGTCTCTTTCCTCTGCTCCCATGGCACCGCCCTCTCACCTACCACCACCACCACCACCATCTCAATCACAGTCTCAGACGCATATGACGACTCAAATTCAGACGCAACGACCACCACGCCCTCCCTCGCCACGCGCGCCTGTCTCGTCGTCAGCCACACCGACCCCGGCAAGCACCGCGTCCCCTGCCACCCAGAGGCCACCCGCTCCACGCCGGCGATCCAGCTCTGGAGGCGGTTCACAACCACCGCCGCCACGGAAAGAGCCCTCCTCCCTACCATCCAGCCTACCACCGAAACCCATGCCACCCCCACCGTCGTCGTTCAAGCGCAGCGCAATACCATATGCGCCACGCCGAAATACGCCCGCGACGTCGGTGCTCATCCCCCTCTCGCCCGCGGAAATGGAGCGGTATCGAAACTATACGGGTGGGGTGGGGACGATGATCCTCCGCAAACAGAAACGCGTCGAGAACCTGCTCGGCGACGGTCCGCCCACCGTGGACAAGCGTGACCGCGAGGAGGACGGTGCCTCCGAGGAGGGCCCGCGGAAGAAACAGCGAACGGGGGACGTCGCTGTTGTCGTCGAGCATTGTACGTCCTCTCCTTCCCCTGCCCTACCCCCTGCCCCTAGTTGACGTCATGGGTCTACCACCGCCATCCCCATGTACTGACACAACTCTGTTTGCTATGTTTAGACAACGCGCGACCGGATGTGGGCGTCGCGCAGCGACAGGACTCGCCCATCATCGGCCTCAAGAACTTCAATAACTGGGTCAAGAGCGTGCTCATCACCCGCTTCGCGCACCCCGCGCTCGCGGCGTCGCCGAGCGCGCAGCGCAGCGGGTCGCGGATGCGTGGGCGCGTGCTCGACATGGGCTGTGGGAAAGGCGGGGACCTGACGAAATGGGCGAAGGCTAACGTCGCCGAATACGTTGGACTCGGTCCGTGTTCGCTTCCCACCCTCCATGTGCCCTGACATGCTCACCCCTGGCCCCTTCAGATATCGCCACCGTCTCCGTCGACCAGGCCCGGCATCGCCACGCGACGTCGCGCGGGGCTCGCTTCGTCGCGGACTTCTTCGCGCTCGACTGCTACAGCCATGTGCTGTCCGACGCGCTGCCGCCGACGCTGCTCGAGACGCCGTTCGATGTAGTGTCGATGCAGTTTTGCATGCACTATGCGTTCGAGAGCGAGAGGAAGGCGCGGATCATGCTTCAGAACGTGTCGACCTGGCTTCGACCAGGCGGCATCTTCGTCGGCACCATCCCCAACGCCAAGCAGCTCATGTGCGTCGGCCCTCTTTGTCAGCGGCGTCTGCAGGCGGGACTAACCTTCTATGTGCACACAGGGACATGTTGGACAGCCTCGAGCCCGGCACGGACGACCTGTCCTGGGGCAACAAGGTGTACAAGATCCGCTTTGAGGACCGCGAACACCGGCCCATCTTCGGCCACCGCTACTGGTTCTACCTCAAGGATGCGGTCGACGACGTGCCCGAATACGTCGTTCACTGGGACAACTTCGTCGAGTGCGTATCCTTCGTCTTTCGTCCTCGCGCCTGCGCGCATCAACACCCGCACTTAGCTGACCGAACGTCCGTCTTGCGGCGCGCAGGCTAGCGGCGGAATACGGCCTGCACCCGGTCTACAAGGCCGAGTTCCACGAGGTGTTCGACGAGCACCACGATCACGAGGAGTTCGGCCAGCTCCTCGAGCGCATGCACGTCGTCGACCGCAACGGCGAGAGCCAGATGGACGAGGACCAGTGGGAAGCTGCCAGTACGTCCTCTTTCGCTCCTCCACCCCCTCTCGCGAACGGTGCGCTAATCCAGTACACCAGACATCTACATCGGCTTCGCATTCGAGAAGAAGTAGCCGCGATACCCATCTGTAGTCCTTTCCTTTGCCTTTCGTTGGGGAGGGCCTCCCCAGCCGGCCTCGAGCCTTCCCGTCTTGGTTACTCCACCTCACTCGCCTGTCCGCTCTTCCGTCCGTTCTGCACGCTTGCTCTGTCCAGTCCACACGCTTGACCGCACGCACACACCCTGTATCCCTGTATGTTCCACCCAACCCAACCCAACCCGCCCCGTCCGTGCGCTTGTCCCGACTCCCTACTACGCTACAGTCACTACCGACCGCCGATTAGTCCAGTACGCGTAGATTACTAGGTTACTTTGTGTAGTATGTTTCTGCTTTCCCTCTTCCGAATGCTCTCTTCATGATGTCCACGAATCGCGATGATCCTGTTGGCGCATGTAGGACTTGTACAGGTACTCGAGTTGTCCAGTCGATAGTCATCACCCCTGCTGCTGGGTGACATCCAATGTCGTTTATTCATCGCTGTTTCGGTGAGCCTCTAGAGTTGAGCGGCGGGGCGTTCTCCTGCAGTCTCAAGTTGGTCGATCTCCTTGCCCGCCCGTCTGTTGGCCTGTTCAGTAAATACGCTCGGGCATGGTACGCACACGAGGGCCAGTACAGTGTTCCGGCATAGCTTCGTGGGCGGCGTCAACATTTTCGTCAGTGGCCGCTGCAGTTGGATCGGGCTTGAGCCACCACTTTCCGCTACATCTAGGTTCCAGAATTCCAACGTCCAAGGGGGTGCAAACACGGGGCGGCACGTTCACATTCGCGGACCTCTCGCGCGTGAGATCGGGTGCGGAATCTCCGTCCAAGTTTGCGGTAACTGCCGTGGGCGCTGTATTGCAGATCTCAGATCTTGTCCCCCGACAGAGACCGAGATTCGACGACAAACATATGCTCACCGCTGACAACGTCCGTATTGCGCTTGGGTGGGTCGGGTGGTTGCCGTTCAACATACGCACTGACCAAGCTGTGTCAGATGGCAGAGACTGTAAAGCTGCCACCCACTTCAGTTGACCGGCAGGGACGTCCCGCCAACCTTGCTCCCTCCCGTTCCCTGGGATGCCACGGGACCAGCGTCGACAACGAGCAGGGCGTGCACTGGGCGTTCAAAGCGACTATCACGTCGTAAAATTGAAAGGATCCTTGGGCCACGGCCCGCCCCGTCGTCGACGAGGGTGGGACAGTGCCCCCTTCGGTAGCTGCAGGCTGGTGGTTGGCCACGAGTAGGAGGCAACAATGCGCCAGCCAGGCCGCGCGGCACTGTATTGCGTCTTTGAATTGACAGATCCGGTAACTCCAGATACCATCCACTTACCTCCCCCCAAACAGCTCGACGCGGAGGGCCGCGTCATCTGGCCGTACCGCCATCGAGTCGTACGCATTGTCCCTCTCCAGCCTCCATGGCACATCTGCTGGCCTGGACGGAAAGCGGCCTTTGATGTACCAAGAGCAGGCCAGGCTTGGACCCCCTCTTCACGCGCGCGCAGGTTTCATTTCCGCCGAGCTCTGGTGAGCCTTGTGATGAATATTGGGGGGAGTGTCCCTCGTGGCGTCGTTGTCTTGTTTGACAGTCAGTACAGTGGGTCGTGGCGCCTTTGACTCGCGCCTTTGCCAAAGGCATCGTTGCCTAGCTGCGCACTCTGGCGCCATTGTCCCCATCGGGATGGTGGCTAAAGCGGACACACCTATATCAGAACCCAGTATTCGACGGGGTGCTCCCCCTTCCTCAGAACACATCTCCCACTTCCTCAGCTCAGCTCGCTCTACACCCCTCTACTTCGACGCGCTTCACTCGAACGACATGCCTTCCACCACCGTCCGCCTTACCACCACGATCGCCCGTACCGCCTCCGGGAGGGCTCTCGCGATACCCCTCCCCCGACGGCTGGAGCCCGCCGCCGTCCATACCCTCCCGGCGGAACTCCTTATCGAGATTTTCTCTTACCTTAAGGGTCCCCCCGGTCAGAACAAGGACATCATCCAGGCTAGTCACGTGTGCACGCGCTGGTACGACGTAGCCATTTCCGCGAGCGAACTGTGGTGCGCTTTCAAGCTCGACAACATCGAGCAGACCGCGACCTACCTCCAGCGGTCCAATGTGAAGCCGCTGACCGTCAAGCTGGCTCCTCCGACGGTAGAAACGGACATCAAGCCAGTCTTGGAACTTCTGCGGCCTCACGTATATCGGCTCAAGTCTATACTCATCGACTGCTTGCACCGCGGCCACCTGGACGCCGTCATTGGCCAACTGCACGACGACCCTGCTCCGGTGCTGGAGACATTGATCCTCCGGCTCTCGGCGGTAGACGCCATCGACGAAACAGAAGACCACACACCCCTCTTCGGCGGCGTTTTCCCCAACCTGCGGTATCTCGCGGTGTTGCAAATCCCTTACAAGCTCTGGTACGCGCCGGCACCCCTTACTACCCTCCACATCGGCCTCAACGCCCTCCTCCCGATGGACGACCTCACCAGAGTGATTGCCACCTACCAGACGCTCGTCGAGCTGGAGGTGTTAACTCCATGGGCGCCCCCAGACGCGCCGTTCGAGGATCGAACGGACGCGTCAGAGTTCGACATGCCAAATCTCCAGAGGGTGACCCTCGCGGTCGAGCCCGCCATCGCGGCCCACACCCTCCTGTCCGGTCTGCGCATCCCGCCTTCGGCGACGCTCGCGTTGACGCTCAACGTCGACGACGAAGACATATTCCGGATCGCACAGATGCCCTTCGCCCACGGAGCGGGAATGCAGCGGCTGTCCGTCGCGTGGCCCGCCAACGACCAGCTCCACATCCAGGCCTGGAGGTCGCTGACCGCGCCCGCCGGCAGTCCTGCGAACGTCGAGTGCCGCATGTACTACCTCGGCGAAGAGAGGGCGTTCCAGCGGGGCCTGGGGAACGCCCTCGTCGGCACGTCCGAGCTGCGACTTATCGACCTCATCCTCCTCAAGCGGGGCGACGTCGAAGAGCTCAAGTACCTGGGGGCGTACCCGAACCTGGAGGCCCTGCGCGTCGTCGCGCCGCCACTGGAGGTCCTCGGCGGCCTCTGCGACGCGTTGATGCACATGGACGCGGCCGAGGCCAACCAGGACGATGACGGCGACGTATCGATGGTCGGCGACGCGGAGCAGATTGGGTGCTACTGTCCCCGCCTGCACACGCTGATCATCGCCGGCATCGACGCTGACAAGGACGCCGTCAAAGACTTGATGGATGCCATAGTGCTCCAGCGGGCGCAACTGACCGCTACTTCGCCGATTGCCCTGATGGTCTAAGGCCAAGATGGGGAAGCGCAGTGGTATAGCCTGGAGGGTGGGAGCGGTTGGGTGGTTCTCCGCAACGGTTATTTCTCCTGTTCAAATTGGTATTCTTTTCGTACTATGCTGTCCTAATGTATCTCCTTCTCTCCTGTATGCACTCTCACTGTCCTACGCTATGATATATGCTTACTATGACTCGTCTAATGATATGCTGTTGGCTCCCCCAAATTCGAAGCCCGATTGTGAGAGATGAGGCCGACAACTTCTTGTGCCAAAGCCGAGAGTGAAAAATGCCAACATCGACGTCACGGTGGCACTCGTCGGACGAACCGACGGCAGTACTTGGTAATGTGTGTACTGTAAGCCAAAGGCCTCACCGCGCGAGTACGCCGAGCCCCGCTTGTACCGCTCTAGAACCCGTTGTGGTGACGAAGTTCGCGCACGAACAATTCAGATGCATTCCGCTAGTATCATCCTCTCGCCGTGCACACATGCAAACCGTTATGGAACTGAGCAGCGTGAAATGTATACGCTTACAGGAACCTGTCAGCGCCAGCATACGTACTAGTACGACTTTTGACCGACCTTAAATGCCAAGCCCGCCCTCGCCCGACGTTGCTGTTCTGCGGCGAACCTCAGGCCTCAGACTCCGAAGATATTACAAGACTATCACAAGACGACCATTCTCACAACGCTCAGCCGGCTCAGCGCCCACTGAGCGTCAGTGCTGTATACCTCAACGCATTGTGCGGAGAAGGGCGCCAAGACCTCTCACACGATACCAACACAGCATGGGATGTAATAATATATATGCAGGTCTGTATATGCCAGTCAAATGATACTGCGGAGCGAGGAACTGCAGGATCTACCATGCATGCATACATGTGTGCGAGACGATGTGCAAAGTAGTAGTAAGTAGCCGTAGTAGCCGGCCGAAAGTAGTAATCTCGAAGCTGGGGACGACCGCGTACGTACTACGTTGCCGTGTCGGGGAGGTCTATCGAACAGTCGCGGATTTATAACGTATAAAACGTCGCACTCGACACTCGATTCATTCTTTGTTCAGGCTAACTGCAGCTGGGGTAGAAAAAGGGACGATGATCTGCGTGGTCTGGGTCCGGGTCCGGGCCGATGGGATGTACGGATGTATGGGTGTATGGATGTGTATGATGAGGGGAATATGTGCGATGGAGGAGATGAAGATGGATGGAGAAGCGATAATAGATACGGAAAGTGGCAAAACGGGAATCAATCACGAAGATGAAGATGACAATGGGGATGAGAACGAGAAGAGTAATGGAGATGGGGGATGAGGATGGTAGATTGTCCGGGACGCATTCACAACAAGGGGGGAGGGGGTAGTAGAGGGGAGGAGAGATGCGAGAGAGTCCAACAACAAGAGCGCGCACGCGCGTCCACGCGTGTCCCTCCTTCCGCGAGCTCCGCCATTCCGTCGTGAACCTCCTTGTCCACAGCCGATGATGATTCCGAGCCGGGTATGGGCCTAGACAACACAGAGAGGGCGGGTGCGGAAATCGCGCCAAGGGATACGCAGGACAAGACGCCGCAGACGCGGGGAATGGGAAACACGCAGAGGATAGATAAAACACAGGTGAGAACAGGAAGCGAGAACACAGCCAGAGGCAAGATGATGATGACACGGTGAAGAAGAGAGAAAGAGGAAGGGGTAGAGTGGTGTGGAGGGATGTGAGGGATGTAGGGGAATGAAGCAGTGAAAGGTGGAAGAAATCTGCGCGCCGGTCGGGGACCGTCCGTATAGACATACATATATGGAATAACAAATGGTGTGAAGATGAGACCGAGGGAGGCAGGGGAGGGGGATGAAGGCGGAACAGGCGGGATTGAGGACGAGTCGGAGCGGAGACATCAAGGGAGCCATAAGCCGATGCGACACAGCGACCGATTGGAGATGTTGAGAGGGGGGAAATTGAGGTAGGATTTGACGAGGCATGGCATGGGCGTTGACAACCTTGGATTTCTGGCTTTTCCGACGACGACATGAGCGTCATGCACCTTCTCGGCCAAGGCGAGCGTCCAAACGGGAGGCGGTCCAAGGCGCGAGACAGGGGACACGAGAGGCATGCCACGGAGGGCGAAAGGGGGAGAGAGAGGCGATGACGAGACTAGACGAGATGGCGGAAAGAGAGCTTCTGCGCGCGCGAGGGGCGCGGACACGGCATAACGAGAGACATTCCATGAGGCATAGCGGACATGCAACCGCTCGCGCAGGCGGCGAGCGTGACGGCTTTGAGGTTCCATACGTGCGATCATAGCGAGGGGGCGAGTGCTTGCGACGTGGCGGCATACGTCATGCGTCATGATATTCATGAGCGACACAGCGAAGCATGCGACGGCGACCTTCATCTTCTCAAGGCTTGCGAACGGGCTCCGATGTGAGTAGTCTGGGTGTGGTTCAAGCGAAATCGGAAAGCGAAAGCGGCAGGCACTGAAGGAAAGCCCGCGGTCGAAAGAGAAGAAAGGTTCAACAAAGCACTCAGTAGCCCATCGCCATACGCGTCGGCCCGTACGTCTCCGCTCTTGCCAGCGGCGCCCGGCTGATCTTCTTGCCCTTGAACACGACGCCCTTGCTCGGCGGCGGGCAAGGGCTGTCGCCGATGTCCGTATCGTCCCCGTCGCTGTCATGACCACCAGGGCTACCGTCCTCCTGAAGAGTATGCAACCCACCTCTCCTCGTGCGCGCCGCGTTCGCAGCGGCAAAGAGGGAGTTCGGGCCCCCGGTCGGGACCGTGTTGCGCTTGGGCTGGATGCCCTGGACCTGCTGAGCGGCCGAGGTCATGGAGAGCATCTTGCCCTCGCCGTACGCGTACGACTTGGTGCGACCGAACTTGCCCTTGCGGAACTGGTCGAGGTCCTCCTTGCGCGAGGCGGCGTAGTGAGGGTCGTCCATGCGAACGTATGCGCTCGGCTGGCAGCGCGGCGAGCACTCCTGGAAGTACTGCGAGTACCCACCCTCGAGGATGTACACCTCAGGGTAGTGAACCTTGGGGTAGACGTGGTTGTTCATCGCCCTATCCTTGGAACGGAGGTGCTTAGCACTGCGGGCACCCTGTCAGCATCTCGTCGTTTGTGGATTCGTCGGAAGGCACTTACAAAGTCGGGGCTCTCTTAACGCTGAACTCACAGTGGAACACGAGGATCGTCTTCTTGTTCGGGTCGCTGCTCGTCGATGGCATAGGCTTCTTCGCGGACATGCCAAGGAGGAATTCCTCGACTCCTGCCGTTGTGTTGATGTTGATGGCGCCAGGGATGTGGCCGCCGAGGTACTCGTAGTCGAACCGGCAGTCGATCACGTGGAACCTCTCCAGCTTCGAGTCAAACTTGCCGTCAAGCAGGTCGTTGAGCTGCACGCGGCACTGCTCAGCACATAGCCCGGAGGTACCTACACGATATGAGGCTCACCGTCTGGCAGTTGATCCTCATCAAACCGTCCTCGCGCACACGGTGGCAAGGGAGGATCTTGCCCGCCGCCTCGTTGTCACCAAAGCCACCGAGGCCAGGGCCGGCGTTGAGATACTTGCTACGCGGTGTATCCCTCTCTGCGACCGTATGTCCCCTCTCTTCCCGCTCCTCGCTCCTGCGGAGCCCGCGCCCAGAGAGGATCTCGGTGTCGCGCTTCATGAGCGCTGTTGCACCCGTGAGCGGGCGGAAGTCGTCCGTGCCGTCACAGCGACGGATGGTCTTCACCTGCTGCCGCTTCGCGTATGCCTGAGCTGGTGAGCTCATCTCGGGATCCTGATCGAAGCTCGTGTCCTCGCTGGACATGCTGAGCTCGACCATATTAGGGGGTAGCATGGCAGAGAACGCCCGGCGAACGGGGGGTAACCGGGGGCGTTGAGGCTCTTCGCTTGCCTCGTTCTCTGCTGCTGAGGCCACGGGAAACGCCGTCTGAGGGTACGGCGAGCTGGATGATGGCGCCTCGCTAGGCTGGATCATCGCGCTGAGAGCGGGACGGCGGGGGCGCTTCTTGTTAGCGTTGAGCGCGATGGGAGGGGGCATACCGAGGCCAATCCCAGCAGGCTTCTTCTGGTTCGTGAGCAGCGAACTGCTGGCCATGCGCTCCAACTTGTGGACTGTGGGCGACGATTGGGCGGGGGACGACGTGTAGCCGTGATCCTCTTCCTCGAAGAGGTGCTGATGGCTACGACGCAGACTCTTCGAGTCAGGGGAAGAGGAGCGACGCTTCTTCGGAAACGGCTGGCACGGGCTCTCGATGACGCTCGATACAGAAGAGACGTTGGCCGCGTCCTCCAGGCCGTGTTCCTCCCTGGGAGCGAGAGAGTCGAAGAAGAGGTTGTTGAACGACGTCACCGTGGGCGCCGCTGAGAGAGGCGCGGGCGGGCCGAGGGGTGTAGGAACGTCGAAGTTGAACGTGGTGATCGTCGGGGCGGCTGACAGCGGCGGGGCGTTCACGTCGGGCGCGGAGGTGGACGGCGCAAAGTTGAACGACGTATCAACGTCCATTCGATCGGACGGCGACGACGGAATGTCGAGCGGCTGACGATGGTTTGTCAGTCAGGTCCACACAGCGCATTGCTGTCCAGGCTAGCGTAGAGCGATTTGACACTAACCTGGCTGAATGCATTCTCATCTTGAGGAGCCGGACGGGAAGTCGATAACCACTCAGTAGGAAGTGCAGCGCGCTGAAGGCGCTTGGAGCTGCTGTTGCCTGTGCCGGACTTGGACACAGAGAACTGAGAGTTTGAATCTGTCCCGTTGCTCATGTCACGACCGAATAACCGAGCGGCAGTGGTAGCCGCGCGGGGACGGCCGACGAATGGTTTCGACTGGATCGGCTTCACGTCGACCAGCTGCGCAGCGGGCTCCAGCATGCGCGGAGGGGCGGGGGAAATATCCATAGGGACATGGTCGGGGTTCTCGCTTTCGGGCGTGAGGGGTTGAGACGCGCGCACAGGGGAGTTCAGAGACATGGTGGACGCGAAAGAGAGCTCAAGGTCCAGATCCGCGTCGTGCGCGGGCGCGAGGAACTCTTCCCTCTGGGTACGTACGGAAGCATCGCGCTTGGAGTTCTTGTTGCTGAGGAATGATGGAACGGAGAGGTGGCTAGAGTTGAACCGAGAGTTACCGAAGAGAGACATGTGGAATTGACGGTTGAGAACGCGTGTCTTGAGGTCGGATGGGTTTCTCTTCTGCTTCTTGGAGGGACGCGAGGGAGTATCTTGCTCTAGGTCTACAAAATGCCGGCGACGGGGGTTTTGAGGCATGGTGGTGGATGTACAGGGTACAGTACAGCGATCGTACAGAGGTAGTAGATTGACCCAACGGACGCGCGAGGAGACGAAGTGAGCGGTGGGTGACCCGGACCAGGAGATTGTGGGGAGGCAAGGTGGGTGGGGGATGAGCGTGAAGAAGCAAGAGCTTATAAGAAACCGAACACGAACCAAAGGCAGATCTGACCAAAGGCAACGATCGTGGCTAGGTGAAGCTTTGTTACCCGGAAGTCGGAGCGCTGTGGGGAGAGATTAGCATCGGCCAGGACAGGATTGATGGATAGAACGGAAAGGGAAGGGTCGATCAACGCTATTGTCCGCCGAATATACGCGACTGGGGGCTCGAGACGGAACACGGAGGTACAGGGAGGAGATTGTCCGCCCAAAAAGGCAGGCGGCGCGTCAGGGCTATATAGGCGGACCATGAGGGGAGACAAAGGAGCGGGCCACGGGCGCAGGCTCGGCCGCTCCGAGGGCTTTACTTGCGATCGACGCTGCAGGAAGGACACCTGTGCGGGCCTGGATTCCATTGCCCTGTCGACGGGCCACGACTTGTAGGCCTAAGAGGTACGTGCTCCGGCGCATTGCACTATCGCTGATGTGTGTCTCCACTACGGGTGACGCAAGGTACAAGGCGCGCCAGTGCCATGGCGGCTCAGGGGCGTTGGCTTTTTCCAGATCGCTGGCACTTGTACGACAGTATTATGCGCTGTCCGGCGTGCCTTGGACAGGCAGGGACAAGCGAGAGGGTAGCGGGGAAAGAGGTAGGGATACAATGAGAAGAGCAAAAGCGAGACTGACCTTGAAACGAAGGAGCGTGATACGGAGGAGGCCGCGCCTTGAGGGGAGGAAGGAAAGGTCAGCACAGAGGGCGTGGCAGGCGCGAGGGCGCTGAAGAGCGAAGCGGGATTCTCACGCGAAGTGAACCGGGCTGATGAGGTTGCTGTCGGTCGCTGTGTCGGTGCACGCGTCCAGTCGCTGCAGGCCGCGCGCAGGTGAGAGGGCGCGGCTGAAAAGGCAGGGGACGACGTACTGAGGAGAAGAGGGGTCGCCAGGAAGTCGTCGGTCGTCGGTCGTCGTCGGTCGCTGTCCGCCGTCCGCTGCGTGCTTGCCGTCGAGAAAACCAACCGCTTTCGGACGCCCGCCTTTGTTTGCGCGTTGTTTGGCCAGTTCGTGTCCTGACGTAAGCGGCGTATCCGTTCCTCTGTCCGTGACCGTGTCGCTCCCAGTTCAGGGCAGGCGCAGACGCGTCTCGCCCGCCCCACCGCGCGCCGGACGTCATCGTAGTGTAAGTGCTCGTGTCCTCAGTGCTCCCGGCACCGGGCTGTGTGTATATATGCGCCACCATGCCTCCGCCCGCCGCGCAACACACAAGCCATGTCTTCCGGAAAAGTGCTCATCATCCTCTCCGACGCCGACAAGTTCACCGTCCGCAAGCCAGACGGCTCGTCCTCACAAGAGGACACGGGCGTCTTCCTCACAGAGCTCGCCAAACCCCTCGGTCAAATTCTTGATGCCGGCTACGAGGTCGTCGTACGTACTCTGCATTCAACCCCAGAATGTACATGAAGAGACGCTTACATTCTCCCATTCAGTTCGCCTCGCCCTCCGGCAAATCCCCCAGCGTAGACCCGCTCTCCGAGTCACTTCTCGTCTACTTCGGGAACTGGTGGTCCATGCGCAAGGACCAGGAGCTGTTCAAGCGCATGGAGATCGAGAACAACATCCGCAACCCTCGCCCCTTCGCCTCCATTTCCGACGAAGAGCTCAACTCCTTTGCCGGCGTATTCATTCCCGGCGGCCACGCACCCATCACGGACCTAGGCCATAACCCCGAACTCGGCCGCATCCTCCTGCACTTCCATAACCAGCACAAGGCCACAGGTAAGTCTCGCACGCCACGCACAACACCAATGGGCCACCCTCACTCTTTTCCCCGCAGCCGTCATCTGCCACGGCCCGTACGCCCTTCTCTCGACAAAGTATGCCCCGAACTCCCCTGGGTTCGCGTACAAGGGCTACAAGCTCACCTCGTGGTCCGACGCTGAGGAGAAGCTCGTCGAGACTATGAAAGGTGGCGAGATACCCAACAAGGTTGAGTCCACCCTCGCAGCCGAAGGCGCCGAGATGGTCACCACCACCGCGAAGAAAGCGGGAGGTATCACCGTCGATCGCGAGGTTGTGTCTGGCGCGAACCCTATGGCGGCCAATGCGCTCGGGTCCAAGTTTGTCGAGATGCTGAAGACTGATTGAGATGTTTCCGTGTTTCAAACGCGCACCCCTATATCGATAGTACACCTTGTATTCATACTGAGACCTGTAATGTAGTCCTCTTGATGCATTCATACCGACACGTTCGGGAATGCGCTCCTCTTCTTGGTTAGCTCGTGCAGATTCTCCGGGTCCTCCGCGATCCGGTCGAAGCTGGCAGGGACGGTCAGCTGGTACACACAGGTGGCCAACGGCGCACGCACTATACAAACACGCTCTGCAGGTTATCATAGTGATACTCGGGGTAGAATCCCTTGATGGCCTTGACGAGTTCCTCGAAAACGATCTGATCGCACCCGCGTTCAGCACCAGGCGATCGTATGACCTCGTATGACGCCCCTGAGCGGCTCACTCACCGCATAGCCCTTCTCATTCAAATGTAGCCCGTCCGTCAAGAATTCCTCCAACCGCACCTCCTCCCTCCCCGCCGCCTCATACAGCCTCCCCCACAGATCCACGACCGGCACGCCCTCCTCCCTCCCCACCTCCCCCACCGCCTCCGCATAGCGCCTCGTCATCTCGAAGTCGCGATCGTTCTCCCTCGGAGGCACCTTCGCGGCCTGCGCGCGGCCGCGCTGGCCAGTGCTCACCGGGGGCGGCGTCATGAGCACGACGCGCGTCTCGGGCGCGTACCGCGGCGACTCGCGCGCGCGCACCGTCCAGAGCAGGCGGCGGAGGTTCTCCTTGAAGCGCGGGAGCGGGACGTGCTGCGCCTTCGGGGGCGGCGCGGCGTCGTTCGCCCCGAACCAGATCACGAGCAGGCGCACGGTCGGCGCGTGGCCCTTTGCGTCGGCGCGCTCGGCCGCGGTGAGGAAGCATTGCTCGAAGATAGGCAGCGCCCATTCGGTGTTGTACCCGCTGAACCCGCGGTTGAGCACGTCCATCTTGCGATTGTACACGTCTGTAATGAGCGCGCGGACAGAGTCAATGCACGTATCCCACACTCAGAGACTGAGGAAGAGACGCACGCGCGAGTTTCGCCGCGAACCCGTTCATGTCGAACCCGCCCTGGGTGAGTGAGTCTCCCAGAAGCATGATCGCATCTTGCACATGTGCCGCCATTGCCGAGCCTCGGTATGTCGCAGTCGTGAATGTGCTCGAGTCGTCGCTATGGTCGTGGACGGAGAGCGGTAAGCCGCAGACGCGACGCGCGGTGAAGGCGCGCCATCAATTCGGGGAAGCGCGCGTCGGCCCGCCGCGCGAGCTCCTGCGAATTCGAAGCAGGGCGCGCCGTCGGGCGCTTTTCCCTTCGCCGCCGTGACGTTGAAGTCCCGGGGAGACAATGGCGAGAGGATACATCGCGCGGATGCCAGACGTGCGTTTCCAAACTCCGTGCGCGGCCTTGTTAGCTGATCTGTGACCCACAGGCTCGCGGAATCTGAAATCGCACCGCTAGCACCCCGCGAATGGCAGTACAACAATGCCACGACGCCCTGCGCGCGACATGACGCTACCGGACGCCTTCATGGTGGCAGGGATGTGCATATACGCTGTCTGAAGGGCGGTAGCATATGCCACGTGAGCGTTGCGCTACCCCGCGCGCGGCGGGACGGGAGACGGGCGCGCTGGGACCCGCGTCGTGGCCCCTCCGTCGCTAAAGGCCTCGCGGCCAGCCAGAACTGTCAAGAAGTCTGAAAGACGAGCAGTGGCGGCATAAAGGAACGAAGAAAGGACAGGGGGTCCTGGCGAACTGGCCCTACGCGCGCCTCTCGCATAATCAGTCACCCTCCGGCTACGCGAGCATCGCTCAAGCGCGTCAAAACGGGCAACGAGCGCGTCCACAGGTTCAACACCTCACTCTGCTCCTTACCACCACGACCTCACATTTCTCCTGTGGTGCACGACCCTTCCTCCTCCGCTGCCGCGTAAGTTTCTAGTGTGTCTCAGCGGGGAAATTGTGTTGCTCATCCTTGGGCAGCCCAATCCGACTGTCTCTCCCTCCCCTTCCCTGCCCCCACCATCGACACAACACCTTCATCTTCTCCGTATATAACCACCCAAGACCATACACGATACACATGGAGGCTGTTAGCAGCCAACTGATGTCTCATATCCTCGACCGCCTGCCAGTGCTCCGGGCAGCCTACAACGCCGAGAGGCCAATCAACAGGCTGCCGTTGGAGATCAAGACGGAGGTGTTCATGGCGTTCCTCGAGGAGATTCCAACCAACAGGAAGCTTTCTGCACTCATTCTTCTCTGCTACGTGTGCCGGCAGTGGCAGGACATCATCTTGGGCTGTCCTGTCTTCCACACGAGGTTCGAATTGGCAAACCCGACTCTCACGCACAAGTTCCTCGGCCTTTCTGGCATTCTCCCCTTGACGATATCCCTCGTACAGCCCCACGCCCGCTCAGAGAACGCCCGCTCAAACGCGCAAGCCCTTCGTCCCCACTTGGGTCGAGTACAGACATTGTCAATCGCCGCTCCTTCCGGCGAGCTCGTCGAAGACGTCCTGGGCTGGCTGGAGGAGCTACAGAGCCGCGTGCTCACTACACTCACCCTTCATAAGGACGGGCAGGACCACATCGCGACCCTTCCTCTTACATTCCCCCGGACGCACGTTCAGGCGTTGTCCGGTCTGCAGTCGCTCCATCTCTACAACATCGCCATCGACGACATCTTGTTAGCGCCGCCAGTCGAGTACAACCTCCGGCGCCTCATATTGATGTTCAACGACCAAAACATCCCGCCCTGCTGCTCGGCACTCATCTCTCTGGTTACCCAATGTCCCCTCCTGGAGGTGCTCGTTCTGAGCTCGCGGGGTCGCATCTCGTGTACGGAGGGCGACCATGACCTAGCCGGCCGTCGTTTGGCTCACTTGAAAGCGATCACCTTCGCGGCCTCCGGCTTCAAGGCGCTCGTCCATCTGCTTGACAGTGTCCACGGCCACACCATCGATGGTCTTTCGCTCCAGGCGTCCTTCCCGCTCAACGACCGACACGTCGCGGAGCTGTTCGTCAATCCACAGGATTTCGCTCCATACCGACTTGTCGCGCCCAGGGGTCTACGCACGCTTCACGTGAGCCGCACCGGAACAATTATCCATATCGAAGGATGGTACGGTGTTTGCGCCAAGGCATCGGGCGAGCCCGCGTTCAAGATGGACATCAACCTACAGCAGGCAAATGACAGCGGTGTGGACGAGGGACAGCTCTGGACGTGGCCCTTGGCAGACCTCTCTCAGGTGGAGGTGGTCCACTTCCTCTCCCATAAAGCGATGCCGACATCCTTGGTCCAATGGATAGGCCTCTTGGTGGACCTGCCCGAGCTCAAGGAGCTCGTCTTGGATGGAACACTGCCGCCGATCACCCGCACGCTCTTGTATGCGCTTAGGGCGGCCGCCCGACAGGCACCCTCGGTCCCAGAGCCTGACCTTCAGGCCGTGCAGAACCCCGACTGTTGCCCGCACCTCGAGCGAGTTGCGCTCCTGGGGGGGAAGAGGCCCCGGGGCTTCAAGCGCAATGTGCGCAAGGCTCTCGTCGCACGTTACGAGGCCCGAGCATCAACCCCCGAGATCGAGATCATGCGCTGCCCGGCACCACAGCCCGGAACGCGTGGGCGGCGCTCGAACTCCCAGCCGGTCTAAAGGATCTGGACGACCTGAACAGTTTTTCATCTTCTCACACCATCACCAACACCTGACGCCGTTTACGCTCCCCATTCTCATGGACGCACATCCCCTCCTTTTACTGTACCCCCCACCATGCCGCTCATTCCTATATCCCCTCATGTTCCTCTATCTCTGTTGCTGCGATCTCCTCTCTGACTCTCTATCTCCTCCTGACATCATAGCGCGGCATCGCCTTAATGGCACCAGCCCGCGACTCTACCACACTCCTTCATTCCCCCATCTCTCGACCGCTCCCATGTAGCATAGACCCTTCACCCTCTGTAGCATAGCTCGCATCCCGTTCCCCCACATTGGATACTGGATACTGGTCACTCGTACATACATTGGAATATCAGAATGATTGAACACTCAGCCGACGGCGGAGGGCGCACTCTGTACAAGACTTGGACGCGGGCGTGCTTGGGGCAAGCGCGCGAACGTGGTCGGAAGCCCACTTTGGCGCTCAAGGAACCTGATCTGGCGTCCGGTGTGCGGTGGCGATGATGCTGATGGCTACGTTGCAAGTTCGCTGGCAGGATGAGAGTGAACACGCCTCGTATCTCATCGATGCCACCCCCGCCCTCAGCCTTCGCTTTCAAGCGCCAATTTACCAAAGGCAATTTCGGAAAAGAGCATCGACGGCGTGTGAGTCTAGGCCCCCGCCCGCTGCGTCTACTCTCAGAGTTCAGACACCACTCACTAGGCCTGCGGTGCTCATCAGCATGCTACGAGAGTTGTATACCATGATATTGTCGTTCTGAATATGAGCTTGGGCATTGAAAGTCTTATGCTATCTCCAATCGTGGGTGGTAACCCGATACACCACCAGTACTTTTCGTGCTTTGAGCGACAAGCGCGCGTGATCTAATCCCCGCTGGTTTGTGTCGTGCGCAGGACCAGGACCCCTGGTAAGTCGCTCTGGGACACAGATGAAAACTGCAGCCAGCTTGCGTGTGAGCTTTCCAAATCCTTTTGGATGGCGGTGGTACAAAAGCAGAGAACGTGTGCCACACGCGTTGTGAGACTGACCGGCCCATGCCGTCGCGTGCGGTCCGCCGCCTCTTGGAGATATAACTGATTGGCACCTGGCGCGCATGAGAATGGTGCGTTGCACTAGTGAAACAAGTCTATCCGCCATTGACTAACCACGAGACACAGGAATGAAAGCTATTCTCAACGCGAACTCCGTCCCAGCCGTCCCAGATCCACGGCATGTTTGCTGCGGTTGAAGCAAAGCGGGGATTGGACAATAGTCTTTGAGAATGTGATTGAGCCAGACTGGATCCGCTGGTGTGGCCATCCTCGGCCGTACTCCGGGCTCGGCGCCTTGCAAGCCACAAATCCGTCGCCGTCTCTCACCTCAACCACAGCCATCGCAATCGAAGTAGCCCAAACCATCTCTGCACGTACGGCGTGAGTTGTCGATCTGCCTTAGATACCCTACCTCCCACTACTGACCCTCTTCGTTGTGACCTACTTGCGACAGGCGCGCCCTTCCAACCCTGCTCAGAACGACGTCGCGCTGCCCTCGAAGTGGTGAACGCGAAATGGATTCAGCATCAACAGTACTTTCCGACCTCCCTGCACGACCTATACCCCTTCGCATCCTACGCGCAAGAGACCGCAATGCCCGGCAGCCAGTGAACAAGCTGCCGGTTGAAACACTGACAGAAATCTTCGCGATCGCGGTAGACCGTTGCTTTCCAGGCGAAGCGGAGCGACTTCTGTACGCGCTCTACCGTGTATGCACCCACTGGCGCGACGTCCTCAATAACTGCCCGCTGCTGTATCGGTCTTTCCAAGCCACGCATATCGCACTAATGAAGTGGCACCTGAAGCGCTCCGGCACGCTGCCCATCGACGTCCATGTCAAGCAGCCCAACTCGGATGCAGTGGACGCCCCCAGAGAGCCCATCGTCTCTCCTCTCCTCGATCATCTCCACAGGGTTCGTACTCTGTCGTACATGGTACCCGACAGTTCTTGGGAGTCGGCACAGAACCTTCTCGAGACCTTGGAGAAGCTCCCGGACCGGGTACTCTCTGTCCTCGAACTCAGCGCCGAAGAGTGCTCGCAGGAGGCTCCTCTTGATCCATACTCCTGCAAGAAGACGTTTTCGGGATTGACGTCCCTGACTCTCTCAGACGTTGCTCTCTCCGTTCCCTATCCTACACAGGGGATATCGGATCCTCAACAGCAGTTCAGATTTGACAACCTCCGCCATCTGGACCTGTCATTCAACAAGCATGAAGCCCCGCCGCCGACAAGTGCGGTCATCATTCGGCTTCTTGCGAGCTGCCCAAATCTGTACTCCTTCTCTATTTCCTCCGATATCGCCGTAGAATTCCGCGTCGAAGAAAATCCACCAACACGGCCCTCTGGAAACCTGGAAGAACTCTATAACAGTAAACCCAAACTGAAATACTCACTGGATAGAAATAGAGGTGAGGATAAGGATGAGGATAAGGAAGGCTTGTTAGGCCAGAGGTAGTTGGGCTTAGACAATAAGTGGATTAGTCTGAGGGGGACCCCCTCAGGTAGCCGGCTTATATACATGTAGGTCAGTCCCCCCGGGGACCGGGGTGAGACCCCTGGTACTCTAGGTGACTAAGCTAGCAGCCGGACCGGTATGGGACCGGCTGAGTAATGACCGGGTCCGGGACCAACTGAGCCGGATCCGGGACCGGGCTCAGCTGAGCCAGGGCCGGGTCCGGGTACGTCTGAGCCGGGACCGGCTAAGTCCGAGCCGGGACCGGCTGAGTAATAGTCGGGCATGCCCTCTGCCCAACTGGGCACGGACCAATGGGAAACACTACATTATAAGACAATTATCCAGAACCTTCCACCGGGGCCCAGGCCGGGATTCCAGCCGTAGAACTATCCAGAACTTCTCCCAAAGGGGCAAAAAGTGACACAAAAGGCGATAATAATCAATTAAGTACAGAAATAGGTAAAGTATGGTGATTTACGTCTAACTTCGGTAAATAGGCGCCGTAATGGCGCGGGAACGGTTCGAAAACTGTGACAGTACCCCCTCTTCTAACTTCGAGCTCTGACGAGAAGCAGGGCCTTAGGATTCGGACACACTGCGTACAGCGTGAGGGTGAGCCTCATGAAACTCTTTGACTAAGTCTTGACAGTGAGTGAGGTTCTTCACTGGTTCCCAAGAGTCGTCTTCCGGCCCATAGCCCTTCCATCGGATCAGATATTGGAGCTGTCGTCGGTAGCGTCGGGAGTCAAGGATGGCCTCGACTTCGAACTCTTCATGTCCATCAATAAACACCGACTCTGGTGGGGCCACTTTCTGGCCTGGAATCTGTGGATCATGATACAGCACTAGTTTGCTGGCATGGAAGACTGGGTGAATCTTAGTCATCCTTGCGGGCCATTCCACTTTGAACGTGACTGGCGACAGTTTTTCAACTATCTTGAAGGGTCCTGCATACCGAGCATTAAGCTTGCGGGCCGTGGTTTGGTAGTCCCGAAGATCTAAGAGGACTTTATCTCCCACTTTGAAAGGGACCTTCTGGACTCCTTGGTCGTAATACCACTTCATCCGCTCTGCTGCTAAGGCTAGTGCTGCTTTTGCTTGATCCTGGGCTTGTTGTCTCCTCCATGCAATATCGCTAAGGTCTGTCGAGGTTGGCTCCTTTCGGAGTGTTGGACCTGCCCGTGGGTGTCGACCATATTCCAAGAAGAATGGACTCTCCTTAGTTCCTTCATGAGCAGCGTTATTGTATGCGAACTCTGCTGCACTAAGGAGCCTAGACCAATTAGCCTTTTGATAGTCCACATAGCATCGAAGGAACTGCTCTAGTGTTTGGTTGACCCTTTCGGTCTGGCCATCCGTTTGGGGATGGTATGTGGTGGACATTGATGATTCTATTCCCAAGAGTTTGCACCATTCCTGAAACAGTGCAGCCGCAAATTGTGTGCCTCTATCAGAGATGATCTGGAGCGGCAGGCCGTGCAAAGGCCATATTCTGTCGTATAGGAGTTCCGCTAGATCCTTTGCAGCAAACTCATTTCTAATGGGGAAGAAATGGGCTCGTTTTGTTAACCGGTCCACCACCACACATATGGCAGTATACCCATACGACTCAGGTAACTGGGTAATCAGGTCGACAGTGATGATCTCCCATGGTCCTTGCGGGACCGGGTTGGGCTGAAGTGGTCCATACGGCTGCTGCGGACGATTCTTCATCCGTTGACAAGTATCGCAACCTGTGACATACTTCTTTACGAAGATGGACATGCCTGGCCACCAGTAATTCCGTGAGACGAGTTCGTAGGTTTTCCACCTTCCCGGATGTCCTGCTGAGGGTATGTCATGATGCATCTGAACCACCCGTCTTCGAAGGTCGTCGCTTTCGCTTCTTGGGATGTAGACTTTGCCTCGGTACAGCAAAAGTCCGTTCTCATAGTTCCAGTCTTCTAACGACTTCTTGAACTCTCTAGGCCCGGACTTCAGCAGTTGCTTATAGTCCTTGGTGACTTCGTCCTGTAGCAATGCTTCTTTGACTTCCCTTAGGAGTGTGTCATCGTTGATAGGCGACTCATGAGAGGAATCGATAGCATGGATCGCAAAAAACTCAGGTTTGAGAAGAATTTGATCCCGATTATCGAATTCCACCCCCTCCTCATGGTCTGGCCTCCTGGACAGAGGGTCAGCAGTAAGCATTGTCTTGCCTGGCTTGTGGTGTAGTGCAAAGTTGAAACGCGTGAGGTACAGAGCCCATCTCGCCTGTCTCCTTGTCAACTTTTGGGCAGTCTTGAAATAGGTCAAATTTTGATGATCAGACCATATTTCAACCTTTTCCGGATGTCCCTCCAGATGGTGCCTATATTCCTCGAGAGCTCGTATAATTGCAAGCATCTCCTTGTCGTAAATCTCGTAGTTCCGTTCATGGACGTTGAGCGACTTGGAATAAAAGGCGACTGGGTGCCACAACTTGTCAGTTGGGTCAAGCTGGGACAAGACTGCTCCAGTGGCAAAGTCACTGGCATCTGTCTCCAGCCGGAAAGGGTTTATATCATCCGGAATTCGCAGCACAGGGGCAGAGGTAAAAGCCTTTTTCAGGCTATTGAACGCTTGTTCCTGTTCCTCGCCCCAAACCCAAGGTTGATCTTTCTTGGTCAATGAAGTGAGCGGCTTGGCGTGTTTGGCAAAGTCCTTGATAAACCTCCGGTAGAAGTTTGCAAAGCCAAGAAAGGCTTGGACTTGCTTGACCTTGGTAGGTCGTGGCCAATCAGTCACGCCCGAGACCTTCTTGGGGTCCATCGAAATATTCCCTTTTGAGATAATCATGCCAAGATATTCAATGCTTTGTTGTTCAAACAAGCACTTCTCTGGCTTGGCGAATAAATCATTATCTCGCAGCCTTCTTAGAACCTCCCGTGTGATGACTCGATGCTGACGGATATCATTCGTAAAGATTAGAATGTCATCAAGGTGCACTATTACGTGTCCATCTCTTATGAGATCACCGAGTATATCATTCATCATTGCCTGGAAGGTGGCTGGGGCATTGGAAAAACCGAAGTACATCACAGTTGCTTCAAACAACCCTCGGTGTGTGATGAAGGCTGTTTTCCACTCGTCACCCTCTCGGATGCGAACATTGTTATATCCCCATCGCAAGTCGATTTTTGTAAAGATCGACGCCTGGCTGAGCGAATCAACCAAGTCTGCGATCCGGGGAATGGGATAGCGATTCTTGACTGTGATTTCATTCAGTTTTCGGTAATCTACCACCAGCCGCAGACTCCCATCTTTCTTTTTAACAAAGAAAACAGGAGCTGCTATAGGGCTTTTGGATTTCCGAATGTACCCTTTTCGGGTCTCCTCATTGATCCATTCATCCAAGGAATTTCGTTCCTTTAGAGACATGGGATATAGTTTGGCCGGCCGAGGGAGCGGAGCTCCCTCCTGGAGGTCAATGCCATGGTCATATGGCTTGCGCACCGGCATTCGCTCTGACTGCTTCTTCGAGAAGACATCTCCAAACTCGTGCAGGTGGTCTGGGACCAAAGTTTTCCAGTCACGAGTGTCGTCTTCCTCAACCTCCTCGAGATCTTTGGCAAGAATATCTGCGGTCAACCGTGCTATCTCCAGGTCCTCTGGGTCTCCTGTAGAGATCCAGTTGATGTGTGGATTTTCGATGCACTCCTCTCCTAATTCGTCCAGCGGAGTGATCAAGGGATCCTCCCTTAGTAGCTGAAGCTCGTCGGCTTCTTCTCCAGCCACATGGTTTCTTTTACGAGCTCTTGGGGCACAGCTCTCAGGGCACCTGGTAAACCTCCATTCGCCGCGTTCCCAGTCAATCTCAGGGTTGTGTTTGCGTAAATACGTATACCCTAAGATCATGTCTTTGTTTCCCAGGTCTGCAACAAGTACCTGGTGGGTCGACTTATGAGATCCAATCTCAATGTAGGAACGGATAGCCTGAGTGATTTTCCCGTCTTTATTAGCGGTACCATCAGCATTATAAACGTCGTATGGAGTTGCCAACTTATTAGTGACCAGGTGATTCTTTTCGACAACCGATTTGTTGATGAAAGTTGTCGTGGCCCCTGAGTCTACCAGAGCTTCGACCTGCACTTTTCTACCATAAACCCAAAGTGTCACGGGCAAATTGAATGAATTCCTGTTGCGAGAAGTGGATAATACAGGATTGTCCGTGCTACTACTATTAACACTAAGAGTGTTAATACCGACGTTGGGCTCATTGTTCTCTGCTACATGTTCGCAGGTAGTCACATGTAGCGTGTGAGAAAATCCGAGCTTGTTGAGGCCCGAGCCTTGCCTTTTTCAGACCAGCCGGGACGAGACTGAGGTTCATCTCCCTCAGTCAAGGTTGATTTGTCATCAACGTCCTCTTGCTCAATTCTCGCAGTGGATATGGACGCTGAGGCCTTGGGGGGTTCGTCCTCGTTGTCCGTGACTTCGACTTCGATAATACGTGTCCTTTTTACCTTGCCAGGCTTGGACGACGTTGCTTCGCTCCCTCCAGTCTTCTGGTCACTTCCTTTAGACTGGCTGTGGTACCTGGTCTTCTTGTCGGCATTCTTGACCAGGTGGAAGCAGTCATCTGTGTTATGAGTCTTACTCTTACAGATGTGGCAGAAGCGATGCTTTTTCTCTGTGGTCGTTGTATTGACCTGTTTGCCATTTTTGCCCTTGCCCTTCGACTTTTCAGCCGAGTCAATGTCCATCGGGGTATGCCCACTGTTGTCCGAACCACTCTTGCTAAAGACTGTGCCGCGTGTCTTTTCTGGGTTAAGCTCCCTATAAAAGTCCAGCAACATGTCGAGGAACTCGGTCCACTTTTTGGGAACATTACTTCCTCTAGTTCCGACCAGAGCAATCCGCATGTCGCGGCTGACGACCTCACGAAGCTTATCAATGAGAAGCTCGTCGTCATACCCAGTAAGACGTCCAAGAGTACGGAACCTTTCCGCATACTTGATAAAGTCCTTGGCAGCCAAGTCCTTATTGTTGAAGAGGGCTGTGATCTCCTTCTTGGCCCCTTCCTTGTCGTCCCGTTGCCCATAGATCTGTGCGAGCTCATCCATGAACGCATCCCACGTTCCAAGGTCTTGGCCTCTTCCCACACGATCATAATACGATGCCATATACTTGTGCGCTGGGCCTTGAAGACGGGACAGAGCCGTAACGATTTTCTGCCTGTCGGTCGTAATTCCCTCGTGGGCGCACCATAAGCTGATCAGGTTACGCCACTCTTCCAACTTAATTTTATCATCAGAGCCCTTGAAAATCGGTGGTTCACCAATTTTGGGTTGGCGGGAGCCTCCCCCAGTTGACGCCGGCAAGGCATCAACTTGCTGCTTATAGGATTCAACAAGGGCCTGCTGGTTTTGCACCAGAGTTGTAAGAGTTGCCACTTGGGTTGTCAAATGACCGACATGTTGCACTAAGTTTGCAAAGTTCGCATCCATGTGCTGAGCCATTTCGGCTGTTAAGGTACGAGCATATTCAGGAATATGCTCCTCCACCAGCTGGACTGCATTCCGAGTTGCAACTGCAATATCTTCGTCCGATTCTGCTGAAAGTCCATTGGCAACAAAGGCATTGATTTTTTCAGGGGCAAGAGGCTGGAACGTAGTGACAGGGATAAATGGTGTGTAGCTCATTGCTAACATCAAAGTGTGTTAGTACTTTGGATCCTAAGGCAAAAAGGTAAAAGGAAAAATCTAATGCCTATCTAAGGTACCGTAGTTGAAAGAAAGGTTCAAGGCATCAATCTCCTTGCAAATCTCCGGGAGACGCCGATGAAGTTTCTTGAAAGAGATCCGCCCAATGGCCCTAAGCTGCTTCTTAAGAAGCCTCCACTCCTTGTTTGTCATCTTTGAAGCCCTTTCCTCCAAGTTCACCCAGAGCTCATTGAACTCCCTACCCCACACCTTGATTTTCTCCTTCGCCTCCTCCGGAATCCGGTCATCCGCGATAGCCTTCTCCACGAATGGAGTGAGCCGGTCGACAGTAGGCTTGAAAAGGGCCTCGTATTCCTTGATGCGGTAGATGATCTTGGTCTTCCTGAAGCGAAGGTTTTGGGGCAGAGACTTGTACTCGTTCAGCGACGGAGGGTTTTGAAGGCGCTCGATGAGGGGTTGGTAAGGGCCAGAGATCCGATCGATGAGCGGCAGCGAGGACTGGGGCTCAGCCTTGCGGGTGGCGACCCACTCTTCGTGGCGCTGACGAAGGGCTTTGATGTCTTCTTCAGCCTTCCTCGCACGCTCCGGATCGAAGGGTCGTGGTGTGACGACAACCGGTGGGCCGTGAAGCCTCTGGCGGCGAAGTCTTGGCACCTTGTACTCACGCAGAGGCCGAAGGAGTATGCACTGGTAAATACCAAGTGGTTCCTCCTTGGCAATGACCTTGCGGTCGCGTGAGATCCTGGGCATGGCTAGCAGAGAACAGTTAGCAGCTTGTCAGCTGGTCCTTATCAGGACAAAAACATAAACTTCAAAAAAGGGGAGATGGTTGGGTCTTGAAAGTGGTGTAGGGCTTGAATCTCAGTTACGGCACCACTCCGCACTGCAAATGGGAAAATAAAAGGTGAGAGGGTGTTACACCCTTCTCTGATCTGTCCAACCCTGGTTACCCGTCTACAAGTCAAAGACTCTCATGGGAAACACCTAAGTGTTCATTCCAAGGTTGTTACCCATAGGGTGACAGATTCCCCTTACGCCTAGGGTCCGGCATAAAAGAAACAACCAAATTATATAACCAGCAATTAAGCCAGCTATACAACAAGGTGTTCTTTATAAGTGACTGATGCTTGGCAGCAACAGCACTTTTGCCCCCAGATCCCAATAAGTACTGATGCTTGACAGCAACAGCACTGAAGCCCCCAGAACCCACAAATAATAATAAAAGTAATATGGAAATAAACACCAACACAACCCCCAATAAAAGCGAAAAATAAATGCAAGAGGCTTTGGCAAGCCTGGTGCAATAAGGGAAGACTAATCCAAATATAACAGTAAACCCAAACTGAAATACTCACTGGATAGAAATAGAGGTGAGGATAAGGATGAGGATAAGGAAGGCTTGTTAGGCCAGAGGTAGTTGGGCTTAGACAATAAGTGGATTAGTCTGAGGGGGACCCCCTCAGGTAGCCGGCTTATATACATGTAGGTCAGTCCCCCCGGGGACCGGGGTGAGACCCCTGGTACTCTAGGTGACTAAGCTAGCAGCCGGACCGGTATGGGACCGGCTGAGTAATGACCGGGTCCGGGACCAACTGAGCCGGATCCGGGACCGGGCTCAGCTGAGCCAGGGCCGGGTCCGGGTACGTCTGAGCCGGGACCGGCTAAGTCCGAGCCGGGACCGGCTGAGTAATAGTCGGGCATGCCCTCTGCCCAACTGGGCACGGACCAATGGGAAACACTACATTATAAGACAATTATCCAGAACCTTCCACCGGGGCCCAGGCCGGGATTCCAGCCGTAGAACTATCCAGAACTTCTCCCAAAGGGGCAAAAAGTGACACAAAAGGCGATAATAATCAATTAAGTACAGAAATAGGTAAAGTATGGTGATTTACGTCTAACTTCGGTAAATAGGCGCCGTAATGGCGCGGGAACGGTTCGAAAACTGTGACAAACTCACATTCAACTGCAACGGCGTCAAGGCGCTCTGCCATATTATGCGCCACATCCAACCACACTCTACATGCTCGCCTTCATTTGACGTCATGATCGATTCGAATGACGAACATATCAGATATCTACTGGACCACCACGGTGCCCCACGTTCTCCCGAAGCCGACGAGATGTACAGGCTTCCCTGGCCCCTCGGATGGAAACACCTAGCCTTGCTGCGCGACTCAGGGTTGCATCCGGGCACGACGGTCGCCAGCATTCACGGTTGGCTCGACTCAGACCGTCATGGAACCCGAAAGTCGGCCGACTTCCACATGATGGTCATAGAGCGAGGGTCGATTGATTACACCGCGCTTTCGTTCTTCCCCATCAAAGGGCTCTCTTCGGTCGAAACACTCTCGTTGAATGCGAATTCAGCACCGCATACGAAGGCGCTTTGGATCAGAACTCTCAAGGAACTTCCGGGCTTGAAGGAGATCTATATCGACTGCGCAGGCAACGAAGACCTGAAAATCCGGGTCCTGTGCTCTGTGCTGAAGGCCACGCCTCCCCCGTCCTTCCCTTCGCAAACCATGCTCGGCGACCGCCCACTGTACTGCCCAAAGCTCGAACGGATCGTCCTCATGAATACCGCAGCGCCAACGCTGAGATCAATCCGCAAGATACAGTCCGCCGCGAACGTGCGCCTCGGGGCAGGCGGGCCAGCGATCAAGGTATTATACCCCGGGTCTCTTCGCCTACAAGACGTGGTGAAACTGCTCCTGCAACCACACCTGCGCGATGGCAATGGCCTTCTCTCCCGTGCGCTGACGATTTCTCCGAATGGCGGCGCAAACCATCCGAATGCGCCTGATCGACTTTAACCCGCAAGCGGTTATGCTCATACTCGCACCGCGCGTATCCATTTGCGGTTGCGACTTGTGACCCCGAGCGCGGGCCTTTGTACCATATCACCCAAGAGGAAGAACAAGGCGAGCCGAAGAGCCTCCAAGGAACTTGCGAACGCAGATGTAGTCCGGGAAGGGGAGCGGGCCGAGCCGCTAGCACCGGTGGGCGTAAGTCGTGACCGGGCGGCGATTCATTTGGACTTTCGCGGTGAGCGAGGCTTGGTAGGGACTGTGGCAGTGGGCTCACGACGTACGGTGTACGATGTAGTTCGCTGCTTTAGGGAGGCGCTCAGTTGTATCATATTGTCAATCGCGTGTATCATACCATTTCCATTCGCAGCTGCTTCGATATACTCTGCCATTGTGAACGGCCAGACTCGCTCACTACAGAATCCACGTAGTGCTACATGCTGGCAACCGGTATGTTTCCCTGTGTAGCGTGGGCGCCGAGGCCCAAGTGTTACGTCCGTACGCACCTGCAACCCTCCCGGACTCGGTCGACAGACTGCTTGAGACGACCGGCGGCGCAGCAATTCCCCACGATTCCGCGACAACCCCTCGCTCCATGCAAAGCTAAACTCGACCTTCACCTTTTCCCCTCATCTCTGCCCGGGGATCAGAGACAGGAAGAGATCGTCCGACGTCCCGCCCCGACGCAGTAGACGTAGGATTGGTTGGTGATCTCGACACGGGTACGTACTGATTTTCGTCCACACTCTATCACCTCGATCTCGCCATACCAGAACTCCAGCATGGAAGCCCCGGACGCGACCTGCAACGTACTGGAATCCATAGCTCAGGAATAAAGCAGATTGACGACGTCGGGCGATGCGTTCTCTTGTGCACGAGCGTGCTAGCCTCGGGCGATACCGCAACACGTTCGCGCGCATCCTTCGCTTACCCCGAGAGCGCTCTGAAGATATCCAGATAGTCGTCCGCAAAACCCACGTCTGTTCACTGTGGCGCTACGTCGCGCTCAACGCCCCGCAACTATCCTTCTACCGTCTGAACGTCGTCGACGCGTGCGACGGACGCTCCGGGAGGGTGCCCCTCGCCGTAATTTACTTCACCGACGGCCACGACCATATGGGCCGGCTGGTATACGCAGTCTCCGCGCACATGGCCCGCGTCCGCGTCATGCACTATGCCAACCGCCCAGCCGCGGGGGAAACGGTGGAGGTCGTCTTCCGCCGCCTAGGTTCGCAAGCACTGATGCTTGAGGAATTGGTCGTCTAGAGCATCCCCGGCGATCCGGAGAGAGGGCCGGGAAGACTGCTCGAGTCATTGCGCAGGCTGTGTAATCGTAATATGCGGTTCTTTCTTCGCCCTGCGGTCCCGAACGTCTTGACGACACTCGACGACGTCTACGGCGCCTCCGACACCCTGCCCAGCATGCAGAGCTTGACCGCCCTCCTGCGGCAGTGCCCCACGCTGAAGATCTTGCTCAGCTGGTGTGGGACCTGACGTATCCCGGAGGGACAGCTTGCGTTCTTATACGACATTCGCGGGATTGAGCTAAGCTTCGACACAAGTCGACGCTTCACCATCCGTGCGTTTCGCCGGAGCGACTTCCCAGCAGCGCGCCTCGCTGTCATCGGGTGCCCCGCGGCGCCCGTGCCTGCGGCGCCTGAGATCGAGGTCACTTACCTGCGGTACGTGCTCGATTTCTAGGAATTGTTGACGGACTGGCCGTTCAACATTTCGCCAGTCGAGCACCTCGTCGTCGCAGGGGCGTCGAGGTCCCTGCCTGCTGTCGGAAGCTCAACGTCCTGGAGCTGCACTGTGTCCGAGCCGACCCGGGCACCTGGCCAACGTCATTCGTCTGCGCGGAAAGACTGGCGTTTCGGAAGAGGTGGGGATGTATATGTTTCGGCCTGCCTTGAACGAGGAGCTGGTGCAGCGTCCGAAGACCATGTCTCCGAGCACGTTGACCTTGCGTTGGGATACCGGGGAGGAATAGCCGCGGGTATCGGGGTATGGACGGGATGGAAGACTGGATGGGGCGGCGATAGACAGTAATGACCTTGGCCGATTGTCTTGACAAAGATATGATTGACACCTCCAACTTCTCGTCGTAGAGCACGCCGTATACTCGAAGGTGTATTGTTCATGGTTAGAGGGGACTGTACGAACCTAGCCTGGAAGCGAAATTCAGTCGAAGAATGAAGTAGCGGACAGCGATTGATATCTACCTGTCTCCGCCCTTGATCGGCTGCTTTCATTTGGCCCACGCCGTCGCAGGGCGTGGGCCATTCGCTCGAAACTCTGAGGGCATGTAGCGTTGTTAGCATCGTCTGATGATCGTCGTCGAGGGGAAAGAGACTCACCCCTCGGAGCGCGCGAGGACGGAGCCCAAAGGCTCGCCCCCGCTCCGAGGGAAGCTGACGACCAAGGACTATACGAGAGGGCGCCATCTCCCGCACAGACCCCCGCCGGCCGTCACGAGCCACGACGCTCCTGCACATAGCATTTCTGTGTTAGTCGCAGTTCGCAGGCAGATAGTGATTCGCGCAAGCGTACCACCGAGGTGAATGCCGTGGCTTTTCGCTGAGTGCCGACGGGGCCGGCGTCGTCAGGGTATCCAATCCCTCGACCAACGCCGCCGACACTGGTCCTCGGTCCTCGGTCTTGAATGGGGGCCGCGTCCGTCGTCCGTCGCCTGGAGTCGATGCCTGCCGGGGATACCTGTGGGGAGGAAGGAGCAGCGACGAACGCGAAACGATGATTCTCCCAGAAGAGATGCGTCGGGCTTTGACAACGCGCACGGGGTCGTCAGGGACCATGTCTCCCCTCGCCCAAGCACGCCGCCTCCGCCCTCGGCCATACCCAAAGCCTAGTCCAGCCGGGAGTCGTCCAGTCGAGGTCTTCAGCCACGCGCGCGAGCACCTTGAAGTTGAAGTTGAGGTTGACAAGGGCAATACCATAACCTAGCTAAAAACCAAAGACCGGGTACATGCCGTGGGGGGAGGGAGAGGGGGGTAGTCAGCCCCTCAATGGTGCAGGTGAAGCGTACCATACACGATCGAGTTCCGCTTCCGTGCGTCCCGGAGCGAGAGCAACTTCATCTGGAACCCGACCCGCCTCTCCATCGGCGTCTTAAAGTCGGTCTTCTCCCTGCGTTCGCGGCGGCGGGGCTGGACCCGGGGCAGGCGCTGCATGGCGGGGCGGAGGAAGGACTCGGTCGAGGACGAAGGCGAGAGGTCGGACCTGGCCGCGGAGGGCTTGGGAGGCGGAGACCGGAGCTGGGAACGGGACTGGGACTTGGGGGGCGGAGACCAGAGCTGCCGGAGCTCGGCCTGCTGGGGAACGGCGAGGAAGGAGGTGGGGGTGATGGCGATCATACTAGAAGAGCGATGCGCGTCAAGCGAATGCTGGGGAATGTGGGTGTGGTGGTGGTGCGGGATCAAGTAGGTAAGGACTGAGAGCAGGGCAGGAGAGGTTTATATACCGTATGGCGGAGGGGACAGCTGAGGCTGACCGTACACTGCGCCTTCCGGATCGAGCCAAGTGACATTGAGCTGGACGACGTCACTTACGATCGGCATGCCAGCCAGTCCAACCGCCTTGCGTGGCAGAACAACGCACCAGACATGTGAAAGCATGGTATGCACTGAGAGGATAACACGGAAATGCCCGGTCACTCACCTTCTCCAGAATGGGTGATTCATTTGATTGGAGACGATTACCAGCGGTGAGATGAGCACAGATAGAACACGCACCAGCACATTACTATATTATAAAGTCCTGGTTCCGCCATCGGGCTGGCGGCAAGTAGCAGAGTGGATAGCCCGCTTGCGCTCGTGATCGTTACAACGTTCGCCTCAACCAAACCCAGCCCATTCGACGGAAAAATACGTCACTTCCTGCGTCTCCTCGTTCCACTCACAAAACAGATGCGACTTCTTCGTGGCCGTGCCCAAGCGACCGTGTGCGACTACTTCCATCGGCATCAGGGCCGCCTTCGGGGACTCGATGACGGTCGCGACGAAGTGCGAGTGGTATCGCAGCGGATCGCCTGGGAATGACGATGTGAGTACGGCCAAGGAAAAATAGAGGGCAAGAAGAGGCATACCGGGATAGACCAGGAAGTCTCCTCCAAACTTGATGCCACCGCCCATGAAGTTCCCCTTTTCCCATAGGTCTTGGAAGACGCGACACTTCGCGCGCTCGAATGGAGTCGTCGGATACGCCCAGATGCCGGCTGCGCGCGCCGACTCGAGGGTAGAGTACGAGTGGGCATCGGGGCCATACCACTCCAGCTCAGAGGAGCTCGCGGCAATCGTGACGTTGAAGGATGGTGGGGGTGCCTTGCTTGGAGTCGAAGGACGCGCATCTATCGTGGGCGTAGAGGATAACTCCGGGATGTCTTCGATGGGAACACCCTCGACGATCGCTTTAGCGCGAGCAGCAGCAGCCCGTTTCGCCTCCCGTTCTTTGCGCTTTAGGATAGCCTCGTCTGAGCTAGACAGTCTCGCAGCCTTCTCGGACGTTCGTTCTGCTTCAGCTATCGCAATTTGCTGGGCAGCCGATGCTTCTCTTGTCGCATTCCATCGCGAGAGTGCGTCCGCCGATGGCGGTAAGTGCGCATTCGGGTCGTCGATCAATACAGCGAGCTCTGTGAGAGGTGAGCCACTATTACGTGGTTTGAGGGGTGCAGAGCTACTCACGCTTCTCTATGAGGAGAACGACCTCCTCGGGGAGGAGAACAAGGGGTACCCCAAGGAACACATTCTGCTGGGACAGGTGGGGCAGCGTCCCGGTCAAGACGCCGCATACATGGTGTTTCGCGCGTAGTGTGGCGATGTCTATCCTTCTCTCAGTAGATGAGCGCGTTTTCTCTCCTCAAGCTCTGCGCCTCATACTCACCTTCTACGTCCCAGACATACGCCTTCTGATTTGAAACGCGCAGCCGTATTTTACGGTCGATGTTAGAGTCAGAGGCCATCCTTGCCCTTTGGCGCCCAAAAACGCGTGACAACCTCGTACAGTCACACCGCGTCACCCAACCCGAGCGCGCCAGTCAGCGCCTGCTCAGTCCGGCTCTGTCTCGACCGCCACCTCCTCCGTTCCTCTCTGTCTGTCTCCGGCGCGCACACATTGGCAACCACACTGGTGTAAGAGGCTACGGAAGCCTTGTGGGATGAGCGGAAGATGTGAAGAGTGCGGCGCGACAACAGAATGGGACTCGGACCTCGGTTCAGCCATATGCCTGCAGTGTGGCACGCTCGCGGACCCCACGCAGAGCGTGTTCACCTCCCACTATGACTACATCGACACTTCCGCGCGGGAGTATACAGGATGGAGCAACGTGCCTGGTGGTAGTACTCTCCGCGGACGGAACGGGTGGGCTCTCGCTGGACAGGGTAAGGAGGCGCGGGATCGCAAGAACACGGTAAGGGGTAGCTGATCTACAGCCTGTGCATACTCGACCTGACGGAGTTCATTCACAGATATCTATGCACGAGTTTATCCGTGGTGTCGCTACCCGTCTGTCGAATCCCGGCGTAACTGCACGCGCACAAGGCATTTTTGACCAAGCCATGACACGCGGCAAGTACCGCTGGGGTCGGAGGGCTAAGCTCACTGCTGGTGCGGCCCTCGCCATCGCTCTGCGCGAGTCGCACAAGAGCGACTCTATCCGTGATATAGCAGTAAGTCTCTTCTTTGCCCTCGGAAGCGTTTGAACGGGTCTCAGCTGTTCCAGGGCACTTGAGTTTGAGCGTGTGTTGACGCACTGCTGTGTCACAGTACCTGCTTGACGAACCACCCGTCGCGGTGTCGCGCGCGTTCAATGCTATAGTAGACTTGCTTGGGCTCAAGCTCACCACCGCGGATCCCGCTGTGCATCTTCCGCTGCTGCAAACGTACTTCGTTTCGCTCGTCGAAGGCGCAGAAGCCAGCGCAAGCAACGGGTCCCTGCCTGCTCCGCTTATGAAGACGTTGCGATCCCTCCTGCCGGTGCATGCGGCTGTGATGCGTACTGCCCACTCACTCTCGGCCCTTCTGGAGCGGACACACGCACTCGCGCATCTTCCGACGCCGCCCACCGCGTGTGCGCTGTACATCCTCGCCCTCGAGGCCGAAGCCGGGTCGTCCCTGCCGCACGCCGGCGCACTGGCCCAGGCGCTCGGCGCGCGGTTCGGCGCGGGAAAGGGCGTGGTGATGCAGCGGTACAAGCAGATCTACGACCTCGTGGAGGAATGGATCCGCGAGGTGCCCTGGCTCGACGCGCACGAGCGCAAGGCCGCGAAGGGCAAGGCGGGCGGCGGCCGGTCCAAGGTCGCGAAGCGCGTCGTCGTCGCCCGCGGCCTCAAGGACGTGGTCCAGTTCCAGGAGGAAATCTGGCGGAAACGCGTCGAGGGCGCGGGGCGGCCCCTCCTCGCGCTGGACGTGGACGAGAAGGATCCGGACGCGGAGGCGGAGGCGAGCACGGACGATTGGGACGGGAGCCAGCGATCTTCCAGGCTGTCCCAGGCCCCGAGCGGGAGCAGCAACGTAGGCGACGAGGAGAGTGCTCGAAAGAGCAAGCGGGCGAAGACCCGCCATCCGAAGTCCATCGTCAACGCGTCGCATTTCCTCCTCGACCCGCTCTCGACCCCCGCGCTCCCCGCCGCCCCCTCCGCCCTCGGTACCGCCGCGGCAGGTCCGGCGACCTCGGGGGTACCCGATCTGGTCACTCACCTCCTCACCGCCGACGCGTCTTCACTCTCGCACGCGTTCCATGCCGTCCCGAGTCGTCTGCAGCTCTTGTCCGCGCAGCGCGGAGGCGCGGACGAGGCCCACATACCCGACGAGGAGCTCTTCACCGAGGATGAACTCGAGGAGATGATGCGGAGCCCGGAGGAGATGGAAGCCGTGCGGATCGCCATGGGATGGGACGAGGACGGAGGCGAGACGGCTGCCTCCGCGGAGGAGGAGTCGGGGCAGGAGAAGCGAAAGGGCAAGAAGCGGAAGCGAAAGACCGTAGAGGAGGACGAGAACGGAGACAGAGGGAGGGGCGATGGAAAAGGTAAGGATCGCGCGCCGGGCTCGAAGCGAATCAACATGGACGCGCTCGCGAGGCTGTTGGACCCTGACGCGGACGCTCTCACCGGTCTCTTGGAGGAAGCTGAGCCTAACGAGACGGAAGGTGTCGAGAAGGACTACGAAGATTACGCCGGGCACGCGGACGCGGGCTTCGGCGATGACGACGTCATTTTGGACGAAGACGAGGACGAGGATGACGATGAGTCCACTGGGTTCGCAGACGAGGACGAGGATGACGATGAGTCCACTGGGTTCGCAGACGAGAAGAACGCGCCGCTCGGGGCGACGCAGTACGCGCAGGGCGACGGAGAGGAGGTCGTGGAGGAGTGGCGGCCGCTGTCGCCTGGGGGCGGCGGCTCTGCGGAGGACTGGTACGACTTCTGAGCCATGCGTGTGTACCACGGACTGGTATATATAGATGTATATTATATTGTCTAGTGGGATACCCCGTACGTACATGCTTTTGGGAGTATAGCGTCCACAGAACCTCGATAGTGTATTCCATCACCGTAATGCAGTCTATGAAGACTACATATCAATCCCTGGGTTCTGGGCCATGTTGCCTTCCGTGAACCCTTCCCGGCAGAGCCCCTAACGAGTCAATGTCGACTCTAATGGCGACGCACGGGGATGAATGATGTGGCGATAGGGAGGACGTACGCGTCGCGACGCGCTCATTAACGAGCCGAAACGCGGTCATGCGTGGGTGTGTCCACTGCGACTGCTACTATCCCCGCAGCACATACTATCCGCGCTCGGCCTTCCTGTCAACCACTGACTACGCACCCATGTCGTGGAGGCGGTTACTAGGATCAAGCCAAACATGGTGCTAGCACCGCGAAGCACCCCGCGTTCGCGATCCCCGAGCGTCCGAGTGGAAGAGGATCGCACACGCGACGCTCGGTTGGTGTGTGCATTACGCAAACCGGGCCTCGAAATTGCTTCGATATGCGGACTGATGACCGGGCGTCGAAGAGCTGGGGACGACTTGGGACGATTACGGGAGCACACAGTGACGTGCTCGCGACCACCATGGCAGCGCTCGGGGTCTTCTGCGTATTGAGCTTCGCCCGAAGGCGGCCGGGGTTGCCTTTGGCGGAGTGCGAGAAGGCCAAGGAGGTTGCGAAGGACCTGCAGGGGCGTTAGGTGGTGCCGGCTTCCCATGGGGCGCGTGCGGGGACAGGGCGTGGCTGCTGGTGCAGATGCCGACGAGAGCAGGGTGTGTCCCGGAGGGAGTGGGTGGTGAAGCGCAGGCGGCGAAGATGGAGATAGACCACGGACGGATCAGAAGGCGCGAGGGCATTGAGTGACGGCAAGTCGGCGTGCGGGCTGGGAGGGCACTGGGGAGGTTGCACTCATGACCTGGGGTTGGCAAGCGACGGACGCGCGAGGTGATGCTGTTAGCTTGTTCCTGCAGGGAAGTTCTCAAGGCTGCCTGCGGGGGTGGGACATTGTGGTCGACCGATGTCGCGCGTACTTGTCTTGGGACTTAGAGCGCGTCGCGCGCGGGTGCGTGTGCGAGGGTGCGCCGAGCGCGGCCCGCGCGGTGGGTCGCGGCGAAGATACGGAGAGGACATGGGCGGGGAAGGCGAGCGGGAGGTGGGAGCGGGGTGGAGAGGGAGGAGAGCGCGGGGGAGGGGTGACATAAGCGGGAGAGGGCGAGCCAGTGGGACCGCGAGTGGCGGACATGTGCATCACCCCCAGTCCTCGAGTCCAGCCACTCAGCCAGGCTCAGACTGAGACGGCGGCCATAGCCGGGCCCAGCTCTCGCACTCGCCGCGCGTCCTGCCTCTCTCCCTTTCTCTCCCAGTCCACTGCCCAGTCGCAGCCCCGCTCGACGCCTGCCCGGCCTGAACGCTATATAATCCCCGCTATCGTCCCATCCTTCCCTCCCCTCCCTCCCCCGTCTCCCTCCCTCCCACCATGGCACCCCCGCACCAGTTCCAGTCCAAGCCCTCCGACGCCATCCGTCGCAGGCTCTCCTCCGTCGTCTCCAGCAAGAAGCCCCATGTGCACGCCTACTCCTCCCTCACGGTACGCGTCCATCTAATCTACCCGACTCCCCGCCATCAGCCTCCTCATCCATCGCCCGATTCATCCAGCCCATGTGGGCCGGTGTCGCCGGATCGGTGATCAACAACAACACCGCTTTCGAGCTCGCCATCTCCATCCACGACTCCGTTTACAACACCGACTTCGCGTCCTCCGTCGTCCCCTACAACCCCAACAACCCGGAGGAGCAAGCCACGAACATCGAGAAGCATGTCCTCGACGTCCTCCGCAAGTTCTCCACCGAGCACATGTGCAAGTTCCTCGGCGCCGGTGTGACCGTCAGCCTGCTCAGAGAGGTGCGTCTTCCAGCCCCCGCTATCGATCGAACAATCAAGACGGCGCAAGAATACGCGTCGCGCGTAGGTCTGGCCCTTCGCGTCGCGGCGGCGGAGGGCGAGACCAGCGGAATGTGTTACGGTTACGTCTTACTAGGATCAAAGGCCCGGTCAGAACCCTGCTGCACCTCATTTCGGTGCTTCTGGGGGGATCGCCTGAACTGGCTGCTGTTGCAACAACTTTGAAGAGAGCTGGGCCCGATCCGCGTCTGCCCGCGATTGGGAAGCCAGAACCTGGTTTACCGGCAGAATGCACGCTATTGCGGCCCTTCCTACCAAGGAACGCTCTTTCATCTCCATTGGGTTTTCCGCTCCCGCTTCTATCAGTCGATCTGCGAAAGACTCTCGGACCATGCTGAGCAATATGTGACTTATCTTACTCCATAGGCACCCAACCTCTGCACGCGCCTCTGGCTTGACCTAGATATCGTGCCTATCGTCTTCAACATCAAGCCCTACCACACGGACTCCGTCACCCGCCCGAACATCAAGCACCGTATCTCGTCCACGACTGGCTCCTACGTGCCCTCGGGTGCGGAGACGCCCACGGTCTACTATGATCCCGCCCAGCTCCCGGGCGGGCAGCAGACGAACTTGTCTGCGACGCAGAACAAGCTCCCGATTCCGCGCACGGTCGATGAGCAGGCTGATTCCGCTGCTCGCAAGTGTATCATGTATTTCGGGCCTGGCAACAACCCGCGTCTGCAGATTGGGCCGCGCAACCAGGTCGCAGTCGACGCGGGCGGGAAGATCCACCTGATTGACGACATCGACGAGTACCGCAAGGGCGTGCACAAGGGCACCTGGAACTCAGTCATCAAGCTCGCCGACGAGCTCCGCGAGAAGAAGATTAAGATTGGCTTCTTCTCGTCCACGCCGCAGGGAGGTGAGTGGCCTCCGTTCTCCGACGCGCATTCAGCGGCCGTGGGGGTGCGCGCCGCACTCCACGGTCGGTTTGTCTCCGCCCGCTGCCGCCCGCCGGGTACAATGAAATGCGGGGTAGCGCGAGCTTCCCCGGATTCTCGGGGCATGTGATGCGGGGATGGATCGCTTCTGGTGGCGGCCTGTGCTTCTCGCTGCCACTCATTCTCGCTATCTCTCTGGATCTTCGCATCGGGACGAGTTATCTGATCGGCGTTTTGCCACTCGCTGCTCACAGGAGGAGTCGCTTTGGTGAGTGCCGAGCGGTTTGGACACGCTCTGTGCCCGGTGCTGAGAGTTTACGTGCGGTAGATGCGTCACGCGCTCATTCGGTTCTTCAACCTCCTCGATGTCGATGCTGCATGGTAAGTGGACCCTGACCCTGAGATGCATCGAAGCATTCGCCCGAGTCTTCGGAGCGCTAGTCCACGCTCGGCGGATGTATCTGCTACCGCTTCACTCTCCCGGGACGGAGGGAAAGCAGGCACATCATGTCGTTCGGATGCTGACCTGAGTGCCCGCACAGGTACGTGCCCAACCCGTCGCCGTCCGTGTTCCGGACCACGAAGAACAACCACAACATCCTTCAAGGCGTGGCGGACCCCAACCTTCGCCTCACCAAAGAGGCCAAGGACAACTTCGACGCCTGGATTCTCAAGAACGGTCTCCGCTGGACCGCGGAAGGCGGACCGCTTGCCCCGGGCGGTGTGGATATTGCCTTCATCGGTCAGTCGCTGCTCTACCGAACCGCCGGCCCCGATCCTAATCCTATTGACGAACTCCCTCGTTTACAGACGACCCGCAGATGCCGGGTCTCATTCCCCTCATCAAGCGGGTGCGCCCTGACCTGCCGATCATCTACCGTTCGCACATCGAGATCCGGAGCGACCTCGTTCATGTCGCGGGCTCGCCCCAGGAGGAGGTCTGGAAGTACCTCTGGAACAACATCCAGCACGCGGACCTTTTCATCTCCCACCCCGTCAACAAGTTCGTCCCGAGCGACGTGCCGCCGGAGAAGCTCACTCTGCTCGGTGCCGCTACGGACTGGCTCGATGGTCTCAACAAGCCGCTCGACGACTGGGACCTGCAGTACTACATGGGCGAGTTCCGTCAGTTGTGCGTGAAGGAGAAGATGAACGAGCTCGGCTGGCCCGCGCGCGACTACATCGTGCAGATCGCCCGTTTCGACCCGTCCAAGGGTATCCCGAACGTCATCGACTCGTACGCCCGTTTCCGGAAGCTCCTTGCCGAGAAGGAGCCTGGTACCGAGCCCCCGCAGATGCTCATCTGCGGTCACGGCGCGGTCGACGACCCGGATGCCAGCATCATCTACGACGAGACGCTCCAGCTCATCCACAGCAAGTACAACGAGTACGCCAACGACTTTGTCGTCATGCGTTGCCCGCCTAGCGATCAGCGTTAGTACCGTCCCTATGTTGGTGATGCATCTCAACTGACGAGTGGCCCTTAAGTGCTCAACGCGCTCATGGAGAACTCGAAGTTCGCCCTTCAGCTGTCCACTCGTGAGGGCTTCGAGGTCAAAGTCTCCGAGGCGCTCCACGCGGGCAAGCCCGTCATCGCCTCGCGCACGGGTGGTATCCCGCTCCAGATCGAGCACGGCAAGAGCGGCTACCTGTGCGAGCCGGGCGACAACGCGGCGGTCGCGCAGCACATGTTCGACCTGTACACGGACGACGACCTGTTCGACACCATGTCCGAGTACGCGCGCACGCACGTCTCGGACGAGGTCGGCACGGTCGGCAACGCCGCGGCGTGGATGTACCTCGCGGTGATGTACGTCTCGCGCGGCGTGCGCATCCAGCCCAAGGGCGCGTGGCTCAACGACCTCATGCGCACCGAGTGCGGCGAGCCGTACGAGGCTGACGAGCCCCGCCTCCCCCGCGGTGGCCTCAACGTCCAGGGCTGACTTGCTGTGAGGCTTGCGGGCAGCGCGCGACCCGACGTTCCTCGTCCGGGTGGGCGCATACCCAACCGCACCGTGCCCCGCGTCTGCGATCGGTCTGGGACTCAGTTTCCTGCTGGTCTGGCCGCGGAGTGCGGGCGCGCAAAGAATACCTCCGTGGACGCTGTATCTAGGAATGTCGGAAGGAGGGAGATGTGCTCTAGTGCTGCTGCTGCTGCTGCTGCTTTTTCTTCTTCCCCTGCTGCGAGTTCTTTTGTTGTACGAAAACGCCTGTTGTATACGCCGTATAGCGTGCGGCGCCCGCATCCCCCACCACCCCCTTTCCTGTGCTCTGCCGCTTTCTCCGGTTCTCCTTCCTCGCAAAGTCTAACAAACGCGTTCGAACGCCGTGTAGTAGTAGTGTTGCCCCTCCCCCGCTTGCTCGCTCGCTTCCGTGTTCTTGCATGACCGGTCTGTGTAGAAAAGTGTAGAAACATAGATCTGTGTTGCATGACCTACGCGCATGAGATGGTGTCGCGACTGTCGAAGTGATTGTTTAGTTACCGTCCTCTGCCATCTGGGCTGTGGCCGGACGTCAAAGTCCCGGACGACCTGATCGCTAAATGCGCGGCACAGCCACCACGCGATATTTCTCGGCGCGCGCTCGAGCGGGACCTTGACTTCTGACCCCACCGCCAGCCCATCATCTCGTGAGAAGGGCCTTCATTCCGACCATTTATGACCAGAACCACCTTGGCCGCGGACAACCTCTAGCTTTGTTGCATTTTGGGATTTTATCTGCAGACTGCTCGTGTAAAGGGTCAGATCGCTGCTAGTTTCTCACCGAAGTACCCTCGTGGCTAGACACCTTCAGCCACAACCACCTCCGCGAATCTCTGGACACCGCGCCTCGCGCTGACTATCTAGAACGACTTATTGCTTTATCTGGGTATAGGATATGGAGGTGGATATGCAGTCGACGCCCCTGCGCGCGACGCGTTCGGCTACAAAACGCGCGCGCTCGCCGTCCTCCCCTGGGCAGTACGATCGACCCTCTGTGCGTCTTCTTCCCTCCTTCTCTCCGGAGCATAGCACAAGGGACCCTCGCCTCTTACATATTGCGCATACGGCAGAAACGCGCACAGTCCAGCGGCCACGACATGAGCGTGCCGATCGCGTTCCCCGCGTTCCAGACGTCACCCGCCGAGCACGGGCTCCCCACCGCGGGTGCGGTCACCCGCCTCCGGAACCCGTCCCAGGACTGGGTGTCGCAGACGCAGAGCATGCGCCTCGAGAGCCCTGCGTCCGAGCAGAGCGGGCTCAACACGCCCATCACGGACGACGATCACGGGCGCGACGCGCGCGGGGACGAGGTCATGGCGGACGAGTCTATGGTGTGTCCTCTCGTGCTGCTCGTATGTGAGGTGCGGTGGGATGCTGAACTATGCGGGCGGTGAACTGTAAAGCCCGGCGACGAGAACACGATGTCGATATCCCCTCCGCGACCGTCACACTTCCCTAGCTCCGGCGCGTCTTCGTCCCTGCACCTCCCTCCGCACAACGCTGGATACCCGTCCACGAAGGGCACGCTTCAACCCCAGAACCCGAACCGTCTGCAGATACCCGCGATCCAGATCCAAGCGGCGACGCCTTCTCCGGTGCAGATGTACTCCCATCCACCTCTCGACAGCCCCGCGCTCCCCGCGTCCTCGTCCGGGCGGGGGAGCGGACCGCCCTTCGCGTCTGACGACGCTACGATGCGCTCCCCGTCCGACACCTCGTCACCCACGGGCGACTTCCGGGGCCATCAGCCGGGCCAGGGCCAGAAACGACAACGATTCACGATGGGCCCGCGCGCGGACTGCGAGCTCTGCCGGATGCGCGTCAAGGGCCATTATATGCACTTTGACTGACGGCCCCTCGCTTACAATAACGACCACAGTGACGTACGCCGGACGCCCCCACCTCCTCCCGAAACGCACTCTCCAATCCCCGAATGCTTTCTTGTAGACGTCTCCCCTCATGCCTCCGTCGGGACTGTTACGATCTCGTACCCTTGCTTGCTTATACCGAACACTGAGATATCTCTGTAATCGCTGTCGCCCTCGCTAGGTTCGTTCCGCCCCCCTCTGTCCAGGTCGTCTTCACATCGCTTTCGCTATCGTTATACGCAATGCTCATGATATACTGGTACAGATTACGCATGCCATGTTGCCCCCTAATGCAGTAATGACCCATGGTCCTCTTATGCCCTATCGCTTAATGCTCCGCGGCGGGGTCCGCTTGACCACCCATCTCGAACGCGCTGCGCTTCTTAGCTCGCTCACGGTAGTGCTCTGGGTCGTTGGCAAGCTCGTCCCATCTATAATCGCGTTAGTCATGCTATAGCCAGGGTACCAAAACGAAACTCACGTAGGGAAGACGGGTTGAAGCCTGTCGTAATGGTACCTCGGATACTTCTCCTCGATCGTCGCTATGAGCGCGTCGTACACGATCTGACATACAACCTCTCAGCACACAGTTCACAACGCGGTACACGAAGCTGCACACGTACCGCATAGCCCTTCCCGTTCAGGTGCAGTCCGTCCGAGAGGAACTCCCCGACCCGGTCCTCATCCCCGCCCGCCGCGTCCCATATCTTGCCCCACACATCCACGACCGGCACGCCCTCCTGCACGCCCACCTCCCCCACGCCGCGCGCGTACTCCCTCGACGCCTCGAGGCTGCGGTCGGGCGGCTCGAGCGGCGCGCCGGCGAGCTGCGCGAGCGACGCCGCCCAGCGCGCGGGCTGCACCGGGGGCGGGGTGACGAGCACGACGCGCGTGGCGGGGGCGTAGCGGGGCGACGCGGGGGCGCGCACCGCGCGCACGAGCGCGGCGAGGTTGGCCTGGAAGCGCGCGAGGGGGACGTGCTGCTTGCTGTGCGGGAGCGCGGCGTCGTTGGCGCCGAACCAGATGACGAGCAGGCGCGTTTTCGGGACGTGCTGCTGCTCGTGCTGTGTCGGGAAGATCTGGCAGGGCGGGGGCGCGGGTGTGAGCGATGATTGCGCGGCCGGCGAGGGAATGGGTACGCGAAAGTGTGTGTGACTGACCTGCTCGAAGACGGGGATGATCCAGTCGGTGTTGTACCCGCTCAGGCCGCGATTGATCACGTCCATCTTGCGGTTGTATATCTCTTCAGAAGAGGCAATTGAGCACGAACGGCGAACATATCGCTATGACTGGGAGGTTCCCACCCGCGAGCTTAGTAGCGAACCCTTGCGGCTGAAACGCCTGCTGGGTGATAGAGTCGCCCAGAAGGACGATCGCGTCCTGAACATACGCCGTCATTTCAGGTGGAAGCAGGTGGAGGATCTCCAGCTGCTGTGGGTTGCGGACAGGTCCTGAGTATATACGTATCGTGACCAGCGCGGCCAATAGTTATCGCGTGCCATCGTCCTGCGGCGGAACGCCGCACAGGTGAGCACGCCACTTACGGGATTGCTCACCACACGATCGTCGATGGGACTCACGATCGTACGTGCCTGGGAGCGTACGCTGTAACGGCACGCGTACACGCTCGAGATACTCTCGCAATGTACACATGCGCACTACTATTCGCATACCTTCGTATAGCCGCCATAGGACTTTCAGGTTCATACATGGCACGGCAGAAGTGGGAGTAGTATCACCATTGGACACTTCCTGGATCCGCAGATTACCTAACCTGTACGTGGGCTCCGTGGGCAAGACAGGTTATATCCTCAACATCTCGTCTTTACACCCAGGGTTATGTGGTGATCAAGTGCAGATTATAGTGATAGTAGAGTAACTGAGGGAGGCGGGCAAACCGACTTGCTGCTCAGTAGTTCGCAAGCAGGCATGCCGCGCTCCCGAGCTGTCTCCTCATGTCGTGGTAGTCTACATCGTGCGCTGGAGTAACGAAATGAGATTCCGAGCCTAGGCGAGTAAGAAGTTGCGTTGAAGCACTTACTGTCCTCTACTTCTCCCCACCGCTCGATCTGGCTGTTCACCTCGACATGTGCGGCTTGCGCAGCCTGGTCGACGTCTAACCGGCGCATCACCAGTGCGAGCGCAATGAGGAAGGACTTCGAAGTGTACGTCGCACGTTCCATAGCTGTTCGATAGACATGGTCAACTCATGTGTCCTCAAGCGGCCACCACGTGGGGAGGGTTCAGACGTACCAGCCATCTCCCAGGGGGAGAACTTGCTGAGGATATCCTCGAGCTTCTTCATGGTCTCAGGAGACTGTGCGGGGACGAAGAGAGAATTTGACACTTTGATGTCGAGGCCCAGGGTTTCTCGTGCCCACTCCAGGATAGGCTTCCAGTGTTCATCCTGTAGCTTGACCAGGACGGCAGGTTCGTCCGCATGGTAGCTGCAAGGTGCGTTCAACGAGGTCTCTTTGCGCACAGTCAGAACTGGACTAACAATATGGTGTCCGTTTCAAAGTACTTTAATAGCTGGGCGCGCACTTCGTTCCTAGTGGCTTCGTCCTGGAACGCATCAATTGCTCTCGAAACTAGGGACGTCTAACGAAGCGATCAATGACTACACTATGTGCAAAGACTGCTAGACGTACCATAGGAAGTGCATGGGGCTTCAGCACCGTCTCCTGGTTCTCCCACTCAGACGCGACCAGCGCAGCCACGAGCCTTTTGTCGCCGGGTATGATCAAGGGCTTGCCTCCGGGCGTTTTGAGGGATCGTTTGTCAAGAGTAACCGCGTAGCCGCCATCCCGCTTCTCAATGCCGACTGTCTTCCAGAATCGTTTGAGAGTAGCCTCCGCTCCTGCACGTCGCGAATGAGCGCCAGCAGGCCGTGACTAACTGTATACCATACGGTTCGTAGCGTTGACTGCCTGTTCCGAGTTGGAGATGGTGGCGTGTGTCCTCGCGAGTAACACGACGCGTGTCAGCGTGGTCGGCCTGCGAGCCTGGGTGCGGACGAGAGGGACGAGGAAGCGGGCGGCCTGGCGGTGCATGGCGGTGTGCTCGAGCTCTCTGCGGGCGATCGGAGAGAAAGCCGGGTCCTTTGCACGTGATGCGACGCGTACCACTCCGCGTGACAGACGCGTTACCGGCGTGACGCGCTGATCGTGCAGCGCGTCTGTGTCTCCGCCACAACACACCCCTGGCCTCTTGACGCCGACCGTCTTTACGCTTGTGTTGGTTCTCTCTGGGTGCTCGGACTTTCGCGCAGCATATCTACCTGGGATTTGGCTTATGTCTGGATCTGGCTCGAGAAGAGGTTCTGGATCCCAGGGTACGCAGGCGCGGATCTCGTCCTTCTTCTCTCAGAGCGCTGGACCTGGCACGCCCACGAAGACGAGTAACGGAAAGAGAGGAGGTTCACCTATCGACCTTACACTTGACTCGGACGAAGATGTCCACGCTCCTCCGCCCAAGAAGCAAAAGATTACAACAAGCACGTTCTTCTCCCCCAGACGACCTGCTGCTTCCGCACCGAAGCCTGCTACTCCGACCACGAAGAGTGGAGGCCATGCCGAACAATGGCGCTTTGATCCCAAATCTCCGAACCTATCCCAGAGAACCACAGAGAATGCAACTCAGCGTGAAGCTCACGAAAGAGCCAAGAAGATCCTCCTCGGGAGCGCTAGCCTCTTCGGTGGAAGGGATCACTCTGGTGACGTGACGCCTAGCTCAGACGTGGAGGAGGGGCCGGATGCGCCTGTGCTAGAAGATGAAGAGGATGAGACTGAGAAGAAGTTCAGCGAGTTGATGGAGATGTTCAGCAGTTCCAGCTCCAAAGCGAAACCCAAAGGAAAGAGGGCCGCCACGAAGAAGGCGGCCCCTCCTGTCGCTGGACCCAGCAGGTCGAAAAGCCAGAAAATTGAGGAGATAGGTCCGAGCGGACGGCCCTACACGCCTTTTGAGCTTCAAGTAGGTTAGATAGCTTGATAATTGGTGCATGTGCTCAACACCCCCAGGTTCGGGAATTGAAAGCCAAGCATCCTGGCACTGTCCTTATGATTCAGTCCGGGTACAAGATGCTATTCTTCGAGGAGGACGCAAAGGTCGCCTCAACCGTTCTCCAGCAATCCCCTTCGTGCTCATGTATACTGCAGATTGCCTCCAAGGAGCTAGGGATGGTCTGTTTCCCCAAGCGCAACTTGCTCACGGCCATGATCCCACTACACAGACGAGACGTGCATATGAAGAAGTGAATATGATGGTTGAATCTCGCGTCTCGCTGCTAATAGTAATACACCTCAAGGCTCTTGTCTCAAGGATACAAGGTTGGCATAGTTGAGCAAACCGAGACTGCCGCTTTGAAGAAAGCGGGCGATACCCGGAACGAGCTCTTCGAGCGCGAGGTGACCCATTTGTACACTGCAGCAACGTGCGTACACTAGGTGTGAGACTTGTGCACTAGCTGATCATCGGCCTCCAGGTTTGTAGACGACCTCAACTCTTTGGACGAATTGGACCCAAACGCTGCACCACCTCTGATGTGCCTCCTAGAGGAACCAAGGGGCGGCATGGGTACGGATGAGCGCGTCAATATAGTCATGATAGCCATATCGCCCAGTACCGGCGATGTAGTATGGGATGAGTTTGACGGTCCGTACGGCCGCGATATGTCGCTTCTTAAGGCTCACAACTATATCACCTAGACAACCACATGCGCACAGAGCTTGAGGTCTGGAGGAAGTCTCCTGTCTGCGAAGACGACACTGACAGCGTCATGACAGACTAGGATGGTCCACACGAAGCCTTACGAACTCTTGCTACCCGCGAAGAAGCTCAGCCCTGCCACAGAGAAGATGATCAAGCACTTTACTGAGTATGTCTGATCACATGCAGTCGGGAAATGCGGTAGCAGGGTTGAACTGTTCGTAGGCATTCGCATACGGAACATCGAATGCGCATAGAACGTTTCTCGAAGCCAATGGCTTATACAGACGCGTTCGCGCTGCTGTCCGATTTTTACAGGGGCAAGGAGCGAAACGTTGGGGAAGACAAAGGTCAAATGACAGTAGTCTATCGTAGGGGGGGGCGAACTAACCGATGGTCGAACAGGGCACTTGATGGCGTCCATCGCTGAATTCTCGAAGCTCGTCGTCATTGCACTCGCTCAATCTCTCAAGTATCTCACCGCATTCAACGTAGCCGACGCGCTGCGCGAGACACGATTCTTCGCCAGATTCACGGAACGGACGCATATGCTACTCAACGCCAACACCCTGACTAACCTGTAAGCCTTCTCTTCGCCGCCGAGTCGATCGTTATGCATCCCTCTCCTCTGGGTCAGCGTGCTCATGGATGGTACAGAGAGATATATCGGAACGATACGGATTATACCACCAAGGGTTCTCTCATGTGGATCCTGGACCGGACCTCTACGAAATTCGGCGCTCGGCTGCTCCGAAGCTGGGTCGGGAAGCCCCTCATTGACACACAGTACGTCCCACTCTCCGTTGCGAACCCCTCGCATTCACCGTTGGACAACCCTCCGTAGAGCTCTCCGCGAGCGCACCGATGCCGTCGAAGAAATCCTGAGCAACCGCTCGCCACGACTCACCCAGCTCCGCGAGCTCCTCCGCAGACTGCCCGACCTCGCGCGGGGCCTGTGCCGGATCCAGTACGGCAAATGCACCCCACAAGAGCTCGTCGTGCTCCTCAAGGCCTTCCGCCGGGTGTCTACGACGTTCACCCCGCCACACCCCGCGCAGTCGCAGCAGGCTGCCACCGCACCGTCCACGGGGCTCAAGTCGCAGCTGCTCGTGGGCATCGTCGAGGCGCTGCCGAGGCTGAGGGACGCGGTGAAGGAGGTGTGTGATGCGGTGGACTTCGGGGCTGCTGAGCAGGGGAAGGAGGATGCGATGTGGACGGACGTGGACCGGTACCCGGAGCTGGATTCGTTGAATGCGGTAAGCAAGCTCCCCGCGAGAGGTGTCAGCTGAAGCTCATGGGGAGTAGTGTATACAAGTAGCAGAGTCGGAACTCATGGATGAGCTCAAAGCCATCCGCAAGGCCATCAAGAAGCCGGCGCTCCAGTATACGACGTGGAATGGCGAGGAGGTATGTTTCCTATCTTCTACACGCACAATCGTAAGCTGACGCCCCTCGCAGTATGTGGTCGAGATCCGGAAAGACGAGCGGCGGGAGATCCCCGCGAACTGGACGCTTCTCTCTAGGTACGCGGGCACTCTGTCACCGCGGCCTAGCCGCTTTCTGACGAGGTCACTGCAGCACGAAATACGCGCGACGATACCACACTCCTGAAGTCCGGGCAAAGCTGCAAGAGCGTGCACAGTATAAAGAAGCTCTCGCCGCCGAGGCGCATAGGGCCTTCCTCTCTTTTCTTGCTGAGATCACGGATAAGCACTATGCGCTCCTCCGGGACGCTGTCAACAAGCTCGCAGTGGCGGATTGCCTGTTCAGCCTCGCGCAGGTGGCGGCACAGGAGGGTTATGCGCGACCAGAGTTTGTGGAAACCCACGACGGGGATGCTGAGGACGTGCTGGAGATCGTGGAGGGCCGACATCCGATGATCGAGGCCTTGCGGACCGACCCGTTTGTGCCCAATTCGCTGAAGATTGGGGGCGGCGAGACGAGGCATAGGATCATTACCGGTACGTCTTGAACAGTTGTCCCATACGTGCTTCGCTCATACGAACTGTAGGTCCGAATATGGGCGGAAAGAGCTCCGCGGTACGAATGACTGCGTTGTGTGCCATTGTGAGTGCTCCCGCCCCCCTTCCACGACTGTCCACCCGCTTAGGTATGTGCAGATGGCGCAAATTGGGTCGTACGTACCGGCCAAGTCTATGAAGCTCAGTCTGCTCGATGGCGTTCTCACTAGGATGGGAGGTGAGTGGTACGGCCACCCGTTTGACGTCGTTGCCTCATGGCTGCCCAGCGTCCGACGAACTGTCTCGTGGTCGGTCTACATTCATGGTTGAGATGCAGGAGACGAGCGATATTCTGCACATGGCGACCTCCAAAACGTTGGTAGTCCTGGATGAGCTCGGCCGTGGGACGTCCACTTTTGACGGCGTATGTAGCTCTCTCCTACGCTCTGATCCGTCGCAGTCTTCTGACACTGACGGATATTGCGTGGACAGATGGCGATTGCTGGCGCAGTCTTGCAACACCTTGTCCAAGACGTAAAGTGCAAGACGCTCTTCATCACCCACTATCCACAGGTCGCAACCGACCTCGAACGCATGTTCCCCGCCGCTGTAGGGAACATGCACATGGGCTTTTCCGAGGAGACCCGCGTCGACGGTACCCGGGAGGTCACCTTCCTGTACCGGCTCGAGCCGGGGCTCGTCACCGAATCGTTCGGCGTCGAGTGCGCCCGCCTCGCGGGGCTCCCCGAGTCCGTCCTCCAGATCGCCAGCGCCAGGGCGGCCAGCATGAGGGACATCATCGAGGGACGAATCAGAAGGACAAAGTGAGCGTTTCCGCCGGGCGTCCCTGACGCCACATACCCCATGGCACACAGCACGATCTGACAGTCGATCCCCGCGTTTCTCCGCCCCGCAGGATGCGCAAATGCGCGGAACTCATTCGGCGATGTCTCGGACCCGCCAACGCGTCCGCGCCTGCGCCTGCGCCCACGAACGAGCGCGCGCGCCTGTCGTCCCTGGACGAGCTGCGAGATCTGGTCAAGTCGATATCTACAAACGGTACGGAGAAGGGTACATCGAGAAACTACCGCTAGCTGCTCTTCTCCTTCCGTGCCTTTTTGTGCTTCGCCCTCTTGCCCGAGGACGCAGCAGCCTCCTCGTCCGCGCCCACTGCTTCCTCCGCTTTCCGCTTCGCCGCACCCTTGTCCTTGCCCTTGCCTGATGCTTTCGCGCTTGCTGTACCGCTTTCTTGTAGTAGCTGAACGATTTGCTTGCACATTGCCTGCAGCCCCACGGAGGACTTGAACCGATCGCTTGAGGCGAGCTTCGAGGAGAGGTCCGACCACTTCGACGGCTCCCAGATAGAAGCCGCTTCTTCAACGCTCGATGCGAATCGCTTCGTCTGACGGACAGAGACCAGCGCGACCTTGAGGATCTCCTTGGCGTGTGCGGGTGTCAGCGACGACTCGCCAGTGCACGCGGTGGAGAGCGTGTCGACTATGACCTGGCGCAACTTCGGCATGAACTCCAGGATCTCGGGTTTACGGTCGCCCTGCAACGCGCGTTAGCAATCACCCAAAAGCACCATCGGGTCAGGGGTACTCACCAACGCCTGCAGTTGGTTGACCAGTGTGTTGATAAAGTTGAAGGCTTGCGTCTGACGGAAGCCGTTGAGAGCAGCACCGAGCGCTTCGACAAGGTCCTCCCGCATGCTCCACGCGGCTTGCGGGTACCGCTTGACGAAATCGCCCACGAAGGGTGGATTGAGGCGGGACGCCTTGCGGGCGACGAAATCCATTAATGACTCCCGGTAAGCCTTGAGGACAGGTTCGGCAGCGTCGCTATGCAAAAGGACCTTGGAGAGGTAAATGCTGCATTGGTTCAATGTAGACAGAACCTCGGGCGTGGACGCCTTCCTAGCGAGGACGTGCAGCTCCTCCAACGTCTTAGCCGCATCGTCTTGCGACACGGATGTCGGGATCTCCTTGGACTTGCCAATCCGGTTTCGGAGGATACCTGTCGCCTTGTCCGCGAGCTGCTTCTCATCAGGGCCAGTTCCCACTACAAGCTCAACCAGTGGGAGTATGAGACGAATGATCAGAGGACTCGTGGGCTGCTTCTTCACGAAGACGTCGATGAGGTCCAGTACGCGGTTCTTGAAGTGAGTCGCCTCCCGCTGTGCGTCGGTGTCTGTATGGCCCGGTATTAGCGCGTACGCGGGGAAACGCAGAAACCCGAATGCTTGCCTTTTCGGTGGCCTTTCTCACTGGCGCGCGCCCTGAAGGCCGCGGCCAGCTGCTCGTCAATGGCGAGCATCTGGTCGTCGTCCATCAGATCCTCCTCCGATTCGTCGTCGGAATCGCCCGTCGCCGCTGAGATCCCGTTGACACGCAGCGCTTCCTCGATCTTCCGCCGGAGCTCTAGGTCGGCCTCCTCGTCTTCCTCGCCCTCATCGTCGTCGTCGTCGCCTTCGGAGGATGACGATGACTCCTCGTCATCGTCACCCGCGCCGCCTTCCTGCTTCTCATCGTCGTCCATGTCGACGTCCTCGTCCTCATCGTCCTCCGCCATGAGCTCTTCGGGATCGCGGCGCTCCAATTGCTACATCGAGATTCGCCGAGGAAGATAAGCACCAGACTTGGCGGAGGACAAGGGTGTGAGACTCACGCTGAGAATGAGATCAATCGTGCTCTCCTGCACCGCACCCGATAGCAGCGAGAAGACCTGATTAGCAACGGCGCGCATGTACGCCGTGCCTTTCTCCAGGAAGCCAATGACGGCGTCGACGAGGACATCGATCGGTGCGGGAAGCTCCTTCTCCTTGCCCTTGTCTTCGCCCATTGATTTCCGCCCCTTCTTGCTCTTCTTGCTCTCCACGGGGAACATGCGCGAAGCGCCGTCGATACAACTCTGCGAGAATCACATGAGACGAGAAGGGGCGAGGCCGCTGACATTGCACTGACCTCGAGTGCATCCGGATCCGCATCGTCCTCGTCCGCGCAGTACTGATGGAGGAGGGTGGACGAGAGCAATAGCTCGATGCCCCTTGCGGCTTCCCGCTGATCCTCTGGCGCCTGTCGCACGAAAGCTCGGTAAGCAGCCCACGACAACGGAGAGTACGACGACGTACGTCCTTGAGGCGAGCCAGAATCTGGTGTGCCTTCTGGCGCAGCTCGGTCTCCTCCTCGTCAACCTCGGAAAGTGGCCTAACGTGTTTGGTGTCCTTCTCAAGCTCCTGGATAGTCGCGAGAACTCTTGACACCCAGAACCTTCCGTCAGATGCCACGGCTGCGACCTTGGCCGCCTTGCCATCATCTATTTTTCGCGCTGGTGAGCACGTCTACATCCGGTGACCAAGGGGTGAGCTCAGACATACCTTTGACAAGCGTCGTCTGTGCCGTCAACTCCGCCAGACATCCAAGGAGGCGGTCGCGGCAGTTCTTCCGCAATTCCTCCGAAAACGTGGGGCTGGGAACGCTGCGCAGCTAAGGGTCACGAAGGCAGCGGGGTCAGCCATCTCCGCCATCGCAGGGCGCGCATACCGTGCACGAGGGGGAAGGAAGAAGGTCGCATGCTTACCGCGAGAATGGGGCTCTTCTCCGATTTCTTCGAGACGATGAAGAGGCCATGCACGGCTAGCCAATCAAGGATCGTCTGGATCCACGCGTCGCTCTTGGGAATCGCGCCGTTGCGGATGAGCGCGGCCAGCTGTTCGATAACCCATGCACGACGCGTGTTGAGAGCCTGGATGTCCGATCTGGCCATATGCGGGCGATCAGCGTCGACCGAAGCGGTGCGCGAGAACGGAAGGCGCGTACGGCTCAGAGGAGGGCTCTTCGTCGACTTGTTTGAGCAAGTAGTTGATATAACTCTGAATGCCCTCGTCGTCCATTGACGTAAGGATAGACTCAACGGTCTTTGTCTTTGTGAGCTTGTCAAACTGCCGGCTGCCGTGGACGCCAGTCAGCTGCAGTATGAGCGAGAACCCGATGCGAGGGTTCCCCTTGACCACATTCTGGATGTCTGTCGCCTACACGAGCCATAGTTAGCCTTTGCATGCGGGGCCCGCGCGGCCGCGGGGAAGGGCCCTGAGACGCACCACCTGCCTCGCTGCCTTGTGCAGATAGCGGTCGCTGTTCGACAGGTGATTAATCCACGAGCGCATGAAATTTTTCGTGAAGAGCATCGGCATGTCGTCTTCGCTCACGCGCGGTAGCGCCTTTTGGAAGACTTGGAAGCCCCAGTATTTCCGCTCCGGAGAAGACGTCGAAGCAAACAGAGACTCTGCGGAGCAGCACGGTTGACGTTAGCCTTACCTGAGGCACGTGTACAGAAGGAGGAAATAAGCCACAAACCATCTACGACGATCCGGAAAAACTCTGGGAAGTTTCCTTTGGACACCCGAGCGCCAGTAGGGTCCCGGGACAGGACGTGATCCAGGAGCATATCCCAGACGAAGTGCGCCTGTGGCTTCCAGGACCCCGACTTGGGCACGTCTGCCTCTTGATCCTCATCCGCATCGGATTCCTGGTAGAACGCGCGGAGTAAGCTGGCTGTGCGCTCATATGCGATACTGACGTCGCCAAGATACGGTACCTTCAGTATCCGCGCGAGCGTGGTCAGATTCCCCGTGCTGAGCAAATCAGGGTTCTTGAACGTCGGCGCAAGGAGCTTCTTCCAGTCTCGCGAAGGGTATGCGGCCTGGAGTTTAAGCGTGAGCGCGACCTTTTCGGGGGTCCACGCCTTCAACTCCGAGTATATCGCGGAGATCGTCGCGTCGACCGCTTCGTCTTTCCAAGAGACCTCGGAGGCAGTGAGGGCATCCGCCGCGAGATCGATGGACCACCAGACGCTCTCGCGTAGCCAGGACTTCTTCTCTCCAAGCGCAATCAAATGAGCCAGGACCTCCTTGTAGCTATCCAGATCCGACGCAACAGTAGACGAAGATGGCAGAGTGGAGTCGCGCAGGAGAAGCCCAGACTGGATGACAGCAGTAAGACCGAAGAGGCGAGCGAAGTAGACATCCCTCTCCTCTTGCCCAGTCATGGAGCCCTGGGTCTTTGACGAGTCCAGCACGAGTTGTACAATCTGAGAGCATGTCACGGTATCTATCCTTGACAGAAGCTATATGCACGGTATAAGCAAACATACGGCGCGCGTTTGAACACACCTCCACACACCTCCGTCAAGGCGACCGCGAACCCCAGCCTACTGCTCTCCCTGGGACTAGCCAGACCACGAATAAGACGACGTATCGAGTATGAGACATCCTGCGCGTTCAGCGCATCCAGGCCATCCGACTTTAAGTTGTTGCCATCCTCCTCGTCTTCAGATGTCTCCGGGGACTCCGCCTTCGGTACGAACTGGGACTGGAAGTGCTCGAGAGCGGAGACAAGTTTCACAGACGCGTCAAGACGCTCCTTCTTGTTCGCCGACGAGAGATGCCAGAAGAGCGGGAGAGTCGTGGACATGTCGGCGCACGACTGGCTAGAGGGCACTGAGCGAGACTGGAGGCAGCACAGAGAGCGAGTGTATGCGCCTAGCCACCGGCGCTTGTGTTCATAGTCCAAAAATTCTGGTAGCGCCCGTGTGTGATCGAGAGATTAGATAGGCGCCTTGTCTCAAGGGCAGTAGATCTTATCTCCCGCGACCTTCAACTGTTCCACCACCACTCATCCGGGACTGGAGCTCGCTCTCGCGGGTTTCTGCAAGTTCCTGGATATATGGGTTCCACTGGTCCTTGACGTCATGCGCTTCTGGCTTCTGCTGGACTGAAGAATATCAACGTATCGTCGTAGGCGCGTCGCGATGGTTGAGCACAGGTCCTCTCAGTACGCCCAGTGCATGCATACCAGTGAACATTTGCTCTGCTTGCCATCTTTCAAGAAGAGGTTCAGTATCACAGGCGAGGCCTACAGAAGCTTCTCGTGCATTGACGACCGCTCACAAGGTCAGTTCACACTTCATGACATATTCGTCCGCTAGTCTCGATTAACAGACGTCTCCTGCCCCAAATAGACAGATGTAAGATCACAGAAAGTCTAACTCGCATCCAGCCAAGTAGCAGCCACCGTGTTCTCCGCCGGCAACGATCGCGTCTACGCCGCGCAACTCCTCCACACCGGCGGGCCAGGTACAATGACGCAAGCGAAGACGATAACGCGGGCCAGACCAGGCAGAGACCCAAGGGAGACACGGCAAGGAAGCCCGCGAAGTCCTGGAGACCTACGAAAACAGGCAGCGCACATCATTCGAAGCAGAGCCGTCCCCGCTGCCGCGACTGCAAGCCAGCGTCCGCGGTGGAGACGATTGCGCGCGGGAGGTGTCCGGGTCTGGCGATAAGCCGAGCCGGGAGCGCGGACTGTATTGGGCGCAGCGTTCGCGGTGTTGAAACCCTCGCTCGCATGGATTTCGGGGTAGCGTTCTGCAGGCGTATGGGCGCACTATACGGGCATAGCGTAGGTGCCTGCTTCGTCGACCCATCTCGAGCTCGGTGACGCACTCGTCGCGTGCGCGCCGTGCGATCGTGCAGAATGCAGACGATCTGCACACACCGGGGGCTCGTGTCGTCATCGTGCACCGCTCTGGGAGAGTCCCGGCGTATTAGCGTCGTCGTTCTGCGTGGCATGGTTCGGAGGTGCACCGCTTTTTGCACACCTTCTCGCTTCTGCGCGCGGGTGTGATTTTCGGCCCTCGCGCGGAAATCATGCACTCAAGCTCACAAGACAAGAGGCCCGACGGCCCCCCGCTCTGCGAGCTACGATAGCGGGACAGTGGAGCGAACGCGAGTGGCTCGCGGGTAGGTGGACGCGGCGCTGCTCATCTGACTGCTCGAAGCTGGTCAATAGAGCCGCGATTAAGGGGTATCTCCACCTCCGAACTAACCCGTAGGCAACGTACTGTACTGTGATGAGACTCCTCGCCTTCCGCCCCAATTCCCTCCGTATGCACGCAGCAGCGGGCACCCCCGGAAGCAGTCTTGTTGAGCTCAGAGCGGAGGGTGGAGTACGATGCTCGCCTGCGAGAAGGATGGTGCGGTGCCGCTCCCTGGATTCCATCCTGCCACATGCGCACAGGCCGTAACGGGCGCGCCAACAGGCGCGGCAATTCATCCGGGAGCCGCCTTCTCACATACGTTTGGGGTGCATGTTTAAGTGTAAGCGTCGTCGGAGGGCGCGGTAACAACGCACGTCCACGATGCATTGAAGGGTGCGGATATTGAACCGGGGTGCTACTGATGTTGCGGGGGCGGTAACTGGTCCTCCCCGCAAGCGGCGTCCGCGCTACGGCGTGCGCTCGGAACGTCCGGCTCGTACTGCTGATTGACGGAAAGCCGACGTCCATGCGCCCAAAAGCCGGTGCGACCGCGGGGGCGCAACGTGACAGCGTCCCGGACAATGCGGATTTGAGAGTAGGTCCGACGTATCGTACGATGGCAAGTCGCCGAGGGACGTGGTGAAGGCAAGACAAGAGTTCGGTGTGGTAGCGAGCGCGCACGGCTGGCAGCGCCAGGACAAGCAGGACACATTCTCTCATGGATTCGGCCCTTTGGGCCGGCGAATTTTACGAAAACGCATCGCGCGGGGGAGCACCTGACTCGGTCGCCTCTGTCTTAATTGCCGCTTCGAGTTTACCTTGATGCTTCTTCGAGCTCGGAACAACGCCGAAGGAGGCTGCGGGGTCGACAACGTGGGGAAGCACTGCGTTGTTATTCACCGCGAGTTGGCCCCACGTCTTCGTGCGGGGTACGTGTAGGACTTTACACAATCGCCCGACCGGATCCTGGGCTGGTTCTTGGCCATGTGTTGCCACGACTGTCATCCATCGCGCGATATGCAAGGACTTGCCAACATGCAGCAGCATCTACAGTCATGTACCGTACAACGATCACCAATGGCGCTCCTGCACCACCAGGTGATCGGAAGTGTATTAGGCATACGGGGCGGTTTGCGCGTTGGACGGCCGGAAATGACCCGCGAAGTTGACTTGCGATAGTCCATGCAAGTACTCACTATGCCTTGTGTGTCTCCACAGGGCACGAGAGGTACCTGGTATGAATAAGCATCAGCACGCATGGAACTACGTCTCTGCGTTGAAGGTGTCGACTTTTACTCAATCGTTCGCTCGGATCCTGAAAACGTCGGGGCTCTCGGTACGCACAGACGCGACACAGAGCGTCATATGTAAGAGAGCATGCAAGAGAAGAGGCCACTGCAGCGCGCTGATAGCGGATCACGCTCGCCCACCCTCCTTTGCGGGAATTGCAGCCTGATGCCTCGAGAAAACTTGTATAATTGGTTTGACACGATGTAACATTGGGTCGAGCACGAGGTGGCAGAGAACCGCTGCGGAGGAGCAGGACTCACGCTCGTTGCATCATTTCCCCGCACTGTCAGAGCACCGTGTGCCGTAAGGCCTCGCGGAGGTTGAGCGAATCCCATTTCAGAGCCACATGGCCCACAGACAATCCGGGGCAGGCACGATTGATGGGGACGTGAAGTGTTCCAGCGTGTTCGCTGGGCCTGGTGCAGTCTCTGGGACCAAATGCGGGGGACGAGAGCCTGGACAGACGGTCGCGGAATGGGAGAGAAGGCGGGGAGGTGGGCAGACGATAGGAAGACACGCGCTATGATTGGGGGAGAAGGGCAGGCGTAGTGGAGCGGGAACAGGCCGTTCGGCGAGATCCCGATGTGGGCGATCTAGATTGGGCGGCGCCGGATTTGGGGAAGGGCCCGGGCGTCTGCGGGGAGCCGGTGCGACGGGGCGGGGAGACCAAAACGGGCAGAGGGGTCAACAGGTGACCTTACGGTGCCCGATCGCAAACATGGACACCGTGGTTTTCCCGGACCTCTCTTCCGTCCGCCCGCTCGGGCACGCGCAACAAGCCACAGCGCTCGTCCTTGGGTTTAGGCAGATCTCCCTTCGCCTATTCTCTCCAGTCTTTTATTCTCATCTCCACCCCGCTATAAGTACTCCTGCTCCGTTCCTCTCCCCTCCCATCCTCATTACAGTCTCTGCCCTCGTCCTCGCACCTCCTCCGCGTCCTCCTATCCCATCCGCCTCTCGTCTCAGCCACCCATCCGCCTCTCATCTCAGCCACCCGACCGCCTCATCCGCCATGTCCAACTCCGTGCTCGCGTCCTTCGACCCCCTCGCGACCCACCCGTTCACCAACAACTCCGGGCTCCTCCCTAAGCCCGCCGCACCCTCCCAATACCCCCACCACTCGCCTTCCAAGGCAGCCCCCGCGAACAACGGCGCGTCTCAGGGCCCCATCATCCTCACCACCACCCCCGTCCACGCACCGCAGCCCAAGCGGGCCGCACCACCAAAGTCCAGCTCGTCCGGGCCCAAGCCTATCTTCGTCCCCTTCCGCCCAGAGCGGTCTTCCCCGGACCTCGAGGACATCCTCCTCAAGAAGAAGTTCGTGGACGCATTCCATGGCAAGGGGTCATGGGGCATCGACCAGGTCCCTCTACCCTCCGCGGTCCCGTCCTCGGGAAAGCAGGGCAAGGCCCAGTGATGTAATCGCCCACCATACCCCCATGTGATGTTCTATACCCGTTGTGAGTCTCGCTTCCTATGTCCCGCTCTCCATCCCGCTCCGCCTTCGCGCCCTTCCCTCTTTCCGCCTTGCTCAATCCGGCCCGCGCAGATCATCCCACCACCATCTATCACGAAGTCACGAATATGCACCGGCCTCACGATCCGTTCCCACTACCGTACCCTCAGGTCTACTCGAAGCAAAACATGCCGAGCTGCATTGTATATCATAGGAGGGTTACTGTATATAGCGCATAAGGGTAATGGGCCGCTGTGGTCGCTACCAGGTTCGGGCGTATCTCTCACTGTCACGTATCACTTGCTTCTTGCACCTTGCTCTCTACGTACGTTCTGCACCTCGCGGCTCATTCACCTGTTTTCGCCACCATTGCAATCAGTATAATGTCTAGTCCTCTATGCATCGCGTCCAGTCCGCGTCTAGACTCGTCTCCGCCACCATTGCCGCCCGACAGCGTCTACACCTCCTGCTATTGCGAAGAGAACATTTATCTGCTAGCTCAAGCTTTCTCTCAGCTGTCGGAGGCGGACACCACAGGCGGCCGAGGGCCCTGGCCGTGGCAGATCTACGTCGTATTCATCTCCAACGGGGGCAAAACGGTCCGCAATTCATTCGCCCCCTCGCTCAGCCTTCCAAAGTGGCTAAAAGGGGGCTTCTTGCGCCCCCGACCACTGGTATGGCTGCGATGCTCATCGGACATTGGCTCACGTCTGCGTCTCTTCTCCGCCGTCTAGGTTGCACTCTGGAGTCAGAAGGCACGCGATGGCGTCGTGGTCTGGGATTACCACGTCGTTCTGGTTCTCTTGCCCCGCTCCTCGCCCGACTTCGCAGCGGTGGCTGATGGCGCCTCACCCACGCCGGCATCGGGGTCGCAGGACCCTGAAGGGCGGCCGGTCAATTGCGCATGGATCTATGACTTTGACACGACACTTCCCGTGCCCTGTCCATGGATAGGTGAGCTTTGGCTCTTGATTTCGTCGTTCCTGCTGAGCAAGGGGACATGCGCGCACGATCGCCCCACTGATGTCGCGTACGTCTGGTCCGCATGCTGACCATCCACGAGCGCAGATTACATCGCTGGGACGTTCCCCTACGCGCTCGACCGCAGCCTCGCCGACCGCATCGACGAGAGGTTCCACAGGTGCGTCCCGCCTCGCACCGGCGAGCACTCCAGAGCCTCCAGAACTCATCAGATTGTCCTCTCTACTTGTGCCACGGTCTCGCGTGCCACCCTCTAGCCTGTTCAGAGTCATACCCGCGGACGTATATCTTGATCACTTCGCCTCCGACCGGTCGCACATGGTCAGCAGACATCCCCTGCCCTGTTTCGCCCTGCGCTCCCCGACACGGACTCTCGCTGACCGGCTGCCTATCGCGTGCAACGCACGGCGCGAACGTGCTCGCGTGCCTGCTTCGCGTTAGATCGTCCCGGCACCTGCGCCCGTCTTGGAGCCCGACGTGGCCGCCGGCGATGGCTCGGGTGGCACGCACGGCAGGAGAATCGGCGGTGCGTCCTCGCGTCCCCGCGCTCCGCCTTCTCCAGGCTCATCATCATCACTACGCGTCGTGTGCGTCGTGCGGGGTGCGCAGAAGCCCCGGAAGCCCGCGAAGAGGGCCCGAGATACTCCAGCCCGCCACCACCATACCCGCCGCTTCGCGGCGCGAAGGCACGGGAGATGGGCATCGCGCACAACCTTATGGAGTCCTTCGTGGCGATGGGGACGAGCCCTCCGGCCCCGCTCGCCGAGGAATTTGTAGCGCGGCAGGAAGACGAAGCAGGGTCGTTGGAGAGCGAGGCTGTCCGGTATGGACAGGTGATGGACGTGGACGGCTTCGTGCGCTGGTTGGCTGGGAGTCCGAAGGAGGCATGAGGAGAGCGGGGGTTCATGTGCTCAGCGGAACGGACGCGCGGGTCCGTGGCCTGAGAAGGGGCCTATGGCGGTCTGCGCTTCGGTCGGGAGAGGCTGCGCTCGGCTGTGTAAGCTGCACTAGGCATTCAATAAGGATTGGCCACAGGCTCGACGGGGGCTCATGGCGGCCTGCTTTACGTCCCTCCCAGCTCTGTGTTGGGCTGTCTGCCACAGGAACGGCCCGCGCCTCCCGCCAGCGGGCGCCCGGTAACGTGTCGTGACGCTATGTGACAGCTGTGTGACCGAGGAGGAGCGTTCGCCTGTGGCTGCGAGCGTCAGAGGTCCCTTGTCTGCTCTTTCTCTTTGCTCGCGCGGCACTCCCTCGCTGCTTCGTGTCTTGCTTTGCGTCGTATCGCGTCTACGTTCCACCCGACCATAGACATCTCAGTCTCTCGCTATGTCGATGACGATCAACGGGCACGGCGGACCCAGCAACGGTGTGGCTGCGGCGGGAGTGGAGGATGGCTACACGAATCATACCGGTCCCTCCTCGAGCGCGGGGGTTCCCGTCGCTAATGGATACGCGCAGTGAGTATTCATTTCGCTCTGCATGCGCTTCGTACAGCTTGGGAGAGGACCCTGGCACATCATGAGGCTTGCTCTCTCGAGAGGGGTCGCGTGCGTGAGAGAAGTAGGTCGGAGGGCGTGACGCGCATACAGGCCTTTGCGTCCACGCGTCGCAAGGGTCATATCGACTGCTGGCCGCGTACGGTCTCGGACCTGACGTTCTTGTCATGACTGTGCTGGCATCGGCGGGCGGGGCAGATTTTTCCTCTTTGTCGCTGGGGCGCCTATCTCTCGCGTCTTGTTCCCAAGATGCGATGATCTGTTCCCTTTGGCGCGCTCTCGATCGTGCGGACGGAACCACGCTGACTGCTCGTGTGTCGGCAGAGCGCCATCTCTATATCAAGTGCACAACGAGGACATTATCAACCATCTATACCAGTCCGGCTTCCAGACCGGGGTACGTCGCGTTTCTCGCCGCTCCCGTGTGGCACGTTCTAACCCTAATTGCTAGAATTACGCCGATACTCTACTAGTCCGTCCGGCTATCTCCTGATTCCTCTCCGATGGGGTAGCTGACCTCGATCCCAGCACGTCCGCTCGACTGTATACCGACTCCATGCATTGATTCTGTCCCGTTCGCCGTATCTCGCACACCTGATGTCCACGTCACCACAAACGGGCAGTCAGCACATAATCTACGTCAACCTTGAACATGAACCTGAAGTAACTGACGAGGTGCGGATTTTTCTGCCATTGATTAAAGGCCCGATTGCTGAACATACTTATGCAGGGTTTCCACCATGGTACGCACACGACCAGTGTGACCACAGTACGTTTTCTGACGTCTATCCAGCACTTGCATACTTGTACTCCGGTGCAGCGCTCGCCAACATCCGCCCTGAGAATGCTCGTGGCGTACTCGCAGCAGCATGCCTGCTAGGGCGCATGGATGATCTATGCAACTATGCGTACGAGATCTGCCAACAGTCCATTAGCCTCGACACACTGCAGTCTTGGCTGGACTTCGCCGAATCGGTCCCCATTCCCTCTGATGGGTCATCCACTCCGGTCATCGACCAACCCCAACAACACCCGCGTACGGCGGTCTTCGGGCCGTACGCCCAGCGGCTTCGCGAGGACATCTTCAAATTCCTCGTGGTGACGCTGCCGAACATAGTGAACTATGGTGGTCTCACGACGCCGACGACGCCATTGCCGGAGGGTGCGAGTCAACACCAGGACGCGGGTCGTGAAACTCTGCTCCAGGTGTTCTCCCGAGTACCCTTCGACCTCTTCAAGGCTGCGGTAGAATCCCCAACCTTCCAGCTCGGTGAGTTGCATGTCGTACCACCTTCTCATAGACTGCATTCCCATATGTACGCCCTGCAGGGTCCGTACACTCCCGCTTCAAGTTCGCAAAAGACGCCATCGAACTGCGCAAGCAGGGCATTGCCCGCGGCACGGGCGCGGAGGAGACGGTTGTGCTCGCGTTCGGCGGGAACACGAGTACATCGGGCAGCGTGCTCGTCACCCGCAAACTGCGCAGGCGACAGCTCTGGAAGGTGAACTCGTAGACCACCCACGCCAGCGTGCGCATCGGGGGAGGTGGATGCGCGTGTATGAGGGGGAACGGTGCCGGGTGGGTTCCCCCGTGTGTTGTATTGCGCATCCCGCGTCTGCTGCTGTGCTTTGTGCTCGTCGTGTCTCTCTTGCATTGTCGTCCTAGTAATTTCGTGTCCCTCTGTTGTGTTCATAGGATGGTGAGCGTACTCTATATCGGTCTGTACACGACATCGGACTCGGACCCCTAGTTTTGATCTTGACGTGTACATGTTCGTACGTAGCACCTACAAAGACGTCCACACGGAGATCAAACGGCGCGCGACTTGTGGGATCGGGCTGCAGCACCTCACCGCTGCCCATGCCCTGTGGTAGGTGGCATGGATGCTGCACCGTGCTGCTCGACGAGAGGACTTGCCAAATCGCGACAGAGTCACGGGCGTGACCGAGGCCGGGAGAGTTGATCGGGCGCTCCGCCGTGTGGTGGCACCGTTCCCGCCGTCCGCCACCCTCAGGCGTCGGCATCCAAGTCGCACGACGCAGACAATGTCGAGGCCGTCGAGACACGCGCGCCCACAATACGCCTCGCCCTCGTCGTCGGACTCGTCTTTTGCGCAGCCTCAGTACACCTCGTCGAGAGCGACGTACCCCACCTTTCTCTCGCTGCAAGAGACCGCTTGGCTGCAGCTGACATGTGCTGGGCGCGGGCTTGTGGACGCGTTCCGCTGGGACATGGTGATTAAGCTTGTCGCAAGGTATGTACACAAGCGTTGTGTCCCATGCCAAGAGCTACAAAACATATTCCCTCTCATCAGCGACTCTGAGATACGCTCGAACGTCCTGAAGTCGCTCATGCTGAACACCCTCTCGCTTGTGTCCATCTACTTCTTCGACTGGCTGCTCCTCCCACTATCCCAAGGGCAGCAGAAGTGGTTCCACCGCAACCTCGGCTGGTTCTACCAGGTGCTCTGGCTGCTCCCCGTCGTGGGCATCTCTTTCTACCTCAACGTAAGTTCTATCCTCGTGTGATCCGACCCAAGCCTTGTCCCCAGGCGGCCGAGCGCACCATGATGAGAAACCGTTGCCATAATCATATGGCCGACTTCTAGTCGTCCGGTGATGACTCTCAATTTGTTCTATCATCTCTGACCGCGCGCTCTCGCTTGCATATGCACATCTGGAGGATTTATTCGGGGCACGTCTCTTACATCCGTCGTAGAGCTCATGGTGCACGCTTATAGCCAAGCGCACCTTCACGCTTCAATATGGGACGCGTGCTGCGGCTCAGCCACCGTCGACGTATAGCGGCATGCTCAACGCGCTCGCGACGTCGGCATATCGGGGCGTCATGGTTTGCACCTCTGTGGTCGTGTCCTTCGCGTTGGCATATATCCCTTACGTCGGACCCATCGCCGGCTTCATCTTCCTCTGCTGGATCGATTCGTAAGTGTTGGATTTTTGCACTGTGCGGAACGAAGCGGCTGATGTGTGCCGTAGATACTACTGCTTTGAGTAGGTGTGACTTTGGGTTTTTGGCTCGCGGTATTTGCTGAGACGCCGTTAGGTTCATTTGGATAGCGAGAGGATTCTCATTATCACGGAGAGTACGCCACCTCGAAGAGCGGTGGGCATATTACTTTGCATTCGGTAGGTTTGGATTCTTCTATGCGATCGAAGCATTCTGAATTCATTCACGCATTCAAGGTCTGCCCTCGGCCGCTGTGTGCATGTGGGGCAGCAGCCTCGCGAACGTCGCGATATTCGCGCTGTTCTTCCCAGCGGTAGGTATTTCCACCTATTGCATACATCGGCCGGTCTGACGTGCGACCAGTACATCATCATGGCGATGTACGCGCGCCCGCTACCCCTCGACCCGTACAACCCCGCGCTGTCCGTAGGCAGCCGGAGCCAAGGCCAAGACGACGCCGTCCGGTACCCCTCCCCGCTCGTACCCATCCGGATCCCGGTGTTCGCCATCGTGATCTGGCTGAACGACATAATCGTCCGGGTGCTCAGCGTCGGGAGCAGCTCCGGCGGGAGCGGGGGATACAATGCGGGCAGCTTGAAGGGGAGCGGGCACGGGCCGCGACATCGGAGGGCTCTGAGCGATAGTGTGGAGAGCATCGAGGAGGGCGAGGCGGTCGAGCTGGATGACTTGGCGTCGAGAAGTGCGGCTCCGGATACGAGCAGGGTGAGGATACGGGGCCTTGGTCAGGCGGCTGCGGCGGGTGCGGGCAGGGCGGGTCGCAAGTACGATTGAACCGCTTTTTCTGAGGCCGCCTGTAGCCCCTCTGTACTCGTCTCGTTCACGGCACGCTAAGACGATGTTGTATATCACCCTGCGAGATGCTTGCTTGATACCGGGCAACGTACCCGCACGCAGGCCGCAGGCTGAGTCACGACTCACGCCTCTTTCGATGCAGGAGTCCCCGGCTCACGGGTTTTTCTGGGGAGTCGATGAGACCGCCACAGCCGACATAGCACGCTCCTCTCGGCCGCAGAGTCAAGGTTCTGCGGTCAATGTACACTTCACGCTTTCACAACAACCAACGCATTCCGATAGATGCGCATCCCATTCCTGATTTTTGTGGTGCTAGCGTTGAATGAACTCCACCTGCTCCTCGCCCGCAACAACAGCAGTCGGGTCGAAACCCTTCGGAAAGACCTGTCGCACATTCACGTTGATCCTCGTACCCCGCAGGTACTCCTCATAGATCTCCCAGTCAGCCTCGTCACCGCCTTCCAGGTGTGGCGGTAGGGTGCCCTCGAGTATACGCGGAACGCCTGCCGAGACATTCACATTCGATCAATTGAGGACTTCGAGAGCACGCAAGGGGAAGATGGACGTACCGTGGTACGCGCGGCGGCACGCGGGCCCGGACATGACTACTACGTCGCCGGAGCGTAGCAGGATGGCGCTGGGGGGCTCGTCTCGGGTGAGGCCCCCGATGAGGAAGATGGCGGCGCAGCCGAGCCTGCAAATTTGCGTTCGGTCAGAAAACCACAGGCGGGTGTGTTTGGGAGCCACGTACGATATTGATACGAGTGGCGAAGTCGCGCACAGCTCCGAACGATCGACGTGCGCCATGAGGGTATCCTGAAGGGAGCGGGTTTACGGATCAAATTGGCCATCCGGGATGATTGCGAGGCTTCACAACGTACCTTCGTCTGGTAGAAGTTGACAATGCCTGCGTCTGGCTCTGATTTGCTGTCAGCCGTATGCATATGCCAGGGCGCACGGATGAAATCCCTACCGTAAGTCTCGTTCCAATCCATCCAGTCCGGCCCTCCCTCGCCCCAATCCGCGCTGTTGATTGCTTCCGCCTTGCCAAAGACCTGCTCCCAAGGTATGCTTTGTACCACGCTTTTGCAGATGCCTCTCACGAACGGCGAGATCTCGCCAGGGCCGCGCGAGAAGTCGTACTGCTTCGTTCCCCAATGGTAGTACCACCCGATATTCGCCCATCTCAGTCGTGGGATGAGGGCGGACGTGGGCACCGGGCGTAGCGTGTCTGAAGGTGGGGCGGGGGGCTTGGGTGTGCTAGCTAGGGCGACGTAGTTTTCAGGGCTTGCGGGCTCGTTGGAGATCAGTTTCCGGGGCCCAGGAGGCTCTGCCGACGTCTCTCTGCTAGGCCCTGGAGGGTGAACAGCAGCTCGCGGGAGAATCTCTACGTCCTCGCAGTCGCCGCTGCGGCTCTTCTTGTACTGGTTCCACAGACCCTCACGGGGCAGGACGTAGTGCGTATCGAGATTGGTCTCGTTTGGATGCTTTGCCTGTTCGGAAAGTGCCCAGCGGAGCAGCCGCCGTTGTTCGTCCGGGGAAACGAAAGCAGGAAGCAGGACCAAGCCTAATATATTCGGGATATATCGTATGAATATGTACATGCCGCACCGACCGTACGATAGATGGCGCACCGGGAGTGCGAGGGAACGTATACGCCTTTCTCGCCCGTCCGCTGCCGTCCCGGAGCGGGATCTCTGTACACGGTAGCGTATCGGCGCGTCCTTTCCATTTGCCGCGTGCGACCTCAACAACGCGTGTCGGGTCTGCGGCCGCGAGATCGAGGACGTCGGAGAGATCGGGCGGTGGGAAGCGCGCCTTGTATTTTTTCTCGGCCGCGCGAAAAGGTGTCCAGTCGGCATCGACGTGCTCGGGTCTGTTGCGAGTAGACTTCAGGTATTTCCTGCGGGCTTTCTTGTATGCCGCGCTCGTTGGATCATGGATGTCGCCTGAGGACGTGCTTTGTGTGCTTGTTGTTGCGGACATTGTAGAAGAGGTTCTATAGAGTGCCGAGTGCGGCGTTGAGTAGAGAGGAAGCGGGGGCCAAACAGAGGCCAACAACGCGATTGGGGACGTGGGCCGAGACGGTGCGTCATCGTGTTTGGGGTACAGTATATCCTCTTCTCTTGATTGGCAGCTTCGTATACTGGGACCGCTACTCACACTCGCAACCCTGGCCACCGACACCAGCTAGTCCCGCTCTTTCTCTCGTCTCCCCTCATGTCGGTATGGCTCCCGCGCTCGTCCACGTCTCTCATCCTCCGCACCTATAATCGCCACGCCCCCATCGGCGTACGCACCCTCGCCCTCGCGTCCCAGTACAACGCCCGTCTTCCCGTCTTCCCTCTTTTCCCTCTCGGGCAACTTCAGCGCGTGCAGGGCACTCAGCTTGGCTCGGAGCGCTGGCTGCACTCTTCTCCGCCGCAGAACGACTCACCGACCGCGAACGGCGAGAAGCCGCTTCCCCCCGCGCCGAAGGAGGAGGCTCCGCTTGCGACCCGGGTGTGGAAGAAGGTCAAGCATGAGATTCAGCACTACTGGCACGGGTCCAAGCTGCTGGCGGCCGAAGTGCGCATCTCCGCCCGCTTGCAATGGAAGCTCCTCCATGGTGAAAGCCTCACGCGCCGAGAGCGGAGACAGGTGTGTGCAAGCGCGTCACAGGGCGTGGGCGAGAGCAAGCACGCTGAACACGGTCAACATGTTCTGTAGTTGAAGCGCACGACGCAAGATCTTTTGCGACTCATTCCTTTTGCCGTCTTCGTGATCGTCCCGTTCATGGAACTGCTTATTCCGGTCGTGCTGAAGGTTTTCCCCAATGCCCTTCCTTCAACGTTTGAGGACAAGTTCGCGGCCGTCCGTATTTTCGAATCTGTCGCTGATGCTACTACGTACTGAACTGAACACAGGAGGAGAAGCAGCGGAAGCTGCTCCGTGTCCGCCTCGAGATGGCCAAGTTCCTCCAGGAAACGCTCCGCGAGTCCGGCCTGAAGGCCAACGCCCACATCGTTGGCACGGAGGCTTTCAAGGAGTTCTTCCGTAAGGTTCGGTCCACCGGCGAGTCGCCGTCTGCGCAAGACGTTATCAACGTCGCGCGTCTCTTCGATGACGACCTCACCCTTGACAACCTGTCACGGCCGCAACTCGTGTCCATGTGTCGCTACATGGGCATTAACGCGTTCGGGACCGACAATTTCCTTCGTGGCAACATTCGCGCGCGCTTGCTCCAGCTTCGGCGGGACGACGAGGCAATCGCGCGCGAGGGCATCGACGAGCTGAGCACGTCCGAGCTTCAGGCAGCATGCCAGAGCCGCGGTATCAGGACCACGGGCGTGTCTCCCGCGCGGTTGCGCGAAGAGCTCGCGACCTGGATTGAGTTGCATCTGAAGCAGCGCGTTTCCGGCGTGCTGCTCGTCCTCGCTCGTGCATTCCAGTTCGACAAAAAGCCCGGTGAGGATGAAGACGGCAAGACCGCCATCATTCAGAGTCTCGAGGCTGTGTTGTGCGGCTTGCCTGACAACCTGGTGCGTGTGACTATTTCGTACGGGTTTGGGGTATGCTAACCCTTGTACAGCTGAGCGAGGCAGAGCTCGAGGTCGACTCCGAACAAGCCAGCTACAAGCAGAAACTTGAAGTGCTCAAGCAGCAAGAAGAGCTCATCCAGGATGAGCAAGAGCAGGAGCAGCGCGAGGAGGACGCTCGACGCGCGAAGAAGGAGGAAGAGGCTCGCTTGGCTGAGGCCCTCCTTCCTGAATCTGAAGTATGCTACATTGATGTCATGCATTTGCTCCGTTGCTAACTCAAGGACAGCTGCAACCCGAGGAGGCCCCTGTCCAGGATGCTCGCATGACCACGGAGCAGCTCAAGGAGCTCGCCGAGGCGCTCTCCGTCCTCTCCGCAAAGTCGTCCGTGCTCAAGGAGCGCGACGAGCTGCGGGCGCTGATGGAGGAGAACCTGCAGGCGGAGGAGGACCCGAAGTCGCCGTCGGGCGCGCTGACGAAGCGGATCCGGACGATGCTCGAGAAGATCGACAAGCAGCTGGACGCGTACGACTCCCGCGTCGGCTCGTCGCTGCAGATGATCTCGTGCACGCCCGACGGGAAGATCCCGGTGCAGGACCTCGAGAAGGCGCTCGCGGTCATCAAGCACAAGCCGGACGAGGAGGTCGGGCACCGGGTGATCGAGAAGCTCGACGTGGACAAGGACGGCTACGTCGAGCTCGAGCACGTTCTTGGGCTCGTGCGCGAGGAGGGTCTCGGTACGTCTCCTGGTTCAGCGTCTTGACGAGCGATACGGTTGTTCATTCGACGGCGACATACAGGTATCCTGCTGGACGACGAGGCCCAGAGCTTGATCGGACAGGGCATGGAGATCAAGAACAGCAAGCCGCGGAAAGAGGACATCGTGCAGGAGTAATCGCCACCCCCGCTCTACAGCTGCTATTCCTACCATACAATCTATATATTGAGCAGCTGTCTGCAGCCGCTCTAGAGGCTGCAGGCGGGCTCCAAAACATGCGTAATGACACCGGACCCAATAGATGAGCACGGACTGCATTGGGATGGTGCGTGTCCTGCTTCGATTCATTGTATCACTGGATGTCTTTTCCAAACGGATATGATGACCGCTGCGTGAGTGCTCTCACCGAGGCATTTTGTTGCTCGGGAATGTGCCGTTGAGTCACCCATTCTCGAGGTGAGTGACCGGGCATTTCCGTGTTATCCTTTCAGTGCATGCCATGCTTTCACATGTCTGGCGCGTTGTTCCGACACGCGAGGCGTTTGGACTGTGGCTGGCATGCCGATCGTGGGTGACGTCGTCCAGCTCAATGTCACTTCGCCCGATCCGGAAGGCACAGTGTACGGTCAGCCTCAGCTGTTCCTTCCACCATTCGGTATATAAACCTCCCCTGCCCTGCTCTCCGTCCTTACCTACTCAATCCCGCACCACCACCACACCCATATTCCCCAGCTTTCGCTTGACGCACATCGCTCTCCCAGTATGATCGCCCCCATCCCCACCTCCTTCCTCGCCCTCCCCCAGCAGGCCGAGCTCCGGCAGCTCTGGTCCCCGCCCCCCAAGTCCCAGTCCCGTTCCCAGCTCCGGTCTCCGCCTCCCAAGCCCTCCGCGGCCAGGTCCGACCTCTCGCCTTCGTCCTCGACCGAGTCCTTCCTCCGCCCCGCCATGCAGCGCCTGCCCCGGGTCCAGCCCCGCCGCCGCGAACGCAGGGAGAAGACCGACTTCGAGACGCCGATGGAGAGGCGGGTCGGGTTCCAGATGAAGTTGCTCTCGCTCCGGGACGCACAGAAGCGGAACTCGATCGTGTATGGTACGCTTCACCTGCACCATTGAGGGGCTGACTACCCCTCCTCCTCCCCTCCCCCACGGCATGTACCCGGTTTTTGGTTTTTAGCTAGGTTCTGGTATTGTCCTCGTCAACCTCAACTTCAACCTTAAGGTGCTCGCGCGCGTGGCTGAAGACCTCGACTGGACGACCCCCCACTGGACTAGGGCATGGGTATGGCCGAGGGTGGAGGCGGCGTGCTTGGGCGAGGGGAGACATGGGCCCTGACGACCCCGTGCGCGTTGTCAAAGCCCGACGCGTTTTTTGTTGAAAAGTCATCGTTTCGCGTTCGTCGCTGCTCCTTCCTCCCCACAGGTATCCCCGGCAGGCATCAACTCCAGGCGACGGACGACGGACGCGGCCCTCATTCAAGACCCAGGACCGAGGACCAGTGTCGGCGGCGTCGGTCGAGGGATTGGATGCCCTGACGACGCCGGCCCCGTCGGCACTCAGCGAAAAGCCACGGCATTCACCTCGGTGGTACGTTTGCGCGAATCACTATCTGCCTGCGAACTGCGGCTGACACAAACATGCTATGCGCAGGAGCGTCGTGGCTCGTGACGGCCGGCGGGGGTCTGTGCGGGAGATGGCGCCCTCTCGTATAGTCCTTGGTCGTCAGCTTCCCTCGGAGCGGGGGCGAGCCTTTGGGCTCCGTCCTCGCGCGCTCCGAGGGGTGAGTCTATTTCCCCTCGACGACGGTTATCAAACGATGCTAACAACGCTACATGCCCTCAGAGGTTCGAGCGAATGGCCCACGCCCTGCGACGGCGTGGGCCAAATGAAAGCAGCCGATGAAGGGTGGATCCAGGTATATGTCAACTCGTGCAATCTCCACCGCCGCTATTCCTCCCCGGTATCCCAACGCAAGGTCAACGTGCTCGGAGACATGGTCTTCAGACGCTGCACTAGCTCCTCGTTCAAGGCAGGCTGCAACAGACACATCCCCACCTCTTCCAGAACACCAGTTTGTCGCCGCAGGCGGATGACGTTGGCCAACCCCTCCTGGATGTCCGGGTCGGTTCTGTCACAGTGCAGCTCCAGGACGTTGAGCTTCAAACAGTGCGAAGGGACCTCGACGCGCCTGCGACGACGAGGCGCTCGACTTGCGAAACGTCGAACGGCCAGTCCGTCAACAATTCTTAGAAGTCGAGCACGTACCGCAGGTAAGTGACCTAGATCTCAAACTCCGCAGGCTCGGGCGGCGCTGGGCACCGGAAGATAGCGAGGCCCGCTGCTGGGGAGTCGCTCTGCGAAACGTATAGATAGTGAAGCGTCGACTCGTGTCGAAGCCTAGCTCAATCACGCGAATGCCGGATAAGAACGCAAGCTGTCCCTCCGGGACACGTCAGGTCCCACACCAGTCTCGTGGTCAGCCACAAGATCTCCAGCGAGGGGCGCTGCCGCAAGAAGGTAGTAAAGCTCTGCATGCTGGACAGCGCCCGGTTACGATGTCGGGTGTCGTCAAGACGTTCGGGACCGCTGGGCGAAGAAAGAACCGCACGTTCCGAATGTAGAGCCTGCGCAACGACTCGGGACGCGTAATCGGCCGGCCCTCTCTCGCGATCGCCGAGGATGCCCTCGATGACCCGTTCCTCGAGCATCAGTGCTTGTGGACCCAGACGGCGGAAGAGACCCCCACTGTTTCCACCGCAGCCGGGCGGTTGGCACAGTGCATGACCCGGGCGCGGGCCATGTGCGCGGAGACTACGTATACCAGCCGGCCCAGACAGTCGTGGGCGTCGAGGAAGAGAAAGACGGCGAGCCGTACTCTCCCCCCGGAGCATTCGAGGAACGCGTCGACAACGCCCATGCGGTCGAGAGGAATGTCTGCCAATAGCTGCGGGATCGTGGGTGATGCGGACTAATGTCTGGATATCTCCACGGCGCTCTCTCGCCAATGAGAATATCCTGAGGAGCATCTCGGTGGGTAAGTGGGATATGTGCGCGAACGTGTTGCGGTTTGCTCGAGGCTGGCAAGCTCGTGCGCGAGAGAATGCATCGCCCGACGTCGCTGATCCGTTTTTTTGTGCCGCGGACTGCAGTACGTCGCACGTCGCGTCTAGTGGTTCCATGCTGGAGTTCTGGGATGACGAGGTCAGTGTGGTAGAGTCAGGACAAAGATCTATACGTACGTGTGTCGGAATCGCCAACTAGTCCTGCGTCTACCGCGCCAGAGCGGGATGGTGGGATGTCGGACGGTCTCTTCCTGTGTGCGAATCCGGGCGGAGACGAGGGGAAAAGGTGAAGGTCGAGTTAGCTTCGCATGGTGCGAGGGATTGCCAAAGATCCACCGGGGATTGCTGCACCGCCGGTCGTCTCACTGAGCAATCTGTCGACGGATTCGGGACGGTCCCAGGTGCATGCGTGTGTAACGTGTGGACCTCGGCGCCCCCATTGCACAGAGAAGCATACCATCGTATGCCAGCATGTGGCAATAGTTGGATCCATCCTATTCTGCAGTGAGCGCAGTATCGACAGAGTCGCGGGTGAGAATGATGTTATACACGCGATTAACAATATGATACAACTAAGCACCTCCCTAAAGCAACGAACTACATTGTGAGGCGTACATCGTCAATCCATTTCTGGAAACCCATGACAAACGTCGCTCACCGCGGAAGTCCGAGCGAATCGCTGCCTCGTCACGACTTACGCCCACTGGTAGCGGCTCGGCCGGCGCCGAGCTCAAGGCCAGAGAGCACCCGGTCCGAGAGCTTCTCCAAGGTCTCGAGTATGTTCTGTACCGACTCTCAAGAACCGTTGTGTACCATGTACAACAGAGTGCGAACCCTGTGGAGGTGATCGCGGAGAGGAGAGATGATGGACTCTCTGGGGTCGTCCACTGCATTCGACTGGCACTGCTTGACATGGACGTCGATGGGCAGCGTGCCGGAGCGCTTCAGGTGCCACTTCATTAGTGCGATATGCGTGACTTGGAATGACCGATACAGCAGCGGACAGTTATTGAGGACGTCGCGCCAGTGGACGCATACACGGTAGAGCGCGTATAGCAGTCGCTCCGCTTCGCCTGGAAAGCAGCGGTCCACCGCGATTGCGAAGATATCTGTCAGTGGCTCGACCGGCAGGTCGTTTACTAATTGCCGAGTATCGCTGCCTTCGGCGCATAGGATGTAGTGTGGAAGGTCGGTAGAAGGTGTCTCCTGTGCTGAACTCATCTCAGGTTCACCATGTCGATGTGTGGGCAGCGCGACGTCGTTCTGGGCGGGGTCGGAAGGGCTCACTTGTTGCAAGTGGGTACAATGAACATGGTGAGTAACAGCTCGGGAAGTCAAGATTTCCAGGAAGTCTGACAACTTACGGGGTACATGCAGACAAGGCTGGGGATGCACCGAGTCTGAAAGTCGTGGTTTATAAGAGGGATGGGGACGAGCGTGTGGCTCGGCCAGGCTCAGCACAGTCTCAAAGGCCATTATCTTTTTCCCCAGCGGAGGCAAAGAATATTTCTCAATCCCGTTTCTCATGGCCAGTCAATGGTGGATAGACAGACTGAGACCACTATTGTAACATAAAGTTCACAAAGACGCGGCGGACCGCGTACAACGGCATGCAGTCAGTCTCATGATCGGTGCAGCGCGTGTTCCCCATTGTGTCCGCCGCTGACAGATGTGAGTCGTAATACCAGCTCGCAATTTTTCTGTTATTGTATTCTTTCGCGTCCCAAAAGTACCTACCGGGCTAGAGGCGAGCTAAGCACCAAGGTTGATGCCATAGGTATTGAGAAGGTACGCATATGAGATAGACGGTACAGTTGAGACGGCTAGGACAAGAGTAAAATAGAGAACTTGCCATGCATCAATACATGGCCATGGAGGATACCCAGTGACGCCGCGCTGGCGGAGGAGGAACGCGTGTTGAGAATTGCCATGTAAGGGCAAAACTCGGTCACGTGTGTGGCGAGCCATTAAGACGCGGTTGGGATTTGGGAAGGCGATGCAGGACCCGGGCAACTCCTATGTATGTCTGTCCGGAGTTTGCGTAGAGCTCCTTCCTAAAAAGGCAGGAGGGTTTGTCCGGGTTAGCGTAGAATACGCACCATTTTGGGTGCAGGAGTGTGATTAAGCGCCCAACCTCTGTCCAACCATAGCGTAAAGGAGGACAGGAGGCGAGTCTCCGGGCGCCTATCGGGGGTCAGGATGCCATATATATCACACCATTGTTGTAGCTCATTAGACTGAACCATGTCCAAAGGCTGTTTTGCCACGCTGGTGGCTTCTCTGGCAGTATACAACGCGTTTTTACGGTTCTAAGGGTCTAAAACCGAATGTGACGCGTAACGTGACCATGTTACTGCGCGTGACAAACGTGACAAGCTCTGTCCGCCCAAGCGTAATCGAGGCCCAAAAGTTTGCGTAATCGAGGCCGAATTTGGGCCAATTTTCGGACAGACGTACATAGGAGTTGCCCGGGTCCTGGCGATGCGCGCTGGCAGAGCCGAAGCTGGACTTACGCGAGCAGTCGCCACTCGTCCGCATTGTCTTCTCCGCCCAGGCTGCGAGCGTCCGAGTCGAGCGTACGATGAGCCTCCGCAAGGCCGTCCTCCAGCGCATCACGCCCCTCCCCTCCCGCACACCCTCCCCCAGCCTCCCCCACGACTGGCCCCAGTCCCCCGACGCAGAGACCATCTTCCCCGACCTCGCACACCGCGAGCCAGAGCCCGACGAGCACACCGCAACAAGGTCAAAGTCCCCGTGCGTCTCTCCCACCCCTTCTCTTCTCCTTCCTTTCTTCCCCGCATTCGCTTCTCCGCCATGTCCGCCGGCAAGCACCGCAAGCTCACCTCCCGTGCCAGAGAATTGATGTCCCCCAATGGCGTCGTCAAGCGGTGGCGTGTCAATATCGCAGACCATGCCTCCTCCCTCCCCTCCGAGCTCGCAACGGTCAGCCTGAACGGCACCGTCAAGCGCGACCCCGACCTCTGGTTCGACGACGGCAACATCGTCCTCTTATGCAGAGACATCGCCTTCCGTGTCTACCGCGGCCTCCTCACCCGCCATTCGGTCATCTTCCGGGATCTGTTCTCCATGGCCCAACCCTCAACATCAGAAACGATGGAGTCCTGCCCGGTCGTGCACATCTCCGACCCGCCAGACGACCTCCGCTACCTCCTCCGGGTACTGTGCGGACTACGAAAGTACGTCTATTCCCTATGCGTTTGGGCTGGCATGACTGCACTACCGAGAGCGGAGCATGAGCCTGGCAGAGGTGTTGTGAGGAACTTGAGCGCCTTTGGGCAGATGTGCGAGCTTCTCAGGTACCGAACATCTTCAGTGCGAGTGTGATGGCGGCGTATTCTTCATGTGCCGGGGAGCGCTAAGAATGCGGTTTCTCTCAGCTTTTGAAGTGCCGCCGTGTGTGCGTCCTTCTCAGCGGAGGTCTATCGGCGAACAATCAGCTCTCGTGCTCTTCTATTTGCTTTGCAGTAGCAATTATGGGCGAGAAGCCGTCGAAGTCATCGCACGAGAAACACATGCGAAGGATATGTGGTACCGCTCACGGCAGGGCATGTCTTCGCGAGTATGCCAGATGAAGGCTGAGAAAGTCAGGATTGCCGGAATTCCGGCCAGCGGTGAGCGTGTGCTAGCGAATGTACTCGCCTGCCTTGCCTTTGTCGCTTACTTTCCGTCAATGGCGAAAGTATGCCGCCTGTCGTAGTTTGTCTCCGGCCTGTTCCCCTCTTGGTGTGCTGCTGTGCCTGTCACCGTCCACGAAAACGCCCGTGCTAACGGGGACCTCTCACTCCAGATTCCCAGTCATCCCAGGAGAGCGGATGGAGTTCGCGGAACTCGCCGCGCTCATCCGGATGTCGCACAAGTACCACGTCGAGGACCTGCACTCGCGCGCGATGCACCACTTCAAGCTCTACTTCACGAACGACCTCGCCGTCTGGGACACCGCCGGCGTCGACGGCAACCTCTTCCTGCACATCACGCCCCCGGACGCGATCGCCGCGATCAACCTCGCCCGCCTCACGCACGCCGACTCCGTCCTCCCCACTGCGCTCTACCTCTGCTGCCAGCTCGACGGCGAGCTCACCTCCGGGGTCGAGCGCGCGGACGGTACTACAGAACGTCTCGACCCGAAGGACCTCGAGCTCGTCCTGCGCGGCCGCACCGAGCTCGTGCGCGCGAGCACCCGCGGCGCGTGCACGATCTGCAAGCCGCACCCGAGCCCCCAGTGTGCGGGCGCAAAAGGGTCGTGCGAGCGTGCGCTGCGCGAGATCCTGGGCATGATGCTCGACGGGCTCCAGAAGGACCCGATCGGGGACATCGCGGGGTATGCCGCGCTCGACTCGTGGGAGCACTGGATCGAGGACGTCGTCGAGCTCTGGCCGCTCTGCGAGCCGTGCCGCACCATGCTCCACGCGCGCGACCTCGACGTGCGCCGGGACGTGTGGAAGCGCCTGCCGCAGTACATGGGCGTCACGGTCGAGGACTGGAAAGACCCCACTGTCCCCGTCGCGGGGCCCACAAAGTAGGCTAACGTTCCAAACGCACACCTTTGCTTACAAGGCGCCCTCTGCTTGCGCACACGTTTACGCATGTTACGCATGACGCATCTTGCCCGCTCCCTCTCCCCCACATCTAGTCCCTTTCTTGACTACTCCTATGCTCCTCACACATCTCACGCTCGCTCGCCCCCAGTTAAGTACCCTCTCAGATACACCCCGTCCTTCCTCCATCCCCACAACCTGACTTTCAACTCTTCACTACACTCAGTGTATCCCCAGCATCCGGCGTCCGCCCGCTCCCATCTGTCTCTGTCTGTGTCCATACGCATGCACCCAGAGCGCACTCTGCTCGATCTTTACACGCATCAAGGGCAGCGCCGCGCCGTCTCATCGTCGTCGTCGCCTGCACCCATCCCCTGTAACAGCAGCACATTACGTATATCGTGTCTATACCTATACATGTCTTCCCGTGAGCGTCGTGGCCGGGGCGCTGATGCGCATGGGCCCGGTATGTCGTTGCAGGTCGAGAGAGGCGGGACAGTGCCACGGTCGTTTTGGCGTCGTGCGCGCTGCGGAGGGTCGAGAAAGTCGAGTCTCCGAAGTGCCTGCTACCAGAAGCGCGTGCTGTCTGGTCGGAACCCGTTCGCCATGCGCATCAGCACCGCGTTGCCTGTAAGACTCGACCACTAGCACATTGATCGAAACTGGGTCAGCCGTGCGCAGCGATGAGACACTCGGGCAACTCACCCCGTTGCCGATGAAGACCTGCGCGCGCTGGGCGATGAGCATGTCCACCGCCTGCGCGATGTACTTCTGCTCCCAGTTCAATACGAGGTCGCGGCTGCTCGCCACGTTCTTCCACCGGCCCATCGCCTCGAGCGCCGCCTTGAGCTCCGCGACCCACTCGACCGCGCCGTTCGTCATCACATACACGTGCGCGAGCCCGCGCGCCGCGTCGAGCCGCGCGACCTGCTCCACCCTGCGCACGATCTGCTCGACGGTCGGGAAGCAGTGCGCCTTGTACACCAGCACGTTCTCCGGCGTGTTCTCGCCCCAGCTGCCCCCCGGCGGCGGCTCGAACCGGTCCGGGAGCTCGGGGAGGGTGTTGTACGCGAGGTACGAGCTCGACCACTTCGCGAGGTGCTCGCAGTGGCCCTCGTAGTCGCCCCGCCGGATGTGGAGCACGAGCAGGCCCGGGATCTCCGTGTACCGCTGTGCGCTCGAGAGCGAGAGCGGGAGGGAGGAGAGCGGCGGCTCGAGCACGGTCGTCGGCGCGAACACCTCGCGGTTCGTGTCGAACGCGAGCTCGACGAGCGCCGAGTGCAGGAAGTGCGTCAGGATGGGAGATTGTCGGAACTCGGGCCAAATCCCGTGCATCGCGTCCTTGTCACCAAACGTGCTGGAAGCCAAGGGGTTAATTAGGTGAAACAATGACTGAGAGTTAGAGACCTACATCCAGCCATAGGGAGGACCCCCGTCGCTGCCGGCCTCGACGCACTGCTCACCATCGAGTGTACGCAGCTTGTTCACCCAGCCGGTCGTGATCGCGTCCACATACCACGAGGGGAGGTCCTTGTGCACGTCGTCATGTGGAACGACCACCTTTCGGTCGTCGCATACATGGTGCCAGTACTCCTCAGATACAGCAAGAGGAGCACTGATCCCGTGCGGGAATTGTCCGCCGACGATGGGACCTGTTGTAATGGTGAATACACATGACTGGATGATCGGTAAACGTGCGGGGCAAGGTACGCGGGGAAGCGATGAAGCATGGCCGGGGGTGACGGGTAGAGTTTTCGCGCAAGTCCCCACATTTCCTGAGCGGAAAAGAACTTACCCCGGATCATAGCCGTGAGCGGCACGCGCGACGGTATGGGCTTGCCCATGTAGTCGGAGTAGTCGGAGCCGTCGTCATTCCAAGTATAGTTGTAGAACACGAACCTATACATGGAGAAGAATCAAAAACGCGTGTTGTCAGAACACCTCGGGGACACGTGGCAGCAAAAGACGACTGACGAGCGATTCGCTTTGTAGGACAGGAATGCGTTCAGGAGGACCTCTTGCATTATGTTACCCCACCCAGATCCTGACGCGCGCGAGCGTGATTTGGTATGTGAAAAGGCAATCGTTTGCATAGTGCATGGCTCACCTTTACTATGAGCAGGTACCCAGAAGAAGTTGGGCTCCGTCGCATGCGAAGGGGCATTCCAGTGATGTTGAGGCAATCGGTGCTCGTACTCGTGGTACTGCGGATAAAGCGGCGGTAGCCTCCGTCCTGGCCATCTGTTGGACGTCCGGTCGCTTTCTGGGAAGGGCGACGTCTGCAGCGGTGGGGAATCGCGCCTCACATAGAGCGTGCGAAGGAGAAGCGTAAAGAGTACGAGGCCCGTGATGCCGAAGACCAGGTAGCGGCGCGCGAGGAAGCGGAGCCAGAGGAGGGCAGTGTCTGGCCTGGAGTTGAACGCGCTCGCGTCCTTGCGGCTCGTGGGCAGCATCGTCGGCGTCGGCCTCGGTGGCGGCGACGAGGAGGGGGATGGGGGGGAGAGACAAACGATGAGCGCGCCGAGTCCTGCGCTGCATCCTCGATCTCACATGGGCGGGCACCAATAAGCGCCAATCAAGCGCCAATTCACCGTAGCCGGGCGCTAGAGATGAGGCTGTGCTCCCATCATTGCAATTCCCCTAACGCCCAAAGCGGTAAGACCGCTTCGTCTGAGACAACTCGGACTCCGGGAATAAACGTCCTCCCAGTCAAACGTCCCACAGTCGTCCCCATGCCTTTACTCTTGAGTCTACCATGCACCAGGTCGTGTGTTTGTCAGACAGATGTGCCAGAATGTGAGTCACAGACATACACACCATGAGCCCGTTCGAGGTTCGGTCGACCCACGGGCCACGGGTACGCCTGCGATCTGCCAGAGGGGGTGTTATGATGCCGCCCTTGCCCCTGCCGATCCGACTTGCTTTATCACGGGTACCACGGCTTACAAAACGACCGAACGCAGGCCGGAGAGGTATTACAAACACCATATGCGTGAGCGTGTCGCGCATATCCTGTGCATGACGTGCTATATGAGCGGAACCGACGAAGAACAGAGCTTACCGTCAAGTAGGCTATTACGACACATGGCAGAATGTCTCGAGAGACGTACAGTGATCGACCTCGACCCGCATGTTGTGGACGCTCGGGTGCGCATTAGGACAGCCATAGTCCATCACGTCCCTGGCTAGCCGCTGTCAATGGCTGGACGCGATTGGACAAGCCGCTCAAACGCCCACAGGCAGGCAGCCTCGACAGGAGACGCCCACGAAGAGAGTTAAGCTCACCGAAAGTTTGTGGGCCGCATCGCCTGCAGCGCGTTCGTCACGGTGTGACCACCGCGGTAGGATCGTCTTTCCGTCGACTCCCGCCGCTCTTCGTTGGCGGTCTGCTCCACGACGACCAGGGCGGGCCGTTTGTGTCGCATGTATCCGCATGCGATATGTCAAGGGCATATTCAGGAACATACGAGAACATGTCGCGTAAGCCCTTCTCGACTGGCACTCGATGCCCCGTCTAATTGAGCACCTTAATTCTCAGCCTCTGCGCTCTCCACCTGCCCCCTCGTGCATAAAGCATCCGGGGCCGACACCCCCACAGCCTCACCTCATGACCCGTCGCGACCACGCCGGAGGCGCACGAATGCTCTTTCTCCCACTTCGACCACCTTCGACAGACCACCTTCGACAGACGACATGCCCGTCGCGGGCGTTCGCTCAGGCTGAATATGTTTCTATCGCCGGCCCCATCGCCGCAGTGACCCTCGTTTCGGGGGGCACGCCCTTTTCGAAGGAAGAAGGACCAGAATCCAGCCCGGCCGGGCGAGCCTCCCCCGACCGCCGTACGTTTTCTGGAGCCCGCTTCCCGACAGAACAGATCTTCGAAGCCACTGCGTAACACGCCGCCGCGCCGTGACGCTCTATCTTGCCCCCGGATACGCGCCCGCCGTGTTCCCGCCCGCTCGTTCCGGGGTCTTTCATTTCCAGGGGATGCGGGGGCCCGACCCGATGCTCTCGACCGACCTCGACGACATTGTCTCGTGCGCCGCTGGGATACAGTTGCCATTGGCCGCCACGCGTGCACACACACATGGACACATGCACTGCAGGCCGCCGTGAGTCGTGGTATGTCTCACCTCCCGCTCGCACACGCTCATACGCGAAATGAACCCCCAGCCGCACATGCTCCATCGGAACGAGAGCAAGAAACCGATCGAACAGCGATCGCGCAGAGCAGTCTTTTCGCGGACTCCGACAACCCTCCTTCAGCTCGCCGCACTCGAACGGTCACCAGCCGGCGACGCGTCGCTTCACTCCTCCCCGTCTTCGAGAGAGTTTGATATGACAGCCCCCGAGCGAATCGCCGGCCCTAGAGCAGCCTCGTGCCCGCCCGCTGGCTCCCGTCGGATCTCATCTCGTCTTCTCCATCCGCCGCACGAGGACCCGACCGCCCCATCTTGCGGCGTGGCGTCCTACGCGCACCGAGACGGCCCGCGCGAGTCCGCTGGCACGCCCTGCATGCAGCGGAGTCGAAGACGGCGGGGAGCCGGCACACGACGAGCGTGCTCTTCTTGCGCACCGTCGCCATAGGCGGGCAGGGCAATGATGAACGGCGGCACATCTCGGGAGGCCAGTTAGAGCATTGACGCTCCGCTTTCCGCGCCAAGCGCCCACGGGGACGCGCTGTTTTCGTCCAATCGTCGCTGCCGGTGGATCGTCTGATGAAGAAGGCCGAAACGCAGAACCCGCGAAGCTGAACAAGGGGCGAGCGGACCCTGGCCTCTCCTCTTCTGCTCCCAAGTCCCGGCGGCCCCTCTCCCATTGACCCGGACTGCATTGGGAAGGAGCATTTCCGCGGAGGAGGGGCTTTCGCCCGATCGGAAGCGGCTCAACGCTGCTCTCGCACCGAGGGCAAATGAAAGGAGCAGCCCACGCATAGCCAGCAGGAGGCCCTTCTTCGAACGCCTACACGCAGAGTCAGAATTTGTTCGCGTCGCCTTCGTGCTCCACCTCTATGACGCCTGCGCGTTCCGTACCTTTTGCGTCAGCCCCGACCGCTGTCGAACCGCCCACAAAGGTGTCGTGACGCCGCTCAAAGCGGATGCAATGTACGCCGGAGTCGTCAAGCTGGACGACGGCTTGCCCTGGCCCACAGCACTACACGTACGTGTCAGCAAGCCGCCGCCACCGCGAGCAGGGCTGCTGCCGCCTGCACCACGCGGGCCTACCCTCGACCCGCGATGCATCAGTCAGTCCGGGGCGATCTGCGGCACGTCAGCTCGGGCAACGCTGATCACGAGGGGCGCACGCCAGGTAACAACCCGCTGCACGTTCGCTTTCATTCCGCCTCCCCTGCCCTCGCCTTGGTCCGCCACGAACCCGCACGGCAGGCGCCAACTCCTACCCGGCAGGGCGGACGCGAGCCTTCGAGCCTCGTCAACTCTCGGAGAATGAGCACACGGGGACGTTCGAAAGGTTCGAGAAAGGCAAAACGCACGCCACCCCCCTCCGTGCGTCATGGCGCACACGTAGGACGCGCCGAAGAGCCTTCGTGCCCTCGCCTCCTTCTCCTATATCCCCGTGCCCATGTTCATTCGCCGGGATCGAACGCTCCGCGGCGAGGCAAGGCAACCTAGAAGGCGAAGCGGCCGGACGAAGTAGCGATGTGGGAAGCGCGAATGCACGGACGAGCAGCGAGGTCGAGTGCGATACCTGCGATAGCGACACATGAGCACAAGCAGCGCCTTCATATCTCGTTCGCGAGACGCACCTGTCCCAGGCCCGGCCGTTTACCGAGCGCACCGTGTCGAGCGTCCGCCTTCGACTCTCACCGCGCCTCAATCCAGGTGGGGGGCTCGCCTGCCAGGGTGGGGGGCATGGCCCGTCGCTCCTCTCCGTCTCCAGAACGCCGTCTGAGTGACGACGGTGCAGGACGAGTCGGGCGGCGCCGGGCCCGTTTTTGTGCGGTGCACGGCGAGATTGAGAGGGCGACTTCCTGACGTGCTGAATCTACGCGGGAGAACCTGTGAATTTCCGGAGAAGTCGATGCTGCACCGTCGAATGTATTGAATGCAATACGGAACGGGCAGTCACCTATCACGGCTCGCATCCGGCCTACTGAGTTGGGAGGCCGCCCGTGCCGTCGCTGCGCGCGGGGTTTCCTAGGGCGTGCGCGGACGTTGCGGAATGTGCCTATATTAGCCTTTTAGTGATCATGACTCCCAACCGTGGGCCGAGAATGAATGGCGTAAGGTAGATAGCATTAGATAGGTTGCCCGATAGGTGTCCTGCCTGACTGAGCGCAGGGTGCCAGGTGCTGGCATTCGAACCTCGCAGAACTGTAACGGCCATATGCTGCGTGCAGCAACGCTCCGACATCGATCATACCCTCGGTCGCCACCACCTCGGTCTCGGCGAGGTTAAGTGAGAAGGAGGGGGCCCATGCCGGCCGCGGTGACGGGGCAACGGCCCATGTGTAGAACTATAAAACCTCTGGAGATGAGCCCGCCGAGGGCGAGACAGCACACGCAGACCAGCTGAAGAGACCCACCTCGCCGAACGCTATGGCCCACCACCACTCTGGGCACGAAATCATCAACGAGCTCTACTTCACCGGCCAGGGCGACCCCCGCCACAAGTGCGTCGCGATCGGGTACCACCGCGACGAGCCCGTCGTGTACAAGTTCGACACCGTCGACCTTCCGCAAGGCACCAGAACCACGGTGAGCGCTTCTTGCATCGGATCGTCGCCCGTGGCCCCACCAGATCGCTGACCGTCCCCCGCGCCTGGCTCGCCCCTGCCCCCCGAATGCGAATCTCCCCTTCCCGCATCGCATCCTCCCTCTCCCCGCGCCGGCCCCGCGCGGGCGTCGTTCGCGCTGCGGCTCTGCGCTCGCCCTCCCATTCGCGCTCGGTCCCGCACTCGGTCCCGCGACGCTCGCCCGCGTCAACCTCTGTGCTCGGCCAGGTCACGTTCAACGAGCAGTCCGTCGTCGCCTTCTTCGACTGGGCCCTGGCCGTCCACCTCGGCTCGGTGATCAAAGGCGCGGACAGGGCACCCATGGCCGATCTCGTCAGGCCCGGCTCGAGCAACACGTGAGTGCGCCCGCCCGCTCTCCCGTCGCACTTCTGCTCGCCCCCGACGGGCACAGACGCACACGACACAACTGCTAACACCGTTTGGCAAACAGCGCGCGAGCGTTCATGTCCGGCAGAGGCGGGAAGGAGCGCTTCGAGTGGCGGAGAGTCGGGGACAAACACCCCTTCGGGTACGAGGTGCGTGCGTGCGTGCGTGCGCCCGGCGCTCCCCCGGGAGACGATCATTGTTCAGAACGCTCACCGCCATCGTGTGTGTCCAGCTCTTCTCGCTGGAGCCCGAGTCCAGGATCGGCCGGTACGATCCCACACCCCGCGAGCTGCCCAAGATCGGCCGCGCGTACGCGCTCTTGGAGTACGGCTTCCACGAGGAGAACCTCATCCGGGACGCGCTCCTCGCGCTCTGCTTGAACAGGTGGATAGACTGGCGGGGGATGTGATGGTGTGAGCGCGGACGGACAAAGGAGGCAGCAGCCATGACGAATTCCACGGACCAAATATTTATTAACGCAGTAGAGCACGCAGGCTCGGCATATATCCTCGGAACACAGCAGTGAGAACGATCGGTCCGGTGCACGATTAATAACGCTGGGAAAGAACACACGTCTGAGTCCCGACGGAAACACATAGATGATAGCAGCGGCAGAACAATTCCGAAAGCATGCATGGCGAACGATTCAGCTAGCCCCCATAGACCCGAGCATATGCTCCAGCCGTTCCTCGACTGTCCACCGCATGTCTGCCTCCGACCCAACAGACGATGCGGCGGAGTGACCGACGTGACCCTGGGAGCGGCCCCCCTGTCCCGGCGTGATATTGAAGGAACCGGCATCCATGCCACGCGACAGGTTCTCGATGAGGCGGCCTATTTGTGCACTCGAGCTGAAGAAGACCTGCGGCAGCGAGAGATGATGAGCCACGATAGGCAGACGGCTAAACGCCCGCGGACGCCTACAAACCTTAGTCTCCGGACGAGCGGTACCTTTTGGCTGCTGCGGCTTCTTGCGTGACAAGAAAGAGCTCGTGCTGCCCTTGGATGACTTGCGCTCGTGCTCCTTGAAGAACAGCTTCACGTTCTCGGTCGTGTCCTTCACCGAGTACTCAGAGTAGAAGCTCGCGCGGTCGCCGTAGTACGATTCCCCATCATCGTCACGCAGCCCGTTCACGATCGACCTGGGAACGCGCGTGAGGCTAAAGACGTAAACATGAAGTGGACGGTGACGCACCATATTGTCTCTCCGTTGGCCATTTCGATCACCTCGAGCGCCGGCCCTGACTCCGGGATGGCCTCGCGTTGCGCCTGCGAGCTGCCCGCGCCGGGAGACTCCGCGTTGAGCATCTGGCCTTTGCTCTCCCCGGCGTACATCTCATATCTACGACTGCTCTATTAGTCACACTGACGTGTCCGAACGAAGACTGTGCCTCACAAAGAGTCATACGCCGAGTTCGATTTCTCTACCCCGCCCGGCACGCCAAGCGAGCCCTCCGCCTGGGCTGAGAACGACGGAGGCAGCTGGGGCACCGGGGGCGACGACGTGTCCGTCGAAAACCTCCGTCCGCCGGCCCGGTGAGGAGGTGGCGGGGTGGGTACTCGATCGTGGATAGAAGACTTGGAGCCGACCGAGGTGCGCCTGCGCGACGCAGACTGCTTGCGCACGAGCGCGCCCAAGTCCAAGCCAGACGCTCTAGAATCCGAAGGGAAGATGATCGTCCGCCGCACCACCGTGTTCTGGGCCGCGTCGTGCTGCTGCTGCTGGCGTGGACGCTGCGGGGACTCCTGCCCCTTGCGGACGGCCGGCGGCCGCGTGTCGGTCGACGGCCTCGGGGAGTACCCATCGAAGCTAGGCCGACCCTCGGAGACGGGCGAACGCACGCTGTCGGGGGTAGCCCTGCCGCGTATGACGGGCACCTGGCTCTTCCTGCTCTCGTTTGGCGACGTGGCGCGTGTCAGCCTCGTCCACGCAGTCGACCGCGAGGACGTCGAAGGCGATCGGGCGATCAAGTCGTTCAGCGCCGCCTGGTCGAGGCCGAGGTTCGTGGCCGCGTCGAAGAGCTGCTTGAGTGCGTCGTTGGTCTGGGCTTGCGCGGAGGGGGGCTCCGCTGCGAACGTCTCCTGAGGTGGCCTGGGCGTCGGTGATTGAGGGGGCGGCGAAGTCGGCCCTGCCGGGCTTGGGCTTCTGAACATTGTCTTGAGGGCCGGCGCAGAGTGAGGCATCGGCCCATACGGCTCATCGGGAGACAAGCCCGACGGGCCCAATGACTTTGTCGATGTGGCAGACAGAGGACCCTGCGCGGGTCGTGCAGGTGCTACCAGAGGCTCTGGGGCCCGCGACTTACGGAAACGGGCCATGAAGCCTTTCAGGCCAGGCGTTGCAGACGCGGGAGGACTCGGCAGAGGCGCGGGTGGCGGCTTCAACCTCGTGGGCTCTACAATACCAGCAGACATAGAGATGGGTTCCGTTCGGAGCGCAAGGCTCGGAGAACTGCCAGAAGGCATGCCAGCAGTCGGACTCCGCAGATCCAGAGGATACGGCGTAACCTCCTCTCCATTGGGGGCATGCGGCTTCGCCCGAATGGTCCCGCGCAGCTTCTTGAACCGTGAGCCAATCCTGCTCGAAGTCTGCACCGTCTGAGGAGACGGCGAAGCGGTGGGAGAGCGCAGAGGTATGGCGTCAACGCTGGTCGAGGCGGATACTAGAGTAGGTGAGGAGATCTTGTTCGGGCTGATCCGCTTTCGTGGGAGCGTCCCAGTGCCGTCGTTGATCTTCGGAATCGAGGGCGACTTGCGCAGAGCCGCGGTGGCCGCCTCGGCACGCCGCTGCACCTCAAGTGCAAGCTGAGATGGATCCATGCCCGAGGTAGGAGAGAGCGGTGACAACGAGCCATTTGGCACCGCGTGCGCGGGTTGTGCGAACGTAGCCGCCTTGGGAGAGGCCGCATGCCGTAAAGAGTCAGACCTCTTGGGCGTCTGCAGCGGCTTGGTAGAAGACGCGACGGACTCGATAGGCTCGTCTTCATTCGGCTCAGAGTCGGAGAACTCGGGCATAATAGAGATCTGAGGCGGTTTGGACGACACCGGGGGGCTAAGTGAGCGCTCTTGATCCTCAACGCCAAACAGGGCGTCTGCGAGAGCCCTGTTTCGCCGCATCGGGCTCGACTGCTCGACATCGCCAGGAGCCGGGACACTCAGCGAGGACTCTTCAGCAGCCAGGACATCCGTTGTATGCGTGTGAGGCGATTCGATGCTGTCGACCACCGCGTTCAGCAGCGCGTTAGCCTTAGCGACATGGTCGCTCGTTGGGGGACGCGACTGTGTCACGGCAGGTACTGGCTGTGGCTGCGGTGGTTGAGGCTGGGGGGTCGAATTGACAGCCCTGCTATCTCCAGTGAAAGAGTAGTTAGACTGAGACGTCGAGGGCCTCCGCTTCCGAATCGAGCCTGCACGCGTACGACCCTCGGGGGTCGCCGCCTTCGAAAGCGCCGCACCGACCAACTTGTCCTGAATCGCCACAAAGTCGTTCTTCGTCAGTCCAACTTCCCGACGAACCGCATCTTCGGGCTCGAGCGAATCGTACGGCGACGTGCCCGCTGTGGATGGGCCGGATTTGTCCGGGGAGATGTCGTGCCACGGGGTGTGGTCTGAATCGAGGCCGCTGAGGAAGCCAGAGAGACGATCCTTCTTGTGGTCCTCATCCCAAGTGTGATAGCTCGACCCCGCGGACTCCAGGGATGAATGTGAAGAGTTTGCGATGGGCGAGAAGAGAAGGGCGTTGGGCGTTCCAAACGAGAACGAGTTCGTGCTCGCATGGTGTGTCTGCTTCGAGGAACGTGTGCTGGGACTCGCGCCCTCCCCATTGATAGCACCGAAGTCCTGGAATGTCGGCGATGTGGGCGACCGGCTGCCGCTGTGAGTAGGGGTCGGCGAGCGCAGCACCCGATTCGTGAGCTGAACGGGGGACCCGAGGTCCATGCCAGACATAGCAGACGGTGGGCGGTAGTCGGGCTGTGCGATCGCGAACGAGCCAGAGTGTCCGTTGTCTACCCACGGCGAGTCGGGGAGCGCAGGAGAGCGTAACGAGCGTGATGTGGATTTTGACCTGTCGAGGGCGTCGGCGCCTTGATCGGCAACGCTGGCTGTGCTGCCGTTAGGACTATGGCCGGAAGTGCTACCATTCCGACCATGGGACTTCTGCGGAGTGCCGTTAGGTGACGACGCCATGTTCCACGTCACGTTTGATGGCGTGCCAGGGCGCGAGGACGGGCGGGAGGGAGGCGATGCGGCGAGTGGCTGGTACGCCGGGCCCGACAGGGGTGACATCGGTCGGCGCCTGCCCATGACAGGAGAATCAGGGGCATCGGTAGTAGGTGAAGGGAGCTTGTTTGCATTTCTCTGGCGGTCTTCCGGAGTATAACGGCCATTCATGGAACGGTTAAAGAAGAGAGGCGGAGTTGAGCCCTGGACGGGCGAAACTGCACGGCTGGCAGGGTGAGACGCCGAAGCGCTGGAATTACTCCGGTGGAGGGTAGACGCTATGCTCTGGGGTATCAAGGGGGAACTCTGGGTATTGAGGCCTGGTAGACGAGGAGACGTCGCTCTGGGCGTCGCTGAGGGGGTCAAGTCCTCGTTGTCAAAGGTGGCTTCCCGTGGAGTCATAGGGCGCGGCATGCCCGGTATGTAACCGGGCAGACGAGGCGTTGGTGACGTGGTACGCGAGCCGGGGTAGGGAGACGTGCGTTGATTCTCGTCCGAGACTATCGGATCGTCGGACGAGAGTGCTGTTCCTGCTTCATACTCGCTGGGAGACGGTAGGGGAGACGAAGTGCTGGGCTCGAGCTGTTGTACGACTGCCATCAGGGTACAGTGCAAGAGTGATTTCGAGGAGCACTCACCGCAGTACTCAGTGCCGCCAGAGAGCCGTTCATATCTCTTGGGGGCGCGTGCACCACAGGAGATCGCTCCATTACAATCTCATCATCGCCCTCCTCCTCAAGTTCTCGAATCGCTTGATCAAGGGCCAACGACGCTCGACGGAGACCATCCGGCGACAGGGTCTTCGACAACCGCTTGCTTACAGTGCTCGACACATAATCCGACTGGTCGCCCGCGGTGGACCTGGAGCTCCGATCCTTGGAGAACAAGCTGTTGTTTCCCGGACTCGACGGCGCAGAATGTGTGTACGTGCTACCCTCGGGCGTGACTGGGCGCAGGCTGTCAGAATACAAGGAGGTACTGTTCTCCGCCTGTGCGCTGCCGACAGTGCTCATACTCATCGTTGAGTCGGACTGGGCAATGCCCCCCGCACCGCGCCCGGTCCGGCGACCAGCGTTGGTATTGCGGAGGAAGTACGCCTGGTCCCGGAACTTGCCCGAGCCGAATAGGTTATTACTCATCCGCCTACTGGACTGCGAGCCCTTCGTGGACGAGAGAGAGGCGATGGATGCTGCGCCATGTAAGGAGGGCGTCGCGACGGAGTGGGAGGAGCGCATCGACTGTCGTATAGCGTCCGTGTCGTCGTCCTCGCCATCGCCTGCGTTCGGCCGACTTTCGCTGGATTCATATCCGCTTTGCTGGCCGCGGGTGCGCGGTTTCCTGCCGTGCAACCTGCCAAGAGCCTCCAGGATCATATCCTCTTCCTCCTCCGTTACCTGATTCTGGGACCCCCGCGCGCGCTGCTCTGCGAACTTGCTCTTCAGCTCATCGAGCCCAATAGGCTCGCCAGAGGAATTGCGCAACACACTGAAGCGTCGGGTGAGGCTGTACCATTGGAGCATCCCAAGCGGAGAGGCGCGATGAGTAGGAATAGGAACGCGGGAAAGAAGCAGATACGCACTCGGGCAAGATTAGTGACGTGCGGAAGTCGCTCGCGGGGGGCAATGAGGGGAGAATCTCCTGCGTGTCGGTCGTGCGTGGGGATGCTTCAGGGACTGGAATGCGCCTCGCGTCTGATCTCTTGCTGAGGGGTGGCACACACGAGCAGGTAAGACGAGGAGGGTGTCGCAGTCGACTTGAGCTGTGGTCGGGAATAGGGAGGTGGCGGCAGACATGCTTACCGGAAGCGGTGCATGGGTAATTGTCTGCTGGGTGGGCAAGGGTCCCCTGTTTCGATAGCCTCGTTGCAAACACGTTGAAGGAGCGTGACTCGGGAGAGCGTCGAATGTCAGATCACGTATAGGATGCGGAGAATAAGCGAGATGCGCCTGGACGACGAGTGCAGACAAGGGATATCGGCAAGATGTGCGCGCGGGGGCAAGATCAGAGTATCAGAAAGGCGGGCGTCGAGACTAAAGGGCGAACAACAGAGGAGAGAGCATAGGCTGGGTGAGAAAACGAGTGAGCAACGTGCGGAACACGAGTTGGAGACGCGAAGCCAGATCTGGTTGCCGTTCTTCTTTGCGGTGGCCTTGAGGTTACCGGATGAGATGGGAACAGTCTGAATGGTCAGAGAGCGACGATGCGTTCGCCGAGAGACACGACGACGAGGAGCAAGGCAAGAACAGCGAGCGCCGCTCACTCGCGCAGGGGCCTCGTCCATTTCGGGCTGGTACCTTGATCGTTCAAATTGCAAATTTATCCACCAAGAACGGAGGCAGTTTGCCTCGCGGTGTCTGAGGGCCTTACCCCCGATGACAAGAACTCTGAACATGCGGATTACTTGAGAAGCTTTTGTCTTCAACGTTCAACGTTGCAACCCCCAAGCATGCTTGTGTATGTAGATGATTGGCTACCTACCAAAGAATTTCTTGCTGCGGTCTCCGGGGTCTGCGCATATACATATATGATTGACAACATATGTAGCAAGAAAACGCCGGCGGCAAATTGTACACAACCCGACCGTACGGCGCATATGTACCGTATAGTACAGTACATAGAGAAGGCCCGCTCCGAAAACATGATACGACAAGGATCACGGCCTGACCCGTACAGCGGCAGATATTACTACTGAACGGCTCCTTCTGCATTTCCAGCGCGCTAGAACGTGATGTAGTGTACAGGGCTTCCAGTAGCCCCCTTCGAGGAGCTCGATTCCACGAAATGATGGTACTAGCAGAGCCCGGACGGTCAGTCCACGCGCGCACGTTTGGAACCGCTACATAACATGATGACACGTACTGATCGAGTGAGCCGGAAGTAAGGCTTCCCAGGCCTAGACGGGTCGATAGCTACTTCGCACCCAGCGCTGCATGTGCAGGTAGGGCGACCACACGCGACCACACGCTCGATGTCCGAGTAGCGAGCTGTTGCTGGAAAACCGAGGGCCTTGATCATGCGCGCCATCGCGGTCTGAATCTTGCAATCCACAAGCGCGACCGAGGAAACCTTCAACGGGGCAGTAGGATGATCCTCCTGCCAGTGTTCAACCAGGTCGCGCCAGTCGAATATGTGGGACTGCTGTCATTGGTCAGACGGGTGCCAGCACTTGAACATCGTGGGAGGATCGCCGAGGAGCTCTTCTTCCATTCCGGCATCTATCGCCTCTGTCAACTCCTGCGGCGCCTTCCTGGCTTGCTTCTCCCTGTACGAGGGGGTTTCACGGGCGTGTCTTGGTACCGGCAGGGGCGGGGGCAGTTCCGAGAAGAACGAGTTCGTGACGGACCCTCACCAGGAACTCGGCTCCCTGCGCGTATATCTCCGGGACAATGGCTGTGAGTCCGTCCTCGGTGAAGTCCTCACCAGGATCCTTGGCCGAGAGTAGGGTCTTGACGCAGGGCATCTCGAGAGCGCCCTCGAAGCGGGGTGGGTGCGCTTGCGTCTGCCGCTCTCACGGCCTGCTCGTAGGAAGGCTTCATAGTGTCCTGAACTGTGATGGACGCTTCTCCCAAGTGGTTCGGAAGGCCTGACACGCGCACTCTGCATCGAGCATTGCCATGAGCTTCGGTCGGATTGTGTTCCATACTGGGAGAGTATGAGTGTGCAGACAAAAGATAAGTAGCTTCCTAAGCCTTGATAAGTACTGCGATGTGTCAGTCTGCGGGGCTGATCTATGAGTCGCATGAAATCACCGTTATACGTTGGTAGATAGTCGCACAGCTGGTACCCAAGCTCGAATAGCTTCTTGGCGATTCTGGGCGGATTGGCGTCAGAATGCAGAACGATGCTGCTTGAGAACCGAAACTCACTCGGATTTACGCTCGTTTGGCTTCCTGATCTTGTTGGTATTGGTCGCTGGAGGCCTCCGACTCCCGATTGAGCAGAGCGACAAGGAACTGGATTTGTGGGTCGAGCCAATCTATGCACATTAAATGGCAGACTCACGTTCAGCCTCTGTAGGGTACTTGCCCGTCTTTGTCCGCATGGAGCCTACAAAACTCGAGAGACAGCCACGAATTCCAGTTTATAGAAACGGTCAGGAGAAAATTGATTTATCTCTCGGAAGAGCTGCCTATGACCCCATCACCCTATCGTAGAGTCAGTGCAGTATTGGCAGGGCTGCATATATCAACTTCGGTCGGCGGGGATCAGCCTGTAAAGGTCGGCTTGGTAGCCTTTAGGTATCTTCAATTCCTTCACAAAAGCATGGCCCTTGATTGACCTACAGATAGCGTAAAGGCGGTTGCATATCCTAGCGTGCGGACAAGCGTACACATCTGCTCGACACGCCCCGCACCACCTTGCAAGGCGCGCATAATCAACAACGGGCGCTCTCCCGGCCCCATACGCCTGTATAAAAACAGAGCGGATTTTGTAAATGCATTGCAATGTTCGCAAGTTGCGGTTCGCTGATGTATGGAGGGCAATCCGGGAGCGGCGGAGTTATATTCTTCAAAGCCGCGAGCCAGATATGACGGGAGGTCCTGGATAGCAAGATCTGACCAAGTTGTATAGAAACGCGAGAAAGGCGCAGGATGTCCGCGGGATTCAGGTGAGACGCAATCTGGAGGACGGTCGATGCGTATGGTGGGTGGCCCTGCGACGAGCAAAGAAACATGACGCCTACCTCGAAAAAGACATCGAGGGGCATGTCCACTAACAGCTTCAGCTTCCCGACATTCCATCCAGTTGGCTCCTTGCCCTTCGCGTTCAACACATCTTCGGCATTCATGACGTTTAGCACCCAAAGATTGTGTGCCTCGAAGTAGGGCGCTGCACGGGACGGTCGACAATGAGGGCAGACGACAAGAGGGCGACTCCCATCTCAGTCCGACTCTTGAGCGCTTGAGCATGCAGGGCGCGTCGCGCGTCATGCGCGTACACATGACCGTGGGCATCACTTGCCTCATACGTGTCAGCTCTCGGAGTCAGCAGCCTCCCCACTGATTCTCATTGAAAAAAGAACCACACATTCATCATCGAGTTATCCTGCAGGGCAGCCTGGTGAATGCCTGGGCGTGGTATATACATACAAGGACTTTGACCGCTCTCTATCATAGCTGTGGCTCTCGTTCGCCGTACAAGTGTAACATTTCACAGGTTCCGGTGCCTCCTCGGCTTCACACAAGCGGGACAATCTCCGATATGATGACCATAGCAAGATTCACTAAATCAACAGTATTGCTCCTATACTGCAAGCTACCAGCGTGCTAATGATGCCTACGAGTAACGAACTCGATACCGAGAGCGCTACCACACTGTTCCTACTCGGATAAGCACCTGTGAGTACGAAGCGATTGGACATCGTATTTGGTGAGACACTCACTTGGAAGGTATCGCAGTCACCGTCAACCCATCAAAGACTGTCGTAAACGCGTCGCCGCCTGTGGTCACCGCCAGAGTCACAGCCGGTCCGCTAACGGACGAGAGTGCTACGACCGGGGTACCGGCGGCGTCTGCAGGACAGCCCGATTACTATCCCAGAAAAGTCCTAAGTCGCTATTGCGCTCACCAGTGAAGTAGGCAGTCAACTCGGCAGTCTTGGACGCGGACTTTATGCTCGCTGAAATTTCTTCCAGGTGCGAACTCGCTGATGAACGATACGATTAGCTCAAATCGCTTCAACTCAATCAAAAGCGAGCTCTACCTAGTGCTGATAACGCGCTCGACACTGTTGATCGAAACGTCAGCACTCCACAGAAGCAAACGCAACAAGAGTTGGCTCACGCTCAGGACCACCACTAGGCAAGCTCAGGGTAGCCTCGGTCGAGACCGCCGCATTCTGCGCTCGGGTCGTAGCCGTCGCCTCAGGTGCCGTCGTTGTGCCGAGAGCAGTAGGCGTTGCCGTCGCGGCGACAAACACGACGTTTCCCACTCCCCCTATTGCAGACATCTCAACTGCAGGTTGACCGCTGACAGCTGTGGCGAAAGTCAGAGAGCGGCTGCAAGAGACCAGGCGCACGGATATACTGACTCGTGATGAACGCAGTGTACGCGGTACCACTGGGGTCCACCGCGCTGAGCTGGCTTCGTAGTGCACTCAGCCGAGAACTCGCTACGAAGGCATTTGGTGAGTTCCCGGTTATCCCAAGGCCATGCCACACTTACCCATGCTCGCGTATATCGCTGCGCATTCAACGTACGTTAGTTCGCCATTCGACGCATATTAAACCCTACGAAACGTACCGGAAGACTGTCGTGCCACGCTTGGACCTGTCGCACTGCCCGTAACTGCACTTCTGCCCGTGCTTGCGCTGGGGTCGACAACACTGATCGCGGCTACTGTCGTAGGGTTCGTACTGCTCGAAGCGATGCTGTTCACGCCTACGCGACTCGATATCAGCGACGCATCCGCGACCCGACTCGACGAGCCTCCTCACCGCTACTGAACACTGAGACTGTATATTGAATCAACGCCGACGTCGTCGCACGGTAGGCAGGGCTCTCTTACCTTCACCGTCACGCTTCACAGGTGCTGGCATTGCGTTTGCTGAAAGAACTGGTAGCATCAACGTGAAGAAAGTCTTGACAAACATCACGGAAAATTATCCAACAGAGAAAGCAAAGGAGGTCCCTAGAGAAGGCAAAGGTTAAGCAACCGTAAGGAAGGAATGGGGGATTCTCAAAGTCCAAACAACGACTCAGGGAAAACAGAAGACAAAACCTGGGCTGCCGCGGGCGAACGAATCCACGAGCCCTGCGCGTCCACGCGGAGCCATGCAGATATACCGATGAGAGACGCCCTCCCAAGCGATGTTCACCGTACGCCCAGCGAGTGCGATGCATCTCGAGTCTTGTCGGCTTGCAGGCTTCGCGGATCGCCCGCCGCCGAGGGCGTGGCATGTCACGGCGTACCCGGAAGATGCGATGAGAGATCACACCATCTATCGCCGACTGGAAGCGGGAAGGCTTCTCGCGCACGATGCGGGCCTTCGGAGGCACACGGTCCCTGCGGAGGGTCGCAGCGGTCTGAGAATGATATCGCCACGCTTGCCGCAGACCGTACACACCAGGACGACATGTCCACAAAGTGGTTGTCGTGCTCCGGGGGAATGTAAAGCCTCTGCAGTTTGGCGGGGTCCGTTAGTGAAGGCTTCATCCCCACTGCACACGGGAACCTTCGATGTCTGCGTAGGGTACCTTCGCGTTCTGGGCAGTTGATGACGAGAACCAGGCATTCAGGAGTGTTTTTCCAATCAATGCGAAAGTGCCATGCCCTTCGATGCGCTCACAGCTTCGGTGGCTAGATCAGATTCATCTACTACCCATTGCCTAGGCGTGAGAGTAAGTACCATAACCCCTGAATCCTGATGACGGACGACGAAATCCTCCGTCAGGACTTACCATCCCCTTTCAGCATCCAAACAAGGCCGACGACATACGTCGCGTTCTCAATGACCCTGGATGCACTTGAGCAGGCTAGCTATGGCGCACGGCATTGATGAACGTCACTTTGACGTGAGATGGGTGATTCGGGATGTTGATGCACGCGATGCCATACGCACAGCCCACGGAGATGCGAGGACCCAGGATACACCCAAACATAGCTCATCTCAGCATCCGAAGGAAGCCCACGATGGGTGAATAGTAGTAACCACGCACAGCGTTGCGACGAACAGCCACCGTCCCTCGACTGTCGTCCCATGAGATGGAAGCACTCGCATCGTTCATCCCTAGTCCAATCGTATTGACGAGTCCAAGCCCGACATCCTGATCTAGACCGCAGCTACTACCGCGAAGTGATGGTGACCATCCACGCGCCGCCCTGAGCCCTGAGTACTAGTGCTCACACACGCGGCCAAGGAGCCCATTTCCCGTCTACAAGAGCATGAGCGCCCCAGCGCCGACTGCCCCAAGTGCGCCCACGACGCCCGTCAAGAGCGGTTTCGAGACTGAAAGACCCGCCGCGGCGTTCCTATTCCCAGAATATCTCATCAGCAGCTGTTCGAAGATTCGATTCGGTACAGAAGGACGCTTACTTCGATCCGGTTGGGGATGCGGACTGAGTGCCGCTCATCGTCGCAGCTGAGCACGTCGTGAAGTAAGCATGAGAAATCGTAACGCAAGCAGTGAAGCAGAACACGTACATGCCGATCCACTGTTCGAGTCCGCCGCGCTCGAGCTCGATGCCGCCGAGCTCGCATCCGCAGCGGCGTCCACGACCGGCTGCGCGGTCGCTGTGGGGGCGGGTTCGCCGGAGGTCATCGCGACCCACACCTGTCCGCTGACCGACTCCGCCATCTCGACGACCGGCCGGCCCTGGACGGCTGGCAAGCGCGTGTAGAATCTGAGCTGCTATTCGGCAACCTTGGGGGTATTGAAGGCTCACTTCGGATGTACGCGGTGTATGCGGACGCGCTGGGACCTGCGGCGCTGATCTCGCTGTTCACTGCGTCAAGCAGCTCTTTGGCTGAGGACAGGGAGAATAAGCGATTGTTGGATAGCCTGAAGTGCGGGGTCTCACCTTGGCTCTGGTATGCTATGCGTCACGAGGCGTGAAATTCCGATACTCGATTCCCGCAGGGTATATGCACTCACCAGCAGCGCTCGCAGAGGGGACAGCCGAGTCTACGACAGAGTGTCACATAGCCGTGTCAGGTGCTGTGCTGGATATGAACTTACCTGCGCGTTTCGCGGGGTGCGCACTGACAGCCAGAAGGGGCAGCAAGAAAGCAGCGAAGATCTTGGCGTACATCATCTTGTTCGGCAGTAGTTTCGAGTCGATAAAGCGGAAAAGATAGAAGTCGAGAGAAACGGCAAGAGAGTGGGCGCGCCTGGCTTGCAGAACGAAGGAAAGGGACGAGTGAGGACTGTCAAAGCCCGGTGAAAAAAGAGCTGGTGTACGTTCTCATAGAGAGGGTATTATATGCGCCCCCGGGCGTCCTATGTAAATCCACAACGTGGAACACAACAGTGGAATTACGATGAAGACGTCAGTCGGGCGGAATGTAACTGTATACAATCGCACAGATCCGTGATTCTATAATTAGTAACCTACTAGAGTGCTCCGCGTGCGGGTGCACCGTAGAGCGCGCTCTCGTCGTCTAAGAGACACTGCGCCCCATCGCGCAGACCGCTGATATGTAGTCCGGTGGGAAAGCAACGGTATGCGCAGTCAAGAGAAAACGAGCCTTGTGGGCGAGGAAAGTACATATCAGCGCATGGGTATCAAGTGACAATGAGACTCACAGGTGCATGCCCGCTGGGAGATAGACCTGCGCATGCAACAGCAATGAATATCAGGTAACACCCCATCGGGGCTGTATGTTGAATACAGCGTGTAGCCATCATTCACGTAGAAACTGTCGAACACAGTCACAGCAGGGGCCATCCAGCCCTATCACCCGGACGGCTGTCGCCGAGGGCCAACGCCACCACATGGCAAGCCTGCGACCCCTGCGGTGTAGATGACCATTACAACCTTGTTCATCTGCCAACGGTGGTCAGCACTTGTCAGTGTGAGAGACTGATACCCACAATCCTGACGTGTCGGGTCCGGTATGACCGAGAGCGACACGGATGCATTGTCTGATTGACTGCTGAACCCCAAGGCACGCCTACTGTTGAGGGAGAAGAGTAACGTTAACTCATGTAGGCGGTCTAGTTCGCTTTCCGGATTCCAGTCGATGGTCAATCGTTGTCGTATACACGTGCTATGATACAGAAATCGAGATGCTCCTTGTCGTCACCCTCACTGAGAGGCATACCTGAAGGGCCGGATCATCAGCATGTGAACATCGATGAGAGAAGCCAGACAACACACTTCTTCGTCCATTCCCGCGCCGTTGCGAGGAACTTCGCCTCGTCGTTCTTCATGAGCTGATGGCGAAAAAGGATACCATAAGCCATAAGCCAATCGACCAATCACCTGCTGGGATCGTGGCTTACCGCAGCGATATCAGGCTCGAAAGGGTCATCGGGGCTGGGGTTGTTCAGTTTGTCTTGGATGGTGCTCAGGACTGACACAAAGGTCGTCAAATCATGGCACCGCATCTGATGACGGACAGCATACCTGAAGAGAGCGTAACGGTGGGTTTCCACTGTAATCGAGGGTGAGCCTAGAAGTGCTGACACTACCGCTCGGGTGGAGCGCAAACCTGATCGCGGAGTACGGGCACGCAAATATGACCCTCTTCGTTGATGCCAGGGTGGTAGATCTTCGTCGTGAAGGTTACCTACGAGTTATTGGGGAAGCGTTGGGATATGGTGGTTTGTATGTTATAGTTATGCGTACTGAGGGTGCCTTAAACGGGAAGTTCTCAGGAAGGGTGAGTGTAAAATGAAACATGCCGCCCTTGTAAGGGCTGTTCGACTAGCGCGACATCAGCGTGAGTACTGCTCAAGTGGCACGGAGCGGCAGTAGGCTCCTACAGCGGCTTTGATCGAGCACTTCCACTCGAACAGGTTGTCCTCATTCGGTTCAACGGTAAGTCCCTGGAGTACTATTTAGCAGGAACGCTGGCTGCTCAAACAAACACGTACCTCCAGAGGATTGTTAGTGATATCCCTGAGTTCCTGACCAGAGGAACCAATGTCAGTATTGTACGGTCACGTAGGCTTGGGAAGCGGGTGGCTGCGGCACCTTTTGGATCCGCCTGATCAACTGTTAGTACACGTACGGTGGCAGACAACGACATGTTGTGTACCTCAGTGCAGTCATCTTGTGGGTATACCTCCGTGTGGCTCGAGATGGTGGTCAAGAGGGTCGAGACTCGAGAGGTCCCCACACACCTCCCGCGATCGGCCGGGCCGAAGCACGCGCTTTTGGGTACTCACGGGCGCTTGCTCAACAGTCCCCGAGATGTACTGGCAGTGGCAGAGTGCAGTGTCTCAGCTCAGTCCTTGCTTTTTACCTCCGCCTGCTCGTCTTCGCCTCTCGTCGCAGGATTTTGCTGAAACTGTCATTGTTAACTGTGGCCTGGAAACATCCTGGTATTGGCGCATACAACCACAAGCCACTGAGGCCCCGCCTCCGACACCGCGCAAACGTTCGCTAATCTCCTCCACCACTCCCCGCGATTCCCACCACAAGATATCAAGACTAGTGTGAGGCGATCTCTACGTAGTGTAAGTACGACATCATTTACGCGAAGCGTCGCGCCAACAGGCGGTTTGACAAGGCTCGATATGGAGGTCCCCGCCGTCCCTCGTGAAGCATCAGCCCCTCCGAACACGACTCCCGTCCATCATCCACACAATCCAAGGAAACGCAAGCATGCTGCACTTGCACACACTGCCGCGTCTTCCCCAGCGCCATCGGACCCGGGCGCGACCCCTGGGCCCGAGAATCTTGTTCTCAGCTCGCGACACGCTGACCTAGCGTCTCGGCCACGTCTCAGTATATCAAGACACCCTGGCTTCGTACCCGTCCCCAACTCCTCGTACTATACCACGGAGCCACTCTGCTTCAACCGCCTCAACTTCCGCTACACACCCGCTGGGCTCACACCACCGGAGTCGGCACTCCCTTTCCGGACGATCGAGTCCAATCCCACCACCTTTCGCGTCTCTTGGGAAGACCGGAGTCCGTTTATCAAAGTGACACAGGATGGTCTAGGACTGCAGGGCGAAAAGGGTTTCCGGAGCGCGCGCTGCAACGCGCCCATCCGCGAGGGGCGATGGTACATGGAGGTGAAGATCGAGCTGGGGGCAGGCGACAAACCGCCCGGGCTCAAGCGCGCAGAGGGTAGCCATGTCCGACTCGGCTGGGCGCGGCGTGAGGCCCCGTTGAACGCGCCGGCGGGGTACGACGGCTACAGCTACGCAATGCGCGACAAGACGGGTGAGAAGGTGCACCTCTCGCGCCCGCGTCCATACGGACGGCCGTTCCGGACCGGCGACGTCGTCGGGATGTACATCTGTCTCCCGCCGCGACGCAAGCCCGAGCGACGAGACCCGTACGACCCCGCGCACGTCCGGCGCGAACGGATCGCGATCGAGTTCAAGGGGCAAGAATACTTTGAGTCGCTTGAGTACGCACAGTCGAAGGAGATGATAGCGCTCATGGACGCGAGCGACCGCGCGAAGGCGACGAACGCGACCTCGCTCCCCTCATCCTCGACGAAGAAGTCCGCGACAGTAAAGAACCTTCCGTCGACTGCGCGCGGCAAGGGCATCGTACCTGAGACGACGCCCATGCGGCCGCTCCCTACGCTCGGCCCCGAGTCGTACATTGCGTTTTTTGTGAATGGGGAGTGCCAGGGCATCGCCTTCCAGGACCTGTACGACTACCTCCCTTTGCGCACGCCGCCGAGCAAGGCCGAGCAGAAAAAGCGCGCGAACAAAGAGGGCCTCCGCGAGCACAAGGAGAACCCGTTCGACGACGGCACGCTAGGCTACTACCCGTTCATCTCCCTCTTCAACGGCGCGCAGGTGCGCATCAACCCCGGCCCAAACTTCGATATACCCCCACCGCCGGACATCGACGCTGTGGTCGCAAACCCCTCCGAGGTCGACGTCAAGCCCCAACCAGACGCAAAGCCTACCTGGCGGCCGATGTGCGAGCGCTACAGCGAGTACATGGCAGAACAATGGGCCCTTGACGAGCTCGAAGAAAAGGAAGCGCGGAAGGCGCAACGGGTAAGCACGCCGCCCCACCCCCCTCACACTACACCTTCTGATCACGTGCATCCCCTCCCCAGCCCGACGCCGACGAGGAACAAACGCAGCAAGAGAAAAAGGACCAGCGCAACGCCAAGCGCCGCGCCCAAGCGGCCGCCCGGCGCGAGCGCAAAGCCGCACAGCACGACGGCGCTCACCCCGACACCACAGCTCCGAAGAAGAGCAAGCTCTCCTCCGAATGGCCCTCGCCCGCGATGTACAGCCGCCCCGACTCGCCCGCGGCGGACGCGTTCGGGTACGGCCCGCCGATGGTCATCCCGAGCTCCGCGCCGACGCCGGACGGCGAGCGCGTCCCGTCGCCCGCGCCGACCGCCGCGTCGAGCATCGACGCGCAGCTCGCGGGCCTGGCGGGGTACAACGACACGAGCGCGTACAATACGGACTACGAGGACGCGGACGTGCCTGGGCACGACGCGGGCGCGGAGACGGACGGGGACCTCGCGATGGACGACCCCGAGACGCGGGAGTTCATTGAGGATGCTATATCGTAGTAGGTCGGTGGGACCGTAGCTTCTTAGACCCGGACGCTGGGCAATGGCGATTGCGCCAGCCACAATAGATCTTCGGACGCGATGAAAGGGGTAGGACTGCATATTACACGAACGCGAACGCGAAGGGTGAAATAATAGATACAGTGTGGGGGGGTATACGATATGGAGTGAGCGAGTGGCAGAACGAGGATGGCGATGCGTAACCCAAGCTCGGAATTATAAGGATTGCGGGGGAGGTGAGATAGCAAACAGGACTACTAACGAGCGGTGTCGGTGCATAATGATACGGTAACGGAAGAACAAGAACGAGAACGAGCGTGGGTGTGGGGATGTGCAAGAACTGATGTGATTTTGAAGCTCAGGTCCACCGCGGGGGTGGAGAGCGGACGGTGTACCTGGAAATCAATGTTCAAATGAGCTAGTGAACAGCCTACTGTTGGAAGAACTTACCCAGTGGTCTGCCCGTAGCCTTTCCGAATTTCGATGCGGATGTCCCATACGAGGTCGCCCGTGCTAGGGTCCCAACGGACGCTGCACCAGTTCCGACGGCCCATGATGTACTTGCTCTTCGGCTGGGTGCCGTCCGCGTCCTTCTCGAAAATTGGAACCTGTTCCATGTCAACGACGAGGGACAAGACGAATAAGCCGACGAAGACTGACCATGATCTCGTCGGTGTCCGCATGGTGCAGAGTTCGATGCGTCTTCGACGAAAGCGCAGACACCATCGTGATGACACCGTTAGGAGGCCTAAGCGAGTCGTTAGTCCCCGTCAAGAAGGACGCTCTGTTGGTCCAACTTACGGTGTGTTCACAATAGCACCTAAACGAATCGACCAGCATAAGCCAATTACATCTTCGACCGAAGAACTGACACGTACTGGTAGTGACGTTGACCATGTAACGATGGTCGAGCGCAGGCTGTATAGGCGGCTTCTTCTTATCCTTCACCCACGTCTTGAACAGCCCCACCGCAGCACAGTGCACGTCCCCAGACACGAAGCTGACCCGCTGATGCATATCCTGGGCGTATTTCTGCAACTCCAGAATGAGCCAGTTGCGCTCTTTCTGTGGCCAGAAGTCAGTTCGCCGCACCGCGATCCCACATCATGTACACGTACCTTGTGAGCCTTCGCAGTCCAGTGGTCGTTCTGGGACGTATCAGTGAACGCAATGTGGTGTCCCGAGCCGGAGACTCACTAGGTCATCGAGTAGCTCGGCGTCCGCGTTGAACTTGTTGACGAAGCCTGAGAGGCCCATCGATCCGTTCCGACCCAGTGCAACCAAGGGGTTGAGCTTCGAGTCCAACGCGCTCTCGAGGAAGACCATGCGAGGGTACGCTATTGGAATGCCCAGCTGGACGACCATATGTTCCACCGTCCGCGGTACGGTCCGCATGCGGTTGAACACAGCCTTGTACTCTTCCGGGCTGCAGACCTGGTCGAGCTTCCGCTCGGCGCTATGGTGTATGCTGTCAACACACATCGCATCATGGTGTCCTCGTCGTTGCACCTACCGACAATCCAGGAGGAGTATGTGTACCTGCGGGCCCATCCACGCGAGGAATGAGTGGGAGGGGAACGGCACGTATGGCCCGTTGCCGCCGATGATCAGCGACTTGAACGGGTGATGTCGGTCGTCGACGCCGTCCACCTCGACTGCATGGGTACTTAGCAACCACAGCACAGTAGATTGCGGTGGGTAAGCAACGAAAAACGTACCGTTGATGAAGCACTGGAACAGCAAGAAGAAGAAATACCCTCGAGAGCCGATCCTGGAAAGCACGGAAGCGACAGCACCGCCGCCATGACATGTGCGCCCCGTCGATTCACGTTTAGCCCGGCCAACGCAACATCTCAACAGAGCCGTCATGCTCACGTTCCAAACACCTGCGATTTCATCAATTCATCGGGATCTGCAGGCCATCACAATGAACCATTAGCACCTGTCTCACTTGCCCTTATGACGGAGAGAAATAGCGCTCACAGCTGCCGAACCCGTCGATCTTTGCACGGAGGCCCGAGAGTGTCAGCTTGCCCGCTTTGCTCGAAGCAGCCAGCGGCGGGGTGCGCTTACCAGGTCTGCACGTAGAACGGATGAGCGCGTCTGCCACCTCCTCTTACCTCACAAGAGGGCTCACCGTGATCATCTGCGAACACCTGTCAGTCAGTTTTTCCATTGTGACGAGTCATAGGGGCGGTAGCGTACCCAGCATGTTTAGCATCGGTCTAAGAACAGATGATGTCAGTGAGCTAACCGGGAGGGCGTACCACGCGTGGGTCGAGTGAGACGCACATTGTACTGTTCGCGCGAGCGAACGCACCGCTCCGGAACGACGAACAGTAGTGGTTGAAGTAGAACCGGTCGATCGCGAGGCGCATCTCGTCCGTCAACACGTAGTTGCGCTTCGCCTCCGGCTTCGTCTGCGTGACCCAGTCTTGGAGCTCCGGCTCGCGGATGATGCTGTCGCAGTACAGCTGATCTCCGCCCCCTACGAGCGCGTGGAACGGCTCCTCGGCATGGTGTGCTAGGAGGTCCATCCAGACCGGATCGTAGCCGCTCTTGAACCCAGGACCGCGGAAGTCGTCCGAGTTCACACCCGCACTAAACCCATTACACTGCAGACCCTTCAGCATCTCCTACGTTATGCATACACAGAGCACACTCACTGAATAAGCGGCCCAACGCATGTTTTGATTACGACCCGGCACATGGAAGTTGAGCTCGAGGCCATTGTTGATGGTATAGTTGATCTTCATCTCGTGTGAAGAGAGGGGTATCTCAATCATGAAGCGCCAGAAGGTGAAGGTGCTGCCAAGCTTCATTACTCTATTGAACGGCGGAGGGAGTGAGAAAGCACAAGAACGTACCCGCCATTACCATAATACACATAGAGCTCTTGGCCGGTAATACTGCGCTGTTCAGGGTCGGGCCCCGCGTTCATCTGAGACGTACCATTGGTAGGGGACGCGGGCGAGACGGTGGACAGAGGATCGGCGGGGTGCGGCGCGAGGTCGAACGACTTGCCGTGCTTGTGTGATACATGCCGCTTCAAGTTGCCCGTGTCGCGGCTCTCGCGATTCGGATCCCAATGGTACGTGAGCGTCGGGAGGGGCTCATACACTGACCCAGCGTCCGCAGCTATCGGAGGCCGAAACCAAACGCTCAGCAATCCGACCCGAGCCGGAGAGAGAGCTGCGCGCGGTACTCACTCACAATCATCGCCGCGCCGCGCCAGACGCCGCGCTCGTCGACGGTGTCGTAGCGGAGGAGGGGGCCGGCCATGAACTGCAGGTAGGGCTGCATGCGCGCGACGCGGAGGTTGTTCGAGCGCTCGACGGCGGACATGTTGGCGAAGAGCGAGTGAAGCGAGTTGGCCGCTCCTGACACGGTCGACTCGGTGCGGGAGATCTCGGACCAGCTCGCGTTGCCCCCGCTGGGTACGCGTACGCCGGGCTTGAGCCATGAGGGGTCCTTGGGTGGGAGAGGTGGTGGAGGAGTGCGTCCGCCGACGGAGGGGTTGGGCGAGGGAGGGGGCAGGTTGAAGCCGCCGACGAAGGGCTCGGCCATGGGCCCGATCTCCTCGACGGGTTGAAACCTGCCGTCGGGCCCTCTGAACGGCGCACTCCATCGCGCCTCGTCCTTTGTGCAGGAGAGCCGCGGTCAGCTCGTAGGCCCGCCGCGCGCGACCGACAGGACTTGCCTTTTGTGCTCGATGGCGTGCATGCCACCCCGGGTTATCCATGTGCTGTGCTAAGTTTGGTCACTCCGGAGGTTGTGTGGTCGTGTGGGTCGCCGCGGTGGGTGTCGGCGGGGAAGGGAGGAGAGATGGTGGGCGTTGCGGGCGTAGGCGGAAGAGAGAGAGACGGGCCGAATACGAGGAATGTTGGCGAGCGCGGGCAGAGTGGTGGCAGATGGCAGTGATGGACTCAGCCGGCCTCAGCCTCATCAATTTCTCGTAACCAGTGCATGTCCAAACCCATCGGTAGGGTTACGCCTCAAAGACCCTCGGCTGACGGCTATTTTCGCTCGCACCACCTCCTCGAACTCGTGCGTCGAAGAGGCACCAGACACAGCACCAGCAAGGTTACCGCACCGAGTCCATATCATTGAGTGTGTAGCGTAGAGTCCCGTCCACCGTACGGCGAGAGTTAGACAGCCCAGCAGGTATATCGAAATCGGATACCGTATCCTCCAATCCCCCAAATTCGTAGCGCACACAAGCGAAAGCCTCATCATACCGCCTACCCTGCATGCTCCACAGCAGTCGTCACCAGCTTCCCGTCGACAATCGTCGTCCTGAACATCTCCGGGATCGGGTGCTCGTTGAACACGCCCTCCTCCTCGCCCTCCACTGGCAGGCTGATGTTGATGCTACTGCACTTCGCCGTCGTGATCTCCACGCCGAGACACTCCTTCGAGAGGTAGATCTGGCCGGAGTCCGTCGAGTCCAGCTGGATCGTCGGCGCCTTCCCGGTGATTTGCAGTGCAAACGACGGCGAGTTCGTCACCGAGATAGACGAGATGACGGAATCGACGAGCACGCTTGTCTTGGTGCAGTTGACTGCGGCACCGTTAGCAACACTGCATGACTCGCATAATGACACGAAACTGACCGAGTGTGACCGCGTTGCACTTGCCCTTGACGACAACGGTCGTGTTCTTGCAGCCGTACAGGTTCACGGTCTGGCTGATCTCGACATTGTCCAAAGTAATGGGCGGCTGGTTTTCTTGGTATTCCTACACGGCATGAATTAGTCCACCATCTACAAAGCTCGCCTACACATGATCACTCACGATCGCCCACTTGTTGCCCTCCAGCGCAAACTTCGCGGGCTTCTTGCCCATGAGCGCCTGAGGTTTGCTGGGTTTCGTCGGCTTCTTGCCAGGCGCTGTGAGGACGAGGGTCAACAAAAGCGGCATGCAGAGAGGTACGACCTCCACGCACCTGCAGCTGCGGGAGTAGCGGCTGGAACGGTGCCTCCCGCCCTCAACGCAGGGTTCTTGTGCGTCATCTGGCTTTTGTCGACCTTTCGCAGGCCCTTCGTGACATCTTCACCCCGGTTGAGCTGCTCGAAGACCGCATTGATGCCCCCTGTAGCGGGAGCCGGGGCGCCGGCGGCAGGCATGGGAGGGGCCACAGGCGGAGGGGGAGGTGGTGGGGGCGGGGGCGCACCGCCTGCTGGTGCCGATCCGGAGACAGCTGCCTTGTATTCGTCCAAAGAGATGCCCTGGACAGAAAATCGATGTAGATTGGGCGAGACGGCGAGGGCCTCGCATACGCACCCTGAAGTTCCATTCAAGCCCGGTGCTATGGTAATCCGCGACATATTTGCGGAGCTCTTCCAGCAGCGCGATGTATGCCCTGGCCCACTCCGCATGTTTGGGATCTCTAATCCGGATATGAGGTTTAACCCAGCCAAAGTAGCCAGAGCATACTCACTTCTCCTTGAACTCCTTGATGACACGGTTCGCATAGAACTGCGTCGAGTCCTTGATCTCCGCCATGAACGGGCCAGGCTTCGGGGCCTGCCGCAACCCTGATAAGTCCCGTTCCCAACGCACCGAATACGAGACCACGTACGATGGTCACCCAGCCGGCAACGGGCGCGCCCTCCGCGACCGTCGAGAGGTGGTTCCACCAGTCCCTGTCCTTCCGGTTCGCTTCCTTCGCGTGCGTGATGCCCTCGATGTCCTTCTGAAGCGGGCCCAGCAACTTCTCAAACGCGGCCTGGTCCGGCTTCTTGCACGTCCCCGCGATGAAGAGCAGCTCGCGCAGGTCCTTGAACTCCTGCTCGACCATCCCGACCTACCCGCGCACACCCCGCCATACGCATGTCAACCCAGCTGACTTGGCGGTAGATCGATGAGGAGGCGCAGTGGATAGTACGTACCTGCTCGACAACAGAGGGCGCCGCGAAGCTCTTTGTGAGCTCGACGAACGGCTTCAGCTTGCCCTCAATGACTCTCTCATCGTACGCCGTGACGCTCTCTGGAGTCTCGTCCGGGAGCGACGGCGCGGCCGCAGCGGCAGCCGGCGGGGGCGGGGGCGGAGCGGGAGGGGGAACGGGCGTCGGCTCCGCGTTCAAGTTGGGCGAGGTGCCTACGGTGCCCTGCGCCGCGGGCGGGAGATAGGACGTCGCGAGCGACGCGAGGTCTTCGAGCCGCGAGGTCGTCGCCTCGAGCCTGCAGCGACACAAGCAATATGTCAGACGGCGCGAACCGGTGCGCATACATTCACGGGGAGTCGGAAGGCGTACCGCTTGATTATGGTGGCAAGCGAGTGCAGCCCGCCGGTAGCCATTGCGAGAGCGAGTTAGGTGTACGTCGTACGTATGATCGCGCGTTCGAGTTGGACGAGATGGGTTAGGAGGACAGAGATATGGTCGGGCTGCGGGTGCTCGTCGTCGTGCAGTGCGCGTGGCGGAACGCGCGGCCAAGGTCGAGAGACCGGAACAGGCCGAGGCTGATCGGCACCGACAACGTACTCAGGTACTCGTTGGGTACTCGTCAGATCCTCAGAAGCACTTCGTAAGACGTATCCTCAGTTCGTGACGTTTTGGATCTTTTTGACTATAATTGTCTTAGAGGTATGTAGCACAACCGTGGGGCAAAGACTCCAACGGCAGAGACCGGTGCTGCCCAACAGTGGCAGCGAGCCATTACTCAGTGCTCAGTGCTACAGCTAACCGTCCTCTTCCTCAGCCTGTTCCTGGGTCTCTGCGACCAGCTCAGAAGCATTCCTCTCCTTTTGCTTCTTCTTGGCCTTCTTCCTCCTGCGACGTTCTCTCTCGAGCTGCTTGGCTTTCAGCAGCTCCTGCTTGGACAACCCAGGGTTATACAAGGCATCGAGCTGGATCGACAACTCTGAGTCGGGCTTCTCTGGAGCGACCGGTCGGCATTCTTACCTTGTCCAGCAATATCTTGCGCGCAATCTTCCTGTTCTGCTTCAAAGAGCGTGTTTCCTGACATGCAACTCTGATGCCCGTCGGCTTGTGCAACAACTGGACGTTATTTTCCGTCTTGTTCACAGACTGCCCGCCGGGGCCGCTTCCTGTTTCGAAGTATTATCCGCATTAACAGGATATAAGATACAGATACGGAGTGCCGAGCACCTCGGACGAAGGACTCCTCGAGGTCGTCCTCTCTCAGCTCCGGGACGACGCGCTCCTTATGTGCCTTCTTGAGCTGGGAATAATAGCGCGGCACGGCAGGCTTTGGTGAGCTTCCATCGCTTCCATCGGGCTGGGAAGACTCGGAGGGACTGGTCATGATTGGCAACATCTGTTCAGACCCGTCAACAAGAGGAAGACTGCAGGGACTTGCCGACTTACTTGACCTGACCATCCTGTCTACGTGAGCTTCTGGGCTGGGTCTTTGCGGTCTTGATGGTGTCATTCGACCCGAGCTCAGTCTCCTCTCGAATGTTTAGCTCTACAGCAGACAGGTGAGTGGCAGGCGAGAGTCATTGAAACCAGAATACGCACCCCATACTTCCTTGTCATCGGGCCCTCGTGGTTCCCCCACTTTCCGCGCCTGCACGACGTTCTTCCGGAGAACATCAGCGATCTCCCTGACCAGCGTGACCTTCTCCTCAAACTGCTTCGTGTCCATTTGAGGGTTGTACGGCAGGACCTCATTGCGAATCTTCAAGCGGAATGCTGAGGCAACGTGGTGAGCATGCCTACCTACTCCCACAAGCACGCAGAGAACACGCTCACCATTCCGCACGACGGTGTCACCCTGGAATGTCGACGCTGACGCTCGGAGCGCCGAGCGGTATGCCGACCGAGCTGAAGCCAGAAGAGCCTGAGGGCTACTCATCCTTCGTGCAGTCGTGCTAGCAGAGAGCGGGGCAAGAGCAAGCAGAGCTCGCGGACCGGGGCGGCGAGGAGGAGAACGGTCACGGCCAGGTCACTCGTCATGTGTCCCGATCACCAGATCCGCCGTCAGATTCGGCGCGCGACGCGTCCATATATGGTCATTGCTGTGGAACGTCGCTCGGCGGGGACCGTCCACTTCTTCTCTCGTTTTAACACCATGGCATGCGTTTTCGACGCAAAAACTTCATTTATAAATGCTTTGCGCCGTATACTAAAGATGTGTCCAGTCTCTAGAATTTTTGAACCATGAAGTCGGTCTGTACGCTGCTCACAACCTCATCCATGCGCAAACAGGTCATTCCCAACGCCCTACTCCCTTCTCGGTCCTAGAAATTGCGTCGACAGCCCGCCCGGGTCGCTGCCTCACAACTCACTTAGTTCAGAACCCATAGGAGCTGTTGGCAAAGGCATATTGTCGTGTTCCTGAGATAGCGTCTCACGTGACACAGGATTACAGTTTGTTGAATGGTTGGACGCGCCTCGGAGTCTGAACGACCTCTCTTCATCCCGTACCACCACCATCCTGCGCCCCCTTCCACGCGTGCCGCTCCGCTCCTGTCTCCCGCCGCAGTGCGCTACCCACACGTTCCCCAACCACATTTTATTAGTTTCTAGCGCAGTTTCGTGCAATGTCCGCGAACACGAAGAAGACTACGGCTGCCAAATCGGCCGCCAGCAAGAAGTCGACCCCTCGGGCTCCCGCAGCCCACCCCAGCTGGGTCGACATGATCAAGGTTGGTGCACTCACACCTACAGGGTATACAGAGACGATCTGCGCCGTCGTTTGGTTACTTGACGCGGCGGGGCGGGCGCGGACGACCCTCCCGACCAAAAGGGGTAGGGTGTAGGGCTTGCCCGCCGCGCCGCGCCACTTATCTCCGTCATCCCCCGCGCCTGCAGCATTTCTGCGCGCATCACTTTTGGCGCATTCTCGACGCCCCAGTGTGCACTTCACATGCACAAAACAGCGCGACTGACCGCCGACTTGTTCAAAAATTACAGGAGTGCATTGCGGCCCATCCGGAGGATGCCCGCCAAGGCGTCTCACGCCCCCAGATCAAGAAGTAGGCTTCTCTCCCGTGTTCCCCTTATTTCTTTCTGACTGTATGCTGCACAAAGGTATGTTGAGGACACGTACAAGCTTGAATTCGGCGCTGCGCAGACCACCCAGCTCAGCCGGGCCATCACAACCGGCGCTGAGAAAGGCGTTTTCGTCTTGCCGAAGGGTGGGTTTTCCCGCGCTCATAAGAAAAGCCTTCCTTTCGGTAACAACCTCGCGCTTAGGTCCCTCCGGGCGGGTGAAGCTCCCGCCCAAGACCCAGCGTCCCGCTGAGGCGACTGCTACCAAGGAGGTTAGTTGGGACGTGTGCAACATGAGGCTGTGCCGTGGCAAGTGGTAACCGACATTACAGAACAAGCCCGACGCGAAGCCCGCAAAGGCGGCCCCGAAGCCCAAGGCTCCGGCTAAGAGCGCTGCCACTACCAAGGCAGCTGCTACTAAGAAGGCTGCCACCGCAAAGAAGCCAGCCGCCACGAAGGCCACCGCTGCGAAGGCAGCTGCGCCCAAGAAAGCTGCGCCGGCGAAGGCGACACCGAAGGCCGCCCCAAAGGCGTCTACGGCTGCTAAGACCAAGGCCCCTGCTAAGAAGGCAGCGCCTGTCAAGAAGGCACCCGCTAAGAAGGCCGCTGCTCCTGCGAAGAAGGCCACCACGGCTAGTAAGAGAGACTCTGCTAAGAAGGTATGATGCGGCGAGCACGTAGACGTCCAGAAATTGACACCCATGTCCCCAGGCTGTGACAGGCAAGGCACCTGCTACCAAGAAGGCAACTGGCCGTATGTCCGCGTCAAAGTTTGCCTCTCGCAGCGTCAAGGTACGCCATGGTCACGACCACACCACAGTTTGTGACCATGTTGATGAATTGTATAATAGACAGCCAAGAAGTAGTGGAACTGTAAGACATCCCGCACTCCTGGAGCACCATCTATCCGCGACTATATGCCCCCAGGCCTCCTCCCGGTTACCCGATCCCATGTTTGACTCCTTCGATTTGTCTATGTATGTATGTATGCCCCTCGAGCGTGCCCAGGGGCGCACGTTCTCTCGGGCCCCGTCTCCTTTCTCTCGCTACATACCGTATGTACAACACTATGTTTCGCCGTCATCCTGACGGGAGTTTCCCGCAGGGAGGCCGTAGCCGTATGTATACACGCGTACCGTATGGACACCCTCATAGACGACTCGTGTTTCTCATTCTCCTCGAGTTAGTAGCCGTGTTGTACCTGTATGAGGAATTCTAGTATCTTATTCTTGTTCAGCCCCCTCACGATGTCGGGTGCTACTGTCGCAGGACAACGATCGTGGGTGTGCTCCTGGGCAGAAGTGCTGATTGCCATGCCGAGGCATTAGCCACGTCCGTGACACTCGTCACGTATCAGCCTAGATAGATCAGCCCATAGAAATTCCAGTCTTAGGTCGGAGGGTTGAGTAGGAGTTGCAGATGAGGGACGTTAGTCATACCTGTCTCGCTTACCGCGTTGCTTGACAGCGGGCGATATTCCGTCCGGAGGATTGTCGTACGGATGACGGCGCACAATGTACAAGCGCTTGTGATCCACAGAAGAGACGCCGGAAGCAAATGCGGCTCGAGGAGGGGGTCAACGCACACTCCTTCCACACGGTGTTTCCACTAACCCGTTCTTCCCCGTGAGTGACTTCGGTCATAGAATGCTCGGAACGGATGCCAGGGGTAAATCGAGCCGCTTCTACCCAAGGTATGACCCGATCTTTATGCAACAATGGCTGCTCTGGAAGTTCTTGAATATTTGTTTTGGTGAAGCGCAACCCGATGGATATTCCGAGAGGGTTGAACCTATGATTCGACAGCGAGACACCATGTGAGGCTCTGTACAGTATAGCGACGTCCAAGAAGCAGTAAGCAGTCCGATATGCTATATGATCAGGATCCACCAAGAAAACAAGGGCCTTCGTACCCCATATTCTCGCATCCACAGCCGTCATCGTCGTCAATCGTATCGTCGTAAGTACTTTTGCGCCCGGCCCGAGCGAGCTGCGAGGAAAATCCCCAGTGCCGCTGCCAAGAGCGGACGGCTCGGAGGCAATAGGAGGGATCGAAGTGTTCCCATCAACACCCATCACGCCCTCGCCTTCTCCCGCTTGCGCAACTCGCCTGCGCTCTGGGACTCCTCCGCGGTCCTGTCGGTCTCGACGCCGGTCTCGTCGCCGTCCTTCTCGCCGCGCATGCCCCCGTCTTCGCCCTCCATGCCGTCGTCCTCGTCAACGTCCGCCTGCTCGGCCCACCAGCGGCCCGCTTGGAGCGCGAGCACGCCCGTGAGGACGACGCTGCAGACGAGGTGGGAGGACGCGAGCTCGAGCGTCGGCTCGCGTAATGACGGGGGGAATGGGGGGAGGCTCCCCGCCTCCGTCGCGGCGGAGAACGGGAGGGGTAGCGTGGAGAAGTTCGCGGAGAGGTCTGTAGGGGAGAGCCGGACATGAGGCCGACGTGCCGATGACAAGCATTGAGTAGGCACACGTACTGGGGAGAACCGAATACAAGTACATCGCGAGCGCTGTCAGATACAAGACTTGGGGCGTGTTGCGTTAGCGCGCGGGGGACGAAGGGGGGCGCGTCCGCTGGGATGAGGACAACTCACATATGCTCCCTCCGTCGAACATGAGGTTCCCTGCGCGTCCGTCGCGCAGACTCCAGCAGATGGTGGCCGCGCCAAGGAGTGCGACGCCGGCGTACACGTACGCGAGCTGCGGCGGGCCGTGCATGAGGATGGCGTAGTACGTCGCCGCCGTCCAAAGGCGGACGTCCGTCTGCCTCTCGGGCGATTTCCACAGCGTCAGCGAGTCCGCGATCCAGTGTGTAAAGAGGAGGCCTGCGGGTAAACATTCGCGGCCGATATGGTAGGTGGCGATGCGAATTGAGAATACAGTCAGTGAACTGTCTGCCTTCTTGACACACGTGGCTCACCGAGGAGAAAGGCGGTCGCGCTCACGACGACACTCATACGGAGGCCCGCCATGATGGGAGGGGCCGAGGAGGAGGGGGACGGAAGATGGGGGTAAGAAGGACGAGATGGCGGCGGACGTCGAACCCAGTGCAGAGCGCAGAACGTTGGGGGCCTGTGATTACACCCAGTGGCGCCCATCCCACAGTTTATGGGCGCTTCCCCGTGCGCAGAGCGGCCCGCTGTCCGTCCGCTGTTTTCTGAGCGCCTGTGAATCGTTGTACTTTCGCTGTCCTTCGCTCGCACAACTCAGCTTCGCACTTCATTCGCTCGCTCATCGTTCCTTAGCCTTGGTTATTGCCAGACATGACTTTCTCAAGACTGGCTAAAGCAGCACCGGGTTTTGCTTCACGCAGACTTCCGCCACGAATTTGCTCCCATCCTTGTCGAGCTTTCTCCGTTACTACGGCTGCATCTGCGTCTGGCTCGCCCTCGTCTACTGCCCCTACGACGTCCTCGCCGCTACCATGGTTCGTAGACCCGTCTGATAACGAGCCCGCTTCATCTCCGTATACGCGCCGTGCGACCCTACCGCAAGCTCCAGAAAAACCTCTCGCGCCTCTCCCTGCTGCGATAACTCCGGACCACCCCATAGCGCGTCTTCACGCTGAACTCAAAGCATCACCCCATTTGGAACCTGGTACTCTGCTAGTACGCGAACCCATCCCGACAGCGAACGGTCCTCCTTTGCCCCTGACTCCGCCCAAGGGGAGGAGAAAGAGGGGAGGAACGTACGCCGGTGAAGGCGTCTCTGAGAACTTGGGCGGTATCTGGGAATGGCTCGTCATAGCCCAGGTATGAGATATCATTGCTGCGTCCCATTACACAATGTCTACTCAGTTTATTGACACTACACGTAGGTCAAGGAAGGGACGGAAAATCGAGGCGCGATCGAGTCTGTTATTCGAGTTGTCCGGAAAGCAGTACGTACCGGCCATCTGCGCGTTCGCCATGCTTCTCACTCTGCGTGTAGTTATTGACGGCCAATCCTCCACTGGCATTGCCCCTCAATAATAAGCGCCGTTTTAACGGCGGATGGGCGATGATCGACGCCGGAGAGTTCGCTGTGCATATTTTGAGTAAAGAGGCAAGGGAGAAGTACTTCCCTGATAGGAGAGATTGGTAGTGTCGGTGCGTGCGCATCTTCCACTCGCGACAAATCGCGTACTAACTTAGAGCAGCCTTTCGACGGAAAGGCCAGACTATCTTACACGATATCTCTACCACTTCTGCCATAATATCCAGCCTAGGACTCGCACTACTCGGAATGTAATCCATCTCATGCCTGCATTCATCGTCTGATCGATCTTTATCAACACCTCCGCTCGCCGGCGCTATCGTGCAGTAGTCTGCACGCAGCCAGGTATAATGACGTCAGGAAACTGGTCACACCGTATCAGAATTCACCACTCCGCCTCAGTTACAACCGCCACTGGAGAGTTGACACCGCAGGCAGCGCCAAGTTGGTGTGGTTCCCCGCAGACGCTCCATCGGACGTACGTCATATAGCGCCCATGACTGGAGGGCCATATATACAATGTCTCCCGGTCACTAGAACCTCAAACGCACATCACTACCGTCTACCTCTATTCGGCACAACTCTCATCTAACCACTTCACGCACTTCACCATGTCTCTCAACGATACCGACCCGACTCTCAACACCAACAAGGGTGTCGGTGTCCACCCTGGCGTCGCCAACCCCACCGCTGCCTCCGTACACGTCGACCCCATGACGGCCAACTTTGTTCGTCGTTAACCTCCTAACCTCCTGACTCGCAATATGTATAACACTTCTACGTTCAGGTTACCGACCCCACGAGCGACTTGACAGGAGCTGGCGCCGATCCCAACTTTAGAGGTCACCTTGACGCCGAACGCAACTTCAAGCAAACGGCGGGTGTCGTCGAGGGCCGCCCGGGCATCATTGAGTCCACAAACATCGACCCCCTCAACGAGAACTCCAACAAGGGTGAGTGCCTATCCAGTTGCGTCTGGTCTCGGCGCTAACGGTGAACGATCTACAGATGATGGTTGGGCGAACGCTCGGTCTGGCACCGGAGCTTCTGGTGTAAGCGCAAGCCTCGGCGGCGCTGCCCAGACGGCGTACAACGCTGCGACGACCGTCGCCTCCGGCGCCGCGTCTGTCGCGTCGAACGTCGCGCAGTCGGCGTACAGCTTTGTCGCGGGCGACGACAAGACGCGTCGGTCTGGCAAGGAGACATCGGCCTGAATGGCGGTGCTGGAAAGAAGAACGCACGGATTGTATCATTAGGTGTACCATAGCCGGTTATGGATGCTAGTCTGCAAGGACCTAAGCACTTCATTTTGTGCGCGTTGCTATCGAACGAAGGTACAGTACGCCCTTGCGGAGTGTGAATCAATGCCGCCGTGATCCCCTCCCTTGTCCGCAGATGTATCAAAAGCGAACTGTTACATAGGTTCAATACCCCAGCACAATGCTAGCTTCGAACAGGAAGGGGCCAGCAATGCAAAGGCGCCTACAACGATTGCATGAGAAAGAGGGTTATGTACGGTCACATGATCGTTCCTACTTATAAGTCACCGACGCGCCGCAACCTACTGTACATCCTCACCACACTCAACCTGCCGCTATCACGTATCAGCTAGGCTGTTCTTGCAGCGGCACATCTGGCATCACCATTCTGAGGATGCCGGTCAATAAGCCCATCAATGGTCGTAATGCGGCCCCTGCAGTGGATTCGACGGACGTCTTAGGCATCGGCGATGCCATTACTCCCGCTCACCTGCAGTTTCAACCTCGAGCGAGACGCAAATCCCACAACTGGGGGAAACTAGAATATCTTTTCAACATGCCGATGGACATTTTCTACGAGGTACGGCTCCAGCCCCTCGCTCTTATCTCGCAGTTAGCTGAAGACATTGTCAGATCGGGGGACACCTGATGCCTCGCGATATCCTGAGTCTATCACGTACCTCGAAGAGGTTGAGGGAAATTCTGCTCTCACGAACCGCTAGACACGTCTGGATAGCGGCCCGTAGCAACGTGATGCCCCCGCTTCCGGCCTGCCCGCTGTCTATCAGCGAAGCAGACTATGCACATATTCTTTTCGACAAGAAACTGTGCGAGGTACGAGTATAATCCTTTGTCTCAGCCTGCAGCAACGTTGACCAGACTGTGTTGACATACAGGCGTGCGGCGCCCCACGACCCACGTACAGCCTCTTCGCCATCCCCGCGCGGCTCTGCAGCCTCTGTTTCAGTGCGAAGTACGGAACGTTCGCTGGGCCGTCTTTGAGGGCCTCCGTAGCTGACGCCCCCTCAGCATTGTCACAGGTGCCGAGTCAGTCAAGCGATACGGGCTCCGAGAAAATGGGGTCAAGCTCTTGTACCTTCTTCCACCTATACCTCGGGGTAAGCAGCTTCGTTCTTGCGTGTCCACTGATCCCTCCCATAACAAGCCGATATGCCAGGTTTTGACGTGAAGGTGCGCAGCTCGGTAGTTCAAACACCAGAGCAATACTACTATGCGCCCGACTTCGCCGCCATCTTGTGGCGCTTTCGCGGGTTTGCGGCGAAGGGAGAGAAGGAGGGTTGGAAGCAGTACGTCGAAAAGCTGAGGAAGAGCGTGCTCCCGAAGATGAACGTAAGTCTTCAACCATCTGATAATGTATACACTGCCGTCGCTGATGGTACGCGCCGTTCTCAGTTTCACGCCGCTGTGCTCCAGTGGGAGGAGAACGTGAGGGACACACGGCTCGAGAAGTACCGTGACCTTCGTGCTGCAAGGGTGTCAGCGTAAGTGGCCCGATCCGGGACGTCCAGGAGCTGACAACCCTTGGCTGATTCTCCACATTTTCCCTCGATTTTCGTCGGGATACTGTAGAATTTCGGCGAAGCTGGCAGAACTCGGGGTGCAGCCGGACGAGTTCGCGTACTCGGCAGAGTGGACGCGCCTCGTGAGGCGGCCTGCTGAATTGACTGATAAAAGTACGCGTCTTTCCTGCCACCGTTGACGGATCCGAGCGACCGTTAGCCGCTCACCATCATACCTACAGACTGGGATAAGATCAGGCCCGAGCTGCTCAGGATGGTCGAAGAGAGAAGAGAGGAATTACGCGAGCGACAACGCCTGTCCGAATTCAACGAACGAAGAGGACGCCTTTTGAATATGCTCAGGAAATGTTACGAGGACGTTGTCCAGGGGGTAGAAGACCTTCCGCAGGGCTCGGAGCCGCTCATCTTCCCCCCGTGGCACGAAGCAACCGAGCGAGTCGCCTCGCTCAATTCGATTTTGCAAGACACTCGGGACGTGTCGGAGATGACACAAGCACAGCTTCAGTCACTCGGGCCAAAGATCTTGGCCGATGTTCGACGAATAAACTTGGACATAAAGCAGTATCTGTTGGACCTTATTTCAACGACAACAACTCTGGACGCGCCGCCGAATGGGTCGAAGGGCCGCAAAGGCAAGAACAGCATCAAGAATACAGCACCGGCGGTTGAACGCACCAAGGGTCGTATATTTGATATACTGGACAGTGTCTCCGCGATGTTCGTGTGCGGCCGCGCTTATCCGAGCATGAAGAAGACCGACTGCCGCCTCATTTACTCCTTCCGAGGATTGGTCGACCATTGGCAGGACGAGCACGGCGACCTGCCCCCTTCCACTGGGACCTATATCACCGTCGCTGGTGACGCGAGGCAACCACGCAACATTGCACGCCTTTTGACTGCACTAGGACTACCGGAAGAGGCGACGATGACTGCGGTGGAAGAGCGCGTCAGATCGGGCCGTGTGAGGTGCTCGTGCGGGGTAGATTGCACCCGCGAGGCGGGGCGCAAGCGGCCGCACCTCATGCTAAGCAGAGTCGTACGCTTTTACCACAGTCTCTGAGCTTCACACTGAGATCGCTTACTCTATACCGGGCTATAGATCGAACATGTCCTTGACCCGCTTGCACAGTGAGTAGCTGGTGTACGCCGTTCGAATGCAGCATGCGCTAACGACCTGGGTTACCGTCATACAGTCCCGCGCCCTCGCTTCCCCCTCAGCTGAACGTCAAGGCTTTCCCTGTGAGAAACTGAACCACTTGCATCTAGCGAACGGCGACTCGGATGTAGTAGTACAATATGCATATACACCTCTTGTATTCGGCGGTCCCGGTGAATCAGAAACATCCTATGTGGGATGAGATAGCTCAATGCGCTTACTACTAAGCATGCGCGTCCTCGTACGGCAATACGTTATAACAAGCGCGAGCGTCTTCTCAGCCTGACCAGATGGACATGAGTACAAGAGAAGCGTTCTATCGGAGCAACGATGGACTAGTACGATTTGAGCACATACACTGTCGTGGATGGTGGTGGATGTTGTTCTCTTGAGCGCTTATCATAGCTCAATCATGCCTACTACCACCATGCACAAGTCGCAAATTCTGATGAGGCAGCCATTTCCTTGGAACCCGAGACTGACATATATGATACAAGGTATGCTCTAAGTAGTAAAAATACAACGGGAAACGTGATGGCCAGGGGAACGACGGCGTGGTAGCTAGGGCATCAGACAACAAGGCAAGAAGAAACGAGGCAGAGATGAGTGGACGAGGTGAGGCAGCAGAGAAACAAAGGAGAACAAAGACGCTAACCAGATACAGATCCGACGCGTAGTATAAGTACGAAGATCGAGCAAGAGCGATATCCAGGCCGCTGAAGTCCTCAACGCCTAGGCGGCTTCCTCTGGGCTCCCGAGTCGGCGGAGTCGCGCTTCTTCGTCACCCGCAGGGGATCCGTCTTCGATCCCCCAGGCATCTCCGCGGGAAGGCTTGGAACAGGAGGCGGCGCGCCGCCTGCGAGACCGTTCGCGAGCGCGACCTCGTCGTAGAACTGGGTGAGTGGATAGTACTCTGTCGACCGGTTCTCCTTGCGGGGCCGCCTCCGCACCCTCGCATCTTGCTCACCCGCGTCTTCTTTCGTCTTCTTATCGGCAGGTCCCGCAGTCGGAGGAGGCGCGGCCGCGGTGGCGACGCGACCGACCTCCGCCCGACACGACGACGCGCGCTGGGGATCGGGCGCGGTGAGCTTCACGTCTCGCGGTGCTGGCGGGCACCGCAGAGGCATGTTCGCTTGCGCCTTCTCCACCAGGCGCCGCGTCGCTACAGGCGCGGGAGGAATGAGCATCGGCTCTTCGTGCTCCACCGGCTCCGCGTGCGACGATCCGGACAGGAAGAGCGAGTCGTGCGGGAACCGCGAACGTACATCGCGCGGGACGTCGCGCGGCTCGGGTCGAGGCGTTCGGAATAGGATTGAAGGCGATGGAGACGGCATCGGTTTCGGTGTGGCTCGCGTCGCCAACGATTGTGAGCGATGGAGGCTCGCGTGGGGTTGTGGCGACCCCACGAGAGTGTCCTCGCTCCCTCCGAGGCGATCGCGAAGGTCCATCGGAGGTAGGCTGGCCTTCGACGAGCGGCGTATCGCGCCCTGCCGACGAACCGTGGCGGGTTCGTTCGGCGCGCAGTATACCGACGCCGCCACCTCCTCCCTCGAAGCCCGTTCCTTGCCCTTGCCTTCTCGTGGCCTCGCCTGCTCTGGGGGTATGGTCACAACTCCATCTTTGCGCTTTGGTCGAGTAGCGAGGAGTGACGGCCCCCCTATCGCGCCCGTCTCCATCCGTGCCCTGGCACTTCGCACCGAAGTCGAACGCCCAAGGGGGGCGAACGGCGAGAAGACCGCTCTACTTGGGCCCGGCGACTTCGCGTCCTGAATAGGGACACTCCCCTTGGCCCCGTAGGGGAGGTCCTCCTCGCGCGGACGCTCGGGCCTCTTCGGAATCCTTACCGCCCGTACCGTCTTCCCCTCACTACCGCGCTCCTGTGGATCGCGGACGACCGGTGGCCGCATTTCAGCGCCGCCCGGACGCGGAGGGCGTTGTGGCCGCTTCTCGTCGTTGGCGGTGATCAGATCCTTTAGCAAGTATGCCGGATCAAGGCGCGGCTCCCCAATGTCGTCCACCGAGATTCTTGGACGACTTTGCGGTTCGGCTAGCTTCTGGGGTGCGATCGCATTCCTGAGGTACCAGGCAGGTCAGCACTGTCACATCTATAGTGATTCAGTCGATGCTCACCTGAAGGTTCCCGACAGCTTGCGGATGCGGGTCGGGAGGGATGTGCGTCGCTTCACGCCGTCCATGGGGGGTTGAGGGTGACAGTTCCGTCTCGCCGGTGGTGTAGTGGTTGTAGGAGTTGGAATCCCGAGCAATCCATTGCACCCTGCTGGGCGTACTTATACACATGAGATTATCAACGCGGCCGTGGCCCGCTTGGTTTCCCTCAGTGGCGCGTCAAAGCGGTCAGGGCGGCAGACAATGGTAGGCCACGATCGATGCTTGGATTAGCCATGGGCATATGCACAATCTGTGACAACCTCCCTATAGCCAGGCAATGGGGGCTATGTTCTTCTTTTGTGCTCGCACATTTGGTGGCGGGTGGCGGGCGCAGGGGTCACATACCACGAGAAGGGCTCGGAACCGCCACAGACGCGCCTTGACGCGTGCGTCACGCCCACGAGTGATCGCGCAGAGTCACGCGTCGCAGGAACGCGCCTTGCTCTCCGCCACATCTTCCCTCTTCGCCAGTCTTCAATTATCTGCACATTTTCGGAGACAATACTGGAAATTATGGCAACACAGCTTGAGAGGTTGCTTGCTGCGCCTGACATATCCGATTTCACCGACTTTCCTGACCACAGCGTTGCCCCTGGCCTGCGCGCTCTCGACGACGCTCTTCGCTGCGATATCTGCAGGGACTTCTACGACGCACCGGTCGCTCTCAACTGTGGCCACTCCTTCTGTTCTGTGGTACGTAAGTGCCGTCTGCACGTTGCTCACGGGGTGGGCTCATCTGAACGCGAACGATCCACTCGCCAGTGTATACGTTCCGCGTTACCGCAGAACCCGACCTGTCCAACATGTCGCAAGGACGCGTCGGAGATTCACCTAAGGAAGAACGTGACGGCTGAGAGCGCAGTGTACGCGTGGAAGACTGCAAGGTGCGTATCTTCTAGCCGCTTGCACGGGTCATCACGAACCATCCCGCCAGATCGCTGATTTTGCGACTCGCCATTGAAGAACACGAGAGAAAGACGCGTCCTAAACCGCCTGTGTCAAGAACATCTCACTCCCGCGAGCCTCCACGAAAACGCCGGCGGAGTAACAGCCCTGCAGGCTTGTCGGACGACGACGTTGTCATAGTCCCCTCAAGCCCCGCTCCTTCAGGATCGGCCACCCCGGATACACTGCCAGGTAATGATGGGTCCTATGCGTGTTATTCTCGTGGCTCTCTTACCGTACCGATTACTGTCGCCGCAGACACGGTCGATTGCCCCATATGCGAGAAACCTGTCCAGTCGCAGTACATCAACATGCACATCGACAGCGGATGCAAGCGGCACGTCGTAGAGCCCACCGCACAACTGGATCCGAAGGGCAAGCAGAAGCAACAATGGTCGCGGATCCTTGGCGGAGGAACATCCTCGGGCGCGAGTACGAAGGGCAAGGGTAAAGGAAAGGGAAAACTACGGTCTGTCTCGGCCTTACGCCGAGGTCGCATATACTGATTCATCGCGGTATACAGAACGAAAGAAAACGTCGATGACCCCGGACTGGAGCACCTACCGAAAGTCGCGTACGACATCCATCCCCAGAAGCGCATTACCGAGATGCTGAACGAATGGGGTCTTCCCACACATGGCGACAAGAACGCGCTCGTTAGGCGACACAGTAGGTACGGTCGACTTGCCCGCGCAATCCTGCGCTGATGCGACGCGTTGCTCACATCTGCCGCCAGATGGGTCGTCCTCTACAATGCCAACGTCGATCGCGCGCCCGAGCACCGCCGCACAGTCGAGCAACTAAGGGCAGATCTACGGGCAGAAGAAGCGGAGCACAAGACGCGTAAGGAGACCGTGGACGATCCCGTCGCGTATCAGGTATGCTCCCTTCCGGAACGACGTCTCGCGCATGGGTACTGAAGGGTTCGCAACGTACAGAAAGCTAACAGAGCGACGTTCGCGCAGCTCACGGAAGCTGCGCGCCCGAAAAAGCCTGCTTCAGTCACACGTCGGGAAGTCGCGTCCTTGGACACAGCTCCTTTCATGCCAGAGTTGGCGGCGGTGCCGTCCGTCGAAGGGAACGGGTCCGGCGCAGGACGCGCTGAGGCTAGCGTTGTGGAGATTGACTCTAGCTGAGCCGTTTCCCTGGCCATTGGTGGAATGATTGTTGTATATGAGGTACGTCGACAGTATGAACCTCTCGAACGCCCCATGCTCATATGAGATACACTCAGTATTGTCTGTTACGTTGCTATCATCACTCCGGGTCATGTAGTACATCACTTTTGAGAATTTGACATACCGTCTCTTGAATCGCCAATTTTTGCGAAGCTGCGTGGCCCCATCGCCGGGGCGGTTTCCTCCATGCATCGCATTCAAGGCTCACAATGACACGCCACGCTAGCCTCCTGTCGGCGATGACGGGCTCTGCGATGTGGCCCGCAGGCCACAAAACGCCACAAACCAGTGGAAGTGTGCACTGCCTGGCCGCCACGCCACGCGCCGCCGCCTCATCACCCAACACAATGGTCTATGCCGCCAGACATACTGAAGACCAAGCGCGCCGACCAAGCGTGTGGCCCAAGCGCGCACGCTTTGCCTCTCCATGTCCAGGGGCCACAACTCACGCTGGCTAACCAAGCTCCAGATCCAAGCGGTCTCCCGCTTGGACACTCACGCAGGGATGTATAAGTACGCCGCGCTGGGCGCAGTGGATTGCTCGAGCCGCCAAACTCCAACACATCTACTACGCGACAACGCGGGCGGAGGCCGTAGACTGTCAAGGGTCCATCGTGTAAGTGCTCCTGCGAATCATATGCGTCGTTGGTTCGCGATGCTCACCTTCAAGGTTCCTAGTTCCAGGCCGGCGACCCACTCGAGAGCGAGACGAGCAACCTCGTGGCTGGCTCTCCCGACGGGCTCCAGCTCGTCCATCCATTCACCTGCCCCGACGCCGTACGGCGGCTGGCGTTTCGCTCACGGGCAAGCGATCCCACCAGACGGTGAGATAGGACAACAGGCGACGGCCACGGTCCCCGCCAGGACCGGCGAAGCTCTGCGATCCTACTCGCGCTCGCCGACACGCCCCACTGCGCGCAAGAGCCGCGTCGCTGCCAAGCAGGTGACGACGAAGACGACGCGCCGCGACGCGGGCGACACCCTCGCCCTCTCCCTGTCTAGGCTCAATTGTGATTGCGCGAGGGAAGACGGCCTTGACCGTCACGCGCGAAGGCCAAAGAGCCCCCAGAGGTCGACGGGCTAGCTTACTCGGTGCCCGCCAGCACCGAGAGGCGTCGCCTCCTTTTATAGTCGGGGAACGAGGACCACGCGGCAGGGCCCCCGGCCAAAAGCGGGCTTCGGGGATCTGTCAGACGGCAAGCGCGTCAGCAAACTGTCGGGAGAGGCGATGGGTCAGCGGTCATAGGGATCCTCACTTGGACGAAAGGGTGGGGCGAGGGGAACGAGCCTGTAGAGGGACGCTCTCGGGAAGGAGTGGGAGGATGTGGATGCCGAGTGCTTGTGATCTGCAGCCTGAGGACATAGGCATGTATCGCTCCCCCTTTTATACCATCCTCCGGCTCTCTGCCCTTGTTCTCGAATGGGAGTAGTCGCTGCACGTCGTACTGAGTGTGCCACTCGGCCATCATACACATGTCCGCGCCGTGTCGGTGCGGCGCATGTTGCCTTGGGCTCGAGGCGTTGTTCTTTCCTTTGTTGCTCCTTCACATCGGGATAACGTTGTACTGCTCAGGTACGTACGTTGAGTCCATTGTGAGCCTCGATTGTGCATCTTGCGGAGAGCGCCGGCCCGTAAGTACTGCGGTAGTAGTCTCCGATCAAAACGTGGCAGTCCGCGGGCCTGAAAACTCGCCCGAATCTATGCATTTTCTACTACTACCTGTAGCTGGAGGGCTTGACAGTATCAATGTGAACCAAGATTGGTTCGACGGTGCTGAAGCCCGGCGAGTGGCATACGTGGTCGACTGAGGACTTGGTCGCTGGCATGATGGTGCTAGGGGTCATGCGCGTAGAGCCAGCTGTCTGATGCCGGGCAGCGGCACCTGGCGTTCTTGTTGACGCTCTGAACCTGTATTGGATGGAGCGGATGTAACGTCGGGTGTTGCGGCACACATTGGAGCAGGGATCGAGTTGATGACCATCCCTCGTACCCACCCGCAACGTTCATGAATGCAAGGATTGGGAAAGGGGGGTATACACGCCGTAGTACAGAATTGGTCCATGTCATACATTCGCTGAAGAACTCCGAACAAATACAACAACGTAAAGAACAAAGGGGTCATATAAGTCCAAATAGCACTGCGAGGTGAGCACCTTGGTTCTCATACATAATCGTACAACGATGATCTGCAGGACTGCGGCCGGGATGGTCGTGTCGGCAGAGCGACAGAAGACGAGGTGACGGGCCGATCCGGGGAGGAAGATCGAACCATCAGTAGGATGGGAGGACGTGCCGGGACACAGAGCGTTCGACGGAGGGAGGAGTATGTGTAAGGCTCTTCTCCTCGCTTGGGGAGCGGCGTACAGAGGGTAGAAGATGGTATAAGCAATGGTATGGCTCTTGGTGTGCGTGGATCCCGTTGCTGGGCTGGACTTTGCAATCTGGCGACAGGATCGGACTACGGTGTGCTGGATCGTCATAGACTAAGAGGCATACACGTCAGTGTGATACTCGTCGAAAACTGGGGAAATCGCACTGTCACCTCACGACGAAAGCTTGGAATCACAACTGGTGGAAAATGCACCATAGGACAACGGGTGGGAGCCCCGTTTTCGAGGCCGGGTCGTTCACTTCCTCCCAATTCCAGTTTGCTAGCTGCTGCAACAGCCACTCCTTCTTCTTTCGAGTCGGATGGCAGACTTGCGGTTCGTATTGCCAGTTGGGATCCGGATGATGGAAGACGAGCGAGCGATCGAGGATCCTGATGCACATGTCGATGATGTCCCGGTAGATGGCGCGTTGGCTCTGCGGCGAGGGCCCCGGGCCCAAGTTGCGTGTGCCGTAGATGGGGAAGTGGTGGGCCGCGACCAGACCCGTGTCGCCCAACATAAACAGCGCTGGCAACGAGCCAACGAGGGTGGGGCGGGGTATGCCGTCCGACCGCAAGTGATCTATTTGCTTTTGGCACGCCTTCTCCATCTCCTCCCATCCGTCTCCGTCCAAGCAGTTATGCAGGGGAACTCGGTCGACGATGGATGCCCTCGCGACGCGGAAGAGGTTCGCCGGCGCAGAGCCTCCTCCTGTACTGCGTCCTGACCTGTCCCCGAGAACCAGTTCGAAGAGCAGCAACCGTGGTGAGGCGAAGTTGGCGGCGATGCCGCCGTATGCGAGCACAAGCGCCTTCGCCATCGAGACGAAGGTGTAGTTCGCCACGACCATCCAGTCCTTCACGGCGGTGATGAGGGCAAGGGAAGAGGTGTACCCCGCGAACGCTGAACCGACTTCCTGCTCGCTTTTCGGCGATCGGCAGAAGCGCCTGGCAGTATCCCGAGGGAGGGTAGCAGTCAGTCTGAGTACGGTCAGTGAATGAGCATAGGAGAGCGCGACTTGCTTATGGGTCGGCCATTCCGCCTTCTGGCACTCCGCGCTGCAGTAGAGAGCCGAAGAACACCCTGCGCAACGCTTCAACTTGAAGTCTGCTGGTGTTGGGTCGACTCCCGGCTTCTTCCCGCAATGGGCGCACATGAACCAGCGTCCCACTTGGAACTTCGGGCCAGTGATGGTGTAAGAGGGCGAATCGGCTTCACTTGCACTCGTCTCCATGGCGCGTAGTACTGCGGCGGTGTGGTAGGGTGTTCAGACCGGCGCGGAGTCTGCTATCGCGATGAGATGCATGAGTACGCGACGCCGGCAAGTAGCGGCGTCGGTGTTAGTAGCATGACATTTTGGGACAATGCACACGGCTGATCTGACGCCCATGCTCGACGGACCCTAACATGGGCGCTTACGGTGTACATTGTACTTTTGACGCGGATAGCCAACTTCTTCACTACCGGCGAGCGGGTCAAAGCGGATTGACTTCACCTACGAGCACCTCGATGGATCCCAGGCATTCATTTGTTAGTACTAGAGCACCGGTTGATCAGAGAGCAGACGGTTTGACCAGCATTTAGGAAGTTCATCGATACATTGAACGAGCGGACACGGGATAACAAGAGCGATATATGCTACACCCAACGGAGAAGATCGAACAGTACCATAGACATGCGCTCGTAAAGTCCTCGCATATCGTTACCATGTCCATAACACCACACCCGCAAACGCTCGGGAATCACCTCAGGCTCTACCCTTGTCCCCTTATAGAACAAGCGCACCAACGAGGGCGGCGACGGTCGCAGTCAGGGCGCCAGCACCCCAGCTCGCGCCTACAGCGCCGTTCTTGTCGCCAGAGGTGCCCGATGGGGAAGCACCGGAGCCAGAACTGGAGGGCGATCCCGCGGACGAGCCGCCGGACGCCTTCGCCTTCGCCTGGAACGCACCGAAGTTGTTCGGGCCGGACTCGATGGCGTTGGCGGAGAAGACCATGCCTGCAGCGCAGTGGCTGGCAGGGTTCGTCTGCTTGCAGTAGACCCAGATGGGCGCAGTCTATATAATTTGTATGGTGAGTCCCACAACGTTGAAAAAACACCGTTGTCAATAGTACGTACGTCGTTGACGGTCACCTGGAAGCTCGGGAAGTCGGTCGCGCTCGCGGGGACGGGCATGCTACAAACATTATCAACACCCAGCCGTTCCGCAGGGAGTCAACGCTACTCACAATCCAGAGTCGAAGCCGGCCTGGCCGCTCGTGCTGGACTCGGACAGCGGGCTGCACGGGTTCGCGAAGCTGCTCTGCGTCGCCGTGTGGTTCTTCGTTACGAACTTGAAGGTGAGCTTGTCGCCGACCTGCGCGCTGATGTTGCTCGGGGTGAACGTGAGCGCGCCGTCCTGGCCGACCATGATGACGTGTTCCTGCGACGACGCGGACGTCGGGGCAGCAGACCCGGGGTACGAGCCGTACGTCGTCGTCTGCGTCTTGCCGTCGACGGTGACAGTAGCGGTGACGGTGACGACGCTCGCGGTGCCGGCGGGAGCAGTGGCGGTGGCGGAGTTCGTGGTGGAGGCGGCGGCGGCGGAAGAGGATCCTGCGGCGTTGCCGACCGCGTTAGACTGGAAGGCGGCGAACTTGTCGCCCGGGTTGATCGCGAAGACCATGCCTTGCTGGCAATGGTTCGCTTGCCGGCAGTAGACCCAGACCGGGTTGGTATCCCGGACCTGGAACTGGGCAACAGGGAAGTCGGTCACGTCGTCTCCGACCGGAACGCTGAATGAACACCGGTGAGTTGTATGTAATCCGACGGAGATCGTTTATACTCACAATCCCGAGTCGAACCCATCTTGAAGAGGGGCGCATGGAGAATCGAGCGATGACTGGGTCACGGTGTGGTTCTTCTGCTTGAAGGTGAAGATGACCACATCCCCAGGGTCGGCATTCTATAACATGGAGCCGTCAGAACACGAGGTAGGGATGACCGATTGGCGTGGATACGTACAACAAACTGGGGGTCATACTTTAGGATACCGGGGCCGCCGACGGTCACGTTGTGCACAGCACCACGAGAGATCGGAGCGGCAAGAGCGAAGAGCGCGGCGGCAAAAGCGAATTTCGCGAACATCTTGCGTAGAGTAGTTGGTGAAGTCGTGTGTGAAAGCGGGTCGTTAGACGTGGACAGCACAAAGCGTAAGGTAGTCTAGGAGCAGACAGAAAGAGCAGAAGGCGGAGGGACCGCGTAGCCATGTCCTGTCTTTATACGCTCGGGGAGAACAATGCAACGCGGTTGCGGCACTTCCGCCGCCAAAAGCCCGACCCAAAACGCGCTCTTCCTTTTGTCTCCTACGCGGTCACGTGTGCTATTGTTCTCCGCCTAACACAAGCGCCCACAAGGTAAGCGCCCATCGATCGCGTTACGGGGGTGCAAACGAGGAAGCTCGGGCTTTGTGATGAAAGGGGGTGTCGCGATGACAAGAATAGCGGACTCTGTGTGTCCAAACAATTGAGACATGGCAATACGTTCGACGCAGCACAGCGTGCGGTACAGAATGTAACACAGCCCCGGAGGACATTGTCTAAGATTACAGACATAGCGATGACACAGCAAGTGGAACAGTACTCCTGTCCGTGGTATAGCGTACAGGCGCGTAGAACGCCGGAGTGGTATGGTGCATGAGTTCACAAGTACATCTCGACGAAACCTCCCCACTTCTCGATCACCGGCCGGACGATTTCTTCCCACTCCTTGCCCTTGTAGCGGCCAGTCGCCCGCGGGAGCGTGAAGATCTCCTTGTGTACCGCGCCACCTGCCATAGGATGTCCTGTCAACAAGACGATCGTGGACATCTCAGCCGCGAAATTGACTCACAGTCCGGACAAGGCCCCCTCGCCGGCGCGCGCCTCCCCGCACCGCCGCCCGCGCTATCCCCGCTCAGGTTCGGGAACTCGGGGTCGAGGTACGGCGCGTTGAGCGCGATGTCCGCGAGCTCGAGGTGCACGAGTCTTTCGACGCGGTGGCAGTAGGGCCCCGGGTCGCCGACCTGCACGCGCCCGCGCATCATGCCGTTCGCCGCCGCGTCCGCGCTCATCGGCCAGAATCCGCGGAGGTGCGTCTGTTTGGACTGGCACTGCTTGTCCCACTCGGCCAGCCGTTTGGTGAGCTTCACTGCGCGGCCGACTTTGATGTGGACTACGTCGGGGTTGTTGTCGTCTACGAAACAGCGTTAGCTGTGTCATTTTTCGAGGGAATACACGCCGACCGACCGTCAATCTCGTATGCGTAGATGTACCCTGGCTCGTCCGCCGCCGAGGGTTTCTTCTGCATCTCCTCGCGCAGGACGGCCTTAGTCGACTCCTGCAGATAATCTGCGATCCATTCTGCCAGAGTGTTACCCACACAGCCCGCCACATTTGAAGACGTACAGATACTGACCATCGTACATCACGTATACGCTGGGGTCCTTATGCGAAGGGAACTTGACGTCTATAAATGCATTCTTCATGTGCTGATGACAATACTGCGGCTCCTCGTCTCCGTTGAGCAGCGCGAGCGGGTTTGTGACCGGAACCTTGCGCGTGCAGCGTTTGTCCTGCCTTGTCATGGCGCAGCATTGCACCTTTGGTACATTCTTCCCCGGCGAAGAGCTCGAAGCCACAGAGATGGGCGAAGGCGGGCTAGACTGCGCACGGGGGCGTCGTGGTGGAGTCTGTAGAGTGGGTGAGGCGGGACGCGATGGACCAGAGGATACAGGCTTGGCCGGCGCCGAGTTCGGCGCGGGCTGGGGGTTGGGGCGCTGTGGGGTTGTAGGGGGAACTTGGAGGTAGTTCGATGGGCGGAAGGTATCCGAGTCCGAATGGGGGCGTGTCATCTGCGCTGGGGGAGGAGGGCGCAGGCCTTGCTTGGGTGGCGGCGGAGGCGGCAGCGCCCCCGACGGTGGTAGGTCACCCGCAAGCGCATGCGCCATAGTCCGCGACATCGTCTGAGGGGTCGGCATGGCCATCTTCGAGGGCGTAGGCAGCGGACCCGAATGAGAAGCCGGGTACGTCTGTGGCATTGGGAAGTTCATCGCGGTCGTGCCGATACGATGCCCGTTCTGCTGCTGGGGGGGCCTCGCGGGTACGCTCGGAGCGGAGGTGCTCTGCCAGTCCATCGCGTCCGGATGCTTCTGTGGAGGTGCAGGCGCGAAACCGCCGACGAAGCCATGGTACCCGTTCGACTGACCTCCCTCCTGCCGTCGCTCCTGCCTCTTGCCGAGCGAGAGTCGTCCAAACTTATCAACTATTGCAGAGGGATCAGAGGTCGACGCGCGTCCGTACGCGTTCCCGTTGCCGGGCTTCATCGCAGCGTCTGTTGGGGTCGCCGCCTCCGCCTGCGGGGGCTTGTTCTTCTTGAAGAGATTGAACGGCATATCCGGGAGGGAGCAAAGCGGGAGCAGCAGCCCAGCCTTTGTACGTCTGGGCTGCGCAACGGCGTTTTGTAGCTCGAAAAAGGCGGGAGTGGCATCCGGGAGGGCGCGAGGCGGGCAGTACGTATCGCACGCCCGTCACCGGCGCGCACAGCGCTGGAAGCGCGTGGATCTCGATCGCCTCGTGCATTGCATGGGCGCTTCTCGTGTTACGCCGTTTGTGCTCGTTTGTGGCGGCGGCTTTCCCTTGCCTAGTCAACTTCATCTCTTTCGTCTCGACTTCGGGCTATTTGGCTCTCACCATTGCCTGATATCGCCTTTACGACCTGTGCGCGTGCTGAAACGATCTGATCGTGCGCGATCCCGACTGACTTGACTCGGAACTATCTTACGGAGGTTACCCTCAGCAAGACTCGAGAGCAAGACATATTTGTATCAGAGCCGCCGCTTAGTGCAACAAGATGGAGGACCCGGAGTTGGCTGCCATCCGTGCTGCGCGAATGGGCCAGGGAGCCCAGGGTGGTGGGGGAGCGCCGTCAGGAGAAGACCAGGCGAAGCGGGAGGTGGAGGAACAGATGCGGAGAGACCTGCTTGCAACGGTCTTGGACAACGCAGCTCGGGAACGACGTGAGTCTCCTGATATCCACATGTTCGTAACACGTAACTGAGACGGCCGCTACCCCTCGTGCAGTCGCCCGCATCGCACTCGTGAGCCCGGACAGGGCACAGCAGATAGAGGCCATCCTCCTACGCATGGTGCAGACCGGTCAACTGAGGGGGCGCGTGTCCGAGGAGCAGCTCATCGGGCTCTTGGACCAGGTGAGCGTGCACGCACACTTGGGTTCTATACCGCCATCTGACGTTGAGGCAGATCGACGGGGCTCAGTCCAAAGCCGCCCCCAAGAAGGGAGCCATCGTGGTGCGCATTCCATGTCCCCGGAGATTAATACTGCACGCAGACGCTGACCCCGCTCGACAGTTCCACCATAGGAAGGGAGGATTTGACGACGATGACGACTTCTAGCCTTCCGGAAGACGATCATCCATGTACTACCACGCACGCTACGTATACTCTGTTCGCTGTCGCCGCGCTATTCGCAGTAACGCCTCGTTCTCACCGCACCCCGCCATGCCTCAGAACCGTTCCCGCATTCGAGCCCGACATGTGGGATTGACTGCGCAGATGTGGGGGCGGATGCATGCGGCGAGTCAGCTGATGCTGTCGATGCCCGCCCATTTCTGTCCGACCCGCATCATTCACTGCCCGAGGCATGAGAGGATGCATTCTCGGAGTTGGAATGCGGAAGAGTGAAGCTTGTAGTCACGCGGAGACTGTGTGGATGGCAGCTCCCACGGCGAATGGTGGTTCGACCAGCACTTGTTGTTCCTCTCGGTCTGGGAGGAGCCAGGCCCGAGTGTACGTAGTGGATCCCGAGCGCTGTAGAGAGATGGAGAGAACGAACGAGCACCGGTTCGAGCATTCCACACATGTGTGGGTGGCAGAGCCCGAACGACGAATGGGCGCCTATCTGACGAGTGTTTGGCTGTGTTGTTTGCGTGCCACCGCAAAACTCGGCAAGCGCCTCATTTGTCGCGTCTACGACTCCTGCACTGAAGCCTCCCTCGCCCTCGTCTCTTTCTCCCGCCCACCTCTGCCCTCATCGTCCTCGCCATCCACTCTGCGTGTCTGCCCCATGGCCACCCGAATCCACACCAACTCACCTCTCCCAGCCCCGGCGCTGCACGCCTCCCATGCGCTGCCGCAGTCCAAGTCGCACGTTCTTGCGGGCGTGCAAGACGCGTACTGGAGCGACGACGAGGCGGTGGGTACACGCCGAGCGCAGCGTATATGCGCGGAATTACTGACAGCACGGCATGATCTTTACAGGAAGACGCAGAGTGCCCACTTTGTCTCGAGGAGATGGACATATCCGATCTCAACTTCAAGCCGTGCCCTTGCGGTTACCAGGTGAGCCCTTGGCTCCGCCTCCGGTTGTCGGGCGGAAGCTGACCCCAAGATTGTATAGGTCTGCCAGTTTTGCTGGCACCATATCAAGGAGAACCTCAATAGCCGCTGCCCGGCGTGTCGGAGGGAGTACACGGACGATGCGGTCCAGTTCAAGCCGATCAACCCAGAAGAGTGAGTCGTCTTCTCCAACTTCGCCCAGTGCTCCGCCTTCGACTCTCGTCGTCTGGCATGCGTGCCTTGCTTGTCGATCTGCTTGACTGCCGGCGACAGACATGAGACTGTTGACGCTGAGTAAGGTATGAGCCACAGCAAGCGCGCCACCCCGCCTTGCGGCGCAAGTCTTTGTTATTGGGCTTCGCCATGACAGCACGTAGCGATCAATGCTGAGGATATTCTGGTTCATCCTTTCGGTGTTGAACTGCGCGTCTCTCTCGTGGGGTGTGCAACGTTGTACGAATCTGCATCTCCCAACCTCCACGCGTTATGCCTCTCTTCGGGTCTTCCATCCCATGTTCCCCACCGTGCCGTGTATTGTCTTCACGACACCGCTACTGCATATTCACAGCTCTCACGTCGTACGGGCCTGATCCCGGCGTTACAATGATCCTAACATGCTCCTGTGTTTACAGCCACAAGCGCTTGACGCAGCAGAAGAAGCAAAGAGAACGTGAGCGCAAGGAGCTCGATGCCCTTGGTCGCCGTCATCTTGCGAACGTCCGCGTCGTCCAACGCAATGTGGTGTATGTAGTGGGGCTCGGGCCGAGGTTTGCGAAGGAAGAGGTACGTTCAGTTCTTCTCATGCGATCTGAGATCGGGCTAACATCGGTGAAGCTCTTACCAACTCTACGTTCCAACGAGTACTTTGGGCAGTATGGGAAGATATCCAAGATCGTGATCGTGAAGCGCACGCCGCCTGGTGGGCGTGCACCTGTAGTCGGTCTGTACATCACATACCACCGACGTGAAGATGCCGCTCGGGCAATCGCAGCTGTCGATGGTGCGCCGTCTCCCGGCGGAGGCGGCGAGATCATGCGAGCAAGCTATGGTACCACCAAGTACTGCATGGCCTTCCTCCGGGGTGCCACATGTACCGACCACAGTTGCATGAACCTCCACGAGTGGGGTGATGAGAAGGACTGCTTCACAAAGGAAGACCTCACAACACTGTACGTCGTTTCAAACCTGTTGTCCCGCTCCGTCTGACATCGTATGACAGCAAACACACCATGAAGGACACGGAAACGCGTTCTCGCACGACCACGATCAAGAAGGGTGATGAGGCAGAAGGTGAGTTCTTTCAACATGTTAGTCGGGCTTTGCTGAGTATCATGATCAGGGCTTCCTCGTGCAGCGTCTTGGGCCAATAAGAGTAACACTCTGGCCAGTACGGCGTTGCATAATAACACGAACGCTGCAAATCCGGTGCTGCGGCAAACACGGCGTACTGGGACAACAACTCGACAACAACGGTCAGGTTCAACCACTGCGACTATCGGTCCTGCGATCACAGAGGTTCGCAAGAAGGGCGCAACCAAGGGATCGTCACAGGCTTCGTCGTCTCGTCCTGCTACACCCGCGGGCCACTTGCCTAATCGGCCTGTCACGCCGGCAACCGCAAGACAGTCGAAGACGAAAGAGGCTGCGCCTCCACCCCCACCGCCTCCACGGTCACCGACGTCATCTGTTGCGGTCGACTCAGACGCTGCTTCTGCGGCGCCCGAAGTCGCATCGCCACAATCACCACCGTCCGCACCACCCAAGGAGATACCGGCCGCGCCGCCAGGCCTCCCCGCGGTACCTCCAGGCCTGTCTCCCGTTGTCCCGCCGGGTCTGGCTGCTCCTCCGGGCCTGCCTCCGCCGTCGTCAAGGACAACTTCAGAAGCCGCCTCGTCGCCTCAAATTCCCATGCAGCCTCCCTCTTCGTCATCCTACCAAATGTCGACCCAGGCCCAGGCCCTCATGGAGGACATCCGGGCGCGTCGGGAGTCGACCATTACCACCGCTGTCCAGAGCCCGTTCCCCGACTTCGATCGCATGCTCCAGTCACTTGGCAACGACACCGAGTTCGGTGGCTTCAGTTTCAACCTGGACCCCAAGCTTGTTGGCGACGTATCGGAGGATGCGCTGAATCTACCAGATTTCGACGTCGATCCCACCGTGCCGTTCAACGGGAGCTTCCTCGACGCATTCCCCACCCTGCGCCCGAGCGGGCAAGCCGCGCCGCTTATGCCTCCGCCCGGCCTAGGTCTGCCGCCTCAAGCTCCTCGGGGCGTTTTCGACCCTTTGTCCGGACGTGGACCCCTCGAGCGTCAGTCGACCGGTTCAAGCTACACAGGCTCATTTAATCCGTTTGGTGGAGACGGTCTTGACGACGCACCGTCGCGCAAGTTCTCACCCTTGGATGAGGAACGCAAGGTCTCGCGGTTCGGCTTCGCCCGAGGTCGTCAGGGCTCGGCATCATCGCCTTTGCATGCCCCTTCCCCTCTCAGCAACCACGACACCTTCTCTCATGTTGCTCATCTGAACAACGCCGCCGAGTATGGCAGCCATGCGGCCCAGCAGCAGTGGCCTTACCAGGCACGACACCACGAGTTCGCACAATACCAGAGCAACTCGGCGATGAGCTCCCCGCTGGCGCAACATATGCAGGCCGCGCAGCAGCCTTTCGGGCACCAGCATCAACAACAGCAGCTCAATCGGTTCCAGCAGGCGTATGACAACGGTGTCAGCGAGCAGCAGCTGAGGGAGCTGATAATGTCGAGTCGCGACAGGGCGAATGGACCGAGGAACGGACCGATGGGTAGGAGGACTCCTCTGGCTGTATACGTGTAATATGTTGTTGACTACTTGATTCCTTCATCTGTTGTATCATGACATGATACCCTTGTGTTACTACAGATCCGACCGCATACCACCCGAACCAACCGTTCAACGACCCTGCGATCATGTCTGCGCGATTGGCGTCTCCGAGTCTCTCGCAGCCTATGCAGAACGGGCGGTTTCAAGCCTCTGGGCTAGATGTGTACGGAAGTCACTCCATCCCGTTCGGCCCTCCTCCGGGGTTGTCCTTTCCGACGGACGAGTCCATAGCAAGCCCGTCGCTCTCAAATCTAGGATACGGGGGCGCGACTGGCCCGTCAACAAATCTGGAGGTGTCGCAGACTAGCGGCTCAGCGCATGGTGAGTCCCGTTTTTTTCGCTCCACGGGGTGGGCGTCCCAGGTCAGTGTACCGAGCTGCCGTGCTTTCAGTGCGGAAACTGTATCATCGGCCATGATTTAAGACGTGCCAACGGCCCGGTCTCCGCTCCCCTCTCCCTCTTTTCCCTTTCCTCTCCCCACGTCCATCCATGCCTGCCCCGCGCTGCTCGCTGTCTGTCTGTCTCTGGCCCACCCGGTAGGGTCCCTATGAAAGTACGTTGACGCTGACATACGCTTGTTCTTGTTGGGTCTCCGTTTCCGTAACGTCGTCGTCTCGTTCGTCATCGTCATCCTCGCTCTCGTGCTATGTCCTCTCGTCGTTTGCCCCCCGCGTTGTTCCCCTTCTCGTCTCGCGCAGTCTCGGCGTCGCCGTCTCCTGCGCCCACCCAGTCTCCCGCACTGTCTTCTTCGGATTTCCCTGCGCTGTCCGCAGCTGCTGAGCACCCCGCTCCTCCCGACGCCCCACAGGCTACTGAGGCCGCTGCGGCCCCCGCCGAGGCGCTCGACAGCGCCGCGGAGGAGAAAGCTGCGCGCAAAGCTGCAAAGAAAGCTGCCGCAGCCGCGCGTGCTGCTGAGAGAGCCCGCATCGCGCAAGAGAAGGCTGCTGCTCGCGCCGCGGAGAAAGAGCGCCTCGCCAAGGAGAAGGCGGCCGAGAAGGAGAGGCAGGCCGCATTGAAGGCAGAAAAGGAGAAGGCGGCGAAGGAGAAGGCCGAGAAAGAGAAGGCCGAGCGCGAGAAGGCGGCGAAAGAGAAGGCTGAGCGGGAGGCGGCTGCGAGAGAGCGCGCGGAGAAGGAGGCTGCGGAGCGGGCTGAGAAGGAGCGTCAGGCCGAGGCACAGCGGGCTGCGAAGGCCGCTAAACAGGCTGCTGCCGCGAACAAGGCCGCGAAGGCTCAGGGCGCAGCTTCACCAACTACAGCAGCTGCGGCGGACAAGGGTGTGCGCAAGGGACAGGCGACGAAGCCAGCTGCATCCCCTGTTGCCGTTGTCCCAGAACCGGTTGAGCAGGCACCCATCCTCGCTCGGATGCCAAAGAAAAACAAGCCGGTAGCGAAGCCGATCAAGATCCCGAAGGAGGACCATACTCCTGACGCTGCCTCGACTCTTCCCTCTGCTGCGACCTCGGATGCTCCTCAGTTGCCGGAGACTCGGGCACCTGACAACAGCTCGAACAACTCGCGCGCGCACTCGGTCGACAGGACCCCTCCAGTTGAGCCGATGTCCCTCAAGGACATGCTCCAAGAGCTTCATGTGCAATTCCCATGGCTCGGTCTCTCAAAGCATCCCTTCTTTGACCTGCAGAAGATCAACCCTGCCTCGAAGGTGCCTCTGGAGTATGGCCCGCTGGTGCACGCTCTCTCTGCTCTGTCAGTCGGCGGTGGCTCTTTCGCGAACAACATGCCCTCGACCTCGATCGACAACGCTGTCTCCTCCTTCCAGCAGCTGCTGGAGACGCTCACCCAGACCATCTCCGACCTGCTCCGTTTGCTTCCCCGCACGACCTGGGACGACAGCTCGTCCTTTGACGGTGTCCTCCGAGACATGCTTAAAGGCGATGACTTCCTGGACGACGGCGGGGACGACCAGAACGGGCAGGGCAAGGAGGACGAGGTCGCGGCGCTGACGCTCGCGCTCGAACGGCGGGCCCGCTGGATGGAGGTGCAGCTTTCGAAGCTAGAGGAGCTCCACCGGGACATCAACACCGCCGCCGTGCGCGCCATCCTCTCCTTCAACGACAACGGCTGGGACCCGGCCGGGTCGCTGCCCCGGCTCGGGAACACGCTCCACCGGTTCGACCAAATCGGGCTCGTGAATGTCGGCGGCGAGGACGGCGGCGAGCAGCGGCTGATGACCGCGGACGAGCTCGAGAAGAAGCTCGTCGTCGCGAAGGAGGCGGCGCAGTTTGTGGAGGCGGAGCTGAGGGAGGTGATGCAGAGCATGCAGGCGCTGCGGCCGACGGACGACTATGAGGACTTTTGAGGCTGTATCGTAGTGAATCTCAGAGCATGAATGCGAAGCGTAGTGTCACAGGTACCGGTGGCGTCCGACGTTCTTGGACATCCGAATGTGTGGCATCCTGTGTCCGGCAATTCTAGCGCCAAGGCAATCTTTCTTATGTTGGTTGACTGAGGGTAACACCAACGACGTCTTCGACTACTACCACGTCGAACACGGCCGCACTCATCCCGTTGTGGCCACATCATGTCCTCAAAATCGATTATCCCAGCTGTGAGTCCCTACCGGTGGACGAGCGCTCGGTGCGACTGCTGCAAGCAATATGAGATCGACTTGAAGAAAAAAATGAAACGCTGCGCTGGTTGCTCAGCCACATTTTATTGCAGCCAGGAATGCCAGAAGAAGGCGTGGCCGACCCATAAGTAAGCTCTATGTTCGTACACTCCACACTCGCGCGGTAACCTGACTTCTGGGCTTGTACCAGGACTAGCTGTCGTGCAAAGTGGAACACGCCACTTCAGAGTGCGGGCGTTTTGGCGGACTGCCCCGCCTCTGAACTGTTCCCATCGGTTGCGGCACTCAGAGCGGCCCTCGCGCACTGGGTCGACATGCATGCCGGGTCGCTCGCCACCCTCGCGAAGTGCACCATGTACCTGTACGGCGGCCCTGCGAACCACTTCCCCGCTCCCTATCCACGCGCAATCGTCTTCTCGCTGGAGACGGCGCCCAAGGACCACCCGTGGATAGACAACTCTTCTCCGGCTGAGCACCCCGCGAAAGGCTTCCTCATCCTCAACGTGCTCTCCCTGTCTAGGACAGAGATAGAGGAGCGCATACCCACCGAACCCGGTGCGCCTGGCTACAACTGGACAGCGATGGACGAGGCTTGTCGCCGCGGCGAGGAGATGTTCCGGCGCAACATGGGCAAGGACAGCCACATACTGGCCGGGATGTTGCCTGCCATGTACACGCCGACGCGCTCCCCGGTGATGAACATGCGGCCGATCCCTATCTTCGCCCCACGCGGCGCTGCCGCCGAAGTGCTCGACGGCGCCTCACGCGACATCCTAGAAGACGTCCGAACGTTCTGCGCCGCGGCCACGTCGTATGGGTTGGTGTCCAGGGACGGTACGCCGACTGCGGGGACTACCAGGATCGCGCAGACTCTCGGGACGATGGTCAAGCGGAAGCAGAAGGTCTGGGAATGGGAGCCCCTTCCGGACTGGGATTGGAATCGCGTGGCACGGGAGCTGGTTCCCGCAGAGTCCCGCAAGACCTCTTTGTCGCCGGACGAGCTCTGGCAACGGTACAACTACCTCACGCACTGGTCTGCGTTTGAGTCACGTTGACGCGGGAATGGGGAACGTAGGTGTTTCTTGCAACCGGGTCCTTCTCGCATTACTTACCTTCGCTAGATTGCTGCATATACCCAGAGGCTAGGGCTGCGTTCCCGCTCGTTCGCTAACCCATCGACCTCTGTGCCCTGATGCCGTTATCTCCTTGCTGCAGGGTAGCTAGCCTTCCCTACATCACTCTAGGCTCCGACATGAATTCCTACGTTCATTGCCCCGTCGCACCATACACTTCTTCTACTCTATCCATCGCCTCAACGGCTGACTGATATCGACTCTAATCAGCATGTCAAAGAACCGATAGAATATAAGTGGACGTACTCTTGCCGCTTCGATAACGTTCGGCCGCCATTCCCCCTTCTCGCCCCTCAAGACCGCCTTCAGTATATTCTTCCAGTGCAGCCATCGAGCTGGATGGTACCCGTGCACTCCGCGCCACGTCCCATAGCTTCTCCCAGGGCTAGTGATGATGAGAGTGTCCTTCGGCCAAGTCTCCCGGCACACGAACATCTGTGCGCCCGCGATCCGCAACCAGGTCAATGCCGTCTCCAGCCTGAGCTCCCGCGGATACCTGGGGTAGTCCGATTGCGCACGCCACTGCTCCTCGGGACGCGAGAGCGGCTCGAGTTCCCGGCTGACCATGACCATTGCCCAGTGCGAATCGTTTTCGACGCCCAGCGCCCATAGGCGGGCGCGGAACGCGTTGTAGTTGAGCCACTCCGTGCGTTGTCGGAGCAAGGCGCGCGTCTCGACTGTGTCTTCGGACGGAGGATCGCCGGAGAGAACGGACTGAGCTACGTCCTCGTTGAGCTCGCCGAGCGGCTGCCCTTCGTCATCGCACACGCCGAGAGTGACTGTGAAACTTTGAGGTGAGTAGTGAACGATTCCCGGCCGTGCAACCGTAGTACTCACCATGGTGCATCGTCTCCGCGACCGTCGCGCCCCAGATCGGGAGGTTCGCCCAGTCAAACGGTCGGCGCCAGACCTGCCACTCGCCGTCCTCGTTTCCTTGCCTCTTGAAGGCGCTAAGGACATCGGCCAGAAACTCGTGCCTCGAGGGGTCCTTCTTGGTTACATCGCCCAAAGCGTACCAGACGTCCCATAGGTATCCTTCGAGTCCCGGAGTATCTCCATTCGTATCGACCTGGCGCTCGCCGGTCTCGGTGTCAGCAGTGGCGAGCTGGACCGCCCTGCGGCACTGGACGACGATTTTGAAGACGAGAGCTTTCACAGAGAGCGACCTGTCCTGCAGCGCTTCCTTGGCCAAGTCCGAGGGGGGAATGAGAGGCATTGCAGATTGGCGAGAGACAGTGCTCGGACTGCCATGGCCACGAGTGTCGATCCTTTTGAGGACCGTGGTCGGTCGTATCGCCTCTTCCGACGCACACCGTGCGGCTGTGCGTGCGGAGCCGTACGTCAGACTCAGTCTTGAGCCCGATGTTCAGGAATTGAGCAACGAGAATGGGCGTTGGCAGCACCGCATCCGGGATTCAGATGCATGTTCACCGGTCCAGCTGAGTATGGGCTGGACAGAAAGGCTGGATGTAAATGTTGAGTCATTTGGAGATTAACTCGCACATTGTATGGCCGGACGTCACGGTACGCACACGCGTTGAGAGATTTAAACGTCACTCAGAAGCTAAAATTGTTGGCCGTTTCGAGTCCGCTAGGGAACCTGGTGAGAAGGCCAAAGGGCGGCATTCTGGCCATGGCAGCCCAGCGCGCCCTGCACCCGGAATCGTCATGTTGCAGCAGTTCACATGCACACATGCATGGCAATATCCCGTCGATCTTCTCACGCGCCGTGCACACAATCGCCCCCGACCGGCGGCGACCCATCGTTCGAATCGTTCATCATCCCCGGGACATTCCGCATCGCTCGAACTGCACGAGCTGAACCTGTACACGAGTGCTCGCCGCTCGACTAGCCATGGAGGAGACCTGGACGACACACTCTATAGCGACGTTCCTAGATGCTCACTCCTGCCACCATTGCGGAAAGGCGGATCAGCAGTTGGCGGACAGCAGGTTGAAGCGATGCAAAGGGTGCTCATCCGCGCGTACTGCAGCAAAGAATGTCAGAAAGCAGCGTGGCCGCAACACAAGTGAGTCGAAGCATGCCATAGCATACTGGCATATATTCTCGAGCTCACTCCGATCGATGCGATCAGGGCATACTGCCATGATGTCGCATATCATATGGAGAACGTGTAGGACGCGGCGTTTGCGAGGTATAGCAGCGCTGCTGCTCTCGCCACCGCCGTCGAGGATTGGGGCGAAGTGGCAAGCTACGCTCTACATGTGGCAGCGCGCGCGACGATCTTGATCAACGGCGGCATCCCCGCGGAGACAGAGGAGATTCTACCTGCGGTAGTGATCACACTCGCTCCTGGACAATACTCGCCCAGTCGGCCATCGCCCCATCGTCCTGGACAGCCGGTGACGCTTTTCCTGGTACGAGACATATCGATCGTCCAGAAGGAGAAGTCGGAGATTACGAGGCTTTGCGGGAAGCACTGGAACGGACATCCCGATCGCGTAGAACTGAGCCCACGAGAGCAAGCAGCCGTTCAAGAGCGTCCATTAATCGGATTCCTTCCGGTGTTCCTCTCTCTGGCAGGGGTCGACGTCGGCAAATTATATGGCATCTGCGGGAAACGACGCCGCGAACCGGGCGAGGAGGCCTCGATGTCGGAGTGGGAGCGAGTCATACTACAAGATGTCAAGGCTACGCTCATCCAAGCGACAAACCAGGGAATCATTTGTGCTGCCGGACCCGGTGACAGACCTGACGTGGGTGTACTTGTCCGGCGGAAGAAGAAGTGGGAGTGGAAGAAATTGGATAACTGGAAATGGGAGCAGACGAACGTCGTGTCTGTCCACAGCGGCCTCGACCCCGACATGCTGTGGAATGCGCACAGCATCATATGAATATTCAATTGACACTGCGCAATGGTGAAGATTCACGTCAATGATTAAGAAGGACATACCGCTGACCTGCATGCGGATGTTGACGTTGTGGTTCCGTAGAACAAGAACGAATGCCATCTTGTACAGTATGATGACGGACCGTATGCTTCTTTAACTTGCACAAAAATCGCCCGAGCAGTGGCCTACCGTCAGGAACAATCAGCACGTCGAATCTCGGTTTGACGCAGGTCAGGCTTACCTGTACGGTTTCAATGACACAGGGCCACTCTTCGAAGCTGGTAGGCTGTGACGATTCTTGGGCGATGCACTCGTAGCATAGCGATACCTACGCTGAGTCGAGCGATATACTGGAAGCTGTAGGAGAGAGAACGAAACTAAACTCGCCTGGTACTATGTAAGCATTGACCTTCGTGGACGGACTGACAAACGAGAGTGAGCACCGCAGCGATGGAACAGCGTTAACTGGCAGTCGTCCGATGTTTTCGGAAGAATCTCAGGCTCGAGCGGGCGTCTTTCGCCCGGCACCCGCTTATCGACCAGTCTCGCAAGTCGAGCCTTGCGTTGGTGCGCACAGTTGTGAAGGTACCCCCGTGTAGACGTAGGTACATATCGTATCACTAAGGCGCGCTCCGGAGGCGCTCTGGGGCCTGTGATCCTTCCTCACTGAACTGGGTGACGGCCTACCTCGGACACGTCGACGCCGATGGCCTGACCCTCATACTAGAACACGTATGTACGACTCCGGACGTGAGGTACTGGTCCATGACTCGCTATACGAAGGGCCTCTGTCAGCTCGATGAGCGGCGACGCCGTACGGGTCATCCTTTTGGTGTCAATCGGGGGACCCAGGTAACGCCCACTCAGCTAGCGGGGTACCCTGCGGTGGTCACGCTCGAGGAACGCGATGCTCGACTAGGTCAAAGCTCACGTCTTTGCATTCCGCAGCATGGCAAGCAAACTCGCCCACATGCAATGCAGGTCACATACAGCCTCGAATCTAACCTCGCAAGTCCTGCGAGTCTGCGAGACGGACGCCTGTCAGCCTGATCCGTCAAGCAGCATCAAGTGTGAGTCCGAGCTTACAATATCAGTCGTCTACTGTCTGCCTGGGATGCGAGCAATAATCAACACTCGTTCCATGGATCCCTGTACGGCCACCAGCTACACCGTGTCAAGTATGAGCGTCGCACACGATCCGAGCGATAACGACTTCCGCGACTCACCCCTCCGCTTTCACGGGATCACCAACGAGTACGGGGTCCTCCTTCACTGCGCCATACATCTCGAGAATGCGCGGGTTCAGGGCAATAGTGCCGTCTTCACGATTAGGCAGATTATCCCGGCGCTGAATGGGGAACATCGCCCAGTAAGAGCACTCCCCAGATTCCTTTGGGGCCTGGGGCACGAGCATCCCGATCGTCTGCACGGTGGGTCCCAATTCCTTTGCCATTGCGTTCGCCAACTTACGCACGTCGGTCGAGTATAGCGCGATCTTGTCGTAATGTAGACCTTGCCACTCCGTGCTCGGGCGCAGCGGAGGTGCATCGACTTGGTCGAGATGTACCTGAATGGTTTGGAGCTTGGGCAGGCAGGCGAGCGCTCGCGCAAACGCCTGCTCCGCGCCATTAGTAACCGAGTTGAGGGGGCAGTAGAATGACGGCTGACCATAGCGTGTTCGGTGGGAGGCACGTCGTCTTTGGAAGCTGACCGGCCACTATACCTGCACACGCGCAGGAACCGCAGCTCCGAGAACGTCGCAGAGATGAACGCGAGCAGATCGCTTTCTTCCGAATCTGCGGTATATTCTACCATCAATGTGTGCAGATGCGGCGTGCGGCAGCCTCGTAGGACCGCAAGCAGCTCCGATGCGAGTAGCGGTGCCATAGGCATAACGGTGCCAGGCGTGAGCGGGAGAATGGCGTTGCTGAGTCTGCCCCACCGATGGAGCACATATGGACAATGACCATGGAGGATGAGGGTCCGCATGGAAGGCGGCAAGCATGGGTAAAATTGGTCTTGAGGGTCGGGATGAGTCACCACGAGCTCTTCTAAAACAGGCACGAGTGGACCTCCGGTCGGCGGGGAGGGGCACATGAGGAGCCGACCTCTGTCGGGCGACTGCGGAGCAATCATCAAAAACAAGGAGCGCAGTATAGGCATTCGCCTAAGTATGGCGGGCCATAGGGAAATCTTCTCCGGTATGGAGACGACGCCCTGCAGACGCAGGGTGCGTAAGCGAGGCCATTCCATGTCCGCCATGGCCTGTAACGGGAGAGCCTCGCTCTGCAGCAGAAGGTTGTGGAGTGTTTCGCACCACCTCGTGAGCACCACCTGCAGCGCCTTCTTTTCCCCAGGATATACGCCGTTACGTTTATTCTGTTGGAATGGCGTGTAGTATCGGAACGTGGTCAGGCGCGACGGAGTGAAGTCACGGTCGTCAACGAGTACCCAGGGAGACAGCCGATGCCAGTAGATGTTGAGCTCCTGCAGGGTAGGAATTGACATGATTGCCTTGAGTGCCTCCCAAATAACTCCGTGATCGGCGCCGGCCTGCTGAGAAGTGATGGTCAGGGTGCGAAGCCTGGGGAGGTCATGCAGTAGGTCCCCGAAATTGGCACGATAGTGCTGACATATCGGCGGATGGATGGTCTGGCCATCGGGCCTGTACAAACTGGATGACGTGCTGCTGTCGCAGAGGGTGAGATTCCTAGAAGGTCGCTTATCAACTCGCAGTACGGTGGCATGTATACTGGCGTGGCGCTCCTACCTCACATACTGACGGGCGAATTCGGGTATACCCATCGAATTATCGGTCCTGATCGTCATGGTGCGCAATGACACTCGACGCTCAGAAAAGAGGGTCGGGAGGCATAATTTGCGTAGCCAATGACAAGTCGATGCCAGGGCGAGCAGGGCCTTCTGTGCACGGTCGACACTGCCTAGCTGCTTGATAATGGCGAACATCACGTCTACACTCAAAGTGTCAAGAGACAGCCTGTTCAAAGACGGCTGATAGTTCACAACCACAACGTCACGGCCCAGGGATGTACCAGCTGCGTCACTTACCGGGACATACTACTCTCAATCCGGGAAACGTCACAGTCTGCGGCGCGGTTTTGTCGAGGCCGATGTCCTCTCTTGTCCATGCTGAGGTTGTCGGTACAGAGTGCCTGGTGTACACAATCGCTGCGAACGCTGGGTGGATAGAATGAACGCTACGCCAGATGACAATGGCTGAGGAGACCAAGACCTGCCAACGCGGCGAGTGCGCGTACAGCACCTGCTGTTTGCGGAGTCTCGGTGGATGCCGAGATCTGTGATCGTAGCAAGAACGGATTCTATGTACGTATACCTCGGACTCGATGTTGTCCATTTCGTCCTGAGCATTTGGCTTAGCAGAACGTTAGGAGTTTTTTGATACTGTCATCTGGAACCACTGGTATATTTTTGTTCAATTTCGTGTCGTCTAACAAATACCCCTCCGTCGATATCAGAACTGCACCGAGCTTGAAGGTCGACCAACGGTTCAACGCGGATTCGCTTGGAACGTCTGTTCCGACAACCTGGCAATGCAGCCACTTCGTCCAGGCAAGAAGCGATGCGCACGGATGCGCGATTACCAGGTACTGTAGCAAGGAGTGCCAGAAAGCCGCAGGGCCCGAACACAAGTGAGCCCGTTCTCCCGAACCAATCAACCTGCTATATGCTTACCGACTACTTTTACACGCCATTCTGACGACGCTCCGAACGCCAGGAGAATGAGGATGGCAATGCACCATTAGCAGAATATCCTTCAGCGTTCAGCTTGGCCAATGCGATGACGCTCCGGGTCGAGTTAGTATAACACGACTACGGCTTCGCCGTCATAACCACCGCTTTTGTATCGCTCAAAGAGGAGGTCTCTCGACTTCATTCGGTTTCCGAATGCTTTCAAGTTCGAACTTGATGTGAGAATTAACAACAAACGGAGGGCTGGACGGGAACCCAGCGAAGGCTTTCTATCTCCACGATGCGTCGCTCATCTGCCAAGAGGGCCTCGGACTGCCAATGGACGGTGAGGGATGGAACAGAAGCCGAACAGCTTGCCGCCATATGGCCGAGGCGAGAAGGGCGGCGGACCCGCACCACATCCTCATCGCGTTCCTGCCCGCGGTCTTCCTCACATTGAACACCGGGCTGGGTCAGCCGACGCCAAGCTCGGGACCATGGTCAAGCGCCATAAGAAGTTGGTGTGGAAAGGCCGGGACGAGAAACCCTACTGGGAAGCGCTTGCGCGGCGAATGTTGCGACCAAACAGCGGGTACAAATCCGGTCGGGATCCTCGTGACCCTGGGTGCGATCCCAACGCCTCGGACCACCCAAAGGCGCGCTGCCTGCATCGCGGTATGCGCAGATCCTTCTCGTGTCGTATCGTCTATGACCCCGTTGGAGATATCTGCAGGAAACGCCGTGCGTCGCCGCTGCAAGGTAGAGAAGTAACTCAAGCGCACCTCCTGATCCGTCTACGCGGGGTAACCTCAGATTGTTCAGGCCCTGAGTAGTCGCGTCGCATCGTTCTTGGAACAAGGTCATCACTGAGCGTAGGATGCCTAGAGGTTTTCGCGTACATTTCTTTAGTGTAGGCATCCCCCCTGAGCTCGTCCGCGCTAGGATGTCAGGTGGAAGTAGTCGTCCTTGGTCGTCCGCGAGGATAGCGCATACACATCAAGCTCTCTCCAGGTGGCGCGGAGGGTAGAAATCAAAGAAGTCTGCCCATTGTGATGCAGATGACCTCGAACGAGGCTTGGGTGGCCCCGTGAGCGTTGCAGGCGGCAAGTCGTGTGAATAGAAGTCGTAGACGAAGTAGATGGCTATAAAGCCCGAGGTCGCTGGCAGATCCCCCGAAAATGCCTCCATCAGCTCTACCCCATCGTCCCCCGGGTCGTCGAGATCGTCGTAGGTGAGTGCGAGCCAGTCGTTGAGGAGGTGGATAAGGATGAAACGCACTGGGCTCTGATAAGTTATATGTTAACCCCTGATGCCATGCATTACGCTCGATTGAGCGGCGGCTTAGAAACCCGTTTACTGAATCCAACTCCGTGTTTGGACTGTCTAATCGGCAAATTTGCTCAACAAACTCTTTGCTCTCGTCCTCCAGGTCTCTCGACTTTGCTCCCTTCGACCCCCTCGACCATGTCGGCTGAAGTAAAGCGGTCAATGTCACCATCACGTAGTGCAGAGGGAGGCGTTACCGATGAAAACATCCGTGCGTTCTGCGAGTTGCTTGACCAGATGAGGGTCAGCATGGCTGCGACGAGGGATACCATCCGGTCGCTCCGGGAAAAGTACGTCTCTGCGTAACCTCCTTACATCCTCTCGTCTGATTTCATACCTTCTTACAGGCAGAGCAAGACGTCGGAGCTCGATACCCGCGAAGGCATCTCCCTCCTTTCGCTAAAGCACCACATGATGCTCTCCTACCTCCAGTCTCTCAGCCTCATAACCGCTCGCCGTACCATTGGCCATTCTCTTGCCGACCGCACCCCGCCCAATGCGCAGTTCAGCGCCAAGGACCGCCCTGCTCGGGGATCGGGAGCAGGCGACCGCGTGGACGCTACCATCGAGGCGCGAGTGGTACTCGAAAAGGTCAAGGTGCTCGAAGGCCGCATGAAGTACCAGATCGACAAGCTCGTCCGGATCGCGGAGGAGGGTGACTCGGCAGACAAGAACATCGTCAACGGTAAGCACCTCTCCCCTATCCGTACGGCCCTATTCTCACACTTCGCCGTAGACCCCCTCGCGTTCCGCCCCAATCCCCAAGCACTCATGGACCAAGACTCGGGCTCGGAAGGCGAAGACGACGCGAGCGCACACGGCGGCGACCGCGACGGCGTCTACCGCCCGCCCAAGCTCGCGCCGATGCCCTACACCGAGCCGCGCAAGGGCAAAGACAAGGACCGCCGGCGCGCGCCCGTGCCCTCCGCGCTCGCGAACCTCGCGCACCTCGACCCGTCCAAGCCGCACGCAGAGTCGACGTCCGGCCTGGGCAACACGCCCTCGCTCGCCTCCGGCCGCGCGCGCGAGCTACAGCGCATGACCGAGTTCGAGGAGGAGAACTTCACGCGGTTGGTCATGAAGAAGAAGGAGGCGCGTCGGCGTGCGCTCGACGAGGCCGACCTCGCGCTGGGCGGGTCCGGTATGGTGTCCGGCCGTCGCGGCCGCGTGCCCGGGGTTGGGCTCGACGACGAGTTTGGCGACATTCTCAAGTCTGTTGGGAGGTCAAGGAGCGGGGTCATCGGTGATGGCTATGAGGAGTTGCGGCAACGGGGCAAGAAGGAGAGTGTGCTCGCGAGGTCGAGAGCGCGGTCGAGGGACGACGCGCTGGAGGACTTGGGCGACGACGGTCCACGGCAGAGGAAGCGCAGCCGGTTCGAGAAGGAGGTCAAGGCGGCCAAGAAGAGGGCTTCCGCCAAAAGCAGACGATGATAGGTTTAGAACCCTCTTGTACCTATCGTCTCCATCTGCACTACGCGTTTGCTTGTCACTCTGTTGTCAGATTTATGGCAGTATATACAAGGTCTGGCGATGCAACATGCGGTCTACACAATCTCTAGTCGATACAAAAGGCCCTGTTCGTACAACATTCAGCGGCGTCCACTTGGTAGGCGGTCTATCTGTTGCGCCAGTTTTGGTGCATGAAGCCATGGCGATTCTGCCCTTGGATGGGGAAGAAGGGCGGCGTAGCGACAGCGTTGAGCGGATAGTGCCCAACCCCAAAGGCCTGTGGCAAAAACGCCCCACGGCCCATCGCGATCTGCCCTGGCATAGGACTGGAGGTCCCCGACGACGCCGGCGCAGGAGAGTTCGTCTGCGTCGTCGTGCCCGCGGGGACAGGCGGCTTGAAGTTCTGCGTGCGACGCCTCAGATCAGCCATATGCCACAAGACGACGTGGTGAGGGCAACTCACGTATTGCCGTCCCTCTCGGTAAAGCTCCTCGAGCTTCTTGTCGAAGGTGCCCTCGGCCTCGAGCTGGAGGTGGACTTTGTACAGTTTCAGCGCGGAGAGCGCGTCCTCGATCGAGTCGTGCGTGTCCGTCTGGATGTTCTCCTTCAGCACGAACCACGTCAGGAACCGGAGCGAGAGCCGGCGCTGCCTGTTCTCAAGGTAGTACAGGTCGACGGTGTCAATGACCTGATCCGGCGGCACGAAGATGTCTGTGCAACGACAATTGGTCCGTGAACCCAATCTAGCAGTGGAAGGAGAGGACATACTGATGATGCGGAAATCCTTGGAGAGACCGTGCCCGATGAAGATGCACCCGCTGTCAACCAGGAGGCGCAGCTTCTTGTACACGACCTTGAGCGGCGTGAGGGTGTACCGCGAGGAGTTCGGGTCCAGGTCCCCGACTACATTGTCCGCAAGTCAGTCATTTTCTTGCGAGTAAGCAAACGTTGCACCCACATCTGATCCCAGAGAACTCGGTCAGGTAGTCGACGATGACCTCGCTGGTATGGATATGATCGTCGATGAACGGTACGCCCTCCTTCGGGCCATCTCCCCGCAAAACAGAGACACGGGCAAGCGAGAGCCGGGCGGGTCGGATGACCTTCTTCGTCCCGTCCGAGCGGTACTCGGTCTCCTCTTGCTGCATCGACACGAACTCGGCATCGATCGCGATGAGCGTGCCCGGTCGGGGCAGCTCGTCGTAGTTTAGCGGCTCGTGCTTGATCAGGCGCGGGTCTCGGTTACTGCAAGCTGATTAGTTGAGGTGTGGTGTGCACAGCGGGGCGGGGAGCGCACATGGCTATGTTGGTGTCGTGGCAGAGGATAGTCGGGTCCATCTTGTCAGGTAGTCTGCTGAAGTCGAGCCTCTGCCGGATGTCGATTCGCTCGAAGTAAAGCACCGCTGGCACCTATAGGGGCAGCATGAGATCAGGCCATGTCCAATCGCAGGCGGCTCTTCCGACTTACCTTCCAATTAGAAGGGAAACTGAGCACTTCGTCTCCTGTCATGTTCTGCACCAGGAAGTCGTTGAAGATGAACCATGGTTCGGGGTCTTGCGACGCCTCGGCCTCGGGTACTGCTTCCTCGTCAGCTACATCCCACATCTCTCGCGTTATTGCCTACCTTTGACTAAAGCGACAAGGTGCGAGTTCGCATCCTTCGAAACCACCTGGACCACCATAGCCTATCCTCACGAATATCAGTGAACAACCCCAACCTACACAGCATCCACCACGCACCCTAAGTTCGTACACGACCGACTCGGGGTCATCCATGCCGTCGATATGACCGCGCAGCTCGACCTGGGACTTGAGGAACGTCTGCTTTCGCTGGTCCAACCAGAACTTGTGCGTCTCCTCGTTATGCACTGCCGCGTTCACCGCGAGCACAGGCGGGAGGTCCCGCGAGCGGATCGCGCGGCGCGACTCGAAGGACGCGAACTGCTTGCACGTCTGGCACGTCGCCTTGTGGGACGTCCGCCGCAGAAGTGAGTTGCGCAGGATCGAGGGGAAGTCCGTCTCCGGCGCTGAGCCGTTGTTCGTGCTCTAGCGGACGAGTCGTTCAGTATGCCGAGGCGCGCAGCCAGTGTGCAGCAAATCTGACCTTGCGCACTGGGTAGACGAGGTCGACGAGGTGCGTCATGTTCTCCTTCTCGCGCACTGCTCGACAGTTCGAACACAGGATGATATTCTTCGCGTCGATGCCCAGCAGCTGCGTGATGGGCGCAGGTGCGGGCGAGTGCAAGTCCGCGGGTGTTGCGTCAGGGAGAAGCGAAGGATTGTGAGGGAACGAGTTCCCCTCGGTGCTGAGGCGATCGACGAGGAAGCGGTGGAACATCTGGATCATGTGCGAGTACGTGAGGTCTGCGCTCTCCCGCCCGAAGTCGATGAGTTCGATGGCGTTGTGCACTGTATGATGGCGACGTTGAGAGGTAGTGGAATTGTTAGGAGAAACGCACTCACTCTGAGCAAGGACGCCGACGGTCTTGCAGAAGTTGCTAGCCTGACAGTTCGTCCCGTGCGCATCCTCGAGCATCCGCGCGACGAAGCCAAGCTCGCACAGCAGGCAGTGTTCGTGCGGGCAGTCGGTGGTGATGTGCGACTTTGCTAGCTTCCGTATCGGCATAGTGTAATGCATAACTTGCACGATTGGGTTCGTGTACGAATTCGCGATGTGCGTTTCCAGCCCGCTAAAAGTCGTCCTGTTGTAGAAGCCAAAGTCAAAGTCCTCCACGCCGAACTTGGAATACTCGATCTCCACTTTGCGATAGCACTTCGGGATGACATCCGGCGCGTCCTCGTACGTCGGCGTAACAGGTTCAGACTAGGGCATTGCCATAAGCATCGTGTAGCGACCAAAGCGCATACAGACCTACATCTACACGCCGCATCTTGCCGCTTCTGAAACGCCCGCCGGTCTTCTTGGGGGCAGCGGGCGCGAGATTCCGCTTCCCGCGGAGCTCCTTCGGCAGCGTCGCGTACGCAATGGAGTCGTTGATCTTCATGGAGCTCAGCACTTGTTGAGGGATCTTGGCCGGTGGGGGGAAATAGAGAGATCCGGGTATGAAGTCCCTCGTCCACGACGACAAAAGGAGGGCGTCGTAGTACGGCATACCGACGGAGCTCAGAGGCCTACGGTATCGTCAGCGGTGTGCGAACCAGCAGTGATGCATGGCTTACGTCGTGTCCGTCCATTCGATATCCGGGAGTGGCTCGGGCGTGTCTGGCCACTCTACGGGCTTGCCATCGAAACCGTTGAAGGGCAGCGTGGAGCCCTCCTCCGCAGCGGAGAGAAGGTGGATCAGACCATCGTCGTCTCCAAAGGCCATATACCCCGCAGTGGGAGATATCGCCACAGAGGAAATCCAAGAAGATACATCGAGCTGTAGAACCGTGAGCTTTCGACGGCATGCTGCGAAGCATGAATGGCTGACCTGGTAGAACTCGTTCGCCGTGGGATTGGTCACGTCCACAATCTGCACTAACCCCTCAGCGGTGGTGATGGCCAGGGTAGTGGCACGATTCGGGACTCTTGTGAGGTACGAAGGCCCAGACGGAGACGGAATGGGTGGAAGGGCTTTCATGTTGCGCAGGTCGTATATCTTCACTAATGGGTCGGGCCACCGGATTCCTTGCCTGTTGCTTCTTAGCGCGAGGTCACTTAGTTGGCAAAAGTCATACCTCACACCATATCCTATAGTATACAAGAAATTCGAGGAAGACTCGATGTCTGCTATGCCGTTGACATGCGCCCGAACGGAATCGGTACTGAAGGAGCGGCTGAGGTCGCGCGGGTCATGCAGACGGATCCAACCGTCGCTATCCGCGGAGACAAAGTATGACAGGGATGCGGTGTAGTGGAGATGCGTCAGGATTGCCGGCGCTGGATTTCGTCTCAAGACCGCGCCGGTCTGCAAGTTGAGTAGAAGCAGCTCCGGGGTGTAGGTAGACACTGCAAGGGCAGACGAATTTGACGGTTTGTTGGAGAACGTCACGATTTGGTTGCCCAGTCTACTCCCCTACTTAGAGGCACACGAGAATAGCGTGAAGCACTGGGTATCTCACTTTGTGTACCACTTGTTCACACCGCCTTTGCCCCAAGCACCAATCCCCTCGCCACCGAAGGCAACCACGCTGGTGTCCGTTGCAAGAACTCTCCCCACATCTCCTCCTACCGGATATTGCACACCCGGTAGGCCTTTTGTGGAGTAGTTACCGCAGACATGGCCCGACTTCGTGCCCAACCAGAGTATGTCCGAAACGGGATCAAACGAGAGTGCACTGATCGGCTGTGGACTCCAGGAGGTGATTGGGGGCAGTTGGTGATACGTGGTAGACATTCAATCGAGCATGTGTCCCTGGGATCGAGTTCGTGAACGCAGACGAGGCCCAAGAGTGGCGGGGAGAGACAAGATATGCGCTCCGAGCTCGATCGACGCGTTCGAGGTAAATGGGCGCTTGATGAACGAGGAAAGCGGCAAATGCCGTTCCTGTAAACGCCCTGCATTCGAACTCTCCGTTTTGCCACAGATGTTGACTACCGGTAAAATAATCTCATACGCGTACAACAATCCTCAATGACTGTGCGGCTGCCCAAACCGGGCGCCCCAATACGGGCGAGTTCGAGTTTCCAGGTTCATGCGGATCAGTATATGCACATACGGCCATGGCGATCCAGTTCTATTGCTCGCCAAGTTCAGGGACCTACTACATATATAGTGTGCGGATGTACTGACCACAGCCTTCAGGTACAGCATGCGATTGTGAGTGTATGTGTAATCGAAGATACACACGTCCGAAACGCGGTCCGTTGCGTTGCGTCTATCTCACCTCACAAGTTGGGCCACATAGCCCGTATCTCCGTATCTACACAGTGCTAGACCACTTACGAGCGTCGCGCATGCGTAGGTATCTCTCCCTTAGCCTTCCTATCGCCTCACCTGACTGATGTACTATTTCCCATAGTCCTTATCTCCCATTCCGGAGTCCTGTTCCCTCGCCACGAGTCGCGCCGTCGATAACCAACCGTACTATGCACGCTATCTCCAGGGGTACCTCATTGAGATACCGGTGTCGTCTGGCGTTCTATATAAGGGCGCAAAGACACCGCGCGACGGTCGACCACCGAACGGACCCTCCCGACTGTCGCAGACATGGTCTTCCGACTCGGCGCCGTCGCTGCAATCCTGGCCAGCCAGGCCACACAGACCCTCGGGTCTATACAGTACCCCGTCGGCGTCGTCAACTCCGCGAACTTCGAGACGCTCAACTTCACGGAGATCTTCGCGTCGTCCCCCGACATGTCAAACGCGGCATGGGAGCGTGGGTCGTTCCACGGCCTTACGACATTCGCAAGAGCTGCTCCTCTCAGGTGTTTCGGCGCCGACGCGGGGACGAAGTACGACGTCGCCGTCGTTGGAGCACCATTTGACACCGCGACGAGCTTCAGGCCTGGGTATGTCCTGGGTCCGCGATGCATATGTTGTACGCATGCTTACCGCCTGTGGCCGTATAGTGCGCGTTTCGGTCCCAACGGCATCCGACAGGGCTCGCGCCGCATTGGCGTGGACAGGGTAAACGTCGGTGCCAAGGTCCGCGTCAGCGATCACCTGGATGTCGTCGACTGCGGCGACGTGCGTGAGTACCCGGAGACATAATGTTCCTGAGCTCCGCGGAGGCTGACCACGCCTGTCGCCTATAGCGATGGTGCTCACTGACAACAAGGTCGCACTACGTCAACTCGAGCTGGCGAACGCGGCGCTGCTGTCACACACGAGTCTGCGCTCGTACTCGGGCAAGAGTATCGCGAAGGATGGCAAGTTCCACCCTCGCGTGCTCACTCTCGTTCGTACATCTACACATGGGAGGCATATTTGCACGCCTGATTCTGTCCTCCGACAGGGTGGCGACCACACCATCACTCTCCCCCTTTTGCGCGGGGTTGCTGGAGTGTACGGTCCAGTCAGGTATTTATTCTAGCTTGCTCTCGTGATTTTGTCTCCTCAAAGCGTGTCTTGTAGCGTTATCCACTTCGACAGTCATCTCGGTAAGCATCTTGACGCGACGAAGGCGTAGTACCAATAACTCACGTACGTGCCGCATGCAGATACGTGGAAGCCTAAACCTATCGCTGTGAGTAGCTTAATCGGACACAACCCTGTAACAAATGCTAACAATGTGTAGGGCGGCCCATGGCTTCCAGGAGAGGTGCGTTGGTGAGCAGCCGCGAGGCACATCCCACTGACAGCCAAGTAGGAGATCCCGGTAAGCCACGGAAGCTACTTCTGGTACGCATGGAAGGAGGGTCTGCTCGCCCCCAACAACGCGAACATGGTGAGTGCACTGTTGCTCCAATACTTCACCCCGCCAACGAATATTCGCACAGCATGTCGGGATTCGCGGCGCAATCAACAGCTGGACGGACTACGACGAGGATCACGAGTTCGGCTGGGTCATCTCTCATGCCGAAGATGTCGAGGACGTCGGCTGGCAAGGCGTTGTCAAGAAGATCAGGGAAACTGTTGGCGATAACCCCGTCTACAGTGAGCACCATTGTCCGCCATTGCTTGGAATCGGCCCTCACCATGATCGCAGTCACCCTGGACATCGATGTCCTCGATCCCGGGATGGCTCCTGCGTACATGCTCTCACCTTATTGAGCTACGCTTCAACGTACTGACCACTGGCACCCCCTATAGGACTGGAACGTGAGTATCGGCGTTAGGCATCTACATGCGGTTTGCTCACCTATCCGAAGCCCGGAGATCGGAGGTATCACCACAAGAGTATGTAACCTTTCTATCACCGTTTGGGTCGCACTCACCCTCGCGCGTCTCAGGAAATTAAGAAGATCCTACAAGGCCTTTCTGGCCTCAAGATCGTCGGAGCCGACATCGTCGAGGTCGCTCCCGGTACGTTTTCAACCTGCGAACTTCTCGAGCATGACGAGCTGACCAACCGCCCCCTTGCACAGGTTACGATACCCAAGGTAAGTAGGCTAGCCCGGGATTGGCGGTTAGTGTCTGACGGCCTCGCCGTAGACGAGATAACGCAAATCGCCGCGGCCAACATTGGTTGGGAGATGCTCGCTCTTATGGCGAAGACACCTCTCACCGGGTAGGGTGTTTGGGGAGGAATTGTATGATATCAATGGGAACCTGGGCTTTTGTACTGTGTAAACCGTAGGAAAGACCTAGACGATATATACTGTACTAGCATCATAGAATGTCGCAATCGATTTACACCTCAGCTGTACCATCGCCGTTCACGAATCCTGACCGATCATGCAGTTTCATGGCCCTGTGCGGGACATAGCTCTCACACGTTCTTCATATCGCACTTAGCACCTTAGACGTCTGCGGTGTTCCTTCGGCCACTGTGCTCTTATCGGCGCAGGCCATGGCATTCTATCATCGCGCGTTCGGCGAGAAGAGAGGTCTCCCGAGCCTTGCTCCGAAACCTGCGGGCGTCTGTTGTCGGAGAAGCCGGGACGAGTGCTTAGCGCCGAGCGGTTCGCATTTAGCTGAAAGCCGCGACGGCGTCGCTGGAGGGAGAGAGCCGGCCTTGCCTGACTCAGCCTCCCGTGCAGCGAACGATGACGAACAGCTGACCCACGCGGCCAGCTTGATCTGCTAATCCGCGCCGCGATGTTCCCGGAAAGGGAGCCATATTAAATGAGGCGTGCGCACAGTGAGAACGACCAGCCACCGCCCGAATCCCACTCCTCTCTGCCTGCGCACTAAGCACTTGCACACACACGCCCACCATCTATCATAGCCGACATGTCCCTTCCTACCATTGAGGTCATCTACCTGCCCGCGACGGAGGCTTACCGCGCCAACCCGAAGGACGAGTCGCTCCTCAAGCCAGCCTTCGACCTTCTCGCTGAACAGAAGGGCCACCTGCAGTAAGTGCTCCGCCTAGCCCCGATAACGCGATCGCCGCTGATCGAACGCCCATCTCGCCTCCAGAACCTACGCCGGAATCAAACACGAGGACAAGGCCACCGCCTATGTCGTCGTCGGTACGTATCGGACCGCCTCCCTCCTTCTCCGCCGCCTCGGTGAGGCCATGTGGCGCTCACGCTAGCTACCCGCCCACACAGCTTGGGAGACGCTGGAGGACCACCGCCGGCTGCAGGAGAACAAGGAGCTGTACCCGGTTCTGAACGCGAAGACGACCACGTTCTTCGACGTGTCGAAGCCGCCGGCGGAGAGCACGATGGTGCACGTCCGCCCGACGAGCGAGCCGTACAAGGCGCTCGGCGCGCCCGTCACGGAGATCGCGTACTTCACGCCCCAGGCGGGCCACTCCAAGAGCGAGGTCGAGCAGGTCGTGGACGCGATCGCGAAGGCGATGGTCGCCGCGGGCGATGCCTACGGAGTCGTCGACGCCGCCTGGGGCCCCACCGTCGAGAAGGAGAACACGGTGGGGCTGTTCATCGGCTGGACGAGCGTGGATGTATGTGTCTCTTCCTCGCTCCTCGCGCACTTGGTGGCTTTGCTAATATGCGTGGACGGACAGGCTCACTGGAACGCGATCAAGACCAACAAGACCTTGGCTGACCTCATCGACAAGATCAAGAGCATCTCCGCTGTCAATTTGGTCCACGTCGAGCTCACGAAGTACTAAGTTTACGAAAGGGCCGGGACTTATGAAGCTTGTAATCTTGTACAGTATCCTTCGCGTTAGCCGGGTACTTCGTCTACCGTGAATGACTGGACCGCGCACTGAGGGGGGTTACTGTTCAATCTGTCCGGTAAGGGCATATCAACTGCGGCGCTGATGGGAAACACGGCCCTCAGAGATCCGGTGTAAGCCATACAAACCTCAGTCAGTGATATGATTGAAGAAAGGACGGTGATGCGGCCATATACTGTCCTGGCCTTGCGCCGGGTATTGCACGGCGATTCGCACCCTGCCACGCTCTCATTCGCATGTGAACAGTAGGAGACAACTTTCGGTATATCCGCCGAAAAGAGCCGAAGAGTCCTACCTCAAAGGTCTGCTGAATTTCTCCCTTAGGCCCTCTCGGGCCTCAGCGTGTGTGCGCCGGCCCGGCTCGAAGATCCCAGAAGGTGTGAGCGCCCACGCCGAGTACGGTCTGAAGCGCCCGAACTGTGTATCTTACCTTCGAACCGCCACCTGCCCTCGGCTGCGCTTGCCTCACTTCGCCATGTACGTGCACTGAGAGTATGAGACTAATTTTACTTCTGGAAAAGGTGTTCTGTGCTTGAAAATGCTGCAAATGAAGCCCCAAAGCAACGAGGTCCCTTATCGGTGATGCGACGCCACCTCGAATCCTTCACGGTAAGCCACTCAAAACACTGCAACAGGATATCCGACACTGTAAGTGAAAACGAGACCGTGAGGTATGAGGAACTCTTTATATTGGTCCCCATTCCGCATACCCCTGAGGACGAAGACAAACGCGCCATCTTGTATCTTCGCTGGCCGAGTGAGGTACTCGGGTCATGTTTTCTAAGGAGTTGACCTGATAACTCATGCAGCCCTGCACCAGTGCGCGGAGACCACCCACGTTTTGGCCGATAACCAGGTGACGGCGATGCCTTGATTCCACGAAGTCATTCCCTCATGGCGGCTTGCCGCATTGAACCGAGAACGAGCCCATTTGCTTGGTCGCTCAGTTATTCATCCCGACCGAACCGTCCTGCACATATGACTTCTCCACGATCGTTACACGAGTTAGTTCCGTGGCGGTGGCGTCGATAGCAGGCTTTGCAGTCCGGCTAGTGATACTCGTCCGGGGTAGAGACATCGGTGAGTGTCTACGCTACTGTCACAAGCAGCGGAAATGTGATTCCTGAAATCAGTCTATATAGGCCCATTGGCGAGGAGGGTAAGTGCGTGTGGCGTTAGCAAATGTGCGGCTGAGCGGGCCGCCGTTGGCGCGATTGAACTGACCCAAAACAACGCTGTTCACGAGTGTTACACAGCGCCGATAGCTTCTCAAAGCGCACATCGATCAGTCTTGACCGTGGCGGGTGCCGCGGTGTCACAGTACGGTGGCAACCTGGGTGCAACGCCACACGACCCCGTGGGCATGCTTCCTCAACGAGGGGCGTGCCGTGGTACTCGGCAGTTTCGTATATAGAAACGGATCCCGAGAGTGTCTAAAAAAAGGCATGCGGAGACCCCTCAGACATGTAGTCGAGGACACGGGCATGCTCGCAAACTTAGGTATTTCGTTCGGAATTCTAAAGTTGCCCTTTGCGTCCCGCCGCGGAGCCTACACAACGCCCAAACAGGCCCAAATACTGACCGGCGCGGTCAGCCGCTTTGTGGCGTCGCGTCCAACTGCATCTTTCTGGCTCTCCGTTTGTTCGTCTGCACCGTCGCGGTCTGCGTAGAGGATGCCGTCATCTGGCCCTCCTGTATGAAGTCGATACCATTGCTGTGGCGTGCATCCAACTACAGCAGGGCCTCTAGGAATGTCCGATGGAAACGCCTTGAGGCACGCTTTCCATAAGATCATGCGGCGGAGTGCAGATTACAGAACGACGGCCCCCATAGCCTCTGACGCCCCGTCGAATCTCCACGACAATCTGAGCTTCTCTGATTATCTCCTGCTCATCGCGGGAGGTTCATTTACGGCACCGCTCTGCCATCTGTGCCCCAATCCTCTTCGTCCGCTCCAGAATTTTACGTTCTCTGCGCCGTGCTGACGGCGACGGCCATCGATGGGCCGAATTTTAAGGTCCGCCGAGTACACGAAAGTGGCTGACCGCCGAAATCACGATCTCTGGCGGAGGTTTTCTGTCAGGACAGGTATCCGGTCAGCTGCCCGCCTCCCGTCGCGATCTCGGTCAGTGCCGGAGGCTGACCGTCTGGGGGTATAAGAACCCTCCCTTCTCTCCCTCCTCACTCTTCCACAGACCTCCACCTCATGCGCTCCCGAGTCCAGCCCCGGGCTCGAGCTTCATGTGCCTTCGTCTTCATGGCACCCTCTTCACCGCTATCCATGCTGCACACCGTAGCTGGTAGTCGACCTCCGCACATCGACATCGGTTACGCCACCTCCGACACGCCATCTGTTCGACACACCGACACACCGACCTCCTCGTCCCCGCACCACTCGACACTCGACCGCACCTCGCTCGATGCCTGCCACTCCCCGACGGCGGCATCTCCGACCGCGAACGCCACACCCACTGCGGCGTTCGCAATAGCCAACCGTGGCGCCCCACAACTGGCCACGGTTGCCCTACACCCCAAAGAGGGGTAAGCAGTCCCGTACCCGGATGGGAATCGGGAACTGCAATCGGGCCTCGAGCATAGTCGCGAAGAGCGCTATGTGATGACAGGCCCGCACTGACCGCTAGGGTTGGCGAGCCTTATGGTACGTCGCCGTCGCTCGGTATTTCCTGGTGGCGGAGTCGCTCACTCACACCCCTACCTCTGTTTGCAGCCGCCGCGCCCGGAATCACCGACGACCTGTCTATGGTTGGCGCAGCAGCGCGTGAAAACTGTACGTCTACTCCGCCACGCCGCTCCGTCTCCTGGTGGTGTCACCTCGTACGGTCCCTGACCGTCGGCCGCTATCCCTCCAGGTAACGCCGCCCCCGGTCGTCACCCAGGCCCGCGGGTCACCTGGTGCCTACCATTTTCTGCACCGGGTGGACGGAGTGGCCTTCGCGGCGCGCTCAACTGCACGGGCCCTAGGGCCCCCATGCGAGCCGTCGCATTGCTGGGCTTAGTCCCACACCAGTACGTGTCTCGGACCCCATCGTATGCGTGCCAACATTGCTGACGGACGGGCGTGGTTGTGCGCAGTTTTGAACCCAAGGTAGGTGCATTTCTCTCCTATGCTCGTGCTGACCTTTTCTAGCTTCTGTTCTGTTTCTTCTTTCTTCTTCGTTTTACGGTACTTTTGGTTTGGTATTGCTTGTTGTATATGTAGATAGACGACCTTCGGGCGTTGGTGGGCCCCGGCCGATCCCGGGGCTCGGGGGGAGTTTTGGCCGCCGCCGGGGCAACTGGCGGCGCGCACTCCTGGACCTCCCAAGACCGGAAAGGCAGGGCGGACATAGTCATCTATGACGTACCAGAGGCCAGGTTGTACCCCGCGCACCTCCCTTCGATGGGCGGAAGGTTGTAGTTACTGTAGTTCGCCTTTCTAGTTTACTTGTCGCTTTTTGGATCGTTCTTGTTTCGTACTGTAGAGTTACTTAGGATACTTAGATAGGCGCAATTTAGCTAGTGGATGCGATCTTCAACCGCTCTGACTGCCGCGAGTAAGCACAGTTCTGCGCAAGATTTGTTGTGAGTTTCCCTTTGCGCGTTCGCTGCTCTATGCAACATTTCCTGTTTAATGTCTTCAGTCGTGAGTATCCAGCGTGAAGCAAATCTTACGACTTCGTCATCCACCCCACACCGACCCGTAGGACTTGGCCAATGGAGAGAGCAATGAATCTTCGTCCGTGCGCATTGTCACAGGAATGACCTTAGCTCTAGGTTCTACAGAAGTGTGACTTGTGTCGACATCGTGGGGTATACCAGTGATTACGACGAATGGAATGCACGCAGGCGCGAGGGAGAGATTACGCTGTAATATACAACTAGTGGGGGGTGTACAGCTACAGTATACATTGGGTTCTACCGATCGATGCTCTAATCCGTGACGACGGTCCGAAAGCGTTGCGAGAAACGACGAATAAGATACGAGGTCAGACGTCCTTGGACTCCTCACTTCCGCCCCAGCGAGCTCATGAAGCTCTTCACGTCCAGCTCCTGGTACTCCTCCTCCGGCGGCAGGTCCTCCAGCCCGCGCAGGACGTTCTTCGCGCCTGGCGGCGCGGCCGGGTCCTTGTCCTTCTTTGCGGCGGCAGCTGCGTCCTCCTCCTCTGTCGTGCGCTTGAAGAGATCCAGCACGAGGTCGGTGTCCATGGACGCCAGCCCCGAGTTTTGCTGGGTGACCACCGAGTTCGCAATGTTGAGCTTGAATCGCTGCAACCTAGATGCGATGTGTCAGCTGATGTTGGAGCAACGATAGCCACAGTGTGATGCGTACCCCATGATCTTCTCCTCCAGAGTGCCCTTGGTGATTAGCCGGTATACGTTCACGACTTTCTTCTGCCCGATACGATGCGCACGGTCCATCGCCTGCAGATCCTTCATCGGGTTCCAGTCGTGCTCGACAAAGATGACCGTGTCCGCGCCCGTGAGCGTCAGTCCCAACCCACCGACGTGCGTCGTCAGCAGGAGACAGTCGATGCTCGGGTCCGCGTTGAACGTCTGCACGATCGCGTGGCGCTTGTTGGGGTCCGTCGAGCCGTCGAGGCGCATGTACGTCACCGCGGGCATGTGCTGCTTGAAGAGGTCGGTCTCGATGATGTCCAGCATCTGCTTCATCTGGCAGAAGATGAGCACGCGGTGCTGCGAGAACGCGCCGGTTGATGTCTCCTCGGAGTCCACGAGCTCGGACTTGGTCGCGTCGCCTGTCGCCCCAGGCGCGAGGCCGATACCGCAGTCCAGGAGGAGTTGTCTGAAGCGTCGCGTGAGCAGCTGCACAATCCTGAACGTAGAAGATAACGCACCGAAGTGCGAGGAGCTTGGGAGCATGCTGAATATCACTGAGATCGCTTGCAGAGTTAGCGCCGACATTCGTGAGCGCCTCCTTGATCGCCTGCTTGTCGTTCTTGAGTACGAGCGCAGGATGGTTGCAGAGCTTCCGAAGGTACTGCAGCGACTGGAAGATGTGCTGCTGCTCTCCGTCCTTCTCCTTGTGCGACCGCACGACGTCGTCGACCTCCATCTTCGCACTCGACTTGGAGAAGTCGTCGTACAAGAACTTCTGCAGCTCCGAGAGCTCGCAGTAGTAGTCCTGAATGATCTTCGGAGGAAGGTCGTTGAGGACGTCTTCTTTGAGCCGACGTAGGAGGAAGGGAAGGACTTGTTTGTGGAGGGCCTCGAGAGCCAACGCAGCTGCAAGAGATTTAAGCTATGGCAGCATTCGATGACTTCGTAAAAGGAGACGTACCCGCTTCGCCCGTCTTCGCCTTACCGTCACGGTTGGACAAGATGGGTTTGCTGAAGCGCTCATTGAAGGACGCTTCCGTGCCAAGGAAACCAGGCATTAAGAAGTCGAAGAGACTCCACAACTCAAGCACATTGTTCTGGATAGGCGTGCCAGAGAGGATAAGTCTATGTACAGCCTTGATCGACTTGACCGCCTTCGTCAACTTCGTCTTGGCGTTCTTGATGATGTGGCCCTCGTCGAGGATGCAGTAGTGCCAATTGATGTCCTGCAGACTCGAGATGTCGTTCCGGACGACCTCGTACGAGGTGACGACGACGTCATAGGACTTGAGCTTGGAAAGCAGCTTGCTCCGCTCGCGCGAGTTCCCGGTGTAGAGGACTGGCCGCAAGTTCTCGGTGTACTTGAGGATCTCATAGTACCAGTGACCAGTGAGAGTCGGTGGGCAGACGATGAGCGAAGGCAAGTGCTTCGAATCGGGCGACTTCGTCTCCTTGTACTTTTGTGCGCGCTCGTAGTGCTTGCTCGCAAGAATACAGATCGACTGAAGAGTCTTTCCGAGACCCATATCTGCGCAACGCACTTAGGAATAAAGCTAAAGTAAGCAACAGACGCTACTCACCGTCGCACAGGATACCGTGAAGCTGGTACTTCGCAAGGAAGGCGAGCCAGTTGACGCCCTCTTGCTGGTACTTCCTAAGCTCTGCCTTGATCGTGACAGGGATCTGGTACTGTTGCACCTTACTACCGTCGAGCAGCTGCATGAGGAACTGCCGCTCCTCGTCCCGGCGCCGAAGAAGGTCCTCTGGGAAGTTGGGTGGATCGGGCAGGCCCGCCTATGTATGCCGCTTTGAGCATGATCCATAGGACAACCGGGCGAGATACTTACCTCAAGCGGAACCATCTTCACCAACGAGGCGAACGTATTGGTGGCGGTTGCTCGTACATCATCGTCTGGGTCGCTCATCCGTCCCAGGACGGGCACAACCATGAAGATGACATATGGCAGAGCCTTGATATCGAGCTTCTGGACGATGTCTATATCGCGTCCGTGTGAGCTTCGAAACCATGGAGAAAGAGCGTATACACGTACGATAGATCAACTCGATGGCTCCCTGACGGTTAGCAAGGACTGATGCGTCACCCAGGTAAGGCACCACCTCCTCGATGACATAGCGCATAGCGTCCATGGTCAAGACGTCGCAGATGGTGGAGAAGCAACGGGCCGCAGACTGGCGGATGATAGCGAACCGACTCCGAAGCGCGAGAACGACGTGTGGGAAGAGCTCGGTGAAGTGGTGGGAGAGGTCTTGGTGGAAGGTAGGGACGACAGCCTCCAGCACGCTCAGGGAGTCGATGACGTCCTGGCCGTGCTGTTTCTCGATGAGCTCATCCATCTTCTTGACAGAGTCTGATAGCATGTCAGAACGACCGGCACAACGCCCCCTAACACAATCAGACTCACCTGTAGAGCATGCGCTAAGGAGCCCGCCAGCCATAGATTGCCACATCTTCGGTACAGCATCCAGCAACCGCGGACCAAACTTGTCCGAGAGCTTCTCAAACGCAAGCCGCGCGCCACGACGCGACAAGCGCGCCTTCGCAGGATCCTCGGCACCTTTGTCGCTGTTCTCTTTGCCGTTGCTGACAGCAGAGGAGGGAGGCTTGGGGAAGGAGAGCACACCATCGGTGATCTTCCGGTTGTACAAGAACGTGGGCGTCTGCTCGACATCTTGGCACAAGAACGTGCACAGGTTCTTGACAATCTTGTCTGGGGGCTGTCCGAGCTCGCGCTGTACGCAGAACTCCACGAACGATGCAACGGCCGCGGCGGAGTGCGTCTGTAGATCGAGATTTTCCTCCGTCTATGCGCGAAAGTCAGCATCTGTAGGGCGCAATCCATGGATCACATGCACGAACCTTGATGCTGTTCATGATACCCTTCACGATCGGGCTGACCTTGTCCGGCGTACTCTTGAACGCGACGAACGCAGCCGCGAACGCCGCGGATACTCGGACGTCGTACTGCGCCTTGACCTCGATATATCGCTCGATGCTCGTGACGACCTTGAGCCGCTTCTCCTTGATGATCGCGAGCTCGCGCTTCTTCGTCCGGCCTAGGCTGTCCTTGAGCTTCGTGAACATCTCGCCCACGGCCGCCTGCGCAGTCTCGATCGTGAAGCAGCCCGGCTTCGTGCCGGTGACGTCGATCTCGGTCCCGAGCGCGGGAATCGCCGCCTGCGGCACCTTGCAGTCGTACGCGAACGACTGCAGCAGGTTGTAGCACTCGCCGTGGATGCGCGCGAGCGTGAACGCCATCTCGTGGTACGCCGCCGGGGGGTCGGCTTGCAGCCATGCGAGCGTCTTCTGCGAAAGCTCCTCGGCCAGAGGGGAAGCTTGAATGAGAAGCGGCGCGTCAGGTCCGACTCGTGAGGAGTATTCGCGTGCCCAGCACTCGGAGATGATCGCCGCAAGGAACTTCTGCAGCATACTCGTGGAGTCGATGTAGTGGATAAGGATCGGCTTGAACATGTCGTCTGCGGAGAGGTACTGGCCGCCGCTCTGTGAAACGCCATGTCATCAGTATAGCATCCATGATTCAGCATGGTTGAAAACATACGGTCAGTGGCCAGCAAGCGATGATGTACGCCAGTGCCTGGGAAGCCGCCAGCCTCGCCTGTATCACGACCTCGATCGGGATAAGCGAGAGGTCCTGCGCAAGCATGTTCTTGTCGACGTTATGTCGCTCAGGCGGGCCCCCACTGTCGGCGCCGACGGTAGGGTCGTAGAAGCTCGACGAGTCCAAGGGCAAGCCCAGAGGCGTCATCAACACCGCGTACCACTCCAGCAAGAGCGGCTGCGTAACACACATCTCCATCCATCCAGGTGCTGAGCTGAGGATCGAAAGCGTCTCGCGCCATGTGTCGAGTGTTGCTTGACGGATGTCCGAGCGCTCTTCAACGACCAGGTTCTGGAACAGCAGGCGGAGGAACGGAACGGTGATCCATGCTCGTGGCAGGTGCTCTACCCTCATGAACGTGTGCAGCGTCTTCACTACAGCGAGCCGTACGTTCGCAATCGTATGTCGGAAGAAGGGGAACAGTGTAGGTGCTAAAACGGTGATGGGATGGCTGTAGGCAATGTCAGATGCGAACCCTTCGAAGACACGGGGTCACTTACGACCGCGCCTCATCCGCTATGATTTCGATCACATGGTTATATGCCACGAGTTGACCTTCAGGTGCGTTAGCACGTATACCGCATATACTAAAACTGTAGACCTACCGAGTAGATCCATCACCGCGCCAACACTCGAGCTTAGGTCGTCCTTCATATCTCGGAGACAGCTCCAAAGGACAGCAAGCACCCGCGGGAGCTCCTCGGGTAGCCGCTCCACGAGGTACGCTGCCACAGGGAGCAGACACGACGCAGCGACAGACCGCACATCGTCGTCGCGATCGCCCAACCTACAAACAACCGTCGGCACTCGACACAGGCTACAACCGCTGCAGAGACGTACCCCAAGACAGCGGCGTCCACGACGCCCCTCAGCACCTCCTTGCCGTCGTCGACCTCCATGCTGCTGTCCTCGGGGACGTCGAGGCTTACAAGGTCGCTGCGTACGGCCACCTCGTACTTGATGCCGAGCAAGCCCGCGTGTCGGACTTCCCAGACGTGACCCTTGTCGGCGTCGCGCGTCTTGCCGTTCGTGGGCTTGACGGGAATCGGGAAGTCCTGGCGGATCATCTGCAACAACACGTTGTGTACGTGGAGTACCGACCGCCGAGGCATGTGCAGGAGTAGGGAGGCGAGTGTCTGCGACACGGTCTCGCGTACGGGTGCGACGACCTATTCGTACGGCAGATGAGAGGGTGTCACTATCGGCGAATGCGAGGGGCATACCTGATCCGAGACGAAGTCTCCAAATCGGTCAAGGACGAAGATGCACAGGAACTTCACCGCGAGGTCATTGCACCACTTTTCGTGAGCGACAAGGTTCTCGTCCCAGGAAAGGTCAGCTGCAAAGGGTCGTAAGGATGCGCAGTTTCCGAGTGCGGTAGAAACAACTGACCCTTCATGCCACCGTACTTGCCCTGCACCTTCAGCAGCTCACGCAGCGCCATTGCAGCACCGTGCCTGACTTCCCAAGCTGCGCTGAATAGGTCGACCTCGAGCAACTTCACGAGGCCATCCCAGACCCAAGACCCGGGTTGCACTTCTAGTGCCTTCGACTTACTTTCGGTCTTGGGGGCAACTGCACCACCCTTTGAGGGGTCGATAATCACGCGATCCGGTGCATTGGCTTCTGTGGGCGACTTCGGGCTGTCCAAACGCTGTTTGGGCGCCGCCTGTTCATCTGCGCCAACCAGCCGTGCCCTGCACCAGATAAGCGCCATGCAGGAGACATGTCAGCGGAAATCAACGCACTTGGCTGGTCCTGCGGCCGCTGCCTGGAACTTGGCCCCTGCGCTCTGGGGTGGAGGGGCTGCGACAACGGCGGCGTTGCCGGGCTTCCGCTTGCGCTTCAGCCGATTGCGCTCTCTGGCAGAGAGCGCGGACATATCCTCCGGCGCCGGAGTCGCTTGTGTAGAGGGAGCGGCCGGGGTCGACGACTTCGACCGCCCAGGTAGGAGCTCCTCCTTCTTCACCTCTTCTTTCTTCACCTTCACCTCCGCCTCTTCGATTGGTGATATGGGCATGGACTCGTCCTCGCTTTTCACGGGGGGAGTAGGCACGGGCGGGACCATCTCGACGTCTGCCTCCGCCTCATCTGCAGCAAGCTCCTTGTCGAGGTCCATGTCGTCTGCGCCGCCGACGCTGTCCAGAAAGTCCAATCCGAGGCGACCCATCGCCTCCTTTCGGGCCTTCTTGACCTCGGTCGAGTTGGCGAGGATGCCGGTCGGCTTGGCGAACTCTTTACCGGACGAGGCGAGTAGGAGCGTTCCCTTCTCCATGAGCTCGCGCACAGAGAATGTGGGAAACTCTGGTGCTGGTAGTGTGGATGACGCGCCGTACGGCTTCGACTCTGCATCGGGATATGGCGTCCATAGAGGGACAAGTGTGAATATCTGGGACAACGCAGTTGCTGCCGCAGAACGCGTCTCGTGGGATCGGGAATGTAGGTATGGAAGGATCTAGAATTGATTAAGCGACTGTGTACATTGGTATGCAGCGCAGTCAACGCTTACTCTGGCGAGTACGGCCATCAGCTCGGACCACCCGGAAGGGTCGCCCACGGCCACATGATGTCTTGCCGTCTTTACATCGTCTTCAACGAGAGCAACATCGCTGATAACGCTCTTGGCTGCTAGTTGTGCTAGTTGTTTGGCTGCTGTTGTCCTTACGGATGCAGAAGACCCCGTGTCGAGCAGGAGGAGGAGCCGGTCCAACCTGAGGATATAATGAGCAGTGAGCGAGACGAACCACAGGACCTGCCAAAACGGGTGTAGGCGCACCTCGATGTCATTATGTAAGACCGGACCGCCACCCGGCGCTGAAGATCAAAGGCAGGATAACGGGGAATTCTCACGCTTCGGGGGCCACGACGACTGCACCTTATATCATCTCGCGCGGGTGACGAAAATTTGACACAGTCACGCGTGACACGTCACTGTTGGCCCCTCCGGCGTCTGCGCCCCATGCACCAAACAAAAGAGTCATGCCTCGGCTGAACACCGCGCAGAGGTGCCAAAGTCATGACAACCTCGAATGCCTAGATTACGCGCGAGAGGGGCTCTCGAAGGAGTGGTTGGCCCCTGCAAGAGGCGAGACGATAGGTGAGGTGGCGTGCCCGTCACGGGTGTCACATATCAGATCTCTTCCCAGATGATCGCCAAACGGGGACGCCGCCACATCACTCGCGACATCATTCCCCAGGCTCAGACAGAACGTTGAGCGAGTCGCGTTCTCAGCCAGCATTCACCCCAAGGCCTCTCGCCTATTGTTCAGGTGCTCGCGCGCAGGATAGCAGGGACAGGCATACGAGCGGAGGAACGTACAGCAAGACCGCATCCTGTGTTCCCCTGCTGCGGAACCAGGGAGCACCACTGGCCGGCGGGTCACGCGAAGTTACGTACGGCGAGCCGGACGCTTCTCTCTTCCCCGGACTGAGTTCGCGTTCGCAGGCTACTTCGTGAGCGACTAAAAGACACGTATACATGCTCTGCTCGAGTCTAATCCTATCTGGCTCAACCAGTGCCCGAGCCTCTGGCTTCTCTCGACCCAGCTAGCTCGCCCACAGCGTCTAACACGATGCCTGCAGGGCTTCGCGAGGCGGTATCCTCCTTTCTGCTGGAACTTCAGGACGTTCTAAATCCGACCACGAAAGGTGCTACGCGTAGAACTTAGCCAGCACAGCATCTCGCTGACACCCCGCCGCCCTAGAGTTATTTGCATGCGACGCATCTAATGCAGGCACGCTGATACAAGCCGCGCGCACTCTTCTTGAAGCCACGTCGACATCCGAGCGCGATGGTGTCCGAGCAAGCCTAAAGCATGTACTAAGTCTCGCACACACCTCCATGGCGTCGAGTACGCCATCACAACTCTGGGGCTGGAGGCGCATCTACACCGATACCTGCATCCTACTTGCTTGCGCCGACGTACTGGAGTACTGGATTTCTGAAGACACTGCTGGTGCTCTTTCGGCTGTGTCGCATCTCGACCATGCGATCGTGATAGCTGGCGCTGCAGGTGATGGCAGATTGGATCTTGTTCTTGACCTCATCGGAGATATTCAAAGCGATTGTCTTGACGGTCTTGTCGGCCGTCCACCAGGGACGTCTACTGCCTCCTCACTTGACGGGCCTCCTCGTACCTCACCACAAGTCTCTACAGCAGACAACGCTGTAATCTCTCTCGAACAACCGCCGTCGCTCTCGTCTTTTGTCTCACGATTCGCGCGAGAGCCATTCGTCCTGCGTGGATTTGTGAAGGATTGGCCTGCGCTCAACGAGCACCCGTGGGGATCGTTCTGCTACCTCCGTTCCATAGGCGGTCCAGGACGGGTAGTACCCATTGAAGTCGGCAGCGACTACCGTAGCGACGATTGGGCACAGCAACTCATGCCTTGGGACGAGTTCCTCGACAACTTGCAGGGGTCCCAAGCACACCCTACGGAACCTCGTCCAGTGTTGTACCTGGCTCAACATAGCCTATTCAAACAGTTTCCTGCACTACTTGGCGACGTCAGCATACCAGACTACGTGTACTCCTCTCCAAACGCTCCGGAGAATTACCCGCAATACGTACCCCCGAGTAACGAAGAGCAGCTTGTCATGAATGCATGGCTCGGTCCGGCAGGAACTGTCTCACCTGCACACACGGTAAGCGTGCGTCTCTCCGTCGACCCGCACGCTGTAATGAATGTTATCCAGGACCCTTTCTTCAACTTTTATGGTATGCTGCCTCACGTGTCCAAGCTATCCACCACGCTGAGCCGCGCACAGCACAGGTTGTAGGGCGTAAGACCATATGGCTTGCCCCGCCGGAAGCTTCGCCGCACATGTATCCCTATCCATCGCCATCTACCTCTTCACCCTCCCCCGCTTCCCAGCCTCGTCCATCCCACCTCGACAGCGAAGATCGACCACGGAACCCGGCGGCCAACCACGAGAGCCCGTCTATGAGCAACACGACCCGCGTGGACGTCTTCGTCTCCTCTCAGGACGAGGTCGCGAAGAGCCGAGCGGACTTCCCCGCGTTCTGGACGGAGGTAGTTCCGACGGCGATGTGTGTGACGCTCGAGCCGGGAGACTTGTTGTTCTTCCCGCCGGGGTGGTGGCACGCGATGCGGAGCGAGGAGATGAGCTTCTCGGTGTCTATGTGGTTCTAGTAGATTCGTGTATACTGCGATGTATTTAGGATCGATAGAGCGTGCGAGTGACATTGCCGTCGTATTCTTGCTCAGTCCGTGTTTGGTCTCGAGATACCGAGCTTGCGGTATGTGTCGTGGGCGCTTCGACCACGGATTCAGGCGCACGAGCGTACGGCGTCTAATCACTTGTTCCCGACTACCACATACTCGCACACATCTCCTGCTCGCCGTCCAAAATGTCGAGCAGAGCAGGCGGCCTCTACGGCGGCATCCAGTTCTCATCATCCAAAGCCTTTGCATCCCCTCAAGGACCGGCAGCCCCTGCGGTAGCACCATCCAACGACAAACCCCCCGCAGCACTCGCCGCCACCACGTCCCCCGATCCCTCCTCGAGCTCTGCAGCTACACAGAACGCAAGTGCCACAGGCGCGACCGCGGAATCCAATGCGCCAACGAAGGCTACAGCCGGTATTCCTCCATCATAGCATAGGCGTGTTTGAGCGTGTTATTCACGAGATCATCCGTCCATGCCTCCCTCCTTCCAACCTTGGCCTCCTTGATTCCCGTCGCCATGCTCTGCAGGATGGTCCGCCGCACTGGCATTCGCACCGACACGCCGGCAGGCCCCCAAGGCGAAGGCGGCCGTACCGCGTCTCCCCGTCGGGGCCTCCGTCACAGTGGCGAACGCAGCCGCGGTGACCCCCGCAGGGGCGGCGACTATCTCGAGCACAGCGGTCGTCTTTGCGCCCCCTGCGCTCGTCGAACCGACTGCGAGCAAGCCCGAGGAAGCTCCTGCGTCCGCGTCGACCCAGCCTCAGGGCCAGGGATGGGGACGGAAGGTCAAACCTCCCTCGATGGTGCTTGACGACGACGTCAATGGCTTCAAGTCTCGTAAGGGTGGTGGAAAGCGGGAGGGAGGAGGAGGAGGAGGCGGGAAGAAGAAGGGCAAGAAGGTACTATCTCTACATCCATATCATGCGCTACAGCCCTGACGTTGGGACCTCCCGCCATGCAGTACAAAAATCAGCAAGCGCTCGCTGTCTGGGATCCCAACGAGATGTACGACCCGATGCGGCCGAATGACTACAATGAATTCAAGGTCTGGCAGCGCAAGGAACGCGAGGAGCGCAGGGAGCGCATGCTTGAAGAGCGGCGACGCGGTGAGGACCGCAAACGCTACCGGCGCAGCAGCAGCTACTCCGACAGCTACCACAGCGCTTCCGAGGACGAACGCCCCCGCAAGGCTGGTGAGTATTCCATGTCCCCGGGAGCATTGCATGTCCTCAAGTGCGCTTGCAGGTCGATTCGGAGAACGTGATGATCCCGATGACTATGAACGCCCTCGTGGCATCGGCAGCGGGGTACCAGCCAACATCCCTCCCCCCGCACCTATCAAAGTCGACATGTCTGGAGACGAAGCGTACCAACGCCGTCTTGCTATGTCCCAAGGCTTCCGACCGGCCGAGCCAGCGGCGCCCAGCTTCACAAGCGCGCCATCAAGCTCGTCCATCGCCCCCTCTGTCTCCGCTACATCCGTCGACAAACTCCCCGACTCATCTTCGTTTGCCACTCTTCCCCCATCCTCCTCGTTCACTCCATCGGAAGGAGGTAACGAAATCCCCGGCTTCGGACGCTCCTCGTCCGCATTCACGGCATCCGTCTCGCCCCCTCCGGCAGCACCTCCAGCTGCGCCGGCTCCACCCCCAACGCAAACTGGCGAAGATGCGTACCTGCGACGCCTTGCCATGTCACAGCAGGGCGTCGCACCCCGCCCACCGAGCCCAGTCCCCTTTGTCAGCCCATCACCCTCGGCGTTCACGCCTTCCGTACCTCCTCCGATGGTACCGCCCCCTCCGGCGAGCGCCCCTGCAGCAGGCTTGTCAGAAGAGAAGGTGCGGAACAGCAAGCAAGCCGCTGCGGCGATCGCCGCGCGCTTGAGTGCGCTCGCGCCCAAGGGCGGTCCTAGTGCGAGTGCATCCCCACCCCCGTCTGCGAGCGCACCTCCGGAAGCGGCCGCCGAAGCAGTGAAGAAGTAAGCAGCGCACAGCCTTGCAGCATCCTCCATATACTGACCAACGCCCCCCTACGCCGCTCAGACCGGACCCGCACGGCTTCGCAGCACGCCTGATGGCCAAGTGGGGCCACAAGGAGGGCCAAGGGCTCGGCGTCGACGGTTCCGGGATCGTGCACGCGCTCACGGTCGAGCAGGTCGCCGCGCAGGGCAAGCAGAAGGGCAAAGGCAAGGGCAAGGGCGCCGGGCCCTCCTTCGGCCCCGGGCCCACCGGCGGCGCGGCCGCGGCGAAGATGGGCAAGATCGTGAACCTGAACGAGGACGCGAAGGCGCGCGAGGACCGGGAGCGGTTCGGCGAGCCGAGCCGCGTCGTCGTCCTCACCAACATGGTCGGCCTCGAGGACGTCGAGGACGAGGAGCTCCGGGAGGAGATCGGTGCGTGCCCCCTTGCTCGCCGTGTCTCCAGAGCGAAGGTTGAGCTGATCGTACGATTCGTGGGGTTGTGCAGGCGACGAGTGCTCGAAGAACGGCACCGTCGAGCGTGTCGTCGTCCACCCGGTGTACCCGCCCCCGGAGAACCCGGAGGAGATGGTGCGCATCTTCGTGCTCTTCGCGGGCCCCGTCGGTGCATGGAAGACCGTGCGGGAGCTCGACGGGCGGTACTTTGGCGGGAGGAGCGTCCGCGCGCGTTACTTCCCCGAGGCGCGGTTCAGCGCGGCCGATCTCGACGGGCCGTTGTAATGGTAGCGGTCGGCTTTGTGTGCTCCATGATGTTATGCTGTTGTGTTTGTCGATGCTGTAGTCTCGGTGGTTTGAAACTTCGTACACATCTCAATGCGAGTTTGAATTGTACCAGGCAACCCAACCCTTGGATGAACTCCCGCATTCGCGCAGTGAAAGTCTGTTGCTTTTGATAGCTGATTATGATTCCAGAGGAAAGCTTTACAACATGTAAAAAGTGTCTGATACTGCTATCGAAGACAACCACGGATAGTCGACCGCGGGACACGATGCCCACACCCAACAACCATCCTGCGCAGCGGTGCGGTGCGAGGCGTTTAGTACACACGCTTGAAGGGCGGTACGGACTTGCACTCGTTCTCGTCGAGCGTGTTGTGGATCACGTTGCGGTACTTGATGTCGACCTCGGGCGACTCGACGTCGTGCTGCCACGTGAGCGTGTGCTTCATCCAGTTCTCGTCGTCACGCTGTATTGAGGCGCAAGTCAGCAGCAGCTCGTGGGCGTGTCAAGTGGAGAGACGTACCTCAGGGTAGTCCTCACGCGCGTGCGCGCCACGGGACTCCTTGCGAGCAGCGGCAGCGGTGATCGTCTGGACGGCGCACTGGAGGAGGTTGCGGAGCTCAAGGGTCTCAATGAGGTCGCTATGAGAACTTATGTTAGCAGCTTGTACGGCAAGCGCGTAATGTGTCGGATACTGACGAGTTCCAGATCATGCTCCTGTCCTTGATGCCGACCTTCTCGAAGGTCTTGTAGATGGAGCGGATCTTCTGGACACCCTCGTCCAGGGACTGCTGGGTACTATAGAGCGGGATTGTTAGCATATATGCGACAGCCGCAATGATTACTCGAGAAGGTACGTACCGGAAGACAGCAGCGTCAGCCTGCATGGCCTTCTGCATGTCCATCCGGATCTTGGCAGTAGGGAGGGGACCATCCGACTTGCGGATCTTGTCGAGGAACTCGATGCTGTGGAGGCCCGCGTCCTGGGGAAGCTCCTTGTGGGGCTTGCCGGGCGTGAGCGTCTCCTTGATGTGGTGCGCGCACGCACGACCGAAGACGACAATGTCGAGCAACGAGTTCGCGCCAAGACGGTTTGCGCCGTGGACGGACACGCAGGCAGCCTCACCCGCAGCGTAGAGGCCGGGGACGACCTTGTCCTTGCCGTCCTTGTCCTGGGTGATGACCTCACCGGTGTACCGGGTAGGAATACCACCCACTGCAACATCTTATAAGTAACGTCACAGAAAGCGAGACGTAGGCGCACTCACTGTTGTAGTGGACGGTGGGCAGGACGGGGATGGGCTCCTTGGTGACATCGACACCAGCGAAGATCGCCGCAGTCTCTGAGATACCAGGGAGACGCTCATGGAGGATCTCAGCGGGCAAGTGGCTGAGCTGGAGGAAGATGTGGTCCTTCTCAGGTCCGACACCACGGCCCTCACGGATCTCGATCGTCATCGAACGAGACACGACGTCGCGGGAGGCAAGATCCTTCGCCGTCGGCGCGTAACGCTCCATGAACCGCTCACCCTCCGAGTTAAGCAGGTAGCCTCCCTCACCACGCGAACCTATGACAGTGTCAATATATGCGCCTCTGACAGACAATAACAGACCAGACTGACCCTCGGTGATGAGACAGCCGGCACCGTAGATACCGGTGGGGTGGAACTGCACGAACTCAAGATCCTGCAGGGGGAGGCCGGCACGCGCAACCATCGCGTTACCGTCACCCGAGCAGGTGTGCGCGCTCGTGCAGCTGAAGTATGCACGTCCGTAACCGCCAGTGGCGAGGACGGTCTTGTGCGCGCGGAAGCGGTGGAGGGTACCGTCCTCCATGTTCAACGCGATGACACCAACGCACTCGCCATCCTGCATGATGAGGTCGAGCGCGAAGTACTCAATGAAGAAGTTGGTGTTGTGCCGGAGGGATTGGCCGTAGAGCGTGTGGAGAAGGGCATGACCGGTACGGTCGGCTGCGGCCGCGCACCGGTAGGCCTGGCCACCCTTGCCAAACTTGAGCGACTGACCACCGAATGCACGCTGGTAGATCTTGCCCTCCTTCGTTCTTGAGAAGGGCACACCGAAGTGCTCAAGCTGTGAACGAGTGAGACGCGGATGGTTGGTATGCATGTCTTGATCTTACCTCAATAACGGTGCGAGGGGCCTCACGACACATGTAATGGATGGCGTCCTGGTCACCAAGCCAGTCGGAACCCTTGACAGTGTCGTACATGTGCCACCGCCAGTCATCCTCAGTCATGTTCTGGGCTCTACGTCAGTGTTTTCGCAGGAGGGTTGAGTGACAGTGGGAGCTTACACCGAGCGCGGCGTTGATACCACCCTGCCATGCATATGAGCATCTACGAACTCCAGGAGATGCGTTCCACATACCTGGGCAGCGACAGTGTGACTGCGAGTGGGGAAGAGCTTCGTGATGCAAGCAGTGTTGAATCCAGCTTCCGCCAGACCGAACGCGGCACGCAGACCGGCGCCGCCCGCTCCCCTATACGCAAATGCGGGGATGAGCCTCCAACAAGCCCAGGGAAGCAGCGGGGCGCGACTTACACGACGATCGCATCGTACTCGTGCTCAATGAGCGGGTACTTGCCCCAGCCCTGCGATGCGCGACGACCTGGGTCAAACGCCGCACGGGGGAGGAATGCGGGGCAGACGCACCTGGACCTCCTGGGCCTTGACGGGGTTGGTCGCGACGACCCTGCGTGCGGGGGCCGAGGAGTGGAAGGAGCGCTGGGTTGCGCGGAGGGCCCTGGGGAGGGATTTTCTGAGCATGGCGTGGCTGTCGCGGACGACGGTGAGGAGGAGGAGGAGGGAGAGGGAGAGTCTGGCGAAGAGGCCGAGTCCGACGACGGCGTCACGACCAACTGCTCGACCTCGGCACTCGCCCACCGAAATCCCGTCCCCGGCCGAAACCAATCAGCGGTCCGTGATTTCCCTCCCCCTCCCGGCGTCTACCGCAAGGCCTCGATCGGCGCACATGATATTCCCGCACGACTCAAAGGCCCAATCATTCTGAGGCGGCGAGGCTACCTGTATTCTCGAGTGTCTACGCTACAGGCAATATATATGACGAGGGACGTGTACAGCATCGAACAACTTCTACGGTATCGCACCCAGAGGGTCGTATGGAGGAGGTTTCGGCTTCGGCTTCGTATTCTCCGACGGCGGGGGCGCGGTTGGAGGCGGCGGTCTGAATGACGGAGGCAGCGGCCCTGCGCGTGGAAGCACCGTCGACGTGCGAGGCGGGACCCGGGGAAGCGTCGCGATAGGCGGCGCACCGCTCGAGAACGCTGACCTCGTGTAGTTCCACGGCGCACTCATTGTCGGAGACTGTAGTGTCGGCGATTGCAGCGAATTCGCGGTGGGTATGGTGCTTGGTGGAGGAGCGGACGCAACAGAGGACAACTTCGGTGGGTGTCGTACAGTCGACGCTGCAGGCGGGAGAGAGACGGTCGGCATAGGAGGCGAATTCGACGCGGCCCCATGGGGAGCGAAGTACCCCGATTCCTGTGAGCGACGAGCAGCGATGGCTTGCGGACGAGCCTCGATGGGTGTCGCGGCAGCAGGCAGTGGGGGATGAGGCGTCGAATGTCGCCTGCTGAGCGCCTCGGCTGCTTCCCTCTCCTGCCTCTCCTTCTCCCGCCGCCTCTTCAGCTCTTCTTCTCCAACCAAACGCTCGTCCTCCACCTCCGTCACCGCGCCTTTCAGAACGTCCCGCACGTACGACAGACATTCAAGCGCCTCCCGCTTCCTCTTCTCAACCGTCTTCTTCGCGGCCTCGTCCGCTTCGCTCTCGTCCAGTAACAGAGTGTCGACGACCCAGCCGACGGTGTCCCCGAGCTTCCTCTGCAACGCCTGCAGCTGCGCAATCTCCCGCTCCATCTCGAACCGACTTCGCGGCTCCCAAGGCGGTCTCTCCGTGGTAGGTCGCTCGGGTGAGAGCGGGTACGCAGCATTCGCAGGCTGCGGTGTAAGCGGCAGGCGGCCTAGAGCGGTCGCCAGGTCAGGGAGGTTCCGCTGCAAGTCCCGTTAGTTTGCGCGAAGCCCTTCTCGTACGGAAGCGCTCACCTTCAGTTCAGAAACCGCGTTCATCACCGTCTTGTTGATGCCCAAACTCTCCCCTCTCTCCAGGATGCCTCGTGCCAGAGACTCAGGCAGACCCATAGGACTGGACTGTTGTCGGTTATGTATAGCTCTGCTACCGCTGCCTCCAGGTTCAGCACGATTGGACGGGTCTCCCGTGAACGACTGTCGGCCTTCTCCCAGCCTCGGGCGGCGGCGCACAGGGGGCGAAATTGGTGGGGGGACCTCGGTGGGGATCCCGAGCAGGTTCTTATTCTCGTGGATGACGGACACGCCTATCGTGGGTGTCGGCGACATCTGCAACGTCAGAGCCTGGCGGAGGAGGAGCGTTGCGTGGTGGACGGGGGTCTCCTCGCGGCTGCCGCCCGCAGCAGCAGCGTTCCCAGGGTAGCGGAGGAGGTATGTCAGTTGAGTGCTGTAGTCGGCAGGTATCACTAGGACGACGCGTATGAATGACGTGCGATAGACATGAGCAGAACCGTAGGTACTCACGTTTGTTGCGGATGCGGATGAGCATCGCAACACAGATCCACAGCGCGAGATCGAATGAAGGATCCACTGCGAACAGTCCGTCCCACACGACCATCGCATCTTGCATGTTGAACTCTCGTGTGAATAGTAGACGCAACCAGCGTCTGCCAGATCTGTCAACCACGGTTGCACAAGAGTATATTGTGGCGGACCTACATTCCGTAAATCTGGGGTTCAATGCCCGCACTCTGCATAGCCTTCCACAGTTCAGGGTCGACACCCTTGAGGAACACGGATTGCACGCGGTTGCAAGCCTCGACGATCGGAGCAATATATGGCTTGACTCGCGCGTCCCCCGCGGCGACGTTCAGCTGGACATGCGACGGCAGAGGCGACGGATCCGGTTGTGTCTTGCCCTCCTGCCACTCGTACCACCGCCCAGCACCCTTCATCACTGCGCTAAAGAGTAGCCACGAGTCCGCGGCTACCCACTGGTGCGCGCAAAACTCCTTGAGCGCGGGGTCGAGGGTATCTTTGGCGCCTGCTGGGATTGAGTCGTAGTCCACGGCGTAGTACAAGGGCGCGAGAAGCTCGTGCATCCCTTGTCGGTAGCCTATATCGGGATGCATGGTCGAGTAGAGGAAGAGGATGTTGGTCAGTTCTGCCTGCACTTCCGCGTCTCGGAAGTACGCGATGTCAGGAAAGCTAAGGAGGGAGGTCAACCAGCGATCAAAAACAAGCCTCGAGGGAGGCACATACGTGCGTTCTACATCTTGCAATATGGTCTTGCGTAGTTCCATGGCTGTGAACCATTCCCTCCAGGGATTCTGAGGAGGCGCTATGAATACCGCAGACATCACATACACGCAGTGGCGGTATACCGACCTCATCATGTAGACTGAGCGGGTTGTTCTTCTCGAGATTCGCGGACGATCCTTCAGTCCTCGGAGGTGATGTACCTTGCCCAGGAACCGTGAAGCCCTCCTCGTATCCGCCATCGGGCGCGCGCATGCGCTCCATGAGCAGGGTCTTGTACGCTTCACGCGCCGCCTGCACAGGTTTCAGAGGCGGCGCGGCCTCCACATCCGCTACCGTCTGCAGCGGCTCATTGGGAACTAGGAAAAGCTTATCGCACACCGTTCAGCACAGATTCACTGGGCCCGCGAAGGGAGGCAAGAGCGACAGACACCTTCCAGGCCATACTCCGCCCCGCAACGCCCGCCGCGCCATCTCCGCTCCCGCCGCCGTGCTGCTGCTGCTGCTGCTGCTGCTGGGGGAAGAGCCGACCAGCGAGCGCGGCATCCTTTATCTTAGTCACCGACTGGTGCGCGTTGAATAAATAGTCATAAGCGTCCCTGGAGGCGAAGGGTCATGGGTTACAGCGCTGAATCTGTGCACCGAAAGGAAGAGCCTCAAGCGGAGGAACAGACTTGATTTCCGCAACGTCCGGTCTCGCCCGTACTTCAGCCATAGCAAGGATCTAGGTGTATGGGTATGTGGATATCCAGTGGTTCAGATCATGCAGTCGGCACAGTCAAAGAATGAAAGAGAGATGCGAGGTGGTGGATATGGTCCGAAGGCTGAAGCAGTACCGTACGGCGGCGTACAGCCCGGGCGCTAGTTTCTTGCCATGACGCTACCGAACGCCCATGTTCAGGCACTCCTGAACTTGCTCCGCACTACTTCGTACCACTTCGCTACTACCCCGGTCTAGTGTTTGGCTTATACAAAGTCAACAATTCATTGAAACGACCATTAACAATTTAGAAGTAGGCCACAGGATAGAGAATGTCGGCCAATGCTGCCCTGCATAACTCAATACTGCATACTGGCACTTTGTCACGCCGATAAGTCATGCAACACCAATGGACTACGTTTCGCGCGATACAGTTACGCATTCCAAAGCTTGGCAGATATTTGTACTCGGGACTGGATCTCGCACAACGCTCGGGAGCTATCTATCAACTGAATTGCGACTATCTAAGTATCCTAAGTGACTCTACAGTACGAAACAAGAACGATCCAAAAAGCGACAAGTAAACTAGAAAGGCAAACTACAGCACATACAACCTTCCGCCCATTGAAGGGAGGTGCGCGGGGTACAACCTGGCCTCTGGTACGTCATAGATGACTATGTCCGCCCTGCCTTTCCGGTCTTGGGAGGTCCAGGAGTGCGCGCCGCCAGTTGCCCCGGCGGCGGCCAAAACTCCCCCCGAGCCCCGGGATCGGCCGGGGCCCACCAACGCCCGAAGGTCGTCTATCTACATATACAACAAGCAATACCAAACCAAAACTACCGTGACGCGAAGAAGAAAGAAGAAGAAAAAGAAGAGAGCTAGAAAAGGTCAGCACGAGCATAGGAGAGAAATACACCTACCTTGCAATCAAAACTGCGCGCAACCACGCCCGCCCGTCAGCAATGTTGACGTGCATACGATGAGGCCTGAGACACGTACTGGTGTGGGACTAAGCCCAGCAATGCGACGGCTCGCATGGGGGCCCTAGGGCCCGTGCAGTTGAGCGCGCCGCGAAGACCACTCCGTCCACCCGGTGCAGAAAATGGTAGGCACCAGGTGACCCGCGGGCCTGGGTGACGACCGGGGGCGGCGTTACCTGGAGGGATAGCGGCCGACGGTCAGGGACCGTACGAGATGACACCACCAGGAGGCGAAGCGGCGTGGCGGCGTAGACGTACAGTTTTCACGCGCTGCTGCGCCAACCATAGACAGGTCGTCGGTGATTCCGGGCGCGGCGGCTGCAAACAGAGGTAGGGGTGTGAGTGAGCGGCTCCGCCACCAGGAAATACCGAGCGACGGCGACGTACCATAAGGCTCGCCAACCCTAGCGGTCAGCGTGGGCCTGTCATCACATAGCGCTCTTCGCGACTATGCTCGAGGCCCGTATGCAGTTCCCGATTCCCAACCGGGTACGGGACTGCTTACCCCTCTTTGGGGTGTCGGGCGACCGTGGCCAGTTTGGGGTGCCACGGTTGGCTATTGCGGACGCCATAGTGGGCGTGGCGTTCGCGGTCGGAGATGCCGCCGTCGAGGAGTGGCGGGCATCGAGCGAGGTGCGGTCGGGTATCGAGTTGTGCGGGGATGAGGAAATCGGCGTGTAGGCGTGTCGGAAAGATGGCGTGTCGGAGGTGGCGTAACCGATGTCGATGTGCGGAGGTCCACTACCAGCTACGGTGTGCAGCATGGATAGCGGTGAAGAGGGTGCCATCAAGACGAAGGCACATGAAGCTCGAGCCCGGGGCTGGACTCGAGAGCGCATGAGGTGGAGGTCTGTGGAAGAGTGAGGAGGGAGAGGAGGGAGGGTTCTTATACCCCCAGACGGTCAGCCTCCGGCACTGACCGAGACCGAGACGGGCGGCGGGCAGCTGACCGGATACCTGTCCTGACAGAAAGCCTCCGCCAGAGATCGTGATGTCGGCGGTCAGCCATGATCGTGTACTCGGCTGACCTTGAAATTGAGCCCATCGATGGCCGCCGCCGTCAGCACGGCGCAGAGAACGGAGAGTTCTGGAGCGGACGAAGAGGACTGGGGCGCACATGGCAGAGCGCTGCCGTAAGTGAACCTCCCGCGATGAGCAAAAGATAATCAGAGAAGCTCAGATTGTCGTGGAGATTCGACGGGGCGTCAGAGGCTGTGGGGTCACCCGTCGTTCTGTAATCTGCACTCCGCCGCATGATCTTATGGAAAGCGTGCCTCGAGGCGTTTCCATCGGACATTCCTAGAGGGCCCTGCTGTACTTCGATGTACGCCACGGCAATAGTATTGACCGCATACAGGAGGGTAAGATGACGGCACCCCCTACGCAGACCGCGACGGCACAGACAGACGAACGGAGAGCCAGAAAGATGCAGTCGGACGCGACGCCACAAAGCGGCTGACCGCGCCGGTCAGTTATTTGGGCCTATTTGGGCGTTGTGTAGGCTCCGCGCTCCGGCGGTCCGCCCGACATTATCGGCAACCATGAAATTCCAGCCAATTTCCTGTAATTATGGGGACCTGCCCCTGTTCTCGAACACCTCTCTGATCGAACACCAAATGCACCCCACTTCTCGCCTCTCCCGAGATGCTTCTTTAGCGTGGGATTTGGGTTGAGCACCAGATGATCATGCCGTTACGGCGCCAGGCTGCTCGTGCCGCCCCCAGTACGACGCCACCCTCAATGCGCTCAACCCACCCTCAATGCGCTCAACCGGCGCATGGCATCGGGGTGGCAACGACGTTCGTATCATCGTTGAACGAAAAGTCGTCTGCTCAGCTTGTTGGTGGCTTCAACGCCACGTTGACGTTCAATCACGCAGTCGGACACAGCGCCACACAGCACTCAAGTCGGCCGTCTCGCTAGGAGCGTGCAAGACATGGAGGGAAGTCAGAGACATGAGTAAAACTACCAGAGTAAAGGAGACGCTCACCATTATCACTCACCCCGTGGGGGATGCCCTCCAACCAAGTTATCGCAACATATCCTAACGGGAGTTGTTCACACCACCCACCCCGCCGAGTCTCGCACCGGGGCTGTCGTTCTCGAAGGGCCGTACTCGCAGGGCCAATCGGATAGAATCATTCCGATGTTCTCCATGGTGTGCCCCGTGGGTCGTGTGGTCGAGGCGGCTGGTGTGCAACCGAGTCGCGCCGGTACGCCACCGTCTCCTGCATTCGCCTCCGGAGGGCTTCGTATCCAGCTACTAGACTCGCAAAATCCGCCATATTTCGTCGAGCGTAGTAGCCCCAGACTCGTTCCGTACCTCTGAACGCACTTGCACGGCCGAACAACGTACTGACCGTCCCCTCACATGCAGGTAGAGAGAACTTGAGCCGACGCGCCCTGCGGTGGCGCACCATTACCAATTTTCGTTCAAGCCCTTCCTTCTTCCCATAACAGTGTCGCGCAGACGCATGCAGGAGACTGATGCGGCCTGTTGATGTGGCTGGAGGACGGAGGAATAGGCGATAGAGATGGTGGTTCGGGTGCAAGTCGCGAACGCGGGCGCTTGTCAGCCGCACGCAGTTACTCGACGCCAGTCAGTAGACGCCCATTTGGCGGCAAACCACGCAGCATGCCCGAATGAGGTCGCAAGCGTCGAGCGGTCCAGGCGAAGATCCCCAAAAAAGCCTATTAATTCTGGAGTGGAGAGCCGGGCTGCCACCCAGAGGTGAGTACACGGATAGATACATATGCAAAGCGTGACGATGATAGAGATAGATAGCGCAGTGTCCGTACGACCGAAGAACCGATATGAAGAGGGCACCGAGGAGTCGTCAGACTATGTCGACGTCTCGGTCCTCTACGGAAGTGGAGCCGGAGGCTTTCTTCCACAAGACAAAGTCGTCGAGCATCGTCGGCCACGCCTGGACAAAAGTGGCGGGTGAGATTCGAAGAACCAGAATAAACTAATTTGAAGACATACGCCGTCGGCTTCGTAGTTGGACAAGTCGGGGTGTACAGTCCGGCAGAACTCGAGCGTCTGGATATTCGAATGTCAGTCTAGACGCCCGTACATTGAATGAGGCGAGAAGATTGTGGTCGCGGTGCAGTAAGCGGAGCAACGTGCTTATGCCTGCCAACCGAGTACTGCGTACGGGGTTGGACGCACCATAGTCCACAAGTCCTTGTTCACGCCTTTAAACGTCCCCTTCTCCTTCGGCCGAGAGTCAATATCCGGCACGAAACATAAGCCAAGAGACAAACCGCGATAAACTTGAGTATATCGTTCATGAGGGGATACCGTGGGGCCACCAGGACCGACCAGAAGGCACTTGCCGTCTGCGATTTCAGACATTGTGAGGCCAGACCACACAAGAACATCCAACGGAAAGAAGCGCTCACATCCATATCGATATTCCGGCCCGTGCTAGTAGCGCCGGCGGACATGAGCAAACGGATGTCAAGGAATCACGCGCCTCACTCACGGAGGCTTCGCAAGGTTGAAGCAGAACGTGTACAGCTCCGAGAACGCCTTCTCCTTGTCGGCGGCGTACTGGTAGTACTTGCGCCGGTCGTACGGCTCCGCGTTCGCGGAGGGCCCGGGCGCCTTCTTCTTCGCAGGTACGCCAGCACCGGTGGGCGGCTGTATGGGTGGTTTGTCAAGCAGGAGCAGGTCCTCCAGGTCCCGGACGGCGAGGGCCAGCGTCTGTGGACTTGAAACACTGCCGACGCGCCCACACACGTCCACATTAGGCGGGACCGGTGGTATGCGCAAGACGGTGGACGGGTACGTACCGGAGCTCGCCCGTGCCCTTCATCCATTCCTCCTCCGTGAACTTCGCCATCTCCGACCCATGCAGCTGCCACGCGAGGATGAGGGGCTGCGCGCCTTCCAGGGAGATGTCCAAGTCCGAGCATAGCTTCTCGAATCCTTCCGGTCCTATCTCCCCTGGGGTATCCGGATCCGCATACGTCTTGAAGAACTGCTTCGCACGCGCCTCGCTGTAGGGTTCTGGTGCCATGCTCGTGGACGCCGCTCCAGATTTGGTAGAGCCGCCTGCGGCACCGTTGCTGTGAGCGTCATGATGGGAGTTCCGCAAGCAGCAGAGGAGGGAGAATATGCTCATTAAGGGGTGTGCGGGGAGAGAGAGCGCGACGAGCCCACCTTCGGGACGTGCCTGCGATCTGGAAGCTGAGTCAGCGGGCGTACGGCCATATATGGCGCGCGTCATACCTCATTTGGTCTAGCGTGGACAGGCACAAGGTTAGGGTTCCTGTGTACGAGAGCGAACTCGTGCAAACTTAGAGCGAGGACGTACGGTTCTTGCTGGTCTGCCAGGGTCTTGTTCTTGCTGGCCTTGGAGGATGCGGCCTTGGATGTTGCCCGCTTGGCTTTCTTCGTTGCAGGCTCGGGCTGCCACGCCATTCGGTTTCCCTGGCGTGGTCTATTGGTTGGATGCACGCACCTCTGCGCTATTTCCGTCGTCCCTAGATGACACGGATACTCCAGGTGAAGCTGCTCCCGAGTCATTCGAGGAGGAGGCTTTTAGACGGGATGAAGCGCGAGTGGCTTTCGCGGTAGTGTCTTCAGCGCGTTTTCTCTGCGACCAATAAATATGAGCGTGCCCGCGTTCTGACGACCCGAGTGCTGAGTACCTTGGGGGCCATGTTAAGTGGTCAACAGAGAGTAGATGATGGAAGGTAAGATATAGACGGTGGTGGGATGTGGCCAACCAGGCTTGGAATTGTGCCTTCACGTTGTGGCCAGTGGCACAGACGGTGCGGCAACTTCCGCTGATCACTGTGGGCGCTTCCAAACCTTCTTCCGCCGGCGTCTGACTCGGTGCCGATCGCTTACACTTAGCACCTCCGAGCACCTCCCCATCCTTTTCAGTCACGCTGCTCATCCACGACCATGTCTTCCGAGATATTCAACCCGAATCCGACCATCTTTGCCCCCTCGAAGACGAAAAAGTCTGCGCACGCGTATGCGAAACCCCATTCCCTCTGGCTAGACGACGGCGAGCACACGGAGGACGAGGACTTCGATCAGTCAGACGAGCCGGAGGGCATTGACCAGGAGGAAATCTTCGGTGCGCATACATACCTTCTGGCCGTCTATCATACATGCTAACAATGCGAACCCCGCTAGAACTCATCCGGTCAATATCCGACCCCGAGCACCGAAGCATGACCCTCGAGCAGCTCGCGGTCGTCTCCGCGCCCCAGATCACGTTCGACCCCAAGTATCCGGATAGGATTACTGTCGAGTTCACGCCCACAGTACCACATTGCGGCATGAGCACCTTCATTGGTACGTACCTATATGTCCTCTGTCATTCATCCACCTCACCGAACGCCTCTCCCAGGTCTCTCCATCCGCGTCCGCTTGCTTCGCAGTCTGCCCCAACGCTTCAAGGTCGACATCAAAGTGAAGCCAGGATCGCACCAGAGCGAACATGCACGTACGTCCCTCTCGCCCAATCAACATATACACACATGCTGACATCATATACGGAAAGTGAATAAGCAGCTCAACGACAAGGAGCGGGTAGCGGCCGCGCTAGAGAACCCCGCCCTTCTCGAAGTGCTCGAGCAATGCCTCTCGACCGCAGGGCATACGGAACACGAGTAACCGGGAAGAGGGCGTCTTCGTTTTGTGGTTGGTAGGATATCGGGAAGCCGTTTGTAGCTCATAGTTTTGCATGTACTCTCACGCACTGTAACTCTAGTCGTCTGTGATGACGGTGGATGGCAGAACACACCGCTCGTGCGACTCGATGTAGGAAGCCGCATCAACGCCGGGCATGCTCAATATCGGTTGGGGGAACACTCCATCCGACCGCCCATACATGGTTACTTATCTTCTGGTCCGTGTACTTTCCACTAAACTCTGTACAAGGCCTATGGGTGCTATTACCTAACATCTCTCAGGAACATCGCAGAGCAGCAGCAGAACATTAGAAACGCATCAGACCAAGACTACTATTCGCAACATGCGAACAATCCTACAATTGCTTACTCCGGCGGTACTCGAAAACAACACACAATATCACATGTACCCAAGCTATTGCGGTCAGTCATAATGCACCGGGTACGCTCAGCAGCCAACAAGAGGCGCAGCTGCGCGGTGGTACCGCGCTACCTTACGCAGCGAACCATCAACCGAGGACGCCTACAATGACATTGCTAAGAGACGTTGTGGAGACGGCCATCATCCCAACGAGTACCGAGCTCACTTGCCTCGTCAAGCATCGCGTTTGCCTAACATGGGTCGTGCGGGAGTATTGATGGTAGTCACCCACCGACCCAGTCCAGCCACAACACTCCACCACAAGGTTCTCCGACCATCCCTCTGTCGTTCCCAGTAAGCACCGCACGCCGACCGGGCTCGGGATGGGTCATCGTACACGCCGGCTGTCCCCATCCAGCCTTGACTGAAACCCGCCTTCTCGCCAACTAACGCCCGTGCGGCGCTGTGGCATTGCCAGATGATCAAATTCACAGACACGAGCACATGTGAAGGGACACTGACGGGATCGAATATCATTGTGGGCGTGGGCGTGGGCGTGGGCACACGTACGGCGCGGGTATGTCCCAAGTACAAGGAGTCCTGGGCGGCGGATCAGCGCAGGGCGCCGCGCTGGCGGGGTGAATATCGACGTCCAGGTTGTTCCGGGGATGCGCCGGGTGGATGTGGCGAGGTGCATACAGCACCATGATACCGCGAGCGGCGACACGGACGGACAAACTCGTCCGGCGGCCACTCCTCCTGCCGCCTGCGCGCGGCGGCACAACGTTGTTGTCTCGGACACTCAGACACCCCAACTCGGTGACTCATCTCCGCCTCGGGCCAAGTGGTAGCCCACGCTCCATACCAGGCCCACGGCGGCCCATGCCAGGTTCCTTACTGTCCCTGCGGACACTGGCGAGGGCCCAGCGCTCAGCCCCCGCACGAGGATGTCGCGTTGCCACTCCAGGCGCGTCCCTCGCAGCTGGCAACGGAGCACGGACAGTCATGTGGCGTCGCAGATCGTGGGTGCGTACTGCTACGCGCGTGGCTCCGTGCAGGACATGGGCAGGCCCGTTGTTGGCTAGCGGCGGCGTGCCCGCGGAGTGTGCATTGTCGGCCTGCCAAGCGTGGGAGGCCTTTTGTTCTAAGCGCGGCGGAAGCGTTGTCCGTTACGGGAACGGAAGCGTCAATGCCTGCTACGCCGGCGGGCGCGCTGCTTCTGGCCTATTGTTCTGCTGCCATGTTCTGGTGCCCCCGAACGCCGTACCGTATGCGTGTTCTAGCGCCAGCCGCAGCGGTCAGTGGCCCTGGAAACCTTAGTACTTGCGGTCCTTAGGGTCCAGGGGGGCATGTGGATTGCATGGAATCTGGAGGTATCTGCATACGACGATATCCGATATCACTGATGTGCGTCTCCCAGGGTGGAATTGAGCAGAGCGCGACGGACAGACGATGGCCGACGACGAGCGTGTGGTGGGTCCCGGACGATCACGGCGGGGCTGATGCGCACGGCGGTGAACACATGCGACGGGGGACGGTCGTCTCTGAGGTACCGCCTTTTGTTTTCCAAACACGGACGGTGCGGGCGACGGCGGCACGCGGGCGTCGAACAGGGAACAGGGAACAGGGAACATAGAACGAGAACAGAGAACAGAGAACAGAGGGCAGGGTGCGATCCGGTGCCCCGGTTCGCGCGCAAGCGAGTACAACAGCTCCCTTATTTGGCACAAGGCGGCAAGTACAACGTCCGTCGCGTTCTTATATCCTCCCTCCGTCCCCATGGCCCTCCAGCCGCACAGCACTCCGAGTCCCCCAAGCCCTCCCCCGCCAGGCCCTCCACATCGCCTGGCCCGATTTCCATAACAGCTAGATCTGCCAGTTTGGCGATTATCACCCCGCATCCATGACCGCGTCGATTTGCTCGCACGTGAGTGCCAATTGCTTCGTTGATGGGATACCCGGAGCTGACAGATAGATGCGCAGGGATCATACCCGATGAGCACAGAAAGCCTGCTTGAGCAGCCCTCGGGCTCACACCGTGTAAAATACATGGGCGCAGGGACGCACGCATCCCACGACTTCGAGCTCGAGACGGACGAGCGCCCGATCGACGTCTCCCTCGTCCTCCCGCACTATCGCGCCCACAACCAGCCGTACGACCACCGCCTGTCGATGTACGTCGGCACGGAATCAGGCAGCTCCGTCAAAGTGAAAGTTGTGAGTGCTCCGGCGCGGCGCCCACCGGACGACGAATGATATGATGAACTTGTGCTGACGCCGCCCATCGCCTCCGATCGCAGTGCCGGAAGTTCACGCCGACGCGGACGACGAACTTCAGACTCGAGGTGCACTCCGCCTCGGGCGCGGACGTCACCGTCTGGCTGCCCTCCGACTTCAAGGGCCACATCCATCGCTCCTCCGCGTGCAAGAAGGTCTCCTTCTCCGCCGGCTTCACGAACCGGATCATGCGCAACGTCTGCCTCACCCAGTCCCGGCGGCCGTCCGTCGTCTCCGTCGCCGACCACCCTTCGTCCGCCGCACTGGCACACCGCTTCTCGGAAGTCTACGTCTCCGACGGCCGCGCCCCAGCAGCGGCGGTGGGGAGCGAGAAGCGCGGCGCGTTCGCGCTGGGCGGCTTCGGCAGCTTCGACGCGGGGGCGCTCGTCGAGGACGAGGTCGTGGTCGACACCGCGGGCGCGGTCTCGTTCCGGATGTGGGACATCCACCGCGGCGAGCCCGAGGCGCGCTGCCGGGAGGCGTGCAAACGCGCGTTCGGCCTCGGCTGGTGCGCGAAGCGCAGCAACGAGGTCGCCATCGACTGGGACTTCCTCCTCGAGGACTAGGCCCTACCCGCCTGTCTTCCCTAGTTCCTTGGTTCCTTGGTCCCCGCCCACCCCGCTTCCATTGCCCGTCCTCTCCGCCGCCGCTTCCATTTAGTCCACCTTCTCATCTCTTTCGCAGGCGAGCCAGTCCCTGCATGTCGCCGCGCTCCACCTCCACCTCCACGCGGCCCTCACGCTCACGTCCCCATGTCGTCCTTCCGGTCCGTATCTCACGTCTCACGCATTGTAGCACCAGCACACTCCCGCACACGCACGCACGCAGCACATCCATCCCTAGAGACACTGTAGCACCAGCCCATCCCGCTCTCGCATCCCTCGCACATCTGTATCACACTACGTCCCACCACCGAGTACCCGCACCTCTCTCCCTCTCTCTCTCCCTCTCTCTCCGTTCACGGCTTCACGCCCACGGCACGCCCCCTTTCCTACGCCTAATTCTATTCGCATAATGCGCCTCCGCCGCCGGTAGAGCACCAGCGAGGCGCGTGCCTATTTCTGTTTCGTCTTTTCGTCCTTCGCCTATGTAGTCTCTACTCATATAGCCTTCGACTCCGCCGTGCGGTCACCACGCGAAGAACGTACCGTACTGTACATACATACACATGTCCATAGCCTAGCAGCTGTATATGCCGATCCACGATGCCATCGCCGTGACCCGATACCCTGTATGCAGCCCACAGCGAATATACACATAGATAGCCGTACCAAGCAATCGAGCGGATGTTGCGACGAGCGTGAAGCCGTTCCCTCCCGATCTTCACGTCCGAGGATAACCAGCCCAGTAGAAACACACATCTACTATATGCCAGAGGGGAGTATACAGAAGGGTATTGTAGAGTACGCTATGCAACAGGAAAGCACCAAAACCGTCCGTCCACGCCAACCCGTCACGGTCCACGCCGCCGCGGCGTCCTCACACGCTCGCCACGATCCTGGACGAATGGCCGCAGCCCGAGTCAGCATCCACAGCCATAGCGCACGGAAATGAAGGGGGTACGCACTCCTCGGCCTTGTTGAGCGCCTGGATCATGGAGACGACCTCCTTGCGGCGGTTGACGACGAATTCGGACTCCTTCAGGAGCTCGTCGAGCACGTCGGGCTTGTAGAGCTCCTGGAGAAGCTCCCGCTGGAGGTTCTCCTTCGAGTGGTTCACGAGCGTGAGCGTAATCGCCTTCGGGACCATGTCGATCATCTCCCGCTTCACGATGTTGAAGTACGAATGGATCAGGAGCTCTGCGGCCGCCGTCAGCATAGGCCATCCGCAGCGGGTATGGAGAGGGGATACGCACTGATGACTTCGGTCTCCATCAGCTCGCGGTCGTTGAGCGCGGCCTGGGGCTTGATCACGGGAGGGGGCTGCGGCATGCGATAAGCGTGAGTTAGGTCGCGCGAGGGCGAAACGAAAGTGGGCCACACGCACCGCGTCCATGACCGCCGCGCCCTTCTTCTTGGGTTGGTTCTTGGCGAAGAACGAGCCGAAGAAGCTCGGCTCCTCCTTGGCGTCCACGTCGAGGTCGCGGTTGTTGTTCAACTGCGCCGCTGTCACCTTGCCACCCTTGGTATCCTGGTGTTGAGGCTTGTTCGCGTTCAGGCGCTCGGTGACGATGGCCATGGCCTTGTGGCCGTTCAGGAAGTCAGGGTGCGTCGTGTTGACGTAGCACGCTTGCATCCTGGCAAAGAGTGGACGTGAGCATATACCTCGAAGCTTGGAGCTGTCATGCTGCTACGTACGCAACCAGGTCAGACACGAGCTTTGTCGTAGGGTTCATCGCGTTCTTGAAGAAATTGACGACAACGGAGTTGAAGCGCTCCCGCAATTGAGGGAAGCGCCTGAACGCTTGCTGAAACGGGGCTCAGCGGTGTAACCAAGCGTACGCCGGGTTGTAAGCCTACCATCTTTGTGAGAAGCTGTGAGAGTATGCGGATCAGCTCATCGTAGACAAGCTGGCAACACTTCAGTGAGGGCTCCTCAAGCCGGCGGATCTGTTGCTTGACGATGATTTCGAAAGCTTGAGTACCGACAAACAGCGATGGTGTCGAACCCTACAGGGCTATCAGCTCACTTGCTCCAACGAGTAAACGCTAACGGAGACTGACCGAGGAGTTGTAAAGGATCGTCCGAATGTCACCGTCCTTCACCTGGTCGAACGGGTCGATCGTCTTGATACCGTTGTTGAACAACTCGTGGAAGACGAAGCTGATACGTGCACCGCCAGACAGCTCGTTCAGCGACAGGTCGTTCGTGTTACCGTCGATAGTTGTCCTGAAATCCGAGCAGAACTCCGTGATCACAGATAAGACGATGTTGGCGGAGTTGTCCCCAAGGGCGCCGCCGAGTGTCTGTAGCTCTGCGTTGTACTTCTGCAGCTGCTGCGAGATACGGGCTTTTATCTCGGGTAGCGTATTCCGGATGTGCGCCATCAGGATCACGTTGAGTTTGCGAGCAAGGAAGGGCGTTCCACAGTACTGCGCCTTGTTGGCATATGAGGGGTGACTCTCGAAGAACTTGCGCTCATACTCGAGGGCGGCGCTGATGGGCTTGTTGGACTCGATATCCCGTTGGCCACGGTTGACCACGGGCACGTATCCGAGCCGAAGGGGGATGACGCGGCCTGCAAGGATGTCAACAACGTCGGTCCCCTGGTCCCTGTTGAACCGCTATAAGACACCAGTGCTTATATGCTGCAAGACACAACTCACATGAGGTCAACCTTGGTCAGGACACCAATGGTCCTCTGGCCCTCCGGATCCACCTCTCGTGCCAACTTCAGACCATCCGAGTTCGCCAAATCGGTGTTGGCCGCAGTGACCGCGAGAATGATACAGGCTGGTCGGGAAATGTACTTCAGCAGCATATCCTTGATTTGCTTCTCGATGTCGCGCGGCTGATCGCCCACAGGCACCTTGGTGAGACCGGGAAGGTCGACAAGAGTCAAAGTAAGGACATTGGGGGAGTAGATGCGAAGGTTGATAGGCAGGGGGGAGATACCCGCGTTCTTCCCTGTCTTCGCCTCGGTGTCGCGCACAATCTCTTCTCGGATTTTGTTGAAGTCGTAGAATTTCTGGCCGGGAAGGTGCAGGAACTCTCCCCACTCGTCGGGGTTGGCTTGGGAGTCACCGCCTGCCTTGAGATCCTCAGCGCCATTAGCTGAAAAGCGAGTTAGGAGAAGAACGCGAGGGTCAGGGCGAAGAGGACATACCCTTGCCGTTGGGCTGGGGGCCGGATGGCTTGCGGTTGATAAGTTGTAGGACCTGAGCAAAGGGAACGTCAGTCACGCTTCTACACCAATCAACGGCAGACGTACCAAGGGTCGCCGGGTTACGATACCCGTCCCTCGGGGCAAGAAGTCACGCCCAACTATGTTCTACGGGGTCTTGTGGTGAGATAGCGATTCCTCCGAAGGGTCAGTATATGCGCACCTCAAGCACACTACTCTTGCCACTACTTTGACTACCGAGCACGCAGATCTGCGGGAGGTCTATTTGCGAAGCAGACGATCCGACGGCGGTGAAGACGTCTTGCAGCTTGTTGACAACATTGACAATTTCCGTCCCGAGTCCTGAAGTAGCCATGATGGAGGGAGAAAGAAAGGGATGATGGAGGAGGAGATGAAAGCGCAGGCACACTTGAGCGGGTGGCCCGTGGGCCGTGGCTCGACACCGCCGCGTGTCGCGTCCACGGGCGCTTAGTCAGCGCAGCCTGACGTCTCGCTTCATGTCTCTACCCGTATGTGTGCCAACCGAGAGAGCTCAAGCTGCCCAAACCGCGAATGTCCGATATCTTTGGTTTCCGCGACTCCCGTATCCCGTGTAACTGGCCGTCATTTCTGTGGATGAGGCGACGGTGACAGAATACATATGGAGTGCCGCGTTGAAGCGCAAGCTGCGTGTACGGAATCAACACTATAGAGCACCTCGTTGTGTGAGTAAGAACTCGCTATATTCAGCCTCAGAGCAGTAAACATGCTAAGGCTGCGTTCTCGTGAAGTTAGCGGTCGCACTGACGATTCCAAAACCACATACTACAGACATCTCCCACCCTTTGAGTGACAGTCAGCGGCAGACACGCCTGCGTCTTAATACTGTCAGTTCAGCGCTCTGGTATACACTCCGAGTGAGTCACTTGTGCCGTGCTCGCATAAGGACATGGCCAATACGCCCCTCAAAGAAGTTGAACATCGGTACGGAGACGCTCGCTCTGCCCCCGATTAATTGATACACGGCTGACACGAACCATTCAGTGTCGCCTAGGCTTATCCCTGCCCAATACCTATTCGCCCCTTGAAGGCTTGAACTTCACTCGTCACTCCGCAGTACGAGCTTCCGGAGCAGTCTACAGTACGTCTGCCACGCTGCGGTAAGACACCATGCGTTTATGATCTGTCACTGCGGCCGCTACGACCTAGCTATACGAGCATGCTATTTAACATCCTCACGTCCCCCAATTCATACGCCATGCGATATGGTGTACATTACCGTCCTCTTGGCCGGAATCGACGATCAATGGCTGCAAAGGCAACACAACGAGGCTGACGGAGATTTGGCAAAGCCACGCACAAGAGACGCAAAGCTCTAGCTTATTACCGCAGCACACACGGTCATTAAACCTCGTGCACGAGGAAACGCTCGATATCTCCCGTCATAAACTTCCCACATGGGACTCTGGCGTCGACAACGCCCCTTCTGCACAACAGCCATGTCTTCGTGCCCAGTACCAGCGGCGCTGACCCCGTCAGAGGAGGCCTTGAAAGAACTCCTCCTCCCTCACGACATCAGGAATATCTACCTCTATGCCTTCTCCCGCCGGACACTCCGCCGAGATGGCTCGACGACGATAGGCCATCCCTTGCCGGTTGCTGCTGTTTCTCAAATTCTCACAAACACAGACTATTTCGCTAAGCGTACGTTACTCCTTCAGCCGACTTGCGCCCCACTGAATCTCCTTTACAGTACTCACATCAGGTTTCGCTGAGAGCAACGAAACACATCCCATTTACGCCGAGTCGTCCAACGCCATACGGCAGCACGCCTCAGAGTCGGAGTACGACTACGATTCCGACAGCGACCTTGACGAAGGAGAGGACGCGCCAGATGTACAAGGTGAAGAAGACGCAGGGCCCTCCCTCCGGCGCAAGGAGAAGGGAAGGGCGCGAGATGGCGCAGAAGATACCGCAGGGACCCGGCGCGGTGGGCATATCGTCAATCGAGTCTCCTCCATTCGCCACATCCAGCTTCCCAACATCGCCTACCGGACGTACGTCATGTTCACCTGTACTGTGAATAACCCTCAGGTCTTAACAGTCTCACAGCCTCCGTGCTTGCATATTCTACCTCTACACAGGCAAAGTGAATTTCCTCCCCTTGCATTCTGCGTGCACCGACCGCAACCCGGATCGAGAGGGCGCCCCGGCTTGCTCCCCGAAGTCAATGTATCGCTTGGCTGAATGCGTGCGTATATGACGCCGCTGAGGTCGGCTACTCTCCGCAGCTCATGAGCATGGGTGACTATCACAGTATGGTATCCCTGCGCTGCAGGATCTAGCTTACAAGGCCATATCCAAGAATCTATTCGTCTCCAACATCGTTCAAGAGACGTTCTCAACCTTCTATTGGAGGTACGGATCCCATTCTCCACGCGCGTGTGTCATCTGCGGACCCATCCGGTGACACAGATATGATCGACTGCGGGAGGTCACGGTTTCGGTTTTGGCCCAGCACTACCACGACAAAGACGTGCAAGCTTCCATGAGGGACGTCATCGCCAAAGTCGTCTCCGGACAGCTCCCTTACATCGAGTCTACATTGATATCGTTACTAGGAATCCGGATGGCTCAACAGCCTCTACCTCCCGTGGACTCTTTCCCTAACCTTGCACTAGGTCCAAGCTTACCGCCTATGTCTCCCCCTCCCCTGCAATGCTACCGGCATCCGCAATACCTACAAAACCTCTGGCTTCGACTTGGAGTCCGTCATTCGACCTGAGCTCTATGAGGACTAGGGGGGTACGACAGTATGCATCGAAGGCTAGCAAGGCTGGTACTCAAGCCAGAGCGTAGTGAGTGCCCCGCTAGCTTCCTCTCGAACACGGCTCAGCATCCTCCTTGAACATAGGCCTCGTAATCGTGTTGAATCGGGTGATCGTCGGACATCGTTGCGCCCCGAACGCCACGGCCGTGAATGAGATGGAGGACATGTGAGGTCCAGTCGGTACTATTCCAAGCCATGAATGATTGAGCACCGCCTGCGGATTGTGACACAGTGTGGGCCCGAAGCGCGCATTTTGCTGCTAACAAGAGTTATCGATGCCAGGACCGTATTCTTTCTACTACACGCAATCGCCTCGTGTGCTTCTATCGCACCCTCCAACCTGCAACCTCTATCTCGCGCCTACAGCACAGCAACCTTGCGTGCTTGTAGAGATACCAAAACCAGGTGAAGCCGTCGGGCCGAGCGCGACACTGGGCCAAAAGTCAGCACTTTAGCACCACCATGGTCGTCTACAGACCGCAGGAGGCAGGGACTGCAGCTGCTATCTTCAGAGCTTCCGTGAAGATGACTGTACGTATCCCATTAGCTTCTTCGAATCCTTTCGCAGATCTATAGACCTGGACCTTACGTCAAGAGCGTGTGCCCCCGCATATATATACGGAGCAACGGGGGTTACCCGACCTCATCTGCCTGCAGCACCCCCAATGCCGCCTCAGACCGCACCTGGCAGTCTCGTCCAGTTGACCTCCGTCGAAAGGGCCTTGAAACAGTCGTTACAAGCAGCGCCTTTTCGAGATGTGCACCTTTATGCTTTCAGTCGGAGAAGCATAGCGCGCCACGATGGGACAGTCCGTATTGGGCACCCACTCCCAATCGTGGGCATCGGTGCCGTCCTGAAAGAGGCAGAGTACTTCGGCAAACGTAGGTGGATATATGCATGGGCGCCGAATACACCCCGAACTCATCCGTATCGACCTACAGTGCTCACGTCGGGCTTTTCCGAAAGTGATGCCGCCGTGTCGCCCGCGTCTATACGGCGGTACGCATTCGTGGACGAATACGACTATGAGTCGGACAGTGACCTCGACGAAGCTGAAGTTGACGACCATTGTCCCGAGCCCGCCGTCGCAACTGAGGACGATGTCAGCATTTATACTACGAAAGTGGACACAGGGAGCAGCGCCGAAGAATCCATGATGGATACCCCCGGCACTGGCACGCAGGACTCGCCTCGGGAGTGCCCAGCGACGCCGGCCCCGGCGGTGGACCGCGCAAGCGGAGACATGGTTCCCCGCAGGATCTTGTTGCCAAATGTCGCTTATCAGACGTAAGCCTCTACCTTCGCGGTGCTCTCACGACTCAGAAGACAAGGGGCTTCACTAATGGTCATGACTTGGACTTTACAGGCTTCTGGCTTGCGTCTTCTATCTCTACACCGAGAAGGCGAACTTCCTGCCTTTGTCATCCGCAGGTATGACCGACAGGCAGCTGGCTCTTTTGACTACGGGAGAGGCGGACCCGCCGCCTTGCTCTCCAAAATCGATGTACCGCCTTGCGGAGTCGGTCAGTACGACTTTCACTGCGATATGTGCAGCACGGGTATTGAAGGCGTCGATCCATCACGCAGTACGGGATGACCAAACTGCAGGAGCTGGCCTTCCAGGCGATCGTTTCTCGCATCACCGTAGCCAATGTCGTCGATGAGGCATTCTCGCCCTTCTTCTCCAGGTAGGTCTTGGAGTATCTAACCGTCTTGCCCCCGACTAGTAACCGCTGACTGTGGTACGCGAAAGGTACGACCGCCTGCGCGAGCACGCAGTTTCGTACATCTCCCGAAACTACACGGATCCCAAGGTCCAGGTGGCGCTCCAGGACGCTCTCGACAAAGTACTCCTGGGCCAGCTTCCGCATGCTGGTGGTCTACTCAGGTCGCTGCTCGGGCTGCGCATCACCGTGAAGCCGCCCGGTGGACCGACCCCGTCGATCCTAACCCAGGAATCGTGGGAAGGTATGCAGAAACAGCGAAGCGGGATGAAGAGCGCTAGCAAGGCCGTGGAAAGCAACTCGTCTGAGGAGCCCCGGCGTACTGCCCCACTACCTGAATCCTTTAAAAAAGTTGGTAGTAAGAGAGCCTAGCAAATATTCCTATGTCATTCAGACCTCTCGTCTTCGGACGCCGTGGCATAATGTACCCTGTACTGGACCAAACGCACGCCGTCAGCGTGCTACTCCCATATCATTTCCACGGGCGCGACGGTCGCCAGACAAGCAACTGAAAGGTCGGCAGAGTTGCCTTACTGTAACTTTATAGCCCTGCAGTAGAGGTCGCGTATACGGGGCTGAGAAGACGTGTAGACTCGCTCCCCACTATCTGATCAAGGCTCCCTCAATTGACCCATCTACAACTACTAGTCTAGCACGACCGCTGCTCTGCTCCCTCATCTCTTTCTTAGGGTCTACGCGGTATCCTCTCCGCGAGTGTTAGGGACATTCACCTATGTCGCACCATTCTTCAGGAAATACTCCATCCGAATGGCTCAATTGCCCTAGTTCTCGAGCAGACAGTCTACTTCGCGCAAGGAGGTATTGTACAGCTTTACTACCTTGTGCGTCATGTACTACTGTATTTCTCCTGTCCGATGCTCACGTCAGGTCTCGTCGAGAGCAAGCGTGCAGCCGCGACTCGCTCGACGGATGACAACCGGCATGCCTTGATTGGACAATACGCAGGGCGTCGTGTGATACAGTACATTCCATTCGAGGCTCCAGCTGGAGAATCGTCCATAGCCGCGACGGACCACAGCAAACGCCGTTGCATGTGCACTTACAGCACCGTCTCATGCGCCTTCTTCCACACCCGCCCAGGCAACCCGAACAACCCACCGCGCCGACAAACCTCCTCGAGCGCGTCCACCCGGAGGTCGACGCCCATCGCGCCGCTCACGTCCACCGCGACGCCGCGCGGGCGGCCAGGGTCAAACGTGACCCCGATTTCCACGAGCCCCGAGATGGGCGGCCGCTCGGGCGCGGTCATCACGATGCGCGCGCGGCGCGGGGGCGGCGCGAACGCGTCCATGTCCGTGCCCCCGAAGAGCGGGTCCGGGGGCGCCTGGGTGGGCAGGTAGACGTTCACGGGGATGCTCTGCGGCCGGACGGTCCCTGTACACGCGGGATGGTTAGGGTGAGGGGTGGGGGGTTGGTTCCGTTTCGTACCTTTTAGCACAGCTTGCAGGTCGTCGTCTGTGACTTTGTCGTCTTCGTCTCCGTCGCCTGCGTTCCCGTCGCCGTTGAGACCCTCGGGGACCCAGTGACAGCTGCTGAGCGTTTCGTTCAGCCAGCACTGCTCTCGTACGATCTTCCGCCGGACGTGTCAGTGTGCGGTGCGATACGTTCGTGAGATAGCGCGCGTACCTCCAGGATGCTCCAAACCTCCTTGAGACTGCGCACAGGGACAGATTCTAGAATGAAGCCCGGCTCGTCAGGTACAGTTAGGCGCAGATGCAAGGGCGGATGCGCTGATGTTGGAGAGATCTACAGCTGCGCGTCAACATCGGGCGTCGTCGGAAGCCAACGCCATCGATACTCACGTATGTTGTGATATACCGCTCGGGAGAAATAGGTGGTTGCGAGTTCAGCTACCCCGAACGCCTTCGTCAGGGCCCATGTCGCACACACACACATGGATCACATACCAGGAGATCGACCCAGCTCCCCGCACTGAACGACATCATCTGTACGTTCTGCAGATGTTCCATCGCCCCAAACGGGTTCACCGCGAGTTCGATCTCGTGCATCCGGGACTGGCTCATCACCACCCCGGGATACTTCCCTCCCTCCGTGAAGTCAAGTATCCAGGTGAATTGCTGGCCTTGGGGACCCTGCGCTTCGCGCGCGGCGGGGAAGACGTGCTCCATGTCAGCCGCGCTAGGCACAAGCGTGGATGACGAGCGTGTATCGAGCGCTGACATTGACATTGAGTCCGCGTGGTACGCTGGAGGGGCAGTGGGGGAGAGGACGAGAGTGGCGGTGGTCGCCCCGGGTGGTCGGGGATGAGAGGCGAGTGATCGGCGGAGGTGCTGGAAGGGAACGTCGAGTTTGGGTAGATGGCTCGGTGTTGCGGCATTTGTAGGAGAGGTCCGGAGGAGCTTGAGGTATGCGAGGGGGGATAAGTAGGTGAGGAACGATATTGAGGGTGTCCTGAGATAGGGGAGCGGCAACGCGTGTGACCGCATGAGGAAGATGTCCAGAGGCAATTTTGCAACAGATTGCTGTCTGATAGCATGTGAGCGATCACGGCTTAGGAGGATAAAGGACCAGTAGACTTACTTGCTCAGTACCTCTGCTTCGCTGTTTGCGAGTTTCTCCACTTCCAACGACATCCGGTCGATGAAGGTGAACCAACGTAGGCCGCCATCACCTTCACTGAGCGCCAGATGGTCGAGCTTCATGAGGTACGAGAAATGGTCTGCAAGCAAGTCGCCTAACCGCGCGGCCTCTACACTGTCGCGTTTCGCGTCTTCCTTCTGTACCTCCCCCAGGAATGCACGTATCGCGTCCGCGAGGAAGCCGTCGAGAGAAGTGGAGTTACCCGTAGAAGAGGTCGCAGTGCTATTTGGAATAGCGTATTGGGTTTTGCAAGCCGCGACGTCGACCAGGGGTCGTTCCGGGTCGGAGCGGTTCACCAGAAAGTCGATGTCTACGACAAGCACCTTCCCTCCTAGGACGGCTGTTGAATGGCCATCGCGTTCCGGCTCATTGAAGGCCTCCATTCCCGCCGACATGCCCCACTCGCGTAGTCTTTCGAGGAACCATTCTGGGAGTTCTACTCTATCCAGAGGAATGTCTTCGCCGTAGGTGATACCAACACGTTTCCTCAGGGTGCTGGCGATAAATCGTACATTCTGATCGGCCTGGCGGTCGGGTTGAGTACATGCGCACAGAGGCAATGTAAGGGAACCGACTACCTGCTGAACCGCATAAGAAATGTTGGTTCCTTGGCGATATAATGACAACAGCTTTGGGTTGGACAGGGGAAGCGAATGGTGGGCGTTCAAAGAAAGCGCGGCTTGGTTGGCTGTGTCCAATATCTTTCGTAACGCAGCTATATTCTCCTCTGGACTAGCGGAGAAGGGATGCAGTGATCCAGAGGAGATAGTATCTGGCGATGTGAATTGTTGAAAAGCAGTCAGGATGGTGGGCGGTAGAGGCGTTTTCGCCTCTGGCGGCTGGGAGGACATGATGTGTATCTCGCTGGTACCCGGGGAGCAGTTGCGCGGTGCGTCTCTGTCTAAACGGTGGAATGTCAATGTATTCTCAGGAGTTGAATCTCTGGATACTCACTATTCTCGCTTGGGTTTTACCGAATAATGAGTGTAGATGCGCCGAGGGTAAGGAGGTAGGTGCCTCTGGACGGGCTCCGGCTTCGTAGTGTTCTCGGATTTGAATTACCCTGACTGCTTCAACTTGTTCAAGTCTTAGCAAGGTAGCCCTAATAGCACTTATGCGTAAGTGAACAATCCTGGATGCCCGCGACGTCTCCGCCAACCTCTCAAGATGTCAACTCCAGCTGCAAGTGCAGTGTGGCGGAAGACAAGCAACGATCCAGCTACGCGCGCGGGAAGTTATGAGATAAGATAAAACATTCGGGCGCTAATCTGACCTATGCTGCGATCACTGGGCAAGCAACACACAGACGTTTGTTGGATGTACACATCCACTACTTACCACAAGCTGCTTACTTGGTGTCTTGTTTGCAGTGGCATGCGCATGGGCCTCGACGAATGGCTATGGAATGGCCTTCGCTACTCAAAGCACACCTCGCGGCTCATGACATGGTCGCATATGGACCCCCTCGGACGCTCTACCTCGTGACTCTATCATGCGCGCACCGAGGTCTGCTCAGGAATTCTACCGATCCTCAGCACTCACCATTCAGGACGTCCCTTGTACTCTGTTGCATTTTTACTTCGAACTAGGTTGCCACTGTTCCAGACTATCAGGGCCTTGCGTGGACGCAACGAATTGAAAAGAAGGAAACCAAGAGTACGTCTCCGGCAAGTCGCAACATGGTTGTCGACGGGGGCGCGCTGGCCCTGCAAGTCACGGCGGACTAGGACGCTTCGTTAACGGCACCCACTGAGCGGCGTTCTGACGGCACTTCCGTGCCGACTCAGCCTGTAGTAGCTCAGATATCCTCGGAGAGGATGTCACGAGCTGATGAGGGAGCATGCCTTCTGTTTTCCTCGACGGTTTCTTTGCTCGGCCGGGTCCATCTCCGTGCCTCAGCCATAGTCGACGGAGCTCGTATATATTGGGCTCATCTGCATGACACTTCCTCTCCAGTACCCGAGTGTCGAAGCTCCCATCATGGCTCCTCTTGCTCTTCTCGTGTTCGCCCCCGCTGCGGGTAGCGTCTCCTCCGCCGCGACTGGCTTTGCTTCGCCTCCCGCAGAGCTTTTCTCCCCCTTAGTTGCCCAGAAAGTGCTCAAAACGGCACAGGCGTTCTCCAGCCAGGCTCCTCAATACCCGCAGTACACGGACCGCGTGAACGGCAAATGGATCTGGTTCTCTCCCGACCAGTGGACTGCCGGTTTCTTCCCGTCTACGCTGTACGCAATGGGCGAACGCAAGAGGCTCTGTGGCGCCCGCGCAGGGAGTATCAGTGAATCGCAATGGCTAGACCTCGGGCGTACATGGAGCACGGGCGAGATCCCGCTCGAAACTCATACGGGTGTTGGGCACGACGTCGGTTTCCTGAGCTACCCGTTCATGGACGAGCTTGCACTGTACGTCGCGCGCCTAGCGCTGCATGCTATAAAAGTAGTATGCTGATGTGTTGTGCAGGAAGACGGGTGGTAGAGGCACGAAGAACGTGACTGCAGTCGAGGCGGTCAACAAGTTCGCCACTGCGCTCGCAGCTAGATTCAATCCGACAGTAGGATGCACCCGGAGTTGGGACTCCTCCGACCCGACGGACTTTCAGGTATGCCTGCTTGATTGCACGGGGCTGCAGTCAACTGAATAACTTCTGCAGGTCATCATCGACAACATGATGAATCTCGAGGTGACATGAAGAACTACCGGCTTTGGCTCTTAATTGCTTAACCTCACGTGGACAGGTTCTGTTCGCCTCGGAGGCCCTCACGGGCAACCACACCCTGCGCCAGATCGCCATCTCACACTCGGACAAGACGATGGTGAACCACATCCGCCCGGATGGTGGGCCCGACTTCTCACTGTGGAACGCCCGAGAACTAATCGCATGGACAGGTGGCTCGTACCACGTCGTCGACTACAACTCGACAACGGGCGCAGTCATCCACCAACGCACGTCCCAAGGCTTCTCAGACAGCAGGTGGACCGGTCCCCTGACACACGTGTGTTCGCCCATACTAACGCACTGCCCGTAGCACATGGAGCAGAGGCCAAGCCTGGGGAATCTACGGCTTCGCAAACAGTGAGCCCCTCCTACGCACGAACACCCTCGCGGAACCCCGTAGCTGACCAGCCGGACACAGTGTACAAGCACACCCGCAAGTTCGCCTACCTGCAGACTGCGCGCAAGATGGCCGCGTACTGGATCAAGAATACGCCCTCGGACGGCATCATCCCCTGGTCCGTCCCGCACTTGTCCCAAACCTCCAAGAGCAGCGCTGACGATCTATCCAGGGACTTCAACGCCCCATTGAGCCCACCCCGGCCGGCAGACTCGTCTGCAGCGATGATCGCGACGAGCGCGTTCCTCCTCCTCGCCGACCAGGAGCACTCGATTGGGAACGTCGTCGGTTCGGCATATTACACCAACGAGGCCATCAAGGTGAGCTTTCCCTGCGCGCGATCGACTCGGGTTGCAGATCATGAACCCGCTCACCCGCCCTACGCAGATGTTGAACGCGAACACGAAGCTCGCGTGGCGGCCGGAATGGGAGAGCCTCCTCGCGAACGGGACGGTGAACAACCCCGTACAGAACAACTTGACCGGAATCGTCTACGGTGCGCTCTCTTCTCCCTGCGTTACGCCATGCCATCCGGACGGTTACTAAGGGTGCGGGATATGCCATGCAGGCGATTACTTCTTCATCAAGGCCGGGAACGAGCTCGTTTCTCGGGGCCTTGCGCACTGTTAATATGCCAGGACTCCACGCGAACCCCCTGCGTTTATGTACGATTCACGCATTGTGGGTACAACACCTGCGTTGTATTGCTTTTACCAGACACGTCGAGAGTCCTTCATACACAAGCCCATGTCCTGAATGGGCGCACCCGGAGAGTCGGGATCATCTGTACGCCTGCCGGGTACTGGCCAGACCAGGTAAGTAGAGAAGGGGGGGGGGCTGGAAAGCAACATGCCCCATGTGACCCTATCGCATAATACACACATCCTACGTCTACAACAGTGTTAGATGTACTTCTTCCAACCTCCTCCGAATCGCGCGCGTGTGTGGTAGATTTCGCTCGCGATCACGCAGTAGGCTTCGCGGCTTCGCCCTCAGCGGGGGCCGCTGCTGTGACCTTGCTCTTCCCGTAGGAAGGCTCGATCTTGCGACTGCCGTCCATGAACGCCTTGAGCTCGTCCTCAGTGATCTTCGCTCTCCGCTGCAGTGCATGTGTCACCAGCATACTAAAAGGTCAAGAGAAGCGGCACGTACATCCTGGAACTCCTTCACGAACGCCTGCAGCGTCTGTATGCACTTTGCCTTGAGCTCGCCAGTGAGCAGGCGTCCTGCGCGGTATTCCTATAAGTGCGCGAGATGGTCAGTGTCCTCACTTACATACGAGGAGGGGCGCGCGTACCTCGCCCATCCTCTTCCACTCCTCGTCGTCGTCCATGAAGAAGCCGAGGTACTGGTACGCAACGTCGACGTCCGGGTTCCCGCCGAGGCGGCGGTGCTCCTCAACGGTCTCCTGGCCGCCGGAGAAGCCGTGCTTGTTGATCTTGTTCTTGATCTGCGCGGGGGTGTCGGTCATGAAGATGCTCGAGTTCGCGTCCGACGCGCTCATCTTCGTCTGCGGGCCCTGCAGCGCCGGGAAGAACTTGGCGTGCAGCAGCGCGGGCTTCGGGTACTTGAGCTTCGCGGCGACGTCCCGCGTTAGTCGGAAGTACGGGTCTTGGTCGATTGCGCATGGGATAAGGCAGGGGATGTTTGACGCGGTGCCGAAGATCTGGGGGAAGGAGTTGGAGAAGGAGGGCGCGGCTTGGATGGAGGCGAAGTGGATCTTTCCGATGTTATCGCTGGAGGGCGGTCCTTAGCACAGGTCCCACGGACACAAGACGGTCTAAGACGCACGAATCGTTGAACCCGAAAGTCGCCTTCGCCTGGTTGATGGTAATCTGCCGGGAGATTTTGGAGACGTTGCGGTAGAAAGGTCCGCCGACAAAGTCATAGTCGCTGAAGATGAACGTCTTCTCGAGCTTGAAGCCGACGGCGATGATGTCCCGCGCGTTCCGCTTCGCAAACTCGTACGTCTGCTCCGGCTTCAGCTCGTGCTTGAACAGGAACTTCTCGTCGTCCGTGAGCTGGACCACGAGCGGCACGTCGAACACGTCCTGCAGCCACCTCAGCCCCGCTCAGCCGGCGCGCGCACGGACGCTACGGACGATCAGACACTCACTTTGTGAACACGAACGGCACCATGTGCCCCAGGTGCATGCTGTCGCTGCTCGGCCCCCGGCCGGTGTATAGGAAGAACGGCTTGCCCTGCTCGTACCGATCGAGGATCTTGTCGAGGTCGCGATGCGAGAAGAACATGCCCCGGCGGAGGAAGACATGCGGGCGGTGGCCGGTCAGTCGCTCAAACCTCTCGAGCAGCGCCTGGTCAACTCGTCGTGTGCCGAACTGGTCGATGAGCTTGTCGTAGTCGATCGCGAGTTGTTTGCCGTCCTCAGCGACCGAGCCCTGGACGTCCCAGGGAGTGACAATCTGCCCGTGCGAGTCAGTTGTCGCGGGCTTCACCGCCGGGGGTCCTTGTTGTTCCCCCTGTTGCTCTGGATGCGCGGGTACGGCTTTTGGGGGTTCTGCGGACATGGTAGTAACGAGGAGAGGCGCGATGAACGCCGGCGAAGGTTGACTCGAGCAGCAGTGGAATTGTCGGAGGTCGACATGATCACTGCTCAAACTCGTTATCTCAGATCTTTCCGCACAACTTTATCAGTCGATTACCTCGACACCAATGGCAGTGTTTTACAGGCGCAAACATGGCACACTCGCCTGTCCAGGCGCATTCTCTTACACACAGGAGGTCCAAGAGACATGCGAACAAACGAAAGCGATTGGCATTGATGTATAAGTACAAATTGCTACAATGATATCAATAACAGGGCATGGGATGTATGTATGTATGTGAGTAGTCGGGCTATATGGTAGGCTGTGCGAAGGGAGCGTAAGGGGGTTCATATGCATACTGCCTCGGAAGGTGTCCATGGCTTTTCTACTGTCGCGCCCTCGTCCGCCACCGCCGCCCACCCAGACGTTGCACCCTTGAGCAACGAACGTAACCGAACAACGAAACCACATTGACAGTGGGCGGAAGGAGGGCGCCGCGAGAAACACCGACGAGGATGCTGGTCGGCGTTGTCGTCGCGAGGGGCATTCACGGCTTGCGGAACTCGCACAACACCGTGTAGATCGTGTTGAATGCGGTATAGATCTCCTCACGGACCTAATGGTCGGCGACGAGCGGTTAGCGCACATCGACCACAAATAATTCGGCGTGTCTCCCGACGAAGGCCTCTCAGTGGGATACATTACCTTCGCACCCGTCAACACAATCTTCCCCGACACGAAGATCAAAAGCACGACCTTCGGCTTGATCATACGGTAGATCAGACCGGGGAAGAGCTATTGAATACGTGAGCATATGCTCATGCGCAAGGGACAACGACACTTACCTCAGGCTCATACGAGCTGAACTGCCCGTGGCTGTACGCAAGACCCTCCAGACGGATGGGGAACTTCACATCACACGAGCCTACAATGTTCTGGATCTTGAACTCGGAGAACTTGGCATCGAAGCCGAGTTTCTGAACGATACGCGCGTACTTGCGCGACGCCAGACGCGAATCGTCTTCAGACTTCGCGCCAGTGACGACCATCTTGCCCGACGCGAAGATGAGGGCGGTCGTCTTGGGGTCGCGGATACGCATGATGACAGCCGCGAAACGCTACAAAGCACGACGGAGGGAAGTCCGACGGCTCATATCAGGAGATGTGAAGTACCAACCTTAGGGTTGTATTCCGCATTCCTGGCATGAAGCGCGATGGTCTTCAGATCCAGCCGGCAGTCCAGGTTGACAGTCGCGACAATGTTCTGCAGTGTGGGGACGATACCCTCGACAGCAGTGATGTGCTGTTGTTCGAGGGTAAGAGGCGCGGGCGTCGCGGGAATAGTAGAGGGAGGACTAGAAGGGCCCGCGGTGGCCTGGCTGCTGCCGACGACGGTCTGCGACTGGGATGGGGACTGAGACGCTTGCTGCTGCTGCTGCTGTTGTTGTTGTTGCTGCGCAGGCTGGGGTTGGGAGGAGTAGGTGGGCGCAGAGGGCCCAGGAAGAGCGAGGCTCGACGGCCCAGGGAGGTATGGGTTGGATGGGTAGGGAAGCGCGAGACCGTTCGTCTGCGGCTGCGGCTGCGATTGCCCGTACGGCTGGGGTTGACTCTGGTACTGCTGCTGGGTTTGAGCAGCTGGACGGCCGAAGGTGACCTGACGAGAGGGAAGTGCGAAAGACATGGCGATGGTGGTGGTGCGGAAGTAACCAAGGGAGTCGGACCGTGGGAAAACGCAAGTGCGGGGGGAGGAGGGGCGAACCCGGAGGAGACCCTTGCTCTTATATACTGTCTGGGTACAAGCTCCGCCCGAAAAATTGCCTGATTTATAATGATTGACGCGCCTCGATCACTTCTTATCTTGACTCATTCGAGCACGTTCTTGACAGCCTCCTCCTCGTTCTCCACCTCTTGCTCGCTGTCCTCCCCGACCTCGAGCACGTCGGCGACCTCGAACTCCCCCTCTCGCCGTTGCGCCTGTGTTCCCACTCACCGCTGCAAGCTCACAGGCGACACCGACGCACACGGAACTAACGGCGCCTATATCTGGCGCCGGTGATTGGTTGACGACGACAATGGACTTCTTCGTATCAACGCCATCTTCCCTCAAAGACGTGCTGCGGCTCCCATCTCCCCTTTTGCTCCCTCCCTTTGTCCTATGTTCTCATACAGTATTCAAGAATCCTCGCCAGCACTACCTCGTCCTCGAAAACTGTTTATGCATGCTCATGGCTTGGTCTTGTCTTCCATACCGCCCTGCCGAAGTAATCCTCCCCTGCCGAAAATCACGTGGCAATGCAGTACTGGCTTCCTCATTGCGAGCCGCGTAGAGGGTTCCGCTTTTGCGACCCCGCCTACCTTGACTTTGCTCAGAGTGAACCGTAGGTACACGAGTCCGAACGTGCGTTAGCTTCGCCTCCTCTAGCCTTCGTCGATTCCACGACGGTGGTATCTCAACTGGTCTGTAGCCATGAACACGTACTGTACGTGCCCTCTTGAGACTCCAGGTACGTGAACGCCGACGCGGTGCAGTCCATCTTGCCAACATCACCATCGGACGGCGAGATGTGGGAGCGATCGCATAGGTGGAGGATTGCGAACGTAGTTCTGATCGTATATGCACTGCTTCGAGCAGCGGCGAGGATCACGGGTCGGTCTGAGCGCACGTCAATCGTGCCCGGCCCATCCGCCCGCGCGACAGCAGAGATCTCGAGCAGCTGCGTACGATTACATGTTACAGCAGAGTACACCATTAGATAGAGCTATAAGATTACCGTCCATGACAATACTATCCAATCCGAAAACACTGCGCGCGCCGTCATCACGTCCTCAATCAAACTCAAACATACCCTCCCGCGCCTCCTCAGCGACAGCGACGTGGCGCAGGAGCGGGTCAAGCGACGCCAACTCGTCCTTGATCCCCGCTCGCGCACAGTCGTCCAGCTCTTTCAGCAGAGTTCCGATCAGTTTCTGCGAACAGTCAAACCGCATGAGACAGATGCACGGACAAAAACGCGAGATCGGGGACAGACACACCTTGAGCTTGTTGTCGATCTGCTTCACCGTGTCTCCGAGCGTAGTCGTCCAGCTCGGTGGCGGACTCCCCGGACCCCCTCCGTACATTGCGCCGGGGCCCGATGCACCTCCGGGCCCTATCATAGACGCGTGCGCGATGCCCCACAGGCTATTGTCGGAATCCGTGGAAGGAGGCGCAGTGTCCATGCCGGAGAAGAGGTAGGATACGCCCGGGTGTGGCGAGAGGAGGCCGAGGGGGCCCATCATGTTGTGACCCGCACCGGAGAAGGGCGACGGTCCGAGGATTTTGGATATCTTGTTGTACACTTCCGAGAGTACATCGAGGAGAGAGAGGAGGGTCTGATGGTAGTCGAGCGGAAAAGGCTGGGTGTATCCGTCTCAGTGGAATAGAACGCGGCCCGCGGGCATGTTTGACGTACGAGATGGGGAAGTGACATGTATGCCTCCGAGGGATCTGTGTAGGATATCGCGTAGTCTGCGCCAGGAGGTCGTTTGGAGCCTTTCGTTCGGAAGAGCCGCTAGAGGCATCGTTGGGGAACGCGTTCGCATGTGATGACATAGAGAACGTACCATCTTAGGCCTATCGCTATCCTCCTTCAACAGCTCGTACTCCAGCAACACATTCGACAGTCCTCGCAGATAGTCTTGTGGCTCTTTCACTTCGAACTGGTTGGCGAGCGCCATGCCCAGGACGGCGAATCGGTACGTTCTGGTTTGGACTTGTCCAGTGTGCACACAGTAGGAGGTTGGACGCGACTCACCGTTGCTTCATAGCGGCATTGGTGAACGCGCGGTCCAGTTCCGCGCGGGTGATCAATATCGTATGGAACCAATGGCTCTTCCTGTTCGATGGTGAGGTTAGTGGTTGTAGACGGCCCAGGGAAGCAGCGAGCCATGTCAAAAGTAACGTGTGGGTCGACGATACTACTTGTGTTCAGCCCAATTTATTTCCAGCCCGTACGCCTACAGAGCCCGATCCATAGCCCACACGTATACATGGCCCACCCGCTAAACATGGAAGAGCGCATCTTGTCGGGTGCAGGCCATGCTACGCTAGATACGCGTGCCGTACCCAAAATCCGAGAGGATATGCGACGTACCCTTCATGCATGTTCCTCAGATACGTCAACGTGATGATCCTCTTCTTCACGAGCTCCCTCAGCATCTCCACCGATGTTCCTTGAGGGTTCCCATTTGACACGAGAGAGGTCCCTGCGGAGGAGCCGATACCCTCGCTCTGGAGAGATTGCACGTCCCATTCGCGGCTCATGGTGGCCGTCGTTGGGGTTGGCACGGACGAGTAGGGCAGGCCTGCGGTGTTGGGTATTGTGTTGACTGGGAATGAGGATGGTGGTGGGCCGCCGCTGCTGCCGCTCGCATTGGACTTGAAAGTCGAGAGGAGGTTCTGGGCGGACGACTTGCGCCGCATCGCGGGTCGCTGGCCCTCGATGGGCGCCATGGACATGACGGTATTGAACGCGGCCATGACTGTGGGAGTCTGCGCTGAATACCGGCTGCGGCGGAGGGTGAAATCGTTGTTCAAGCGACGAGGTCCGCCTCGAACATCATCCCGCTGCAAGGGTATAACCGAGGTATAACAGCTGGTTACAAGCCACATTTAGGCGAGCATTTACCCGTCCGAGAAACGGTCGCTTACCCGCATAGATCAGGTTACATAGTTGACGTTCCTCGATCTACTTGTAATCTAATCAACGATCACGCGCTCCGGTGGGCAAGGGTTTGCACAAAGTCGCGTCTCTCTTCCTCTCCATCTTCTCCTCCTCTCGTCTCCTGCCCGTCCTCGCTGTACGATAGCGCGATCACACCATGGCCGACATCAACGCCGTCGCGAAGCAGTTCACTGACTTCTACTACACCACCTTCGATACGAACCGCGGCGGCCTCCAGAGCCTCTACGTGCGTCCCCGCGCAACCCGCATACAACGTTGAAAGCTCAAGATCTGATTGCCCCTCTCGGCCGTTCGCAGCGCGATGTGTCTATGCTTACCTGGGAGGGCACCCCTATCCTCGGCGCGGCGGCCATCGCGGAGAAGTTGACTGTAAGTACACTTCTTCTGCTCAGATAGTCCAATGAGAGTGAGGTGTAACCCCCGCCACACTGTAGTCCCTGCCATTCGAAAAGGTCCAGCACAAGATCACCACGCTAGATGCGCAACCCTCTTCCCCCAGCGTCGCGAGCATGATTGTTAGCGTGACCGGTCTCCTGGTGGTACGTTCCGGAGCCCCTCATCGGACCGGAACATCTCTCATTCACCTGTTCTCTCCTACAGGTCGACGACAGCACGAACCCGCTTCAGTTCAGCCAGGTTTTCCAGCTAATACCCGACGGCGGCAGCTACTATGTGTACGTCCTGTCACCGCGCGCTGTTCTCCTGATGATTACTGACACTCCTTCCCAGCTACAACGACATCTTCCGCTTGAACTACGGAGCGTAGTCACAGCGCCCGACGATCTAGGTATATTCAACGGCGAGTAGAGACGAAGAAGTCATCGTTTGGTTGTAGGACGATTCGCGAGATGCTCAGGAAAGAAGTTGTACCTCATACCTGTTGTGGTTCCTAATTTGCTATCGCCATATTCTCTTGGTCTGTTCAAGCTGCGTCATTTCCCACTGGGGCTATCTCTTAGATCGTTCCGGACGAGCATCCCACAATGGGCGCGCACCCCGATGCTCGCCATATATATCATCTTCATGAGCTACACATCCGTGCACACATCGCGTAACAACCCTGCCTCCGCCTACCATGACCCAACCAGACCTCGCAGATCACACACGGTCTGCAGCCCCGCCTTTGCCATGACCCATATAGGGCGGCCTTCGCAGACTGGATCGCGAGTATAAGTAGGAAGACCTGTACGGCGTACGGCATAAAGCAGACGCAAGCCATGAGTCACCCGTCGAGCCGCCTGAGCTCGTGGTTCCAGCGCGGCCCCACTCGCCAAAAGGCCCAAAACGCGCCGCCCGCACCCGCGTCCGCGTCGAGCATCTCCTCCCCATTCAACTGCACCATGACCGTCAGCGGACAGAAGCCCGAGCCCGAGGTGCGCGCCGTCGCCGTCTTCTGCGGCTCCTCGCCCGGGAACAGCCCCGCGTACGCTGCCGCGGCCAAGTGTGAGTGCTCAGGACCACTTATTCCTCGCGCGCGGGGCGCGTTGCGTGCGTGTTTGCGAGTCCGTTCGGTACTGATGCTGGGATCGCGGGTAGCGTTAGGCAAGGCGATCGCGGAGGCGAAGAGACCGCTCGTTTACGGTGGCGGATCTGCGGGGATCATGGGCGCCGTCTCAGGCGCGGTGCTCGAGGCGGGCGGAGACGTCGTCGGCGTGACTCCGTACGCGATGGTCGCTGCCGGAGGCGAGGTCGACCAGTCGAAAGGAATACATAAGCCACACATCCAGCTCAAGGAGAAGGGGCGCGAAAAGGTGGGTGTATGCGCCCTTGGCTAGTAATGCATTTCGAGGGATGTTCATGCGCGAGCGTTGGCACGGCACGCGTGGCGTAGGTTGAGACGGTATGTGCCGAATTACATATTGGTGCGGTATGCGAGGCTGATTCATGGTGAGCAGGTGGTGGTGAACTCCATGCACGAACGCAAGGCCGTAATTGCCAAACGCTCCTGCGCGTTCATCGGTCTTCCGGGCGGCTATGGCACCTTCGAAGAGGCGAGTAGTCAAACCATGACTATCCATATATATGCGGTGGACTAACAGCCAAACACAGGTCCTCGAGGTCGTATGCTGGTCCCAAGTGGGCATCCACAGCAAACGTAGGTACCCGCCTGAAACTCCATACCGAGCCGTTCACACTGACCCCGGCACCCCGCACATGCAGCCGTGATCGTCCTGAACGTGCGCAACTTTTACGACCCGCTACGGGAGCTCATCCGGAACGGCATCCGCGAGGGCTTCATTCTCGAGAAGAACGAGCACCTCGTCCGCTTCGTCGACGGGCCCCCGGACCACGCGGAGCACGAGACGTTCGACTGGGGCAAGGCCACGCTTGAGACACTAGACCACTGGCAGCCCATCGCGGCGAGCCACTTCTACAACTGGCACCTACGCAAGGACGGGAAGGAGGAGGAAGACGTGTTGGGGGCGACGTAGATCCTTGCTGTTTCGATATCGATGGACGTTTTCTATGTATATCCTCACTCTCGAGTCTGGGCGCCGGTACTGTTAGGAATACCAGGTGTATGCGATGTGTACTGTAGAGAACAAAATCCGATCCGATCTAACTGTCCATGTTCGTGTATGCTACTCCCACCCCTCCTCGCCTTTCTTCCTGCCTCTATAGTTACACTCGACCAACAGCGGAACGACCGCACCATCGTCGGGCTCCGCGTAGTAATCCATAAACGCCCACCCGCGTATCCTGACGTCCTCTCCAGCCGTCTTGCCATTCGTGCCGTCTTCGCTCAGGTGGTCGAGCAACCACTTGCATACTCGCCCGTTGACGCCTTCGATGCCGAAACCCCACCGCGGCCACCCGAGACCCTTGGCAACTGTCGGCGGGAACGCGAAAGGGAAGGACGCCGCAGAGAAGAAGGTAATGTTTAGCACCGGGAATGGAGGCGGGCTATTCTGCGGCATAAGCAGGACTTGCGTCGCCAGTTCTGTCTTCTCCGGTATGGAGAGGAACGATGGGATGCTATACCTGCCCGTCCAGTTGTTTAGCCCGTTGTCACGACTGTCCGGATGGATGAGCTGTCTACTCACCAGTCATGAGTGCGCACGAGTGTGCCCTTCAGCGTCCAGGTGAAACCATCCTTCTCGCTGTCAGGCCAGGCGGTCGGGTGGATACCGAGTCCCTCCAGGCCGCCTTCCCAGCCGGACCCGTCTCCCCCGAATCGGCTCAAGAGGATTACCCTGCCGCGCACCTCACCCAGGGTTGGGATTCGGTTCTGGAGGAACCACATCGCAAACCCGCCAGGACCGTTCTCCATTTCCTCGTGCACGAGGCGGGAGAACAGCGGCAGCGGCGTCTTCGTGAAGTCCTCCTGCTTGATCGACATGACGAGCGTCTCGCGGCGTGTCGCGGGCGCAGTGAGGAAGTCGTGCACGGTGCGGAGGATGTCCTGGAAGGGTGTACGTTGTGGGAAAACGCCGTGGTAAGCGACGAGCCGGCCGTCGACGACGGCGAGACGGACGTCGAGGACGCGGATGCCCGAGTGGAGCTGGACCGACAAGGGCGTGCTGGGTACTTGGCATTGAGATATAGGCCAGCCATAGAACGCCATCCTAAGGGTGGGCATTGGCAAGTTCCGCAGGTGTGCATACAGCTGAGGAAGACTCACGTATCGTGTGTACCTGTCGTTCTTGGTCAGCTATAGAATATGTCATTCTGCGGCGAATTCTGGCGCACCTGGAAGGACGAGCGACGAAAGGGGCAGCGAATCTGGCATCTCCGAAAGGAAGCTCGAGAGGTCCCTTTTGGGTAACACAGTGATCCTATAGTGCCTCTTGGAGAGCTATAACGTCGGACCCTTGGTTAGCCAGGGAATGGCGCAGTGCATAAGAAGCGAGCGCCGCGCACCCGGCTTTGATAGATACGCCAAGGGCAGTCTCCCTGAAGTCTAGAGATGGATATAGGCTTCCACTTGCTTGACATTGAGGTTATCTGGAACTTGGCATAGCCGTTGTCCCACTTATGCGCTCCTAGTTCAGAGTGCTGTATAGTGAACGGCTGGCGTCTTGAGAGCGAAACAGTCGCTGATGTCCGCTCAGGAACGAAGGTACTGCTCTTCTCGGAGTGCCTGTGTAGAGAGTAATGAATGACGAAAGAGTCGGAGGTCTGGTTCACAAAAGTCAGCTGCATGCCGCGACTGAGTCTTCGCCAGGTATGCAGTCTAGGTTACTTCAACGCCGCAGGAGGCAACCGTTCTAGCCCACAGAGGGTGATAGCACCAAGTGCTCAATAAATAAGGGCAGCAACCCGATTGTCAAGAAGGCTGAGTGAGCAGGGTAAATGCTGGACACTATCTGTGTATGGCAGCTGTGGCGGGCAGAGGCAAGTCTCCCGCAGTCGTCGGAGAGGCGTCCAGTATTCCGGAGATATCCGGGCCGCTATCCCGGTCAACATCCGACTCCGAGTTTAGCGGAGTGTCTCTTCTACCGTCCTGCCGCCCAACAACGACCTTTGCGGATCGACAGTACTCGTATTGGTTTTGCTCCAGGATTTCTGAATAATACTGAGGCGACTGGAAAATTTGTGACCATATTCTGCAAGAGACTGGAAGTCCTCCTTGGCCATTCAGCCTGCACCGCGCAACTGTCATGGGTGACGATCTCACATATTCATTAGAACTCGTCCATATCGCAGCTGTGTCACACGTACATGCTCCAAGGTGAGCAGAGCCTGCGACAGCGATGAGTGCAAATAACTCCTAATGTTCTTCCATTCTGCCCGGGTATAGAGGTGGAGAGCCTATGCACACCGATCCACAGAGCTCGAAGTCCTTGTTTGTCTGCTAGGATGATGTGCCGAGTACCAGGACACAGGCGGTGACAGTCGCCTGGCCACTCTCGATAATGCCCTCGATTCAAGCGACAAGATCCTTCAAGGGGCCTCGCGGTCAGGGACAGTCGTGCTCCGAGTCGCTCTTATCGACGAAGACGATCTGCTCTTGGGAAACTGTGGCGCGACGCCGGCCGAGCCTTGACAGCTATGCAGGTTCCAGGTTCTGTGATCGTTGACCTGCCCCATGGGAGCGTCTGTCCTGGGGAGCGATTAACTGATATTGTCCACCGTAGTTGGACAAGGAGGTGGATGTGAGGGCTCTCGTCAGAACGCGGCATGTCCTCCCTGTTCGCTGTTGTATCGCTTATGCCCCACTGAACGTCTCTGTTTGATTAGACTGCAAATCTCGAGGTCGAACATTACCTCGTAAGGACAATAATCCGTTTCCGCCACGCCACTCACCGCCCAACCTCGATTGTAGACCCCTCCGGGTGGGTGAAGGAGAAGCGAAGTCGCAACTCACCGGCTCCATCAGGACCTGCAGCGCCGGTAGCACCGATCGGACATTGTGCTCACTGATATGCCAGGTTGTACGGGAGTATTTCACATACCTTCACCGACAACGGTGCGGACTCTCCCCGAGTTACAAATCGAACGACCATCGCCTCTTTGTGCCGGCACAGTACCCTATACATTCCTAGCGCAGGCCGGCCCCCACGGCCGCGTTGACAAATTGACTTACTGAGCTCAACATACGGTCGGTGCCTGCATATAAACCTGCGGTTCTTTCCTCTTGACCCGTCCCCGTTGCCCTACATTCGTCATGTCAAGTGTGGTGGTTCGCCGCTTCGAAACAGCTTCGGGTACTACCACCTTACCTCGACCTCGAGATTCGTGACCGATGACTGACCTTTTGACACTGCGTAAACCGGCAGATTAACTCATCGACGATGCTGTTGCGCTCATGACTGCAGCGATGGACGGCGGTACGTCTCTCGCGCCCTCTCTGCTCACGGATATCCAGCGTAGAGTCTCTCTCCCTCCCAGACGTAGCTATGCGAGCGCTGTGCGGAGGCGACATGTCCATCTTCCCTCACCTGGCGCGAGCCATGATTCAGGAAGGTATTATATGGGGCGAGTTCTGGACGGCCGAGCAAGACGGCGGACTTGTCGGGTTCTTGGCGTGGACCCCGCCCGGCGTTGAGCCAAACATGCCGTACGTCCCTGGTCGTCTTTGCCAATCGTTCTTGAGGAAGCAGGAGTCAATACTCCTTCACGGGAGTTGGGTGGCTGACGCATGCGTGTGCATAGGAAAGAAGAACGCGCCAAGGTCAACGCGCCCTTCGTTGACGCTCTGTCTGAGGAAGGAAAAGCATACACTCATGGCGCTGTAAGTCCGCGTGAATCGTATGTCCGTGCTCCCTTGGTTCGACTTATCGTAAACCCAGATGGGCAAGAACTTCCACGAGTTTGTCGATAGTTACATCGGCGGAGGGGTATGTTCTCCCGCCACACATCCTCACATCTCGCCGTGACCTGTTTCAGGGAAAGCACAGTGGCTGGTGGCTTCGTACCGCCATGGTACGTCCTGACAAGCAAGGCCAGGGTATCGCTCGAAAGTTGTTTGAGCCTGTGCATAACAAGGTACGCTCTCGGATTTGCATTTTGAAACGTGTCGCCTACTGAAATCGAACCACGATAAGCAGGTACTGACGCGAGGCGAACACATCGGCTGTTCAACGACTGCTGCTCGCAACGTGCGTTTGCGACTGCCCTGACAAGGGTCGCTCCGTTAGGTGTCAATCTACCAAGCTCTTGGCTTCGAACTGAAGGGATCTCGTATATTTCCATCCCCTTGGGGAGACTGGCCGATTTACGTGTTCTACCTTGAGCCGTGAATCCGAGTTTCCGGGACCCGGTACTACCACGGGAGGTCCCACTTGAGATCACATAAGTAGACCTTTTGGACTTCGCAACCCACTGTCACCTCGGAGGTGCTATCACGAAGGGGGATGTCGGCGGGGACGGGCAGGTTATGTAACACCATGCAACTCCTGTAGTTTGCTGGCACTCGAAACCGGAAGCAGCAAACGAACCCCCGGCGCCCACACACCGTGTACTACGTCGCCTCGCATGTCGACTGTATAATTGCATCAAGCCGCTATATTCACGCACGCCGTCACTGCGCAGTATTCGGCCGTCGAGACACCTTGTACATATCTGACTACTGTGTCTCTCGACATCTCAAAAACGAGGACCGCCTTTGTCAACGGCAAGTCGGACGGTACCCTCCGAACCAATGTCCTTGAACTGTGAATGCGTGCATGAAGTTAACGCGTCGACGTCAACGGATGGGCGCATTGGATTGGTATGATCACGAGACAAAGACAAAACACTTACAACAAGTTCCCTGGTCCGCTGTAGGCTCTCGGCCTTGCTCACCGTACTCCGAACATCGCGCAAAAGGTCTTCGAAATCGTCTTGCCAGACGACTTCCTCAGCAGCGCGGAGGATGAGCCATGAGTCGGGAGTTATATCAAAGTTTACCTAAAGACGATGTGATCAGAATCCTGTCAGTTGCGGAAACTGGAAGGATTCTGGAGCCTTCATACGTCGATAGCGATGATGTTTTTGCGGTCCAGTTCTGTGATGGGATGGAAATGAGGGTGATGGCAAATGTAGACGGCAATATGGTCGCAGAGTACGCACCCTCTATGAAGTCCGGACGTGTCATAATCTGCCGACACTCGTACTGAAAGGGATTGTTGTTATCGGTACAGCTCTCGTAGTTCATATTCGTATGAAAGGCACGCACGTACGATATCCGGGGTAAGGGAATATTGTCAAGGTCTTCAGATGTCGCCTCGCCGCGTGCAATCGCTTCTTGAACTTGATCTATCTCTCTGGCGTGTCTTCGAACGAATTCGCGAAGGAGAAGCCATGTACACGACGACCATTTTTGTTCCTCCACTACAGAGCCGTCAAACCCAGGGATGAGACCGGTCTGACCTAGCAGCCACGCTTTTTCCACTGCGAGTGCATGTCGTGCGTGGGAGAGCATGTCCGGCGCCTTCATAGTCCAATCGAGGTATGTCAGGCGGCCCCCCAGGATCCTCACGACCTCGTTGAGTACTTCGGGAGGCGCTCCCTCTCGCCGAGCTATTGAACGTATGCGTCTTCCGACCTTTCGAGCATCTTGCGTGTTTAGGTCGAATATAGAGAGCACCTGGACGCCACGGGTGACGCGCATATTGTGGAACCACGCGATAGGGGCTCAGAGACATCGTAACGCACCGTCATCCTGCTGGCGCTGTTCCCTGAAGTGATGGGACCATGTCAGGTACGAAGCAATACGTTCAAGAGGGCTCATATTACTCATCACCAGAAACGGCCAGAAGTCATCCCTGCGACGGGGAGTCGGTGACGTTCCTACGTACCAAGGATGGCTGCTTACGAGCTGAATACCGTTACCAGGATCCCTGCGACGAGCCTGAGCACCAATTTACAACAAGATGAGCGACCCTAAATACCACTGGCTGCCCATGCCTCGGCACGCTGCTGAAGTTGTAACAGTAGGGATCGGCCATCCTCATTGTGATAGAGCTGGTGGATGTTCGTCAGTACTAGGACCAAGGGTCTCTTTGTTCTCTTCGCGCGACGTAAGGCGGCGTCGTTGAGTTTGGCGAGGGCTGTGGACAATAGTACAGTAAATTATTCGGTATGCCGACTCGGTATGCACCACTTACCGCGCTCGATGTCTAAAAGTGGACCACCTAGTGAAGTCAGCAAAATGAGTCACGTGTGTAACACCCAGACACCGAAGGATACGACACCTTCGCGCGGCTCCCTGCGCTGGAACAGACCCATCTGCGAGTCTTCGTTATACTCGAAGTTGATCGCTTCGCCGAAACGGAGACGGAAGACTTCGAGATCACGATGTACATCACACACGACTACACCCTCGGACTGCACCACTTTCATTGCGTCCAGGATCATCGTCGTCTTCCCGGTGCCCTACCCCAATTGCAGCCTTCAACGCCTGTCCAGTACATTGTTATGGAGGGATCACTCGCCTTAGGCCCGAGCAGGATGAAGTACCGTCCAGTCTCAAAACCCTGAATGATACGGTCGACGAGGTCCTGTTCCGGGCGCCGCAGAACCTGTGCCCACGTGTTCTCATGCGCCGAGTAAGGCTTATTGCCCGTCCCCGCGACTTCATCCGTCAAGGACTTGGTTAGGTCGAGAGCAGGATCGTGCCTTTCGACGAAAGCGCGCTCGATCTGATCGAATCGCAAGCCTGTTGCACTTAAACGGTATATTGAAGAGAGAAAGCGTACCCCACCTTCCGGATCACGTTCTCCTTGTACCAAGACATATACACAGCTCCCCCCGTGAACACTGTTGTGAGGAACGAGGTGTACATCGGCGGCAAGACCATGCGAGACGTATATGGCCGACTTACAGACTAAGACACCAGCCACCGTAATGAGCACAACGTCTCGGATCCGTCCCGCTTCTCTCAGTCCTCTGTGTTCCTTGGTGGGTGGCCCGACGAAAGTCGATGGACGTTCCCCTGAGAGAGCCTCGTTTCGTGCCCTGGCGCGAGCTCGGAGGCTCTCGTGTTGGTGGGGTGTTCCGCGTGTATAGACACATCGGCGTCGATCGTCTATTCGTGTGTACCCACCCCTCGGCAGTGGCTTCGCAAGCACGAGGGCGGGTGCGAACGCTGGGGAAGTCACCAGCGACCGAAGGTGCTGTAGCATAGGCGATGAGAGAGGAGTGTTGTTAGTACGTATGCAAGGGGCATGCTGCCCTTTATCTTGGACTTGAGACGTCGCTCGCCATGCTGCCCTTTATCTTGGACTTGAGACGTCGCTCGCCATGCTGGAATCTGATATTGCGCACATCGGGTGGTCGACGAAGACTTACATGCTGCACACAACGTGGTGGACTGACAGGCCCATGGTTCGACAGGATGCCTTATTGAGAGGGCGTCAAGAGGGTATGGCGCCTCGCGGATTCGTGTAACCTGATTCGTAGCGGACTCTGGAGGGGAAAGCTGTAGGACCATATTGGAACTGATAGCACATATGTATAGCGCGGAGAACCCGCTATGAGCCGCCATGCCATATAACGACAACCCGAGCGAGGAATAATGGAAGCCGCAGAAGACAGCACCACCCAGAGAGACCAGCAACGACCAAGCAGCAAGATAGACGCAATTGTCCCAACAAGCCCAGAGAGAAATGGCAGCATCACCCCATCCCCGCACCGCCGCCAGCCTCGCACCCGCCGCCCTCGGGCACGTCCTCGTCGTGTGCGCCACTTTTCATCGTCTCCGCCGCGACGCGGTCCCGGCGGCGCTTCTCCATGATGATGAAGGTGAGGACGATCATGTCGATGTCAAGAGTCGTGGGCTCGATCTGCAGGCACCACTTGCGCTCCCCGCGGAAGAAGCCCTCGGCTACGAGCTCCTGCGTGAACCGCGCGACCTCGTCTCCCGTGTCTAGGCGCGTGAGCTATGGCGCATGCGCATACGTTCAGCTAAGGTTTCTAAGGGGAGGTGAGTGTATGTGGGGCGGCGGGACGTACGACGTGCCCGATGTTCTTGAACGGCTTCCAGCGGTACTCGACACCGTCGTCCCCCAAGAAATATCGGGTCCTGTTCGTTCAGACGTACTCTCAGTCAACGCCCGCTCCCCCTCTCTCCACAGTAGTCAAAACACCCGAATCAAACAAAAACACTCACGGGGTAAAATGGTGTCCCAACTTGTACAGGAAATCGCGCACCTCCATCTCCTGCATCCGCCCGTCGAACACATGGCTGCGCACGACCGGGTGCGCGCCGAACCGGCGCCACTCGACCTCCGCAACGACGCTGTCGCCCTCGGACTCGGCCGGGCGGCGGATCGCGAGCACGGGCGCGGCGAAGCGGTGCGCCTTCGCGGTGCTCACCTGGTACTGCGCGACGCCGTTCGCCGAGACGAGCGTCGTCCGCTCCGGGTCGTTCGGGACGAGGTAGAGGCGCATGCACATCGGGCCAGGCGGGGTCGGCGCGTACTAGGGGCGGTGGGCGTGAGAGTGTGGAGATGCATGTACGAGCTAGAAGGGAGTGCTGCTCAGAAGTTGAGGAGGCGGAGGGGTGCAGCGGCTTGCTGGGCGAGCACAGTCTAGACCCTCGAGAAACAGAGCGCGGCTGCATTGCGATCGGGCCCCTCGTGTAGTACATACTGCGAGTTCCAGCGCGTAATGGCCTCGGAGATAGGTCGGTCAACCCGACTGAGAGCGAGAGGAAGACTTCAGCAGAGATGGGCCTAGTACTGCCTTCACAGGACGACCACCAAGAGCAGAGATAGTAGCGGTCCAGACTGAAGAGAGCAACAGGGTATCAAGGTCGATTGGCTCCCCGGAGATTGTCGACCCTCCTGCGTGCAGCTGATATCGAGTAATATCGAGCGACGATCGTCCGGGAGAGGCTGTCATGTCCGTAGATCCCGTCGCAAGGCCAGGCTCCCCGGCGATAGTACGAAGCTCGTTGAGTTCGAATGTCTAGTTTTGAGGTGGTAGTGACGAGATGACGACACCAAGGATTGTACGACGATCAGACACATGCAGACTGGGCAAGACGACGAGCCCAGAGCCCAGGAAGAGCAAGAATACACACTCCATGATGGTGGTAGGGCTCTAGGAACAGAAACGAGGCGCTCGTTGGTCAGGCGCCTACGCTACTGCCGCGAACGTCAGTGGCCTACTTACAGTCTTCTGACTTTGAGCCAACGGCTTCGGAGACCCAGAATCAAGTACAGCACATCTCGAGCGGGGTGCAAGATAACAGATGAGTCGATGAGAGGTTGCAAGGGTATGCGATAGAACATGCAATGTGCTACATAATAATACTACTAGCTACTACTACTGATACGAACACGGGCGGCGACCCGACAGAAACCGGATCCCACCACAGGCACAACACTATCGAGTCTGTCGCGAGCCACACGAACACTGTCCCCATCTCGCGCGGAAATCACCCAAGAAGTGCTCCTGTCTCCACACGCGTCCCAGAACCGCCGCAGCCGGCCGAGAGCCCGGAGCCGAGATGAATGGCTGCAAGGATATCATAGCCAGCCTCCCGTCCAAGTCGAGTCCGGTCAAGAACCTCGCAGTCGTCCCTGACTCGTATCGCTAGAGTACATGGCCCAGAATTCGCCTGTAGTCGGCGACGACGCCCTGGAACGTCTCCTCGAGTTTCTGCTGCCGCTCCTGCTTGTCGAGCTGCATGAGGATCTCCTGCACCCGCAGACGTCAGCCCCCGAATTCGCATAACGAGCAGGACGCGGATGACGCACGTAGTTAAAGCGGTACAGTCGCTCCTTGACCTGCAGCCGATACGCACGCTGCGCACGCTCGTCCGACGGGTCCATGTGCTTCAAAATGAGCATCTCGACGAGCCGGTTGAACTGCCGCTGCAAGGACGCGCACAATCCACAACCGAATATGAACCAGAGACGAGAACGGGGCGAGAGGAATGTCCGTGAGCGCCAACGAAATTACACGCAGACGACATTGGACGTACCCCAGCGATCTTTAATTCTAATCGCCACTTTTCGAGCCAGGCGCGCTCGGCTGGTGGGCCCATCTTGCCGGCTCCTGCGCGCATCGTCCGGCCCTTGCCCCGCTTCGTCCGGCCGTGGGCGACCTTCCCGCCATTGTTAGACATAGCTTCCGGCCCAAACCCTTCACGCATGAACTTGTCGTTGGCGATGAGCATCTTGAGGTCGTTCCGGTCCCGAAGGTCCTCGAACGCCTCCGCAGGGTCCTCCACGGTGAGTTCTGCGATGCTGGGGCTGGCGAGCACGTGCTGGTATATCGCGGTATATAGCGCGGAGCCATGCCCGTCTTGCTGGTATGGTGGGAGGATGAGGAACTGGGAGATACGTAGCCGCACGCGCTCGGGGAAGCAGTAGAATGGGTAGAGTGTCGAGTAGCCGACGAAGTGGTACGTCGCGACGTCAGGCGACGACCGCCGTTTCCTCTTCTCGTAAAGCACGGCAAACTCCCAGGTGTCTTCTGTCTCGCTGATGTACGACCCGCCCTCGATGTACAACAGCACGAAGAGCTGCATTCGTCGGTGGAATTCCCGGAAGCCGGGGGTGTGCCAAGTGCTCTGTGAGGTGTTGCGTCAGCGTTGTGTACCTGTGTAACTCGCGATATCGGTCCATGTGTGACGTCTAGGCCCAGATAGAAGGGGCCCGGATCGGGCTGCCTCTGCAGTCATGCGACTGCGGATTGGCGGCGAATCGGTGATGGCGAGAGCAGCGCAAGAGAGTGCGCCCTAACCGGTCTAGAGCTTCTCACGCTCGAGTGTCGAGCAGCATAAGACGATTTGCAAACAAGTTGCAAGCAACCAGCGGGCATGCCGGGCTAGAAGCATCTCCACTGGGGTCCAACACCGCCTGGACGCGTCAGAAGCCAACGCAACGGGTCCACGGCACCCTACGCTGTGTCATAGGCACGATGCCGTTGTCACCCCCGGGATTTCGGGGGTGTTAACGGCAGAAGACACTGCAGCGCGGCGGCCGTCTCTCGCCCAAAGAAGCCACAAAATGACACAACGCTAACTCCGAAGTGTCAGGCTGCGATGCTAACACTCACATGGTAGACCTCGAAGTCGACGGTTTCTTGGTCCTCGGGGCTTAGGACTTGTGGGATAGCGACGTTCTTGCCCTTTGTGAGCGTAGTTGCGGCACGGGTATAGGAATAGATCTTCTGCCCAAAGGGCTTGAAGTTGAGAGCGTCGTGCTCGACACGCTCCTGGAACTTCTGCTCGTCGGTGTAGTAATCTGGGGGTATAAACTTGGAGAGCGTGCCCTCGATATCGTCCACGGTTGACGATGAGGGGAGCTTTTCCGAGTACCGCACGTTGAGATATTGTGCGAGAGAGCCAGAAGCAAACTTGAGCTGCATAAGTGTGAGCAACAGGGCGTGCTCGTGAGGAGAGAACGCGTACGTCTATTGAGAGGTCCTTGTAGCCATAGATCTTCTCTTCCTCTCCGAATATCTGGCCGTCCAATTGGAGAGAATGCTATCGAACGGAAGAGATGGACTCACTGGGTACGTGAATGTGGGGTGGAACCCTTCGTATACCTCTCGAGCCCAGAGGGACGCTTTGTCCTCTGGGGCGCGTACTGGGTGGCGGACCCCGGTTAGCACGGCGGGGACGCGACGCGACGGGCGACGCGGTGCTCACCGAGGGAGAGCGAGAGGGCCTCGTTTGCGTCTGCTGTCCACTGCGTGGCTGCGGTGGGGGTGGCCATGGTGGTGGTGGATGGAGAGAGAGATGGGAAGGAGCGCTGAGCGCGGACGGGCGGGCGAGTGCAGTCGCGTCCCTGTCGCCCCAGCCCAGGCCCAGATCTTGACCTCATCTTGCCTGTCACGTCACGCGGCCCACACAGTCACACCGCGCGTCCTTCGCGTGACCACCCCCGCACGGCGCACGGCGCGTCGCGTCTCGAGACTCCAGACTCGAGACTCCCCCGCGCCCCTGGCACGCGTCCTCCGCCACCGCGGCCTCCCCTCGTTCTCACACTTCCCTGCTTCGCCCCCCCAACTGGCCCCGTCTCCTTTTTCTCCGACACAGATAAGCACCTCTTTTGTCTCACAAACACCACAGCGCATCAGACCTTTCTCGCGCGGCCGACGAGGAGCTCCTCAGCCACGGACGACCGTGCGGCCGTGCGGACGCCCTCCACCCCAGAACCTACCATGGCGGAGGACCAGCCGAGAGTATGCTTCATCTCGGCACCCGTGCCCATACGAGCACCAGACGATCTCTGACCAATCTGCCACCCCAGGTACTCACCGCTTCCGTCCACGACTTCAGGTACTTCGCCGCCCTCCTTCGCGGCGTCAACTTCGCCAACGTAAGCCTCCCGTCGCGCCTTATCGTCTCGGGGCTGATCTTCCTCTCCGACGTTCTCGCCCCCGCAGCGCGCTAGCGTATCTATAGCCGCCGATGGCTTCACTGTCTCCGTCGAAGAGGCCAGATGTCTCACCGGTGAGCGTCCTCTCTCGTCTTTGATGGATCGCACCAGATGGCCACATTTGGCATGTGCGTCTCCCGGTCCCGGAAGCGCGTTCATTGGGCATGAGGACTGCACTACATTGACGCGCTCTGTGGAACTCGAGATTGGACCGCTATATTTTCGCCTAGCCCCATCGTCTGCCGGAGCGGATATCGGATGTCCTTGGGCATCAGGGTCGGTATGTTAGTCCTCGTTTGACCTGGTTCCAGTCGTCGGACACAACGGGAAAAACGCCGCGCGCGTTAATGACAGAGAAGTCTCATCTCGGTACGCTACCTGGCAACCCGCGACGTGACTGAGAGCTCAGCATAGCTCTCTGGCATGATCTACGTGGGGTTGATATGACCCGCAGGGTTGTCCACATGTGCATATATCCACCCCCTGTTCATCTCTCTGCCGCATACTCGCACGGCCGGTGTTCTTATATCTTTAGCACGCAGGCGCCCTGGGGCTGCACTGGTCCTCCTATGGAACTCTGCACTTCCAGGAGAACGTCATTGGCGGACATGGCCTGGGTGCTAGCGTCATGGGCAAACCTTCGTTCGGAGGCGACCGACGTGTTCGCAAGCCCACATCTTCACCGGACGAAGCGCGGCTGCATACGTCTTCCCAGCTTCCCCATCCACGGGAGAATCGTTCGCGATAACATGCGCGTCTGCGTCGGGCCCACACGCGCGGACTCTGCGCCGATTGTGTGGCTATTACACCACGCGCACGACCACGCTTCGATGGCCGGGGGCCTCGACCTGTGACTCCCTGTCGATCGTGTTATATCCGTCTCGTTGGAATCCGCCCCCGACGAGCCGAGACGCTGACCCCCCTTCCCGCAGCAACCGCCTTCATCTTCAGCCACGTCTTCGACGAGTATGTCTACAACCCCGATGCCGCCCGTCCATCCCAGTCCCAAGCCTCGCAAGACGATGACGACGAGCTGACGGCGACCGCGTTCGAGATCCCGCTCGGGACGCTCATGGAGTGTCTGAACATCTTCGGCACGGCCGGTCTTGCCCCCGGTACGTCACAGAAGAAGAAGAAGGCGCACGGGGACGGGGATGACTCCGACGGCGGTGGTGGCGGCCGCGGAAAGGCGGACAGGAAGGGCAAGGGGAGGGCCGACGCAGACGACGCGGGCGGAAATGCGCGTCTCGATCAGTGGTTCGCCCCCGGCAAGGGCACGGGCATGCGCATGTCGTACGCAGGGCCCGGACACCCCTTGACGCTGCTCGTGTGAGTGCGGGAAATAGGTCTCAAGAGCGCGTTGACTGACGGACGGTGCCTGGTCAGGGCTGAGGAGTCTGGAGGCCCGACGGCGACGTGTGAGATCACAACGTGGGACCCAGAGCCGCGACTCGAGCTCGCATTCGACTCTGACGCGGCGTACGTACTTCTATATGCGCATGGAAGCTCACTATGCAATCCTGACTTCGCGCTTTCAGAGTGCTCAAGATCATCCTGAAGGTATAATGTGCGGTTATATGTGCCACTCTCCAGCAACTGACCGCCTCCAGTCTTCCTGGCTCCGTGACGCACTCTCCGAACTGGACAACAACACAGAAAGGATCACGATCATCGGCAACCCTCCCGCCCCGCCTGGGCGCGCTGCACGCTCGAAAGCGCCGCCATGTCTGCGACTGCGTGCTGTTGGCCCGTACGGGACTACGGAGATGGACTACCCGAACGACCGCGAAGTGCTTGAGACGTGCGAGTGCGCGCAGCCTGTGTCGTTTACGTGAGTTATTATTCTTGAGCCAATACACCCAGGATATCTGCTGACGCCAAGGGCCCAGGTATCGCTTCCAGCACGTATCCCGTGCACTACGCGCATTACAGAGCTCGCTCAAAACGTCATTGCGAATCGACGACGAGGGCCTGCTCAGCCTACAATTTATGATGCCCGCTCCGCGCAAAGCTGGCGGGCGTCGGTCCGAAGCATTCATCGAGTTTTGGGTGAGTTTGGAGGTCTGTATATCCAGCGTCAAGGAGTGTTACTGAGCAGTTCGCAGTGCTTACCCCTTGAGGAGTAACTTGCGTCGCGCGACATCGCGTGACCGTTTTCGCTGGCTCCTCGTTGCTTGTACTGCGACACTCGTTCCGTCATATTCTGAGTACCAGCCAAGGTATTCGCCTGCAACACCCGTCTTTTCGAGATACCCGCGGGCGCCCACTTCATCGTAGACTCACGTCATTCATGTATCCATAGTCCCTGTGTATTTCTTGCTGCATTTCCGTATATTTGCAATTGCCAATTGCCGGAAATGAGGGCGAAAGTAAGGTAGTGTCTATTAGCACGAGCCAGAAGGTACATCAGATCAAGCCGTCTATGAAGTCGGAACCGGTTTTGGGCTTCGACGGGGAAGCCGGCGCGGGCGTCGGAGGCTGCTTGGACTCGGACGCGGGAAGGTAGTCTGCGATGATCGAGTCAAAGTCCGCCTCCACCTTGGGGACTAAGTGCACACAGTCAGAACTCGACCATATAAATGATTCCGGAGGCAAATCGACTCACCGGCTGCCGCACGCGCCTTGATCGACGCGTCGAGCAGGTTGCCCACGATCAACCGCCGGATGGCGGCACCGTCCAGAGGCGCGGCCGCCTCCTTCTTCTCGCCCTGCGCGCCCGTGTTCTTGTCCGTCTTGACGTCCGGCGCGGGGGTCTCGCGGAACGTGCCCGTGGGCGAGGACGCGAGCCCGAGGTGGGAGAGGACGTCGCCCTTCGTCAGCATCCCGCGCACGCCCGTGCCCTTGATCTTCTCGATGTCGCTCGCGGGGATGTGGTGCTCCTGGATCAAGCGCAGCACTGAGGGGAAGAGCGGGCGCGAGGTCTGCGGGACGTGCGACTCGGAAGGAGGGGCGGGCGGGGACTGCTTTGCCTCGGCGGCGGAGGGCTGAGAGGCGGATGACGAGGCGGAAGAGGACGGTGCGGGGGAGGGCTTGGATTGCGACTCGGACTTCGGAGGGGCTGGCTCGTCCGCGGGGACTTCGAGGTTGGAGATGTCGTCCCCCTCCTCTGCCAGGAGCGCGATAGTCTTGCCCACGGGGATGCCCTTGGTACCATCGGGAGCCTGCGTTGCCTCGTTAGCTAACAATACGCAGTTTGGTTGGCAAAGCGACGCACGATGATCTTCCCAACAATACCGTCATCCTGCGCCTCGACATCGATGGTGGCCTTGTCCGTCTCCTGCCAATGGGATGTGTCGTGAGTGCGTGTCGAGGATTCGAGCCGACCGTCACCGACGTACTATCTCTAGCAAGACGTCACCCGCCGCAAACGCCTCACCCTCCTTCTTCTTCCAAGACGCGATGCCGCCCTCCGTCATGGTGGGCGACATGGCCGGCATCGCGAACTTGGAAATCGCGTTCCGCGCCGCAGAGGTCTGCATCCCTGTGTGTGATTTCTTAGCTCATTTCCTCTACAAATGACATCAATAGCTAAGCAGCACTCACATCGCCTGCTCGACGATGCCCTCAGGGCAGCCTTGGAGAGGTGGTGGAGGGGATGCATTTTGGAGACGAGTCGTACGTTTCGCGACCGCGCTGCCCGAGTCGTGACGCTGTGTATTGGGCGCCTGCGAAATACACGGCGGATGCCGGCGCGGCCCGACGCGGTGGCGCTAACGCTGCAAACGCGTTTTGCAGGTAGATGCCTGGCAGCGAGCCATGGATGCCGGTGTTTATGGGAAGATCTTGGTGTGGTTGTGTTAGCATAGCAGGTCCGTCGCGAGGCAGATCGGAGGGAAATGCCCTTCCGAAAGGCCCAAGACAGCGAAAGCCAGCGAGAGAGACGCGTTCCTGGCGGGCGGCTATCAGCATGCGTCTGGGGAGAGTGGACGAGCGCGTCAAGAGGCGGCTTTCTTCCGACCTCCATCCCGGAGCTGCTTGCCATGCACCTCGCTCGTCTCGCTGTCTTGTCTTCTCTTGTCTCTCTTGTTTGACCACAATCAGGACTACGCATTTGGTGAGCATGGCCCAGAATGCGCAGAAAGGAGCTCGATTAGCGCAATTGTCTTGTGGCAACGCGCTCACCCATCCTCCTTTACCAGGTTTCGCATTCGAGTGTCCCTCTAAACTGATCAGCCCCAGCTGTGAGGTAGGACCCATTTTACACCGGAGAACGCGATGTACGCCCTCCTGGGCTCGATGCTTCAGCGTGCACGGCTACTTGGAACCCGCTTCTTCTACCGTTTCGGCATGTGCGTATGCCAATCCTCTCTCTTACGTTCTCGCCTCATCTCTACTTCTAGTCACTGTGCAACCCACCAGATTCGCCTCATTCTTGTCTCTTCGGTTGTCATCACCTCCCTGCTCTTCCCCGCCATCGCTATCTACTACTCCTCTCAGACTCAGTACTTCTCCGGCTTCACTCTCCGGGTCCTCGACTCTTTCTTGACCCCGAACGACATCTCAAGCTACTTTGCGCAGCGTGACCTGCAACATCTATGGGAAGGCGACCCCGCCATCCGTGTTCGAGCAGACTCTGTCGCTCGGGCACGGTGCGGCATGGAAGGCATTCTGCGCGAAGAGCGTGTACTGGTCGGCGGAGTTTCCCCAGAAGATGGTCTGGGCGCACTCGACAAGGGCACGCTGCTGGCCACCCTCAAATTAGAACATCGTATCTCCGACGCCATGGCTGCCCGCGGCATCTCGTGTCTGCGAACCCGACAAGGTTCATGCTTCTCGCTCAGCCCCTCTGCGTTCTGGGACTACGACGAACAGGCTCTCATGGCGGACGACAACATTCTCGATACGCTCCATCTGTCACAGAACGTCTCTGTGTCTGGGGTACCGATCACGCCGGAGATGGTCCTGGCCGGACGTGAGCTGAGGGATCCAACGTCCAACCGCTTTGACGCCGCAATGTTCCTCGTGCTCACTTATTACTTCCCGGAGAAAGATTGCTTCGGAAAGGAGCGCCGATTCCAATGGCTGCACGCGCTTGAGGATGCCGGCGGCTCTGCGGGCGAATTGGTCGTGCTTGCACAGGAACCCCACCTCGTTGCGCTGGAGGTACGTCCGAATCCGCAACGCGCCACCGCCTATCTTACTTAACCCGGCGCAGTATCAGAAGAATGTTTCTCTCCGAGATCGGTTCTCCATCCTTTCGCTCTTCTCGTATGTGACGTACACCGTTTTCACCGTGTACTGCTTCCACCTGTTCCGACAGCTGGACATGGTGCATTCGCGCCTTGGTCTCGCCTTCACGGGTCTGGTCGAGATTATAGTCAGCACCATTACGAGTGTAAGTGTATGCGCCCTTGTCGGCTTCCGAGTGACTATGGTGCCTTTGGAACTCTTCCCCATCATTGTCGTCTTCATCGGAGTCGAGAACATGTTTAGCATCGTACGTGACGTTGACGCATAGCTCGGCTGTAACCCTCTGATTCTCCTCCCAGGTCGACGCCGTCGTTAGGACGTCGATATCCCTCCCGGTGAAGGAACGCATAGCACAGGGCCTGAGTCGCGCCGGCACATCGAACACGCTTAAGGTTGTGTCCTACAACAGCGTCCTCGGAGTCATTGCGGGGCTCTCCACAGGCGCAATCCGACAATTTTGCGCGTTCTCGATCGTCGTCCTTGTGGCACACTGGTTCTTGGTGCACACCTTCTTCGTCACAGTCGTGTCGATTGACATACAGCGCTTGGAGGCAAGTATCAGCTCAAGACGTGTTTGACACGTAGCTGACTTTGCCTTGTAGCTGGATGAGTTGTTGCGGCAGAATGCGAGCCTTACCCCAACGGTGATAGCGGACCCGCGAAAGGCTACCGCTCAGCCGTCAAAGACCAAGGCAGGCTCTTTATGGGCCTCGTTGAAAAGCTTGGTTCGCGGAAGACCGGCCAAGAACATCAGCTTGTTACTGGTGAGTCCGGTCCGCGCCGCGTCAAGCCGTATCTGCAACTTGTTCCCAGTTGCTTGCAATCACCGCTACACTCTATTATGCGACTTCGCCCTCAGCCGTTGGCAGCAAGCAAGCAGAGAAGCCTCACGCGACACGAAATCCCCTCTCACAGTTGTCGAAGTCCCATGGACCATCCTCGGACGAAGTGGCTCCTGCGCAGCGTATTTGGCAAACCCTGAACCCCGCCGGCGATCCTCTTCTCCACGTTCGCATCGAGTCACCCACTATTCTCGTTCTAGGCGACAGCGAGTACACTCAGTCTCTGGACGACTACACGGCTGATACCGAGAAACCCTCGCGCCACCGCCTCTCCCGTGTGTCCCGCCTTTGGACCCGTACCACTCGACCGATATTATGGCTGTTCAAGTTCTTCTTGATGCCGATTGCGGTCACCACCGCTTCACTGTATGGTCTGCTTCTATACTTGCTCAAGGATGCTGAACTACTAGAGGCGCAGCGGCATGCCGCTGAGCCCGAGTCTCCTTCTAATGAAGAGCCTACTTCGACGATGGAAGACGCCATATCTTTCAGCACCCTACCTCGGGCCTTCGCAACAGACGTCGACCTAGTTGCATCCAGTAGGGACGGCAAAGTGATCGGTACTGTCGGCTTGCAAAACGAACTCGTTATTTGGCGCACCGACAGCCAGTCGCACGTAGCTGTGGATACCTCGAGCTTCCTCCTAGGTGGGACGAGCAAGCCATCTGCGTCCACAACGCTGACTGCCATCGCTGTGAATGACACTGGCGATATTTGTGCTGTCGGGACCGGTTCTGGCGCGGTCGCGGTGTTCCTCATCGGCAAGGATCAAATCAAGCCCCTTCCCCTCTACCACCTCGACCACCTCTCTTCCGGTGTCACGTCGATCTACTTCATAGGGTCTCTCAAGTCGATCGCCTGCAAGCGATCGGTCGATATTCCGGGACCTTCCTGCTACCTCTACGCTGCATACGAGAACGGCGCGGTCGTCGAGTGGGACATCCTGTCCATCGCCAACCCACGGTACGTCACTCCGTCCCGCGCTGCCTCGGTGGTCAAGTCTATGCTGCTGCCGATCCAGGCGGACGGTCGCTTGCTCGTCGGATTCTGCCTCGACGATGGAGTGCTGGAGTTGTGCAACGTCGAGCGCTCCAATCCTGTCTTAACGGACGATTGCGCTATCTCCGCCGGCAACCCCGCCGATCTCGTCTCGAAGGTGCATATGTGCAGTGTCGAACTAGATGGGGCAAAGAGGATCATCATAGGCGCCGCCACGCAGGCGGGCGCGATCTCACTATGGGACCTTGACACGCGCGAGTGCCTGTTCATCCTCGAGGGTCCGTTCGGGGACATCAACAACCTGAAGATCTCCCCGGTGAACACGACGACGTGCACGACGTGCGGCGAGCTCCCAATCGAGAACTTCTCCATCACGTTCTCTGTCGGACACATCGTCCAGTTCTACCGCGCCTACCTGACTCTGCCCACACGACGATGTTCATGTCCCCGCAACCTACCCCAGCAAGCACCACGTTCGAGCCTGCTCACGCTGCGCTCGCGAAGCGGTAGCAGCGCGTCTGTCGGCTCTGGCACGAACACGCCTAGATCGCGCTCCCGGATGCCCTCCGTGTCGTCCACCCCCCCGAACGCGTTCCCCGTTTCGGGCCACGGCGTGCACTCGAGGCGCGCGTCGGAGAAGGACCGGGAGAGCCTTCGACGGACCTCGGAAACGTTCTTCCTGAACAACGCGGACTGCTTCGAGTACGAGACGCCGATTGGCCCACAGGACGTCACACCCGCCTCGAGCTTCCTCGCGTCGGGCACGCAGCCGTCGATCTGGCAGAGCCTCGTGGTGGTGCGCGTTGCGGACGCGACCGTCGAGCGGGGCGGGTGGGACGTTGCGCATGATAAGGTCGTCGGTATCCGCCGTCGGCCACGGCCCCCGAGCGCGAACGCCAACGGGAACGCGAAGCGTACAAACCACGATCCGAAGACGCAGCCGCTCCCGAACGAGCAGCAGACGGGGCTCAGCGCGGCATCTTTGGAGAGGTGGGAGCTATGGACGTTCGACCCTGCGGAGGGGCGGTTGCAGACTTCGCCGCTTGGTGCTCTCAGCCGGAACACGCCTCCGACGCTTGCCCACCGGAGGAAGTCCGAGGAGGAACGTGGGGGTTCGGGGCGTGGGGTTACGCCTGGCGGGGCAGCGAGGCGGAGGAACGCCGTGCCACGACTGCACTTCACGCGGGTGTCGCCGTTCGTGAGCACCCCGAGCCTCTGCGTGGCCGGGTTCGGAAACACCGTCGGTTTGTTCAGGTTCCATTGCCAGCAGGAGAAGGTTGTTCCGCCCTCGAGGCCGCCGAAGGAGAGCAGACACGGGAGCGCGAAGGTCGAGTGACTCTGACGGTCTCGGGGGGCTGCGTCGATCGTGGTTCTGATCTTGGGGCGTCGGTGCCGGTGTTGTATATCTGCATGTATCTTACCGAATTCCTGTATAATCCATCGCGGCGTTTTAGCCTAGGTCTCATGGTACCCACAAGTCTCTTTGCTATGCTATGTATCAGTGCTGTTGGCGTTTCAGCTCAAGTTCCTACATGTTACTCCGGCTGCTGTGGAGCTCGAGTGTACTTCCTAACGTAGTGCGGTTCCGACTAGATAGCCCTCCATTTAACCCACGTCCATATAGTATGGCCCTAGCCGCAGGAGAGCATAGCGCTGTGCTCTTCCTACTTGCCGGACAGATGAAACACCACGCCTATGCCACACTCCCATGGGCGAGCCCCCCGCCGCCGTTCAGCCAGGATGCGGGTCACTCCATACTCGACAGATGCCCACCGGTCGCTTCCGCCGACAGGGAACGGCGCCAGGGTACAGGTTTCTAAAGCGCCTATGAATCGCTTGCCCGCGCGTGATCCCTATGACTGATTCAGAGACGTACTGCGTTGTTACGAAACGTGAGCATCCCCTCCTTCTGGGACGTCTGGGGCAAGAGCTTTGTGAAGCGTTCCACAATGCCACTGGACACGTTAACGCTGCCGAATGCAAGGTCGAGAACGACGCTCCGCAGAGAGTCGATCTTGACGAGTGCGGAGTCGACCGCTGCCCATTTGGACGGCAAGGCGAGCACGGGGTCGTCGGCGGACCGAAGCGACACGCGGAACACTACTTTGCCTAGAGCTGGCATCGTAGCAGTGTTTAGGACGTCCACGCTGAGTCCCAGGCTGAGTGCTAGTGACTGGCTGCTTTCGTCCGCCGGTGTGGTCTCTTCGGTCTCCAGTGTGAACATAAGCGTGTCCAACAGCGTGCACTGTGTCAACGCGGCAGATAGCACCTCTTCTATGCTCCGAGGGTCGCCTTGCACTTGTGGTTCTGCGTGGATCAGACGTTCAGCGGTCTCCTTGAGATATGCAGTCGAATGTGACTGACCAGGTTGCAGGTCGATCTGATACTGGGCGAACCGGCCGGCATGAAGTTGGACGCATCGAATTTCTTTGCTGGCGTACCACAAGAACGAGCACATGTCCCTGCAACGTGGCTCTGTGGGATGGGGAAGCAGGGCAACGGAGCAAAATGGCACGTCCGGGTCCCTACTTCTGCACAGGAAGGAGTGCATAGCCGACACCCACACATGGGAGATCGAGTGCAACACCACAGACCGGATCGCCATTTGATGAGGGAAGTCGTGCCAGCCCGGGAACCTACTAGCGTAAGGGTAGTATCCGCCGTAGCCCATGGAGCAGAAGTGGAGCGTGTCTATGGACGAAAATAAGCTGACGAGGGCGAAGGTGTGAACCAGCGTGTCTTTGGAGGGCCACTCGTTCGAGGTCGAGATATAGAGCGCATCGAGGGCATGCCTGGTGCTAGGCATGAATACGAACCCCGGGCCGTCGAGTTCAGCGTCCAATTCGAGCGTACGCAGGTTTGCGAGTGCGGGGATGACGTCGGCCAGGGTTTCGATGGAAACGGGGAATTTGCAAGTGTAATGCGGCATCTCGAACGGCTTCCGCGCAGCATCGTTCACTATCCGGAGGTGCTGGATGTGATGTGCAAGGGACGAGATAGGAGATGTAAGCAGATCCAGCAGACGTTTTAACGCGCGCTGGCCCCGGTACAAGCCATAAGATAAGACATCATTGTCGTCGACTAGCAGTGTGGTAGTGGTTCGGTAGAGATGGCGATAGCTTGCGTATGCCCAGTCCCTAGACACTAGGGAACATAACCTGAGCGAGGGCATGTCGTTGCGTAGCTGGTTCACAACGGCACGCTCAATCTCAGCTGGCAATCGGGGCATTCGTGTCGACGGTCGATCGAGGCCTGAACGTGCCCTACGTGAGTACAGCTGGCAACGGCGATTTGTCCGGGACAGACGTATCCACGGCCATTAGTGTCGTGTTTGTCGGACGAGAGTGAGGCTGACGCACCTTTAACAGTCTGATACGACCTCCCGGCGACGTCGCGCTGAGTCGTCTGCTTATCTGGCCACCGAAGTCGATGATGGGAAGAGGTGGAAGAAACGGTCAGGTTGATTAAGGCCGTAGCGAAAGGCTGCGCTGTCGGAGTATCGCTTCTTCCCACAGGTCTAACCGAGGGTCTAGGTTTCTAGCGACATTCCACCCATCCACGAGGCTCTCGTGGCGGTGTGGGCTTCTCACATCTAGTAGAGCGTCATCTATTCTGAGGGACGAAGAACTAGAGGCTGGCTTGCGAGCCTATCAGGGTACTACTATAGTCCTCATTGGTGGCTTGGATTTAACACCTCAGTAAGGTTTACTCGGCACCCCTTCTCTCTGGACTGGCCGCCAGCTCCTGTACGGTGATCGGTGAGGCAGACGGGTAGCAGACGGCAACATGATGTAAACAGTACCTTGTACGGCAGCCATGCATGCCCCGCAGCCAGGCCTATTGGGGGACAGGTGGGAGTTCAACAGCTCACAATGAACCGTTCCGATGAGTGAACCTGAACACGCTGCAACGAGCGATACCTCTCATGGCAGGCGGACTCACGCTCTAGTGTCTGCACCAAGTCGCCCAGCGAGCAACTCGGACGTCAGTGCACAATATTGTTATGCTGGGACCACGCCCGCGAGCATGCCTCGCAACACTCATACAGTGGTCATTCGTCGCCGTAGATGTTAGTACATGATTCTTGGATGTCTTTCTTGTAACCACATAACCCGCCTATTTCTTGCCGAAGATCGGACCGAAGGTGGTCGATTGATAGCTATAGCGTCTCGAAGTCAATACCGTCGCAACCCAGCAGTAGGCTCATATACGTACCCAAGGTTCTCCCTCCCAGGATCGTAGAAGGTGCTGCGACATATCAATGGCATCATCCTAGGCGTAGGAGAGCGACACTCACATGTAGCCACGGTTATCCGGGACGCCGAGCTTCTCCTTGAAGAAGGCAAAGAAGGCCTTGGAGTACTCCGTGTTCGCCGCCGGGTTGATGTTGTCCAAGCTTGTCTGAACACATCCCCTGTTCGGGCGCGTTTCACAGGTAGGCGGGGCGGAGGTAACTCACGATGTGGAGGAGCAGAGCAGGGTCGAACGTTCCGTTGAACGTGAGGTGCTCGCTATAGATGTAATTGACGGAGATGTATGCCTCGGGCTTCTTCAAGGTCTCTGCCGCGAACTTCAGGCAGATGCTGTCAAATCCGCGTGTGCAAACGACTACACAACGAGGGGGGCGCATACCTTGGAGAACTCCAACGAAAAGGCCTTGGGGTCGGCGATGGCGACGTTTGTCTTGAGCTCAAGGGCGGGCATGATGGTGACGATGAACAAGCTCAAGCTCTACGGATCGGCAGGGGCTGCTTATTTATCGGATTTGCGCCTCCGGGCTCGTGATGTTATATACGTCCCGGACTTAGCGAGCCTGAGGCATCCCTGCGCGTCCCTGCACCTCCGTATGGATTCTATGGCCTCCCATGTCGTGATCACGCACGCTTGCACTTCTGTTTGTCAGCTTCAAGCAATGGTGCGCGTGCGAGCGACTCTCACCTCGTCGTGGCTGCCGGCAGCGATGACGAAAGGAATGCGGGGAAACGCGCGAAGCGCTTGTGAGCCGACGGGCACATGCCGTACACATCGCGCGACTGGCGAGCTGGCCTGTCTCTCGACGACTCCCACCACCATCGCGGCCGACGAGCGTTGTTCTGGAGATATACGGCGGTGATTGGTGAGCATTCTGCGGACGCATATTTCTCTGCATGGGCTGCGTGCGCTGACTCGGAGTCACTCGAACGCGTCCAGGCTGGCTTGATAGTCCAGAACAGTCCCCGAATCTAAGGCGGCGACTTGACGCGTCGTAGCCATGGCTCTCCCAAACGAGAAGGCTGACGAGGTCGGCACTACTGTGTATCACCCACGGTTCATCGGAAGACCGCGCCTTGTCAGGACTGGCCTGCTCTTGTCCTCTGCGCTCCTACTATCCACGCTCCTCCCTTTGCCATGGAGCTCTGTCAGTCCGGCCGTGCTCTCTAACGCGCTACATGAGCCTTCTGCTCTCTCTACCGACCCGAGCGAAGGGTGGAAGGATGATGTCTGGCCGATTCGTGAGCAAACACCATGGGATATCTCCACCGACTTCCCCTTTCCTCGCTCTCTCGAGTATGATGTGACCGAGGGTACCTGGTTGAGACTCGACGTTCACCCCAAGACTGGTGATATCGTGTTTGACATACTCGGCGACATCTATTGCCTTCCGGCTAACGCCTACTCGGAGGCGAGTCTCGGATCCAGTGAGACGCGGTCTAGGGCCGTTCCTGTCCTGCTCGGTGTCCCCCATGATTCGGACCCCCACTTCTCTCCTGAGGGCGACAGGCTTGTCTTCCGCAGCGACGCAGAGCTCGGCGTCGAGAACATTTGGATCAAAGAGTGGAAGGGGTGCGAAGCATCAGATATTCGTCCCAGTCTTGCTGCGAACGAGCAACTGTCGCATGCGTTGCAGCTCAAGGAGGAGGAGGAAGACCTCTTGGCCAGCGGCGTGAAGGAAAATGCAGAGCGCAAGCACCGTAGGCTGCTTCGCGAAGGCAGACTCGATGGTGTGTCACGCTGACTTCGCTCGCATGTATCAGCCAGTTCTAATGACGTGCAGCTCAACGCGTTACGAACGAAACCTATCGATGGGTATCTGATGCACGTTTCCATCCTTCCGGCAAGAAGGTGATTGCAACCAAATGGTATACATCCTCGCGTTCTTTGGGCGCAGGTGAGGGCTGGGAGTATCCCGTCCCTAGCGTGAGCAAGAAGAGCCAGAGTATCAAAGCTGGTAGTGGCAAACGCTTGGTTGGGCGTACGCTACCTCCGGGCTGGGGTCCTGAGCGGTATGAAGACCAACAGATTGGGCCCGAGCAATTCATCTGGAACGGCAATGACACACTCATTTACGCGAAGAACACTGTTGACGATGGGGCGTGGACCTATAGCAAAGGTATGTGAACCATCGTCCCGCTGCCGGACCACCCCCCTGAGCGCAGAACATCAGATGTGCACAAGGGGATCAACGCCATCTACTCGGTCAACCTGACCTCTCAGCGCACTACCACGCTCGTAGACGCTTTCCCTGGGGGCGCGTCGCGTCCTGAGCTTTCGCGAGACGGGCGTACACTCGCATTCGTGCGCCGAGTGCGCGACAAAGAGGCATTGGTGCTGAAGTATGTCTCTCGTCGCACCCTTCCTGGGTCGTCTGGCTCAAAGCGTACTGCAGGGACCTTGAGAGCGGAACCATCCGCAACATATGGTACGGCCTCACCTACGACTTGTCCGTCGTATCTGCCCCCATGGGCGCATACCCCTCCTTCGCATTCACGCCAAATGATGACGCGATCATCATCTGGGCTGCCGGGCACATTTACCGTGTCCCGCTCTCCACCAACGCGGCCGGAGAGCGCATCGCTGGAGGCAAACCCAAGGCCATTTCATTCGTCGCGCATATCGAGAAGCGTCTGGCCGAGACCCGCACGGCGCAAACTGACATCAAGAGGATCCAGACCGCCGATACACAGCGTGTGTATGCGTTCGAGGAACTCCGTGCCGACGAGTCTGGGGAAACTGTAATCTTCCAAGGTGCCGGTGCGACCTACATCCAGAAAGTCGGCGAGGAATCGAAGCCTCAGCGGGTCCCTACCTTGTACCCCGACGCCCCGTACTACTCGCCGTCATTCGTCCCTGGCTCCTCTGAGCTCATCCTCCACGCGCGTTGGTCTGACGTCAATTTCACTTCGTTCGAGTTGGCGAACGTGACGTCGGGTACCGCATATGCGCTCACTGGGCTCCCTCTCGGCCGCTACTATTCCCCCGTTCTCTGCTCGTGCAAGGGGAGAACCCGCCAGATAGCCTTCCTGAAGACCGACGGTGACGCTCTCACGGGCAACATCGTAGCCACGGCCGGCGAGGGCCTCTACCTCGGCGAGCTTATCCTGCCCTCTGGTTCCGACGCCGACGCCGATAAGTCGAGCCGCGTCGCGGTCAAGAATGTGCGCTTCGTGCGCTCGGAGATCGACACCGACAACGTCGTGCACACCCAGCTCCGCTTCCTCGAGGGCAACAAGAAGCTGCTCGTGCAGGAGCCCAAGCGCGCGTTCGTCATCGACCTTGCCGCGGGCCCGAACGAGTTCGGCGACTACCCGCATGGGACCGTCGCTAGCGGGCGGATGTCCCAGGAGTTGGCCATCCCGCCCTCGGGTTCGCTTAAGGGCAAGACCCCGGCTGCCATTGTGGACTTCTTCCATGTGTACTATGCCCCCTCTGTGAAGGCGAACGATGTCATCTGGAGCAAACCTGGGAACGCGACGAAGGGCCTGGTGAGGTTGAGTGTCGATGGTGGACATTCGATCACTTGGAGCGGCGATGGCTCGAAGTTGTTCTGGTTCCTCGGTGGGTGCTACCTTGTTGTGAGGTCTCAGCACGCCGTCATCCTCACCATACCGTCTATTCACAGGCCCTTGGCTGCACTACGTCGACGTCTCTGAGCTCAGCTGGTGTTCCAAGGCGGCCGGACGGGATACGACGACCTTCGGCATTGAGTGCGCCAAGAGGTTCCCGAAGTACCAGGAGCTTGTGGTCGAGTATCCGAGCGACGTCCACCGGCTGAAGAAGGAAGCAGCCGCCTTCTCCGAGGAGAAATATGGTGAGGAGGCCGCCCCACACGCGGACTTCTTCGTCATCGCAAACGCGACGCTGCTCACGATGGAGACGGGCGACCTGAAGACGGACGTTCTACACGACGCGGTGCTTGTTACGCGGAACGGCGAGATCGAGGCAATTGTAGGCGTGCATGACGTGGCTATCCCGTACGGCGCAACGGTGCTCGATGCGCAGGGCGGTAGGTTTATGCACAAAGTGAATATGTCCGGTGTGCTGAGCGGATGTTGCTAGGTTTCGTCGTGCCCGGATTTATCGATGTCCACGCGCACTGGACCTCCCCGGAGACGCACCCATCCAGAAACTGGCAGCTAGAGGCCTTCCTCGCCTATGGTGTCACCACACTGCACAAGTGAGCTCTGCTCTCTATCAACATCTTACGCTCAGTGCTTATCGTTGTCAAAGCCCGAGCACAGACACCGTTCTCACATTCACAGAACGTTTCCGCACGGAGCGTGGTCAGCTCGTCGGCCCCCGCATCTTCCACACGGGGACTATCATTTACGGAGGCGGTGAGCCGGAGTATCACCAGGACATTGTGGACCTCGAGGAGGCCAAGTCGGCGCTGTTGAGGATCAAGGTCGAGGGTGGCCCGTCTAGCTTCTCGTACAAGAACTACAACTTGCCGTCTCGGTGCGTGAAATCCATGATGCAAGGATAGGGTTATCGTACTAACTGAACCCTCGTATAGGGCATCCCGTCAGCGTCTGCTCCTCGCGGCTCGTAATCTGTCTATGCTTTGCGTTCCCGAAGGAGTGAGTAAAGGAGATGCTGACGCAACGGGCTCCATGCTAACACCGTGAGCAGGGCATGAACTTTGACTGGGACCAAACTTACATCGTGGACGGTATGTTCCTCTATGAGGGCATCACTGCATGCGCGAAGTTGACATGCCAACGTAGGTATGACCACGATCGAGCACGCGCTTCCCATTCCGGTCCTGTATGACGATGTCCTCACGCTGTATGCGCTGAGTGGAACTGGATCGACGCCGACCCACGTCGTCAACTACGGCGGGGTCATGGGCGAGCAGTACATCTGGGCTCACGAAGATCTTCCCAACAACGATAAGTGCGTGACGATTGACCAGATCCGTTGTAGTATCGCTGACCTTTGTTCCGTCCCGCTGTAGGCTCCGTCGGTTCATGCGACATGATTTGTTGGAGAGTCTGAGCGAGACCACTTCCCGACCCTTAGACTGTGGGTCCATCTGTTTGTTTTCGGCGTATATGATGTGCTAACTCGTACACAGCTTTCCAGGTGTTTAACACTTCCATCTCTACTGCGAAGATGGTTCGCAAGGGCCTGAAGGCGCACATCGGTGCTCACGGCGAGATTCCGCTCGGCTTCAACTATCATGCCGAGATGTTCTTCACCAAAGCCGGTGGCCTGACTAACTATGAGGTGAGCGGCTCATCACATGTGTTCCCTGCACATATCATAGGATTGCTTTCGCCAGGTCCTTCGTGCTGCCACGTCCGACGCGGCTGTCACCCTCGGCATCGACAGCTCTGTCGGCTCGCTGACCCCGGGCAAGCTCGCAGACTTCGTCGTCTACCCGCCCGGCGTCGACTTGCTCGAGGGCGACATCAAGAGCACCAAGGATATCCGATTCGTCGTTCGCGGCGGGCGCGTATGGGACGCCTCGACTTTGACGGAGATATGGCCTGTACCTGGCCGGCGCGAGCCCTTGCCGCCTCTGAACGCTGATTGAGAGCTGTGGTGTTGAGTGTTCTTTGACGGGGCGGGAGTCATCTATTGTGTCGAGTTGCTTGTACAGTATGTCAATGTTGAACACTGAGGACGATACAATGTCGGTGACGCCCTCGCTGGCTACATACGATACAAGTCCATAACCGTGTGCGGAGGTTGCGGTTCCCACGCGGCGGGGGTCTATTGTGGCTAGCAGACGACTTGCCCTGTAATCACTTCTCTCCCTCCCACCTACACTCTACTAGTCAACTCCTCTACGATGGATTTTCACCCAGGCCTTCAACTGCCCACGATGCTGAGGCGATGCGACGGATGCGGGCGCGCGGAGAACCCCTCACGAAAGCTGAGAAAGTGCGCCTCCTGCGAATACGTTGTCTATTGCAGCAAGGAATGCCAAAGGTTTGCCTGGCCAGACCACAAGTACGTTCGCTCCCTCCTGAATATCATATGCTCCAGGTCACAGAGCTGTATGGAAGACCGTCATGTCGATACATGCAGCAGGCTCGTCGTCTCGACCCTGCCCACGACGCGGAAGTGCGCGCGTTCGGTTTCGCGGGCTCGCTCGCGTTCTCGCGCGCCCTCAACGACTGGATGAACGCAAACTTCTGGGCCTTCCAGACGAGCACACAGGCGACCATCCTCCAGCTTGGCGGGATCGACTTCCTCGGCGTCCCTCCGCGGTACATGATGTGCTTCGAGCTCACCTACCGCAACACGCCCGGCATGGCCGGCGTCGAGCGCAACCCGGCCCTGACGTTCACCTCGCTCCGGCAGTGCGTCATGGAGAGCGAACGCTGGCTCCGGAACCCGATCAACATGCAGTACTGGGACAGCTCCGCGCGCGAGCGCGAGCTCTTCAACGCCTACATGCAGCACCACTGCGGGCGCATGTACGCTGGCCTCATCTGCGTCGTGTTCAAGTGCTCCGGCATCACGCCGTGCAACATGATCTACTTCCCCATCCTCCACACGCACAAGCCGCTCCCGCTCGACCAGAGGTCGCTGGATATCCTGGACGACGTCGACATGCTCTGTAGCGGGACGATCAATACCGGGTTCCCCCTCCGCTGCCCCGAGGGCTCGAGCTCGAAGATCCCGCTGCCTGGGCAGTTCAAACGCAGAGCCGGGAAGTGGATGTGGGAGCCGCTCTTTGACGATTGGGACGACTACTCGCCGACGAGCAAGGACTACAAGGATCTGCACGCCTTGATCCGGACGAAACGAAAGACGGACCTGACGCCGAAGCAGCTTCTCACCGAGTTGCTCGCAATTTAACGAGGCAGGCAGAGGTGTTGTAAGATTGAGTAGTATTTTGATTGTGAGTGTCGATTGTCGTGTGGTGGATTTCCGGTTTCGCGTGTGGTTCTGCGCGCTCATCCATTCTCTGCTACCCGTCTGTAGCAGTGTATAGGATAGTCATCGCATTTGTATGTCTTTCATGTTTCATCACCGAAGAGATGTAGGCAAGACGCAGTATCTCAAGCGATGTGAGCTTGCCTCAGTCCCAGGAGATAGGTCGAGACGCCTGCGCAACTGTTTGGCCCACTAGGCCCCATTCTAGAGTCGCTCAGTGTTACACTGCCCCTCATTGCCAGCTGTCCAGTCCGACAAGCCAACTATTCCGGACAACGCACCTCCAGAGGTTGTGGTTGCGAGTCGTTCATCATCTTCCTGTGCATGCGACATGCTGCATGCACCGCACAAGGAAGATGAACACACCGACCATTTCGTCGAGTGGTGTACTTACATGCGATTGGGCTGGATTCTGGGAGGTACTAAATGTACCCGAAGCTGCAGTAGGTTCGGTCGTACCGATCGATCGTGTACATGATGGGTAATCATGGTCGCAGGACTGGGTACCTCTGTCGCGTTTTCGACTCTTTTCCATCCAAGACATACATACGGGTACCGCAACGTATGTGTCAACTTCACGCAGGCCAGCACCCACAATAAATCACCCGACTATGGATACACGCATTGATCTTATCGAAGCTAGTTTGCTCGGGCTGCAATGTGGCCTTCTACTGTAGCAAAGACTGCCAAAAGGATTCCTGGCCGTTCCACAAGTAGGTCATTCGAACTGACTCCTGTCGATATCCGCGATGACACGTACACAGGCGCTCGTGTCAATCTATCCAGGCCCGTACCAAACAAACCCGCGAAACGGGCTCGGAGTCCGACGACGGTATACGTATACGCGCCCTCGGGTTCACGGACTCAACTGCTTTCGCAAAGGCCCTCAGCGACTGGATCGCCGCACATCAGTGGGCACTCAAGACGGCCGTCCAGCCTTCGGCGAGGCGGCCTCGACTTCATCAAGGATCCTCCCGTCTACATCCCCCGCTTCCACCTAACGTGCCGCCTCTCCGAGGCTGGCGCTCCGTCGAACATAAACCCCGCAACGATCTTCACGACGCGCTCCGAGACAGACCCGATTGAGTGTCGGAGCATCGAAGGCTCGGACCCGGCCTCCAGTCAGTGGACGCACCCACTGCGGCTCAATCGGATCCTATGCTATGCACTCTTTCTTCGACAACAGCGGCGTACTATGGATATTTTCGTGAACATCCAGGTGACCTTGAGGGCCGCGTAATGCAATTGATGACACGCCATGGTTCGTATTAGTCCACAATTGCTCCGAAAGATGGCGATAATGTTGATGCTCGCGGCTGTTTAGCTGATCATATACTACGGCATGGCATCAACTTCGAGTCGAAGTGTCCGACACCATTGTGCGATTTTGGCTGGTTCTTAGTGAAGTACTTCTCAGAAAATACGTCTTGGATGATCTCGCGACAATTGAAACTGGCATACGCATTGTGTCTCTTGCTGGACGGGAAGGTGCTACCACCGTGTGAGCCGACTACGAGAGGCTGACCTCGGCACGCCCTCGCGCTCAACCAGCCAGCCCCGATTCGAACCGTCAGCCCAGGTCTATATATGCGCCCTCCTGCGCCTCCTCGTCTCTCTCCTCACCTTCAACCGCGACCACCACCGTCGCACACCACGGACATGGCCGCCATGCCCCGCCCGCTGTACTTCGCCGTCATGCGGACGGACTTGGTTCAAGACAGTCATGCGGCCGTGCGGCAGCTCGCGCGATCAAGTACTGCTGGGACGGCTACCGGTCAGCGCCAGGTGGTTTGCCGTCGCCCTGGTGGCGGCGACTCGCATAGACCCCTGGCCTACCGGTGCGCCTGACCTTCGAGGAACGAGGACGCAGGTTGTTGCCCTCGCGTATGCGGGTGTGCCGGGGAGGACAGGCTGTCGACGCCGGTCGCTGTGACGGTCGGGAAGCCTGGGCGGGAGTGCTAGCCTCCTTGTCCATGGGGGAACGGCCCTCGTCGGCTTCCGGATGAGGTCTGGGGATGTTGGGAGCTCTTCGCCTCGTGTGGGGACTACTGGTGTCCGGTCATCGCGACTCCTCCTTTCCTCGTCAAGACTCCCGGCCGCCCCCTCGACTCTCGACCTCGACTCCGACCTCGACTTCGACTCCGGCTTCGGTTCCGACTTCGGCTTCGACTCCGGTCACGGCTTCGACTCCGGTTTCGGTCTCCCGCTTCGCTCTCCTCGATAACATTAAACCCAGAGAAAAGTATGAAAACAGAAAACCCAGCACATCGACCGTCGACCGCGCCCGGCACCCGTTAGAACGGCTGATCTATACCCCCTTCTCCCTCCCTCCTCTCTTCATAGACTTCAACCTCAACTGGCTGCGCGCGTCGAGAACGAAGACCCCCAAGACTCAAGACGTTTGGATTAGGTGTGCCCGGCTGGGTTCGTCGGGCTGTCTCCGGGAGGGTGTCATGGCCCGCTACCACCGGGGCGGTTCGGCGGGCTTAAAGGGACCAGAAGATCGTGTCTATCTCTTTTCGTCCACGTGCTGCTTTCCCTCCCTTTTCCCCACAGGTCTTCTTCTAGGACTCGCAACGCCGCAAGACGACTCGAATGCACCACAAGACGACCCGAGCACGACCGACGCCACGACCTCGACGGACGACACAACGGCTCCCCGAAGACGAGTCGTGCCGGGGGGACATGATCCACCCCCTGGCAAGTCCTGCCACGGCGCCCGGCGCATAATGGTCAGGCCTGCGATGCGCGCCCCCCGCGGCCGCCGCAGAACCCCAATTTTTTGCTTATTTTCCTCCGGGAAACGTTCCTTGTGAACATGGCTATCCACTGGGATTACATCCCAGCCGGCCACACCCTCGCGGCTCTGCTTCTTGCGGGGCTGTGTTGGGTTTCAAGTCGCGCCGCGGCACGCGGTGCTGGCAGTGCAACAAATGGCGTCGCTCGAAACGTGAGTCTCTCATAAGTGCACGTGTCCCTTATTGAGCTGACTTACAGCCTTCACGCCATGTATATAGGCTCTGACCCTGCTCCCCGCGAGGTTCGGTGCACACACGACCTGCCACGGCCTGCCCCTCGTTCGCGATGTATATGTTGTATATATGCGGCCATGTTGGTTCTCTATAACATGATTCCCCGGCGACTCATTTGAGACGAAGCATGCACGGACGGTCGTTCCATTCGTCAGGTATACGGCGGTATTTCATGGAGCTTCGAACCGGTCTAGAAGCCTCGACGATCGTCTCTTCTAACGGCTGTGCTTTCACGTGTATACCCTCGAGCTCCTAGATGACGCGGTGCAGCGCTAGCGCAGCCATTCAAATTCAACCGTGACGTGACAACATACGTACACCCCTGTTTGCACACAAGACGTGAAACCGAAACGAGAGCTGACGTCGAAGCCCGGGAACCCGTGTGAGATAAGCCCTTTGGTGCTTGACTCCGAGCTTCAAGAACGATGCGCGTCGCGCGTCGACTCGGAGAAGTCGTGAGGTTCCTGACGCGCCTCGATGACACCTCGAGCTACGGATATACGAACCACAACGCCGGGGATCCCGGGCACATACTCCATTCGCACTATCCCCAAAAGGCACGAACGAGAGTCCCGCTGCGTCGCCTCGCTTCGAACGCCGTCGCCAGATCCACGCGGGGGTTGGGCAACGGCCGCCTCTCGCTGCGTGCATACAGTACATGCCTGCAGACGTGCGCGCACGCCGCGGAGACCAGGGCCCCCGCCGCTTCCTAGCCTTAGTCGCTCTTCGTGGGCCGTTTCAGCGAGGAGTCCTTAGGGTCCTCGACATCACAGCGCATGAGAACGTTACGCCCAGAGAGTACCGACGCATGAGGAGTCGGCAGGAAGGGGCGCCTCGTGGTGGACACGGACTGTACAGGACCCAGCGTTCTTGACCACAATGCTACGAAGCACAAGATCGCGCGACGGCGCAGAGTCGAGATGAAGGGATGTCCGGGGTCGCGCGCCCCCGCTGCCCGCGCCGAGAGGGTTCGTTTGTGGCAGAAGCGTTGTGTCGAGGGCATGTCCTTTCGATGATCGATTATCGGCCGATGGGATGTGAGCAGCAGCAAGATACTTCCGTGGGTGCTGTTGTGTGAATCGGGGAAGATGGGAGAGATGGCGATCGCACACGGGGATAGAAGCGTTGTCGGGGAAGCTGTGGGTCACTCCAGGGCCCGGCTACATTGTGGGTCGAGGACGAGCGCCTTTATGCATCTTGCAGAATATGTAGCCATCGATTGGCGACTATCCTTTCACCGAGAGGCAAGCAGAGCGCGAATGCGGTCTCTCGGTGTTCCGTGGAGTGGAGGGCTGTCAAAGGGTATCACGCTCATCTACACAGTGGTGGACGAGAAGGTGTGAGCTAACGTAGCGTCTTCTTCATCTTCACCAGTAGGGCCTGGCACAGGAAGGGTCGATAGACGGGCTTCGTGGGAGGGACGACGTCGTAGTTGCTGTATCGAGGCTGTCAGACGACTCACACAGGGTTCAGAAGTCGAGAAGACGTGGTGCGAAGTAGAGTCAGCGCCGCCTGGGCTGCCGAGACGATGGGGTTTGAGAGGCGCAGCACTGCGTGCATCAGATACGTACAAACAGGACCGTCGATAATCCGCATGCATATGATACGCCTGGATGCACTGTCCGCCGATGCCCCTCGCGGGCACCTAGAGCATTGATGACGCTGGCCTCTCTATCTTGTATTAGCTTGAGCTCGTGATGGTCTCCATGTGTGGCTGTACCCTATGAACAGTTGAGGCAGCTGATAGTGAGCGACAGACATCCATGCTGGCTTCAAGTCTGTGAGAATGACTGGTGCAGGACGTCCTGCCCAAGAGCGGTTGTGAACAACGGCACTAGCTCCACGAACAATCGTTGAACTCTGAGCTAGCGAGAGGCGCTGTACTTCTCCAAATGCTACGGGACTAGGCAGGGGTACGGCGGAACAAGGTTTCTGGATGCGTTTGAATATATGTGTATGCTTCCGTTCGACTATATGTTGAACGCATGACGCACATCGGGCAGGCAGCCTAGTCCACGTTGGGTATTGAGGAACACTACGAGCATAGATATGAGAGCGGAGGAATCGAGCTACCATCAAGGAGCAAATGCGTATAGTGGTTTTGGCGATATTGATGTCCACGAGGGCGGTCTTGATAGATGGAAGTTCGCGATATCGCATGGCAGGTTAGGAGTAGACGCGGTGTTGGTGAGATATTTCCCTACTGCCAGGCTCCACCAGCGCTAGAGTGTCATTAAGACAGCGTTGGGTCAAGTCACAGGAGAGAATAGAGGAGTTCAGCCATGGGAGGTAAATCCATGAGACTCAGGACACAAAGCTCAGAGAAGAGAACGAATCCCGACTGAACCGGAGAGAGACGGCGAGGAGACGCACGTGACCGCGACGACGCGCGGATGGGAAGAGGCGCCGGGGTTGCGCCATCTGGGAGAGCGCGAGCTCGGAGAGCGCATTTGCCCAAAGCGAGGGAGAGTTGCGCTCAGCTTAGAGAGCGTCTCACCGTCTGACTTATCCATCCCACCTATTTCACACAGCACAGGGCTCGCCCTATAATATATATTACTCCGCCCTGGCGTCCCTATCGATCGTCCTCCGCCTCTCCCCCCGCCCTCCCGCCGCCATAGCGTCCCGTCGCCTCCTACTCGTACGCGCCCTCTCTGATACAAGCAGCATCCGCCTGACCCGCAACGCGCTAGATCACTCGTTCTCTGTCTACAGGAACTGCAGTAGCAAGGATGCCTCCCGTTACAAAGCCCGGTCGCGAGAAGTACGATATTGTCTTCATTGGTGGTGGAAGCGGTGGTGTCGCAGGCTCGGTAAGTCCTCGCGATGTGCTCTACACTCCTTCTCTTCGTTGTTCTATCGCATTTGTGGTGGTCGCGAAATCTTCCCATTTCACCTCATCTGGCCATTCTCCCCGGCGCGTCCTCGCGCTGTGCGCGATAGCTTGAAGGGTCAGCGCAGCCCTATTGGTCCCCACACGTTCCGTTCACTTTGTGAAGTGCGTGCTGGGGCCTGTCTGCAGCTTGACATACTCCAGCTGCGATCGGGAGGAGACCTTGCGGGATTTGTGCTGTCAAACGATGTGCATGTCTGTTTCGCAAGCAAGCGCGTCATGACGTCAGCGACTCAGATCTGTCATCTCACTCATTGAACGCGACGCGAAGCGCATACGCCAATACGGCAACTCAAGATACTGACCCTGTACACAGCGCAGGGCTGCTTCCTACGGCGCAAAGGTCGCCCTCATCGAGGCCACCGACAAGCTCGGTGGCACTTGCGTTAACGTCGGTATGTCCAGAGTTCTCGCCTTATCAGCGATCAGTATTCACCCAGCCCGCTTTGTCAGGATGTGTCCCCAAGAAGGTCAGCATCAACCTACCGCGACCGCAGAGCTATGGCTTACACACCCATAGATTATGTGGCATGCCGCCGACATCGCTGAGAAGATCCGTCATGCGGAGGGATACCAATTCAAGGGCCCCGGCATCGGCAACCCCCAGTTCTCCTGGTCGACCTTCAAACCCCAGCGCGATGCTTACATCCGCCGCCTGAACGGCATCTACGACAACAACGTCGCCAAGGAGGGCGTTGAGCTCCACCATGGCAAGGCCCGTGTCCTCTCGCCCTCCTCGGTGCAGGTCACTCGCCCGGACGGTACGACCTATACGCTCAACACTGACCGCGTTGTCGTCGCCACCGGCGGACGGCCGACGATCCCCAGTGACGACGAGATCCCGGGCGCGAGTCTCGGCATCAACTCGGACGGCTTCTTCGACCTCGAGGAGCAGCCGCGTCGCGTCGCCGTCGTTGGCGCGGGCTACATCGCGGTCGAGCTCGCAGGCGTCTTCCACACGCTCGGGAGCGAGACGACGATGCTCATCCGGGGTGACACCGTGCTCCGCACGTTCGACCCGATGCTCGGCGAGACGCTCACGAACTGGATGAAGCACACCGGGATCAACTTCCGGCACGGCGCGCACGTGAAGAAGGTCGAGGGCACGAAGGGCCAGGAGCTCACCGTGCACCTCGAGAGCGGCGAGACGCTCAAGGTCGACACCCTCCTCTGGGCGATCGGCCGGCACGCGAACACGGAGGGCCTCGGGCTCGAGGAGCTCGGCGTGAAGCTCGACAAGAAGGGGAACGTGATCGTGGACGAGTACCAGGAGACGGGCGTGCCCGGCATCCTCGCGCTCGGCGACGTCGCGGGCAAGGCGCTCCTCACGCCCGTCGCGATCGCCGCCGCGCGCAGGCTGTCGAACCGCCTGTTCGGCGGGGAGAAGTTCAAGAACGACAAGCTGAGCTACGACGACATCCCCACCGTCGTCTTCTCCCACCCGACGATTGGCACCGTCGGCCTGACCGAGCCCGAGGCGCGCAAGAAGTACGGCGACGAGAACGTCAAGATCTGTAAGTGGCCCTCACTCTACTACCGCGCGATACTGACATCGGCTGCGCTCCCTCCCAGACAAGTCCTCGTTCCGGGCTCTGTACTTCTCGATGATCCCGGAGGAGCACAAGGAGCCGACGGTGCACAAGCTCGTGTGCGTCGGCCCCGAGGAGCGCGTCGTCGGCATCCACATCATCGGCCTCGGCTCGGACGAGATCATGCAGGGCTTCGGCGTCGCCGTCAAGATGGGCGCGACCAAGGCCGACCTGGACAACACCGTCGCGATCCACCCGACCTCCGCTGAGGGTGCGTCCTCTTCTCTTTTGTGTGGGCTCGTGGGGAAAGAACGTGCAGCTGACAATGTGCGGTTTTTGCGAATCGATTTCGTTGCTTGCAGAGCTCGTCACGATGCGGTGAACGACCCAGACACATAGAGATGAGTACTCGCGAAGCAAGCGGAGGTCGGAAGTCTCTTGTAGCTGTACCACCACACCACCAGCCAGTATTAGTTCCGTCATCCCCCTGTCTATTAAATTCGCCACGCCAGCCGTGACACCGGCTTCGTCTTCCTCAGCTCAAATCAATTTACCACAAGCGCGAACGAATGCGAACATGCATTGCGCGTTGCAGCAGCGATGGCTGTTCGTAACGAATAACCTGGATTGCGTGTATAGTAATAGTAAGCCACGTACTGCGACGAACCCGTTCTGGTATTCAATGCAGCACACGTGCGTATATCGTATGAATGAGATTGGGAGGAAGGTACGGTATCGCAATTGCAACTAGACGAACCACGGCGGCCCGCAAGCTGGAGGCTGGAGGGATCGATCGACGTCGCTCAGCCGAGCCAGACGACCGTTAAATAGCGTATAAAAGAATCGACACCGCCTTCAGCTGACTAGAGGACTGGAGGTGTTGGGGGATTATTAGGTTCGAACATGTGGATTGCAGCGCGACACGACACGACACGACGCAACGCGTATTCTGTGTATATACGTATGTAGCATCGGACGGGTGCACGGCTGCGAGCACGAGGAGTATCAATTGTGCGTATGGGGAACGAATCGGAAGTGGTGCAGGGTGCGAGGAGAGGCGGTGAGGGTAGAGGGGAGCCTACCAGAGAGAAAGGGGAGAACAGAAGGAAAGAAAGGGGGGGATCCAAGATGAGAGATGAGATGACGAGGTACTCGGTACTCCAATATCCACAGAGAAGCAGAGCGACGACGATGACTACGATGGCGATGACGACCGGAACTCGAGTGCGTGAAACTATACTGTACACGATAATGAGAACGAGGATGGCAGATGAAGAATGGAATGAGATGGGATGGGATGAGGATGGGATGGGATGAGGATGGGATGGGATGAGGATGAGATGGGATGAGACGCGAGGCTGGTGCGGTATATGCATGCATGCGGATGCAGAACAGACGAGCACGACACGACTGGACCGTAAGAACAAACCAGAATAAAAGAAAAGGAAAAGAGGAAGAACTGGGGGGCTCAAACACGGATAGAGGTAGGGGTGTGTGATGGTCAGATGGAAGGTGGGAACTCTCGATGGAGATGGAAATATGACCGTGTGCGGTTGGGGTGGATGCAAGGAATTATACTGATACGAGGGGTAAGACACCGACCGACGCACATTGCAGAGCGCGGTGACTAGAGCCTGTACGCACGCCAAGCGCGGCGCAGGGCAGGCAGGCGGGCCATATTGTACGGGATCATGGGCCTCGTCGGAGGCGGGGGAGTACGATATGGACACGGCGACGGTCGACGAAGCACGGGATGTGGAGACGCGAGACGAGATGGGGAGAGCATAAGGGAGAGACGGCTGAAGGAGCGCGGTACGCGGCGGCTGCGATCGCAAGCCTGTGCGTTTTTGGAGACAGAGACGGGAGACGAGGGACGCGGCGGTCCATTACTGCATTGCATGAATGCGTGTGTACGCATATGGAGCGAGTCGAGCCGAACCGAGTCGAGGCGAGATGAGGAGTGGTGGAGGCCGGGAGCACGGGCGCGCGCACGGAGAGGAGACAGGGGGCATGGCAAAATATGCACATTGAATGCGAATGCGAGACGGGGGACACGGGCGACCGCGACTCGGCGGCCGCGATCGTACAGGCTTCCAGCGGCGATACAGCGGGTGGGAGCACATATGCGGTGCAAGTGCAGGGGCAGGATACACACAGTTGCGGAGGTAGAGGCAGGGGGCAGGGGAACGATGGAGAGGCGGAACGGGGACGGAGCAGGGAACCGGTATTTCACAGCAGATGGACAGCACGAGGGGACCGAGGAGAAGGAGAGTATATAACAGGTCAGTGTGGGCGAGTGGGGTGGAGTGGGGCAGAGAAGCCAGAGCCAGAGCCAGAGCCAAAGCCGAAGACGTGCGGGCGACGATCGCGAAGGATGCGCACCCACAAACGAACGCGCGACAATCCCCCTCCCGCGAACCTCTCCACCATCCGGCACCGACAATACACCTGTACCCGCTGGAAGAGCGGCTCGTGCGCGCCCACAAAGGGATCTACGCCGGCCGACCACTCGTCGCGGGGGTATATCGTCACAGCGGCGTCTGCCAGCGGTCGAGCGCCAGCTGCAGATGATGGATGGCGGAGCCTCGCCCTGGCGAGGTGCCCGCGGCCGTCCTCCGACACGCGTTCCGCGCGTGCCTGTGACGGCGAGGGCGTTCGTTCATCAGAGCCGTAGGTAATATGGGGAGACAGATTGGATAGCGTCGATGCGAGGTGGGAAGAGCTGGGGTAGAGGAAAGAGACACGGAGGCGCATATAGGCAGGTGCGAGCTTAACTCGAAGCCTGCTCTGCCGCCGCCTCCTCGGAGGGATTGGGCTGCTCGTGGGCGTGGTCGTGCTCCTTGTGCCGCGCGATCTTCTCCATCCCAGCGCTGAGCGCCGTCTTCCGCTCTTCCTTCTGCAAAAACACGCGCAAAATACGTCAGCATTCGCCGCTCAATGCTCTTCACCACGCTCCTACCCCCACCGTCACCGTCGCGCAAAACACGAGGCTCGGCTAGGGGGCAAGCGCACAGCACAAACGAAGGAAACGAGACGCACCTCGAGCAAGTCCTCTTCTTCGTCCTCGTCCTCGTCGCCAAACCCGCCCTCGGTATCCTTCGGGCTGTCCTCGCTGTCGACGTCCTCGCTCGTAGTGCTGGTCGTGCTAGTGGCACTGCTGCTGACGCTCTCGCCATTCTCGCCTTCCGTAATACTCTCCGTGCGTAGCCGTGCTCCGCCGAGAATTGGTGTGCCCTCTGTGTCGTCTGTCGACTCGGGCTGGCCGGTCGGGGTCGCGGAAGCGAGGGGTGTGAGGGACACGAAGGGTACGCCGCGGGCGGTGTCTGCGCTCTCGCGCCGCTCCGGCTGCGGGAGGGAAAGCGATAGTGAGTGCCCATGTCCATGGTGGTGGCTGTGCGAGTGCGAATGCGAGTGGTGGTGGCGGTGGTGGGGAGCAGGGATCTTGACGGTCTGGGTAATGTGCTCTTCGTGAGCGAGAGGCGTCGAAGGCGCGGGGGTAGAGGTGAGCGTCGCGTCTACGCTGGCCGGGGCAGCGGGTGCCTCCGCTGCTGCCGCCACCTGCGCGTCGGCCTTCTGCTCGTCCTCGACCTTCTCAGGTGCCGCCTCTTCAGCCTTGGAATCGACCTTGTCTTGTCCCGCTTCCGCCTTCATCTTCTCCTCGCGCTCCTTCTTCTCACGTTCGCGCTGTTCGCGCCTCTTCTTCAGCCATGCCATACCACTCCCGTCGTCGTCGTCGGTGGATGGGCGCGGGCCCCAAGAGCCGTTCTCGCCGCCGATCGCGACGCTGCCCTTCTGCACGCGCTGCCAGATCTCCGACTGTCCAGCGGAAGCCTTGACGGAACCCATACCGCCATATCCCCACTCCACAAACTCGGGCTCCTCGGATCTGTGACAAAACACCCGAGGTCAGTACATTCTGACAGATGCATGTTCCGATCTGGGGACACATACCGGACGTTCGCGAACGGGTTCGCGTTGCGCTTCGCGCCGTACACCCGCCCGTTCAGCATCCTCTGCTGCTTGCGCCCGCCGTTTGTCGCGATGACCGGTCTTGCCGCGGCCTTCCGGTCGTCCTTGCTGGAAAGAGACGTCAAGCTCTGGGTGCGCCCGAGGGGCACACCGCCGCCTCCCCCTCCTCCGAAGAGAGAATGTTTCTTCTTCTTGCTGAGGGGGAGGACGGGCTGTCCCTCGGACGTCCACCGGTGCAGGGGCAGGCCAAAGTCTGCCTCGCGCCTGTCGCGGCCCTGGTCGCGCTCGCGGCTCACGCTTGCGTCGCGACTCCGGCTGCTATTGCGGCTGCCGGCGAGCCCGAGGATAGCTCCACGGCCGCGCTCATTGTTCATTGCCGCGATCTCCTCCGCAGAGGTCGTGCGCATGAGCGAAGACGACTTCGCGTTCGACCCTGCGGAAGAGCGCCCGAGCAGCGGCTTCAGCATCTTCGACCACTTCTTCGATTTCCGCGGGGAGTCGGGTGTGCAAAGGGGGAGGGAGAGTGCGGGGAGAGCAGGGGAGGACGGGGGGAGAACGTCCCACTCCTGGCCTAGGTCAGAGTGGGCGGTCGTGTGTTGTGCATCGGTGCCGCAGGGATGTGAGTCTGATGCAGATGCTGACTGGGCGATTGATGCATCGAAGAGGTGGGAGTCAGAAGGGAGAGCCTTGCACACAGTCGCGGGGCTGGAGGTCACGCTGGGGGGTAAACTCCGTGTTCGCCTGCAGAGGTCGGAGTCGCCAGGGGCAGCGAGGGAAAGGGTCGCAGCTGCTAGCGCCGATGACAGGGAGAGGGTGCTGGGGTCATTGGGGTGAGGGGCTTCCGCGTCGTCGTCGACAAATACCGGAGCGTATGCGCCGTCGAGATCGCGACGGGGCTCAGGGAGAGGGGCCCAGCGGACGCGTGCCGTGGAGGGATTCGAGCCATGGCGGCGGGGCTTCGATTGAGGATGGAGATGGGTGTTACTCCTGGGGGCTGGTGAGCCGCTCGAGGATGGGCCAGGAGAGGGGGAGGATGATTTGGAGGAGAAGTAGTCCTCGCCGGGGGCAGAGGACGAGGCAGATGACGATAGAGAGGAGTTGGAGGGCACGAGCGCCGGGAGGGAGGCAGGGTGGTAGGCAGGGGACGCAGCAGGGGATGGGTTGAGCAGAATGCTGCGGCCGGGGCCAGGGGAATACGTGTGATGGTGCGAGAGGACGGCGGCCATGGTGGTAGCTGGAGAGGAGGACAGTCGGGGGAGGAATGAATGGGGGAGAGAGGATAAGTAGCGTCCGAGGCGGGAAGCGAGTTGAGCCTGGACGAGCGAGCACTCTGACCGCCCTCAGCCGACCGAGGCGATAAAAAGAAGGCGCAGGTGCCACTCCCTCGATGCGTTCACTGCCAAGGCCGTCCTGCGCTCTCCGGGGTCCTGCCCGACAACTTAATGCTTAACACGTGCGTCCATTACGTTCCACCGCCCTCCTGCCCTCCTCTCCCTCTCCCAGTCCCAGTCCCCAACTCGCCCTTGCCGCCTCACTCCCCCTTTCGCTCCCACCGCCCCCCGTCCGGGCGGATGTCCAGAGCCGCGTCCTGCCCGCCGCCCTCTCCGACTTGCGCATGCCAAGCCCCGCTGGGTGGCACAGTTCGCGTCCCCTGACAACAGTGGACTCGCAACTTTCCGTTTCACCTCCATCGCTTACGCGCTCTCCACACATCTCAGATTCCCAGCATCACATCTCCATAATACAAATCTTGTTCATCCATACGCGTCCCCGCGGCCCAAGGCTTCTCTCCCCTCCCCGACCTTCTTCCGTCTCCCAGCGCACACCACCCGTCTCCGACGCGCCCCTCCCGCCACTGTTCTCGCTGCTGTCTCCTGCTGGACTGTGTGGATCCAATGCAGTCGCGCCCGTTAGAGTTGTATCGATCGGGCGGTGCGCGGAAGCAAACCGCCGTCACTTACCCCGCACACGTATCCCAGGTGATCGACCGGGCGACTCGCCACAAGCGCCCGCCCTCCGGTCGGAACTCTTTCCTTTCGAGTCATCCGTCTCCGCTTCCGACCGCCGACGTCCAGGCCCAGGCCGTCCGCCCCTGCCCGCCTCTCGCCTCTCGCAGCCCAGTGCAGTGCTGCGCCCCCGACTCCCAGGTGATCGGTGTCCATCGCCTCCATCGATCGCCCCCTCTCTCCGTCATCCTTCTCTTGCTGCCCATTTCGTCTCCTTCACCTGGATTTCAGATACGAGTTCTCGAATATTAATATATGCGTACCAATACACATACACTACATCCGCGTGATACCACCGCCTTCGCTCTCATCGGAACGAAGCTGTGGACGTGGACGCCACACGCGCAAAGTGCTGTGCATACTCGCCCCTCATATCCGTCAGCTAATGACCGCATTCCTAACCCGAGTCAGCTAGCAAGCTATCGGCGTATCTGCGCAATGCAATGCACACCCCTAGCTAGGACACCGGCTCAGTCATCCGAACGGGGCACCCTCAAATCTAGTGTCTTCTGCCCAGCGATGCGCACGATCCACTGGCGATATGCTCGCAATCTCGCACGTCTGCCTGCGCAAGAGTTCGCTCGGGCAGGCGTGCGGGACGCACTCATCGCCCAGGATCACAACAATACTATCAGTACAATCTGAACAGTCTTCGCAAGCCGCCCTCATCGCGATCGATCCTCGTGTACACCGTCGTTGCACCATGGGCCACCGGTCTGTATGCAGCTCCGGACACACCCAAAGTCCACTAATCTCATCGCGTCTCCCATCTCGCCTCGCTGTTTGTTGCACGCGCAAGTGATGGAATTCGATTGTCCGGTGCTGCAAAGGGCAGGTGGCACTCCCCCTGTGACCCACCTGCGCACACACGCGCCTTCACCTGCCTTGTTCAGTATCCGGCGTTTGCTCTTGCTTCCAGCATCGGCGGCCCTTTGCTCGACCCCCATCGTGGCCTTCATCTCTCGCCGCCCTTTGTGCTCTTCTTCTGGTTGACAGTTCATAGCGCTCGCCCCACCGTCGGCGTCACGGAAGCGCAACCGACTGGCCGCCCACAGCGTTCAAAACGCCAGAGGTAACGTACATCTGCCACGCCATCTGTCTAGATCTCCCCTTCCTTTGTGCGCGCTCCACCTGAACCGGGAAAGCGGCCGTCGACAGCGGCGAGAGCCATTAGACTGCGGACCGGGCTGCGATATTGGCAGGCAGGTGCTAGAAGGAGAACGAGAGGTTCCCTCCCTCCTTCCTTTCGTGCGCAGCGCTTAGCGCTCAGCTTCCATCCCTCCAGCCTCGCTTGCAGCTGCAGCTAAGAATACGCGCAGCGCGGCGGTGTCCTGGATCCTATTTTTAGTCGTGTGCTGTCGTTCATGCATCGCACATTCGCGTCCGCGTCGGGAATCGAGGAATAGACGCGCCGCGAGCATTCCAGTCCTGCGCAGCCCGCGGCGTCATGCGAACGGTCATCTAACAAGCTTTTCGCTCGCCGCGAGCTCTCTGGGCTCGTATTCGGCCCGCGGGACGCGAGGGCGGGGATATCATTGCCATCGTGACTGCCATTGCATACGCACGAGCATGTAAGTTTGGCTTGCGTGCCAGGCGTACCGCGCCGCTGAGTTTGGGTTGTTCTTGCGTTTTCTGATGCGACGCGCCGCTGACCGACAGGTGTGTGTCCAAGTCCAGGCTCACGCCGACGATCCGATCGAGCTTATAGAGCTACATATCAAGCCCTCCAACGCATATCGTTGTTACACACAAGCCGGGCATCAAGATTCACGTTCCTAGTGCGACTCGCGGTTTGTACCCCGTTGCGCACCGGTTACAGTATTGTTTCTTGTGCGCGTGTGGTACACAAGATATCGCAGTGCTGAGCCACCGGCCTTGGTGACTAGTAATCCCTTCGCGAGCACAAGCCCTCTCGCCCTGACGTCTGGGCCGGCCGCGCCCCACGCCCTTGTCGGACGCACGCATGTGCGCTCTATTCTCGTCATGCGCCCCCCGCTTGCGCCCTTGCCCGCCCATCTGCATCAAGGCTCGCCGCGCGAGCACGTTCACCGGCCGGTCGATCGCCCACACATGCCGGTCCCCTCCCTTCGACTTTTGGAAGGTTCCGCGCGGGACCCACATACGCCCACAAACCCTGGCGTGGGTCGCGCGAAGCGGGGCGGGCCCTGTTGGACAGGGTGGTGTGGCCAATGGATAGGTTGTGCTTAGGCACGTTCGTGTGTTATCATTGTCTGCGCTGGATGGAAGCGTGAGGAGGCGGTACGAGCGTTGGGCGAGTGCTGGAGGTGAGCCGTGCTGTGACCCTGGAGAGCCTTTGATTTCCAGGTCATTCTACACACAGTGCGACTGCAGATATCGACTTGCATCCAGTAGCAGAGGATTTACGGGGAGCTTGTGAACGAACGTGCCAGGACGGGGTGGATTGGAAGACACGGAGGCTGTCGCGCAACGGCCTTCGTGAAAACTTGTGTGGTTCCTCACCGCGACTCACTGGATTCTCCAAGAAAGCTGCGACGCGTCCAGCATCGGGTCAGCATCATGTCCATGGTAAGTGCGATTTTCCCTCGCCGTCAGTCACAAGCCACCTTTCTCAGACAGGCTATGCTGCACTACCGGTCTTCCATCTGCTACTCATGTGCACGGAGGCTGCATTATCCTGCCACCATCAGTCCATCCCAAGCCACATTGATCACAATCGCAAGGATCGCGATAATTTGGCCGCAGATGGCCCTACGGGCTACCGACCTCCTGTCGACCACACCGATATTCCCGGTCTTCCGCCAAGCACTTCCTGCGGTGGTCGACGTAACCCTCTATCCCCCGGCGCTCTACGGAGGCTGTAGGTCGAAGTACGGCGGAGTCGCCGTGGAAGGTCAGTCTCACGGCGAGTCTCGTAAGTTCTGGTAAGCCATCGCTCCGTACTAATCCCCCATGGCCCTTGGGACAGAGCTCCAGCCGACGCCGGGAGGGTAGCGTGTGGCCCAGCGTTCTTCGAAGGCTAGGACACGGATTCTACGACAGGCGCAGAAACGCACAATGCGGGCCGGAGAGCCCATCGTTCCTACGGAAGACGTCGCTTCAATTTGTAGCAGCCAAAACCCCGCACACCGTTCTGCGATTCAATATTCAATGCGCAAGGCGCCACGGAACCCGGCGAGCGCCTGCCCCGCCTCCTATGCCCCTGTACGCAGTGTTCCTGCACAGGCCAGAGCCTTCGAAGTTCGACGAGGGAGGGAGGCGCGCGCTCGGTGAGCTATGGCGATGCATGAAGCCGTTCCGCCCGCTCGTGTGGTGGGTGTTCTCCGGACTTTACTCATTTCCGGCGTCCTCACGAGACCTCCCCCGCAGTGTTGCAAGTACGGGGCATGGCGGCTTCGAGGTCCTCGCGCGTCAGTGCGCGAACATATCCCGTAAGTCGGTTTTATCCGCAGCACTGCCAGCCTTCCCGATGACGCTTACTGTACGGGGACCACAGCCCGCCTGTGCGGAGGGCGCTGCGATGCTTATTCTCGGTCGCGGTCGTATCGCTTTTGGCTACCTTACATGGCGCCCGACGAGCCACTCAACGCTCAGGCAGAGCGCGTCGGTCATTCGAAGTTTGAACGAACGCTAGCCGAGCATATAATCTACACGCCGTAGCGCGCCGTACCGCAAGCTCCAGGTTCCAGGCCACTCATCACCGATCTACGGGTATGTATGTATATCTCGCTTGCGCCCGCCTCATGCGCCGTCGCTTGCGCCCCGAAACACTCAGAACGGGACACCGACTCCTGGCACCGCCAGCGCGCCGCGTCGGTGTATGCGTTTGTGGGTGCGCGCCTTCCCGAATCGCGCAAAGTGCCTGCTTCGGAGCGAAAACGTGCGCGCGATTTGTTTCGGGCCGTCGCGCAGCGGCAGGGCCCGCCCTGCTGCGGGTTCCTCAGGGGGGCTCGTTGGCTCCCCAGCTCGGATTTCGCGCTGACTGCTTACCAGCCAGGTCGCCGGTGGCGCCGTGCCACTGCAGCCTGTGGAACGCTGAACGATTCAATAATGAACGGTAAGACGGCATGGCCATCGCGCGCGCTGAGTCGTACGCCTTGGCAGGCCCACACTGGAGCGGACGCGTTCGTCCCCAGCGCGGCGCCCGTTACCCGACGCGCGTTGACACGCCCTGCGGAGCGCTGTGTCGGCAACGCCGCGCAAGGCCTCGGGGAGGCGCGAGTCCCGATCTGGACACCGTCATCGACAGCGCGGCCAGCGTCGAGGCTGCAATACGCGACGGCCGCGACTTTGATTCATTCGTCCCAGGGCTCCCTGAATCTGCACCGTGTCGACTCTCCGACACCTCCGCGTTCCGCGGCGACGCTCCGGAGCGGTTGCCACCTCGTTGCCACACTTCGGTGGGTCGTGTCCTGAACGCGCGCGTCTCTCCCCGAGCGGTTCTCTTGAAGCTACAACCCTGGGCGAACGTGCCTCGGCAGCGCTGGGAGGTCCGATAAGTACGTACCTGCGTTGCGCCTCATTCCGTTATGTCCTTCGTGCTAACTTGCGCTAGGGTTCGGAATTGCTGTCAGGCCGCGTCGGCATGAGACCACCATGTTCGCGGTCGTGGCGTGTTGAGCAAGGATGCGTAATTCGAAGTGACGCGTCATGATCTTTCAATTTGTGGCATTACCAAACCCACTGTTCGTACGTCTCCGGTCGGGCTCGCGGGACGCTGGATTGGACGGCGGCTTCGCTGCGGGCGCAAGCAGGAAGGAGGCGTACGTGTGTGCCGCGGCAGGTCGGTGGTGCATCATCCACCACCACATCCGCTGGCTTCAGAACCCGAACTATACGTGGTGAGTAACATCCAGCGCTCAACACTGACATATGCTTCGCCAAGGTCGCCCTACTCGCCCACCGCACAACCCGCGCGGGGCGCCACTGTCAGTCGCTGCGAACCCGCGTGCCGTGATTACTCGTGGTTCCTCCATCTATGCGGGCGGGTCCGACGTCTCCTCAGGTCCACAAGTTGCAGACCTGCCCGCCACGTCGTCGTAGTGTCGCCGTGGGTAAGGCGGCGGTACAGGCAGGGCCCCCGCGCACCGCGCTGCGTCCCCACGCGCATTCCGACGTTCTCGCACCCGCGTCTTCCCTGCCTTCGCCGCGATGTCGATGGCCGCGCCGCGAGCCCGTGGCAGCCAATTTGGGCGGAGGGACGATCGTTTCTGCCCGGCCCCGGAGCGTCCTTGGACTCCTGCACCGGGCGCTTGCTCGCTCTCTGCCATCTGGCTTCCCCAGCGCTCGCTGCTCGTGCCAGACTGGTATTTTCCGCTCATCCAGATATGTCGCCGGCGTATCCTCGCGGGTTGCCATGCCCCCGCCGTGCATATGTTTCGCTCGGTCGCCGCTGAGTCTCGACAACACCGGACGGCGAACGAGCTCGGAGAAACGCATGCGCGCAGTGAGGGTGCCTGTTCGGGTAGCGGGCGCGCGCAGGCGGGAACGTTCGCGAGAGTGCGAGACTAACGGCTCCAGGCGGCGTTTCTCACCCCGGCCGAGCGGAGGCTTTCGCCCTGATCGCATGGCGACCTCCGCCCTCAGCACTCCGCGAGCGACCGGTCGAGACGGGCGGCGGCGGGCGTGATGGACACTCGGCCTCAGCTCTTACGGCAGGAGGACTAAAGTTGTAGGTTTTTAGCTCGGAACGTGGGTCGCGAGCGTGCCCGCTCATCATCTTCTTTCCAGACTTACCGCTTACCGGCTCGCTTGGCGAACCGGATATGTAGACATATGCAGGCGTTTGCATGTGTGTCGTTGGAGTTGAAGGCAGGCCATCAAAGTAGAGTGAGCGCATCGCGTAACCTTCCTGATAGCGTCGTTGCAGCTGATAAACCATCACGGTGTAACAGGTGGGAGATGACACACAGCGTCGTCCGCAGACTACATCGCTGGGTCGAAATCTTCAGGACAGTAATATGGCGGGGCATCTTCGGAGGTAGCATCTCCCCGGGCCCTTGTTCAGCAACCAATTCGGGCCAAAGGTGGCGATATATCGTGGCCGCAGGCTGAACATTCAGGTCCGAGTACGCCGTTCTTTCTACGCGGATGTATTCCGCAAAGACTCCGCCCACTGATTCTGCAAGGATGCAATCCGGAGCAACCGCTCCCCCGTGTTCTATGCACCTCGATTGCTACGTGATAGGCGCATGGAAGCGCGACTGGGCCAGAGGAGCATGATCTACGCGGGCCCGGGACCGGCGTCCAGCTCTGAGCAGCATTTTAGGTTGGATCCATTATCAAACAGCAAGGCATCATATGCGAGTATCCTAAAGGTCTCGAACAGGAGACCAACGCGCGATGGATGTGGCCATCAACGTATGAAGTTCATCCTTTGTAAATGGCTTTGCACCTTCACGACGTGAACGTTCGTCCATCCAGAAGCGCGTACCAAATCCAGCTGGCTCGTTCCGTGTTTATGCCTTGAGGCATCATGCTGACAGCAGCGACTTACTGCTTGCTATGCTTATCACCCGGTGGCGCGGTGTCGCGTATGCCCCCCCCACCCCACCCCTGCTTCAGAATCGTCAGCAGTAACCATTGCAATATCGCCTGCCTAGCCTCAAAACCTCGACGCGCAATCTTCCCAATCGTGAGCTGCATATATGCGGTAAAATGGCCAGTCATTCTCTGGTAGTCATGATGTAGACAAGGAGCCAGTTCTTCCGTTGTGGTTGGCCGAGCGGTCTGGGTTTGTCCCAAACTGTCGCGCACGAGGTACAGTCCACGCCGGTATTTTCAACCAGTTCCCCTCGGAGCATGCCCCAGTCAAGTTCGTATACATCAAGTACTCTTGAGAAAATCTCTCAGGAGCCGTGCACTGCCCGTCCGCCGTGAGTTCTTGCTTCGACTGGTGCAGGCACCTTTCTCATGTTCAACCGCCGCCCAGATAAACGTAGCCACTCTCTCTCAGCCGCAGCCTCCTCGGGAATTAGATCGCTGTCCCTCCCCCCTCCCGCGCAATGACCACACGGGGCCTGCGATCCTGCAGTGCAAGGCGATCCGCAAGGGCCGGCACACACCTGCGTCGAGTAGGCATTGTGACTGCTGTTCTGAGCTTCGATCGGGCGCCGCTGACCTTCTGCTATACATAGCCTCGTGCGTGGCAGTCCGCTTCCCGTGGGGGGCCAGGATCGATGCGCCAGCGCGGGCCTCTAGTTCCAGTCGAGGCTCACGCAGTCCTTCAGTCGCCGCCCACCCCTGTGGTCTCGATGCTCGATAGAAGACGCGAACATGCCCACCAGAACGAGGGGCAAGAAGCAGGCGGGCCGCCGCTAGCAATGCGGCCGCATGACGTCGAGACGAACGTTGGTCGACGGGAAATTTCGAGCTCCACCCCCTGTGAAGGATGGGCAAGGTGTGTACTTTGGGCGTAAGCCGCCGGGAATGTGAGTTTCGGCAGGGCGCTCAGGCATCCTTGTACTGTACAGCCCACGACTCCTCCAGGTGCTGTGACGCGATAACGGCATACACACCGGCGACCGCTAGAGCAAGAATGTAAGCACCCTCTACCTTTGTCACCCTCTAAGGAATCGCTGGAATGCCTGCATGAGCCCCACGCGACGTAAATGAACGGGGCACACGACCGCCTTGCGTTGTCAAGAGCCCCGCCCTATCTGTCAGTGGCGGGCATTACGCACAGACATGTCGAATTCCAATGTCGCGCCGGCGGTCTTGGCATACGGCCGTGCTTCTGTTTTCAGCGGCACGGTGCCAAGGGCTCTGGGCGGATGAGCTGCCGTCGTCAAACGCAGTAACCCGGCCGCTATTTACGTGAGCGAGAGCGCCCCCTCCACCTTACCCATCGCCGGCCGGTGGCCTGCGGACTTGGTGCAATATACTGACATCACCGCAGACAAGATGATACCGGCTGTCCCGAGGGAAATTTGCCACGGGCGGTCGAGATGGTTGTACTGCACGAGATCATCAGGTGAGTTGCGGGTCTCGGACAGCGCGAGAGTCTTCCCATCGCAAAGTCAGAGCGACTCACTTCGTCTGGAGCAGCGAAAGGAGACTCCGTACCGAGGACGGCAGGCTAGGTTGATAGCTGCGGATCTCAACAGATAGCAGAGTCGTGCCTCCTCCGACGCGCCGCCTTACGGCCCATCCTATTTCGCTGCGTGCTTTGCCACCTGGGACTCGGTTTCCACGTTCATCTCCGAGCTGTGGGCGCTCTCCCGGGGATCGAGATCGATCTACCTCATTTTGCCACACTGTGGTAGCGGGCGGTTCGTACGTATATTGTACGTATTCGACGCACAGCGCATTGTCCTGTTCTAATGGTCCTTTCTCGACGGTTCGAGTCGGAGCAACCGCGTTAGCCGGCATCTGCACCCTCGAGACAGTCGTGTGACGCACCGCGCCCGGGAGGTATAAGGCTGGAAGTCCCACGCGCTCTCCTGCGCATTTATCGTTGACTTGAGACGTAGTCAATTGTCATGAGGTGCTGCTCCGGCCAGTGCGGTATGAACTTCGACTTCCTGCCACATCTTGCAAATCGTCTTCGCATTTCTTCGCATTGTACTCAACGAATGAATATAACAGCGCGCCGAGCCTCCCCGACCTTCATCGCCAGACGATCATCTGACGTCCCGGCGACCTCTGGCGAAGTGAGCTCAGGCGCATCGCGCGCCGCGTTCTGACGCTTACCCCACGCTTCTCGGGCCTCTGCTTCTGTCCCCGTACGCAAATCGCCCTGCTCCCGGTGGGCCCTGCTGACGCCGCGTCCGATTATCGATCGCTCGAGGCGCGGTTTCCGCTGCAAACGAAGCACCGGCGTGGTGCGTCCCAACGACCCCGGACATCCCTCCATATACGCTCGCCCCACCCCAGAGCCCACGCGAGAGGTCCCGCCGACCGCGCGTGGTCGCGGACGCCGCGGGGTGCTGCGAGAAGGCTCGCGCAGGGGACGTCGCGTCCGCGCAGCGGTACGCAGTCCCTCTCACAGTGATCGCTTCTTCTGACAGACTGCGCGACGATTGTTACCGCGGCCACACCTGGAACGTCATAGATCGCCGTGTTGGAACCCCGCGATGCGTTCGTGGCCTCGCACGCTGGCGTCGAAGGTACCCTTTTCTTTCGTCTGCCGCCCTGGGATGGAATCGGATGCACAGCCTGCCCAACCCTCGCCTGCCCCGGGGGACATTCGAGGAAGGTCGGGGCATAGGAGCATGTGCTCTCGGATACCGCCCACCCTGTTGGTTATTTGTTCCCGATTCAGATAATTCTGGGACCAAACCACGAAAATGTGCATGTAAGGTCAAGTACCTGTGTATACAGCCACAGACGTCAGGCAAAGTCACTTTGCGTCGTCAGTGGCGTGAACGCCTGGAGCCGCCTCGCATTTGACATCCACTACGGCGGAGTAATCGGTGGGAGAACATCGATACGACGTCGTGCATTACAATGTGTTTGACTCATTCAGGGGTAGCAACGCGTGCACTGACTCGGATGTGTACGGCCAAAATGCAATATTAATGCGTGCGTGATCATAGATTGTACATATTGGCATGTTCTGCAGCGTGGAATGAGTGGAGGGGAGGAGAGCATAGCGTTCATACAGGGGGAATACTACCTCGTTTTGCGCATGCAGGAATTGTGATGTGTCCTCAGATTCCAGCATAACATCACGAGCTAGCCACATTTACCCGCGGCGCTGAGTTCCAATTATCTCGATACAAGCGGGGAGACTACGGAGGGAACCACGTTGTGAGTCCGGGTTCTTTTGGGATATAGCCCTGCCACACAAGTTGTAAATAAGTCTATCAGGTACGTGTGCAGGATGACTTACGTTTCGAGCGACGCCAGCCTTTCGATATACCTCCAGAATCGGCACGAAGAGTCGGTCCGTACGCGCACGTCGGGGTACGACAAGCGCGGAGCATACCCGCCAGAGGCGGGATGCAACCCTACAGCGAGGGTGTGGCCGGCTGGGATATAATCCCAGTGAATAGCCGTGTTCACAAGGAACGTTTCCCGGAGGAAAATAAGCAAAAAATTGGGGTTCTGCGGCGGCTGCGGGGGCGCGCATCGCAGGCCTGACCATTATGCGCGGGCGCCGTGGCAGGACTTGCCGAGAGGTGGATCACGTCCCCCCGGCACGACTCGTCTTCGGGGAGCCGTTGTGTCGTCCGTCGGAGTCGTCGCGTCGGTCGTGCTCGGGTCGTCTTGTGGTGCGGTCGAGTCGTCTTGTGGCGTTGCGAGTCCTAGAAGAAGACCTGTGGGGAGAAGGGAGGGGAAGCAGCGTGTGGACGAAAGGAGATAGACATGATCTTCAGGTCCCTTTAAGCCCGCCCAACCGCCCCGGTAGTAGCGGGCCATGACACCCTCCCGGAGACAGCCCGACGAACCCAGCCGGGCACACCTGATCCATACGTCTTGAGTCCTGGGGGTCTTCGTTCTCGACGCGCGCAGCCTGTTGAGGTTGAGGTGGAAATCTATGAAGAGAGGGAGGGAAGAAGGGGGTATAGATCAGCCGTTCTAACGGGTGCCGGGCGCGGTCGACGGTCGATGTGCTGGGTTTTCTGTTTTCATACTTTTTTCTGGGTTTAATGTTATCGAAGAGAGCGAGGCGGGAGACCGAAGCCGAGACCGATGCTGGAGCCGAAGTCGAAACCGGAGTCGCAGTCGCAGTCGCAGTTGAGGTCGAGGGCGAGAGTCGAGGGGGCGGCCGGAGTCTTGAGAGGAAAGGAGGAGTCGTGATGACCGGACACCAGCAGCCCCCACACGAGGCAAAGAGCTCCCAACATCCCCAGACCTCAACCAGAAGCCGACGGAAGTCGTTCCCCCATGTACAAGGAGGCTAGCACTCCCGTCCAGGCTTCCCGACCCTCACAGCGACCAGCGTCGACAGCCTGTCCTCCCCGGCACACTCGCATACGCGAGGGCAACAACCTGCGTCCTCGTTCCTCGAAGGTCAGGTGCACCGGTAGGCCAGGGGTCTATGCGAGTCGCCGCCACCAGGGAGGCGGAAAACCACCCGACGCTGACCGGTAGCCGTCCCAGCAGTACTTGATCGCGCGAGCTGCCGCGCGGCCGCATGGCTGTCTTAAACCAAGTCCGCCCGCATGACGGCGAAGTACAGCGGGCGGGGCATGGCAGCCACGTCCGTGTAGTGCGACAGTGGTGGTCGCGGTTGAAGGTGAGGAGAGAGACGAGGAGGCGCAGGAGGGCTCATATATAGCCTTGGGCTGACAGTATGGATCGAGGCTGAGCGCGAGAGTTTGTCAAGGTCAGCCTCTCGACTTGCAAACGGCGGCCAGGAAGATAACATCGTCCAGCTGAGCATAAAGCATAGAGCACATGCTCATATAGATAATATTGATATCGTTTGAGGCGTGTCTGGCTACATCTTGGTCACTTCGTCTGAGATGATGAGAACACAGTAGTGGGTGTTCCTGGACAGTGGTCGCACCGCAAGTGTAGGTAGGGACTGTCGGAGAAGCGCGAGTCGGTCAGTGTAGATGATGCATGTTTGTGAGTCTGCACAGTTATATGTATGGATTAGCTGGTTTCGATGTCACCGCCTGGCCACTGTACAGTGCTGGAGTAAATATTTGCGAGCTTGAACTAGACGAGTTTCCTGGTCGGGGCTGCAAATTAAGCGCCAGCACAGCATGTCGGCGCCGTTGCGCGGCGTGCCGGCGGGCGCAGAGAGCTTCCGAGTGCTTACCCCATCCTGCTCTGCTCCGCACCATGGCACTCCACCCTGCTCTTGCTCTGCTACCACCACCACCTCCTCTGCGTCGTCGTCGCCTACCACAGCGTTGAACGATGCAGCTCGCATCGTCCGGGTTCCGCGCCCTCAAAGGGGCGCAGGCCCACTTCTTCCCATCCGGCGGGACCACGCAAGTCTCTGCCAATGCTACTCGCGCCATACACATCCCGGCATATGCCCCTCGGCCTGCGGCCGTCTCAAAGACCCAAACAGCCATCAAGCAGACACGCAACCTCCTCTCGCGCTTCGTCGCCCACCTCACTACCCCAGGGATTCTCCGCGCCCCTGCGGACGTCGTTTCGGGAGCGTCCCGTGCGCGTGCCTTCCATGGTCCGGCGACTCGCATGCCCAGCATCCAGGACAGGATGTCGTACACCACCCGAACCTTCCTGTCTCGCCCTCCTACGGTGCCGTTCCTGCCCCGCGCTCCGGGAGTCCCGCGGAACATTGCACAAGTCGGACTGGGTACCGCACGCAACTTCACCACGGGTCGGCCAGTATTCCAGCACTTGGCGGAGAACGTGCCCATCTATGCGCGCGCGTTCAGTGAGGCGGACTGGAAGGTCCGGATGCAAGAGGAGCGGGAGCGTCTGAAGATGGAGAAGGCGAAGGCAAAGGCACACGCGAGGAAGGCGAGGAAGGCGCAGGTTGCGCTGCGCCCGCTGAAGCCCGTCAAGGCTGTCACCACCGCTGCCGTCTCTGAGCCTAAGCAGGAGGAGCTCGAGCACTACTTCCCCACCCCGGCTGCGCCTGAGGTGACCACCCACCTGCTCATCCCGCTTGCGCCAACCCCCACCACTCGACTGCCGCTGTCTCCCAACCCGTCTTCGTCGTCCGCTCGACCTCTGCTACCACTCGAGCTCATCGCGTCAATGCATACGTCCCACGGCACACACGCACTCCGTGTTTCGACGCTCTTTGCACGGCTCGATACCTCGCACGTCTTCGACGATCCAGGAGTGCACTGCGAAGCCCGCGGCGATCCGAGCGGGCTCTGTACCGTGCTTGAAGTCCGCTTCGAAGGCTGGACAGCAAGCCGGGTGCGAGGCGTCATCGGAGAAGCCGGCACGGGATGGTGCGTGCTCGACGAAGTATGGCGAGACGAAGAGCGCGCCGAAGCGGAAGAGATGGATGCCGCGCTCGAGACAATGAGCGCAGTCGAGTCCGACCTCGAGTCGCACGCCGGTCTCGCATCGCTCTCAGGCCTCTCGGACATCAACGGGAGCTGGGATGCGTCGGCGGGGCACATCGACCCCGCACGCTCGTTCGTCCTCCCGACGCTCGACTTCTCCGCATCGTTCGCGGCCCCGAGCTGGTCTTCACCCCCGGCGTCGCGCGGTCCTCCGAGTGTATCCTCTGCGCTTGAGGACTTGCAATTCCACAACGAGTGGTCGGAAATCGAGGACGGGTTCAGCTCGCCCGGGAGCCCGGGCGACTACGACGCAGATTACAGCTCGGACGGGTCGAGTGTGTCGGCGTGGATGGGGCCTGCGGGCCCCGAGGTGCCTCGCTTGGAGGAGAGTTGGTTCAGGTTCAGCTCGCAGTTCTCGGAGAGGATGCGCACGTCCGGCTCCGATGGGCCCCGCGAGGAGTTGTTCTGATGACAGAGATCGTGTAGTCTCGTTTCGTTTCGTTCTGTCGGTGCTTACACTGGTGCCGCGCACACTCATTATTTGCTCTTCACCGGGTTTCCCTGTACCATATGCATCACGACCCAATATCTGCGTCCAATACATGTCATTTGGTCATATGATTGTAGTCCATGTTCAATCGAATGAAATGCTGCGGGTATAGAACACGGGCAGGGTATCGGCGGACAGCACGCTGAACCTCGTGGCCCCGGAGCGAATGCTGTAAAACAGCCCCTGTTGTCGTTGGCAGTCTCGAAAGCGAATGGTACTGCTGAAGGAGGGCTGAGCAGCCTGGGGCCATAGCCTGCCCGGGTCCGGAGGAGACTCCGCGCGCACTTGCGGGGCACGTCGACAATAGCGTCTTACGAGGGAGCCCGGCGCTAAGTGGCACAGTGTAAGTATACCCACAGGCAACAAAACTTGAGACCGACTTGCACTTAGCTGCCAGGGGAGGGTGGGACGGTGCATGGGGGAAAGCATTAAGTTTCGTCCATTTCATCCTCGCGATAAACGAGCTGCTCCGGCGCGCGTGCGCTCTTCTTCGCGCCTCCCTGCGCAGGTGCGGCTTTCGCAGCAGCCCGGCCTACGTTGTTCTTGCGCGCCTTGCCCTTGGCCTTATCTGCCGCCGGCTCGTCCTCCCCATCCCCGATCCTGATCACGACGCTCACAGTAGATTTGCCGCGCGTGCGGTAGGAGATGTCTTCGTCCTCGTCGTCAGGGACGAGCTCGTCCTGGACCTCGACCGTCCCGGTCAGGACCTCCGTGTGGATCTCGTCTTGGGGGAAAGGGAGGATAGGCGGGAGGGAGAGCGCGAGCTGCATGAGGTGTGGGATCGCCGCGCCCATCGCGCTCAGGTGTAGCGTCTTGTACCTGCACGAAGAAGGCTCGTCAGACACGGGCGAAAGACGCGTTCAGAGGGCGAGTGCGCACCCGTCTTTCAGAAAGACGTCTTTGCACCGGCGGAGGTACGCGCCGAGCTCTGTCCGGCGCGTGATGCAGATGTAGTTCTTGCCCTCCGTGTGTGCCGATCGTGGGCCTGTGGCTGAGACGGACGTGGGCACCGTCGGGAACGGGCGCGGCGGCACGAGCTTGCGGACTTTGTGTGGTGGACGCGCCGCGACCTTCTTTCCACCGTCCGTTGTTTCTCGTGCGCGTTTGGCTCTGGGTTTGGGAACAGCCGGGCCTGCATTCGCGGGAGGTGGCTGAGAAGCGCGACTGTCCGTCGCAGTAGCAGCAGTAGTTGCGGTGTCCATGGGCTGCTCTTGTGGTGGATGCTGTACTTTTGGACGCTTGCTGGGCTGTGTCTGTCCTGGCCGCGCGGGGGAGTCAAGCTTGCGTTTGGCCATCGTCGGTGCCGGGGTCGAGGAGACGAGCGGGGACGAACGAATATCGCACCCGTAACTCTTCCACGTGCCCTGATTATCCTCCAGTAAGTGCCATAAAGGGCAGTAGCTATGACGTAGATGTGGCTATATCTGCAGATAACTCCCGAAACGGGACGCTCTGCCAAATGGAAGAAAATTTGAGAGAAGTTAGTGTGCGCCTCATCTGCCAGGCTTCATCAGCCTCCCCCCGTCCTCGTTCTCCCTCTTCCTCTCTCTGTGTCGACCCCGTCTCTTGCGGGCCTGTGTCTCTGTTGTCTGTATAAAAGCCTCGATCCGAGCGCGACAAATCCGCAAAAATGAGTCAAGATCCGGCAGAGCAGAACATTCAGATGTGGAAGGTCAAGAAGCTCATCAAGAGCCTCGACGCTGCCCGAGGGTACGCCCGCCGCTCTTCCCCGTACAAACTCCCACTCATCGCATGATGCAGCGCGGGCACTTCCATGATCTCCCTTATCATTCCCCCGAAGGTGCGCTGGATTGACACAGATCGCGAGCCGATCGTCTGAACACACGACCCCGTCCAGGACCAAATCTCCCGGGTCTCCGCCATGTTGACGCAGGAGTACGGCACGGCGTCGAACATCAAGTCGCGCGTCAACCGTCTCTCTGTGCTTGCCGCTATCACGTCTACCCAACAACGTCTGAAGCTGTACAACCGCGTACCGCCAAACGGTCTCGTGCTTTTCGTCGGTACCATTCTCACGGATGAGGGCAAGGAGAAGAAGGTCTCCTTTGACTTCGAGCCTCACAAACCGATCAACACGTACGTCCCTCATAACATCTCCAGCAGCCGTTCCCTGACCTCCCGCGCTCTCCAGCTCGCTCTACCTCTGTGACAACAAGTTCCATACCGAAGCGCTCCAGGAGCTACTCGAGTCGGACTCCAAGTTCGGCTTCATCGTCATGGACGGTAACGGCACGCTCTTCGGTACCGTCGCGGGCAACACACGCGAGGTCATCCACAAGTTCACCGTCGACCTGCCCAAGAAGCACGGCCGCGGTGGTCAGTCCGCGCTCCGTTTCGCGCGTCTCCGTGACGAGAAGCGGCACAACTACGTCCGCAAGGTGGCCGAGCTCGCCGTCCAGCACTTCATCACGAACGACAAGGTCAACGTGACCGGCCTCGTCCTGGCCGGTAGTGCGGACTTCAAGACCGAGCTGAGCCAGTCGGACATGTTCGATCCTCGGTTGGCGGCAAAGGTCATCAAGGTCGTCGATGTCAGTTATGGCGGCGAGAACGGCTTCAACCAGGTCAGTCCACTTGTCCGGTGTACGTGCACGGTTGGTTGATGCTTATACGCGTTCAGGCTATCGAGCTTGCGGCGGAAGCCTTGTCAAACGTCAAGTTTGTCCAGGAGAAGAAGCTCATCCAGAGGTACTTCGACGAAATCAGCCAGGACACTGGCAAGTACTGCTTTGGTATCGACGACACGCTCAAGGCGCTCGACCTTGGTGCGGTCGAAACCCTTATCGTCTGGGAGAACCTGGACATCATGCGCTACGTTCTTCGGAATGCTGCTGGCGGTGAGTGACGTAGGTTACTACGGGCCTCCGCACCGCTGACTTTCCTGACATCTTGCAGAGGAGGTCGTCGTCCATGTGAACAAGGAGCAGGAGAAGGAGCGCGACCGCTTCATCGACAAGTCGACCGGACTCGAGATGGAGAAGGTCTGCGAGCCGCAGCCGCTGCTCGAATGGTTCGCGGAGAAGTACAAGGAGTTCGGCGCGAACCTCGAGTTCGTCACGAACCGCTCTCAGGAGGGCGCGCAGTTCGTGAAGGGCTTCGGTGGCATCGGCGGCTTGCTCCGGTACAAGGTCGACTTCACGAACCTGCAGAGCGTCGATGACGAGGACGACGAGTTCATGTCCGACGACGAGGACATCTGACTTACGTGGCGGCTCCGATTCGGAGCCTCGCCCGGCTTGGGCACGCCGGGTGGGGCGGAGGGCAGGGGAAGGCAGGAGGGCGCGTCCGGGCTCGCGCACGCGGCAGCGGCAGCTATGCCAGCTGTAGCCGTAGCCGGCCAGGAGGGCGCGCCGCGGAGCGTAGTAGAAGCGCAGGAAGAGACGATTTCACCAACGACAACATCGGGGGTGCCCATGCTGCTGGAGGGGCGCGCGGATATGAAGAACACGGGGCGAGGCGGTGCCCTCCGGAATGTCAAGCACAGCGTCAGTATTACGAGACGTCTACGCAACGTCAAGGTGCGTGTTCGTCCTCGTTTCTTCCGAGTATCAACGTGAGCTGACTATTGTTTGTCATTTGCCAGAATTTGCAGCCGTTTCCGTCGTGTATTTGTCTCTCGTTTGAGCACGTCCTGTTGTAATACCGTTCGCTGTCATTGCTATCTCATCACGAATATCGCTGTATGCTGTATCACCGGCTGTGTACGCTCTACAGTTTCAGGATCTGGAAAGAAAGCGTATTACAGTAGGTCGCGGTGTTATCATCTAGACTCTGTTGGTGGTTTAAAACGGGGAGCTTGGGGGCATACTGACGATCCTCTTAAAGCACATGCTGTGCTAGCGTCTAGCTCCATATTGGTCCCGAGTTCGGGGCCGCACTATCGGTAGTAGGCTCGCCAGGTTCTTGACTCCCTCCTTGTCGCTACCTAGGAGCTGACCTTGGCCTGGACCCCCTGTAATTTCATCATGTACAGCTCAGAGGTCGTAAACACGGATACATCGATCAGTCTTCGGCGATGCGATGTCTGCTTGAAGGGCGAACAAGAAGGCAAACTCCGAAAGTGCGCTGCTTGTTCTAGAGTCCTGTACTGCAGCAGGGCATGTCAGAAGGCCGGGTGGTCGCATCACAAGTAAGCCAGGGTACCCTCTGACTATCCCTCAAGATAGTTATCGACGGGATCTGCAGGCTTCTGTGTAGCCGGTACAGTCAAGAGGCGGAGATAGTCGCGAGCGTCAACGAGGCCGAAGCGTTCGGATACTCGTCGTCCGCGGCGTTTCTACAGGCGGTTCAGCAATATAGAGACACGCACCGGTGGGCGATCGCGCAGGCGATTCACGCCGTTCTGATGCTGGAGACCGGGGACGTCAGTATGGCCATCGCTCTGCAGCAGCCCCGGAAGGACGTACTGGTATTCCGCCTTGCCTGCCAATCCTCTCCCAACAAGCCCCCCTCCCAGCTCAACCCCGCTTCCACCTTCAGAGTGATCGACTTCCGCTTGTGCCCTGCCGCCTCGCGCTCTGCTGAGGACGTGATGCAAGGGCCCCGCCAGCTCGACCACTACCTGGGCGAATGCGACAAGGAGCACAAGCGCAATCTGGAGAAGGAACAGGACCCGTGCTATGTACCGATACCTTTCCCGTACTGTACGTCGTCGAGGGCGTGTCCCCCATGCTGTGCACGATGGCCTTCATCAGGCGTCCGGTGAGCACCACCCTGTCGGGGCGAACGAAGAGCGCGCTTCCGGAATTTCTGCGCTACTGCATGCACACTATCAACACCGACTTTCCTCTCCGCCCGACCTGCCCTCTGACGCCGTACTACGCCGTGCCCGGACGCTTCAAGCGCTCGAAGGAGACGCGGTCGTGGACGTGGGAGCCGCTGTTCACGAACTGGGCCGAGTACCACAGCGGCACCGCGACGCGGGGAAAGTTGCCTGGGCTGGAGGAGCTTGGTCTGTCCGTGCCCGTGGGGGACCTGATGGCCGCCTTCTCCTTATTCTATAGCCACAGGGTGGATATAAACACTATACTAGGTAGGTTGTATGCCAGTAATGTCAATTTCCTGCGTTGAATGTCGCCTACTGCGGCGCCGAAGATGGCGTAGCGTATCCACCGGGAACCATGTTTCGGCTTCTCCCCGTCGCAGAGCCGCGAGACGTACCAACGAGCGAATGATCACCGGACATCATAATGTGAGGTCATTCTTCACCATTTGCATAGACTGTGTCTCACGCGGACATTGCTGCAAGTGGAGGATCGGTCGCCGCTGCACTGTTGGGCGTTGCAATTAATCTGTATGGAATTCTATGCAATCTCATTGGTACGTTGTGATGCTCGATGACGGGCAATCTTGTAACATACGCACCGAGAATGAGCGAGGAAACTATGTAACATAGCCGAATGACCGGATGGAGAGAATGACAAGGTCCCGAATATCGTCGGCAACACATTGGTGGAGACGTTTTGGGATAATAGTACGGTATGTATATGGGCGTCTATATCACAGCTTTGCGATAGGCGTCCAGAGCCACTAAGTTCGACCACTTTCCCGCAACGTCAACCACCACCTTGTAACACCTCTACCACAAGCTCGGACATGAAGGTCAATTGTTCCGGGGGTATGCGATGTATTTTACGGCGCCACTGCTCTTGAAGGCTCGCCGGTCCACGGTCCGCCTTCAGACCAGTACTGGTGGAACTTGAACTCGAATGGGCCCGGGAACCGCCAACGTACAATATCGCGGCTATGTTCCAAGCCAAGTCTGAAGAGACATGCATTGTACATTCTGACTCAGACTTCACGTTGATGTGTGCTATATTATACCAGCGCGCTGTAAACTGACCGCAAGCCGAGAGGCTGACCTCGGCACACCCTCGCGCTCAGCCAGCCTCGATCCCAACCGTCAGCCCAGGTCTATATATGCGCCCTCCTGCGCCTCCTCGTCTCTCTCCTCACCTTCAACCGCGACCGCCACCGTCGCACCTCACGGACATGGCCGCCATGCCCCGCCCGCTGTACTTCGCCGTCATGCGGGAGGACTTGGTTCAAGACAGCCATGAGGCCGCGCGGCAGCTCGCGCGATCAAGTACTGCTGGGACGGCTACCGGTCAGCGCCGGGTGGTTTGCCGCCGCCCTGGTGGCGGCGACTCGCATAGACCCCTGGCCTACCGATGCGCCTGACCTTCGAGGAACGAGGACGCAGGTTGTTGCCCTCGCGTATGCGGGTGTGCCGGGGAGGACAGGCTGTCGACGCCGGTCGCTGTGAGGGTCGGGAAGCCTGGGCGGGAGTGCTAGCCTCCTCGTCCATGGGGGAACGGCCTTCGTCGGCTTCTGGATGAGGTCTGGGGATGTCGGGAGCTCTTCGCCTCGTGTGGGGGCTGCTGGTGTCCGGTCATCGTGACTCCTCCTTTCCTCATCAAGAACCCGGCCGTCCCCTCGACTCTCGACCTCGACTTCGCCTCGACTTCGACTCCGGCTTCGGTTCCGACTCCAGCTTCGACTTCGGTTACGGCTTCGACTCCGGTCTCGGTCTCCCGCTTCGCTCTCCTCGATAAACCCAGAAAAAAGTATGAAAACAGAAAACCAGCACATCGACCGTCGACCGCGCCCGGCACCCGTTAGAACGGCTGATCTATACCCCCTTCTCCCCTCCCCTCTTCATAGACTTCAACCTCAACTGGCTGCGCGCGTCGAGAACGAAGACCACCAGGAGGGAAGACGTTTGGATTAGGTGTGCCCGGCTGGGTTCGTCAGGCCGTCTCCGGGAGGGTGTCATGGCCCGCTACTACCGGGGCGGTTCGATGGGCTTAAAGGGACCAGATGATCATGTCTATCTCTTTTCGTCCACGTGCTGCTTTCCCTCCCTTCTCCCCACAGGTCTTCTTCTAGGACTCGCAATGCCGCAAGACGACTCGACTGCACCACAAGACGACCCGAGCACGACTGACGCGAACACCTCGACGGACGACACAACGACTCCCCGAAGACGAGTTGTGCCGGGGGGACGTGATCCACCCCCTGGCAAGTCCTGCCACGGCGCCCGCGCATAATGGTCAGGCCTGCGATGCGTGCCCCCGTGGCCGCTGCAGAACCCCAATTTTTTGCTTATTTTCCTCCGGGAAACGTTCCTTGTGAACACGGCTATTTACTGGGATCACATCCCAGCCGGCCGCGCCCTCGCTGTAGGGTTGCATTCCGCCTCTAGCGGGTATGCTCCGCGCTGTCGTGGATACGACGGAGACCCTGTATTTTTCCGCTATTTTTCTCCATTTTTCCTCATTTTCTACGGACAGTTTACGATACACGAGCAGGCTGAGGCACGAAGACGGTCATGTGACTCTCATCTGCAGGTAGAGCAATACCGGCGCACAGACCGCCCTTTCGTTTGTACATGTTGTGGCTCCATCAAAGTAGTATATAACCGACCCTGTAGCGACCCTGGCCCGCATCTTGACCTCTTGGTCTTTGGGCTAGGTAAGCCTTTTGATTGTACTGTTGATTAGCGTGAATGTTAACTTGGTCTTTGGGCTAGCTTCGTCGTGAGAACCTAAGTCCGGCACGCGTTGACCTCTGGTCCGCGGCCCCAAGCAAGATCCCTTCTCTCTTCTTTTGCGGTAGTCGTAGTCAGTAGCACGTTACCGGTCGCGTCGAGCCTAGCTCCGCGACATTAGGTCAAGATCCCCCACCGTACCGGAGGACTGCCGATCAGTCCCTCCCTTACGCGTAAGTCTATTCCGTTTGTGATCACCCCCTGTGCCGGTTGGCCCTCGCGTACGCGCTTTGTCACCCCGGAGTAACGGTCAGGGCGCAACCCTTGGCTTGCCGATCCTCGGATCAGGTACGATACGCAGAATCTGCTACCAAGCAGTGTAAAATCCGGTGTCGGTTATAACGGGTGCACCCTCGGGTGTAGGAGGCAAAGAAAGGCGACAAAAGGAAGCCGGGGCAGGTGACCCTTGGGCTCGTGTCCCTTGTGGTCAGAAGACGCAGCAATAGGCCGAGGAGGCTGAGCAGACAGCGTCGGGTAGCGAAACTGCGGATAACGTCCTGAGATCGGGAGTAGACACCCTGGATCTTGAGTGCCAAGGATTGATTCACGGCTACGATCGCCTCGATCTAGTCGATTGTCACTGGATCCCCGACCGCGCAAAGTGGTTTGATTGTCACCACTTCCCGTGCCCCAACCGTCTCCTCACCCTCGAACCGAAGCCTGTCGAAGAAGGCGAGGATCTCCCCCGTTTCCTGCCCACTAGACTCGATCAGATCCGCGGACTGATCCCTGAAAGCATCCCACTCCCTGAGACCCCCGCTATCGTCACACGTGCCACCAGCCCCATACCAGCCGACGTCCCCATGGCTGATCCGAATCTCCAAGCCCTCATCAACAGCCAGGCAGCAGTCCAACAGGCGCTAGCCGCTCTCACGACGGCGGTCACCGCCCTCGCTGCCAAATCTAACAGCCGCACCCTCGACAAGGCGAGCCAGAAGCCGGCTCCCTTCAAGGGCGACTCCAGTGCGGACGCCCGCCGGTTCCTCGCAGCCTTCAAGGCCTACGCCATGTCGACTGGTCCCACGCTCAACAACCCCCGCGAAGAAGGGGGATACACGTGCGACAATGGGAAGTGGATCTTCTCGGCCCTCACATTCCTCCAGGACGAGGCGGCTATCTGGGCCACCCCCTATCTCGAGAAGGTCGATGGCGAGACTGCCGCTGAGCGCCCCTTCAACGACGACTGGGAGGCGTTCCAAACCGCGTTCAAGGAGCGCTTCGAAACGGCTAACGAGGCCGTTGATGCCAAGGACGCGCTCCGGTCCCTCTGGCAAGGGAGCAAGACCGTCCCCGAGTATGCCGCCAAGTTCAAGGAGGTGATGGATCGCACCGGCTACTCTGCCGCCGATCTCCGAGATCACTTCTACGAGCATCTCGCCAGCAACATCAAGGACGAGTTGGTGCACACCGCCCGGCCGATCGGAACCCTCGATCAGCTCATCACGGTTGCCACCGACATTGACATCCGCGTTCGGCAACGCAGAGCCGAAAAGGCACGCGAGCAGGGCAAGTCCGCCCCACCTCCCAAGCACCCCATCACCGCTACGACCCCCATCGCCCCCTTCGTCACCAAAGACCCCAACGCGATGGACATCGACGCGTCCCGCACCCGCGAGGCCTTCCTTCGATCAATGACAGGGAAGTGCTTCGGCTGTGGATCCACCGCCCACAGCAAGAAGGATGGGAACCACGAGCGTGACCTCTGCTCGTGGTGCGGGCGCACCGGCCATCGCGAGGTCGTGTGTCAGAGCAAGTACATGGGGCAGCCGAAGAAGCAGCGGGTGGCAGCGACCGAGGACCAGATCCTGGACCCCGCAGCCCCCGCCCCTGAAGCGACGATCTCGGCCAGCCGCAATGACGTAATTGCGCAGCTGCTCGAAGGACAACGGCAGCTAGCCGCACAGATCGAGGCGATGAAGCAGGCTTTTCAGAACGGGCGCGTGACAAGGCTACACCACCCCCGCCCGAAGGTTTATGTATGGACTCCCCCCTCCCCTCTATTTACGATTCCATCTCGTCATGTACCTTTAGCATATTAGAAATAGAGACGCCCGGTTCACACTTCCGTATCAGTGTGAACATCAAGGGAAGGAACCGCAACGTAATGTCACGACCCGTGCCGGACTTCCGCCGGGTTCCGTCTCAGGACTCCTACCGGACTTCCTCCGGACATCCGCCAGTTTCCTTCGTAAGTAGTTAGCTAGACCTTTCCTTACATCACGTCATCCTTCCCCTTATCAGTTTACCCTTCTTCTTGTCTTACGTCAAGGGTGCTCGGAACGTCCGGAGTTCCGACGCCTATGATGTAAGGCCCTCTTATCGATTAGTCTCGCTTAGTATATAAGCCGCTGCTGGAAGTAGCGTTTGCCTCAGTTCGGACACTTGTTACCTCACCTCATTACCTCGTTACCTACGCCTGTAACTCCGCTCAACTCCGAATACATCTCTTCCCCTCATCTCCGTCCATCCCCTCGGAACTCCGTCAGTCCGCCCTCGGTTACCCCTCGGTCTCCCTCCACCCTTCGGTCGTCCCTTTCCTCCTACTCCGCTTCCCCTCGGAACTCCGTCGGTCCTCCGTCCGCAAATAGAGGACAACCGCGAGGTCGCTCAGGGCGTTGTCAATAGCTTCGCCGAAGTCCTCACCCCTCGTGCCGTATCCCACCGGATCTCCCCGGACCTCCCCCCAACTCCGTCTGCCCATCGGACGGCACGCGTCCTAACAGTGTGTCCGAACTCACACTGAGGATCTCGCCATGACTCAACGCCCCGAACCCGAGGATCAGTGGCCTGGCTTCACCGCGCGACGCTACCGGGTCTCCACGCAGCCCACCAGCACCCCGGTAACACCGACGCGCGCCGTGTTCCCACCGCACCTTCAAGCCACCACCCAGTCACCCATCGAGTCGACCGCTGGTACTCCGGAGACAGGCTCGTCCCGTCTTCCCGGAGCTCCGCTCCTCGATTTCACCGCTCAGGCCACTGCGGTACCTCGTAGTTCGCCCAACCCCTTCCTCGCCGCGTCTCCGAGCAACGCGCCTCCCGCGCCGGGTCCGGACTCCCGACCACCTCCGCCACACTTCCCTCCAGAACCACCCACATCCGTCCCAACCCCTCCGGACCCCAACCGGGAGCTCGCGCAGGCTATCGCCTTGCTCGCCCAGACGCTCCGGCTCTCCCAGACCGCTCCGGCTGCCTCCGCTGGGAACTCCGCCTCCTCCGAACGGCACAACGTCCGGGAGCCCGACCAGTTCGACGGGTCGGACCCCACCAAACTCCGTTCGTTCTTCACCCAGCTGGAGCTGGTCTTCAAGGCTCGCCCTAGGACGTTCGACACCGACGAGAAGAAAGTCACCTATGGCATCTCCTACCTCCGGGGGATGGCCCTCGCCTGGTTCGAGCCGTACCTCCTAGAGGGCGAGTCGGAGAATCCGCCGGAATTCCTACACTCGTACGAGAGGTTCCAGGAGGAACTCCGGGTCAACTTCGGTCCGTTCGACGTCACCGGACAGGCCGAACATGAACTGGAGAACCTCCGGATGCCCGACAACCAGCGGATCGCGAAGTACGTCACCCAGTTCAACCGTCTCGCGACGCAGGTCCGCTGGGGTCAGGCAGCTCTCCGGTACCAGTTCTACAAGGGACTCCCGTCGCGGCTCAAGGACCGGATCTCCGAAGTCGGCAAGCCTTCGTCACTGGAGGAACTCCGCAACCTTGCGCAAGCCCTGGACCACCGGTACTGGGAGCGCAAGGCCGAACAGTCGCGCGAGTCCTCCGGCTCTCACAAACCCTCGTCATCCTCGTCCGCCAAACCCTTTCAGGACTTCAAGCCGCACGTTCGGACATCCGGCTACTCCGGAAATCAGACTTCGTCGAGCCAGACGTCCGCGTCCCCCGGTACCCGGAACACCTCCGCACCTCCGAGAACTCCGGCTAAGCAGGCCCCCAAGCCCTATGCGGACAAGCTGGGCAAGGATGGCAAGCTTACCCAGGAGGAGCGCCAGCGCCGCTTCGCGAACAACCTCTGCCTCTTCTGTGGCGGTCCCGGACACACCTCCGCGAACTGCCCGAAGAAGTCGTCAACTCCCGCGAAAGGCCGCGCTGCGCAAGCTCCGGAAGAGTCGGACCTCCAGCCGGAAGTCCCGCAGGACTCCGAGCCTGAGGAGGAGCCAAAAAACTAGTCAGCAGTCCTCGTGCATCCGTGTCTGGCGAGGACTGCGTTGACCCTCCCGGCACGGAACTGCCTTCGGTACTCCGGCTCAACGCGTCCGCTCTTTCTGACCCCCTGTCCCTCCATGTCTCCCTATACTCTCCGCTCATCTCGTCGGAACTCCGCGCGCTCGTCGACTCCGGGTCCTCTCATTGTTTCCTGGACTCTGAGTTCGTGGAGCGCCACGGACTTCCGACGGAATCCGTTCCCCCCATCCGCCTTCAGTTATTCGACGGTTCGTCGAATCACGTCATTACTCGGACTTCCACTCTGCCAGTTCAGTTTCCCTCTGGGGAGGTCATCTCGGTCGACTTCTATGTCACTCCGCTCGACAAGTCGGTCTCCGCCGTTCTCGGATATAGCTGGCTCTCCGCCTACAATCCCTTGATTGATTGGAAGAAGCGCAGTATTCAGTTCCGAACAGCTCCGCCGACTCGTCCTGCATCCTCGGTCCCTTCGGTCTCTTCGGTCCCTTCGGTCCCCTCGGTCCCTCCGGCTGGAACTCCGTCGGACTCCGACGGAGCGAAACCGGAGTTCTCTCCCTCGACCTCCCCAGCGTCGGTCTCCCCATCGTCGGTCCCCCTTTCGTCGGTCCCCCGGGTTTCCCTGGTCAACGCCGCTGCGTTCGCGCGTGCGTGCCAGCTGCCCGGTTCGGAGAGCTATACGCTCAGCCTGTCGGACATTTTGCTGGATTCTGCTAAGGCTCGCAGCTCGTCGGTCTCCGAGGAAGTCCCGGACCTCTCCGGGATTCCGGAGGAGTACCATGAGTTCGCTGACGTCTTCAGCAAGAAGAAGGCAGATACCCTCCCGGAACACCGCCCGTACGACCTCAAGATCACTCTTGAGGAGGGCAAGCTTCCGCCTCTCGGTCCGATATACTCGCTGTCCCAGGTGGAGTTGGACACGCTGCGCGAGTATATCGACGAGAACCTCCGCTCGGGTTTCATCCGGCCGTCCAATTCGCCGTGCGGGGCTCCGGTCCTCTTCGTCAAGAAGAAGGACGGCTCCCTCCGCATGTGCGTGGACTACCGGGGGCTCAACAAGATCACCCGTAAGGACCGCTATCCCCTGCCGCTCGTCTCGGATCTCCTCGACACTCCCCGGAAGGCCCGCATCTACACCAAAATCGACCTTCGGCACGCCTACAACCTCGTCCGGATCGCTCCGGGCGACGAGTGGAAGACGGCCTTCCGGACGCGGTACGGTTCTTTCGAGTGGCTTGTGATGCCCTTCGGACTTTCGAACGCTCCGGCTGCTTTCCAACGCTTCGTCAATGAAGTGTTTGCGGATCTCCTGGATGTCTGCGTCGTAGTCTATCTCGATGACATCCTCATCTATTCGGACTCCCTGGAACAACATCGGGAACACGTCCGGGAGGTCCTCCGGAGACTTCGGAAGTCCGGCCTGTATGCTCGCGCGGATAAGTGTGAGTTTCACGCGACCTCCGTCGAGTATCTGGGCTACATTCTGTCCCCTGACGGTCTGACGATGGCGGAGTCCAAGGTGAAGGCGATTCTCGACTGGCCGGAGCCCCGGAAAGTCCGCGACATACAGTCGTTCCTCGGATTCGCGAACTTCTACCGGCGCTTCATCCACAACTACTCCGAAATCGTCCTTCCCTTGACGCGGCTCACACGCAAGGGAGTTCCGTGGAACTTCGACGAGAAGTGCCGGAACTCCTTCAACGCCCTCAAGGCCGCCTTCACGTCAGCACCAATCCTCCACCATTGGGAACCGGACCGTCAGATCACTGTCGAGACGGACGCATCGGACTACGCCATCGCCGGAATCCTCTCCATCACCACGGAGTCCGGTGAACTCCATCCGGTCGCGTTCCATTCTCGCACACTCTCCGGCGCGGAACTCAACTACGACACCCACGACAAGGAACTCCTCGCGATCTTCGAATGTTTCCGGACTTGGCGGCACTACCTCGAGGGATCCGGAACTCCGATCGACGTCGTCACCGACCACAAGAACCTCGAATACTTCTCCACCACGAAGCTCCTCACCCGCCGTCAAGCCCGCTGGTCGGAGTTCCTGTCGCAGTTCAACCTCGTCATCCGCTTCCGCCCCGGAAAACTCGGAGCCAAACCGGACGCCCTAACGCGCCGTTGGGACGTCTACCCAAAAGAGGGGGGCAGTGACTACTCCGTAGTCAACCCACACAACTTCCGACCGGTCTTCACCCAGGAGCAGCTCGCCTCCTCCCTCCGGGCCTCCGCGCTATATCCGCCGGTACTCCGAGCTACCTTCCTGTTGGACGACCACCAACTCCGTTCGGACATCCGCTCGGCTCTCTCCTCGGACCCTCCGGACTCCGAACTCGCGGCCGCCCTCAAGGCAGCATCCCAGGGCAGCGACTCTCGCTGGTCTATGGACGAAGACGGTTTCCTCCGCCTCAATGGTCGCATCTATGTCCCGGACGTCTCGGACCTCCGACTGCGCGTCCTCCGGTCCCGACACGACCACCCGATCGCCGGGCACTGGGGACAGAACAAGACGCAAGCCCTCATCCTCCGAGATTTTGCTTGGCCGGGACTCCGAAGCTTCGTCCGCGACTACGTCAAGTCCTGCACCGCCTGCGGGCGCGCCAAAACCCCTCGTCACCTTCCGTACGGGACACTCAAGCAACTCCCGATCCCGGAACTCCCCTGGAACTCCATCTCCATGGACCTCATCGAGCAACTCCCCGCCTCCGACGGCTACACCGCTATCCTCGTCGTCGTGGACCGCCTCACCAAGCAAGCCATCTTTATCCCCACGCACGACACCCTGACCGCCTCGGAGCTCGCGGACTTGTTCGTCCTTCACGTATTCTCAAAGCACGGAGTTCCGTCGCACGTCACCTCCGACCGGGGTTCCGAGTTCGTGTCCCACTTCTTCCGCTCCCTCGGAAAGGCCCTCGACATGCGCCTCCATTTCACTTCCGGATACCATCCGGAAGGCGACGGCCAGACCGAGCGAGTCAACCAGACCCTGGAGCAATACCTCCGGATCTACTGCAACTACCAGCAGGACAACTGGGCCCGTCTTCTCCCCCTCGCGGAGTTCGCGTACAACAACGCTCCGAACGCGACGACCGGAGTTTCGCCCTTCTTCGCCAACAAGGGCTACAACCCCCGCCTCGCAGTTCACCCGGAGCGCGACCTCACCTCCGCTCGGGCCCGGGAGTTCGCGGTAGATCTCGAGGAACTCCACGCAGCTCTCCGGTCGCAGATCGCGGATGCACAGCGGCGCTATCAGGTGCAAGCCGACCGTCATCGACTTCCGGCTCCGGACTTCCGGGTCGGAGATCCGGTGTACCTGAAGGCCGAGCACATCCGGACGACGCGACCGTCGAAGAAGCTCTCGGAGAAGTTCCTTGGCCCCTTCGACATCATCGCGAAGGTCGGAACTCACTCCTACACCCTCCGCCTGCCAGACTCCATGCGCGCTGTGCACCCCGTCTTCCATGTCTCGCAACTCGAGCCCGCAACTCCGAACGGAATTCCGGGCCGAGTGCAACCCCCACCTCCTCCGGTCGAAGTCGACGGTGAGCTAGAGTACGAGATCACGGAGATCCTGGACTCGAAGCTGGACCGCCGCCGGAGAACTTGCCCACTACTTTACCTAGTCAAGTGGGCCGGGTATGAGGGCACAGCTGACGAGTCTTCGTGGGTACTCGCCTCGGAGCTCGGACACGCGCAGGAAGTCGTGGCGGACTCCCACCGGAAGTACCCGGACAAGCCCGGACCTCTGGGCAAGCTCGCCTAAGGTCCCTCAAGCACTTCAAGTTGTTTTACCTCTTTTCACGCGTTCACACTAGTTCTTTCAAGAAGTCGGTTTATTTCGCTACATTTACCACTTTACTATTTACTGTAGCGTATCGTCCGGAAGTCCGCCGGAGTCCCCTTCGCCGTGTCCGCCTACTCCACCGCCTCCTCCTCCATGGCGCCCTCATCCTCGACCTCCTCCTCGCCCGCGGCCTCGGAAGTCCCCGCAGCTCCGGCATCCTCCGCCGGCGCTTCACCCTCCTCCTCGCTCTCCTCCGCCTCGCCCTCCGCCGAAGAAGAGGAGTGCTCGTCCGAAGACGGCACGTACTCGCCCTCCGGGTCGGGCATCTCCACCTTCGCCATCCACTGGCAGAGCTCGGCGAACCGGTCCGCCCAGTGGTTGCGCTGGACCACCGTCCGCGCGGCCAACCGCTTGATCTCCCGGAATTCCGCTCGGAATTCCCGGAGCGCCTCCTCCGTCCGCGTGGCCTCGCGGCGCAGCCCCTGCACCTCGACGAGGAGCGTCTGCAAGAGCTCCTCGCCGGTCAACTCCGCGGAGTCCGCCGGACCCGCCGACCACATCCGCCGACCCATCCCCGACCCCCCAGCCTCCGGCACCGGACCCGTCGCCGGCCTCCCGTCCACCTGGCACGCCATCTTCTTCGCGTGGCACCCGTTGCAGGTGCGCACGCGGGGGGAGTCGCGAAAGAAGCAGGCGACGCCTGCCCGCCGGCAGCCGTCGCAAGGCACCCTAAAACTCCGGTTAGCACGTGCGGAACTCCGAAACGTCCGCCGGACTTACCTGGACTCGATGTCCGGCTTGGGCTCCTCGGGCTCCTTCTCCTTGCCAGCGGCCTTCTTCGCCCGCTTCTTCTTCTGCGGGGTGTTGTCGGGGGTGTCCTCCGCCGTGCGCTTGCGGGACTCCGCCGCCTTCCGCGCGTCCTCCGCCTTCCGCGCGGCCTCCGCCTCCTCCGCCTTCTTCCGCTCCGCCTCTGCAGCCTCCTCCGCCGCGGCCGCCTGCTCCATCTCCTTCATGCGCGCCTGCATCGCCTCAAATTCCCTCCGGGCCTCGGTGGCGCGCTCGCGCGCGGACTTCTCCGGAACTCCGGTGCTGGGGGCGGTTGGCTGGGACATGTTGGGAGGCAGAGGGCGCGTGTGTGTGTGTGTGTGAAGCAGGTTGGTTGGGCGACGGGAAGTGCGGAACACCTACTGCGCGCCTTCCCTTATACTCCGACGGACCTGCGACCCTGAAGCGCTCGGGCCTCCACACACTGCTTCCGTTTTGCTCAGTGTGCGGGTTGGCCTTCGAGGGCTCAGGCCTAGTGGGGGGGCACTGTCACGACCCGTGCCGGACTTCCGCCGGGTTCCGTCTCAGGACTCCTACCGGACTTCCTAAGGACATCCGCCAGTTTCCTTCGTAAGTAGTTAGCTAGACCTTTCCTTACATCACGTCATCCTTCCCCTTATCAGTTTACCCTTCTTCTTGTCTTACGTCAAGGGTGCTCGGAACGTCCGGAGTTCCGACGCCTATGATGTAAGGCCCTCTTATCGATTAGTCTCGCTTAGTATATAAGCCGCTGCTGGAAGTAGCGTTTGCCTCAGTTCGGACACTTGTTACCTCACCTCATTACCTCGTTACCTACGCCTGTAACTCCGCTCAACTCCGAATACATCTCTTCCCCTCATCTCCGTCCATCCCCTCGGAACTCCGTCAGTCCGCCCTCGGTTACCCCTCGGTCTCCCTCCACCCTTCGGTCGTCCCTTTCCTCCTACTCCGCTTCCCCTCGGAACTCCGTCGGTCCTCCGTCCGCAAATAGAGGACAACCGCGAGGTCGCTCAGGGCGTTGTCAATAGCTTCGCCGAAGTCCTCACCCCTCGTGCCGTATCCCACCGGATCTCCCCGGACCTCCCCCCAACTCCGTCTGCCCATCGGACGGCACGCGTCCTAACAGTGTGTCCGAACTCACACTGAGGATCTCGCCATGACTCAACGCCCCGAACCCGAGGATCAGTGGCCTGGCTTCACCGCGCGACGCTACCGGGTCTCCACGCAGCCCACCAGCACCCCGGTAACACCGACGCGCGCCGTGTTCCCACCGCACCTTCAAGCCACCACCCAGTCACCCATCGAGTCGACCGCTGGTACTCCGGAGACAGGCTCGTCCCGTCTTCCCGGAGCTCCGCTCCTCGATTTCACCGCTCAGGCCACTGCGGTACCTCGTAGTTCGCCCACCCCTTCCTCGCCGCGTCTCCGAGCAACGCGCCTCCCGCGCCGGG